>JALIRH010000004.1:40639515-43039515 GCA_023055505.1 Callipepla californica brunnescens | reverse complement strand
CAAGGCCAGGCACAAGGATTCCTTCAGTCCTGGTTTCATCTCCCAAGCTGTGCCAGGGAACAGTGGGAACTGCTACCACAGCCCTCGTTCTAAATGAACAGCTCAGAGCAGGCAGGGCACAGGGACACCAAACCAGAGAGAACATCACAATTGGTGTGTGTCAGCGACTACATTCCAAAAACTTCCTAAAACTTTGCAAGTATGCACGACCACACTACAACACCACCACTGCTATCCCCACAATTTACTTCTGTGCCACAGGTCGGTGCTGTGAGCTCCTGTGAGCACTCAGTCTTCTGAAATCATCCCAAGAGTGCAGATGTTCACACGAGGAAAGCAAGAATCAAAGTCAGGGCTTCAGGCGTGAAGGTCTTCCAGAAGAGGGTAAGAGCTCCAGGTGGCCCCGAGTAGCAAGGAAGATTCTAAGCAGTTTTGCCACGATAAAGCAGCTCTAGGAAGTCCTGCTCAGAAAAGCATGAGACTGCTCCAAAATGTGACTTTTGATACAAAAACTATCACGTCAGACTATGAGCTGTAATATAAAGGATGTGGGAGTGGAACATTTCTGATGACGTCCCCTGTGGATAAGGTTATAACCACCTAAAAGTTCCTGTGTGGAAACAAAGGATAAAGGAATCTGAGCACAGAGCTTTCTGTGGTGAAACACCCAGGCTGGGCAGGCGGGTGCTGAAGGACGGAACAAAACCTGCAGCACCTCATTAGGGCTACAAAAACACTGCTGCATAGCAGCTGTGACAGAGAAGGTGAATAATGGAGATAGCACAGCTTGGGATCTGCCTGCTGGAGAGCGCGTACCACACCCCAGCTTCATTTAAGAACAAACAGATTGTACTCAGCATGCAACAGAGACAAACATCAAGGGGCTGTTCAAAAAAGTGTTGAAAATAAATGTAGCCTTTTATTAGCACTATTATTTCGTCAGCACGTGACGCTAGCAGGGGGTGAGAAACAGAGCAGTTACGAGACTCGAGTCGGGAATGGAATAAAAGCACCTTCATCAGAAGCTCAGAGAGAGCCCCAGAGAGGTGCTGCATCACTGCTGTTCCTATGGGCGGCTGTGGCAGAGGGCTGGGTTGTGTTTCTGACAGCAATGTGGGAGCATCACGCATGCAGCTTCAGGGCACACTGCCACACCACACTGATCCACGCATCCCAAAACACACAGCACTTTGTGCAGTTAGTGAAAACTTCGAAGCCATGCTGACAGGCCTGCACGGGGATAAAAAGCCGTAACAAATGCAGTCCCAAGGACCACTTCCATCCACTCGCACAGCCCTCGGCCCTGAGGTCTGCTCCCAAAGCCCTGCAGAGATCAGCCCTTGCACTTCGTGAGATGGCACAGCGATGTTTTTAAGAAACGCCATGACTTGTTTTTTCCCCTCAGATGATCATAGGAAAGACAAAGTTTCCTAATGGAAACAGTGTGAAAGATCAGGATGAGACCGCCGACTGTAAAAATAGATCAAGATGCTGCTGCTAATTAGAATAAAAGCCATCAGTAGAGTCAGTATTTTCCTTATGTAAATTTGAACAGAACGAATTGGAGCCCAGGATTTCACTAATGGAGATAACAAACTGCACGTCAGGACACACGGTCAAGTCACTGTAAAGCTGCTCCCTGTGTGCCAGCACACAGCTCTGCTGGCACACGCAGTGCTGCTGGGATGGTAACATGTCACAGCTCCGCACACTGCTGCTCCGCTTTGGAACTGAAAAAGAAAGCAAAGCAAACAGCGCAGTGTAAACACAGCCACTGTCAAACACCTTCTGGACACACGTAGGCTAAAAGGGCCCACAGTGCACATCACTAATGCAATCAGGTCAGCAATAAACAACAGCAGAACTGATGAATGCCCATGCAAAAATGCCATCGACCTGTTACGCCATCACTGCATCGCCAACGTATGGGATAATAATTCTTGGCAGGGCACTGCACACACAGACTGCTCCTGGTCAGAACCGCAGCACTGACCGTCACTCAGAACAAAAAGTCATCCAGACTGAGACCTTCAGCTGACCGAAGAGCCCACAGCCTAATGCTGCATTTGAGCAATAATACGCTCAAACAAAATGAGATTTCGCACATTTGTTTAAAATCCCGCAGTCACATCAGCTGAATTGGATTAAGATTAGCGTGAACAAATGGCCAACAGTGTCTTATCCACATGAGTCAGCATTTATTAGCTTAAATCGTTGAACTGCACATATTTACTAAATCAGATACTAACTCAGCCTCTGGTGGAGTCAAAATTAATTACTGAAGAACGTTAAGGAAGTTTCAAGGAAGCGCCTGCTGAACAGCAACAAGACCTGCTGCAGAGAAAGGCCTCTATGGGATTCAGGGGGACACGGCCAAACTGACAGCTATCTATCTATCTACCGACCTATCTTTACAGTCCGCATACCATAGAGTTTTAAATGTGTTATTTGCATTTGCTTGGCTCTGTTTGCTTTCTTCTAGCAGTGTTATAGGAAAGCACAGCTTCTCACTGGCGTATCAGATCTCCTAAGAGCACGTAGTGGCAACACACAGATTGCACTTGCAGCCTCGCTTCTGCGTACCCAAAGCAATTTTTCTTCTAATAGAGATGCATCACCACTTTGCTTGCGATCAATGAAAGCTAGCAGGCTAGCAAAACATCTTGCTAAAATCACTATGGTTATTTCAAGACGAGTTTTTGATTGGCAAATGGAAGAATTTTTGCTTATTTTCCTGCTGGAGAGGCGTAAGATGCAACCAGGAAAAGCAGATTGCTTTTGCCAGCGGAAAGCTGATTTGACTCAGTCAATAGGAACTGCAGCTTCATTGAGGCAGGGAGGGCTCACATGGAGACAACACTTCCCTCTGCAGCCACTGCAAACCGGAACTGCCAGGAAGGTTTCAACTTTCTGGACTGGAAAATAACACCAGTGAAATAAACCAGGAGAAAAACTGGGGGAGAAGCAGATGACTTAAGGGAAGCTCATCTTGGTTAGTTGTTTGAACAACAGCTCTTGCATCACATGATGTAATCAGCCCACGTCCACTTTCAGGGCAGATTTATGTTGCTGGCCCCTGTTCTCAAATACACATACTATACACATCACAAAGTGGCCAACTCCATGTGGCCTCTCCAAGTAATAAAATGTTCTCCAGTTCATGTGAGAGCACTTCCTCAGTTTTAGTCCACAGACGACTTTTCCCTAAGAGATGAAGAGAGCACTACCTCAGTCAGACAGGACCCAGATAAGAAAGCTCTTCACCAAAACTTCCCACTGAAACACTTCAGTCAGCATCACCTGCTGGCTTCCTCCAGGGCTTAACACGGAACTACGGCTGCAGGGGTGAAGCCACCACTAGGCCACCCAGACGAAGCACAACCTCATCTTCACCTAAAGCGGTCCAAGTTCAGATGAGCTTATTTCCAGACCAGTCAAAGCTTTCCTAGACTAAAAACCACATGAATCATCCGAGCAAGCCACATCCTCAGGGCTGGTGATTCAGCACTCTTTGGGTAAATGTCGAAGCCTAACACTGGAATACACAACGCACCCTGCACCAGAGTCCACAGAGGAAAGAGCTCCTGTAGAGTCCTTAGAAGGAACAGCAAATGCTGCGGCCCAGCTCCTGCTCAGTGGCTAGGCACATCCAGCCCAGACACATCCATGTCTGTGTTTTACTGAATCTGAGTTCAAACAAAGTTGATAAACGGTTTTATAAATACGCTATTACTCTAATCCTAAAAATAAAAAAATAAAATTATATATTTATGTATATATATCAGAAGACATGACCTTATCAGCAAGATTTAAACATCAAAATGTTTGCGTTATGTTGAGCTGAAGGGAAACATTTACTCAGAGCCGGTTACAGGATGCGATCAACTTTAAAACATGGCGAGTTAACAGTTTGCATCGTGGCCGTTTGTTCAGCACAGTGTGACAGCAAAGGACCACCTACAGACTGCAAGATGAATCAGAACTCAAATGTGGAGAAGGACTATTGAAAGTTATCTACATTTACAGTTCAATCACACATTTTTATTTAACATCAGTATACAGAGGACAACCCCAGCAAGTTATTTTGTAATGTCAAGTATTTAGTAAAGTTCTTCAGCTGTAACAGTGACAATAGAACAGCTAAAAATAAGCAGTATGAAACAAACATGATTCTCTTAAAATTATAAATATACCAACAATACTTCTTAAAGCTTAATTATTGCAACAGTTAAATTAACAATAGTTCATGTTAGAAAGGCTCTATGAAATTTATTCAAGTTGTCAAGAAATTAGATGGAAGTGTAAAAAGGAAATACATATGAATTTTACTTCTGATTTTCACTAAAGGTAGTCAATACAATTTTGTACAGTATCACCTAACATGTCAATCTTTAACAAACTCCAGTATACAGAATTCATAAAATGCAGAAAAAAGATTGTTTAATTTTTACATGTAAATCGACAGTAAATTAACTGACACAAATTTTATTACTGTAACATAAGCAGGCCAGCATTTTAAATATTAATTTAGAAGCTTTATATTGTTAAAGGGGCAGACATATACAGTCATCGCAAGTACATAACCAAATTGTAAGAGGTGCTAATTCGGAACATGGGGCTTCTAAAAAAGTGTTTAGTGAAAGTCATGTTATTTCCTAGTCCAGACATCCTCGTCATAAAGCCTTTGCAGGGCTGCGGTCTTTCCTGGAGCCACTAGTCACACCTCCTCACACGCACACACACACACATACACACCTTGCTATAAATATCACGCCAGTGTACTAGGTTTAAGTTCACCCTGATAACGCGGGTATGCTCTGTGCAACTTTGCTATTATGCACATTACAGAAAGCTTCATATTTCAGCACGGCAACCTGAAGTCGTAGCTGTGTTTCAGTTTCACTAGACTCGTCCCTGAAGTTTATACAGATACCGTATCACGTTGAAAGAAATCTATTTGATAGTACTTGAATACCAGCAATTGAACTTCAATTGTAATGATGAAATGCTCCTTTCCACTGAGGAAGAATTAGTATGTATAGCTGCTCATCTCGCCCAAAACATAGTGCATGAATGTTTAAGTACTCTTACTAAAACAGAAGTCGTACTAAGACATGATACTGTACTACAATTGTAGTTAACTGGAGAATTCAAGGATGTCATAATTTAAGTCTAAATTTTCCTGTACAAGAAGTCAAATAAATACATTCCATGTGCATTTCTTTTACAAGATGGTAACGTGTTTGTCTTGCTAGGTTATACACTGCCATTTCACCTGGTCGTGGCTCTGCCCAATCCTACCTTGAGCTTTCTGACAGAGGAAGCGACTCAGCAGCAGCAGCTTTCATTCAGACGAGCTGAGCGGCCGTGCTGAACAGCTCCTGAAGTCGAGCAGAGATCACAGAGCGTTTCTCTGACCACCGAGTTCAGAGAAAGTTTGTTGTGCACACCTAGGCCCCGCTCCGTTCTTTGTTTACGGGCTTGTTTGTTATTAGTGTTTTCCTGCTTTGGTTTTTTCTTGTTGTTGTCGCTGCTTTGTTTTTAATGGCTGCTGCAGTTCCTGTAATTCAGCTTGAAGTAGCTATGAAGGTCAGACACGAGGTCTGCCTCGGTTCCTTTAAGATTATTTTCCCCCTATGTTTTCAGATAAATACAACGGATCTATAATGCCATCTGCATTTTCTGTGGGGGCTGGGAAATAAATGGGGAAAAGGAGACATTTAATTGTCACCTGTTGGTAAGGAAGTCCACACTCTCGTTAAGGCAACCTATTTTTCTTACTACCCTGAACCTTGTCTCAGAAACAGGCTAAGAAAAAATGAGAGTAAAAAATTAATTGTAATGAACCCTGAGTCTCGATCAACTTGTTTCTTATTAAAATTTTTCCATTTACTTGACCTCATTGTGATTGGGAACTAGCATAATAGTTCTGGAAGTGAGATATAAGGATGGCAGATCCAGTGAGGAAGCTCAAGGTACGATTCTGTTATACGCATGAAGTACTGATTTGGGAAGTCTGAAATCAAACTGCGAGGACACTGTGTACGCACAGTACTGCCTATCCTGAGGACCACAGCTGAAAAGAAATGTCTGGATTGATTCGTTTTTTTCCCCTCCTCTAAGGGCAGCACCAGACCGACCACAACATTCAGAGACCTTGTCATGCACTGTCCAATTATCCAGCGTGCCTTTTGATGGCTATTAAGAATGAGGGAAAGGTAGTACTGGCTGAATGGAAATTATATTAAACGCTGCAGGTCTGCTTCAGCGTTCCATCCAATTCTCTCCCTAGGCTGGCAGTGCCATGAATTTACAGAAGGCCTTTTGAGGCAATGATGGAAGCAGCAGCAAGATTCAGAGGCTTTCACTCTAGAGTTGGCAGACAAAAAAAAAAAAAAAGGTGACGGAGTTTTAAGATCACTTGGGGACCCATATTTCAAAAGGAAGACTAGAAATAGCAGCTTTAAACCCCCGGGTAATGGGACAGCCGAGGATAAAACAGGTGGCGAAACAGAAATGCATGGTATATAACCCAGTAAGAAAGACATTACCATGAGTGTTTTATACTTCGACAACTCTCATTAAATAAAATTAAGTGCTTTTCTATAAACAAAAAGAATGCTCATAGCGTCCTTCTGGCACAAATAGTTTCCTATCAAACCCCTGTAAACATGCCATCCAAATTCAGTTTTCACCATCAGAGTGAGCTCACTAGAAATGCAAGTGATATCAGAAAAACAAGTTCGTTTGAAAATTGCTAAGTAAATACTTCCTAAACAATATGGCATTTACATCAGTGTGCAATATTAATTTTGAAAGTGATAACTTCAGCATGAAAATTACTTACCTGTAATTAAAGTTTTCCATATTGGCCAATACATAAATCCTGATTTTTGGTACTGCATACTTTATCTCTGAAATATTTGAAATGTCATATTCCAAATCAAAGTCAATACACAAGAGTGTGTTTAAGTTACAACCAGTCTAACAAAACCCACTGCAGCCACTGAAATCTGACAGCGTAGCGTTTAGTAGCACACCAAGGAATTTTGGAACAAAAAGAAAAAATGGGTCACAACAGAAATCTGAGGCACTGCTGTACATGTGTAATGCTAATCCTTAAGACTCACAAATTGCACTGAGTGACAGAAAGGAGAACTTTTAGTGTTGTCTGTCATTTAGCACTAGCGCTAGAATTAAGCGGCTCAGCTTGGGCTGTTTTGCCGTTTTGTTTTTTTGTTTTTTACATTAATGCTGGAGCTGTAGTTCTTAGGCAAAAAAACCACATTGTTAGGTACTACCTTCCACCCTTCTTGCAATTCTTAGCATCAGTAGCTCTCTTTGCGTAGCGACAACTTTTAGAACACCTCAGAGAAACTGAACATCATTTTAAGAACAAAAGCCTTGAGCTTTACTTAAAATTTTACAGCAATGAAGAGTGGTGTTTAACGTTAAATATTTACAGTACCTCTACTTCAAGAGTGAGATTTATGAACAAAGTAGTTAAAATATCACAGCCAGCAGATGCTCCTCTATGCTGCCCCACGTGGCACTATTCAGACATGGGCAGGTTTTTTTTTCCTTCAGGTGATGATCTACATGCCACAAAACTCCCAAACCTTCCACAGAAGCGGTGGCCATTTTTGGGGGATCAGCTCTGCAATATTTTCCTAGCTGTACTCCTTTAAAACATCGCTGGCAAACAGCCACTGTAACACAAGGTACTTTTTAATAAAATAATCACCACTTTTAGCTTCGTTCCAAGTTTAGCTGCACACTGAACAGAAGACAAATAAAACTTGAGCTGCGTTTAAGTGTACTAGCAGTGAAAGTTAAAACTAATAACATTTTAACGAAGGTTCAGCTGATGGACAGGGGCCATCTAAAAACACAAGCCTGCCGATGATCACGTCTGACTAACAGAAGTGACAGCAACATAAAAGTGGAGTTACTTAGAGCAAGCTTGCACAATTTTCCCTAACTTGACGAGGAATACGTAAGACCCAGCTAAAATGAGAGCTCCTTGACAGTACTGCTTCACAATTTCAAAAGCATAAACTACAATCAGTAATGGGCTCACAAATCTGCTCATAGAATGGTCAACACTTTAATAAGAAGTGGTTTTACATTAACGGCAGACCACCACAGAAAAGTACGGAGGAATAAAACACTTTGGTTTTAATTTTTCAGAGGCTCACATTTCTCGTTAGACTTGAAAGCGGCAGCTTTTATAAGCTACTGCTACTGGGAGTGCGGTTCTTTTGTAGAAAACACTTGAAATATAATTATTTTAGTGATTGACATGTTTTACTTCAATTTTTACATAAATAGCTTTCACCATATTGTGGTTACGCTTAAGTATAAGAACACTGATCAATAGTTTAGATGCACAGTATTTATTTCTTCTGCTGGAAGGCAACTATACTTAATAATTGTATCCAAGACACTTCAAATCATTCAGAAATATGGCATGCAGTATCCAAAAGTATGGCTCTGAGGATTTTTTTTTTTTTTTACATTAAGCATAAAGAAATTTTATATTCAACATTCATTTATATCTCAAGAAAACTACCTATTCAGAGTTCTAGTTCTTTGATGCAGCATTAAGGATTAAAACTTACCACTTTACCAGGCCTTGCCCATGTGCAAATAAATCCCTCCTGACAAGCAGTGACTATACAGTCTTCAAGAAAAATTAACACAGTCAGTCTTTCATGTGCTATCTTTTTACAGATTAGAGGCTCTAACAAGGGAACATCTTCCATTCTGGGACAGAGAGGTGTTCCCAAAGTTTTAGCTGGGTCCGTTTTGGTTTTAGTAACTAGGTTCAGTTTGTCACTGCTCTTGCTAGATATATGTCCCATGCTATGATTTCTCTTGTGATCTTTTTCATGGTGTCTTTCCTTCCGATCATGTAGTGATAAGGTTGCAAATTTACTAACACCAGAAGCAATGGCACCATCCATGACACTGCTTTTACTGCCAGCGTTTGAGACTGCAGAGTGAGGAAGGCTGTTTGACCGTGGAAGAGGAGGGGGTACAGAGTTTCCAGGTGTTGTGATACTGTTTCCGTTACTTCCTGGGTTAGCTCCACCACTTCCAGCAGGTGGACTTGTGGCATTCATGACATTTGTATGTGTCCTTGCTCTTGAGAGAGGTTGGTGGGGGAAGAGGATATCTTCTGTAAGATCCCACAAACAGAGCTGTGTGTCCTGGCCTACTGAACCAAATCTATACGTAACACTTACTGGACGACTGTCTGTAGAGTTCCTTTTGGATAGCCTAGATTGCGTGCTATTTGCTCGATCTCTGCCAAAATGAAGGTCTTGGAAATCCTCATCACTTCCGCTAAATTCCATCGGGTCACTCTCTTCTACACTAGTGGTATACGGATCAAACGCAACAACACTGACCCACGATTTATGTCCGTGACCTCTTGCTATTACTCGACAGTCCACAAAAGACCAAACTGTTACCAAGTCATCCTCTCCACCCGTCACTATGTATTTCCCATCGGGACTCCAACACACACACAGCAGTCCTCCAAAGTAGCTTTTCATTGTACCATGCAATTCCACGGAATCAAAGTTAAACACACGAAGAAAACCATCCTGGCTCACACATGCCAAGAACTTTCCGTCTGGGGAAAAGGCAAATTCATTCAGGGCACCCTCACCTACTGTCCATTTAAGCAGAGGGTTTCTTGTGGATTTACTCTTGCAAGTGTGAACTGCAAAACTTTCTCCTTGTTTAAGAAGCTGGTAGTGCGGGGCAGTGGTACCACAAGTGTGCTCCACGTTATATAAGTACATATTGCCACTGGAATGAGCTACTAGGAAAAGGCTTTCCGAACCTGGTACCCATTTTACACAGGTTACTCTGGACTTGTCTATTAGTCTCTGTGAAAAACAAAGAAGATACACATCAGAAAGACTGAAACGTAAAAGTTTTAATAATTAACTGTCAATCTGAACTTTTGGGGAAGAAAGAAGAAAATTTAAGCAAAGTCAATTCAACTTTCTGGAAAAGAGCTACGTTACTATATTCACAAACACTTATAAACTTACCAGGCAATTAACAGGAAATTATTTATAGAGAAAGTTATTTATAGAGAAAGTGCTACCAAAGGTTATTACTGTCCAATCATATTGCAAAGAACACACTCTGATAAAGCCTCTCTCTTGCTATGAGTCTCAAGGTACGAGTCCTCAAGTTTCCTTTTCACTGTGTAGGTTAAATGGTATAGAAAAAAAAAAACGAAACAAAAAATCCAGCGACAAAAAATGAGGGAAAAATCGCTGTTACTCTTCTATGCTACAGAACAAACATTCTAAACCAGAAGCAGTAAGTTCAGACTGAAGTTTTATCTGAAATCACAAATAAATAAATAAATAAAATCAACCCCTGAAAGGAAAAAAGAAAAAAAGAAAAAACGACTTTTCCCAGCTTAATCATTTAGGGAGTAAATGCTACACAGTGCCCCCTGCTTGGAGAGTTAACAGATGTATGTAATTCAGCAAATTCAGAAGGCACACGTCCTCTCCACCTTGGAAACTCCACCCTGCAATTATTTTCCACTCATTAGCCAAGAACCCATCTATACTCTCAATTACCACCTGAATAAGTAGTAACCTTTAAAGAAAAGCATTTTAATAAAGTCCATCATTACAAAACAGTGAACACATCAAACAAACATCCCCAACTCATCTCTTCAATGCTCTAACAATTGAGAGGTAAAGTTAAACTCAAAGAGTCAAGTACAGTTCTGGTAGCCTTCTAAATCTGTATCAACAATCAGCCATGGCATCACCCAATGGAAACTTGGGAGCAAAATTCTTTACATGCAAATTCAAGGTCTGTATTTGGCACAGACTGATTATAGGCTCAAAGTAGAGCTGAGCTATACAAAAGACAAGAACGCAAATACAAAGAGCCTAAAGAAATACCAGAACAAGTTACAAAAGCCACCCTCAACTTCCCCCCACCCCCCAAAAAAAGCAAAGAAAAAATTCCTTGCTATGCTGTTTATCACAAAGAAAACACTAATGGATAATATACTGAGTTTTATACATTCTGGGCCTTTAACTATCAAAAGCATCACCTGATAATTTTATGTTCTAATCTTCAGCATACGTTTTCTGCTGTCAAGTTCAGTAATCCTGTCCTGTGTAACTTCTCATTCTGTACTGGAAAGCTAAGTTAATCTGTTAACTTTTTCCTCCAGTTAGGTAAAAACAGCACCATCATCTCTTCTTTAATAATATTTGAAATAATTTGTCATATGCTCATTAAAATAGATCATTTGCCTCACAGAAATAATGATACCAGAAATGTTAAGACAGAAAGCTCCTTTGTACATTGGTAAAAAAAAAGACAGGGATATTCTGCTGGCTAGCCAGCTTGAGGCAATATTCTTCTTGTTACAAAGCTACCACTAACACTGCACAAAGCGAAACTGCTTGCTTTACTGTACTACAGCAGCTCAACCTGACATAAGATCTCTACTCACAAAACACTCAACTTTTGTATCAGAAATTGTGTTTTAAGTTCACAATCACATTGAGCTACACAGCACAAAGTACTGCAGAGGAATTCACCAAACCTGAGCATCTTTACCTCAAAGATAATGCTCTGAGCAAAACAGGATTGTGATATATAATGAAATCGGATTGGTCTGAGAAGACAAGATGCAGAAAGGCTTAATAAAAAAAAAATATAGCAACTGACAACAATTCATGACTTTCTCAACCAGTAGAGCTTTAAAATTCAGTAGAAAGATTCAAATTCTGAAGTTACGCCTTTATGTATAAAAAAGTTTTTTGACTGGGTCACATACCTGGAGCGAAGCAAAATAAGATCTGAAGTCAGTATGATAGAATAAAGGACAGAATGAAGCATCAAACAAATTAATAGAGCAGCTGGGATAAAGGGCTTGTATTCAGTTTGGTGAAGTAATAGGAAATAAAGGAGTTTCAGTCACCAGCCAGGAAGACAAACTTCCTGACTGCTGTTTTGAACAACCTTGAAAAAAATTACAGGCATAGGCCAGAAAGCAGGAGAAGATGGAGGCAAGTAAGGCATTGGCATTAAGGTTTGACAGTGAGCTCCAGCAACATAAGTAGAGGAAAAGTTAACGAAAAGATGCAGCATAAGGCTTTGGTTTAAATGAAAAGCTAATATAAATGTAATATAAATATGTATATATATGGTAAAGGAAACCTAACTCAGCTGGTTAGCTTGAGGATGGCCAACTACTGCCAGGAAACAACTGCATCTGTAAGCCACAGCTGGTTGCTTCGGGGAATAAAAAAAGAACACATCACTAATTAGATTCTGACACAACTAGAAGCAATATCATTACTGACACCAGACATTTGAGGCAGGCTGCCACAGGCTACACAGTACCAGGCACCTGAGCTACTCAAGTTCTTTTACATCAACTGAATTGACAAAAAAAGTTGTAAGTTAAAATGCAACCACAACCTTCTGTGTCTTAAGATGTTATGCAGTTCCATATATCGCTTATTACCGAACGCTATCCTGATTGCTTTATCACAGGTGATAAATCAAAACAGAGCCTTGGGCTACCTGTATCACCAAGTTACAGCAGGCTGAGTGGTGAATTCTACTATTCTAGCACCAGTGCTAAATCTGTCAAAAGATGTAAACACTCATTTAGATCACCTTCTGCTTAGGAAGGTATGTTTATCTTCAAATACTGTCTGAAGTCTAAATATATTCAAAAACGAACAGTCACTTTCATCATGAAGCAAATGTACCAACTCAAACATAAACACTCACTAATGTTCCTCTGAAAAGGTTTTTAGATACAAGCTAGAATTTCTAAACATAGCCAAAGCAAAATTCAGTACTGTAACTGACAGATTAAAAATAGACATCTTGGAGCTGGTTGTAACCACAGATAAAAATCAGTGTAGGAAAAAAGAATGCGTCTTTCAACTCTAACCTACACATGAGTATGTTCTGGTAGCACCAAGCAGATCTCTGCTAGTGCTGTAGGAAACAGGTACCATTTAATTTGCACCAAACAGGCAGAGGATGCACTGCCATCACAGTGAAGTACTGCTGGTGATATCATAAAAGGCTGTTTCTTCTAATGTCAAGTTGCTGCAGTTTTTCTATCACTTTTGGAATGCCAAATGAACTATTCAGCCTGCAATGCATCTTTACACTGTAAAAGTTAGACAGCAAACATCAAAGCACATAAACATGCATTTGATCTTTATGTAAGGTATTTTAGCACAAGTTGTTCCTTAAGGCAACTACAGGTCAGCTACAAGAGTGGCAACTGTGCTGTGAAAGGAAATTTTGGCTATTATACTTTTCCACCACCATTTTTAACACTTATGGTGCTATCACAGATTACATCAGAACAGTGCTGACACAAGTTACATGCTCACATCCACATCAGCACTTCCAGTGGTGAAGGACAGTTTGTTGTTGTTGTTGTTTCTAAGAGGACAACATTAGAAGGAATACATACAGTGGTTTCTATCAAAAGGAATTAGAAGTGCAGAATTAGAAGGCTCTCCAGCAATGTTTGCCATTTAACACAAGCAGAGAGAACAGGTGTAAAAGGCCTGGAACAAAGAACACTCCTCTTCTGATCTAGTTGTAGCTACTTTTAGAAAGTTGAGGAGGAATCAGACAGTTCTAATTATAAAACAAACCCATTGAGAACAATACTTGAGTTTTCTTTGCAGAGAAAGAAAGCAACTCCCTGAGGTTGGAAAGATATGCTTTCTCAGTCTGAAAGCTGAGCAAAGCTTAACTTAATCTGCAAAGCTCTTATCCAGATTTGAAGTCTCAGAAAAGAAAAAAAAAAACCTCAACAAGCCACCTGCAAAGCTCTTTGTGATTACCTCATGCATTACCTGCAGTTGGATTAAAACACAAATAACACAACAAATAAATAATCTCTTGCTCATCCTCTGCAGAAAACGCTGCCCATGTTTTATCAGTTACAGATCTCTTCCCCTGTAAATACCCACTCACTTACCTTTCTAAGAATACCAGTATTACCAGACAGCGAGAGCTAGTGGTCTTGTAAACTGACCTAAGTCCACTGCCCATCTTAGCACTCCCTCTATTTTTAGTTTCTTCCTTATGGCACAGATGGAGATTCTTCCAGGAACATCACACAGCCTAGACCCTGTGAGCCTTCCGCTTCCCTTATGCAGCATTCAGTTTAATAACCTGGTCCTCCCTAAGGAAGCCTGTAGGAATCCTTGATGCAGACAGCTTCCTGGCCATAAAAAGCCGTATTTTACCTTAATTAGGATGTAATATTTTGACTTTAACATATTAAAAAAGGGCTCAAGTGATTTCTTCTAAATGTCTCCGGAAACAACTGTCTGTAGAGAACACGCAGCAACATTTAGATGTGAAGATATTTTTTCTAATCAGCAAACTAACTGCCATTAGCTCTTGTTACAGCATCACTCAAACTAAGAAGTCCTAACTTCTTTTGTCTTATACCCCAAAAGGCTCCTTCACGAATAATAATTGTGTAAGAATCTAAACCAACAAAGCATCTGGAAAACCAAAGGCAGCGACTGAACGATGAGCTATACAGGCATACGAAGCCACCTACAGAACTCTGAGGATCTTCCATATCAGAAATACATTGCATGCAACAACATTAAGATTTCTACTTACTTCCTCGTTAAATAATTTGCTAGTTTCTTTTTTAATAGGGTCTATAAGCTGGACCTGGCCTGCTGAGAAGCCCACTAGAAGAGACACACTTTCTGCTGTGGCTGTTAAGTGATTGAAGTCATGGCATGTAGGTTGTGTTCCTTTGTATATCCTTTTGTCTATTGGTTTACTCAAGTCCGCAGCCTGCAAAGAGAGCAAACAGAATTAAAACAGTTTATCACAATGTATACACACGCGAGTTCTATCTACAGATGAGTTTACACTAAGCAACAATTTACACAGTCATAAAATTGTACTTTAAAATGCCGCTCTGTATTTACTGAAGACATCCAAGTGTGTCTTTAGAAGGATTACCTTTTGATAAAATGTAACACGTCCATGTTTCTCACCTTTGCTAAACACTGCCGCTACCCAGCCTCTGGAACTATACAGTATGACAAACTAATGACACCCAATGTGTTCAGTAACACAAAGGCTCCACTGAAGTCCTCCACATCAACCCATTCCCAGAAGGCCTTTCCTGCCAGAAGCACCATCTCCATCACTCAGAAAACGAACCTCCTATTTTTCTAGCAGCAGCTTTCTCAGTATCAATTACAACCAGTTTTGGTCGCCTATTAAAAATAGTACATGCTAATCCTTGTACAGTAAGTGCATCCTCTCACAAAAATAACATCAGTATCAGTATTAAAAACACTGACTAGATCCAAGGAGAGAGATTTCTAGGAACAATGATTTGGAACATTGATACTGTGATTATAAAGCATTTCTTAACTTGTTAAGCTACAAAATGGACTCTTCTGACACGTGAAAATACCTTATAGCATCTACAGTCAAAAATTACTGTTATGTGTCGATATATCTATTTTATTTACTGAACAATCCAGACAGATATTAGACAAAAAAAAGTGCCAACGGAAGAGAAGAACTTCATCATAAACCACTGCAGATCCAGCACTGAAACATCTGAAGAATCACATGAAACAGAAAAGTAATTTCAAACGCTCTCAGTTGTGTAACCCATGCTTATCCCTGTATCACTTCTGAACAGGCACCCTAATCTTTCATCATCCGGAGATTATAACCCACACATTTACTACGCATGATCACATAACATCAGGTTCAACCTTTTCCTTTTGTTTTTTGTAGACTCTCTATTTACTAGGTTCAGAGTCTGTAATTACCAAGTTGCAGATAATAATATTACAGACTTCAGATGCAGCTGTGATTTCAGACTTAGTCTCTAAATCTGAGTTTACAGTATTTTTAGTCAGAGGAAATCAGGCCAGCAATAGAGGAAATAAAACTCGTTTGAGGAAGAGGACGAGCTTCACTGAAAAGAAAACTGCTCCACTGTATTAAATCTCAAAGAACAGCATTTAAGGAGTAGCATCCACTGCATGCACAGAATTAGACAAGAAGAAAGCAGACCTGTCTGTCAGTAGGTGAAGACCAGGACCAGCTACACCGTGAATCAGTCAGGTGAGCCATTTCCAAGGCAAATTTAACCATGGGATACATGTGACTGTGTATATACACTGCAGCACTGACGTTACACTTAATGTTTTGCAGCATACTATAAATCAGTTTAATCAGGTGTATTACCTTCTGCTGGAAACTCCAAAAGGAGACAATATATTCCACCTTCTAAAGTCAGCACATTACGAAGTTATTCTCCAGAGCCCAGAGATCCATTATAAGCTAAAAAAGTGTATTAGCAATAGCTCTTCAAGGAGAACTTTAAAATAGAATGCTAGCTCTACAGGGATCGTAGGATAAGGCACAGGTCTGTCGAGGCGCATCCTCAGACATGTAAATCCGAACACTGAAACTGGAAAAGCAAATCCTACAAGCCATGTGTTGGTCTCCCACATCGTGCAAGATTCCCTTGTCCTAAATTAATGCAAAGTGATATCAAGAGATAACTCACAAAACAGAGTTAATGTTATTATCTGGAAGACCATTTTACAGAAACGCATCCCTCTGTACCTCAAGGAAATGCCCAGAGCGAGCAAGGTACTCCACTCCTTTCAGCTATGGGACTCGAGGTACGGCCCCTGGCAAAAGTTTCATCACAATGCAACGCCTAAGAAAGAAGATTCCCTTCAAAACAAAAAGAACTCAACCTGAATCATGCTGAGGGTTCTGAACGGTCAACACTCCCACCAGTGGAAACAATCCTTTCCAGGGTCTTCTACTTCTGAACCCTCACTGTGCTTTTAAGTAACACTGAACCAAGACATCGCCAATTACATATTGAAACTCTTTTGTCTGGTCAGAGTTTTGTACTGCTGCTATCATTTTCCCTGTCCAAAAAACTTACTGTGGCTAAAGTCTTCTGAAACCGTGTGATTACAAATCTAGCAAGACACGAAACTCTGATAAATGAAATTAAGCACAAGGCTTCAGTGTGCTTGTCCTATCTGCTCTCCGGGAGCCAGATGGCAGTGACAATCTGTCTGAACTTAAATGGAGTGTAAGTAAATTAATTCAATTAGCAGAAGCTAGGCTTCTAATGACAGGGATGTTTTACCTTTTGTTTGTTTACGTGCAGCTAGTGTTTTCAGTTATATTTATGACCTAGCTACAAAATAAAAGCACCAAAATACTTCTCTGGTCTTGTTCTCTCTTCACTGAAAGACAGGATAGAATCAATGATCTTGAGAACCAAAAGCCATTTTGTCTCTATTTCTGCACATCTGAAAACTGCCATTGGATTTTTGATAAGAACAAGAAAAGCACTTACTCATAAAATTCAATAGGGCCTATGACTCAGCATTTCATTAGCATGCCATTAAGTCCATTTGCTGCAGCTCTGCTGTGGAGGACACGATTCTCAGAAAAAAAGAATCCCAGAGCACAGCCGTCCTGGTATCGACACTACTTACTCAGAAAGGTGACGTGAACTGCCCTTGTTTCAAAAGAAGGGTGATGTACTTTGAAAGAGAACTGGAAGACCTTGGGATTAAGTGTTACCAAACGTGGCAGCTACAAGCACATAAGGCATCCGTGGCTACGCTGGAGTTGGCAGCAAATGATTTTTGTGCTTTTTGTCCTAATTGTTGTGAATTTTTCTTCTGAAAAAATACTTAAGCTTGACTAAAATTAGACTGGAGCATTTAATGCAAGGTTAAGGATTGATACCATTTTCCTTTGGAATAGAAGTATCTAAAGCAAGACGTCACAGTATATATTCACTAATCAAGACTCATTAATAGCATTTGGGCCAACTGACATCAGCACCAGGAGCCTGTCCTTTACAACACTTGTACTTCAAGCATCGCCTGAGCAAAGGAATAGGAGGTACTGGAATAACAAGGAATAACAGGTACTGGGAGAAGAAGAACAAGAGGAACCTCACTCAATACTTGTCTGAAGTCAGTGATGCAGCTAACAAAATTGGCATAGCTGGGACACCACCAGCTTCCAAGTTCTGCCCTTGAACAGATGTAAGTATTCTTTGTAAAATCTTACAGTTACATTCAGGGAAAAGAAAAGAAAAAAACTGACATCATTGCCATTTTGTTCTTTGTGGCACGTTCTAGAAATAAAACATGAATCATGTAACTGTCTCGGGGACATCCCAGCCACATTTACCTAACTCACATGTCATACTGGGTTAGGGAGAGGGAAATATCTGTATGTTTACACACAAACACACCAATACATAGAAGTTTTTTATATTAAAAAGTGAGCATATACCATGCACCTTGACCAAGATATCCCGAAGGATTGTAGTTGAGCAGAACTTTAATACTAGGAGCAGAATGAAAAAACAAAAAAGTCAGTTACTCCAATCCAAAGCAAAGTTAAGAGTTTTCAGATTCTGACAATTGAAATGTCTTATTAGGATGGGTAGTAACCATACATAACTCTAAGGCCAAAGCTAGATTAATTCGTCCAGGATTCGCTCTTCTGATGTACTACTGATGTAAGACTTTAGCTTTCATACTCAGCACTTAATCATGCTCCTTGACAGATGCGAGCTCTTCCTGTATCTTTTTCTAACTTCCATCTGCAGCTTTCTGCACGTTTCAGGTGAAATATAAAATAGCTGCTACATTTCCTGCCAAGATAAAACACCACTCCAAGATCAGACAGGGAAGGATTTATTTATTAATTTTTCTCAGGTAATTTCATTAGTCATTAAAAAGTTTCCTTCAGATACTTAATGTTATTTAACATCAAATTTGCCAGTACCCTGGCTTTTGATGTGTTGCACGAGTTAAGTGAGTTTGAGACAGAACATCAGGTCTTAAGCCCAGAAGTAAGAACAAATGCATAATAAAAATTTCACTTCCAAAAATCCTCTTAAGAGAATCTCCCTAGTCTACAGAATTAACTAGAATGGCAGATTACAGGTTGGTTATGTACTCGCTATAACACCAACAGAAAGGGACAGATACTACACTTTTAAAACAATTTTTTCCAGAGTTTCTGGAGCTTGAAATTCAAACCATTACCTGTAGCAGAGTATCTCTTCAGAGATTCAGTCGTATTATTTTGGGAAAATAGCACTTGTTACAATGCTTACAAGTAACATGACAAGTCAACTCTTGTAATTATTACTAAGAATGGCCAAGAAGGCCAACAGTACCCTGGGGTGCATTAGGAAGAGTGTGACCAGCAGTCCAAGAGAGGCAATCCTCCCCTTCTACTCAGCCCTTGTGAGGTCACACCAGGACTGCCACGTCCAGTGCTGGGTTCCTCTGTACAGGAGAGGCCTAAACTACTGCACAGCCCAACCGGGATGCCAGGACAACAAAAGAACTGCAGCATCTCTCTGGTGAGGAAAGGCAGAGAGCTGGGAGTAGTCAGCCCGGAGAAGACTCCTCATTTTATCTGCACACAGAAGTATCTTAAGTTGGATGATATCAATAGATGATGGCCAGATTAGCCTGTTGCTGGGCACAGCTGGAAAAGAGGCATCGGGTACAATTTTAACCATAGGAAGTGCCATCTGAATATGAGGAAAGATTTCTCTGCTGTGCAGGTAGCAAAGCACAAGAACAAGCTGCCCAGAGGGGCTGTGGAGTCTCCTCTTTCTCTGGAGATACTCAAACCCCCCCAGGACGTGATTCTGTACAACATGCTGAAGGTGCCCCTGCTTGAGCCGGGGGTTGGACTAAATGATCTCCACAGGTTCCTGCCAACCTCGACCTCTGAGGTATGTATGTATCAGCAGTATTTTAGGCACTTCTGTAGAATTTTCTGGCAAATTCTACTTGGTGCTTCTACACATTATTTTTCCTGACAGAAATACTAGTTTGAATGCTTCACACTGATAACCCCTCTATTTATTTCAGTAGAAAAAGAGATTTCTGACATATTTTTGTAAAGCCCAAACACACGATGCTTCAGGCTGCTCTGATCTCACCAATGACTGCTGCAGGCAGAAGTTAAGAGCAGAGGGGCTCAGAGGTCCCTTCCAACCTAAAAGACCCTGCAATCCTACACTCAGGGCCAGCCAAAGCAACAGCAATAGGGCAGTCCAACTTACTTCACAGGTCTGGTTTATGTCTTAAAGGAACTTTAAGTGGAAGAGAACTATAGAGATAGTCAACTGACTTGTTCCTGTAAAGATTACTGACGTAGAGCAAAAGTTCTGCTCAATTTATACAACATACGCAGCATAAAGTCCAGGCACTCGCTGCACACATAAAGCCCTAATAAAACACTCTTCAGTCGAGATGGCAGAGCATGCCAATCCATAGAAAACTGGTTTCTACAAATACAGACAGCAGTCAGCAGCTAATGACCTTGGATTTCTGGGTAGAAAGCTGAAGTCCAGCAATCAATTCAGATCCCAGGAAAGCTTCCGGGAGCTTTGTAAAAACTCACACATTTAAATTCTCCTTAGAATTCTTAAAAGTCATCCTATATATACACAGATACAGCTGGAAAGACAGTTTCTTAAGTACCTAAGGACAGTTGGGCCGCTGTTCCCATACCTGACTGATGTGCTTAGTTTTAACAGTTGCATAATGGGTGTTCTGTGTGTAACTAAAGACCAGTTACAACAGCCTCCCGTGCCTTGCAAAACCACTGATGCTAATGAAAAGTTAGCCTTTATTTTCCAACACGGCATTCAATGCATCAGCTTTATATTGAAGTAATGCTCAAGCACACATAAAGAAAACAAACACATGATTTCATTTTTAGTTTTGCTTTTAATATTTATCTGAACTCTAGATTCTATGGACATCAACAGCTTAACACTCAAAACAGCACAACCAAAGCTGAATTGTTTGCTGCCAATTAAGAACAGGGCAAGTACCAACTAACACCAAAAACAAGCACACAGCCACTTTCTCTTGTTCTTCTCTAATCGAAAGGAAGAGCTTCTGAGAAAGTGATGATGATTATTACACAGGACAATGTGAAGTTGGAAAACTGGAAACTAAGAAACAAAGACAAAAAACAACTGTAACAAGGGGAAAAAATGATCTGTTACTTTTAACACGCAGCCTCAAAGCCTTTCCTTTAAGGTATTTCTCCACAGATTCCTTCACTCCAGGGAGACTTCAGAAAGCCTAGCTGTCATTGTGTGCTACTTTTACTTTCTGAAACTCTTTAGATTCAGGTCTGCAGCAACAAGGACATATTTTCTATGTATTCTCTCCCATACACTGAGGTTTTGAACGATCCCACTCCAAGTACAAAACAATCTGCGTTAGCTCCAAGCAAAAGCAATAGAAATGAATTTTCAACTCAACAGAACATTTACCCCCTTAATAACACTGTTCCTCATAAACCTCATAAATGGGTTCGTGTATCTTTGCAGAAGGCTTTTACAAGTTTCAAAGCACTTGATTAAATGCCGAACAGGAACACTTCAGGTACATGACAGAGTTTCTAGGATACTGCTTAAAAACAGCCCTGTTAGTAAAACAGGGACACCAAGTAATTTTACTTAACCTATTTTTGTTTCCTAAATAAAATGTTCCACACAACCTATCCATAACAAAGTCTCACGCATCAATTTTGCACAAAGCTGTCTAAAAATATGGGAAGCTATTGATGCTCTTCTTGATTCTAGATTTAACTTCCACTTGGGAGCCATACAAGACAGACACTAATTCCAAAAGGAAAGCATTACTTTCAGTGGTTACTCACACAGCATGCAACTCTGACCACTTAAATTGCAATAAAAGCTTTAGTTTGGACAACTCGACATAAACCTATTTAGTTTTCTGAAGCATCCAATAAAATTATCACATTGTTTCCAGAATAATTTTCCTAAGCATGTGAACAGAACAAAGAGCATGCAATGGTTTGAATTAAGTACACACGACAGAACCTATGACAAGATTAACAATATGGATGTGAACACCATAAAGACCAGACAAAAAATTACATGATTTGTGACCATAACAGCAGTGTCAATTCCATTTTCTTAAGATCGTGAACAAAAATATTTATCTACTCTATATACATATAGAGCAGCACACCCTATTGGGAGTATTTAAGGCAGAAGTACTAGCTCATCAGTGCTACTAATCTAACAGAGTTCAAAACAAATTAGAACAGCAAGTTCCCCCCCTCCCCAAAATATCATTTTTATAAATGTTAAATATGAATTTTTTACTTTAAATCTCTATTCACTTCACAGGTGCATACAGAATCAAGTTACCTTTTGTGTTTCCCTGTATGATTGGACATTAAAGGGCATTAAAGTAGGACAGGAATGTTAACTCATTTGCACCAGGGAAGTTGAGGGAAATTGAAGAATTTTGACACACCTCCCTCCCCAACCCCTCAAACCCAAAAACTATTGCCTGTACCTCTAACAGAGAAGTCACTGCAACTTGCTTTCCAAATTTAAGGGACTTTCAATTCAACCTGTTAAAACACTAGGTGAGATTGACACCCAAGCCCACTGCTGCTTTGCAGTGGAAGAGCAGAAGTACAACTCATGACAGGGTGCTGCCAGAGCCCACAGTTCTCACGAGCTGACCGTGACCCCGTGCAGCTCCCCAGAGTGTGCCCTGGTCAGTCCCAAAGGGGTCTGCGAGCAGCACGCAGCTCCTCTGAAAGGAAAACAACAGCCAGGAAGTAGACTGGAAGCACTCCAAGTAACTTGAGCAATCTTCAGCTGCTCTATAATCAAATCACTCAAGCTCTGGGGAAACGACATGACATTGTAACCTTGCTTTTTGAAAGGTGTTTGTTTCTACACATATTTAGAAGTTAATTCTTACTATTCCTGCAGTAGAAAATCCGTCACTTTCCTCCCTAGAAGTGCCTCAATCCTTAAGTCACACTTTCCACAGTATCGTTTTACTATTCAATACAGAAAGTGGAAAAGAGCTTTAACTTCTCGAGCATCTAAACAATCACTCCTAAACCAGTTACTGAAAGAAGTGTTCCCAGACCTTACGCTCCTGTTGCAGCATTACCCTTACCGTGAGCGTCAGTTAACAACACAATCCAATTCAGACAAAACTGACTTGGACTTCAGTGTTACAGGCTTGGTCACACCGAATCCGTAAACTGGCTACTTCAACAACTCTGAATATAGTCACTGTATCACACACTCCCAGCAGACATGAACTGATTTAGATGTTCTATTTTGGTTTAAGCAATTAGTTGTCTTTTTGTGTGATTTTTTTCTTTTAAAGGGAAGAAGTGAAAAGAAGGCACGATATTGGTACCGTCTCTTCCCTGTGGCTGTTGTACAGAATTTTGGCTCAAATGTAGTTCAGCCAGCTGGATAAAAACCTCTCAAGCAGAAACCCAGTTCAGAATCACGCACGTTTTGCATGCAGTGCAGACACCTTCCTCCTCTTCTCCCCCTACTCAGCTCTTTTTAAAGAGAGATGTAAGAAAGATCTCACTGTGCAGTTTTAAGTTCAAAACAATGATCTCTCGGGGCTATAATTAAACCATGGGTGAAGGGTTCACGTTCTTATATCATTCTTTATTGTAATGGTTTAAAAATTAAGATGTAGACTCGATAAGTCATGGAACACAGACACTTCATTATCACGGGCTGCAGAGCTAGACCACAATCCAGACTTCTTGCTCCAATACCATTTCTTCAGCACTGGGCAGAAACATGACCCAGAAGGGACAAAAATGAATGCAGCTCGATTCTTATCTTCTATCCTAGATTTCTTCTAGGTAGTCATTTGAATTGCAAACATGGAAGTTTAACAACACTTGACAGGATTTGTTTGCATTACCTACTGCACAGACCTGTGAATGTTGCCAGGTTTTGTTTTAGTACCTACTTTTCGCTCCTTATTTGCTTAGGTGACTGAACCAACACCTTCCAGTCAAGTGAAATTTGTAGAATAAAGAATCAGTTCTCAATTCTGTTCCCTTCAGATTTCAGCAGATGGTTTCTTGATCCCAAAGAGAGACAGTGCTATCTAATATTTCTTATATATGCAGCACCTACACTGCTTATTAAAATAAGCAATCCCATCCTTTTCCATAGTTTCACAGATGTTTTAAGATAACAAAATTTTCACCACTTCTCTGAATCTTTGTAATAATCCTTTTTTTTTTTTTTTTCTTTTGCTATTTGTGAGCACACTGAGATGAATTTATACATTTATACAATGGAACATGATTTGCCTCATCCTTATTTCTAATGCTTTCCTTCACTCCATTTCCTACAATAAAGAGAAATTAGTACTCAGGTATTGATCAGTTTTAAGGCTGAATCATTCACAGCACCCTCCCATCCCTTTTTGTGCAGCGGTACCAAACTGATTTGAGTTTTTTCCTCTGCTGCATGCCACTCAGCACACAGTGCTTGTGCTCGCTCACCTAGCATGATTACACTTCTCATTGCCTCTTGCCTTGACAGCTATGCAAATCAGACCGACTGCAATTTTTTGTGTTTTTCAACATTATTATTTTCCTTGGAAGTTTCAGATCTCATACACTAAGCTTGCTGGGGCAAAGTTATCCAAAGCTTTATTCAACATGCCCAATCAGTGGCAACAGTTCAAGTCATTTTCCTCTGAACTACACCTTAGTATAATCTTCCAGATGTTTTCACATGCTATTGTGTTAGTTAAGAATCAACCACTATCCCCTTCAACAAGGCCTACAAAAAGAACCCACTGACCTGTAGTCCAGTATAACTGGCCCACCTGGAACACTTCTGCAGATCAGCCCCTTTACTCTTCAACTCACCAGAACTCCTGAACACCATTTCAGTCATCACAGGATGACTTTTCTCCACAACACAGCTCCTCCTCTGGGGGAATGAGATTTTGCAAAAGATATATGTAAATACAGATACCAATTTGCATTCAGAAAGAAAACTAACTGCACTGCTTGCATGGAGCCACACCTGTGGAAAAAGACATGTGCAAATACACCACATTTTGCCATAATCTACTGACATAGCTACAACGTGAAACACTGTACTCCCAGACAGACAGCTGATCAAACAGGGAATCAGCAAATTGAGAACCACCCCAATTAAAACACCATCCTACAGATCCCAGTTACAGTTAACCAGCCTTAGGACAAACAACGGTGGCAAAGCAAATTAAATACTTCAAAAGCATTAACACACACACACATATATGATCCTAAAACTATCCTGATCACATCACTTAAACTTGAGAAGCCACACTAAGAATACACAGGACTTGATTACTGCACTCAAGTAGTTTCTCCAGCTCCAAGAGGCTGTTCTATTCACTCAATGCCCTTACAGTTAGAGGGCAAGTGAACAAAGAATGCCACTCTTCCCTGCTTGCGAATATTGCGTGCTTTGTGTAAAACTCTGGACTGGGAATTAAGGTTTGCTTGATTAAAAAAAGAGTACTACCCTTTCTAAAAGTCATCTGAAATTATGAACAACTGCATTTGCTCTCTGACACGACTATTTTGGTTTAGAAGTTTTCTTCTGTGTATCTTAGTTTCCAAAGTTTGGCATGAGTTTCCTACTGTGTTTGCCATGGTAACCAAGCATGCTGAGTGTCTGCTTGAAATTCTGTTTAACTGTTTAGTGTTGCATATTAATCAAGACATGCTAACGCATCCTAATGTACTTCAACGAGCAAAGCACGCAGCTCTCGTACAGAAGCAATCACCTTAAGTATTACAGACCTCAAAGGATTTTGTTGCTGTTTAAATGGAAGAGTAACAAGGAAACTTTGTTGACAAAGTTGTGCAAATAAACAGAATACACTCAAATCTGAGGGACGGTATATTCAGAAACCACAGAGCTACAGCAGAACAGAAGAAAGTCTCTGTTTGACAGTATATTCTGTCCCGTGAATGAAAAATTTACACTCATAGCAGAAAGGAAAATGTATTCCAAGAGCATATTTAAGACAATTTCCACAGACCAAAGCTTGTAACTTGGGGTAAAATGATCATGCTGCTCTGATGCAAGAGGAGCCACGTAACTGGCTCACTTACTTGAAGCTCTATGGGTAAGCAATAGGGCTGAGCCAAGCAACAGTTACCAGCTTCTGTTAGTCTCCATTTGGAAGAAAGATCTTTCTTCAAACATCCACTTCAGTTACAGGATCACGAATAGGAAAACTTCTGTCTGGGTGAGCATATGAAATCTTTCCTAATTCCTGGAAGATGTATCAAATGCTTTAGTGTACTAAAGCTTCATATGAAAGTGAAAAACAAATTAGGAAACCCTGAAATACAAAACAGTTTATTGCTCAGTTGGTTAAGATTCACTACCCAAAAAAGAAATCATGCATATGTAGCCTGTCACCAGTTTCACAATAAATTAATGAATCCACCACTACATGATGATGCTACTCAGGAAAATCTCACCCTCTGCACGTGCTTACAGATAAAATAATTCTGACCTTCAGTGCCTGCTGTATAGACTTGCAGTACAGAGAACCATCTCCAAGAAAATCTAAGAAACAAACCCCAAAGCTTGCTTATAAAACTCCTGAGATCCCACAAAACACTGTATGTTCTTTCTCGGTATCTGCAGACTCAGCTGCACTCCCACTCTTTCATTAGGCTTTACTGTCCCCAGCTCCTCTGCTTCTTGCATTTCATTTCCTCTTCTGGATCTAAAAGCTAGCAAGGCAGTCTCTCTGGGTACCACAGATAGTTGGACTTGTATCACTATAAATACATTTTCTTCACTCCTTTCATCCAGCTGAGCTTAAGAAGCTTCTGGATGAAACACTCTGCCTCTTCTTAAAAGCTGTTCTGTTCTTCCCATGGAGTCTGTAACCTATGACACCACAGTATTTTCATTACGCAGTTGTTCAACTATTAGCAATAGCTTAGAGCAGGGTTGGTCAAAGAGCAGAATCCTTCTGAATTAATAGCAAATTTGGTGGGATTAGGATTTATGGCAGATCTGGCAATGTCTCTCAGACATCCCAGGAGAGTTTTGTGGTATTTATTCCCCCCCTTCTCTCTTACAACTACAGAAAACAGTGATTGCTTTGCTAGGGTTCTTTAAATCATATTTCTGTTTTGCCAGTTTTACATTACACACCACCTTCTGCGAACACCAGCAGCTGAAATTCACTTTCATCAACACGAGTAGCTAAAATTTTCTGCAGGGTTAAAGACATCTCTTCAATACTTTGTGTAACAGCAAAGACACTTCCCTGCTTCTACTGAGAAACATGTTTAACCAATCTTTGGGTTACGCTTATCTCCTGTCTTCAAGAGCTGTACCACAAGCCAGCTCAGCTTGATAACCACACTGTAACGTCTGCAGCTTCTCAATGTTTTCAGACTGAACCAAATATTCTATAAATATGTCGCCAATAAAGTTCCTCATCAGTTATGGTTCTGACACTTGCTCGGTTCACCTTGCAGAATACTGAACACAAACAGCGATGCCGCTCAACTTTATTATGAGGATTCTGCTTCCTACCTTCATTGGTGACCTAAAGACAAAAAGACAGCATTTCCAAAGCCACTGACAAAATCCCTCATCCCAACGTTCTCCTCTCAACAACTTTTAAGCAGTAAGGCACACAAAAAGAGATCAAGAACTGTTCTGAATCCCCATCTGGCAAAAGAATGAGCTTAGGTTCTAGATCTCTCTGTGTTAAGCTAACTAGTATACAAATCTAGAATTGGCAGCTCAGAAAAGGATGGGGATTGAAGTGATGCTTGGACTAACCGAGTTATTAATGAAATTTAAACTGAGATGTCAGCATGGTGGGCATTTCAACACGCAGACAGTGGTGAATTCTAAACTAAATAATGATTGCTCCAATCCTCCTCTACTACCGGAGTAATAAATGTACACATTTTAGTCTTTTCACTTTGAGGAACTGAGAGAATTAAGTGTACTGAAGCAGTTATAAAGCAGTCAAGGAAAGATGCATAATCAGTTCTAAGAGATTCTCTTAAGATGTACACTTAGTTAACCTCAATTCTTTCCTCAACAGTTACAATCTAGCAGGTTATAACAGATTCATAGTTCTGGAGTAAAAAGGTTTCATTTCCTATTTCTTAATCCTTCTACTCCAGGAGACCCTTTCATTTTCTCCTAATGCTGCAGTCTGCTCACACGACTGCCTGCACTTACAGTCAGTCCTCTCCCACCTACATTTAATGCTAAAGAAGTACAGTTCAGACAAACTGTACAAAGGTAGGATACACACACACAGTAGATGAAAGAAACAAAACAAGGAAAATAGGTACATAAATGAGCAATGGATTCCACATAAAACCACACACCTCCAGTTCAGCAACTGCTACTGAATTCTCTGGCTCAGGCAGGATACTTATGAAACACTTGAAGTTTCTTTCACTTGGAAACTGTTTAAATTGGCTAATCTCTAAGTAAAACTTAGAAAATTGTAACTGCTGAAGTGCTGTTTATTTAAATCAGAGCAGGCTGACTGCTTTTAGGTGGCCCCGAACCACGGGACAAACCGAAAACATCACGGGATTTGATAGCATCATCTCTTGACTTGTTCATCTCCTCCTGAGCACACACAGGGAAGTTACCCAACCTGTTGGACAAGACTGCTGCTCAAGTCACTCCTTCAAAGCCTGGACTTTCACTGGAGCTTTGAACTAATTATTTTACTTTTCTGCTCTAAAATGCTGTTCTGCTAACAGGAAAAAAAAACATATCTATGAATACTGTCCGTGTTGACTGTATATTGCCACTGCTCTTGGCTCTTCCTTCTTCAAGTGCTCAGACATACAAAGTATCCTTAAAACGCATTACAGAAGACTAAGGCAACAGTAACATTGAAACCACAGCTATTCCAGTTCTATTTCTTCCGAATTTAAAAAGACCAAAATACAGTAGCAAAAAGTTACTTTCAAAAGGTGGCTTGACAGGTGCCTTGTATGGGGAAAAAAAAAAAAAAAAAAAAAAAAAAAAAGAAGCGCAGTCCCTTTATAAGCCCTTCTATTTTCCAGTTTTACCAGCGAAGCCTGAAGTAGACCACACCTCTCTTTATGGGCACTCAGAAGCATCAAAATAAAATATGGAGAGACTCCAAATACACACAGAACAACAAACAAACAAACCCACAAACAAGAACCTGACTGCCTTATGGAATCAATAGTAACATGCAGTTCATTAGGTCTAAACTCCATTAGCCAATTTCCTTGTAATCTCCGAGCTACTATACGACTGTTATCAAATTTAAGCAAGCTCCATTTCATGTTAACTCATCAACAGGTGGAAGTATAAATTCATACCACTTAACAACATACCCATTAGAGCTCTCCTATACTAAATAACCTACAGGCAAGCGGTGTTGTGTTTCCCACAGTTTGCCACCCTAGTATTTATCTTCCAATGTTTTTCCCATCCCTCTATCAGCATAGAAGAGGCTGAGTTATTTCTTTAGGATTTAAAAAGAAAAAGCAGCAGCCAAAGAGCTCAGGATTATCCGTTGCTATAACAAACCAATGTTTTAGTCCAGCAGTGTAAATTTGCTGCTTGAAAGAAAAATTTTTATCTGTTCCAGAAAAGCAGCCTGAATAATTGTAGCCCTCACTGCACTGTTGCTATAGAAACTTATTTCACTGTAGCAGTTAATTGTTAATCAATTTATATATATTTTTTTCATTACAAAGCTCAATAAGAGTCAAATACAACACAGAAATGTCTGTCCAGCAAGTCAAAACTGTGTCCCTTTCTGGCTACTGTTGGATTCTGCAAGCCCTACAGGAATGCCAGACATTTTTGTACACTATTTTTATTAAGCCAGTAACTCCCTCACGTTGCAGTGTGCTAACAAAATATTACTAGAACAAAGCCTAGTTACTTCTGTACTAAAAATAAGACACAACTCGCTGTTGTTCTTACAGCCCCAGAACAGTTCTGCAGAAGTTACGCGAATAAAATACCCACTAAATATATAATCTACGGTCCCATCCAGAATGAGGCCCATTGGTTTATACTTCTTGTGGTTGTATTTAGTAACAGACAGATTAAATAACACATCTGCCTTAACTCTTGTTCTGACGTTCATTTACATTAATGCATCTTCCTTCTGGGGCTGAAGACATCTCATAACAACCCAGGCCAGCGAGGGAAGAAGTGCTGCTGAACAAGAATAAGAGACAGGCTACCAGAAAACATACCGAGGACCAAATCCCTGACAGATACACTGCTGTGAACTCAGATTTTCCATAATCACACACACACAAGCTCTAGGATATCACCTAGGTTGCAAACCAGAACCCTGTTTGGAAGTTTGAGAGCAAAAGGCAGCAAGCTCCCGATCCAGGCACAACTTTTCCTGACAGACTTATTCTGAAGCATGCAAAGTGCTATGGATACTTTAAGTAATAATGGGTGCTGACAACTCCAGTGGCGTAGACGTTATATGGAAAAAGATATCCTTTGCTTATTAATTGTGTTCTTTAGAAGTTACCATTAAAGGGCTGAAAGCTTAATTTACCAAGTGGTCATACAAGGCTGCCTCTTCCCCATGGGTGATTTTCACCTCAAGCACAGCTGGAGCCATCAGCCTACTGTTTGTCACTCGCTGATCTTCCTGCACACAGCTGTGCTGACCACAGAGTAACTACCCACACTTGAAGCCTTTTGCCAAAGGTCATAAAAGCAGCCTGTACTAGAGCATGGAGCTGAACAGACAGAACAGAGCCCAGCTGTTTAACCATCCATCCCATTGATATAGGCATATAAATACCACACATGCGAGATTTCTGCTTTCAGAATCATTCATACCTTTCAACCATTCTGGTTCAAATACTGCTCTTTTGATCAACACAGAACTTCACCTGGGTTGATTCTTGGTGGAGCCTATTCTTCTGACTCTGTTAGAAGGTCACAAACTTTGTCTAGAGGAACAGCACATTAGAGCTTTGCAGGCACTTGCTAGAAGTTACTCTGCATAGGGGAACACAGATTCCCTGCTCAAGGTGAGAAAGGCAAGCCATGGCACATGTTAGGCTGATGAGAACATCACTGGGCAATTTCCTTGAGAACCCTTTACTTCTAAAAGTCTTCTTCAGGGAAAAAAAGCAAACAAAAATGAAAAAGCCATCCACCTGGACTAACACAGCTGCATCTATAACACAAGAAAGAAATACTGCATTGTTGAAATATCAAACCTTGAAAGTAGTATTGCCAAATCACGCAACTGTTCCTGCTTTCATAAATTACTTATTCAAGATGGACTACTGTGACACCTTCCATGTACACAGCTAGCTATTTAAGATTTCTGGCCCACACTCCTTTTAAAAAGGTCTGAAGAAGACATTATATTACTCACTTATTGTTATCCTTGTGATTGTCCAGGATAAAGCATCCATAAGGCACCACTCAATCGTTCATTTCACAATACTTATGGGCATTTTAAACACAGTTTCGATATGTATTGACACCTCCTCAGTTTCCTCTTGTCACTGCTTCCTCTTCCTTTAGTCAAGAAGGAGCTTTAAAACCATAAGCAGGAATCCCATGGCGATTTTCCATGCTACCACTTTCCTAACAAAACGTATGCAGACTCCTAGTACAGATAATAGGAACTACATTTTGTTTTCCTAGTAAACTGAGGACAGTAACTTTGCTCATAACATCCAGTGTCCGTGCAGTTTCTCTTCCTTATTCCAGAGCTCTTGCTCAGATATTCTAATATCTGAGATATCTAACATCTCAGATATTCTAATAGAACACTTCACACTCTCCAGGGATGCAAAAATCAGGCATTATTAAACAAGAACCCATTTAGTACAACCACTTTCCAATCCCACAGAGTTAACAACAACAGAAAAGCATCACTGCTTTGACCACTACAGTCAGCTGAGAATTCCACAACTGACTTATGAAATTGAAGACTGATCACAGTCAGAACACCAGAACTGAAATCACTCTGCAAAAGGTACCTCAAAGATTTGTCATTCCATTATGAACAGCTTTTCTGAGTAACACAAGAGAAAATTCCAACTCCAAGTTATGACACTGCCATCAGAAAGACTTTAGTTATAGTGCCTGGTGGTCCTGCCCACAAAAACCATAGGGCTGTATTTTCTACCAGCAGTCTGATAAACAGAAGCTGAAACAAGAAAAAACAGCTGCTTTATTTTAAACTACAGGGGGTAAGCAATTGGAGCAATTTAGATGCTGGAAGATGGATTGCATACACATTTGAACTTACTAGTAGAGCAAGGTAAGGAAGGAAAAATTGTCAATTTAGGAGAACATAACAAAATATTATCGCTTCAACTTACATTATGGCACGTTTATTATTACTGCTCAGTTTCCTTAAGCTTTCTTGAAGGAGAAAGGCATTATTAGGTTGAAGAGCGCTGGCTCTCCTTGCTTATTTTCAAACAGTATTGTGTCCAAGTGTGTCAGCTCACAGTCAGGACAACTGGACAGCAAGCGGCCTCTGAATACATAACACTCAAAAACAAGCACTTCAGATGGTTTCTTTTACCCAGAGACCTACAGAACTTCAATCTAGGGCACTAAATTTGATTTTACAATGTCAAATGTCAATTATGGCTTGTGATCCAACCAGAGATAAGTTTAGGCAAGGCTTAGAGTCTGAAGCATCTTCAATATTCATTTTAATTATTAACTGTCAGAGGTCAAAGCATAATGCAAACTCCTTGCAATCTAAACATATAACACAACTCTTTTGTAAATATTCTGACAAAGCTGGCCCACAAAGCTCCCTACAGAAGCAAAAATGTTTGTACTACAAATGATTATTTGCATGTGAGGCATTATGACTAAAATGCTGTCAGCCTGCAAAGATTAAATACCACAATTAATGGTTTAATATAAAATTCCTCTGACTTCTAGTGTACTAGAAATATATTTTCAATAACAAACAAAAATTCTACCTGCAGTGGCAAAAAAAAAAATAAAAATCACTAGTTACCAAATACTGCCTATAAAACACTGCCTACCAACGTGAGGGCTTGGCCAGCTAGCATTCCCACTAAAACACATCTGCCAAGCAGGCAGGCAGAGATGAATGATCTATTACCTCAGAGAGCAATCCTTCCCAGGATATACTGCAACATACAGATTACTGAAGTCAAACAGTTGCAATACAGGTTGGAAGCATGGACTTGAACACAGACTCGAGAAGCTGAAAGCACTACACACTAACGCTTCTGTCTACAGACCAAAAGTAGCCCTCAGAGAATCATCATCTTGCAGGCTTCATCAGGTGCAAACGTTCTCTTCTCTTCCACAGTAAGAAATGCTTAATAGGGTCATTTTAAAACAGCTATTTATTCTTCAGGTTTTCTCTTGAGTCAGCCCTAATTGCTCTATATAAGCCCCATGACAGGGTTAACCTCCTGAAACTACCTGCTACCCTGTAACCCACCACGAACTCTTTGCTATTTCCCTCTGAAATGTCACCAAAAGAAATTTGCTAAACACAAAACCACAACAACTAAAGAAGACAAATCACCAGGACAGTTTGTAACAAGACCTGGCAGCCCTCAGCATGGTCCGGCTAAAATTATGAAAGAAAACATCCAGCCACATCGTAACACTTGAGTTAGTGAGTCTGCCTATCCATTAAAAGCCTGGATCTTCCAAAAGCCTTTCAAATACTTCCACAAGCACCGATCTGGTGCTTATGGAAGAGGTGAATCCAGTCTAAATGTAACTCTTACCAACAACGCAAGGAATTAAAACTCAGCAAGAAGTTAAGGGATCTTTTGGGATATACACGCATATAAAATAACCACAAAATCACATCCAACCAAGTCTGCAATACCATTTTAAGAGGGATAATAGAGTCACATCCAGGATGTCTGAATAGATACGGACTATGCAAGTCCTCGTATCACAGTGCAGAAATATTCATCCAGCTACAGGATTACATCAGACACCTTTGAGGAAAATCTTGATATCTTTTCCACAATACTTCTATTAGCTAAAAACTTAGTAGTAAAATTTGACAGTTACAGTCAGCAGCCATTTCCCAGTATGAAAAATACCAAAGTAACATCTATAAGCACATAAACAATCAAGGGAGAATCCACAGACAGCAGATAATGCCAAAAGTCAGCATCAAATCAACCTAACTGCATTCTGAAAAATAAATAAAATAAAATAACCAGAGCAGAAGAAAAAAAAAGTCAGCAGCAAACACAATGCCCTGACATTAGGAACACCTCTGGTAAGTCCCACACGATGCCTACTAGCAAATTAAGTACCAGAATTTTTAAGGATTTTTTTTAAAGGATAAGAGAACACATCAATTTTGTGAATAACAATAAGATTAGAAGGATTATTTGCAGTATGCAGCACAGAATTGGAAAGAAAAACACCTTCTAATAAAGCTAGTACAACACAATTCATTGAAAATGCCATGTGACAAATTAAAAGAAAGCATGGAGGAAAGTGGCAATAAAGAATCCCAGCGAGTCGATACTATGAGAATAACTCAGAACTCTCAACACTCTTTGATATGCTAGCAAGAGAATCTGAAGAATGACACAGGCAACTATCATCCCTTTTTCTGCACCAAAGTCATGTCGGAAAAAGCTACACCTCTTTTAGGTACTGCAAACAATGCCAGTTAATTGAAGCTAATAGAGAAGAGCAATCAAATGCTTAAAAGTTACAGCCTGAGAAGAAAGGTTAAAAGAGATCTAGATTCGTTGCCAAAGGCAGTCAAGTTGTTCTCCACAGCAGAACACAGCAAGGAGCTTTTTCCTCCCCCCATGAGAAAAAAGATTAGTTAGGAAAAAAATAAGAAAGCTATGCATAAGTGATGTATGAAGGTTGCAGCATTCTTATTCTAAAACTGGTCAGAAAGATGTAGGTACACCTCACTCAGCTTCAGAGCAAGTGCACCTAACAATATCTTTACAAATCTCAACATTTCTATAGCTCATATACGCTGGCAGAACGTGCATCCTTTTTGGAGGCCCACTACAGCCTAATGATATCTTAATGTAAAGTAATATTAACTCAGCTCCCCACCACATTTTGAGAAAACGTGCTGTTTCTGCAGATTCCAGCTTCCAACTCGTAACTGCCATGCACTACCCTTCCCAGAGAGAGCAATATACTGAGCACAGTGACAAATGCCACTCATTATCGTTCCGACAAGATCCTAGATGAACACTGCAGAACAGAAGTCATCACCAAGGATAATACTTTCCAGCTGGTCAACAGAGACCCCAATAAAGACACATATTTAAAGATGGCAATTTAGGGTAATGGAAAAGAAAGAATCCTACACATCATCGGTGTTTTTTCTGATAACCAGGGATCACCAGTATGCTATAAAAGAAATTGAGATATGAGCCTACCTTCATCTTCGTACAAATATAATTATTTCTAAACCCATTGTTCAATATAAGGTTGAAAAGACAGCGAACAGATTCCACCCCCCATTCCTTCCCCAACCTGAGCTCACCACCTACTTATTTTTACTACGGTATCATTATAACACACCCTAAAGTCATACAGCTATTGGCAGACTGCTGCTTCAGGTAGCTGCAGGAAAGGAAGTGCAGCTGAAGACAGTCTCTTCTGGCAAGAAAGAAGTTCAGGAAAAAAAGTAAACCAACAACCACTGCTGGGAAAGCCAGCCACACGTTAGCAGAAAATTAATACCGTAAGCTGAACGACACACTCAGATTTGGTAACAACGAAATATTTGTGGTAAAAACCAAAGACCATATACTGTGCCACGCTACTGCTAATACGCACCTTTGTATGGCTGTATTGAAGCCAGACCTGCAAACTGACTTGCCCAGAAGCCTTTACAATAAACAGAAAGAATACACTAATTATAATAGGAAAAAAAAAAAGGAAAATGCACTATCTTCCCAGTAAAAAGGGAAACAGTTAAATGTCGGCAGCAATCTAGAAAGCCTTGTCTTGTCAGTCATTCCTATGACAAGGAAGATGATGAAATAGCACGCTTCTTTTCAAGCTTAATGAATCAACTAATAAATCATTCTGCAAAGCCAGACACAAAACAGACTCAAGCAGCTCAAGACTATCTCAGAACCAAGACTCAAGCAACAGCCCTCACTCTTGATGTGTGCTGCAGAAAAAGACAGCCCATCCAAAGCACCAACACATCATGGTTTCATCAATAACGTTGGAACCATTACCTTCTACTCCTACTCCATGGAACAGAAAAGGCCTCCTGTAACATCTTTAACTCTCAATTACAGTTAAATCAACAAGCTCTAAAGAACAGATCATTTTGAATCTGACTTAAGGCAGCATTGCTCAGGTGAGACCTCATAAGGCAACAGATCCAACCTGACAGCCCAGGAGGCAGCTTCCTTCCTTTTCAACCCTTTCCTTGCTCAGATCTGAATCTGAAATGAAACAGTTCAACTCACCAAAACAAGGTAAAACCTACCCAGAAAAAGAGCAAGTACTCAACTTTGCAGTAAAAGTTTAGCAAAGTTTGGCAAGCTAAACTCTGACAAGCCAAACCGGCCCAAACTGAGGTTCAGCACTGCCAAAGCTAGCAAGGATATAGGGAGCACACTGCCAAGAAGATACTTCAGTGCTGCACCATCATTTCCAGCTGTGACTAGATCAGTTGAGTTCACAAACATTCAACCCTACAGTTCAACAGGAGATCACTGTACACATCTTGCCTCAATGTCAAAGTTAAGGAGGACTGACAGGGAAAGCCTTTCAGTCTGTATGTAACTATTCTCAACAGCAGACAATCGTTACATACTTACTTAAGTAACCACCTCTCATTCAATCACAATTCAATTTCTCCCTTCTAAACTACAGGTTCACTTCCTTTTTCAGTGAATGCAAACCAAAATGCAACAGCTTTCTAGAGGCCAGCACTACCTCAGTGGAAGGAGAACTGTTTAAGTTTTCGTTGCCCTAAAACACAAACAAAATAACAGACAAGAAAAAAAAACAACTTCAAAGCTGATGTGCTGTCACTGCCATGGAATACACAGCAATATGGTGACATGTTTCACGGTAATGCTCTGTGGTAAAAGGAGGAAGAGAAAGAAAGCTGAGTTTTATTATTTTAAGGACATAAAGAATGAACTTGTGCAGAAATACATTTTTACTTTTTAAGAAGAGAAACATTCCTAAAGACGACTTGAAATGCTAGCCAAAACTGCCTTCCTGCTCTTCCTAACCATCATCGTCATTTCTCAGTACTCCAACCCCCACACGACCACCCTGGACACAGTGGTTTCTTAGAAAATAAAACAAGGTTAAACAAATATCACGTAAAGGTTTTACTTCCTATAGTTTGAATATCCTAAACAGAACACATATGTTAGCATTGTACTTCAAAAGATGAGTCACAAACTAGATGTAGCAGATGCAACATATTTAGGATCCAGTGGAAACTGAAAGAAGGAAACTCAGCACCACTGATTTGAAGGAAGATCCCTATAAGTGGTACCTCTGACATAATATCAGCAGTAAGTGTCATTCATGGCCTGAGCGTGACTCCTACTTGATGTGTACTGATCTGCAACAGATTATCGATAGGAATACGATAAGCAATGCTATAACAGGTGTATCACAAAGCTCCTAAGTTAGCAATCTGACAAAACTAACATCTTCTCCTTCACTGTGTAGCACAAAAGCCGCTTTTGGCATCCAGAAAGAAAATACTGAAACACTAACCTCAAAATCATTTCTACAAGTTGAAAAAGTTATTCAGCCCCAAGCTTGAGGTCTCAATTATTTATTTTAAGCGTGGCAAGAGGTGCAAGACAACTTGCAAGAATCACACGTACCATTACCAGACTACATAAAGGCCTGCTCTGTAACATGCAACAGAACTCCACAGTTACTTTGCATGGAAAAAACTCAAGATATAAGAACACAAACACAACAATAGTTCAAGCGATAGATTTTCAGAGATACTGTCACAATATCTTGTAAATAGTAAAGACAGTGACTGTTTACAAGCAAAAATGTTTGACAGAACACTCATCACATGATTAAAGAAACTGTTGACTAAGTGTTATTTAAAACAGGCAGGTTAAGAAAACTCATTACAGTGCCAAACTAAGATCCATACCATTACACAGAACATATCAGACCTGCCAAGTCATAGTAAACAGATAACGAGCACAACTTAATTTCCCAGTGGATGCTTGTATTTTACAGAGGATCAGTGATCTGGGTGTCTGCTTAGCAGTCTGCAGACTCAGTTATGAGTCCCTCCTCACCTACAGGCTTTCTGCACAGTCCTGAGCGCACCCTCAGTCCTCCACCTCTTTATCCTGGGTTGGTTGCAAGGTGGACTAAAAGCAGGAAGGTTTCAAAGGACTCACCTTATGGCAGCTAAGTCTCAGGTATACGAGATAACACACATTTCTTGAAATATAAACCAGAAGCCTAACAATCACTACGTCTATGTTTTCATATATTGAGTGACACGCGTTCACACAGCATGACAAGTTCCGAATGCTTCTCTAAATGCCATAAAGTCAGCGACCCTAAGAAACAACTAGGAGAAAGGATTTATTCATAAACACGCTGACCCGAAACATCAAACACATGTATTATTATCCCATCACCAAACGTTAACCATTAGAGAGCCCCTCTCAAGTCGCACCAACGAGCCTCTCCCGCAAAGGCAACTTTCTCCACGTTCATTACCTGACATTCAAAACTCAGCTCCCCGCCCCGCTCCCATTACGGAACGACCCTAAAAAAAAAAACCACACCGCGCTTCAAAGCCGCGAGAAAGGCCTAACATCACAGCCAACGCTTCGGCCCTTCGACCAAAGCCGCGAAGCCTTCCTCCGCCCTCACGGCGGGGATCCGACACCGCCGTAATCACGGCGGGCATTAACGCCCGGCCACCTCCGCCCCACCGCTCCCTCGCTGAGCGGGCAGCGCGCACAGCGCCGGGCCCGGCCCGGCCGCCCCCCCGCCCACGGCGCGGCCCCGCGGAGGCCCTCAGCCCCCCCCAGCGCGGCGGCCGAGCCCCGGTACCTTGCGGACCCCCTTGTAGATGTAGAAGTAGAGCTCCCGGCCCACATTGAAGCACAGCCGGTCCCCGTTGCCGCTCTGGTCGTTGACGTTGACGAAGGAAACGCGGACCGGGTTGGAGCCCTGCGAGTTGAAGGGCACCCGGTTCGGCCGGCTGTACTCCGAGTGGCTCAGCAGCTTGTACAGCCCCTCCCGGGTGGTGAACTGGGTCTTAATCTCGTTCATCTCCTTCCCTCCTCCCTCCGCCGCCATCTTGGAAAGGAGCATTCATCCTGCCCCAGTGCCCGGATGTAGCTCCACTGCGCAACCGCCGCCGCCGCCGGCGCTCGCGCGGCCCTGCGCGGAGGCGGCCACGCCAACGGCGTAAGGGGGAGGAGCGGCGGACGCTGTTTACTGCGTCTCCGCGCACGCGCCGCGCTGCCCGTGCCTGGGCGGGACTTGGAGGGGGGGGGGCGGGGCCGACGCCGGAGAGCGGGGGCGGCGGGCGCTCGCTGTGGGGGCCCCCAAGATGGCGGGGGCGCGAAGGCGGCCGAGCGGGCTCTCTCTGGGGGGCGGCCCGCGGTGCGGCGGTGAAAAGGGGACGGATGTCAACGCGCAGCCGTAGTGGGACGCTTCGAGCTGACCCACCGCTGCCCCGATTGTATGAGTCTAGAAGGAGCTGGCCCAGCTGAGCGTTAACTGCAAAAGCGGGTTGTCACGTAACCCGCGTTGCCGTGAGCCGGCTGCACGGTGATGCAGGGCAGTGTCCTTCTCCGGTATAAGTGAGGGATGAAGCGCAACAGAGTCTGAAAGGGTTGTTTTCCCTGGGGAGGCGAGGCTGTCAGCCTTGTGGTTGGTTTAAACTAATCAGACCGATCTCCAGCTGTACAGATGGATCTGACCTCTCCTCTGTCTTCAGGTACCCATTTCCACTGCCCGCTTGCATCAGTTCCAGTAATCGTGCAACGAAGGGTGAGTCAGATCAGCCTGAGGAGCGCCCTGCGTGAAGAAATGACAAGCGAGCTGTTGGTTGGCAACCGAGCTGATCCCATCATCACAGCTGCTGGAGCCAAAATAAGGAAGGAGTTAGAAATGTGCAGCTGGGAGAAGATGAGCACAGAGTGAGATCGCCTTGTAGCAATGCACTTTCAAGGTTATTTTCACATCTGGCTGATTTGCTCTGATGTAGCTGCTCTATTAAGTGTTGTCCTGCACCCTCTTTTTTACCGTCGCTACCTCCTGCTGCATCCTTTACCAGCTGTGGTGTTCACCTGACCTTGTAAAAGCCGTTTCTGAAAGATACATCCTTGAGAATTGAAGCCCCTTCAAATATAAGGCTATAATGAAGAAGGTTTATATAATTAGAGTAGAGAAGTACTTAGAACAGGTTGCCCCAAGTAGTGGATGCCCTGTTCTTGGAGACACTCAGCGTCAGGCTGGACCAGGCTCTGAGCACCTGACTGAGCTGTAGCTGTCCCTGTTCGTTGCTCAGGAGTTGGATTAGATAACCTTTGAAAGTCCTTTCCAACTCAAATGATTCTGTCATTCAGAAGTGAAATGAGTTAAATGAGAAATGCTGACTCTTTAAAGGAGCAAGGATAGGAAATGCAGAGCAGGAGGGAAGTGGGACCTCACTTTCTTTCCACTCTGTCGGTTCAATCACAAGAGCCCACTCAGACTCCCAAGGTCTAATGGGATTTATTTTCAAATCAGTTTAATTCAAATGGATTTAATTTGAAGCTAAATGCTGCCTTGTTGAACATCAAGATATTAGTACAAAGTAGCTGAGAGACAGGAAACAGCTGACAGTCTCCATGTTAACTCATGCACGATAGAATATGTAACTCAGTGGATACAAGTACAAGTACAGATAACCAAACTGTAATGAGGCCAGGTACCGAAGTTTGAAATTGTTAAGATAAAGGCAATCAATAATGACCAACAGATCTTGTCACTTTATCAGCCAGCTGCCAGGTTGTACTGATGTCCTCCTGGAAGTACATGAAGTAGGTGAGTAGACCTGCGATTATTTTTAGTCTCCATCTAGAGACTGGTTCTTTCACACAGAAATTTCATGAATGGCCTTACAGGGAAAAGGTCAGAATGTTTTCAGTTATAAAAAGATGAGCAGGAAATGCAAGTGATAGACTCAAAACAAAGATTTAACACCCCAAGAAGAGTTGCTCCAAGTTGACATGCTCAGTATGTCTTATTCATTACACACTGACAGTGCTGGGTAGAACACTTTGAGAAACAAAGTAGGAAACTTTAGTGGAAGGGTTGTGTGGAATGCAAACTACTGAAAACATAGTAGGCCATCCATCACTAATGGAATGAGTGTGATCCAAAGAATAAATAAAGTGAACGTGTACCTGGTTATCAGCAGTATGTGATGGTGCGGAAAGCCAAAGAACTGATGTAGTGTTTAACATCTACTGAGAAACATCAATAAAAGCTGCTGAGAGATTCCACAGAGAATCCAAGACAAATATTCATTTGAAAAACACAGCTGCGAGTCACAAGAACGCTATTGTACAGCCCCATCAACAATCCTTAGCAAATAGTTGTTTAAAGAATGGGAAAAAAAAGATTACAGTGATAAGCCTTATGAAAAAGTTCTCTGTAGCACTTCTAAACTCTTCTGTTTCAAGAGAACCAAAGATTATAGTTCTGAAACCATCCCATTAGAACACCCATACATGTGTTGTTTTGTATGCACAATCAATGAATAAAAGTCAGTCAGAATCACTGCTGTATTGTGCCTGTATGTCTTGCAAATGTTTTGCTAAGTTGGAGAACAAACATGAGCAAAATTCACTAACATTAATAAAAGAGTATGGTTTCCTGAGATTGATATATGCAGAGCATAAATTGGTTCTGCAGCTATTCAGGCTGCAGTACAAATCGTGCTTTTGCTGGCCTTGAGAAAACCAGAGCCTTAAAACTTAGATGATCCAAGCACAGTTTTGTTAATAATTTTTCTATGCTTGAATTTGAATGCCGTCTGTTACTTCCCTGAAAGTGCAACAACTGAGATCAGTGGTGCTTTCAGTGATGCTTTTATCAGCACTATTGAAAAGGAGAAAAAAAAAGAAAAAGGTGACTACACTCTATTTCATCATGTTAAAAGCATCTCTTCTGGTATGCACTGCCAGCAGATTGTGAGGCAGAAATCAGGAGCCCGTCTCTGTAGTATTTAGCAACTGTAGCATATGTCTTGCCTGGGCTACTGATGCCTAAAAGAATTTAGATACTTAACGGGTGACTTCAGCGTATCAAAAGCTTTGCAATGTTTTACTTCTTACCAAATTATTAATGCATATGAGTTACTAGCAGGCACAGGGATACACAGTATCCCTGTACAGCTGGACTCTGTATTTGCATTAAGAATTTCTTCATGGCCGCTAACACAAAATAAACATGATAATGCATTGTGCTATGTATTTCAAAACGTAAGGGTGTTAGAAAAGCATGTGGGAGCCTACTCGGCTAGAATACATTGTGGTTTTGTGCTGTTCTCTCTCCCCAAGAACAGAAGTATGTGAAAAAAAAAATGTTTTCATAGCTTTGGGGGCTTATTAATTAAAAATAAATGGATATCTAAAGAAAGAAAAAACATTTGTGTTAAAGAAGACAAGGTAAAAGATATCTGCTTTGCAGTTGGGATAGAGTGACAGTAAAATCTATTGTGTCTCAGAATGAGTTCATTTTGCTCTCAGCAGCTAGCTCTCTGAGTTACCTCCTGAACAGACTAGCTTACCTCCAAAGTGAAGACTGCTATTCTTGACAAAACAGTTCTTATCTTGAAGTCTTAGCTATCCCCTAAACTATGTTCTCTGAAGGTAAGACTGATATTGAGAATTTAAATTGTGTGGAATGCTAGAGAGACTGGTTTGATATGCCTGCAAATAGCTGTGTTTGTAAAATGTGCTGAGCATAATGCACTTCTAAAAACTCTCTAGAAATGGAAGACTATTTATCCATACATATGGTACTGCTGTAATGCAAGGGAGGAATGACAGAGTTGTGAATAAGCAAAGTCTGATCATTGTTCAACAGCAAGAACAGAGTTGCTTACAAAACTGGAATTTCTAGACAGTGATGCTTATCAGTGCTGCAGTGTGAGAAGTCAGTGCCATCGGGAAGGCCAAAAATGTGCCTAAAGTGCAGCCTGCATTAGCCACTCATGTTTGTAACTTAAGCATCAAAATATTCAGTATGTAAATATTGTTTCATTCAGCTGACTTTTATTGGGCAAGTCTTTCTTGGTGATCATGTTGTGATTGTGCGTGTTTATTGATAGGTTCTGCATGTCAGCCAAGCAACTTGCAGTTGGCATGAGCAACAGTTAGTAGTTAGTCAGCCATGCAAATTAAAAAGAAACCTGGCTGCCACTGTGTGATTTAAATCTCCTTTAAGCAGAACAGGAAATAAGAAAAGCTGAAAAAGTGTCCTTGGAAAGAACAGACTGTAGCAGCTATGGAAAGGGAAGCATTACCAGCCTAAAACAAATTTATCCTAGGTTCCCCCGTCTCCTCCAGGCCATCTATCTAAACGATTATGAGATCTTTTTAATAGCAACTACACTGTTTTTCTGTCTCTGTTTTGCACAGCAGTGCACATTTTGAGAAAAGCTTGCTTGTTAGAGGATGGGTTGTCTGTCCTGACTCCTCAACTGCTTACTGCCAAGATTTAGCACTTTGGCAACAGCAAAATTGTTGTTCTTCTGTTTGCTGGCACTCAAACTTGATTTCTGAAAAAGACTGAAGAGAGGATTAATCTGGAAATCCACAAGCTAAGAATGTCTTGATGGAGTTGTTTTCCTGTTATGGATACTACTCTGGGTTAACCTGGGCAAATGCTGCAAACCTAGTTTGCAACATTTTCCTGTTGCTTTGGTGTATTTCTCAAAGAGGATCCGAAAGCTTGTTAGCATGTTCTGCATTCTTTTATCACCTTTTTCACAAAGCAGCATTTTCTCAAAATAAACATGCTGTAGAGATCTTCACTGGAAGAATGGCTGTTTGCTTTCTCTCGGTTCTTGGAAGATTCTTTATCAGTGTCACAAGTGCAATTTCAGTTCCATAGCCTGAATGACTGGCTTCAAACTGTTTCAGAAAGACTGAAATTTTAGATAGATGATATTCTAATGGAACTTTTTATGGGCTCACTGAAGCATAAGTGCTTTGGATGCTGTATAGCACAGGCTGTTCATTCAATGCTAGTTGAATCATTTCACATTTATAGAAAGGAGAGCTCGTTTCTCTGGATTATGTGCTGGCTTCATTATGGTCGTTATTATGGTCATGCTCATGACTTCCATTTGCAAGGCAAGGTCGTAAGTTAAATTCACTAGTCCCAGACATCCATCATGTCCAGAACTTACTCATATCTGGGAACTGGAAGATTGCTGAGTGGAACTGTGTAACCGTACAGACCAGAATTTCCGTTTTTAAGTCAAAGTGGAATTATAGTTTTAATGATAGGGATTTTGTCATCTCCAAGGCAAAAAAAGAGGGATTGGCTGAAGAGAACGGGAATTTATTGCTATGACATCTATTCTTATGTCATTAACATACGTACCTTTTAATTTTAGCACACAAAATTTTAGTTCATAAAAAAATTCTCAGCTCTGAAGCTTTCAGCACTGTAAATGCTTGTGTAACTGGAAGTCTGACTTGCTCTGTGTGTAGTGAAACTTGTTCAGTTTCTCTCTTACTTTCTTGCTCCTACTGTAAGTGATGGGATTATCAAAGAAAGTTCTAGTTTGAAAATTACCTATTTTCAAAGGCTCTTAGTTCTCTGCTTTTCTTGTTCACCTGAAACTATCCTTATTCAGCTCATATAATATTATATTCTTAGCTAACATAATCTTATTGGTAATCATTTAATCAAGTGTGCACAGCAATGTGACATTCCTTGTCTTTTGCCTCCATCTTTCTGTGACATGGTGTGATATAGCGACACGATTTATGTCGTTTGCCAATATTTGCTCAGTAGGTTGAGTTAAATGCCATCTGATGTATATTTGTTCACTGTTATTTATTTTCTCAAGTAGGTTTATCATGCTAAATCAAACACGGGATAGATACATACTAGATTTTAATGTATTTCCATTGCCATTGATGGCAAAGTGATAGAATCACTTATTAAAGACATGGTGGAATATAAAGAATGTCAACGTGACACAGACAATTACTTCAGTTTTCAATAGTATCTTTCTGATTTGACACAGATAAGGACATCTGAGAGATGCAGTGCACACGGGACTTTTTTTTTTTTAATTAGCTAATTAAAACTTTACTGTGATTTCTAAGCATGTCGAGTCTCTGAATCTGGGAGATGGACTTAGCAGACAAGATCAGTCATGTACCATATCATAAAGGAAAGCAATATGCATTTATAATCTTCAACTTCCCTTTTATATTTGTGGCTTCATAGTTGTTTAGAGGTTAAAAAAAAATCAGAATAAGAAACGGACATATTTCCCAAGACAGATAGTGGTGGTGGGGGTGAATTGTTGAAATAGTTAACATGTTAAAAAAAAATCAAGGATTAAAAATCAAAATGTCAAAATATCCGTTTTAAGTAATGAATTCATTATAAAGATTAACATTAAGAAATAAATAGACTTTTGGAAGGTTATAATTGCTGTGCCACATATATAAGTATATATTGTTATCTCATTTCTCTACACAAGTTTCTTCAGTATGACTTGACTTCTATAGTGAATATTTATATTTGCTGTATTAGCCCCATCTGGTGAATTCTAACTGCATTGCAAACCAGACAGACCATGCTGAACTCCCACGTTTCAGCTCATAGGTGTGTGGTGGGACATACACAGAGATCCACATTCCTTCCTTTCTTTGTCAGAGTAGCAATAGTGCAAGCACCAAGGAGGAATCCTCATTAGTATAGTATTAACATAGTTCCTAAGCTTTTCGTCTGTTTTAATGGATTCATCTTGCACATTATCTTCCTTTGCATTCACAAATATGAACAGTCCTATAATGCACTTTAGCCATTCACAAACAGATGTATCCTTCTTTTCTGTTGAGTGCTCTTTGAGCTGAGATGGTTATGTGACAAAGCAGAGTCTGTTCATCTTCCTCCACAGCTCCAGCAGAAGGTTTAGTTTTAAGTTTGTTTCCTGGATACAGTTGTGATTCACTTTGCATAATTACAAATGGATGACAGCCATCAGTGGGCTCCTTTCAGAGGAGCTGTTAGTGGTCGTGGGCAGCCAGCTCTTAGCATCCTCCCTGAGCAGGGGGACGCAACAAGATGACCTCCATCACAGTCCTTTCCATCCTTAACCGTTCTGGGATTCTGTACGTTTAGCTTTTACAGAATGATATACATTTGTGGAATATTGATGTAAGTCAACATTATTTTTAGTATGTAGCATTTTACATACTTAGTGTAGGCATAAAAGTTGTTTTGAAGTGCAGAATCAGGATGTTTGTTTTAGATAACAAATGAGCCTGCTTCCTTCTAACATATGGGTTAGTAAACCCAGTCAGCCTTTGATATACAATATATCAGATTAATGTCTGCTCAGTGCTTGTCCAACTTGCTAAGTACTTGTTTGACTTGCTCCATGCTTAGTAAGTCTTACTCAGTTTCTCTTTATACTCCCTCACCCACTGCATGTCTAAAGCAAGTGATGGACTTATTGAAATGAGTGTGACTTGAAGGTTACCTACATAGAGCAGACTGCAGAAAAATGAGTGATAATAGTCAGTCTTTTACTGACAGACCTAGCTGATGAACTTGCTCTGCTAAGGCAAGTTGAAATATGGCTACGGTATGTTTCTTTCCATCAGTTCCCTTGGAAAATTCAAACATGATCTTGTCATAACATCCTAAATCATTCTAGATAGCCTGAACTGTAATGTGTTGCATTTCTTGTCTTCTTCTCGCAGCTGGGGTGTGAGAGAACTGTGGACAAAACAGCACTAGCTACTGCTGAGATGTAAGGCTCTCACAGCCTTTGTTCAAAACGGGTGAATAAAGGGGACTTTAAATATACCTTAAATAGGAACATTGAATAGAAGTATACCCTAAATGGGAACTCTACACATTTAGATGCTTTCAGAAGTAGTGACCTTTAAATGAGCAACAGGAGGGATTTTACAATGTGGTGTGTCCCTTCAGTAAAATGCAGACTTACTCTGACTTGAATGGAATATACATTACACCAGCTAGGCCAGTATTTTTTTATTCTCCCCCAAAATCCCTCATTAATTTAAAGTTCATTAAATTAAATTACATCAGAGCATTCCAATACAGGTAATATTTCTGCTAAAGGAGACTGAGAAGAACCTCCAGTGTCTGTGTTTCTGTCACACCTGTAAACTCTGAACACTGTAATGTTCCAAAATGCAAATAGGAAATTTGCCATATCACATTATTACTTTTCTTGCTTATGACATAACCTGACTTTATCAAAAAGCTTACTAAATCTCTCCTGATTAAACAGTTATTCATCTTAGGCTGTCTTTACTTTAAGCAAGAAATTAGAAATCAGAGAATGCAAGCCCCAAAAATACAATAAAATATTAATAATAAATCTGTACCAATAATTATGCTTTTCTGTCTTTGACTCTCAAAACATACATCCAAAATTAGTTGTATTTTTCCAGTCAGTTTAAAAAGTTGTATGCCACAGTCAAGTTTATATGTATATACACGCAATGAGTTTTCAGTCCTTACTAGCACTAAACCTGCACAAACTCAAGATCAGCCTAAAATAGATGCTCATCAACACTTTCTGCTTCAAAAAGGAAGCCTTTCTGGGCGAGCCATTTTGCAATTAATTGGTTGCATTTAATCTAGACATTACTGTGACCCAGCTAGTGAAATACAGCTGAGTTCCTACGCATGGCCTGACAATGCTCAAACCTGATTTTTTGTGGTTTCTGAACAAAGTCAGACTTGTGGCCCTTACTGATCTAGACTAGCTGGGTCCTGGGCGTGCCCGACTCAGTGTGCACAACTGTATTCTGACCATCACGTATCCAGGCATAGGACAGCTCAAGCTGACTCCATTACTACTGTGAATTCTGGCACCAAAGCTTTCACTGAAACATTTATCGTGCTGATAGCTCCAGGACTGGTCTGTTTGAGCTTTGTTCTCTGCCTTCCTGACTACAAATGTGACTGGGCTCACAAAGCAAAAGGATAGGCAGTACATATATCACCTTCAGTGCAAGGCTCTCTTGCTGTCATTGTTAGTAACTGATCGATGTCAAGTGAGCATGTTGCAAAACAGTGGTGGGAGCACAGGGGCACAACAGAACAGCACTTCTAACTTTAGCAGCAAATTTGTCCTGGCTGGGTAATAACCTTTGAAATTCATATAGCAAGAGAATAAAGGTACTATCACACAGTACTGCTGCATTTCAGTTTTACTAAGATTAACATTTAAAGAAAAAGGTTGAGCTTAATGAACTTAATGAACTTCTTCCATATAAACTCATTCTTGAAGTGCATGTGTTGCTGTACACTGCAATACTCTTATCAGGATTCTGAAAATTGGGTGAAATATGACAATTTCTGTAGTTGTTACATTTATTGAATCACAGAATAGGTATAAAGCATCAGTTAATCATTCTCAGGTAGTCAGTAATAGTGAATATATCTCATAGTAAGAGAATCTTGATCCTTAATTTAAGAAGTTTACTGTGTTTGTCCACCTGTGCCTACTAAAACTCTCAGATCTCACTCAGGGGACACCTCTGTGCTGTGTAACAGAGATTATCTCAAATCCTAAGGAAGACCAAAGGCATTATTTGGAAGAAAGGCAAATCAAAGAAATTGTGAAGGAGCATTCTCAGTTCATCAGCTATCCAATTACACTCTTTGTAAGTGTCTTGTTTGAGATGCTAATAGTACACACTTGGTAACACTAGTTGAGTATCTAATGCCCTTGCAGCATTCCCAGATGTTACTAGTACAGCAGTAACTAAGCTGTCTTTGTACTGTTAGCATTAATGTTTACAAGAAATACCCTATAATATGTTTCTAATAATTTCTGGATTCTCTTTCCTAATGATCACATTAAGACCATTATCTGTGCATTTATACTTGCTACCAGTCTAATCTATATACTAATCTTTTCACTTAGCAACTCAGAGGGTATCTTATAGGAGTAACACTTATGCTAGTGAGTACAGTCAGACACAGCTGGTGCTTTGTTAAAATCTGGACTGTTTGACAATGAAAATACAGACCTGTAGCTGAACATCCTAATTTTGTAGCTGAAGTAATAAACTCTGAATATATTTTTTATACTGATATACCACAGAGGTACACATTTAGGGCCAAAGAAGAGGTCTGACTGGCACTGTCCAGTGTACACTGTCCATTGTAGCGTTTGTGTCCACCTTATGCAGCAAGTTCATGGCTCTAGCTCCAAAGCTGACAGAAGATGAGCAGAAAGCGATTTTGAAAAACATTCTGAATACCAGGTGTGTCACTACTTCATGAACGAACTCCATGAAAATGCAGTGTTAGAAATACTTCTCATAGGACCTATAAAAACCCAAGTCCTAAAAAAGCATCGACACGCAGGGAAGTCATGACAATTAAAGAATATAACACATGAATGAGGTTTCGAGTGAAAATAATAGCTCACTGTAGCTTGCAATCTCAGACAACTAAGGAGAGGGCAGCCAAAACATTGTGGTTATATGTGGTATAAACTCAAAACTGTATTTCTATCAGATAAACAAAGTTGGAAAAGTTCTACAGAATTAGGGGTAAGAGACAGATATTTCATTTTTACCAAACGATGTGAAGAAATACAACGTTAGCTAAGTCATTAGAAAGAGCAGCTATGCTCTGTAAAAGAAAAAAAGATGAAAAATCTCTTCTAATATCCCAATTCTTTACTGCTCCTACTTGTAACTTAGATTTGTAGGTCTACTCTAAAAGAGCAAAAGCAAGGCATAGAAAATGCATTTGATCATCAGTTTTTTACAGTTTGACTTTACAATAAAGAACTTTTCTGGTTAAAGTGAACTTGCCGTTTTTATTCTAAACGCTAGACACATTTTAAAAGTAACTTAAATTTAACAAAACCAACTTACTTTCACTATTCCAGACGCACCTAATCCAGATAATGTGGAGACGTAGATAACCTGGTCATTCAGTTTCTGAAACAATTTTTTTTTTCAGTAATCTGTGGGAGAAAAACAAAAGGTGAAAACTCTCCACTGGCAGGTACTTACCAGCACTGCTCTGATTTAGAAATAACATGGTGACTTCTAATGACTCCAGTCTGTCCTACTTTTATAATGCAAAGCACTGTAGAGCAGCTGCATTATACTGACATTCATATTAGCTGGCTAAGAATGCCCTCAGCTCAGCTGACTGCAAAGCAGGATTTCAGTACAAATGGCAAAGTTACTTCAGGAGATTTGCCTCACTGTGGCAGGAAACATCACTTTGAAAGAGATGAAAACTGACTTTCCCTCTAATTCACCGTGCCCGTTTCATGTAGCATAGCCTACAGATAAATTTATGTTTGATTAATCAGGTACTCATACAGTTCTCAATAAAATTTCTCAAAGTATCTATTCATAGTCAGCTTTAATCAAGATTACCTTACTGCTACTGTTCTTTTTTTTTTGTCATTCTTTGGAGAGAAAGCTGAGATTCAGGGCTTTCTGGTTTCCCTCTTTCCCCCTAAGAAAGACTAAGTGAAAGACTTAACCCACGATTAGCCCATAATTACAGAATCTTTTTTTTTCTTTAACAGTATCTGCAATAAAATGAAAGTTCTAAGTCTGAAATATGAAAAAAAAAATCTACCAACCCAGCGACAGATTTAAATTAACTTCTTTTTCTTAGAAGTATAGCACGTGAAAGCAAAGGTGATATCCTATGTCTGAAATACCAAAAATAATCAACTTTATGGACCTCTGTTTTAAATGCTAACAGTGTCCCTTGTGACAATGAGCTTGCACATTTTTTAAAAGTCTGTGATTTCTCAAAGCTTTGTTGAAACACGCATCTGAACTACAGCCCTCACTGTCAGGCTGAATGCAGTGTTTATAATCTGCATATATACAGAGGAAAAGTACCAGGTTATTTCCACACTTCTTGATAAGGCTCAGTTACTTTTCTAGTGGTATGACTTTCCCACCACAACAATTATCTTCATGGGCAGTCTAGAGCTCTGTCTGAAGCTTCCCAGCCAAACCACCTGCTCCCTGGCAGATATTTTTTCTCCCAAGTTTATTCTCCTGAATTAGGATCTATCACTACTTAGGACCTTGAATGGAAAAAAAGTCTGAACAGTAGATACATTAAAGCTACAGCTGTGACTGTATCTGTTCCCTAACATTCCTGTTCCTGATTGCTGATTGCTTTAAAGGTGTTCTGATTATGAAACTCTTGTCAAGCTCCAAACCATGTAAATACTCATTCTGCTTTTAAGAACACAGTTCCTGCAGTCTTCTTACATTGCTCTTTAAAGAGCAGAAACATATACTGGAAAGAAGCACTTGTGACCTCGTGGAAGAATGCCCTTTGTCCCTGTTTTCAAAATTCTGTTCTCATAATTATAGGTTTGTACATATAGTTACAGCTAGAAAGTCTGTCCCTGTGCACCAGTTCTGGGGAAGTGTAAATCGTCACATGGATATGTGGTGTAAAACTCCAATACAGTATTTCTTGTTTCAGTCACAAGGGAATGCGAAGGCAAACGTAAAATATTAAATTATGCTGATGACAGTCTATTTATCTTGTAACAAACAGCATATAAAGCAATTTATGCTCAGATTAGACAATCATGCTGAGGCCTTTCCTTGCTTGTTCTCTCAGCCTTTCCACGCAGCTAAGCTTTTATTAGAAGTTATACTCGTCTACATTTCCACTACTAATACATGCCTCCTGTATAATATATACAAATATCATTTCCTTGAACAGTACAAGTCCCCTCCGAATTCCTTCTGAGAGCAACGACTGACTGTTGTACTCTAACACATCAAAACCCATAGATTTTTAGAAGAACGATGCCTGTTTCCACGCGTTGCCCTTGCTCTGTGCAATTACTGCTGCCACCTGCAGTTCAGGAGTGCCACGACACTTCCTTTGCCCTTGAAGAATCCTTCCACTACAAAAATATCCTTCCTAACGACTGTTACTATTTCTGGCACGAATCGCTTCTTTGGGGACCTAAAGATCATCTCCCAGTAAGGCATGAGAAAGCAGGAAATAAGGCAGCCTGATGCGTAGCTTTAAGAAAGCACGATGTTCTGCTCAGCCAGCTTTGCATTTCATGATTATAACACAGGCTTTACATTTGTAATTCCGTGTGTTCAAGAAATCCAGACGCACATTTCCACATCTTTCTACTCCTGTCAGTTTTCTGAAATCTACTGTACAGGCATTTTCAAGGCTGTATTTTTGTTTTCTGTAAGTAAAGACCCTGAAGCACTGAGATAACGTCACAAATCTGCCCCAGAACTCAGACAGAACTGTTCTCAGAAGCACTAAGCACAACATCAAGCACTCAAGAATTAGGTAAATGCTGGAATTAAAATTCTCTATGCAAATTTCATTTAATTTCTTTGTGGTTTTTAAAATAGCTCTTTTAAAAATGAGGTGTGACACCAAAGAAGCCTGCGGTGGAACCAAGAATCAAAGCCAGCTTTCCTGAGTGTTATTTCAACGCTTTGAATACTAAGTAACTTCCAGCGTGTTTTACTTTGTTCTTTGTTAATTTTTAAGTTCAGGAAAACTGTATAATGAAATCCGCTAATAAAATGCAAATGTCTATAGGGAATAGGTGGAGGGCTTATCCTTAGGAAAGCAGCAAATGCAAGACTGAGGCCCTTGCAATTAGTGACTGTGCAGAAAATCGGTCCCCCTTCTGCTTGTATGCTCCCTTCAAGTACTGGAAGGCCACAGTGAGGTCTCCCTGGAGCCTTCTCAAACTTCACAGCATGCGTTGTTGGTACAGGACAGCTTTCATTTTAAATGTTTTTCATTTTAAAAGACCTGGCTCTTCAACATTTGGTTCAAATCTGGACTTTCTGAATGCAGAAGCTGCTCAGATCCTCACAAGAAAATAGCAGTGATTTACCTGGGCTCAGACTGAGTACTGTGGTGAGTTTTTTGTTTGTTTATTTTTTTGTTTTTGCCTTTGCATTTACAGTAATGTTTGAAGTAGGAAATCTCACTGAATAAGTGGCAGGTTCCCCCTGTTACTTATTTTCATACCTTATAATTAAAAAAAAAAGAAAAATTCCCTGTATTCATCCCTCAAATGGTGTCTGTTAAACAAAAACAGGAGGGGGAGAAAGAAAAGGGAACAATTATTTTAGTCTAGTTTCCTAAGGCAACGAAACGCGCTGTAATGTGGTGGCTGTCCATCAGTCCCTCCTTTGTAATCTCGACTCATTTAAGCAATTCAATTAAGGCTAAGAAAGGAACAGAGATCATAGAGATGTTAAAGCCCTAGAAAATGAATAGGTGGGTAGCAGAGATGCATCCTCTCGTTGCCTCTTTTGAAGGGAGGTGCAGGGAGAGTCCAGCTTCATCCTCACTGTCTGCCTAAGAGCTGGGAGGCAACGGCTGGCTGCTCAGAAAGCACATGTGAACTAGCCATGGTACGTGCTGCTTCTTGGCCAGGCTGTCAGCCAAAGGATAGAGGGATTTGGGACAGTGAGAATGGGGATGTGGAACAGGACAAACCTACGTGTGAATGTGCCAAGAACAAAGGACTTGAAAATATCAGGCTTCAGCAACTTCCCCAATAACAGAACTGTTCGTTAAAACATGAAAGTATACTCATCTCTTAGTTGAGAAAAGGGAACTATTTTGAACAGATTTCCCCCCCACACCCCGAATGAACTGAACAGGCAGAAGCCAAGTCTGGAACATTTCAGACAAAATCTGAAGCAATATGGAACTGTGATCGCTTGAAATAGAAAAACCACGGGAATTAAATGTCAGCCTTCACCAGCCCTGACTGCCTAACAGAACAAGATGAATAGAGACCTGCTCAGAATTCCTGAATATTACCTTTACACAGGCACACTCTGAATGACTGAGTCCACATTAGTCAAGAAATGAGAAAGTAGAAGATTTGCTTAAAACAACTTTAATATTTTGATAAAAGTGGCAACCTTAAAATCTTGGTTGTGTAAATAACGCTAGCAGAGTATTACAGGAAAAAAAAAAAAACACTGGATAGATGTGCATAGATGACATTAGTTTAGCAGTTCACTAAAATACTTCAGTCATTTTGATCCAAATACATGTTAGGAAACCATTTCAGTTGATGGAATCTGAAACGAGTTCCAGCCTGAAAGGTGTGTCATGTAGAATGTATACTAGATCAAGACAATCTTTGGGTACAACTGTCACACGTTATTAGGCAGTATTTAAAAGCCATTAAGCTGCTTTAAGGAAGCAGAGGAGTGTAGCAGCTCAGGTACACCTGAAGCCAGTCACTATGCAAGCAAAGGTACACCTAACACTCTAGAAAGGACTTCAGAATGTATTATTCTGTTGACTTCTGCATTTGAGAGAAAGAAAAAGCAATGCACTGACTGCAGAATCAGACCCGAGGAGTAAAGCAAAAAAAACAACCAGTGCAAGCAGCAAAGAGGTGAGGCGTGCTGGGTGGAACCACAGAACTTTCTAGGCTGGGCATTGGCTAAAATCCAGCTTTTTCAGTGGCTTAGAACTGAGAAAATAACTTCACTCTTACTGTTTGATTTCTCCTGTGTGCTGACCAGCAGTTAATATTACACCACCTTGCATTACTGTTGACACTACATTTAATTCTTCCTTCTAATTAGGGCCGCATTTTGGCCTGCTGTGCATGTCGCTGCTGTAACGCCTCTGTTCAGAAGGGCAAGATCCTCTAAGTCACTGCACCAATGCAGATCCTGATGCAGATACAACTGAACTGAATGAAGCTAGCTGGAATTTTAACTCCTTTTTGAACATATACTTAATGTATCTTGTTTGTTAGATTACAACAAGGACTGAAAATTCCCTGAAAGACACAGCTCTGGAATAAAATCAAGCCTGTAGGCCCCATTTCAATCAGATTTGCTTGGGTCAAACTGCAGGATAAAGGATGAGAAGAACATCAGATTCACCTTAAGGATTTGCAGTTAGACGCATAAGCATCGTAACATCTAATTTACTGGGTGTGCTACTCAGCATAATTCAGGATGCTTAACCGGAATGAGAGCAGGTTAGGCATACAGAAATTGGATTCCCATGTCGGTTGGATGCTGACTTAAGATAGCTGTCTGGAGTATGTCCAAGAGACAAAAGAAAATGCCAAAAAAGCTGGGCCTGGAATGAAACAGCATCCTTTTATTCCTCAGGTAAATTAATAGCTGCTCTTTAGAAAAAGGGAGATTCTCCTTGCAGAGATGCGATCCTCAGAAGTGGATCGGCTCCGAGGAGAAAGTTTCTGAGGGCAGTGTGGCAGACATGAGCTGCAGCTCCCCATTCGGGCCTGCACGTAAAGCCTTGCCCCCCATCAGGATGCCAAACAGCCCCGTTGCTACACGCACTGATCACACTGCTGCTCGTTGTAAGATGCATCCTTACCGGGGCCTTTCTGCATAACCGGATAGAGCCGTGCCCTCTGAGCACACAGCCGTGACTCACACAGCCGGCCCTGCCCTGCCCGGCAGCCCCATCCCTTCTAACCGGAGCCGCGCAGCTCTGAGGTGACGCGGGGCGGCTCGCAGCCCACTTCTAGGACGTTCCATGAGGCGCGGAGCCGCGCTGACGTCACCGCCGCTTGCACAACCGCCCCGAGGCCGAGCCCGCCCCTCCTTCAGCGCACGCCCCGCCCCGGCTGCGGGGCCGGGCAGCGGGGCTTAGGCGAACTGAAGCAGCGGCAAACGCCCGCGCGAGCCCCGCGCTCTGACGGGGCCCTTTCGCGGCCGCCCGCTATTGGCTGAGCGGCGCCCGGCCCCGCCCCTCAGCGGCGCTCGGCTCCACCTCTCCGCCCCCTCCCCCGTGCCTGTCAGTGAAGGTTCCCGATGGTTCTGGAAGGAGGCGGCGCTGGCTGTATATAAGGCGGGCGGGCGGCCGGGGGCGCGCATTAGTGGAGGCGCAGCGCTGAGGGTTGAGCGTGCTTGCTGTTTTCTGTGCGGACACCAACAGCCCTTCCCCCGCTGCCAAGGTGAGCGGCGGCGGAGCTGGAGCTGCGGGGTGGGACGCGGCACAGCAGCGGCAGGACCAGGGGTCGGGGGGGCGGGGGGGGGGCAGGGTGCGGGACGCGTCTTAACCTTGTGCTTGTAACGGGGAGCTGAGGGGGGGAGGGTTGGGGGGAAAGTGAAATGCAGGGCGGGGGCTGGCGGTGTGCTGTGAGCCCTTCGGCGATGCACCGCTGCTTAGCGGGGTGATGGAGTTAGCAACGTGGTGGGCAGCGCCTGCGGGGCATTTCGGCTGCCGCGCGGGGAAGCGGCTCTCAGCGTTCTCAGGCGCGCTGCCCTTCCCTTCGGGCCGGGAGCTGAGGGCGTTGGAGCGGCGGCGCGACCAAGCTGGGCTGCGGGAGGCGAGCGGGGCAGCGCGGGCTGCGGGAGGGAGAGAGGGAGCAGGGTGCGCGGCGCTGCCGGAGGCGGGGGGAGGTGTGGGGGGCGGGGGGGGGTGCGGAATGCTCTGGCAGTTTCTAGAAGCTGTGCTGCTTGCAGCTGCCGCCTGCAGGGGGCGCTGCAGCCCGGCCCGGCGCCGCGTCCCGTCGGGAGGCGGCTGTGCCCGTGGCGAGGCGCGCGCCCGCCCTGCCGTGTGGAGCGGGGCTCCCTGGGCTGCCCGCCTGGAGCAGGGTTGCACTTCACGGTTATTTTCCGTTCGTTACGCGCGCCGGTTTCAGTGGAATCGTGCGGTTTTTTTTTTTTTTGTGGGAAGTTGATTTGGCTTTGTCGGGGTAGCGGTTCAGAGGAAGCGTCTTTTCAGCAGTTCTGTGGAGGCAGGACAAAGGGAAGCGGCCCGAGGCTGCAGCGCGGGGAGCTCCGCGCGGGTGTGCGCGGGAACTTCGTTACGGTGAAGGAGCACTGCGGCGGGCTGCGCACGGGGTTGTGGGATCTCCTCTGGAGATACTCAAGACCCGCCGGGACGCTCCCCTGCCCAGAGGGGTTGGACTCTGTGATCTCTAGAGATCCCTTCCAGCCCCTACGATTCCGTGCTCGGTGTATGAGCGGTTATTAGTACGAGCAATAGGTTCGGTCGGTCTGCAGCGGCATGCGGAGGAGCGTTGGGGGAGTGCAGTAAGCAGTGGTGCAGCTGGGGGTCATTGCTCGGTTAGCGGAGCGGCAGCTCGGGGGAAAACGAAAGTGGAAATTATAACGTGAGATGGCTGTGGAGTAAGGTGATGAGCATCCCCAATGTCGGGCCGGATTTCAGTTCCGTTTTGTAGTCCAGTGCGCAAGTGCGTAATGAATTACTGACTGCAAACCAAAGTGAACATATGGAGTGTGATTAAAACCTTCCTATTTAGTTTTTTTTTGCATTTTTTCCGAGCTTTTTTTAGTAGCTACTGGTAGGATGTAAGATCTTCTTGCACGTCTGCTCCTGCAGTCACTGGTATTACATAGCTATATCTGGAATTCAAAATGCTTGGGAGTGAGCTGCAGTTGCTAGGCATTGAGTTTCACGCTGATTTCCCTGCAGATGCCGGAAGCTGTGCAGACGCAGGACCAACCAATGGAGGAGGAAGTGGAGACCTTCGCCTTCCAGGCTGAAATTGCTCAGTTGATGTCTCTGATCATCAACACTTTCTACTCCAATAAGGAAATCTTCTTGAGGGAGCTGATTTCCAATTCATCCGATGTAAGTACATGGGCTCTTAAGCTGGGTTGTGTCTGTAGAACTGCTGAAATTTTTCGGTAGGGAATGCTAAAGCTTGTTTCTTCTTTGGTAGGCTCTGGACAAGATCAGATACGAGAGCTTGACTGACCCAAGCAAGCTGGATTCTGGAAAAGACCTGAAAATTAACCTGATTCCAAACAAGCATGATCGCACTCTGACCATTGTGGATACTGGCATAGGGATGACAAAAGCTGACCTTGTCAACAACCTTGGTACTATTGCCAAGTCTGGTACCAAGGCTTTCATGGAAGCGCTGCAGGCCGGGGCTGATATATCCATGATCGGGCAGTTTGGTGTTGGCTTCTACTCTGCCTACCTTGTTGCAGAGAAAGTGACAGTGATCACCAAGCACAATGATGATGAGCAGTATGCTTGGGAATCGTCAGCTGGAGGATCTTTCACTGTCAGGCTTGATAATGGTGAGTGTTTCTAGTAAGTTCTTACAAAGATGAATGTATTGTGTGTAAGCTTGCTTCGGTATGGTGTCCTATTTTGCTGGGGATAAAGAAATCTTAAAGGAGTATGGTTTTAAAAGAATTTTCTAAGAGTTTGTCAAAGCTGAGTTTGCCTCTGTGTAAATGATATCTGTAAATTTGATTCCAGGTGAACCTTTGGGCCGTGGAACAAAAGTTATCTTGCACCTCAAAGAAGACCAAACTGAGTATCTGGAAGAACGGCGGATCAAGGAAATCGTGAAGAAGCATTCTCAGTTCATTGGCTACCCTATCAGGCTCTTTGTATGTACTTTCAAATACTGTATGCAATGAAGTACAGCAGTTAGATAAGGGAGCAGTCTTATGTACCAGACTGCAGATTCTGGAGGGGGGGGGTGGGGGAGTGTAAGCTTTTTATCAAGTGTGATACTATTAATCTTTAGAAGATGAAGCTAAAGAAAAAAACAAAAGTTAGTAGCATCATGGGCACAATAATTCAAAAATTAACTGTGCCTATATACCATCTTAGCAGAAATGAGCTGTGATGAAAGGTTGTGCCTGAGTTCAGGACAAAACCTGGGCATAGGGCGTGTTCGTGTATTTAGATGAGCAGTCTGCAACCTGCTTATGTTGCAGTTGATTGTAAGGCTGCATGTGATAAAAGTGGTGCAGCACTGTAGATTAAATCCAACTATGTTTGCTTTCACAGGTGGAGAAGGAGCGTGATAAGGAGGTGAGTGATGACGAAGCTGAAGAAAAGGAGGAGGAAAAAGAGGAGAAGGAGGAGAAGACAGAAGATAAACCAGAGATTGAGGATGTCGGTTCTGATGAGGAAGAGGAAAAGAAGGATGGAGATAAGAAGAAGAAAAAGAAGATCAAGGAGAAGTACATTGATGAGGAAGAGCTGAACAAGACCAAGCCTATTTGGACCAGGAACCCCGATGACATTACCAATGAAGAATACGGGGAATTCTACAAGAGTCTAACTAACGACTGGGAGGACCATTTGGCTGTCAAGGTACGTTCTTGTTTGTCTTTCTGTAAGAACAGCCTTTTTTTTTTTTTCCTACTAAAGCCAATTTCTAAATGGTTCTGAGCATTGCTGTGGGAGTTCCTTGCTGTTAAGTGGTAAGAATGCTTGCACTATGGGGGAGTATACAGCTATAAGCTGCCACAGCCTGGCAACAACTGAGTGGAATTTAGGTGATATTTGAAGACTATGCTCATTGTTTTGCCCAGTGTTTTACTCACTACATTGAATTCTTCTTGGAAGAGTTGTTAAAATTGTCTTTTTTTCTTAACAGCACTTCTCTGTGGAGGGTCAGTTGGAATTCAGAGCTCTCCTGTTCGTCCCACGACGTGCACCTTTTGATCTGTTTGAAAACAGGAAGAAGAAAAACAACATTAAGCTGTATGTCCGCAGAGTTTTCATCATGGACAACTGCGAGGAACTGATCCCTGAGTACCTGAGTGAGTATTGGAGAAAGGCATTTCTAAAATAGGGATACTACTCAGCAATTTTAAGGCTTATGTTTAAAAGAGAAAAATGGGGATGGGAGAAGAGTCTGAAGAGAGTTGAGCAGGATGTGTCTGAGCAGTTGAAGGAAGTGCTGCTTACATTGTATGAAAACTTTGTAGGAGCAAAAACTTTGTAGGAGCACATTCATAATTCAGATGGGCGAAGCAACTTAGTAGTGATTGTAAACTTCAGTTCCTGAAAACCTGTGAAGTTAATTCCTAATGATTTTCTTCCAGACTTCATGAGAGGCGTTGTAGACTCTGAGGATTTACCTCTGAACATTTCCCGTGAAATGCTGCAGCAGAGCAAGATCCTTAAAGTGATACGGAAGAACTTGGTGAAGAAGTGCTTGGAGCTTTTCACTGAGTTGGCTGAAGACAAGGAGAACTACAAGAAGTTCTATGAGCAGTTCTCCAAGAACATCAAGGTTTGTAGTACTTGCTCAATTTTGATTACAAAAATCTTTTCAACATTTAGAAGCAGCCTCATGCTGAGCATCACACAGTATTTAAGTAAGCCATTCAGTAGTTCTTTCTTTTAACTTCTGTAGCTTGGCATACACGAAGACTCCCAGAACCGCAAGAAGCTCTCAGAGTTACTCAGGTATTACACATCTGCATCTGGTGATGAGATGGTTTCTCTGAAGGACTACTGCACTCGCATGAAGGAAAACCAGAAGCATGTCTACTACATCACTGGTGAGTTGGCAAGATGTGCCCTGTGAAAAAGCAGTTCCATGAGGTGGTGGTTGGGGTAAGAAAATGGTAAAGAAAGTTCACTGAAGAAAAGTTCTTCAGTGACATATGTTGATGGAGCAGTATAATTCGTACAGCTGTTCATTGTAGAGAAGCTACACTGAATTTCTGCTGTATGTCACAGCAGGTAATCTAGTCCTAGAGTATTTCTGAAATAAATAGATATTGCATGTGGTTTTAGAGCTGTGTAGAATGGGACTGTAGTGGTGTGTTAGTGTCAGTGAGGATAGCAGAGCTGTCACTAATGGTGTATGCTCCACCCCTGTGTCCTAGGGGTGCTTCCTTTTGTCAAGCCTGGGCTGCCAGTTGGAGCATTAACTGCTCTGCAGGAAGTGTGCAGCACTGACCTGCAATGCTACAGCTACTCCAAGCATTGCCTTAGCTTTGAAACAAGATGTTTCTTGTCATTGCTTTCTTGAAGGTAAGGAAGAAGAAATTTGAAGCTGGAAGTGCCTTTATACAGCTAGTTTTTCTTCCCTGTGAGCTCAGGAAGGTTGGAATGCCCAGACTTTTCAAACTAACATATTTCTGGAGAGGCTTATGTCTCACCAGGCTAGCAAGCCCACTTCAGTAGTTGGTTGGAACTGTTGTTCTGTCCCCAGTAAGAGCTATTGGGCATTACTGGATTGCATTAGCTCTTCTAGAAGACAGTTTGCTCTGTTAGAGTGCTGAGGCTCAAACAGAGCTTGGTGTGCATGCTTCTTGCAGGTGAGACAAAGGACCAGGTGGCCAACTCTGCTTTTGTGGAGCGCCTTCGCAAGCACGGCCTGGAAGTGATCTACATGATCGAGCCCATTGATGAGTACTGCGTGCAGCAGCTGAAGGAATTTGAAGGCAAGACCCTGGTTTCTGTAACAAAAGAGGGCTTAGAGCTTCCAGAAGATGAAGAAGAGAAGAAGAAACAGGAGGAGAAGAAAGCCAAGTTTGAAAACCTCTGCAAAATAATGAAAGATATCCTTGAGAAGAAAGTAGAAAAGGTAATTAGCATTGCGTTTCGTAAGCTCCAGCTTGGGGGAGGTCGGTGGGGTTCTGCTTTGTGCTGAAATGCCAAAGACTGAAATGTTCTGTGTGCTTTCCTAGGTTGTTGTGTCCAATCGCTTGGTAACTTCTCCGTGCTGTATTGTAACGAGCACATACGGCTGGACTGCCAACATGGAGAGGATCATGAAAGCGCAGGCGTTGAGAGACAACTCCACGATGGGATACATGGCAGCCAAGAAGCACCTGGAGATCAATCCCGATCATTCCATCATCGAAACGCTGAGGCAGAAGGCGGAGGCTGACAAGAATGACAAGTCTGTGAAGGATCTTGTCATACTGCTGTACGAGACAGCTCTCCTGTCCTCTGGCTTCAGCTTAGAAGATCCGCAGACACATGCCAACCGCATTTACAGGATGATCAAACTGGGGCTGGGTAAGTTGGCAGTCTGTTGTTCCCACTGAGCTCTGGGTGTGTTACCTCAGGGGTACACGGTGCTTTCTGTGCGCAGCCTTGAAAAAGGGGAGTGGGGTGGGGGTGGTGTGAAGAGTTGAGGCTGTAGGAAGCACTGCAGAGGCAAATTGCAGGGTAAGCATGGATCTCTTGGTGTCTCGTGCAGGCATTGATGAAGATGATACTGCTGCAGAGGAAGCCAGTCCGGCAGTGACCGAGGAGATGCCGCCCCTTGAAGGCGATGATGACACGTCACGTATGGAGGAGGTGGATTAAGGCGGTTTACAGGAACTCATGAATGTTTCCTTGGCTAATATGAATAAGTTATATTTTGTATATTATGAATGTTACCTGCCAAAAAAAAAAACAAATCTTCGACACTTTTGTCTGCATTCCCTCTTTATATTTATTTTCAAAGATGTTATACCTTTATTTTTGTTACATTGCTTTTTCAGCTGACGTGAGATACAAACGCCATTGAGGAGGGAGTATTTTCTTTAACACTGTACAACCCTAGACAGGCAAGCGAGGAGTGGTTATTTCTGTCTGTATTAGCTGGTTGCAGGTGGCAGGGTTTTCGACTTATTCTTAATTGCCAGAGAAGTAACAAAGAACGGTATGACATCTGGGTGTTCAAGTTTGTTTAGTGTTCTACAGCTCTTCAACTCTGAATACGTCTAACATAGAGTACCTAGTAACTAGGTATCTATGAGAGCTGACACTTGGGGAAGCTTTAACCCTTTTGCTCCTAACAAGGTCTTGATGTTTAAAGTTGTTTTTTATACTGTTCAAGGATTCTGGATTGCACTCTACCATAGAATAGAATCCACTGTAAATCTCTATTGTGACTTATGCAAATCTGCATGTACAGTTCAAACCTAGAACTGTAAGAATAAAAGTGTTACGAATGAGTTGTCACTGCCTGGTGTGTTAGTGCTGGGGACAGAGGCTGCTGGGCTTACATAGTGCTCTGGATTTCATGTTATTAGACGCTTGTACATCCATATTGTGCTTTGTACTGCCACTACAAACCAATATTATGTGTTGGAAGAGTAAAAGTGGAGGGTAAGACTGCTTCAGTGGTGCTCAGAGGTTGAATTGATGTTGTGCTCGTTGTGTAGTCCTGGCAGTGAACTTCACACGCAGTGTTAGGCTGGCTGTGCTAAGTTGTTCAGGCTTTCATCAGAAGCCACGAGGTGGTTACATGGCGTGCTGGATTCATCTGGTCAAAGGTGACGGTTCACAGCATGCCAGTGATACAGACCTGATAAGTGTGTGTAATTAAGGTAAGGGATGCTTAGATCATTAGAAGTATTTCATAGTTAACTAAAACAAGGAATTTCTAGTATGCTTGTGAACAGATTGTTGAGTACCATTCATAGACTGCCCTGGGTTGGAAAGGACCTCGAAGATGATCTAGTTGAACCCATTTCAACTCCCTTTCTGTGGGCAGGGTTACCAAGCACTGGGGCAGGCTGTCCAGAGCATGTCCAGAGCATTCCTTGAATGCATGTGAACTCTGTGGGTGATGTGTTGCAGTGTGTCACCACCCTCTTGAGTGAAAAGTTTATTAACTACAGTGCAGCCTAAGTCCCCTGTTGCAGTTCAGAGTCGTTCTCTGTCTTACCGCTATCAACACATAGAAGCAGTCTCATCTTCCCAGAGCCGCCTCCAAGCTCAACAAGCCCAGTTCTTCAACCTGTCCTCATAGGAGAGGTGCTCCAGCATTGTGATCATTTTAGTGGCCCTCCTCTCATCCCAAGCTCAGCGAGTTTGTGTTGGGGCCTCAGGGCTGGATGCAGTACTGCAGATGGGGCCTTGCAGAAGCTGAGTAGGTGGGGACAATCACCTCCCGTGTCCCACGGGCTGCTCCTTTTTAGTGCAGCCCAGGATGCTGCAAGCACACACTGCTGACTCACATCCAGCTTATCCACCAGCACCTCAAGTCCACAGGGCTGCTGTCCAGGAGTTCTTCCCCCATCTGTATAAATAGCTGGGCTTGCCCCAGCCCAAGTGCAACACCTTTCACTCAGCCTCGTTGAACCTCATTAGATTCACATGGGCCCACTCCTCCAGCCCATCCAGCTCCCTCTGTTTGGCTTCCCTTTCCTCCAATGTCTCGATGGTGCCGCTCAGCTTGGTGCCATCCACAAACTCACTGAGGGAGCTCTATTGTGTGTGTCACTGATGGAGGTGTTGAGCATTGACCCCTGGGGGACACCACTCGTGACCTCCACCCAGACATAGGGCTGCTGCCCACAGCCCTTTGGCTCTGACCAGCCAACCTAATGCTTAAGGCATTTGGGTGCTACCCTGGGAAGTGGGCAGCTCCTCTGCTCTTGAAGTAAACTGTTGTGTTCTGCACTTTTGAACCTCGGGAGCTGTAGGGCTGATGCTCTCCTGAGGGGCTCACCTCACTGTGTGCAGTAAAGCCTATGGAGACAAGTAGCTTTCCTTGTCCTGGGGACTAACAAAAACATGAACTGCATCACAAACATCACGAGAATGGGACTAGAAAAGATAGATGAGTAAATTCCGTGTTGCTCCCTCACCTAGGGAGGGAGCTGGGTTTGTGGAGGTGCATCTCAACTGTTCTACTCTGTAATCCACAAACATGAGTGCTGTTCATATGCTTTTCAGGAGGAATGAGGCGTCAAGCAGATGAGTGTTTTACTTACCAGCTTACAGCTGACCTGAGATGTCCATCCACATTCTTAACGTGTAGCTGGAGGCGGTACAGATTGTGGCAAGTTGATCGTTTTGGGTGAACTTCTACCTGTGAGTAAAGGTCTTCACTTAAAGCCAAGTAAACTAGATCCCTGCAGGCCGGGCTGCTCCTCGCCCACAGGTACGGAGCCTTCCGAACCTACAGCATTTCTGGAGAGCTCTGTTCCAGCTGCAGTGCATCCCCCCCATCAGAGTGGGACTGGTGGATGTGAACAAACAGATGTTCCCAGTTCTACGATGTACCACTGGAAAAATGAAAGAAACCTTCGTGTCACCGGATGTCCTTTATGTTATGTTGGATAGATCTGTACTCCAGCAGTGCCGGCAGGGCCAGAACGTTACAAAACAGCTCTGGGAAACAAAGCCAAATGTTATGGTTATGGCACGAGGCAAATCCCTGAGGGAGGGTCATGCTGGTTCAGTGAAGACATCCCTGGCAGATCCTGATTTAGGCACTTAGCACTGTCAGCACGTACTGTAACACTAGTTACCGCGTGTGTCCTTTCAATCTGAAATTAGACCCGAGCAGCAGATGGTACAGACTGCAACGTTCATGCAATGGTGTTGTGAGAATAGAGAGTTCTCTTCTTGCTCGGTTTTCAGTGTCCTCCTGTTGCTTCATGGCCTCGTGCCACTTCTGCCTAAGCAGGACAGGCCAATTTTGGGATGCACGGAATTTCAGTGAGTCGAGCTAGGAGCAGGGTGCTTCTGTCCTGTATTGCTGCCTGAATGCTGAAGCCATCTTGAAGTCCTGTTACCTGCAGGATCCCTCAGACTCCTGCCAACATGAGTGAGCTCTGTATTTTTAAGATGAAAACCGTTCATGTTTCCAAGTCCATTGGAAGCAGCAATTAAAATGAGCAGTATGCATTCCCAGCACAGCCAGGCATGTATTCAAGTGAAGAACTCCAGGGTTTTTTTAAGCATATTGGCTATATCTAACAGGAGTTTTAATAAGAGGAATCTACACACTCCAGCTCTGGTTGCCTTGCTTTCTCAGCATCTTTATTACAAGGACCTAAGGAAGTGGCAAGGAGAACTGAGGCAGCCAAAACTGAGGCCTCAAAGAGTGGCAGGGATGTGGACACTCCAGGAGCACTACATCTTCAGAACAGCATCAGCCTGCCAAAGGAATTTGTGGGTTACGGATGAAGCCATATTCCGTGTCAGATAAAATATTTGCACTGTGGTGCTTGTGGACAAAGTTGGAAGTAAAGCAGCAGTGGTCTGGCCAGCCTTTAAAAATTCCTTCTCCAAACGTTAGCGTGTCTGTCTGGCTTTATGTCTTTGCTACATCCACTGTGTACTCCAAAACACAGGAAGCTTTCTGCAGAGCTGCACGGTGGGTCACCTCCTTGCTCAGGGAGCTGAGGAGCCATGGCTGCTGACCAGAGGCTGTGAGGGAATCTCACAAACTCTTGCATTTTGTCTACCACAAAGTACCAGCGTTGAATCTTGTCCACAGAGAACTATTCAGAGGTTTGCTTCTAATTGCAAGTAAAATAGAAACATTTTCACTACAGTGCACTCCCATTGTGCAGTTTTAAATGTTTTATGCATGGAAGCCGTGATTTCTAATATCACCGTTTCACCTGTAATCAGAGGCAACAGTTCTCTTGAATCCTAAGAGATGGGGACTCACTGCTGACAGCTGTTCCTTGTAGAGCTGATTGGGGCAGGCCTGTGTGGGAGAAGGGCCTCTGAGCCATGTGTGTGGATGAAAGGTGATGGCTTTATGCACTCATTGAAGTCAGCTGGTACCACGAGCACTGACTGAGCACCCCTCAGAGCCTGCTTCAGTGCTGGGAGAGCTGTAGGAGCCTTTGCTGTTCTGAGCTTTGTTGTGAAAGCTCTTTCCTGAAGGAAGGAGGTAACTGTCAGATGGCCTGGGAGGATGAGGTGAGGAGCTGCTGGGGGGGAAAAGAGGTGTGTGCAGCTCAGCTGAAGGTGTGTGTGTGCGTGCTTGCGTATAAGTGTGCTCTAAATATCAGGAGTGTTGTGGCTGGGGCATGCAAGCTGCTGTGATGTTTCTCTAGGCTTCTGCTGCAGGCCTGTGTGCTTTCTGCTCTGGTGAGCTTGTTTGGAGGAGGGGTCTGGAGCCTCTAGTTACAGACACAGAGCACTTTTGCAGGAGGCCTCACTCTCCTTCTTCTTACATCCCTTTTTAAGCTGTTTTCACATGGAAGGAGCTGAGCAGGGAGGCAGGTGTGAGTGGGGACCTAGCAGCCCAGGCACAGTGAGCTGCAGCAGGATGGCCTCACTGGAGAGGAGGCCACGGCGAAGGAGGCAGCGGCAGGTGGGGCAGAACGCAGAGGGCATGGGCAGAGGTGAGTGGGACTTCATAGGGAGGGTGCAGGATGCTCTGAGCATGGCCTTGTGTTTGCTGGTCTCGTTCCTTGGGTACAGACACCCCTCTGATACCTCTCTGAGGGTTCTGAAAACCTGTAGTGCCTTTTTTTAAGCAACTGAAATCCCTTTATGGAGCGTAAGCTGCTCCTTCAAAAGGTGCCTGCGGAGCTGGGGGGGGGGGGGGGGGTCACTGTCCCTGGAGGTGTTCAAGAACTGTGGAGATGTGGCACTGAGGGTTGTGGTTGGTGGGCGTGGTGGGAGTGGGTTTGGGTTGGAGTAGATGGTCTTTGTGGCCTTCTCTAACCTCAATGATTCTATGATGTGTTTTCCTCCCCTCCCCCTGTTCTGTTAGATGCTGAGGAAATGATGGATTCTGTTAAAAACTCGGACTGTGTAGAAAGGCTGGCACATAAATACATGGTAACTTTCTTCTCATTGCTGTTTCTTATCTCCCCGTTAAATTATAACATAGTTTGTGCTGGGTGCTTTGGTGCAGGGAGCTGTGCTGAAGAGCAGCTGATGAGGAACATCTGTGAATAAATCAGTTCAAATGGTGAATAATTCAATTCACCTGCAGCCCTTTGGGGAGGGGAGTGAAAGTCTTCTGCTCTTATTGGTGTCTTCCCCTGCACAACCCAGTCAGGACCACAGATGTGAGATAACTGAGAAGCCAAGCAGCTTCCTGTGATGGGAACTCTGGCAAAAACACAGCACTTTGGGCTTGTACTGGGCCTTCAGCCTCAGCCCAAAGCTGCCTGCACTTCAGCTGTGATCTGTGCTTCTTTCCCTTCTTCCTCTGCAGCAAAAGTGCGTGGTGGAGTCGAGCACGGAATCAGAGTCTGAATCCAGCGTGGAGGTGAGGCTCAGATCCTGAGGTGTTTCCGTGCTGATGAGCTTCTCTCATCCTTTTGCTTTTGGCAAGGAGAGCTTAAGGAGTGGTTGCTGGAGTTCCAGCTGTACAAAAATTTCAGGGAGAGAACAAGGCAGGAAAATAGCAGCAGTTTCAGGTTAGATCACAACAGCCTCATGGGTTCTTTGTGCTCACAGCAGAGCTGGGCTGTGTCTGGTGGTGGTGCTGGGCAGGGCTGGTGCAGAAGCTCTGCCAAGTGCTTGCTTTGGGTGCGAAGGAGAGAGCAGAGCTGTTGCTGTGGCAATCAGTTGTGACTATTGATAGGTTCCTGAACCAGCTGCCAGACCAGTGTGGTTAATAGAAAAGAAACCAAATGGATACTGGAGCAGAGAGCTGGCGTGGTTTTTAGTTTCACACCCCTCATGTGTTCCTGTCCACAATGTGTAGCTAAGCCCTGGTGAATTTGTTCTGTTTGCCGACTATGTGTTAGAGGAGCTACAGAGCACAGCACAGTGGAGCTCTGATCTCATTGTTCTTGGTGACATCCTTCATATAGGTAAGCGGCTGTGTGAGCACTTGGACTGAGCTCACAGGAATGCTGTGTGAAACTGACTCTTGTCACACATTCTTACTGTCTTTTGAGAAGATGGGACAATCTGGCTTCCTCTTCTCTGGGTTTTTGTCTGCTCTAGTATTACTTCAGGTGATTCACAGGAAGATGCCTTGTACACCTCTGCCAACTTCTCTTAAACAGGTCTTGCATAACCCACTTGCTGAAGGACTCAGGAAGGCAAGGGACTCCAAAGGACTGCAGGTAGGTTCAGCTGTTGTGTGGCAGCTTTGTTCTCAGAGTACCACACAAAAATGAAAACGGTGTGGGAATGTGTGGATAAACAGGACGTACGCAGAGAGCATAGGCTGTGCTGAAGTGGTTTCTTAAGCCCACTGTGTGATTCTGTCCTCCGTGTTCAGAGAGAGCTTTATCTTTCAGTTCTTAGATCCTTACGATGGTGACTCAGAAGACACATCCGTTCACTCTGATTGTAGCTTGAGTTCTCTGAACAGTGCAGAAGCTGCACTGTGGGTGAGCAGTGCCCCAAAAGCAATGGCTTTGGAGGACGCCGATCCTTCAGAGGGTGGACGGTCCTTCCCTCAGCCTCCGGATCGGCTCTGCTCAGAAACAGAAGTTCCTGGGCAGCAGCAGGATTCCCCAAGAAGCCTGTTGCAGTCCTCTGAGCTGATGAGGCACACGGACGCATTTCCCTCCTCGTGGCTGATGCCAGACCCTTCCTTACTGGTGGGTGTTAATCCTTCAGCCCGCGCTGATGTCCTTGCAGGTGCGGGTGGTAGCTCTCCACAAGCCGTGCCAGCAGATGACTGTGACGGCACCGCTTCCAAACCACCGCTTATTAAAAGAAAACAAGGTGTCGGCATTGCAGAAGGCGCTGCTGACAAACTGCGAAGAAAGAAAATCCGTGCCATTTAATCTGTGGCATGAATGAGTAGTTGGACAACGTGTTTAATTCTAAAAGTGAACCTGGTGGGCTTCTGTTCAGGTGCTGTCTGAAAAAAACTTCCAACTACGTGCAGCCTGAGATCCTTCAGAAAGAATGGAGCCAAGTAAGCAAGCTGGCGTGGCAGTTTGAAGGAAAACTAGCTATGCTGTGGGCATCAATCTCAGCTGTGAGCCGGATCTGTACTGCTTCGGTGTCTGGGCACCCCGGAGACACCTGGGTATTGCAAGTAAGCATTACGAGAGAGAGGAGGAGAGAATGAATGTCTGAATTGCCATTGTTTTTAGGTAGCTATTGCTCTTCATTTGTCCCATCTGCTGCAGGACAGGAGGGAAGCAGCTGTATGGTGAGTGAGCCGCCAGGTTTGGCTACGAGTGAACTGCACTGAGCAGAACTGTGTGTAATTGAGGGCAATCTAGCTGGGTTTTTTTTTTGCCTTTAGTCACAGAGGAGCTGACTTGTGCTGTTAACGTACCTGTCCCTACCTGCTTGAACATTGTTTTAGGGATGTATTGCATGTATTCTCAGTATGTCTGCCAGTTTAGAACTTACAATGCAAAGCTGAACCCAATAACTGGATGCAATCTCCCTTGGTGAGAACCATGGCTCACGATGTTGCAGTAGTGCTGTATGAGGATAGGTCAGTCAGAAGAATTCTCAGATCTCCCTCTTTAACATTTCTGGATTTTCCTTTCCACATCACTGGACCGTGTAGCCACAGAAGTATCACTGTCTGAATTGCTGGTGCCAACTAGCTGTGAAATCACTTTCTTCATGACTGGTGCACAACAGCATAGAGATTCTCTTAAAAATACTAATAAAGGTGGAAGACCACTCAAAGCAGTAGGCTCCTAGGTCGCACCGTTCCACTAAAACCTCTGCGTAGTAATTTTGTTAAAACTACTTTTTCCTGTTGTCTTCCATTTGGAGATAAACAGTCATTTTTAATTTGAAAACAGCAATTATAAGAAATTCTTGACACAGGCTGCTGTGCTTGCCCTGCAGTGTCTAAGGGCCGTTTTGGAGGAGCGCAGCCATTAATTCCTCTGCCCTTAAGCAGAGGCTGAAGGAAGTCGTACCTTTCTAAGTCCTTACTGTGTGCCGAGTGGTCTTTAACCAACTTATCTTAGGCTGCATAAAGCTGTTGAAATAAGCATTACTGCTTCGTAGGAGAGACACTGGAAGGCAGGAAGTGAAATCTGCTGTTAACATGGAGAAGCCATGCATCGGTGTTCCTCATGTGCATCTTTGATCACTTTCCACCCCAAAGAGAAATGGAATGGGAGCCTTCGGTCACCATAAAAGCAGCTTAAGAGAAATGTCTTTGTTCTGTCTGCCTCCCCCACAGGAATGTCTTCTTGTAGGCAGCATGGCTTCTGAGTGCATCCACAACTCTGCAAAAGCAGCTTGCTTAACCAGGAGTCAGTTTGGAAGTCGTTTCTTCTCAGGCTTCACAGCAGATGACACCAGGGCTTACTGTGTTAATTAGAGCCTTGTCTTTCAGCGTTCCTGTTTCCGTGCTTTAGCTGCAGGGTTAGCTGAGTGAGCTGTGTGAAGCTCAGCACTGTGCCCGAATACCAACTCATCAATTGTGACTCTCTGGAAAGACCGCCGGTACCCGCTTTCCAGATGGAAGTCACAAGAATAACTCCAGGAAGCCAGCAACGCTGCTATAGATTTTATTTCGTATAATGCTACCAGGGAATAAGCCTGCCAGGAACCATCTAAAACTCATTCAGTATTCCTTCAAATCCAGCCCACCAGCTCCCAGATTGCCCTTCTTCAAAGCCCACTTCAGACGAAGCCCCCTGCCAACCTACCCACGCCACCTACAACGTCTACACGAGGAGTACACGGCACGGCGATGGTTACAGGATGAGCACTGAAAGGTTTTCACTCGGTGCACAGAACCGCCACGCCACGTTCGTAGAAGCTGCGAGGATCCTCCTTGGTGGCGATTTCAAAGTCAACCGTGAAAATCAGATCGGCACGAGTGAAGTTCAGATACACGGGTAATGTCACCTGGGGGGAACACCGACAGTTACACAGGCAGCTGAAGACACGAAGGAGTTTCTGTACCACTCTGAGGTAACTCAATGTTCACCATATGCGACCAGTACACAGGTGTAACAACTTAACTTTTAAAGGACAGCCCTCTTTATATAAATAATTAAGTTCTGGTTTGAGAACAGGCTTAATATTTTCTGGATACCACCCCCCTCTTACCTAACTACACAGAAAGACCCAGCTCCATGCTGAGCTTATCTGGGGTGAGGCTGGAGCTTTGCTATCTCTGATACTGAGGCTATCAGTAAAGGAACAACTGCCTGTGGTGTCAGAAAAAAGGCAGCAACAGTGCTCTAGCACAGTAATTCCTGCTGGACAGCTACGAGAAGATCTAATCAGGAGATTCTTAATTATTTTCATCAATACTTACAACGTTTGCTTTTTTATCAGCATTTGTCTGCTTGATCCAACGAAGCTGTGTAATAGGTAATACAGTTGAAATAGCATTTGAAAGCGACAGCTTGTTGTTGCTGCATGTAGCTCCTTGAAGCTTCAGGCCTGTAAATTGAAATGAGCTTTTTTATGTCCAAGGAAAGCAAGTCTCCCTCTGTCCTGTTTGAGGGCTGTGATGTTACTGAGGTCTGCAAGAATATGTTTTAAGCTATGGCTGTTCTGGTTCTCTGCTTTGTCCATTAAAAGAGCAGTTAATTATTGCATGTCTCAAATAGAGAAGTTGTGACAGGTTATGTTTGAACATACAGACCTGAGTCCTGACGTTTATTACCATGATAAAATACAACAATTTAGGAAGGTGTCTGCTAATTCTTGCAGCGATAGGACTTTCTTGCGTGCCGCAGCCCATTTCAACCCAGCACCTTCTGTAAGTATTATGGAACAGGTACCCCTCTTTTGTTCCAGAGTGAGTTCTACCTGTGACTCCAAAGCTGCACGCATCCAGCACGGCGTTCTGCGTGGTCGTGACGTTGACCTCCAGGCAGAGCTCCTCAAGGGACCAGCTGTTGGCCTGCGCCACGTACTGCCGCGTAGCAGTGATGTATGCCTCGGGCACAAACAGGCCTCCGAGGCACACGTGGATGTTCTAATGGAGGAAGGAAGAGAGAAAAAGAGCAGAGATTATTATAGATACTCCCACCTAAATTTGTTACAATTTTCATTCTGCTGGAGCACTGTGTAACTGCTGTTTTTTTTCTTGCAAGTCTGTGTTATCTGTCAGTGTGAAGATACTGCTTTTCCCTCTGATCTACGTGTTCATCTGCTGCCCACATTATTTTGCTATCAACAGGTACTTAACAGCACTTGCAAGGACACTTATGAAGAACTGACTGTGGCTGTTCTGCCTAAGGGGCCTCTAAGAAGTCCTGGCATGAGGACTCCATGAAGCACTTGTGCACCTAAATCCAGATATGACCTCAAGATGATATCAGCACAAAATACCTTTAGTTCTTTTGCTCCACCAGAAGCAGCTGCCTGGGAAATATTCTGCAGCTGTTTGATGCGTTCGCTGAAGTCAGACACCCACTGAATCACGGTCATTCCAGCTGGCACTGTGTAATGAGACCAGCTGCGAGGCAAGATACCTATGGAAAATGTGATTAACATTAACATTTGTGCACTACTTTCACACTATTCATTTTTCTTTCTCTTTCAGTGACCATTTAAGGCTTGGACTGGGACACAAATGTCCATTACAGTGCTCCTCAGGAAGCAAAAGGTATCATTAGAAATGCAAGTTTACCTACAGTCTTGAAAGAGAAGCTCAGAAATTAATAGAAGTTTTTATTAGGAGCAATACTACTTGTTTGGTGCTGTAATTTTGTTCCATTGCCATTTGGAGACTGATAGAACATCAACATTTCAGCTTAGAAATTAAGCTGCTACTGTAAACTATCTGAAGAAGTGTAAAGTTACTGACCCCAACTTGAAGTCCCAAATTAAACTAACTGCATTTCTATGCTTGACTCAAAAGTGAGGCCTGTCCCAAAGGGTGAAGCCAATCCCAGCTTTCCTGGAGCTTCTTCTTTAAGCTACTGAGCTTAACAGCCTCTAACTTACAGAGTACAACAGGCAAACACAGCACGGGGAGACACCAGTTTTAACAGCCATACCTTTCACCAGTTCATTTATGAGCGTACGCAGGTAGTTGGTCTGTTTCTTCTTCCCTTCGCACACCTGAACCACATCTGCGAGGTCCTGACGCACATCCTGAAGCAGCTTAGCTCCCATTTTCACCTCTCTCTCAAAGAACCGGAACAAAGGATCCTGACCAACAGAACATTTGAAGTAAGTTGCAGATCAGTGTTTAACGTTCTTGTTGGAATGGTGCTAGTAGAAAACCTCTAGTTGAGCAACAAATGCAGACTGTGCTGCAGCTCCTTCAAATCAATTCTGGATTGCTTTTGATCAGCAACAGAAGGTTCTCATGTGCTGTCCCTCAGTAAGCCTTCTGAGCAGCTCATTCCAGAGCTGAAGCTTAGGTTACTACTGCCCAGACCCTCAGTTTCCTTCTGAAATGCGTGCTACTGCTCAGCAGAAGCTGCTGCCCTTATATTCCCTCACTATCACTGAACTTTACAGCAAGTGCACACAAATTAACGTTAAAGGCAGTATCCCGAGCAGCAGCCAGTGTGCTACAAGAACAAAAGGATTCTTGCTACTTAGTCACAAAGAAGCTTCAGAAGCAGTTCCTGTGTTTTAAGGAATTCCCTAAAAACACAGAGCCAAATCTTGAAGCTCTTAGAAGACTCAGTGGGACATGATGCAGCCGAGGCAGTTAGAATCAGCAATGACACAAGTTCCACTGTCCCAGGGAACAGCTTAATTGGTGGTTCCTGAAGTCACAACGCACTTTCTCCAGTGCATCAGAACTTGTACGGTTCCTCAGTTCACATCAGACAAAACTGAATTCTTACCTTGATGTTTTCCACAGTCCGTTTTAGGTGATTTAGAGTCTGTGGGATAAGGTGAAGCCAGTTAGAAGCTGTGGTATGCAGCGTTCTCATCCAGGCTGGGCGACCATCTGATGTAGAATCAGTTCTTGTCTTCTTCTCAGTTTCTGCATAAGCTAGATCATCTTCATCCTCCAGCATCTGCATTTTCAGCATCTTACTGATCATATCTATGCCTAGAACGCAGAGAAAGTACACTGCCAGTCAGAAAAGCACTGGCATGGAGATGAGAACATCCCACCAAGTGCAAGAACCAGGACTTATTTCCCTCCAGCTGTAGACCTAAGATTTTCAACTGTCAGCTGCGTGGGGTTCTGGGGCTGACAATAAAATTCTCCAGAATCAGGATGGGCACTTGACAGATGGAAGGCTGCATGCAACCAGCTTTTGAATTCACAAGCTTCTTGGCAGCTTCGGGAAGTTCAAGTTCTGAAGTGCTGAAGCACTTGCCTTGCAGAAGTTAAACCAACTATGTTGGGGGAAAGCTGGTGTTATACTCTTCATCAGGACTCGCATTTCTCATCTGCTCTTCACTTACACTGTTGGCCTTCTAATCTGTCTAAGGCACTGCTGAAGTTCTGTTTTTACCTTGTGTGGTGAGAAGAACTTTTTCTGCATTATTTGGCAGGCCAAGCCACGATGGCGTCTGAGTATCTGGCAGCATCTCAACCCACTGGACAAATTCTTCACGTCTGCAAGTAAGAGTTTTGGTTAGAAGGCCTTCCCTTACTAGAATGGCTAGGTAATGATTTGCCCAAGACAAATGTTGGCACAACTCAACACCAACACGAAGACACAGATCAGGGTTAAGTTTTAGTTAAGAAATACACAGAAGTTTGGATAGGGAAAATGATACCTGATTCCATCTGGCATCTGAATGTCTTTGTGTCCATCCACTTTGCAAGCCAGTTTGAACTCGCTGTCAAAACTCAGAGTAGTGAACAGACGTTCCAGGAAAGTGTTCAACAAACGCTGATCAAATTCGTTATCGATGCGGCCTCCATAGATGGACTGCGCCATCAGCGTCTTCAGGGCAGACCAGGGGATTTTATCAGGTGAAATGTTCTGGCGGCCCTGTGAGTAAAGAAATGCACTGCTGTGAGCAGGAAACCATCCTCCTCACCTCTCCTCTGATAGAGGAATCATACTCAGCAAGAATCATTAAATTGCCAGCAGAGTATTAAGCCTGCTCATCTAAGAAGCTTAAGGATTCCAGATGAGACTACAGAACTGGGGGAGTTAGGTCATCTAAAAAATACCCGCACGGAGGGTTCAGGATTACTTGCCTTTGCTGTGTCATCCAGCCACGTATCCACCGTGTCACAGGCAGACCTCAGATCAGATTCTCCAAATTCATACTTCTTGGACCAGCCCAATGGAGCATAGCGTAAGCGCTCTTGGATGATGGCATGGAACCAGGCAAGCAGGAAATACAAACGAGCACGTTCATTTGGAGACTAGGAAGTAGAGGTGGAAAAAAAAAAAAAAGCTCATTACCCAAGTGAACTGATAATGAACAAAGCCTGCAAAAAGGCTAGAGAATAGCAGATTTGAACTACACTGCTACCAAAACTGAGTACGTCCTATCAGAAGACAGAGCAACTATGTTCCTTCTGCACAAACAAGACGTTCTACATACATCTCAGAAGCTGAGGTTTTCCCATCTTTCTAAAGCACAGTTTTAACAAATGCATTCTGACCTTTCCATTTCATCCACAGAAGTCACAGCCTTACCTTGCACATTCTAGACACTGGAATGCTACTGAAAGTCCTCAGCATGTTTGCCTTTACGCCAGGAGGAGGTTCAAACACAAAGATTCGGCCAGCACGTAACAGATTCACTGGGACCTAGAAGAGAAAAGATCAACAAGCTCAAACCCAATCCTTCAGCCTTCACTACATTAAATCCCTCTAGTAGCATTAGTGTTAGAATCAAAACCTCATTCTCAGCACACGCACTGAGTTCTGCCTTTCTTTGGGAAGGTGGGGTCATCAGTGGAAGGAATCAGGTGAAGTTTTCAGGTACAATTACCAAAACCAAATCCTGGCAGTGTATGTTCTCCTTTTGCTAACGGAGAGAGGCAGTCCTAAGAAATCCCTCCCTGGGCAGCATTTTTGGTTCTGCAAGCCAGTCACTCTACCAAAGCACCAAATTTCAGATCAGCATTACCTTTGGATTGATCTCCATGGTAAGGAAGAGTCTGAAGCAAGCATGGGGTTGCAGGGAGTGCAACTTCTTTTCCAGCTGCATGAGCCAGCCTGGAGCCAGGTGAACGTTCTTCAGCATTACCCACCTATAACGTTTGAAACAGAATGTTTTTTTAGTACACAGCTTGTGCATCCTGGTTACTATCAAAAGAGTAACGGAATCTGAATATTAATGGTACAGGTTTTCCTCCATCTTTTAAACCCTTTATTATACAGAACCAGTTACTACTGTAAATGGGTTACCTATCCAGCTCTGCAGCTACAGCCTACCTCTCCTGAAAATACTTATTTATGCACAGCTGTTTAACTGACTGTAAATTTCAGCTCAGAAGATCAGGTATTTTCTTTAGTATTATCTACTCTACTCTCTCACTCCAGCCACTCCATCTGGAGGCAATCTAGCTAAAAAATAGATGGAACGCACCTTCCGGATTTCACTGCTGTGTTTATTGCTTTGTCTGCTTGGTTAAATCCTTCAGCAGAACCTGGAAGACAGAAAGTTGCTAAAGCTCTTGCTGCTAACAATTTTATTTATGCTTAGATAATATAATGTTAAGTTCTTACCAATAGCAATGGAAGTAATCTGCGTATTCTGCTCAGCTGCAAGATCTTCAACGTGACCACTGGCATCGTAGCCAGGCACTGAACACATCAGCACAGGGGTGTTAGGTTTCACCTGTAGTACAAGAATTCTAAGTAAGATGAAGCAGTCACTGCGTGAACACCTGAATGCACGTAGCTCAGTCTTTCCTCCTTCTGGCCAGCTAAAGTCATTATGTTATCTCTATTTTCCTTTTAACAAATAGGAAGATGATCCACTCTTCATACCACAGATGGAGGGGGAAGAAGTGTTCTGTGAACAAACCGACTTGCTACAGAACTCACGCAAAGCAGCACAGAGCATCACCTCAGGATTTTATCCTTTCACAAACGGGGAACGTACCTCTGTATCTACAATGTGTGTCAGATCTAAAGGCTGCTCCATAATGGACATGAAAGACTCTCCAAGATTTGTTGAAACGAATGTATGCGCCATTGCCAACAAGCGATCCGGACGGAAGGCCTGGATCAGAAGCAGGCGGTGAATGGCCTGTCCAATGGGAGCTGGAGAGGGGAAGCAGAATGAGGTGGTCAGGTAAGAACAACAACCCTCAGCACCTTCTCAATCCTCCATTCTGTTTTTCCTATCTCACTCCAAACACTGCTGCAATGTATTAATGGAGTGCTTATACTCCATGTTTGCTTTGACAGGAAGAAGAAACTTCAGCTGTTTGTCTTATGTGACATCTGAACTACTTCCTCAATTTCTCATGCTGCAAGCCTTTTAAAAGTCAGCTTGGTAAGATGCTTCTACAGAAATGCTAACTGTTCACAGAGCCTACGGTCTAGAATTGCCATGATGCAATCTGAAACTTTCAGGGATAACAGATCTCTTCCCATTGTCTCGCTCATTCAATAATGTGCTGTTCTGTAAGACTCCGAAGTACTGTACACTCATCCAGCATGGACAGGATAGGTAACGTACCTTCACTTGATGGTCAAGCATCATTACAGTATTTATTAAATACCAACACAAAAACCTCGGCATAGAAAATCAGCTACAGGAATGAGTCTTGAATAACCACAGATGGCAGGCTCTTCCCAGCATTACCTTTCAGACAGGGGAGTAACTGAGGGGCACTGGTTACTCCCAAAGATTCGAGCAACTCTTAATAAATTAGCACACTCAACTACTGCAGCAAGAATTAAGACTTCATGCTTAGCTGCAACTGCAGGAGAAAACATTCTAGTAGAGCAGTCCTATCCTCAGAAAATGTATCAAACTTGGAGCTTTTTAGAGCGTGCTCTCCTGAAGTGGAAGTGTGCATCACTGAACAGGGAGCACAAACCAAGTACAGCAGCAGCTGCTGACAGAATTGCTGCTTTTTTTCTTTACTGAAAACAGACGAGTTTCTTCTGCAGTCCCAAGTCTGTGATTTTCCCATTCCAGCTGTATTTTAGGATTACTAAGTAGACTGAAGTCACGGCAGTAGGACCGGTGTGGACAGTAGTGCAACTGAACTTACTTGCAGGTTTTTCTTCAGTCCAAAGGTATGGAACAGTCTGCTCTGGTGAACTGCTATCCAGCCAGATACAGAATTGCTGCATTGAAAGAAAAGGCAAAATACTTAGGGAAATGGCAAAGGAATGGAGTTTCACAGCACCAGAAGTGAGCTGTGTGGTGTGGGCCCTGCTCATGATGCAACAGAGATCTTCAATTTCATCCTTACAATCTACATTTAATGGACTGTAGTACTGACCTCCTTATAGGCTGCTGGCAAGAAACAAAAGACAGCTACAGTAAAGTTGGGCTTGACAAGCTCAACTTGCCTTTCAGTTGCAAAATCTCTTATATTAATATTATTATATTTTTCATATACAATATTATTAATACTATTTTAAAGTTTCACTAAGTAGTTAAGTGTTTGAGCTACAGAAGATACGGACATACATTGGAACATGCAGTTTCACAGTTACTGTGAGCACTGATGTATTCTCAGAACACTTGGGTCATATCTTTGAATAAAGGAGTACACTGTTCAGCAGCTGAGCACCATCCAAGTTTACTCATGTATTAGAACACAAGAGCTCACCATAACAATGTGAGGATGGCTAGCTGTATTCCCCACTAATGCATAATTATCACAGAACAGTGATACAGTAAGACACACAGTATCTGTCTGCAAAATTAGATGAACAAGAAGATGAATAAACTGCTTCTAAAGCTCAGCGATGAACAATGCTGGTATTTACGAATCAAATGTCATAGCTTGAATACAAATGAAGTAAATCCATTAATTTCCACAAAGACCACAACTAGCTAGATTGTAAGGCTTCCTTTCTTACACTAGGAGAACTTGTAGCATGAAGCTCTTGACTCAGAAACCTAAGAAGCTTAGCCAAGTAGCAGGGTGCAGAAAAACACCCTAGCTAACTCTTACCTCATCAGCTTGAACTTTAGCAACAAGGTCCTTGAAGGCAGGAAGGCAGCTCAACCTCATCATTGCTTCTGTCTGCTCTACAGTCAAACCGTTGATTTTGGGGAGAGATGCAGTGTTTAGAACAATCTCCTTTCCTCTCAAGAAGTGCTGGAATTCTGCATCATATGTAGGCTCCCTATGTTAAGGGAACAGAAAACTTTAGCTCCATGTTGCCTTCAAAACATCCCTCCCTTTTTCAATTGAAGTTAGGTAAGAAAACATTTACCCAATAGTGCCTTTGAGTTTAATCCGTGCCAACAACATAGCAAATGTTATATGATCCTGATGCAGCATGCCACGAGCTACTCTATTGAAAGCCACCTGTAAAGAAAAAAAGGTGAACTCAGTAGCATCAGGAGCTTTGAACTCTGACTTTCAAAGGTTATTAGAGCGTATCTACTCTGTAAAATACTGAACCTGGAAGAGGTCCTTTGTGATAATTGAGAGACGCTGAGTATGGTCTGTGATGCCCTTCAGATTTGGGTTCTCATACAAGACGTTGTGATAGATGTCCAAGAAAAACTGGAGAGAGTACTGGTACAGGAAATGTATCTGAAACACAAAAGAGTTTGTTTTCCTCTCTAGAATCCAGCTGGTTTTGTCAATCAATGGCTTATGCCAAAAACTGCAACACTGCACTGGGACTGGAATTTACAGTAGGCAGTTACCAGATTAGCTCTGAATAGTACTTAAATGATGCTTCTGGCAGGAAGAGCTCATCCTACCTGCTTCAGTGACTCCATAGTGAAGTAGATACTGCTGCATGCTGTAGAAAGAGGCAAGTACTGCTGTGAAACAGTCTCCACCTCCTGCATGACAATATCAGTCTCCTCTACTTTTCTAGTAACCTCTGCTGCTTCCTTCTTCAGGTTCTCCAGAGTAGTAATGATGGTGTCATCATCCAGGATGCGTCCCTTCACTTCATTGAGCGCCTGTAGCAGGGACTTTTCCAACTGACGCAAGCGCAGCTGAAATTCACCTTAATTAGAAGAGAAATTAAGTTACGTACTGTAAAGGCATGGTAGTTTTTAAGGATTACATTTTGCTGCTGGCCATACGAAAAAAGCAAGGGCATCTCCTATAACAGTATTCAACCACGTATGTCTACAGAGAAAAGTTAAACAACTGTATTCTTTTAGAACAAGAGGAAGTTACTCTGAGTTTGGTCATCATACCCTGAAGCTTGAGGAGATCTGAGCGTTTCTCATCAACGTCTGGTCTTTCAGCTTTCAGGACTTCATTCAGACACTGGCTCTGTAAGCTGCTGCGAGTCACTGTGAAATTCACAAACGTAACACGAGAGCAGAGGTCCGGTGGGAATTCAACCTACCACAAGGAACATGGAAAACTTTCTCAGCTCGTGCACAAGTCATTTATACCAACAAGAGAGCTCTGAGTTTTGCTTACTGTTGGATCTCTAGTGGAGAGGAAGATAACAAAGGATGGTGACAAATCAATATCTTGGTCTCCGAGAGTAATCAGAACTCTGCCTCCAGTTCTTCGGACTTCACGATTCAGAACAGGATTCAGAACTGGATCATAGCTCTCCACATCCTAAAAGCAGAGATGTGTTACACAGACTCATTCACTCACGTGTCTTTAGCTAAAAATCCTCATCCAACTAAGGCCAATACTCTGGTAGCAGTCAATATACAGCTAGTCTGGTGTACAGATCACATTCAGAAGACTTCCATCTGCAGCTGAGCTACAGAAGCTCAGAGTCTAGGCTATTACTATAAAAGGCCTCAGCAGAGGAGCACTATTAATAGCCTAGCTGCATCAGTTTTAATGCATAATAGGTCCTGTTCTGAGCAGCACTGCTGATCTCATCTGTGAGCTAACATGTTTTCCCAGTTCTATGCAAGGAAACAAAAACCTCAGAAGTGAAAGCCAGCCATTCCTGTCCCTTTGTATTACTGACATTTCTTCCTGCCACTCAGATCAATTCTGGACAGCTACACATATCAGCTATTGCTAACTATGACTAGAGACGGTGTACGGAATGATAAAGGGAACAGACTCCAAATCCAAAATGAATGAGAATACAAAATAGAAGCATCTGACCTTAATAAGGCAAAAAAAAAAAAAAAGGAAATGGCTTCTTTTGACTTCTTATCTTGTTAAATGTATTCTTCTCAGAACTTCACATACTCTATACTGATTAAGTAATACCTTGAAAATTATGTTATTTGCATCTTACTAACAGAAAGACTGCAAACCTTTCTAGTAAACAGGGAACAATTAAGAACTGTAAGCAGTTTCTTCATGACCACGGAACTAACCTGAACCAGAAGTGGGTTACCAAATCTCAAGGCACTTTCCAAGTTCTTCCTGAAAGCATCGTCCAAGAAACTAGTACGAGTTATCTTACGGTCTTTGTATTCATTCATGATAAACTCTGTAGCTTGCCCAGAGGGATCGATGATCAGTGGATACCTAAGTTAACAAAAATACACTTCCATTATTTGAGTTTTGACTGCAAACAACCCCTAAGCAGTTCTTTGAATTCACGTGCTTTGACAGAGTTCCTGTGAATTCTCTGATGGGTACAAAAGCCTATCTGCTGTGAGAACAGCTTTCGAATTCTGAATCTTCGAGTGAAATACCTATTGAACCGCTTGAGCATGATGGCATTCTCAGTGCACAGGTCATCTGCGGGTAGAGAACTTGCTTGCCAGCGAAGCCGCTCATCCGCGTTGGAAAGGTACTCTGTCCTTGCAATGTCTGTACGGAACTGCAACAAGTACACACCGTTAGTATCTAAAAAGAGACTGTCAAGACATCTGCACTAAGTGCAGCTCAGCAAAGGTAAACTTCTCCATCAGTCCCATTCTTTACTTAGAAATCTTAAAACTTCTTTACCTGTTACAGGAAACTGACTTAAGACTAAGATGATGCAGTCTTTACCTGGATATTTGCTTGCTGCAAATGGTGAGACCATGTCGTGAACAAGTTCTGACGCATCTGCTGATCGAAGTAACCAGCGTAAGCAATGAAAGCTCCTGAAAGTAAGCAGTCTCCTGCAATGGTGGACATCTGGTTCTTGAAGGTTTCACTCGTCTTCTCCCATCTTTCACGTTCAGCAGAAAGACTCTTCAGAAGAGCTGTACTACGGTTTACCTTGAAGTAAGCACAGCAGTCTCGTTAAATGATGTATTATTATGGTATTGAACGTTTCAGGGAACATTACTTACACTGATTCAAGATCCAAATTAAATGCAGAAGGTCAGAATGAAATTATATTTCTGTGTGTGCGCTCCAGTGTTTATTTATTATGTTGGTATTCAGCTCTTGAAAAATTTAAGTACGGGCACAGTAGTGATATGCTAGTGATTAGACCAAATAAAATGAGAAACTCTTGCAAAAAATGTGAAGTTACACTACCCTCCACAGCTGTTTTCTAAAGGTTTCAGCCTACTTTAAGCCAGGTATAAATTGTCTTGTTATTTAGCTGGCAACGAGTTGGATATTTCTAACCCCAGCCATGTTTCAGTAGCTTAAGAAGCTTCAGAAGACCCAGTGATTAATCAGACAGCTCAGATGCATGGTGAAGAGGAAGCAGCTCAGCTTAACTCTGAAGAATGGTTCAATTTCTGACTGTCAAAGGTGAAAGAATGGAAAAGCATCTAAGGTCTTACTTTTGCTTCTACAGCAGCCAAGTCTGCCTTAATAGCTTGAGCTTCCGAAATCAGTACAGCATATTCTTCTTTGTAACGAGCAATGCTGGCCTCCAGATCACGGATCATCTGCTCCACTTCGTTTGCTTTCTGCTGGTTATCTTTGGCATCATCCTCCAGCTTCTGCAGCTCATTGCGTAGAGGTTCCACTCTTTTCAACATATCAGCATAGTTAAGCTGTCAACAATAAAAAGGTTTTTTGTACTTTCCATGTTAAAATGCATTCAGAACCCCAGCATTCAGGTACACACTACCAATTTCACCTTTTCCAGCTGAAGTATTTGCAGTCCATAAATGACTAATAGCTCCTTAACAGAAACTTAAGACTGACAATCCTTAGGGTTTAAGTGTAATCCAAGTCCCAGCACAAAACCACTTGTTTTTTTACAATATACTTCTACTGTTCTGTAGATTCACAAGAAGTTGTCTAAAAAGGCTGAGGCCACAGCTGGTTACAATGCAACACTGTTTTACAGAAATACTTAATTATTCATTCATGCCCATACTGAGCTCATCTGTCTTTCCTAGTGAAGAATCCAGCGCAGCCAAGCCACAAAACAGTGAGGACAGGACCTACTGCACAGCCTGAAGCTAAGTCAGCAGGTGAGTGAAGCTACCTTAGGTAACTCAGTGTGAGTGCACCTTCCCAGAAGCATTTGAATAGGTTTATTTGGGGGTTGGACTACATGACCTCTAGACATCCCTTCCAACCCCTACAATTCTGTGATTTAGGATTCTAGTATTAAAAGGTCTGTCTAAAAGACTTTAATAGAATTGTTTGTGAACGTGCCCCACCATGAAATACGACAGGGACCCTTCACCACCCTGTATTCGTGTTCCCACAGTACCAACTTTACCTGTGCAATTGCCCATTTCACCATTGGCCCACAGGCCAGAGATGCTCTGTTTACTATTTCGTAGTTGTAACTTGGATTTGACAAGTAGTTTTTCTTCATCTTCTCCCGGATGGCATCACTGCAAGAGGAAAGTTTACAGAGACAGCATGAGTCCTCTAACGGTCAGCACACAGGTGTTTTGAGTGTGGTCTGCCTTTTGGTGACTGGCAGCTTCTATTTTCTATTAGTTTAAGACACTGTATCAGAAATTATAGCTTACGAGTGCTAAAAGGGTATTCAACAAACTCCCCATACCAGCTAATCCCAAACCTCTGACCTCTGCTCACAGGACCACAGAATAATTTGGGGCTGCAAGGGAACCTGGGAGGTCTCATCTGACCTCTTGCTCTGACTCAGGGGCAGCTACGTCAGCCTGAGCAACCTGGCCTGTCATTGCTGGAAGCCTAGTTTAAAACACTAACGTGACTTTGGACGGCAGCACAACCATTTGGAGTTATGCCTTGGAGTTATTCAACAGCAATTGTTTTGACCCACTTTGTGTGCTGTGTGTCTTTGCCATATAATCCATTCTCCGTAACACATGCAGAAGTAAAGAGCCTCAAAAGAAGCCAAGTACAACAAGAACGATTATAAAAAGTTCAATTAAGACTCCCCACGTCCTTGTGAACAGTTCTGTCACACAAGACACTCTTGCAGTATACCTGATTTCCTCAGCAGAGAAGTTAACAATAGTTGGAATGAAGTTCTCTCTCATGATGATGGAACGTATTTGTTTCCAGTCCGTTGTGCTTTCGCCCAGCAGCAGGCAGATGGACTCCAGTGCTAGCTTCACTGCTGCAGGCGGGTTGGCCATAGAACGGACCTCTACCAGGTGCTGCTTCTTTATCGACTTCACAGCTGCCCAGTGCCAGAAAGATCACGAACGTTGATTGGGAGAAGAGAATGAACTGTTAGTAGTCTGCTAAAAGACCTTGGATCTGTAAAAAATGCTTCAAGCTTTTCAAAGGAAGCTGAGGTAGCAGATAAAACACTCAAAACTTACTGTATCACAGGACAAACTTAACTTGACAACAGGCCACAGGCAACTTGTTCTCGTCTCCAGCTGATTTAATTAAAGCTTTATCACAAGGAATGTTTTTTCTACCCGGTTTTATGAAATTAAGAGTTTGTTTGCATACTGTCTATGCCATTAAAAAGCATTAGCAGCCTTTCTGATTTAGAGCTTAGCTGACAAACTAAAGCTGGTGTACTAGAAATTAAGCCAGAAGCCACCAGCATCAAATATCAGAGCAGTGCTACAAGCAACACAAAATCAGAGCTCCAATAGTAGGAATTTCTCCAGCAGTGTTCAGCTCTGCATTAGATGCCCACATCTTCGTTAGCCACGACCAACTCAGATCACACCAAAGCACATTACCAGATTTCAGTTTCAGATCCCATCCCATCCTGTGCTGACATACCATTCTGTGCTTCAATGACAGCAGGCTCCACCTTGTCCAGATCTTCTTTCACGCTCATCTGCTTGTCTGCAATGACCTCCTGCTGTTTGTGCAGCTGCTCCTGAATCTCCTGGCTCATGACCTAGGTGGAAGTTTCACAGACAAAACGCTGCTTTTTAAAACTGAACTTCCTCAAGAACTTCTCTACAGGATTTTGTTACAAACTAGAGTATTTACTGTGCACGAGAGAGTTAACAAAGATTTTTACCTTTTTCTTCTCAGCCTCCTGCTGATCTTTCACCATCTTTTTCAGCTTGTCGTTGGCTGCTGCGTTCTTCACTTCCAGCTCCTGACTCTTTATTCTTAGGTCACGCCGCAACTCTTCCACCTGAGACAGATTGTCAGATGGGAGAATTCAGATTAAACAGATCTATTTACAAGGCTTTACAAAGAGCGAAGTTTTAAAGACACGTACCTGATCAACTGTTTCCTTGATTTTTCTAAGGCCAACATTCAAATGCATTTGCTGTTCCTCTAATTCACTTCGTTTCTCATTGAACAAGTTGGCATAATGGTTGATGAAATCCAGATAGTGGCGTGGTGTGATTGCCATGGTTCTGCCTCCTCGTTTTGCCAGACGAGCGTTAGCCTTTAGGAAAGAAGGAACTGCTGATCATTCATGGGTTTTAAACCTATTCAAATGCTAAATTCCATACTTTTTTAGGAAAATGGTGCGCGATGCTGAGGTCTAGAGAACAGCATGAGTTAAGCAATATAAACATACCTGATGAAGAGTCTGATGAACGAACACACAACTATTAACAATAGCTTCCCTGTGTGATGGTGGCTGTGGCAGCTTATCATACACAACTGGCATGTAATCGGGCACAATGTAATTCGGTTTCTCAAGATCCATTTTGCTTGTGAACTCTTTGCCAACTTGGTACAGAGCCTCAGTTGACCAATCTCCAAACCAGTTCAAAACACATCTGAAATACAAAATATTGGTGAAGGATTCCCAAAAATAATGTTCCTGCAGTATTCAAAGCATCCATTCAAATACACAGCAATTACCTGTTGAAGAGGGCAGGAGAGGTAGCTGCCCTGTCCTTCAGGCCCTCAGAAGATGGATTCATAGTGAACACAACATGGAGATTGCGAATAACTTGGCTGGTGAACCATTTGTAGAGTTCTTCATGTGAATCTAACATTAAACCTTCCTTCTGTGCCCCTTCTTTACACTGAGTCATGAGGGTGGCATATTCATCTCCTTCAAACAGACCAGGAACCTAATTCAAAAGACAATTTTGTAGTAGATTACAGTTGTAAGAAGATGCTTTAAGTTCTTACTCTAAATATCCTTACCTCTCCATTGGCTAGGAGAGTGTTCATCCTCTCCAGGAATCCAGAATCCAACACATTTGACTCATCCATTATGAAAGCTATTTTTTCATTCTTACAGCCAGAACGTCTCAAAACTGTCCTAAGGTCTTCATCAAAATCTTCACCTGTGTATTTTCTGTGAACCTGGAAAGATTTAACATTTGCTATTGACATTTCCTTTCAGAATTTTTTTAGAGGAAAGTACTTATGAAGTATATTTGAACTGACTGTTTTTGTCAAGTGAAACTAGCATGCCAACCTTAATTTGATAGACACTCAAACCGTTCATCCAGGCAACGAATCTTGAAAGTGTTGTTTTCCCTGCTCCACTGACTCCAATGAGCAACAAGTGGCCCTGTGGCTGACGGAAGATTCTGGAAAAAGAACATAACCCAGCAGGTTTCATCAAGTGTTACCAACTTTATTAAGCTCCTTTCCTATGTATCTGAACTTCAGGTAAGCACCAAAACCTGAAACATGTCTCTAGCTAGAATCCTGCTATCTACAGGCCAGAAGTAGATCATCTATGGAAAAGAATGAGATCAAGCTCCTTTGTCAGCCTGTATACAGGCTACTCTGCTCTAGAAAAAGTCTCTCAATGTGATGTACATGAAGAGCAATGGAAGTCTCAACTTACCGGTCAATTCTTAATACGTGATCCAAGACTTCATTAAACAGAACAAGTGGTACATCAAGTTCTTCTTCATAAAAGACTTTAAGCCTAGCTTTTACATAGTCTCTTAATTCTTCTTGATCCACTGGAATATAATCCTAGAAGGATAAGTCAATAGAATGTGAAATTAAGTTTATTTTGCTCAGGGGATCACTTTTTTACTAGATGAAAGCAAAATTATTGGAGTATCTAATAGAGCAATCCCCTAACAGAAGCTTAAGAATACTGAGCTCATTTAACTCACACAAGGGCATGGCCACAGCTTAAAATGCCACGGATAGTGGCATGCAGTTTGAACACTTTATTTACTGGACCTGTAAGCTTTAGCTGTCAGTCACCAGAGACTCAGAAGTACAGATCTGATCTCCCTTATTCCCCCATTCAAAAAGCTTTTCTTAAGCATTTGTTACTGGTCACAGAAAAGGGTACCAGATTAGAATGACTCATGACTTGATGCAGCAGTATTTCTCCAGATTGCCCAGCAGTATCTATCTATTCATACTGTGAGAGAAACAGTCCACCATAAAATTTACAATGGCAGAGTTGGCCGAAGGTCATCTCTTATCCAAGAGATTCCATAGGCAGCAGCTGCCAGCAACTTTCGGGAAGTTTCATCCTGTTCTAGAGAAACACCATATAGAACTGCTTTTATGTGCTATGGTAGACCTTCCCACAGTAAGAAGAGCATGTTAATATAGGCATAAGAGCTGCATCAGTTAATTGCTCCCAACCTATTTATTATTATTCATCACCTTGGACAGCCAGTTGCTGTATAAGATAGGTCTGCTCATAGCTTTTTCTTTGTCAATGTTGGGGAAGTGTTTCAGAGCAACCATATCGATGTTCTCATCAGTCCAGCGTCTCTCCTCATCTTCTACAAGTCTGAAAAAAGAAAAAAAATACCATGACTACCAATCCTCTGTAGTAGAAGGAAGGATATAGTCACTTCATGCAGCAGTGCTATCATCAAAGTCCTTCCATTCTGCAGCTACTGTTCAGAAGAGTGCTAAACTGAAGGACAGCAGCCCAGCTACTTTAAGTGAAGCACAATTCAGTTTTCTAATGAGAGCTGGCACGGAGTGGGAAAAACTCATACTGCACTGTTTGTTAAAAATTTCACTCTCCCCCATCTCATGTTTCTTACCTGTCCTGGAAGAGACGTAATGCTTCATGGGCCCAAATCCTGATAAGGCCTTCAACTGGCAAGGTTTCTAGTGGTCTTAATGCTTCAAAGATGCCTCTCACCCACCGAGTCATTTCACGAGGAGAATAGATGTAGTGTGGCTGCGTGTCTTGAGTGAATCTCTCCTAAAAACCCAAACGCCTATTAGTTCTCTCTCTGCATATATATATATATATATATAAACATGATATATATAATAGCATTACTTTGTTAGCCACATTCAGAAGCTTTCACCAGAAACCAAGTAATTAGTTGAGTAGTTGTACATGTATCATACAACATATGAAAGGCAAACCATTGCATGTTCAAGTGATTTTGCATAAAAGTAGGAAAATTAGAATTTAGGGTTGTAGTCAACAAGTTACCTGAGACATTGTGTAGAATTCAACCATAGCAGCAGTGAGAGGTTCTGCATACGTGCGAAGTGATGGGATCAGCCTTAGCATTGCACGATTGAATGTTCCATATATCTGAGTAAGTGAAGCTGGTCCAGGATAGTCCACATAAACAACAGGAACGTGTCGTAAAAATCTGAAAGATGACCACATTAGGTAGTATGGTAGGTCAAGGTACAGACTACACTATTTTACTTGCTTTTCTGCCAAGTTAAATCACTGCTTGATAAAAAATTTGCCACAGTAACTGCTGTTGATCAAGGTGGACCCATAGCAATATGGACCACAAAGCATCCTGCACTTCAGTCAGGTTACTCAAAAACAACAAGGCCACTGACAGTGAGAATAAGAACCAACTAGGAGTTACCTTCAAAAGGGAAGAATGCAACTTAAGCACAGCTAATATTAAACAAGAATATTAAGAATGGATTCCATAGTCACTGGTTCAATTTCGACCCTGCTATTCTGCAGCCACATAGAGTTGTTTACCAGACATATTACCTGTGTGAGAGAGGTTTTCTTCCAGGATCCGTAGGGGGATTACATGCACCAACAAACTGAATTCTCTCCAGTTTCACCCATGTCTGATCTGACGTACGGTAGAATCCTCCATGTTCCACCATCTGGGAAAAAAAAACCACAAAAAAACCAAAGTCAGTATATCACTAAGCTCCTATGAAGACAACTGTTAGGATACAGATGACTACAAGGGAAGACAAACCTGTCTAATGAAGGATATGACTCTCTGCGTGCCATACTTATCCATATCTGGCAGGTTGATTTCATCGCAGAACAGCACCAGCCACTTTCCTAACTGCACAGGAGCCAGCACCACGCCATTAGGTGTGCGCCTGTACTCACAGTAGTGATCAAAAGTTTTCAAGAGCAGTTCTGGAGTAGTAGCACTAGAGAAGTTGAGTCCAACCACCTTAAAAATGGCAAAGAGAAGATAATTTATGTTAGACTATGCTACAGCTTCAAAGAGAGCTTCGTAAGAGTCCAGGACAACAGGTACCCTACAGCTTAGCGTTCTGCAGCAGAAGTACATTTATCACGTGGCAGTGCTTCCTGCCCAACCTTGTGCTTAGAACATCACAGCTTTATATCACTCTTTTTCCACCTAAATACCCTCAGGGATGAGAGCTATTCTTAACAATACATTACTACAAGTTCTTCAGTACTAGAGGCACGTTCCTGCACTTAGTGATGCCAGATAGGAAGGAATTACCTTTTGGGCTAAGGATCTTAATAATTCTTAATAAATTTCAATTTTACTCACCATAATTCTTCGCTGTGTTTACATATGACTAAATAAGATGGAAGCACCACTGAGTCCCAGCTAGGAAATCGCTTCAGTACTAAATCAAGACGAATTTAACCTTTAAGGAGATCTTCACCTTGCTGCTACTCACACACACACGTGTGACTACACACACTCCTGCATACCTCCATATCAGGCAGGGCTCTGAGAGCACTGAAGAGGGTCATGGTCTTTCCAGAACCTGGTGGGCCACAGAGTACCAGAGGCTTGTGTTCTGCCAGCCAGGTATACAGCAGTGCTTCATGGCGAACTGTATCTAGGGTTGGTACTACGACATCAGGAGCCGCCACTTTGTGTGTCTCAACTTCAATCTGAGGAACCTTGGTCTGCCATGGCACCCACTCACCAGTAATAGACACCTAAGAATATAAAAACGCCATTAGAACTCAGAACAAGAACGTAGTTCAACCTCAGTTAAAATACACGTAGGTTTCTGAACCACAGAACTTAGTGTGATTATAGGAAAATGCAGCTTAGACCACTGTGGAAAGCCAGGAACTGTAAAACTTAAGACAACCTAGTGTTTTATTCTGCAACTTCACATCCAGAATCTAAAACAAGCTTCTAAGACTACAAAGCAGCAACACTTGCTAAGAGAAGCTGTACCTCATAGTCGATGATAGGTATGTTGGGCGCAGTTGGCAGTGGCACAGTGGTAATTCTCCTGATGTATTCCCCAAGCTCCGCTCTCATTTTCAGACGGCTGTCTCCAGAGAGCGACCAGAGTATTGCATAGACCAAGTACCTCTGCAGGAAGCAGCAAAAGAAGCCATTGCTCATACAGAACGTCGTGTATGATCAAGTCTAGCTACTATTCTGATACCTCGAACACAGGGATCGCTCAGCAGCGCGCTATCGTTACCTGGATGTAGCGCTCCAGCTGATCTATCTGCATCGGGAAGTCGGGATGGTTGGCGTTGTACTGGGCCACATTGCGGCAAGCTTGATGCAGCATGGAGAACAGAGAGCCAAGGCAGCGCAAACGGGTGAGGTCCATGATATGCTCCAACTTGAAAGCATGCTCCAGTGCTTTGGTTACAAGGCCATTGGATGTGAAATACGGCTGCATTATAGTTGCAGCATCTCTCTGTATCTGTTGGGGGGAAAGACAAACACTGCTTAAAACATTTGCTTCTCATTTGATTACCACGAAGTAATCATGTTTGAAGTCTGAAATGCATCTTACTTTAACATTTTTTTTTTTTTAAGGAAAAGGATTTAAGAAGGAAGTCAGCTTCTCTATGTTAAGCTGCCAGAAATTTGAAGCAAACCATACTCCCCGTGATACCTGCAACATTGGGGATGCTGCTTCTTCTCCTTCATCTTCTTTGCCCTTCCGCCTTCGCTGAGCTTCCTCCTCACCTTCATCCAGAGGAATGCTTCTTAGTCTAGCTAGGAAGTTATTGAAGATCATGTCTGTACTGAGAACATCTTCACTGAACCAGACCATGCCGCATCTTGACACAGTAGCCAAAGTGGCGTATTTCAGATCTTGTACCTCAAACATGATACGCACCTGAAGAACAAGTTCAAAACAGATTTTGAAGTTAACATAAAATGTTTGGTTCCACCGAAGCTCCTGACTCCAGCAGACCTGAGAGATCAGTATTACCCTGCTTATGGTAAGAAACAGGGATGGCAACAACACAACTCAAGATAAAAGCAGTGAGTCTGCACGAAAGCAATCATAAAGACACATGAAAAAGTTGCATTACATTTGGTGGAAGGCTGAGACGTTCTCCATTTGGCAGAGTCAGCAGTTTATTGTCATCCAGAACGGAGTTCAAGTTCTCAACCCATTCAGGGTCTACATCACCATCGAAGATAATCCACTGACGTTTCTGTAATTCACCTCTCACATTATCTATGATTCTGTAATTGAAGAAAACATTTACTGTAGTTTTACAGACAATAGAGAACAAATATAACATAGGGCCAGAATACACAGGGCACAAATCTACTCCCCACTGTTCATTTGTGCTACTGAAGACTCACTTTCTCAGGACATGCGTGAACAAACCATCTGTCCATTCCCTGGTATTTGGATCCAAAGTACCGTAGAGGTGATCTTTGCTGATCGCTTTTGGATCAATAATATGAGCAACGCCTTCCACACCCTCCAGTCGTTCAAGAGCTTTCAGCAGTACTCTCCAAGCCATGCTCTTTCCGCTTCCAGAGGGACCCACCATCATCAATCCGTGATTTATCTGTGTAATCTGGTACAACTGGAGAACCTGTGACAGAAAAAAACGATGCAAGAATGAGGTCTCAATTCCAGCAGTCCCTTGAACCTTCTAATCATGCACAATTAAGGTGAGAAAATTCCTAATAAAAAGGAATATAACATTTTATACATTAATTCCATGTTTTCAATTTCACGTTTTACCTTTTCAACCCACATGCCTCCAACTTCTTCTCCATCCCCATAGGTAAGGTACATCTCCTGACACACTTTCTTAAGCTCCTCTCGCAGGGCTGTCATCTCCCCACGGTGATACTGCACTCCAGGGAATACATCCGAAAGGAGACTGAACAGCAATGGAATGTCTTCCGCAACCAGTTTTGGTACCATAGTTTCACATACACTCTGGATCAGGATCTGCAAAGAGTATCACGTTTTAGTTAAGGTTATTCTTTTTGCTAAGTTCACTTTGCTGAGCGTGTTCAACAAGGAGCACTTCCCTACAAAGTTCACTGATAAGGCACCTGTTTCTCAGTTTATACAGCTGAAGTTGCTCACCCGTCCTCAATATGCTTTTGAAATAACTACAGAACTGAGCAGCAGTGAGAACTATGAACACAGTACTCACATAACATACAAACAAATCTTTTACTATTATTCTTGGACTCCTAAGTCCAACACTTCTTTCACTTAGTTCTTCTAAGCTATCAGTTATCACCTCTGATTAACATAACTTTGCTAGCATGTTTTGTTAGCATGCTAACATAACACAAATTGCCAAACACTGCAGGGTGTTTGCTTTGCTTAGCGTGCATCCTGTACTTTGTCACAGAAGATAAGAGTTCAAGCACACATCACCTCTTGTTCTGGTAAGTTCTCAGCAATTTCTCCTTCATCAACAACTTCACCACGTTCTTCTTTCTCCCGCTTTATCTTCTGAATCCTCTCCCTCTTCACGTTACCTGCACTAACCAACACACTCTTCAGTGCTCTCAAGCCGAAATCGTAGTGACTTTGGGAGGACAGCTGCTCATCACAAAGCCTAAGAACCAGGAGATACAAAATATGACTCTCAACAGAGTTCAAGAAATATTCAAGAAATTACATGCCATTGCTTCATTGGAATGACTGCTGCACAGTGTGCTTAGTGAGTCACAAAGAACACTACAAATGAGAACAAGCTGTATATTTAGCCACAGGAACCAAAGTTGTCACTCACTTGAAGAATGGTACTATCTTATTGGCAAGCACTTCAGCGGTACGGAAACCTTGGGAGTACAGCATGACCTGGGCAATCAGCTGACGGTCTGGTTTTGTCATTGCCAAGCTACGGAACAACTTCTTCAAATTGTCAGGCAGATTGGATCTGCCTGCATAGCCAGGATTCATGGTGATGAAGATAGCCATGTCAGGGCTTACTTTGACTTGTTTGTTCAGCAGCTCACAAGTAATAGGTGTTGCAGCTGAAAAGAGAGGGAAAGTGGTCTCATTTTTGGACTGTTGGGAGAACATGAGTAACAAAACAGCACAAAGGACACTGAAGATGTTACACGACACTCCCAGAAACAAAGAGTGACATACTCTTGTCATAGTTGGGGTTGGAATGCTCTCGCAACGCTTCCTGGATGCACTGAACTTGCTGTGAAACCGCAGACAGCATGCGCTCCTCCAGTCGGTTGAACTCATCAAAACAGCCCCATGCACCCACCTGGCAAAGTCCCACAAAGATGCGTCCCATTGCCTGCACACAGACAAGAAATATCTCTGAAGAAGCATGATCCTTCTTGCCTACACACAGGAAAAAGGAGTAGGTTAACAGTACTTTACATAGGCTACCCAATGCAGGGAGGAACTGTGCTTGTACACAAGTTGTAATCTGTGTAAGAGCTGCAAAAATTTTCTGTCTGACTTTCAGATATTTGCTGCTTTTTATTACTACAATACTATGGTGTATTCACAAAACAGTGGAAGTATTTGCACTACAAGGTGTGTTGCTTGTGGGTATCACTAATGCTAGGTACTGTTCCAGTACTTTATCTCAAGTATTACAGGATTACAAAGCACTTCAGGAGAGCAGATGGAATGGACAGATGCTCAAAGGCTTCTAACTGAAGAATAACCTTTAAAGCAGGACTCCAGGAAATGAAAGAATACAATGGAGGTCTAAAAGCCACAGCAGATCAGGATGGCTAAGAATCAGCTGTTCATTTTCTAATACAAGAACCAGGAAATTGATTAAAAGTGCTCTTCTGTAAAGTGCACAGCAATGCAGTAGAGCTAGTTGGCAATCACGCAGCCTCAAACACTCCTCTGTCCTTCATTAAACTAGCACTACTAAGGGAAATTAAAGAGCTTAAGTTACTTTCCTAAAGCCAGTCTTAAGCTTCATGTTCCTGTAACTTTCTCTTCCATTCCCTCTATTTGCCGCTGAACTACCAGTTCTAAAGAAAAAACAATTAAAAAAAAAACAGAACACTCCCCCTGTAAAGAATTTTTCACGCTACTTTTGCTTTACGCATTTTGTGTTACAGAGCATGTGTACAACTTGTAGATAATCCACTTATTTAGGTGCTACACACGAGCATTTCAAAAACAAACACTGCTGGCTGCTCTGAAGAGACTCTCAGTACTTGTTATCAAAGCCAACATTATTTTTACATCGAGCAACTTACCTGGAAGTCAAATGTCTCATCACAGTTGAAAACCAACACGAAGCGGCCGAGCTGATGTCCAAGAGCCTTAACAGATTCTGTTTTACCAGTACCAGCAGGACCTGATTTTGAAGCGAGAGAAACACGTTTCAGTGCTTATAGACTCAATCACCACTGCCTAACCACATAATCTGCCAGCATGCCAATTCCAATGGTCCTCAACAAGGAGCCTAAAATTGCTACAGCTTCTCCTGCAAAACTGTTTTGTTCTTCAATCTTAGTTAAAAGCATTCTGAAACCTTAGATTCAAGCTATACACTTCAGAGAGTAAGAGTATTTTCTTGAGCTTTTACTGTTCTTCAGTACAAACATACCGAACGGTGATCCTCCAAGTCTTGCCTCCAGGGCTTGTGTCATTGTGAGGTAACAGCGGTCAGTAAGAGGAGTCTGCACTAGCTTGTCCTGAACACCAAGGTACTCAAAACCGTAGTTGAATTTGGCATTTGCCATCTGAATGGAGAGCTGCTGCAACACATCTGTCTGTTTCGGGTCGAAGTAGAACCGCATTTGGCTGAGCCACTCAAAGGACTTGGAGCTGTCGACCTTGCTTCTGAACAGCGATCTCGTAACATCTCTTTGGTGCACCAACTCAGTGATCTGCAAAATGAAGGAACCCCTCAGACCACAGCAGTACAAGGCACAGCTATAGTAAAGCCAAGATTCTACAGCTTTTTAGACCAGCAATGAACGGCCATCATTCAGAAATCACGACCTACCAGCAATATCTGTTTTAGAAAGTGCTGATACAAAGAACTAACAATGCTGACGGCTCTTACTAAGAACTTTCCTAGCTGTCAGCAAAGCAGTCTGGTCTTCCACTAGTCTGTTCATCTACTACAATGCTGAACAACATATTTTACTTCCCAGAAACTACGAAGCTCCTTAAACAGGCAAGGTATCACCCTTTAAAAATCAAAAGGATTAACCTGAAGTGATTTTACTCTCTGCTCAGAACCTCTCCTCCTAACCCACAGGAGGAAAGGAAATGTTTACTTACCAAGTGCTCCAGCTTCCTTCTGCGAAGAGGTGGCTGCTCCATCAGCACAGAGTCCGCCAGGACATTGAGCGTGACCTCAACGTTAGCCAGCACTGACTGCAGAGGACTGCTGTCCTCACCTCCAGCCATACCATTGAGGGCTGACTCAACGTTTTCAGACCATGCTATCTGGGCTGACAGGACAACGAGCTGAGCCTGTGTAACAACAAATCCTCATCAGATAGCTTTCCCCACTACAGAAACTAAGCTACTACATGATTATATGTTCCATACTGATACCTGGTATTTGTCAATCCAAGAGATGTAGACTGCTGGATCAATTGAAGTTGCTTTTCCAAAGATCTCTACTTCAGTAACAGATTCCGCAAGCAATTTGGCAAGGGTCACTCTCATTTCTTTCTCAACCAGGGTGAGCCACTCATTAATCTTGGGATGTTCTGTGATGGAGACGGGGGTTTTGAACATCACCTGGAAGAATCAGCTTCAAGTCAGATCATATTCACATATTCACAGAATTTTAATTAAAAGAAATACTGTGCAGATCTACCTCCTCTCCTTCACGTGAGGATATGCCCAGAACCACAGAATTATCTTCGTTGAGAATGATGCTGGAAACGCCAGCGAACATCTTCTTGAAGTGTTTCTGAAGCTTAGCTACATTCTTGCTGTTTCCAATGATTTCAAGCAAATCTTCATCACCAACGAAGTAAAACCTAATCATTGTCAGAAATGAGATCTGTATCAGAACTCCAAATATCACTTTTTAATTTTGTATAGACGCAGACATTTCACAGACAGACGCTATATGGGAGTAACTGACACTCAATTCTCCACTACTGTGAGAGGGCAAGAACCATAAATTCACCAGCAGTAAGAGCTCAGTTCTAAAACCTAGTTCTAGTTCATGTAATACCAACCTTACAGAAGCGCACACATGCTTCATACTGTGGAGCATTCTATTTACTTATCTGTCTCTGAAATATCCACAGCAGTGCTAGGGAATTAAGTCTATAACACAGGCAGAATTTTCACTTTGCACCTTCTCATTATTAATCACATACATATTCTCTCATGTAAAGTGACAGACCAGTTGATGGCTAGGGATAAGTCAGAACTAGTAACTTAAATACTGGACTGCCAACAGGTTAAATACTGTTCTTCAGTCCCACAAAGTAAGCAGTTCAGAAAAGAATCTGTAAGTTTATATACATCAACTGCAATGATTATTCAACTTGTTAATCCCTAAAACCAGTCACATACGAACAAGGACAAGAAATTTCAGTTCCACTTCTTGAGAGGCAACTTTAACTGAGTTCAGTATTTTGAGGTCACAGATTTACAGTTTATAACACATTATTTTTAATACATGAAGACTGCCAGAGCTTAAGTAACAGTATACCATTCTTGTACAGAAAATGCAAGTTACTTTTATTCCAAAGTGAACTTCTTACCGAGGGAAAGAGGACCTCTCCCTTTCCAGGTATTCTCCCAGGGCCTTTTGGATCTTCCCAAGCAAGTCTGCCAGCCTCTCCAGTGATCTTTGCACACCTTGAATGTTGAGAACATCCATCACAAGTGGAGATTTGGACACCTTTTTCATGAGTGCCAGAAATTCAGTGCTGATGCTGCAAGGGAAATAACAGTCCTTCAGTGTAAATTCACTATGTGCAGGCCCACAGATCTCCAGAGTTATTTCTCTAATGGCTGCAGCTACCCTGTAGAACACAAGGCTGTACTACAAAAAAAGCTCTTCATTTATTTCAAAATAACCACTGCCAAAAAATACAGCTTCTTTGCAAAGTTAAGTCCATCAATTCCACGCTACAGGCCTAATTTTCTTCATTTCTTGCAAAGATGCATCAAAGTGACTCTTTGATGCTTGCAATAAATGTGGAATAAATAAGAACAAATCAATGACTTAAAGTGGAGGAAGAAAATGGCACTTTATGGTGAAATCAAAGGCTGTGGCAACAGATGTAAGCTGGCTTTGTAACAGCCACAGAGCTGGAAAAAGTCTAAAATTAATTAACTGGAACTCAGATAAAAAATCACCTGAATTTTGAACAACTTTTTGTATTTCCTGTTACCTTCTTTCTTGTAAGCCATTTTCTGTCACTCTTGCTGATAGGCAGTTTTAGCTTTATTAATTTGCTTAATGAACTTAAGCTTGCAGCAGGGTTGTAATCCAACCCGAACCAGGTATTTCAGCTTAAGGAAATGCTACACTGAAACTACGAAGTGGTAGACCTGTTCAGATAAGCAAGAAAGGAATAAAGCAATTAAAAATTACCTTTGGAAGCGCTGGGTCTCCACTGGCAGTAAGTGTTTGATGTCTGCACTACCAGTGAAGATGCCCTCCAAGTAGACCCATCGCCTCTGGACATCTATCCAGACATCAAAGAGTGCCATGATGCGGTTCAGTTTATCTTCCCAGCTGAGGGCATCTTCCTCAAACACCTGGAGTTCAAATGGTGCATTAACACTCATTTTAATAATACCAGGACTGCTAATAACTGCTAGCAGAAAGTCACTTAAGAGTAAGAATACATATGCAATTAATTGTCAACCTAAATATAAGACAGGAAGTCAGTATTAAATAATGAAGATTGTTTAGCTTTTCTCTCCAGTTTACCTTGTAGTACGGTGACAGCTTCATAGCAGACACGCTGTTAATGTGCTCTTTTACTTTGTTGAAGAGGTCATCCCAACCTCGAATCAATCGACATTTGTTCTGGTAATTGACCAAATCCAGTTCATAGGTGTTCCACACTTCTCTTATCTGAAGGAAAAGACAGGGGAGATATTACATCAATGACTTCTGCTTTAGCATGATTACAAAGTAGAAACTTCTTAGGAATATCGGATTTTTTGGATTTAACCCAAGGATTCTGAGTTTATGCTCAAGTTGTTGTTAAAGGCAACACTACTTTTTTGCACTCATTACTGAGGACTGCTCTTCCAAAATGATTCGACTTTCATCACCAGAACCTTTCGCAGCTTTACACTGTTCCCAAAAAACAGTGTTCCATGGAGCCTGAGCACTTCTATCAGCAGCTCAGATAGACAAGTTTACTACCTAAGTGTCACCGGACAGAAAGGCTTTGATCTGATATTACGTGCATACACAGCAGAGTTGATACTAGCCTGTTTCAAGAACTCCTCCAAAGCCATTTCTCCCTGAGCCACGAGAAGTACATCTTTGACGATCGCTTCATTCCTCTGTAAATCCACATCCCAGATCTGCCCCAGGGTCAGTTCTGAAACAACCCAGTTAACATGAAGCCTCTTCATCAGCTGTTTCCAGTGACGATCTTTGAGCGCCTCCGATTTCAATTCAATGACTAACATGTTTATCTACACAAGACAAGAAAGCAAGTTACAACTTGGAACAGGAACTATAAAATTCACACATTTTAGAAAGGAGTGCAATTTACCTTCATGTAGCCTTTCAGAAGTCTCTGAACATACTCATAGGAGGCATACTGTCGCAAGCGGGCAGGGAAGTTCTTCAGCTGGTTCAGCAGGCCATCCAGGTTTTGTCGAAGCTGTCAGTAACACAGAATAAAAGAAATATTTATCTACGCATATAACTGCATTCATAAAAGTCTTATTTCAGAGAGGCTTCTGAGAAAATACCAAGCAGTAATCTACAGTAAAGCTTTTTCAATGCTGTAGTTATTTGTGTAAGATGCAGTCTCTCTTGCTGACAATACAACTTTATTCGTCCAATTAAGGTTTATGAAATGATATTTTTATAAGCAGTTTACGTGGCTTAGTGCTTCTATTGCTTTCTACCTCTTCAACACTTAAAACTGATGCTGTTCATCCAACCTGTAAGTTGAAGTTCCCCTACTGTGGTCCAACAGCCTACTTAAAACCAGCACAGCACATACATACATATCTATATATATATATATTATCTTGGTATACAATCCAATCTCATTACTGGAATCACACTGCAGTACTATGTAACTTGTGACAAATGCTGTGGTTTTAAGCTCAGCATTTAAGGAAACACGCTCATGAGATGCAGGCAAAGGAACATAAATACTGTAAATAATCTGGACTGCGACAACTGAGCACTTGTATCTCAAGAAATCTGCTTCTTAATTCACATATGCTTTCAGCAGTTATATTGTTTATGTGTACAGTAGCACAGTACCTTGCGAGGCTGTACAGAAACCCACGGCTGCTCTTTCATCTGATCAATCTGCTCCCACACCTTTGAGAGTTCAGACCAGACGCCTTTGAGATCTTGCAATTCTTCTAGGGCTACCTACAGTAAAAAAGGAACCAAATATTGGCAATTAGTTTCAATTTCCTCAAAGTCAGTAGCGTGGGGGAGTTCGAAAGAGTCTTTTAACATCTCAGAAACAATCTGACAGCTTGCTAACTCCACAAAATCACAACAGCAAGTGACCCAGAACAGACTCTTGCATTTCTGGTCACATAATAACTTTACAATAGTAACGTGGTCATAGAAGGCATGGTGGACAATCTTCTAGGCTAGAACTGGTTAACAGTAGTGACAGCATCTTGTCACTATTACTTAACAGATTACAAGTCACTTTCCAAAAGGAAGAGAGAAATGGAACTGAACCATTCTGCCACAGGACTGACAAGAAGCTGTGTGAATAGGTTATACCTGGACACGTTCTTCACTGCCGCTGAGCAATCCTGTGTCTGTTAGCTCCAGAGCCTCCTTGGCCTTTGCACACTTCTCACGATCATCTTTCAGCCTTCCAAATTTTCCTTCATAAATGGTAAGAGCCTGAAGAGCCTCTTCTGGACGCAAGTTGCCCTAAAGTTTGGAAGACAGATATTAATCCAAAAAGCCAACAGACAAGTTGAAACTAATTGAAAAGTAAGAACTGAATACCAAACGATTGCATGTTTTTTTTTTTTTTTAACACTTTAAGTATGCTGATATAAATGCTACATAACAAATCCAGAAAAAGCCTCATCCCACTTTTAAGGGCAGTTTTTTGCTTCAGTGATATATCACCTCAGAGGAGGGGAAAACACACAAACACAACTCTTCAGAATCTTTCTACATACACTCCCTCCTACTGATAATTTTCTTGGTCAAAATTCTGTTAGTAACTACAGTTGCCTTTCTTTTTGTACTTAAGGCTTTTCACGTTTGAAGGGTAAACTTACCTCCACCACCCACATAATAAGTCAATGAACAAATAATAACAGAATCTTCACAAAGACTTTTATCATCATGCATAGTTAAAAACAGCAAAAAAACCCCCAACATTAAAATAAGCTGCTACTTCCCGCCGAGTGCTGAAAAACTACCTCAGCTGGTGAGTCAATATTATCTTTACTCACTGTTACAGGTTTCGTTTTCTCCCAGTCTGCTAGCAAGTCAGTTGTTCTGCTCTCTACTGCCCGATCCTCTTGAACGATCTTCATCTGCAAGTTTGCTACTTGCTGTTGAATGGCAGAATCCTTCCGACGCATGATGTCATTAAAGGCACCCCACTCTCCCTCAATGTTGTCAATGTACAGCCAAGAGGAAGGAAACTGGAACCTCTGTTTCTCAAGCAACCGCTGACCATTGCGATACAGCTGCAGGAGACAGCGATTCTAAGTTAGTTTCATCTTTTTAACTGTACTGCAAGACTAAACACTCAGCACGTGTCAACAAGCACTACAGATTCCTCAAAATATAAAGTTTAAGTCTATTCTCAAGAGAACTCGAATGATGTGAAGCTACGCTTGAATGTCATCCTAAGAGTGAAGTCTCACGTAAGAAGCACTGAGCAAGGCAACATACCTCCACTTGCTTTTCAAACTGTTTGATTTTACGTTTCAGGGACTGCACATATGTTATGAATGTCACTGCATCCGATGTGCTGGCAGTATCCACTGAATGCTGCTCCAGTTCTTGCCGGGACTGTGTGGGGCAATAAGTCAGCGTTTTAGAAAACTAAAACAAGTCAATCTGAAGGTGAAAAACCAGAGAGAGACGAGTCTTACCTTAGAAATTTGTGAATGAAACTCTGTCATATTCTGACCGAGCATCTGGCCAAATTTGCTGAGCACTTCCTTGTGCCAGGAGTCATACTTCAAGTTCACCTTTGATTGTACCTACAGTTGAACAAGGTTACATAGAAGTTGTTAGTCTTGTTACTTTCTGTTACGCGCCCATTCTGAATTTTAATGCATTTGTCACAATCAATAACTGCCATTTCTTACCTTTCCATAGTCTATCACAACAGGTCCGAATTCCTTTCTAGTTTCTGCATTGTCAAACGTTCCTCTTGCCTTTCTTATTTGAACTAGAAGGGCTTGCCACTTGTTTAGGTCCTCTCCAAGGCGGTTGTATATGTTTTCAGCCTGCATATCCCACAGGCACTGGTACTGCAGCCAAACCTAATAAAGAAATTTCACAACACTTTAAACTTTTCCAGTATATTCTAAAGGATGCTTCCCTCCTGCCCTGAAAATTCTTAATTAAAATGAGCAAAATCCACATTTGTTGGAATGGTAGCATCACATAACGTCAGCCTCTTACCTTGACGTACTGCTCCACCTCAGTCACAATTCCCTCGACAGCATAGTACGACTCCTCCAGGGCTGCAGGGCCATCAGGCATCCGAGTTAACGCATTACGATAGAACTTCTCTTCCTCAGACAGCTCATAATGCACACCAACCTGGGAACCACATGTGATACACTTGAACTTACAGTGTACTCAAATTCGAACCTGCAGTAACGCACTAATGCTGAAGGCAAATGTGTGCAAAGCAAAGAACTGCTCAGACTCAGATACCGACACTCACCTGGTATCTCTGACTTTGAATTCTTGGTAGTGACAGGATTACTGTCTTCCATGAAAACAGCTCTTGATAAAGTTTGTACCTGCACTCTTCAATTGGTGGATTCAAGTAGATCACCTGGTTGGTTATTCTGAGCTCGTGCACAATGTTCTGCAGAAAAAGTGAACGTACACCGCTACAACCCACGGTGACAGTAATTTGGACTTCACAAATCAGCATGCACTCTTGAAAAGCAACTGACACTTAACATGGGTGAAGCTTAGTATTTCTTCAAAATCAGACGCAGAAAAAATAACTTATCTCCCGTAACAGCTTCAGCAAAAATTGCTGCACTGAATAATCATCAACAAAGGAAAAAAAAACACAGCCCCCCCCACCGTGAACAAACAAAAAGCCACGAAACAAACTATCAGCAACTTACTTTGATCTTAGGTTCTCCACCAGGCTTATGGCTCACTTGTGGAGCATCTGTATCCATGTCAACTTCGGCTTTGTCATCTGCTTGCCCCAGAAGAACCTGGGTCCATGCTCTCAGCCCAGCTTGCAGGCGAACACCCAGGATTCTCTCAATCTACAGAAAGCGAGTCATGTTGGAGAAAAGTTACACAGTACTGCATAAGGAGCCTCACTGCCAACAAATTCTGACATCAAATACACCGCGATGTCTCCAAGAGCCAAGTGCCCCTTTAGCAAGCAACCGAAAGAGGTATAAGAGTTCTACTAGGCTTCTTGGGGAACATCAACTCAAAGTTTTTGTTGTTGTCACAGACTTCAAAGGAATTAAGCAATTTTCACTACTTGAAAGTTGACCTAGTGTCCAGCAGTCTAAGACTTAACAAGCAGTTTTAAGGTAAAAGTCTTCACTACCAACATAGCACATTTTCCCCATCCTATTATTATTATTCCTAAAGATAACAGCTGAAAACAAGCAAGTCTTCCATCTCCTGCACAAATACTTCGCATCCAATTGTGATGTTTCCTCCAAATACATACTCCTCGATCTGAAACCTACCTCCATATCCAGCTTATTGACCCAGATTGGCAAGTTTGAATATGAATGAAGATTTAAGTCATCCACAGCTTTCTGAACCCTGTTCAAGATTTCAGAGAACGTCTTGTGATCATACACGCACGTTTCCAGTGATCTCACTTCCAGGTCTATTTTCTCTTCAATAATGAGCAGGTCATCCACCTAAAGAAAAGGTTACAGAGAATGTTTAGCTTGAGAGATTAGAGAGACAATAATATCAGAACAGAAATAGTCAGTTTTTCTGATTTGGATGCACTAAATCAATCAATTTCAGTTGTACTAAAATATCCATTTAGTTGCTCAATTTGCATTAACTCAGTTGGCCACTTAACTGAAGAGCTACTGAGGCGATACTGAGCAGCTATCAAAGTCCACTTTTGTTTAATGACCCATTGGAGATGTAGTAAAGTTAAGAACAATTGCAGAATTTGAAAGATAAGTGGTATAACAAACCTTTTCCTGGAAACTGAAGACAGTCTCAGCCAAACGCTGCACGTATGGATCAAGCTTGTATGATTCCCACACAAGTGCAATTCCTTCTGCAATCAAAGCCTGCACCTCCTTTTTCAAGCCAGCAACCAGAAGTGAGATAGTGTTACGCTCTTCCACTTTCTCACACGTCCGTTCGTACGTACGGACACTTTCAATCAGAGAAATGGCAAACGGATAGAGCTGGTTTGCCTGGTGAGCTTTGTTGACAATTGCTAGAGGAACACGGAAACCCAGCCACTTCAGGTTCCGCACTTCTTTAGAAAGCGTAATTATTTCTGGAAGGAAGTTGACTTTCAGTTTTAGGACGTTTCCACTTCGGCCTCTAACACGAGTGCTTTCAATGGTGAAGATACGACCAGACACGCCAAGATTGCGCTGCTGAACTTTTCTTGCCCAGTCATCAAAGATCTCCTGAGTGTTGAGCTTCATGCGAAAGCTATCTCCATCTTGCTTTAGTTTCTGACCCTCTACGTGGTTCTCCCAGCCTTTGCCAAGGACGTCCTCAACACGCTTCATGTAGGCAGTGAGCTGTCTGTCAATCTGTTTTGCCCAAATTATAGACCCAGACACCGGAGGCAAGTCGTGAACATGACTCATTTTACAAGCCTGACTTTGTGGGTATTGTACCTTAAATTTGTCATGAAGGGACTCAATATCATCCTTCACACGCTGAATCAACTGCGTCTGATACTCACGAATGGCACCTCGAATGTGAGGCCTGACAAACAGGGCATTAAACCGAGAGAAGATCCTGAACATTTCATTGGCATTCTTTGCTGTGCCAAGCTGGTCTCTCAGACGGGCAGTGATTCTTGTTTCAACCCTATCGATTCTTTCATCGTATCGTTTCATTGCTGCCTCCCAAGCTTCGGTACCTTCTTTGGAAACATCTAACCCATCCACTTCCTTGACATTCTCGTAAGCGAGATTGACTTCTTCAATGGCATTAGCATCTGCAGCATCAAAAAGTACTTCTGCTACTTTCATATCTTGAGGTTCAGGTACATCTCCTTGATTTTGTTGGGCAACAGCAGTTACCTGCAGTACAAATCAGTTTGTGAGTCAGATGCCTCAAAATTCACCCAGCAACAGCTAAACCCTTCTCCTGAGCATTGCAAGAAACTTAGCAGATCAGTACCCAAACCCTTAGCAGAGTTCTAGTAATACTTCAGATTTAAGTTCAATGAAGAACAGAACAAAGTAATTGCTTTATAAACTTCCATCACAATGCAGCATAATCTTGTTCTTCACTATGTTCTAGACAAGCTCATGTATATATACATTACTGTGTGTGTATATACACACTAATTAATCTTCTCTATTTTAAGTCTGTGCTTATCAGTGTGAATATAGTCACACACAACGTCAAGTACATCAGCTAGGACTAAGACTTTCAGCAAGAGTTTATAAACAGACTGATTCTGGAAGTAGGAAGTGGTATGTTTGTCTATTACTGGTGACCTTTTAAAGCAACAGAGAACATGTTTTTGGAAGAGAAAGTTGAAGAAGTATTTCCTGAATTTATATTTAACTCAACCAGTTTAGAAAGAAGAGCGGGTCTGCACAAGCAGTCTCTGCCAGGCTGTCACTGAAGTTTCATTTCCATTCTCTTGCTACTCTCCTACGGAATTGTAGCAGCACAATGCAACACGATGGAATGTTAAGACAATGAAAAAGCTAGGAGAAAAGCTGAACATCTGACACGTGGATACCACGACTAAGCACTTACAGTCACCTAGTTCAATATTAACATCCCCTTTCCTCTGCATCATTGCACATACTGCCTGCAAGCATGAAATCACAAAGCACTTCTACCTGGTAACAATCCAGGCTATTACCTGAGGACGCAGGACTCTCACAATAACTGCCCTCAGCTGCTCATGCTGACGCCTGAACTTCCTCATCTGATCGAGACGAGACTGGAGTTTCCTATGAGCAGGACTGATACGCCACACCATCTTCAGGTTCTCTTCCCTTTTTCTTTTCACAATATCTCTTAGCAGAACCTGTAGCTTCTCATATTCGTCATCCCAGGTCTGGAACACTTCAAAGCACGCAATCATTACCTGAAGAAAGTTTGAGCACGTGAACTTTAGCTACCAAATGAAGTACCTCTTTATAGTCACTACTCATTGCAAAAGCACAGTTTGCCACGACCAGTGCAAAACCCATGAACATACCTTTTCAAACTCTTCATAGGCAACATGCATCAGCTTTCTGGTTCCCAACACTTTGAGCAGCTGAGAGCTCAGGTCTCTTGAGATAGCCTCCACTAAACGCAATGCCCTCTGGATCGGATACTTAGTGTTTCTGATTTTTCTCAAATGGGTGAATATTGCAACGAGGGCCTGCCTTATTTTGTCCAGCTCGGTAGCAGACAGCAAGTCATTGAGCGGAAAGTCTTTCATCAGTGGATTATAGTCATTCACAGTTTCCAGAGCCTGTTTCAGACCTAAAAGCAATAGGAGTGGTTTTGACTTAGAACTTCTCATTTCATTAATCCATCTGCACAAGGCAGCAGCTTTAACTAGACCAACATTCCTCTACACAGCACTGTAATGCACTGATAAATCAGAACAAGCTGAGTTCCAGAGGACGTCTGAAGAAGATGAAGGTAAAGAGGTTTACGGAACAGATATTTTACCTGTGTCTGTATCAAAGCTGACTGTGGCATGAAAACGTTTGCCATGTTTCAGAATATCCAGAGTTAAAAGGACTTCTGGGCTTTCACGTTTTTCCTGAATTCGATACAAAGCACGCTCCAAGTTTAACCAGAAGCTGATCTCCTGCAACGCAGTGCCTGATGCGGGGTCTCGATCGAGTTTGGTCACCTTGAAATTGAAAGAAAAGAAAGAGCAGGGAGTGAGGAAGGGAAAAAAACAATTTACGTGGTCTAGCTATAAAAGCTTGCTCTACTACTAAATATAACTGAGACATGTAACAACCACTAGGGTTTAATGTTTACTGTTCCCATGGAGAAATGGAGATGCTAATTCCAAGTGCAAGCAGAACAGCAGCTCTTTTGCGCAGTAACAGGCAGCAGTACAACAGATTATGAGACAGAAGTGGAGTAACCATTCTGAAGTGGTTGTGGATGCACAGGGGGAAATGTCAGAACAAAACAAAAAAAGTGGTGTTTCTCTCAACCTGCTGCATAGATTTGAGGAATGGTTACAGACTTCACTGGGAAACTGCCACTTCTGTACAGATGTTTTTTCCAGTAGAGAACACAGTCACATTCTCAACTGCCTGCAAATGAATTTAGACTAGTCCCGATATTTAGATGAGGCTTAGTCTAGTCCAGACTTTGCAGAGTCTTTTACGCCTCAGAAAAGCAGCCTCAGATCTCCAGAGTATCCTGCATGTAGTAATGTATCACCACGTGCAGATACACAGTGAAATTTTGCACAGTACTAGAGAGCAGCTCTCTCACACACCTGCACTTGTCTTTTTACCTTTTGTATCTCTCTAATCCAGCGATTGACGCCAGACTGCAGCTGATTGAGGAACAGGGGATCCTCAGCCTTCTCACCAAAATCTGTAACCTTGGGTTTTTCTCCACGTTCGTAACACTGCTTGGCAACGTTAGTAATGGTAGCGTGAATTGGCAGACTGATCTCTGGAATTTCAATATTCTGCTGCAGATGCAAGAGGCCCATTTCAAGTTCTGCAATCTTCTTCTCAACCGAAGGAGCCATCTTATCGCCATCCCTGAAAGAGCACAGGGCACTCTGTTTCTGTACTGCATCAAAGCTAAAACCACTCGTGACACATTAAAAGCAGTAACGTTACTTCCCCTAGGTCAGCAGCAGCTGTGTGTGCATACAACTGCACACTTATGACTTGCCTAGAACAGTCATTGTCCCTTTTGTTTTCCATTGAGCGCTTACTTTTATCTGTTAGCAGAGAAGTGCAGTATTTATATTGAATTACCTGTCTGCTTTGCCAGATTCTCTGATATAGGACTTGAAAAAGGGAGCAACAGCACTGCTAATGAAAGAGTGTAGTGTTTCATACGGCGAATCTTCACTGAGAGTGAGCACTCTCAGCTGGAACGACACCGGTTTGTCAGCATCAATCACTGGTGTGCGCTTAATGAACGCCAGGCTGCAGAACAGAGAGGAGAGATTGACCATCTCAAACTTGGGAGACAGAACAGCTTCAACCTGACTGCAAGTTCAGTACACAGGACATAAATGCTAACCTCCATCTTATACTTCGCAATCCTGCTTCTGGGGCTTGAAAACAAGTCTTCCAATAAATACATCTTTATTCTTAAGTATTCATTTGTCACTAAGCACCCACTGCACATGAACACTCAGAGGCACTCAGGCTTTGTGAAAGGAAAGCGACATGTAACGGCCAACCAAAAACAGCTTACTGAACCCCACTGCAGGTATGTTACATTTATACGTGCACAGATTAAACAAAAGCACATTTCCTTTATGAGTTTGACCTCAGATCTGGAAGTCCTCAAGTCCATCCCTTTCAGCCTTGTGATGCATTTGTTTTATCAGAGTCCAAATGCTGAAAAGCCATTACCTCACCTGAATAAGCACACTGCATGAAGCATGAGTAAGCACTGGTTATCTGCCTGCTTGTGTAGGTTTGGCTTTAACAGGGTAAAAACATCAGGATCTGTTTTTGTAACTCACCTGTTTGACTTTATTCCATAATGAATGTCATTGCTGATACTATAGGAAATGAACTCTTTTTCCTCTTCTCCTTCATCTCCCACATCCTCTGCAAAAAATACGCTATGTAAAAAACACTTTATCTTTAAAACATCTGTCACCCCCTCTCAAACACCTTTTGCTATAACCAGACTGCTTTCTAGTCTTTAATTCCTATATCAACTCTGCATGCAACGTAGCTGGAGTTAAACTGTGCTTTGCAATACTCCTTGCAGGCAGGATGGGTTCAGTGGTTCTGCAGCACAACCCCACTAAATTTTCTAGCTGCCACAAAACAGAACAAAAAAACACCCCAAAAAGCAACGAAAAACAGCAACAAAAACAGTGAACATCACAACAAGGATATTATAACCTGTGTCCTCCTATGAAACTGAATGAAATTTTCTGGAGTACAGAAAATTCACTGCGCTTATCTGCAGAAATGCGCTCCAGGACAGCTATAGTTCAGGAAGAATGCAAAATAAATTACTTTTTTTTTTTCCCCCCACACACTGCTTTGTACTTTCAGTTTTTTCTCTCGGAAAGCGATTGAGAAGCTAAGCCTGAACAAAAGGAACAGCAAACCAACACACCACAGCCCCCAGGGGCGGCCGGGCGGTACTGCAGCCCTTTCTTATCAGATGATGTAATTCCCGGGGACGCGCGGAGCCGTGCTGCAATGCAGAGCTCCCCGTGCCGGTTACGCCCCGCAGGGGGACACGCCCTGAGCGGATGCTCCGCACTCTTCTCCCATTTCATCCAGCCCCGCATACGAGGCACACCCTGAGGCCGCAACCCTGAGCACCAGGCAGCAATACCGCATCAGACACGCGGGAAAGCCGCTGGCAGGCTGCGTGGCAAGGGATGCGGACTGATATCGGACACACAGCCTCTGTGCAGCTGTCTTTAGCGCCCAAATTTCAACAGAAACATCGTTTTTAACAGCGTCAGAATAAACCATCCCTGTATGCTGCTAGGTTCGACGCAGGGTGGGGCAGGCCAGCAAATCCACCTTCCAAACAGCTGCTATTAGCTGCAAACATACTGAGGGCAGCCGTTCCTGTGCACGACACGCCCGCATTCAGCTTCTGCAACACGCAGCGAGTTCCAGCTGCGCTTTTGGGCGCGGGTATGTGAAAACACGCCTGGAGCTGACACCGCTCCCATTCCCCACAGAGGACGGCCGACCCGGCTCACTCACTGCCGCCCCGCGGACCCCTGCAAACCTCCTGACTGAGGTCTTCCGTCTAGAAAATTCCGCAGTGCCGAGCCAGGGCATCGCCTGGCGGTATGAACAGCCGCGTTACAAAGCAGCTCGTGCCCTTCCAGCACCGTGCCGCTGGATCCCGCGCCCAGAAGGCGGCGGCGGGGAGCCGGACCCGCACCCGCCCCGCTCCTCCGCGCCCCGCTCCCTCCCCACAGCCGCCATTTTGTGACGGCGTGATGGCGGCGGGCGCGGGCCCTCGCCTCACCTTTGAGGGTGGAGCGCTCCACCAGCACCGTGTGGACCTGCGGGTCGGAGAGGAACTTGCGCATATGTTCCACGGCGCCCTTCTCCTCCAGGGCCGCCTCCAGCACCGCGGGGGCATCGCCGCCGTCCTCCAGCAGCAGCGGCACCAGCTTGCGCAGGTGCTTCTGCAGCACCGACACGTCGGCCACGTTCTGCACGGCCGAGCCCGACACCTCCATGCCGCCCTCCTCGCCGCCGCCGCCGCCGCCGGAATCGGACATGCCGAGGCACGAAGCACCGCCGCGCTCCGCCCGCTCCGGCGCCGCCCGCCGCGTTATAACGGCCGCCGCCTCAGCACCGCGGGGCAGCCTGGGACGGGCGGGGCGCTCCGCCCCGGGGCCGGGCAGCGCGGCGCTGCGGCACTGCCGCCCCCCCCCCTTCCTTAAATGAGACGCGGCGCTGAGCGTTTCAATCGGTGGGTTTCTTCTGTGGGAGCCAAGGAGGAAAGCCCTCCCGCCACTCGTTGTCCGCAGTCGCCATCGTGGAGTAGATGAATCTTTGCTCCAGCTTCTCACCTTGAGCGCTTCGATGCTGACTAATTAATCATGGAGTGGCTGCTGAGGGAAGGGACCTTGCTCATCGTGCAGTTCCTCCCCTTGCTGCAGGCCCTGAACACCTGCAGGGGTCACCCCACAGCATGAGGAATTGCTTCCTGCCCTGTCATCCGAACCTGCTCTGTTCCAGTTCAAAGCTGTTATTCTTTGTCTCACCACATCTTTGTCACACCACATCTCACCCTCTTTAAGGCCCTTTCACATAGCACTAGGCTGCCTCCTCCCCTGAGCACCTGAGTTATATTAAATATGTCATTAACTGTGTTCTTTAAGCGTTCAGTACAACACTGCCCTATTTTCCATCTGAAGGCCAGCTTGTTCACACACTTTTTTCTGGCTGCCCAGGGGGGTTGTGGTTTCTTTCTCTGGAGATATTCAAGACCCGCCTGGACGCCTACCTGTGCGACCTGGTGTAGGGAACCTGCGTTGGCAGGAGGGTTGGACTCGATGATCACTTGAGGTCCCTCCCAACCCCTATGATTCTACAATTCCATTTAATAAGGAAAATAAGAGCTGTGTCAGGCTGCCCTCCACCAAAGACCCGTAGCTAGGTCCTGCCTTGCTGCTTCCCACCGGGGGAAACACCCGCCTGTCATATCCACATATGAAACATCAGTTCAGGTCAAGGATCCAAAAAACATAGGTTAAATGAACACCTTGGCTCAAGCATAACCTGGCATCTCAAAGGAGTTAGCTTAAGCTAGGCAGCACGCTCACTCTTCTAAACAACTGTCATCTGCTGCACCACAATGTCACTGCCTTTCTTTGTGGCTTACACAGGAAGATGCAATATCATTACTCTAGAATTGCTGACAGGAAGAAATGAGAGTAAGGAAAGTGAGGTCAGGAAGTATGGAGGAGAAAGCAGGACAAAGATAGGAAATAAGTGAATTATTTGTATCAATTGCTGCCAAATCTCCCCTCCTAAAAAAGCAGCAGAAAAAAACAACAACAACAACAAAAACAAAACCAACACCCTAAAATCCAGCAAGCCTTACATTTAAGGATAAATAAGTCACAAGACCATATAGTAAAGGAACAAGTCCTGGGATTCTACTATGTTAAATGCCAGGCTACTTGCAACCAAAAGGCAGTTTAGATAAGACACTTTCTACTGGTTTAACCACCTCACCCTCATCTTACTGTGTGAGGGGAGGGAGAGGGGGCTGGGAAGTGCTGTGAGTAAAGAAATCCAAGCTGAGGTAAAGCATGGAAAGAACAGGCTTTAGGTTATTCAATCAAGGTGAACAACAGTTGACCTACCTCTGGTAGCTACTAGTCATTTTAGTAATGGAACATGAAGAAAGCCTCAGAATTCCAAAGCTTTACAGAAGCTTCCCACAGGCACAAATGAAAAAAATTAGAAGGATTTTATTTATCATGATTTAGTACATTTTTGAAGGCCAGTTGCCTGAGATACAGGAAATCATGTAACTTCCACCCTCACCCCCCACTCCCCGTTCTGATGCTAATTCTTTCCTTCAGTGATTTTCCCAATCTTGTACATCTTCTCATATTTGCTATATACTTTTGAGACTCTTTAAAATTAAATACTCTAATACTCTCACTCACCTTTACATCATGAGTGGACAGTGGAAAATTTCTCAGGTGTTATAAATAAGAGAATAATAGTATTCGGTAAGTTTAAGTCAAATCCCTACTTTTCAGATTAAAAGGCAAGTGATAAGCAGTGTTTGGAGCCTTGTAAATCACTGCACAATAATTACTGGGGATTAGTTGAAATATTACATCACAATTAGTGAGAGACGGCACTGATAAGATCTGATGTTCAAAACTACTGCAGTAGGGATTGAAGAGGAGAAAACAGGAGCACATCACCACAGGTGGAAGTTACTCATCAACCCATACTACGCACTGAAGTGAAACCTGCCATGTTTATCTTGACAGTTTAAATGAACGTGAACCAACCAACCTTTCTGCTTCGTGTTTGCTTTTCTTCCTACTCTCAGCTCTTCCTGCCTAGCTTGCCTGTATCACAACTCACTGACTTCTGCCAATTCATTTCATCTTCTGAGTGGAGCCATGCCAAACCATCCCATTTTTCTTCTGCAACTTCATCAGCTCAGAAATCAACTTCAGCAAAGAATACAAGCTGTTTATTTCCCTGCATTTAGTAGCAAGCTGGCAGTATTTGAGGCCAAAACAAAGCAAAAACAAGAAAAATAATTCAAAACAAAAACAAAAAAACACCCCCTCCCCCCAAAAAAACCCACAAACAAGCACTTGTTTCCCCCACCTGTAATTCCACAGCGAGAATGCTACAAAAAAGCATACCCATTAAGAGAGTACTATCTTCACACTAGGGTGGACTCCTCTTAGCATGGTCTTCTGGACCACAAGAATGCCTAAGATATCTGTAAGCAAAATACATGAATGCTCTCTCCTCCTTTGTATCAAAACACTGGAAGCTCTCTCCTCAAAACCCCAGGCTGGATGCTTACGTAGCTTCACATTTTGTCCCTGCAGCCCTCCACTCGTGCAGGAGTGAATGCAGTCCCAGGACAAATGGGTTCAGAGAAAGGCAGCTTCAATCGTGCTACTCTTCATTTGTGAGAAAGGAATGATGTATCATCTTCCATAGCTACACAGGGAATTTCCCCTTGGGAATTTTTTTTTCCATACGTAAGTACTTAAGTACATCTTTACCTAATAAGGTAAAGGTTGCATAAACCAAGTCTCATCATTTAAAGGAAACTACAATCCAGTGAGATCCTAAACCAATCAACCAAACTGACATATATGTGCTTTGTTAGGGTCTTCTGTTTGGCAGGTTGGGGACTAAATATATGCAACACATAAACCAACAAACATCTATTTGTTTCAAAGTCAGAACTCCTCCCGTGTTCTTGCCACCTGGCCACTTACCCACCACACTATACTCCTATACTCTTTTGGCACTTGAAGCCTGTCAGCATAATTGTTATAAGGAAAAACACGGAATGGAATATCTTCTGTATTTGGAGATTGGAGATTTATCAAGTTCTTCTCAGTACTGATAACTGTTCTTAAAGTTGCTTGGTGGTTTTTTTCCTACAGAATAACCATTACTCCCTATTATTTTATTAATATTACTAACATTTGTAGTCCTCCCATTTTCTCTGTGAAGCTTATGAAAGCCTTTGATTCACACAGCTTGGTTCTTCAAACTACGATAATCTGAGCATCCCCCCGAAGGCCCTGCGCTAAATATATTTTCATGATGAGCAAGTAAAATTCACATGTTCTTTATTTGTCCATATAATACACCATTAATCCTTTTTTTTGTTTGTTTGTTTGTTTTAAAATTAGATAAGAGCAAAATTAAATGGCAGGTGTATGAAGTTCTTCAGAAACAATGCCAGAACAAAAAACTGAATTACAAAATGTTAAAAAATATGTCGGTACATTTGAACTTAACATTCCACTACTGCATAATGTTACAGATATTGTCTAACGAAAAATAATTGTGCCACTTACCTATTTTTGCTGTTTCTAGGAACATTTTATTCTGTACATAGGACGATTCTGTACAAAATATGAAGTCTACATTTTTATTACTTATTACCATAAAACAAGGTACAATGTATGTACAATATTAAAATGAAGCCATACTGAAGCCACACTAAAAAGACACTTGTAATATTACTTTTGACATTCCTGATGTACAGGTGTAATTTTGGAGAACAGGGAAAGGTGTCAAACACAGAACTTTACAAAGAACAACAGTCACCAAAATTCCACTTCTATTTTTCTTCCTTTTTGTTTTTTAATTTCAGAATGGTTTAGTAAAGGCTTATAAGTACATAATTATTGATAATAAACGTGCTAAATTAGTGGTGATAGATTTTGGAATACTGCCTAATAAAATGATGAGTGGCCCCAAACCTCAAATACGAATTTGTGCGAAATTTAAGTCTCCAGAAATAGCATATTTCCCTTTTTTGGTGAGTGTTTATCTTCAGTAAAGAACAGAAATTAAATCTAGACAGTGAAAAATGTTCTTATACGTTGAGCATCACACAGTCAATCAAACATTGATATATATTTCTTTTTCTTCCCCTCCTTGGGTAACACAATTCCTTTCAGCAACCTCTTGCACAAACATACCGAACACCCAAAATCAAAGGTAACTGATAACCTACCAGCTAAAGATGGAAGTTCAAACAATGGTATATCAAAATACATAGACACTGCTTTACACAATTAAAAAAGCACCCTTTTTCCCTCAAAAGGAGAAGGCATCTTTAAACTGTTCTAATAGAGTTTATCCTAATGGTAAAGCATATTTTTTTTCAAGTTTTACAGGAAATGTTTCAGACACAGTGGACTTTCCACTTACAGGTTGGGTTGGTCTTTAAATTTAGTTCTTGTAAGCCAATATCTACCACTGACAATTTTCCTCCAATAGACAACATAACAAATACTGGAAACTGTATGTTAAATGCAACCAACAAATAGCAGGCACAGCATCTGCACGAGGTTACTATGAATGTCTGCTTTGTGCAATATTTTTATGGATGCAGGAGACGTTATACTTCCTTAAAAAATAAAACAAAACTATTTTTAAAGAAGCCACATTTTTATCTCTTTATGCATCAAGACATTAAACATTAAGTTATATCATGTTACTGCCAGAGACAAAGGAAACTAATCACCCATTTAGAATAGCAGAACACATTTCAAACAGCTTGTAAGCAGGATAAGTAAGTCAAAATACTGGCCACCCTGAGAGAAATCAAATATTGAAGACAAAGAACTATATTTTAAAAAAGATTTTCCTCCCGTGCTTTTCCATCTACAACAGAAAGCTCAATACATGCAAGTAATCTTGTGGAATATATAGCAGCATTTGAAGATCATCAGCAATTCAGATGCATTTTCAGTTCACTTGTGAGGTGTATTTGCAGCACATGTGCTCTTTACAACAACAAAAATATTTTCACAATAAAGTTATGGTCACTATCTCCTCAGCTCTTAGACTTATAAAAAAAAAAAAACAAAAAGCAGAATGGAATTCAACGGTCTGCTCTTCTTCTCCTTTTACTTTATCAGAAGCTTGTGATGTTTTGTTTCCTGAAAAGCTATGCTCATCTTCCAGATAAAAACTGATGCAGCTGAAATGACACAAAATATCTGCCATGGAATACTGAACTCTTAGAGCCCAAGAAAAATGCTGAGTATTAAAAGCTCAGATAAGGGAGAAAACAGTGAAAGTATTTTATTGACTTGAAAAAAAAAGTTAAAATTAAATTTTATATTCGATCTATTCCCAGTCATAGTAAACATGATTTTTTTTTTAAATTTTTTAGGAAAAATTCTTCTACCAGTTCATTTCTGGAATACTGGTGCCATATAATATACTAAAGACTGGAAAATATGGCTTTAAATATACATAAAGTATTAGGACATGGAATATATATATTTATATATATATATATCTTTATCCTAAGTAAAGGAGAAATGAATTTACAGAACCCTTAGAAAGGAATCATGATTGAGGATTGTCATGACAGTTACCAGTTTGTAAGCCATATTTTATAGTACGAAAGAATAATTGCGTACTTTTAAAACTGCTGGTATATTACAAGATAGCAACGTGGAAACAACTATAAAGTTGAGAAATCCTACAAAAGGTTTAATACTCAAATTTGATATAACTTTACTTTTGAAAACGCACAATTATCATTAGTACCAACTATTGGTCATTCACTTATTCGGATGGAATTAGTTTACAGAATGCTCTTCTCAAATGTGATCATAGAAACTGCATGTTATCGCTCGTCGGTACTATGATAACAGCTCCAGGAAACTGTGTCCACTTGATTATAGTCAACCCAATATTCTACATATGGAACTGGGTAATTTACCATTGTTTGAACTACTAATCTTGAGCTGCATACTCTTTAAGTTATTGCCTACAGAACTGGGTTGAAGAAAACTGACTTCGTGTGTAACTGATAGGTATGGCACAAACAATTAAGTTCTACTGTAGAACTGAGTCCAGAAAAAAAACTGTTCCTCCAAAACAATATTTCACTGTAATAGCTTAATGCCCATCATGTGATATTAATTCATCAGCTCTGCAATGTGATTCCAAGGCTTTCATGGTATAGATATCCTGAGGCAGTTCTGACTTGCGTCGCACGAGAGGACGATCTTTTTTCTGATCTTTCTGTGCCTGAAACCAAAGTAGAACAAAGTTGGCAAAAATATTAATTCCTCAATATTAAAATATTTCTTGCATATCAGTGTTTACTTTCTGGGAATCAAACTGGAAAATCATATGTCTCCTTTTTATGCCACCAACTATCCAGTTTTAAGTCTTGAAACTGTTGAAGTCAATAAACCTCAACACTGTTTTTCATCCTGCACGTTTCTACATCCAAGACAAATGATCTTAACTTCTCCCATGCTTGTTTACTTGCACCACTCACACACCTGAAAAGGTAAGGTTCTCTCATGTTACTTCATGAGTGCTGTATCAAAGTCTTTGAATGAACACAAGGTCCTTTCAGCATATATTCTTTTCACGCCCTTGTCCCCAACTCCTCTTCCCAATCTCATACATTTGAGCTCAGGTCTGCACTGAAATTTCTCACTCTTCACAATTTCAGTCAAGCCATGCAGCTGCAATCTGTAAATGGTGTCACCTCACAGACATCCCTCAGCTGTAGTGAATGTTATAACTCATCCCTGATAAATCTGACATGCTACTGTTTCATTCTTCCCACTGGGAAAAGTGGTTTTTATTTTTCCCCCATCTTTGTTCCCCAAACAGCCTTATAAGAGGAATTCGATACTTAAAAACAAATAATTAATGGCACTATAAAAACCACACAGTTTACTTTGCCTTTCTTTCCCCACAAGCACCTTCCATCAGATATAAAGGCACTGATCAAGTTCTACCATACCAGACTACATTTGCTAAATGTGCTCACAGCTGCTGGGAGACCTTCCTCAGCCGTACTATCACTTCCTCAATAGTGATGCTGTGCATAAAGCCTTACTTTCAGTGACACCGTATAGTTTCTCACTTTCGATGTTTGATTTTTGATTTAAAAAACTCCAAAATTTCATGCTGACTTCACATTTTGTACTGGGAAACCATTAACTGTTTTAGCTCATTTTAGCATCAGTTTCCTTTGGTACTTGAGCATAGGATTTGTAAGTCTCTCTCTGGTGTCCACATATAAATGCAATGCTACCTAGCTTGCTCTTCACAGTACTCCAAACCCTCAATCCTTTTCTTATCACAAAAGCCAATGATCAGTCTTCTTGCAGGCTTCATACTACCCAGAGATTTCTGTAAGGTATTTTTGTTTGTTTTTTAAACAAGAACTCCCGTTTCAGACTGTCCTGCTCGCCCTATTAGGACAGGATCTTCACCTCTGAAAAATGGGTTTAAATATTTCTTAATCATCTCATTTACTTCTTGCACTGGGCTGGAGCAGCCTTGAGTCTCTTTGCTTTTTAGTAGGTAACGGAATATTAACAGTTGGTGGACTGAGAAAGACTGCCTACGTGTGTGGGCAAGAAAATTGACATGGTGGACACTTCACAAGTTCTGCAAAAACATTGCAGCTTTAGCCAAAAAGGAGGCTCTGAATAACAGATAAAAGAAACATAACCACTAGTATCTTCTTATTTTATGAGTTCTCCTTATTAAAAGACAAAGCTGTTAGACAGTTATGAGATTTATTCATCTTTAATTCTCCTTAGGGCATAAGCATTACTTCTGTCATGACTCAGCTAATTTTTAAATTGAAAATAAATGAAATCTTGGTAGAAAATCCCAAAAGGTTTTCATCAGATCCCTAGACGTTAGAAATGTAACGCTGTATTCCTTGCTGCTTTATTATCACTTTAAAGCAGCAGCTCTAATGAAGTTTATTATTGCAAGGCACACAGAGGTGAAAATACAGCCCAAGTTTATCTCTAGAATTAACAAAAAAATTCAGATCAAGAGCACTGACAGATTTATCATTTGTTAATTCAATTTGTAGAGTACATCGTTATCTTCACATAACCTTACCTGACAAGCCTCTTCTTTCACTGTCTTTTTCAGCATCTGCAAATCTTCAATTAAAGGCCCATCTGTTTCCATTGCAACTGGACTGTTCAGCAAGCTCGTGTCACTATACGTTGGGTACTAATAAAATGCAAAGTGTTAAAATAATCATTCTGAGTAGCAGTCACCAAACATTAAGAGTGATTTAGAGCACCTGAACGCTGTAACTATTGGAGATTAGCTTCAATATCTTATGCTTCCAGGTACCAAGGGAAGTTTTCTCCTATGTGTACATGAAAGATAGAGAAAAATGGAACTCCAATATTTTCATTCTGGGAGAAATGCCCCAATGAAAAATTACACTTTAACTGGGACTTAATTTTAAAATATATTCATATTTTGTCAGTTTCAGGCAACTGAAGCCTTCTTAACACATTGGCTAGTGGATTTTTGTCTAACGATTTACAAACAGCGTAGCAACACAATGATTTTTCTTGCTTCCTTCTTTTTTTTCCTACATATAAGAAAATATACTGTTAAAAAATTAATTTACTATAGATGAAAAAACTTCAAAATTAAAGTACTTACACAAGATGGAAAAGTTTAACAAAGTAGGCATACAAGAACGTTGGGAATTAAAAAGATCGTGTGTAAACATTCAACATCTAAAACTTGCTGTTCAGTTATCTCAGTAGTTTATCCATAGGTTAAGTTTGATTTTAACTGAGACAGGGTGTAAGTGGTCTTTAAACAAAATCTCATTATAAGCACACTTTCTCAACTATTTTCTTTATAAAAACTTTAGTATCTAACTGTACCAGTAACAGTGCATATAAAGCGATAGAAAAAAATCTAATCAGCAAGGATTTTCATGATCAAGATCTAAAATTTTCAAATGTATTATGTTATGCAAAGTCAGGAACAGCTCTGAACAACAAGAATTGTTAGTAATTAGACAAATTAAGGACGTGTTAATAGAAATTCAGGGTGGAAGGGGGAATTACTAAAATCCATTATATAGAGTGCTAGAAGCATCTAACACTTGTGTCAATTCTGTATTCAGTGAAGCACTCAGTGTTCAAATTAACCATACTTTAAATCACTTGTCATTATCAGCTCTCTTCAAGCATGCTATGCAGAATATATTGAACACAGGTCATGCTACCCAGCTTCAGAAAGTACACTGAATTTCAAGAAGCTAACAGCAATTTTATACTTCAGAACAGTAGATGTTACTACCACAAGTCTGTTCATTTTTTTAGTTAAACAGGCATAGTTCACCATTTGTGACAGCAAATGACCATCTATATGAAGCACTCTTCAACCAAGTCTTTTGGATGACGTTAGAGAATTTGTGTCACGGAAAGACAGCTGCACATGGTTCTTCTAAAACTCATTTGACTCTTTCTGGTACTAAAAATCAAAACAGTATGTCTAACATTTATTTACTTATTTTAAATTCAAGCAGTTTAGTAACCATCTCCTGAGAAATGCTGCAAGGGGAAAAACAGTTTATGAACTTCCACCTCCTTTGGAAAAATGACCCCATACTTTGTTTTAGAACAATGAGATCACAAAGTATCCTGCTTTCATTTATAAAGTATCATTATTCACGCTTTTACCACTCAAGCTAAGAAGCTGCCAAGTCACAGTAGAGTAAGTTGCTTGCTACAGTAATCTACTTGCTGCAAAAAAGACAGGATTTTTTTTCTTTGACCATAGCAACAGATCGGCGTGATTAAGGAAAAACGATTTTTCAGAAAATAAATGAATGAATTAAAGGATTAGCAGCATTCCCTAAGAAATGAGAGAGTGGGTGAGGGGAAATTCAGGCTGAACCATTGCCTTCTCCCATGATTTCAAAATAAGCACTCTAAAGGAAATTTTCTTCATCAATATCTTAATTACATCAGCTCACAAATGCTTGACAGGATGTTTCCTCTTTAGTAAGAATCTGATGTGCAGATTCACCAGGACACTAACCCACAGCAAATATGAGAACAAATGCAGTAGACAAGAATGTACAATTTTAGTTTAATCCATTTGACACAGAGGAAAACTGAGCAGTCATAACTCACAGTTTGCAGAAAGACCTCATTTGTAATATATTGTTTGCAAAACAGCTTTCAAAGAGAAACCAATTATGGCATCTCTATGTTTTCCATAGTTTTGCACAATAACTTTTCAAACCGCAAACAGTAAATCTCCTATTATAAGAAAAGGAAAAAGTACTTCACATCATACTTTTCAGAAACCTTTTTTTCTTATTAAATAACTACTTGCACAAGAGAAAGGTTACAAATTTTAAAGCACTTTTATTGTATATCTTTCATAATACAATTAATGAAATTGCTTTATTTCCATGATCAGTCAGACCTGTCTCCCCCACTGATATTTAACAAAACGAAAGTATTAAACCATGAACGTCTTAGGTTAATCTTTTCTAAATACCTGGGGATTTGATTTGGCTAGATTTTCTATTTTAACCCACGCTTCTTCCCGTTCCTTCAATTTTAGCTTCTCTCTGAAAAAAATTTCAAAGCAAAAATGGCAAAAGCAGCTTGGTGAATCTTGTTAAAGAAAATACACAAGTTGCAATACATTAAAGGAAAAATATCACTAGAAGAATAAATTGTTTGGCAATGCCCACTACAGCTTACCACCCAAAAAACCACTTCATGTTGGCATTACGATTTGCATCATATCAATACCTCACAATCCCAAAGGAAAGGAAAAAAATGAAACCATGAAAACTAACACTAATTAATCTTTGCTAACTCTACACTCTTAAAGGGATTGTAACACAAAGGGAAAAAAATTTGAACTGTTATATGGATTGTTACTGTCACCTCAATGGCTTGGGTAATAGCTATGCGTTTACAGACATAGTTAAAAACAAAACACAACAACAATCAAAAGCACAGTAAATCATTCATGGGAGTCACAAGAAATGGCACGTAAGTAAAAAAAGGTATGGTTTCTTTCTTTATACCTGATGTTTTTTTTAAGTTATTGCTTTTACCTATCTTAATAAACAGCTTCACACTTAGGCTAGAACAAACCCTTTGAAAGGTGGCAGGGTTGAAAAAGGTTTTAGATCAACAGTGCTTAAATTGCTTTTAGGAGTAGCTGATCCTGGCTTAAGACCCTGCAATCATAATTCAAGCCTACACACAACGTGCCTCCAGCTCTTCATTAAGTTAAGCTTAGAGTGGGGTAGAATTCCTGCTCCATCTAAGCTTTACTGTAGAAGAACTCTGTTTTGCTCTGATGTCATCCTTAGCACTCGGCCTGCCTTAGTTCACATTCAAATCAAATGCCATGAAAAAAAAAAAAAACAAACACCAAACCAAAAACAACAAACCCAAAAACAAACAACAAAAGAAGGATAAATTCTAATTTACTAAAAGGATTTCTACTCATTTGCTATGCAGGAAGAGGGATTCACACATCTCTGTTCCTTTTAAAAATAAATATTCACATTTTTGTCCATATAAAAAAAACAGTATGCAATACTACAAGTTCATTTCTACTTGAACTGTAATAAGCAGCTTCAAAATTTGAGTTTATCTAGAAATTTCTATTCCAGAATATTGTTTTAATACAGGTTCATAATGTTTCATAATTTGAAATATTGAGGGAATCCTTGGCTACTTAGAAACTAAAAACCAAACTGAAATCCAGATAGTTTTAATACCTGCCTCTTCATCATGCTGCCAGTTTCTAAAGTGAGAACCAAATGATTCACACATTTGACTTCTATTTGCTATCTATTTCCAAATAATTTTGAGATCCAGCAGATTTATGAAGAGTCAATTTATGAGCACAAAATTTAGCTTCAATTTTGGGCATTTACCAGAAAAATTCTAGCTTCCAGTTGCCAGCTGCCTTTCACTGGCTCGTGCAGGACTACATTACAGTCATCAGGATTCTTCTGGCAAATAGTGTATTGTAACAGTGACAACTTTACCTGGGATAAGTTCTAGAAAAACATGCACAGTGCACACACAATGAACGTCAAAAAATACTGGAAAAGTGTTTTGGGAAGGACTGAGTGACAACGTGAGAGAAAATAACATGGGGTAAATACAGCATGCAAAAATAAACATAGGATGTAAACTGCTCAACAGATCTTTTACAGTGGGCTCCACAATGAGCAGTGTCCTTTTCCAAAACCTAGTTTTAAGGAAGATGGTGATTTACAGCAGTATTCTGCCAAAGACCATACGCTGTCCCCCATTCTGAAGATTTTACAGTTCATATGTAATGAAAACTTTCACCAAGTGAATTTTCAGACTGTTGTACTGTAATGTGGGGTAAAACTTCCCAGTAGAGGCACAGTATTTTTTCCAGAGCTAAAGCACCCTGAACAAATTATTCAAGAACAGACAGACACACTGACATGAAAACTTACTTCAGTTTTTCTGCTTTAAATTGCTGTGTGCAGTCATCGAACAGTTTTTGGTTCATCTCCATGAAGAGTTTCAGAGCATTGTATATCAAGCCATGTATTGTCCTATAAGTAAAACTTCTGGTTGAAACTCAGAGTACTTTAAACTTTGAAATCTATTTTTTTTCTGGTCAACAGAAGCCAATAGCCTACATAACTGGAAAATTACATCATTTCAGAACAAATGGAAACAACACTAGTTAATGGAAGTTTATCCTCCAAAGGGCAAACACAAGTACTAAAGTTACCATTTTACTTAAAGTACTACTTGTCATGTCTATTTTTCATGAACTTCATTTTTAATACTGTAAGTATCAACAGGACTACGTTTGAAATTCACTAGCTGACCTTAATCAAGCTCAAGTTGTTAAAGAAAATGCAAGATAGCATTACATTTTTTAAGATAAGTAACTTATTGACAACTGACAAAGTGATTATAAGAATCCTAGAGAAGACGCTATGCATTTTGGGAACTGACACACAGCAACAGCACTTAGTTCAACACAGTTATGCCAGGACTCTTTGGAAAAGTGTTAGAAAAGTGATGTGGAAAACAACAACAGAAAACTAAAAAAAAAACCCCTGCCTTATGAAGCACTTATTTTTACAGAGTATTTTATAAATTCTAGCACGTAATCTGTTGCTGATCACTAAAACCAAACAGCAAGCAACCAGTTCAGTGATTATTACTCTGTAACACGCATGTGAGTTGCAAGTGAGAGTGCATGACTACTGACAAAGTGAATGCATGGCCTTGAAAGCCAGAAAAACAACTGACAACAACCCATATTTACCATATACAGTTGTACCACTGAACCAAAATTTTACTAGTAAGTACATTCTTACTGCTTACATCCAGTGATAGTTATCAATCACTAACATCACTTTATCTTCCTTTCTGTTCCTGTGTTTATTGGTAGATTCAGTATGCGTTCTTGGCTAACCCATCACCACATCTCAGTTCATGGCCAGCACTAGACTGTGGATACTTTTATCATCCCAGCAGTTGCACAATAGCAGAAACAAAGAGGCCCTTTACAACAGAACAGCTGCAGAAAGGAGCTGACCACGACTGTTTTCACGTGTAAGTACTATGTTATTGTAGGGGAAAAAGTGAAAATAGTCAATGGAGAAAGTAAACACAAAGGGGAAAAAAATCAACAAGAAAAGGAAATAAAATAACTCAATCTACAACATATTTCAGTAGAATTCAGAAGAAATGCAAATGAGCAGAGATTAGAGATCTAAAGACAAACTGTGATTTTCTTGAAGTACCCAGAGTAGAGATTAGCAACAACTTTTCCTCATGTTAATAAAAATGCCATGGATTACTGTGCTAAAACATTTTTTGTTTAATGGAAGAACTCCATCCTCTCCATTTTTTGCCTATATTGCTTATAATGTTTAATATTAACATTTTGACATCAGTAATCTCCTCTTGACCCAGCAACCCCAATGACAGAATAAACTTACTCAAAGACAAGATCTGAGCTACTTGCAAGCCTAAACTAGACAAAAAGCAAAATTTTACTTGAACAAATGTTTCTTACTTGTTCCAATGTGTCTTTGAATTCCGGTATAGGGATGGAAACATGATGGGTAAAATCTTTGCTGCATTATCACTAATTAAACTCATAATATACTCATTATTCCAGTAGTATAATGCACGCTCTGCAACCTAAGATGACATTAAAAAAAAAAAAAAAGAACACTTCTTCAGACAATCTCTTTAAGAGGAAACATTTGGCAAAAACAAGTGACAGGTAAGAAAAAGCTGCAAATGAGATTTGGATTTTTGTAGCATGAACTGGAAGCTTCTCATTGAATTCATGGAAGAAGAAAACTGCTTTTCCTCAACAAGTACAAGATTCAAGCCATTCAAGCAGTCAAATAAATGCTCTCTCCAAGAAATAGTATCTATAGAGTTCAATTTCAAGAAGTGAAATGCAAATGCTTTATACTGATAAGTTCCAGGCACTTCTGAAAACGTCATGATTTTGAGCTGTTAAGAATAATACTTTTGAGTGAATCATCCAAAATAAACACAGGTACCGCACTCTTGAAAAGAGACAATAAGGCTAACATTTGGAACCCCCAATTCTGCTATAGATTTGAAGACTTTTTGTAACAACTGAAGTTGAATATGGTGAATAATAGCAAATCTGCTTTGTAAAAATCCTCATCGCATCATACATTTTATAAGTACAGACCTGGAAGTGTGGACTGGACACACATTTGGCTAGCTGTCTGAAAAGAGGCTCCATAACTTTCACAAATTCGGATGGTTCGATAACATCTAAAATTTCTTCTAGTTCATTTAAAAACATGACTTCTTTTGGACTGTGAGTCTTTGGCCAGTATTTCAGCAGTGCCATTACAACCTGTAGAAACGAACAAAATTTTCATAATTACTTTGTCTTGTACTAAATTATACGTCATTAAGAAGTCTGATGGTTGAACAGAAAAAGCCCTCAAATTTTTGTCCCACATAAGAGCAGAGATCAGATATGGTTCAACGTCATAGAAATAACTGCAACAATAGCTACAGAATACTTCCTTGGAAGACAGTTATACAAAAAAATATTTGTTTTAAATTAATTAGAAAGCTAGAGAAATAACCTGACATATGTCTCAATATGATAATCAACTCAAAGTGCAAATATCTGCCACTTAAGTGACAACAGCTTTCAATCTTTTATTTCTTGGAGGTGTATTTCAGGACTCAAGTAACGAAGTTCTATCAGTATATTTTAAAAAAGACCACAAGTGCTCAAACTGGCAGGCATATTGTTGCTACACATTAAATTTTATTTGACTATACTACTACAATCAAGTCTTAACTTGCTCCACGATTATTGAACTATTTACCCAACTCATTTAAGTAGTTTTTTTCTGGCAAATCATAAACCCTCAAAAGACAAATGGGAGAAGAGGAACAAAGAAAGACAAAAAAAGAGATCCTACAAAAAAGGAAGTAGTCAGATGGCTCATCTTAAAAAAAAATAAACAATTAAGAAAAAGCTTATATACAGTTTTGATGTAGTTTAAGCTGCTAATGGTTTGTTGCAAACACCAAAGATTCTCATTTAGAAAAAAGGAACATGCTTATTTTATGAAATGGTTGAAATTCTTAAATTAAAAAAAATCTGGACTTTTATGAACAAGAAACGTTCAACATCAATGAAGTGATAACTCAGTAAGAAATGTATGTTCCTTATACGTATCCATTAAAATGTCAATGTAGGCGGTATGTCCTTAACAAAACCTTGAGAAAAATATGCAGATCTTATTAAATAATATGTCAAAAAAAAAAAAGTCTCATAACAATTAGCAGGGGAAACAAAGGATTTTTTCCTGTAAGAATCAGAATTTTTGAAGAGGAACCTAGCACACATTAAGAGATTAAAAGAATGCTGTAAGCATTACATACTGATTTGGGATAAAAAAAAAAAAAAGGAAGCAAACAGATGTTAGTTCAAATTTGTTCTAGCAAATATGTAGCATTGTAACCGATATCAGGAAGAAAGCTAACAATTCAAAATCTCACATACAGTGAATAACAATCTCTAGAATTTGATAACTTAAACATTAAAAGCTTCAAGCAGAAGTAAGTTCTGCTCAGTGGCACATTGCTTCATCCGTTTACAATGGAAACAGCTTAACCTAGTAAGGTGTGCTTTTGTTAGAAGCGATCATTCACTGATCACTACTTCGCAATTAAATGTGTTGGCTTAGTGATGCAAAAACACTACATACAATTTAGGACAATTTAAAGTATTCATCTACATATGCAGCTATGTGCAGCAGACAAAAATCTGGTTTTGTTTATGTTCCAAAGTTGGTATCTGATTCAAAAGATCAGAATCTGACTCAAAAGGCTTTTACCAGTATGTAGCTATGCGTGCCAGAAATCTGCATGCCAGCACAGTATCAGCCTCACAACAGAGCACAGTTCAGGCAAGTAAATATCTGACTAAACCACTTTTGGATCAGCTGTCTCAGGAAGAGTCAGCCAGAACAAAATAATCAGAGTAAACTCAGTTGTGGTCCTAAAAGATGTACCTTGGAAGCTTCATTAAAACATTAGCAACATTGCAGAAAAAGATATCCATTTGATATATCCAAGTGGTTAAATATTTGACTCTTTCAAGTAAAAATAATCACATATCAATACTTTGTTCTCCAAGCCTCCTTAAATAGTCCCCTGATAAGAAGGATGTGACTATCCCCAAAATAAATAACGAGAGCAAAATAAACTTACTGGTTCTGTAAGCGTGCTGTCCTTTTCTAAAAACTGAACTACACAGTACGCCAGCTGAAATCAAAGAAAATATTTTATTAACACATCTTGTGAAATGGAACACACTGAAATCGGGAGCTTAATAAGAAAATATTACTGAATTCAGATAAAACAACAGTATTTCTGCAATTTTACAGATCTGGAAGACAATTTAAACAACAAAAGAGTAAATATGCTCTAACAATTTTCCTAAAATTCTCAAGTCTGTTTTCAACTTCTTCTGGTTGTAACATGAAGGAAATTTCAATACAGTCTCTCAAGAAAGAAAGAATTCACAGAAAAGGGAGAATGGCTGAGCAAAAGATACCCCGTTATGATTTATTCTTATCCCATCTCTGTGGATCACTGAATAAAACTGACATATCATTACCAGAAAATAAGAAAATAAAAATATAAGTTTAATCAACCTGATTGGAGAGATTGGGAGATTTTCATGATTCCAGTGTATGAAGATACCAAAATGGGGAAGAAAAAGCACTTTTAAGTTTGGAGATATTTCCCGCTGTTATTCTTTAATGAAGATATACACAGGTGTAACAATTACAGAAGGTTTGCATTAAGTTGTCACCTGAAACACTACTCGCATGTTGCCTTCATTTTCTAGGAAGATCCAACTTACACTATGAGGAAGAACTTATACTATTAATACTGTAGGAAATACTCAACATGAAATCAGACTTTTTGGACAAAGGAATGCAATGTTTACTCACATCTATTACATCTTTGCTCAAATGCTCTGCTTGTTTGTACATTGTTCCCTTAATTGAAAATAATGAATCAAAAACTATTCTAATGCAAATCAGAAGTCCCAGAAGTTCACCTTTATATAAAAATAATTGCTCACTTCAGTATAATCAATTTCAGAATTTCAGTGAAGCAAATGCCCAGAAGCCAGAACTGCAAAGATCGAATCAGCTCCTGCTGGAAAAGCTAAACATCTGCCTCATTTGCATTACAAGGGAAGTTAAACTCTCACCCATAAGAAAACAGAATCTTCTCTAAATGAGATTCTTGCATGGTAAGAAGGAATTTACACTTATTCTTGGTGATGAAAATGGTCTACAAATTATTGCTCTACTTCAGCTCTTGGTTATGAAGAAAAAAATTTGTAGATCCCAGAAATAATGAATGCAAGGAAGAAACAGCATACGAAGAAAATCTATCTTCATGAAGTCCACATAGAGAATAGCAAAGTTTGCTTCCCAGTGGGCACTATCTAGGCTGCATGTGAAAAGCTAGAGAATTGTTTCTAGCTGACACAGCTACAAAAGAAGATAAGTGTCTTCACTGAAAATGTCCATGCATAGAAGCTGCCCATGTCACACACAGGACCTGAACACCTTTTCTCTCTCTACACAGACCACACACCTAAAAAAGAACTCAGAACCCCAACCTGAATGTCATCTGGGACAAGGCATCCACCACATCTCTGGGTAACCCATTTCAGTGCTTCACTACCCTTATTATAAAAAAAAAAACAAAAACAACCACCTTTATTATATCCAGTCTAAATCCCCCATTTTAGTTTCAAACTACTTCCCTTTGTCCTGTCACAACACACCCTGCTAAAGAATCTATCCTCTTCCTTCTTGCAATCCTCCTTCAGGTCTCCCTAGAGTTTTCTAATGGGTAAAAAGCCTTGTAGTTCATATTCCAACTCACTTTTTTTCAAACATAAAATTGAAAGTCACAATTCTGTTTTCTACAGTATGTTCCACTCCCTAACATCATGGTATTCCATACTGATTTAAAAATATTTTCAACTTCATCACTAAAATTAGTAAAAAAAAAAAAAAAAAGTAATAATAATAATTAAAAAAAATACACTGAACAGTTTTGAGACTTAAGATTTTTCTATATATGAAACTATGAGCATCAGTTTCAAGCAAACACAAAGATCTGACTAAATTACAATGTTTACCAACTTCACTTCTGAGAATGACTACTTTGCATCTGTACCTAAATAGGCAACTATTAAATCATTTTCACTCTAAGTACCAGCAGTCCTACCAAAGTAGAATTTTTAAATGAGAGAATTGCTGCACATCTTAAGTACAGTTTGGCCATTTCTTTCTCCTAATACCTTCTTCATTTACGAAAGCTCAGCTGATAAAGGCATTTCCTTTCTTGCTTTTGATGACTTTACTATTCTAAATAAATTTAAATACATACATGAGAGAAGCTAATTTCTAACTGGACTTCACTGTCCAGTATTTCTTAACAGCAGCTGTTTCTATGTGTATTTTTGTGGTTTTACTCTGGTGTTTCACATACTAGTTTCATTTCAAGTACTTTCTTGTTTCATTCAGTAGAACATCATAAAAGATGGGTATGCCTATGCCTACCTTTTGCTGATAGGAATGCAAGTCATCTGAAGGGTTAGAATTATTAGCTTGTGAAGTAAAGGAAACAGATAAAGATCAGTTCATTTCAGTCAGGTGGGTTAGGAGAGAAGGTGGCCATCATACAGCTCTGCACTTTGTTACCAAAAAAAAAACAAACAAAACCACCCAACAAATCTTACCTGTGGATGGTAAACACTGAGTGATTTCACTTTATGCAGTGGTAACAAAACCTTCAATAAGAATATTTTGTGCTCTTCTTTTAATGGTAAGGCAAATCCATTAATTATGCTGTCAGAGAAAAAAAATTAAAAATAAAAATCAGCAATCTCTCACTATTTCAATATTCACTACTGTACAGCATGTACCAAAACCCTTTTTTCTTTTTTTCCTTTAAGACCCCTTGGAAAACAATACAGCAGAAAAAAAAAATACAAAAAAAAAAAAAAAAAAAACAGATTCAACAAATACCAGAGTTTTTGATCCAGCTCTTTAAAGAATACAACAGAACAGACAAATCAACACTTGCCCATCCCTTGCCAAAGTCTTCCACAGGTCCTCAATTCTTCTTTCATGCAACATCTGACTATATCTCCACTCAGATCCCAACTTTTGTTATGAATAATTCAATACAAACAAAGCTTTAAATACATATTGCCACCAGCACCTTCACTGAATTAAAGAGTGACCAGAGAGCGGATGATGAAGAGGTCAATCCAGGACAACAGATAAGTGAAAACATACAGGGATTGTTAAAACACTTCTACAAACTCCCCTTGGCAATCGTTGGAGAAATTTGATGCTGACGTTACAGGATTATAACAGACACACATTGTTAAGAAATTAAGAGTTGCTAGAGCTGCCTTTTCTGTTACTCATACGAAGCTCTGTCAACATCTTGTATGAAATTCCTTAATGGATTAGATAATACAGAACAGCTACAGCACAGAAGTCTAATCTGGCTACTAGAACTCTGATTAGGAAACGTAAGAAAAAAGATAGTTAATTTTTACAATTTTAACAGGCAAATTTTAAAGCATCATAAGACTTATACCTTCTTATATAATAACTCTGTAAAATAAGACAAACAATGTTTTTAAAGTATATATATACACACACATTAAAAAGCTTGTGTCTGGATGAGAAATCAACTGCTAAAAACAAGATTTTTGACCAGGCTAGCAGCTTCACATTGTACAACTTAGATTCAAGGGCTGTCAGACATCACTGAACTTTAAGGACATTAACAGAAGTTTCCTGAGGATTTATAACCTACCCTTTCTCTGCTTACCTGCTATACACTTAGTGAAGTCAGAGGAACTTTTAAACAAATTACAACTAGTTACATGTTAATTACAGCTGCTTTGCAGCTAACCATTATTACAAGGATAAAAATGTACAAAATGAGACTTAAATTATAAAAAAAATTGTGACATCCCAAAAATGCCACCGTGTAGTTGATGTTCTTGCTGTATTTCTGCACTCATACAAAATCTAAACTTTTCCACATGTTAGGAAGCTGTTTTCACCTCATCTCATAGCAGTTGGTAATTCCAACTGAATATTTAAAGTCTCCTTTGAAGAGCAAGACAGTTTAATTAGACAAAACCTACAACTTACCTTCCCAGTATTTCCAGTAATTCTGCTATGCCATTGTGATGTTCTGTTTCATAAATAAACCTAAAAAAGTGAAAAGTCTGACTCAGTTTCTGCTGAACAGAGATATAAATCTACCAATGAGATGACCATCACAGGCAGCCTTGACTTCTCAGGTTTTAAGTCACTCAGCATAAAATAAACCTTGTGGATTCCATCAAAACAGTTAAGCAGTGTTCGAAACTTTTCAAAAGGCAGTGGGCACTTTGTGTTCTTGAAGGCCCTGTTCTTTAGAAGATACGCATGCTACACAAGCACATTAAGCTGCCTTCAACCTTCACACTTGCTATTTTCACTGGCATTTAACAATAGTGAGTGCATTTGAGCTTTTTTAACAATCATACTCTGTCATTTCAATAATGCAAAACTGAACACAGCAAACAATGCTTTAAATATTAAAACACAGAGCATCTGGCACAATCAAATGCCATGACTCAACCTTCTACAGCACATACAAGCACAAAGTGTTCGAACAGCTACTACTTATGGAACTAAAAAGCTATTTGGTATTAGACTCCTGTGCACACAAAAGGCTCAGTAATAAACAGAAGAAATCACATTTTCATGAATTTTCTTTTGAAATAACACTAATTTACTGAGCATTCATTGCTTGAGCATAAATTTATTAAGCAAGTTCTATGCAGAACTTCAGATATTTAGCAAATATTGATTTTTTTTTTCAACTTAGACTTATTAATTTCACTTAGTAGAAAATTATTTTTTATTTGAAAATCTCTCAGAAGAACATACTAACAACTTCTTTTAATTTAGAATGTTAGATATGACTGGTGTTTTTTTTTCTCCTTAAAGATCCTCTTGGTATAATTCAGGACAACAATTTCAAGCAAAACTAAATACAATGATACAGAAGTCTTAAAGAACCTAAATTAGCAGGAACATACTAACTCGGTTTCTATACTCATGAATATATTTTACATTAGAAAAAATACCACGGGGACAGAATTGATGTAATTCTGGACAGTGACTAGAGTTAAAGTAAAGATCAGACGTTTCTACTTCTTACTAAGCATACGTAAGAAGATTTAGAGGAAGAAGGTATATGAGAAGGAAATATTTTGAAAAATTCTACACAGTTTACAAATTTGTCGTGTACAATGCACTAATTCAAGACAGAAGTTGAAACAACTTTCCTTCCTGGTGCTCAGATTCAACAAAGTTTCCCTTTGAATGCAAAGAATTTCTACTTATTTCTGCAATACTTAGGAGCCATGAGTAAACTACTTTCCCCAAAAACTTTCCCACCTAAAATATAGTAGAGAAATGTCACTTCTACAGTGCATCTGTCATACACATTTCAGACTCAAAAAAAAAAAAAAAATAGGGATAGCTGTAACAGAAGATTATGAAACTATTACAAAGTCAACGTAAACTATAACATTTCTGTCTTTCAAAAAGCTGCCTGCCAGTACTGTATTTCAAGTCTTTAATTCCACTACTGCTGAAAGTAAAGAGCACAAAGCAGAGAGTAAAAACATAGTTCAGTAACTCATTATAATAGGCTGAATATTGTTTGCCACTTGGTTCAGATATTTTACAAAGTCATGCACTTCAAAAAAAATTAAACAAAACCTATGCATGTAGAAAAAAGTTTACCAGTTTGAAAGACACACATTTTTTCCCATGGGACATACTGGTTCTAGCCAGTCAAGATCTGTTGTCTGCAGAAGAGTGAAGGCTTACCAGTTATTTTAAAGTAGCTCCTCTGTATCTCCTGTGAAAGCTCACTCACTACCACAAACTGAGAAGTGAAACTCTCTCTATAGCTGGTACAGCTGGGTGCCATTCATAATATTGTAGCCAATATGTGGAAGCTTTTTACTTTTTTCTTAAAGTTCATTTTGGGTAGAAAAAAACAGTAGAGAAAAAGAGAAGCGTGTGGAAGAAGTGTATAAAGCAACACAGTACAATGACTGGTGGAAAAGTGTACAAAAATCTAGAAGATCAAAAAAGGCACCATAATCTTGCTCTCACATTCAATGAAAAGCAGTGAAAAAGGACTTTTAAACCCCTTTGGTAAGATTGCAGATTACATTTTCTTCATGTCACATCTTTTGACTGGGTGATTACAACAACTAAAAAGTTTCCACCAACCCCAAACAGAGCACCTTGGGCCTGAGGAAAGAAAAGGCATTAAACATGCTCCTTCTATCAAATTCTCTCAGTCACTCCATATGGGTTATAATTTCTGCACTACAAAGAATTACACTTTATTCAAGTGCTATTACACTATGAATACTACTACATAATAAAAAAGTCTCATAGATACAAATACCAAACCACCCAGCAAATAACATAATCCAAATGCTGGCTGCCAAATTCATGTTGCGTGCAGTGCAACACTAATTCAAAACTCTCAGGTTAGCATTAAGTGCTGTTAGATGTAGCACTAGGTATAAAGTTACTAAGAATAAAGACTGCCAACAGTATCCTGAAGCATATTAAGCTTTTAGTTGACCAAATGCCCCATAAGACAAAGACAATGACGTACCTATAAAATATATTATTAATTTGTTTTCGGATGTAAGCTCTCAGGCCTAAGAATTTCCCATATATTCTGTGAAGAGTTGTTTTAAGAAAATCTCTTTCCCGGGGATCTTCACTGTCAAAGAGCTCTAAAAGCTGCAAATGGGGAAAAGAAAAGATTCACTTTATTGAATCTAATTCACTGCAAGATTACACGGATATAGAGCTTGAAGTTAAAAGTTACTTTTACCTTACCTGTAATACAAACTTCTGATCAATATATTTCTTAGCTATATTAGGTTGGAAATCTGGAGATTCTAAAAACCTTAAGAAAAATTCATAAACAAGCTGAAAAAAAAAAGTCCAAAAATACCATTAGTCTTACAAACAAGAAACCATTTCATAACCAGTACCTTACCAAAACTACTAAATAGTTGCCCAGAACTGCACTGTTTATATTTGTATAGCACACATTTATTTACATAACACAGTGAAAGCTTTGCTCCTGCCCTCCCAATGCAGTACACGTTTATTTGGCATACAAACTTAATGTTCTTTAAATTGCATTGAAATTTTACTAAGCTCGACTGCTGGATTTTGCTCACATACATAATCTGATATTCAACATGCCCAGAAATAACGTGTTTTAAAAATTCTGTTCTATGTTTGTCACAGTATCTCTCAAAGCCAGAACTGACTCAGACAGATCAAAGTACCTAGTGACAAACTGAAGCTCATTTAAAATCATGGCAGTTACATCCATACCACAAGAAACAGCAAACCTTCAGCCTCCAATATACAGACATTCATTGAAAAGATTATCAGTGTAAATTCAATAGGTATTTTATATACTTTAGAGAGAAGTAACTGATTTAAGGACCTATATGATGTTGGATTCAACGAAGAATGAATTTTATGTCAAAATTCTGTTATTATGGCTTCCTGTGCTTCATTAAGTACCTGCAGATGAGGCCATGCAGCTTCTAAAGTTGGTTCATCTTCCTCTGGATCAAATTCTGCTCCAGTTGGATTAGAAGATGGTGGTAATGTTCGAAACATATTAACTGCAAACTGAAATCACATGTACCTTTGAGAACTTTGAAGCAAACAAATGATTAAAAGAAGATTTAAAAGATGATTTTGACTGAGATGTGTTAACACAACCTACTTAGTTAATATCTGCAGAAAAATGCAAGCTATATAACTCAGTAATTTAGAGAAAAATGAAGTACGTTTATTTTTCTTTAAAGATTTTAAACTTGGTGGACACTTTTCCATGTAGCACTCTTTAAAGTACAAAGTTACTGGCCATATGTCTTGCCTCTTCACACACACACAAACACGCACATTTTAAATGCTCAAGCAAACATTTTATAAATGTTTACACAAGTATATTTATATGTACACTTGAAAAGAATTTGCAACCTTCAAAAGAAGAAGACATAGCTAGAGACACGAAACAAAGATCACCTGAAACTGTTATGTAAATTATTACTTTTCATTTCACACATACACACAGGGATATGGAAATACTTCAAAACCAAATCCTCATTTCCCTTCTTAGTGGTACTTCTCTCACCCCATGCTCATCTAACCTCAGCATCCTCAAGGAAATGGAGCATACTACAAAGATTTCTCAGGGTGTGTGTACACATAAATCATTTCTGCACTCCAAGTGCTTGCCTAGATGCACCTTTGTAACATGCATGAATCACACAGGGGACCTTAAAAATGAATAGTCTTTCAAAGTCCCTAGTAAAGACAAAACAACAAAAACCCTTAGAACTCCAAGAAAAAAAAAAAGAAAAAAAAAGCCAAAGGGTAAATTTCAGAGAACCTCTCATATCTCAAGGTCAAAAATGTTTTAGAAAGAAGGTGGGTGCTGACTGTGCTTGTGTCGATTGTGCATTAATAATCATAGTTTCTTCCAGTGTAATAATTCTGCAATAAATTATGACAGAGAATACTACTTTAAGAAGGTCTCTTCCAGGTACTCCACCTCACCACTGAATGCATGTTGAACTTTTTTGTAATGTAGTCTCGACAATGACAGCCAGTTTTTTTGTGGACAAGAAAGGACTACTAGCTTGTGATTCAAAGGTTGTTCTTACATTCCTGAGGAGTTAATGACTGTAACTTTTACTGAGCAGCTTGGAAGGAACACATTTCTGTGCATACCAGTAAGGAAACCCGAGAGAGTCTTCATCTGTAAGTATAAAGACAGCTATAGCTGTTAGTACTGAAAGATACCAATTCCTCGATACCACCTGTAATCTAGATTACTAGGTGGGGCAGATGTTGTAAGAACTAGAATGATGAGCAAACAGAAGTAAGTGCATCCAAGAGAGTCTTTCTTGTTCTTGCTTGCTTATTTGGTATCAATCCAGCATGAAGCAGTCTGAACTTATTTTTCAATATATAGATCAATTCAAATTATGTTTTAAACCACCTTTACTACTTCAGGCTGATCCTTTGATACAGACACCCTGAAAAAATGTCAAGATTGTCAAAATAAAAACAGCAGTGTACTATCCCACCCTTTCATAATGATTGAGTGTATCATAAAAAACTCATAAAGGCTATTCCTACTTAAGACACTACACAATAAGCTCTGCTTTAAAATGCACAAATTAAATCATTTTTTGCATTACAAAAATGCTAAGATATTTTAAAATAAATCCGGATAGACTTGTTCAGAATGAGAATGTTAGCTATGCTGAATAGAGGACTATGACATACACAAAAAGATTTCATAGATCAGCTGCAGCTGGCTGCATGGAACATCAGCACAGGGCATACATACACCCCATTTCAAGTGAGTACCACAAATATCAGAAGAGATTACCTATACACTGTTACTGATATTTGATGGTTGCAACAGATCAGAGGAGACCTTTTGCAAGTATTAAGGGAAAATCGGAGAATACATTTGTCGAATCTGACCACAGAAGATATAAAAAAGACAATAGATCTCACAGGAAAAAAAAATATTTGTAAAAGGCTACACCATCAGAAGCAGCAGAAACACTCAGTCTTTTCAAGAAAACCAATGCTTAGTTGGGCAAACATGCCAGTTGAGTATTTCCACAACCAGAGAGAAGAAAGATTACTCCACTGGATCTTGCACTGAACTGAAAGTCTTGAGGATGCTAAAGAACACTTTACTTCATTGGCTGAGTTATTCCTATGCTTTCAGGAAGTGTCCAATACATTTCAATTTAAGAAAAATAAATTCTCTAGGTTTGAGTTTATTTATAATATAGCTATAGCTCTACCCAAGTATCACACTTGAATTCTCTTCTTTATGGCATACTATCAGTCTATAACTTTCAAATTTTCAGATGATACAGGAGCCAAATGCACATTGTTATCCTCTTCTCAGTATGTTATAAGGTGGTGTTCTTTTGTTTTTAAATAATATCAAAGTTTATTTACTGATTATTTCAAGACGATCCAGAAGTTCTGAAAGATTAAGCCAGATCTCTTTAAAGATGCTGTTTTGCATCTCCACCCATCCGCAGTGGGACTCTGAAAAGCAGCAAGCAGCTACATTTCCCTGTTCACATTATGACTGCTTATCATTTACCAGCTCCATTCACAGTTTAAAATAATGCTGTAACATTACCTACTAACTGGCAGGCTTAGGAGCGCATATGTAAGTGCTGTCCTGCTTTCTCACATCTGACAGATGGCAGAGCAGACAGTGGGAGGCAGTATCAAACTGCATCAGCTAAATCTGCAAGAATTACATCATATTTCCATGAAGGAAATGTCATCCTGATGCTCTGTTTTCCTCACGGCACTTCTTCACATCAGGGATGCAGGTCTGATTTTGAGTATGACTAGCATATTAATTACTCTTTCAGAGAAGGAAAAGGCAAGCTGAAAAGGGCAGTATAAGGATATTCTAAAAGCACTGACACCAATCAAATAGCAGCCTCCAACCTTTCTCTACAAAAGGTGAAAACTTGCAATAGCCAACTGTCTTCCAAGAAAAAACAGGGATGATAAGACTTGGAACTCTCACTTCCTAAGCCTATTCAACAGAAGAAAAATCAGCCATTTCTAGACTCAGGCTATAAAGAAAGAAATGCTGGGTTGTGTAAGGTCTTAGCATTGACTCATACTTCCCCTCCTGCCCATTCCCCTTTCTTTACGTGAATATCAAATTGAATGAGTTAAAAACTCAAAATGCAATTAACTTGTTCCATGAGCAATGAAGCTCTTCTGTGTTTTAAATCTTTGACCAACAGAACAGGAAACTCAGTACTCAGATCAAGGTATGGCGTTTCTCAGTGAAGGCACAGACCTGAAACTCTCTTTGTCTATGCCACTAAAACTTAGGAAAACTTAATGAATTAATATCACTATACCCTTTATCTTTCTGTCAAATGGCCAGTCATCTCCTAACCTCTGTCTTTTTACCAAACAGGTAAGATGCAAGCTGCTAAGCCCAATTTCCTCTAAGGTCCAATTTCCACAGAAGTACTTAAGCAAACATAGCACAAAGGATTAATCTACATCCCCTCAACAACACAACAGAACCTCACAACCTCCTCAAATTTTATCAGATCTAAGACCTTATGAAATCTGGGCTAGTGTGCCAAAATTCCCCCTGTGCTTTCGGCACTGACATACTTGACTCTGAAGGACGTAACTTTGGAGCATGGGTGAACAAAAAAAGGCAAATATGCTGCATTTTTACAGCTTCACAGATATGTTCTGCTGTCGTGGTTATGTTCCCTACTTTCCTGGCAGCTCAGTTTGTGCAAAACTAGAGAAAAGTTTCAAGCGAGTAGGCATTACAGAGAGAACATGACACACATTCCCTTCTGCTGAGCAGTTCAAGTGAAGCTTGACATGAACAGCTCTGAATAACAAACTTTGTAATCTGACAGTCTGCATTCTCTATACTTTAACATTCTAATAACTAAGTAGAGCCACAAATACTACACTTTAAGTCCCAGTAAAAATCTCTCATTCCATACTGCGTATCAGATTAAACAAAAAACTCCTACCCACATAACCAGAAATAACAGTTAAATTCTCCATGCATGTAACTGGGCACATGACTTCATTCTCATAATATGTGGAAAAAAAGCAGTGAAAATAGCTTTAATTACTGAAATGATCTGGTTGTAAAATACAAACTCACATCTAAGATACTGTCAATTTTTAAGTTTAATAACAGCCTATGTGTTTCACAAAAACATTAATCTATAATTCACAAGTACCCAATCATAATCAAGGAAAGTATTCTGGAAGCTTCAGAGACAAGTTTCTTTTATACGAGCTTCAAATTTACTAATATCTCAGAACACTACAGATTCAGCATTTCCTTGGCCACCTCTGAGCTTTTTTCAATACCCTTTGACTGCTTAGCTGGTGAATGTTTATACTGATCTTCATTTTCATAGACACAATACAGACACTGCCCATCCTTCCCTGAGATGAAAAGCAGCAATCACAAGGGTCAGTATTCTATAAAGCTAACAATTCTCACAAAGAGTTCTACCAAGCTAATTTAGGGAAATGCCTATGCTTCTCACAGAAAGGGTACAACAGAACTCTCTCATGAAGCCCTGTTTTCTTCAAAAGCCAAGCTAAATTAAATCATACACTCCCTTACTAAACAAGTGAATCCGGAACAGATGCTTTTCATCAAAACTACTGAATTTGGTATTTACATTTACTGAATGCACTTAGGCATTTGTCCACATCTTTCACTTTTAAGATGGAAGTTCCTGTTCTGAGGACAGCCAGTCCAACTTTACTATAACACAAACAAGAAGTGAACTTGTAAAACAAGCATTTAATAGAAACATTTTAGTTTCCCACCCTATCTTTGCATACGAACATAAGGTGAATCTGAAAGACACATCAGCTGGTTCCTTGAGGAAGAAGGGAAACAAATTCTTGCATCCATTGTGGAGAATAACATTAAATCCATTTTAGAAACTAGCTTTTGAAAAGACATTTGTGATTAAGGTTGAATAACTGAGTTCATCCACCAGATGAATATACTGTATAAATAGAATATCTAACCACACATTCGTTAAAGGTACCTGAAGCAAAAATAGAGGCAGGGGCCAGAGGGGGGAAATGAACACGATGTGATCACTAGAGTTGTAAAGAGTAATCTTATCAGAGTAAAGAAAATAAAAGATGGAGAAAAAAAAAAAAAAAAAAGAAAATCTTTTATAAAAAAAAATATTACTATTAAGCAGAAAACTTGTGTAAATCATTGCTCTAAATGCTTGGCCTGAACAGCATGTTAACTGAAGAAAACAAATCTTGTACACACACCTATATAAACACACACATAAATACTCATATACAGATGAGTAACTGGCATATCATGAAGATGAACAGAATGGCACAACCAGCCACTCAGATAAAAAGAAAAGAAAAAGACTTCATCTTTATCAGCAACTTCTACACTCATCACCGGCAATACCAGAATGCTGAACTAGGTGGAATACTATCCCAAGTTCAGTGTAACAAGTCCTAGTGCAGACAGATGTAGACAGGTCCCTTAAAGTACACAGAAGATACTACACTTCTTTTGCCTTAAAATCTACATAATCAATTCATGAGCCTACTGCTAGGACTTAACAATTTTTTAAGGCTGCTTTTATGGAACAGTTTTCTCTCAGTTATCTGTTCTGAAACAAGCACATTCCTCCTACAACAGTACTTCTCTTTCTGGCATACTACTAGTCCAGGTTCCAATAACTGGCAGCATATACCACAATGCTGTGTAAGTTCTATGGAAGGAAATCCTACACTGTATAAAATCCAATGTGTAAAAAGCATTTTAAGTTCACTGAAAGATGCTGTGAGCTCATAGCAGAATACGAGTGATTAAGGTATCAACTCCTATACCAAAATTTATTAGGCTGACAAAAATACAGACTATTGCCACTAAGTGCAAAAGCTACAGAACTATATTCTCCTGGGCCAAACACATTTCTGTCACGGTTTTTTTTCTTGATGAAAGAACAAACATAATGAAGTTATGAACTTAAGGACAGCTGAGACTCCTCACACAGTCAACCCAAAGGTCTGACAGAGATATTCAAACCTTTCATTATGAATTCTATTTTATCTAAACAAAATCTTAAGCTTATTGTTTAATAATTCCCTTTTCATTGGTGTCAAGTACTCCAAAACAATCAATTAGCAAAAATAAGAGAGATACAAATAGGTTATCCAGACAACCCCACTAACAGGCTCATTAACCATCCTCAAAGCTTCGTCTATTTTTGACATATAGAGTTATTAAGCATTCTCATAAATTCAATTTCTCACAGAAGTAGCATCCATCAGTAAGCACTTATGGTGAGCTTAGATAACAAAGATGTTACTTTAAAAATTACTTAGTAGGAAAAAAATCCTTAGAACATGCTCTGAAGAATCTCTGAAGTCCCTGATTTGGAGCAGGACCTCAAAATCTTATTGAGTTTATATTTGTTATATTTATGTTAAGCATACATAGTTTTCTCATCACACTAAAAGCTCATGTCAAGCTATTAAGGATCATGGGAAAATAACTTCATGTTACACATAGGCAAGAACTGTTTGCAAACTCTGTAGTTAGTGCCTTGAAAAGATAGCATTCTGTTCCCAGCCCAATTGCTACTCCAGGCAACTGGTGTCCATTCACCACAATGAGAGCAGAAAGATTCTCTTGTAGTTTCACGGTTTCCTCCTCTGGAGTGAACTTAAATATGACAGAAAAGTAAAGTGGGTCTAATTGGCTTTGGTTTGGATAGGGAAAGGGAAGAACCAACAGAAGTCTGAGCAGTTCATATGCTTGTCCCAGCACAATTCTCATCTATGTACAAAATAAGGTGCAACTCTTATTCTCAGCTCTGAATGCAGGAAAAACAAAATCAATTTCAACCAGCAGCACTGAATATGATTATGTAAGATTAAGTGTCAGGTTTCCACAAGTGATCTTAATTCTCGCCTTACAAAACTGTTCTCAACTTTTCAGTTTTGCAATCTACATTCTTTTAAAAACTAGACATATTTAACTTTCCCCAGTTTTTATAAACATCTATCCCAAAATAAACCTATGGGGGGGGGGGGGGAAGCCTTTTTTCCCCATAAAGATTCATTTTTATCAAATTAAATCAAAATTTATTTCTGCTGCACATACACATCTGGCCTGGTTACAGATGGGACAGAGGTGATTTTATTAATGGTGTCTCATGCTATGACTTGTCTTAATAAAAAAAAAAAAAAAAAAAAAAAAGGTAAGACTGTTGTTTCATTGTTGCTGAGCAGTGCTATGCAGAGCCAAGGACTTTGCAAATTTACATACTGTCTTGCCAGTGAGGTACCTGGAGGAGCACAGAGCTGGGAAGGCATAGAACCAGGAGAGCTGACATGAACTGGCCAAAGGGATACTCCTTACCACACACTGTTACATGGAACTATAAAAACTGGGGGAAGTTGACCAGACAGCAGTGGCTGCTTGGGTACTGGCTAGGCATTGGTCAGTTGGTGGTGAGCAATTGCACTGTATCATGCTGTATACCACTTGTCATATTTTACATATATATATATATCTGTATATATACACGCACATACTTATATTTGCATGCATGTGCATGCATATTACTATTATCTTCATTATCATCACCACTTTTATTATTTTGCCCTTCCTTTTCTGTCTTAGTAAACAGTTTTTAGCTCAGCCCATGAGTTCTACTTTACTTTTTTCTTTCCCCCCCCACCCCCCAGTCCTCTCCCTCATACCACTAGGAGCAGGGAGTGAGCACATGGCTGCACAGTGCTGAGCTGCTGCCAGGTTAAACCACAACAAGTACCCAACTTCTACCTTACAAAGCAGAGGAGTCAACAATGGCAAAAAGATTTAAAAAAGAACAATTACATTACCATTTTGCTGATGAACAGTCAGTAATTGATCTTTTTTGAAGATCTCAGTAGGGTTTTTTTTTTTTTTAAATAGATTGACATAGCTGAAGAAGCAACTGTGAATTAAAATTGAGACTGGTGCCCGTCACTTACCATATGTACTACTTCGGGGTAAATAGGTTCTGTAATCACATTGCGATTGTGTGTGATATATTCTACCATTTCACTTAAAGCTGCTCGTTTCACTTCTTTCCACTTTAGGTCACTTAGTGGATCAGAAACAAAGTCAAAAAGTACACAACATTGTCGTAACTTCTGGATAAAAAGCTTTTCTTGATCAGCAGGAGGAACATCTGAAAAGTGAAAATAATTGGTTATAAGTTACATTGCATCAGATTTCACTCATTTTTATTTCCCTGAGACACAGGCATTATGCTCTTTATAAGCAAAATTCTTGAATCTTCTAACAAATTTCAGCAACATAGTGGTCCAAAACATTAACTCTATAAAATACAGTATTGCATAGAATGAATTAAGACCGCAAAGTGATTCATGCTTGCCTTTGCTAGAAATAGGTACTGCATGGAAAACAACACACATCTGGGGAAAAAAAATGCCTCAGGGAATTCCCCAAAAAACTCTATTTGTACACAAAACATTATGCTGCATTTGCAGAAATATTCTTTGAGAATTAAGAAATACACTTCTGGATTTTCAGCTTCTCCAACAGCTGAAACTAATGAGTCACTTTTTCAACCTCAGACTCATCACCAAACAAATTCCATTTCTCCATCAAGCATTCCTACAATATAAGTGGTAAACACACATAAGCATAAAATAACTACTGAAACTACAAAACAGAAAAAAAAAAACATTAATGAAATTGGAGTAGATGCACTCAGCATCTTCAACTATTTTGCCAATTTGTAACACTAATTTGAATGTTCTGCATGTGCAAGAGAAAGACTGGGATTATAAATCTTTTGAAGCATTTACAGTTCATTTAAGTAACTACAGCCAGCTCTGCAACATGGTGCACCCTCAATAAATTTGAGGATGACATCAAGATGGGATGGCGAAGAGTCCATCTCACTGATGGCAGAAAGGTCCTACACACACAGGGATCAGGATAGGCTGGATAGGTGGGATGAGGCCAATGGTATGCAGCTCAACAAGACCAAGTGCTGAGTCCTGCACTTTGACCATGACCCCAGGCAACAATACAGCTTTGGGGCAGAGTGGCCAGAAAACTGCAGAGAGAAAGGACCTGAGCACATTGGTTGATGCTTGAGTGAACGTGAGCCAGCTATGCCCAGGTGGCCAAGAAGGACAACAGCATCCTGGCTTGTATCAGAAATAGTGCAGCTAGAAGGAGCAGGGAGGTGACTGACCCTCTTGACACTGGTGAGGCTGCACCTTGAATGCTGGGTCCAGTTTTGGGCTCCTCACTGCAAGAAAGACATCGAGGCTCTGGAGCAGTTCCAGGGAAGGGCAATGAAGCTGGTGAGGGCTCTGGAGCAAAGGTCTTATGAGGAGCAGCTGAGGGAACTGGGATTGTTTAGTCTGAAGAAGAGAGGGCTCTGTGGAGACCTTATTGTGCTCTAAAACTACCTGAAAGGAGGTTGTGGTGAGGTGGGGGTCAGCTTCTTCTCCTGGATATCTAGCAACAGGACTAGGGAGAATGGCTTCAAGCTGCACCAGGAGAGGTTTGGGTTGGACATTAGGAAAAACAGCTCATCCAAAAAAGTGGTCAGGCACTGGAACAGGCTGCCAGGGAAGTGGTGGAGTCGCTGTCCCGGCACGTGGTCAAGAAACATGCAAATGTAGCACTAAGGAACACGGTTTAGTGGGCAATACTGGTGATAAGTAGACAGTTAGACTAGACTATCTGAGAGGTCTTCTCAAACTTTAATGATTATATGATTGAACACTGGTCTTCTACGCCAGATCACAACCACCAAACATAATCCAGGAGCTGATACACACATACTCAAAAAAACATTCAAAGAAATAACATTGTCGGGTCTCACCAATTTGAATATAAGATATGAAAAAAAACAAAAAACCACAACAACCCAAAACAGTGAGTTTTAAGTCAAAGTAAGTAAACAGTTAGTTTGACATTGTTTAATTTATCATCACTCAGGTGCAGCTGGTAATAAAATGCATTAACTAATAGGGACAGTAATATTTCTACTCTGCCTTTCAAGACTCCAGTCCCCTTGCTCTCCAACTCCCCCCACCTGAAGCATCTTTGACCTGTGAAACCAGTCTATATATTTGTAATATTTCTGAACACCTTTTGCTGGTGCTTTATTTTACTACTCCTCACATTTAAACTGCCTCTTCTCAGGTGTGTGCAAAACTATTTTATTAAATTCTTCTCTTCAACATACTTCACAGATACTGAATGTGACAGAAACTGGCCTCAAGTTATCCAGAAACCAACCAACCAACCCAGCCAAGGAGAATATTTGTACTCTTTCCACAACTCCATTTCTTTGTCTGTAACACTATTACATCAATTTGCATGTAACCTTTTGAGATAAATATTGCCTTGACTTTTACACAGTGCTTTGTGCAGTGGTATTTTTACTGTTTGACAAGGACACCTTGGTTCTCTGAAGGAGTTCAAGTTTTTACCTTCCAGCTTCTACCTGATGCTACAAAATTCTACGTGTGTCTCATGGTCTGCCTAAGTAATCCCAAAAGTAATTAAAATGACCAGTGCATATGACATCATGGTTCATTACATACAGCCAAAGCTTTGGGGATCTGGACATTAACTTTCAGTAATTAAGGAACACTTAAATAACCAGTCAGATGTAAAGAAAACAGTACCAGATTTTGACAGCAGCAAAAAACCACATCCAATTAAAATGGTCTAATAACAACAGCATTAAGTTTAAGACAGAGATCCTGCTTAAGTTAGCAGCATAACACATTATGTTTTTGCATGACAACTCTTTGTTTTTAATTACTGTTGGATATGAATTGCTGAGTCATAAATAGCACGATAAAAGGCAAAATAAAACTAGATTGCCTACTTCTGCTTCTCCTAGGTGATGGCTTTTCTTTTCCCATAGCATAACATAGAATGCAAAACTTAAAAGTGAAACAAGCCCTCATCAAACAACGGATTTCCAGAGGTACTACTGAACGTAAACATGCACACACCCAACACACGCATGCAAACTAATGAACTGAATGTCTGACTGACTGATGCCTGCAGTCCAATTGATTTGGTAGAAACCATGTTGCTATCCTGTACTACCCAAAATCCAGAGCCTAAGAGTCTACAATCTCAGAAGTAACAGACACAATTCCAACCACCTGAAAGGAGAGGAAGCATTAAAGCTATAATTACCACTAATCTCTGAAACAAAAGACTGACAACTAAGAGGGTCGAGAAATACTCTAAAAAGGCAAGCCAGCTACCTCAATATTAATTTTGAGTTGGCTTAAAATTTTAAAGTACTTCAGTTACACTTGTAAACAATTATTTGCCATGTTCCTCCACCCTCACACGTGCTCGTCCATAGCTTTCACCTGTCTTGACCTCAAATCCCTCATGATGCTTCTGAAGTACTTGCTGTCAAGCTGAGATCATCCCTACTTCTAATGTTTGAAAGGATGATTTCAGTATAACAACAATTACTTAAAGTGACCAAGAAACCGTCCTGATTACACCATAACTTTTGTGTAGAGAATGTGTGTGTAGCAGAAGAAGTCCGAAGAAGTCTTTATCTGAAGCCATGTGCCAGGGACACGTGCTTTCAGTTCACTGCCTGGTGACTTGTGCATCAGCTTCCACTTCAAAGATAACCTCTAGATTCTAACTGTTCAGGTTAATAGACATCTGAAGGGAATGTTAATGGGTAATTCTTTTTTTTAATTTTTAGATTTGAGCAGCTCTTTCAGCACTGTGGCTATTCAAAAGCTACTCCTTATGATTATTCTAAAATTGGCATTGGGTACTATCCACTGATCCACTCCCCTTTTGCAATTTCAATCATTTACATTCAATACTTACAAATTTTGTTTCCAACCAATTTTGATTTCCACCAATTCCTGACGCCAGATTTAAACAAATACTATAATGGCAGATTTTATGCCCAAATCAGCATTATTTACCCCATTATTCTTCCTGCGAAATAATTTCGAACACACTACAAAAGGTATCCCCAGAAGTCAGTGTTATGATCACAAGATAAGCCTCTGAGCCCGAAGGATCATCCTTCTTTCTTTGTTCAGGTATTTCAGGTTCCCTCATTTCAGTCCCAGGGTAGTTGCTGCATCATCTAACCCAGCCTACAGACAAGCAGGCTCTGCCTCTTCATACTTAATGGCATTGATTCTGAAGTAACTACTCCATTTAAAATCCTCAGACTGTGGCCTTGCCAGACAAACTCACTGATGAGCATAGAACATTTCCTTCCACTGTGCAATTGGTATCAGCTGTACTTTTACTATCTGACTGAATACACCAGCATCACACTCCGACACAAGGTGCTCAGCTAACAGGACAGTTAACAGGAGCGCTGACAGAGCACAGATAATCAACTGTGAAAGACAAAATATAAACAGAGTTCTCTGAATGAAAACAAACTCTTTGGAAGCTCCAGGTACTTCTTCAGCAGCGATTACTGCAAAACCAAAGTAAATGAATTCACTGCAAAGTGTTCCCACTGGTAACTGTCCTCCTCCTGTTCCTGCCTGCTTCTCAGCTGGTCTGTGACACTACTCTGCACCCAGGAGCTATAAACTACAACTTCATGAGATCATTTCTTAAAAGGTAGCATAGCTCCCTCACAGAACTAGAACATCACTACGTGATGACAAGCCCCGATTTCCCCATTTTCATAAAATAATAAACTTTGCCTGTCTTAAAAGAAAATTAGAAATTGGAAAATAAAAGTGAAAAAGTTCCTGGACACCCATGCAGTATTTCATGACATTTATCAACTGTAAGTCCGTAGAGAACAGACTATTCTCTGTACAACCTTTTTTACTCAAACATAAAAAAAAATTAAAAAAATCATATTTTTAGTTCTGTATTTTCTGTCATTACTGTGTCCACGATTGTCCCTTTTCACAGAAGCTCTTTTTTCTATATCAGCATTTAACAGTTCCTGACTGAAGGGCTGTAAGTCAAGACATGTTAAGCCATGCAGAACAGCTGTTTTCTAGTACAGACTGTAACTGAAACAAAGTCAAACATTCAAAGTTTTCAGGTTATGTCTCGGTGGGAATAACAGCTGATACAATTGCTAGCACAAAACAATCTGCGGTCAGTAGAACTCCCGACATCATTTTGGAAGCAGAAAACAAGGAACACTGATGATAATTTACAGAAAAATACATAGAGGACACACAATCCTTCTTCCTTGGTATGAGCACTTCCTTACTCGTTTGTAAAGGCTCAGCAGAATTATCAGTCACAGAAAAAAAGACTGCTAATAGAGCAAATTCTGAAAGTGACTGTTACCTTAGGACAGAAGTGCTCTCCAGCACATACCACGAAGAATACTGTTAACACAACACAGTCCCTTACGGCCATCTAAAGCAAGCATTGGTGTCATTTAAATTGGATGTCATTAGAAAACCAAGCAGCATCAGTAGTGTTAGTAATGCTTTGTAATTTGCACCACAGTTATGCTTAACACGAGGAGTTGTATCTTGCCACAACCATTTTTTCCCCCACAGACATCTCAGCTAATATTACTGTGATAGCTTTTTGTTCAAGAATAAGTGTTCAGCATCCAGAGTAAAGGAAAAGAAAGTTGCCAGACATGAAGGCAGAGGGACTGCAGAACATGAGAAAACAAACATGGCTTTAACAGAATTATCTTTTTTTTTTTTTTTTTTAAGAATTAGTGATCAAATCTTAAAAGAAATCACATTAATGGCAAGATGACAAATGCTTGTCTAACTTTTGATCAAATTCAATTCAAAGTATTTACCTGATTTTGAAAGGATTAAATTACTGTTCAAGTCTCAATCAAGAAAAACTTTGGATTACAGAACTTCTACTTCATTTCTATTACTTGATGTACTCATTACAGTTCTTTGACTTTCTTCAGCAGCTTTTACTGAAAACATGACAGAACTAATTAACACTGAGAGACATAATTCCCCTAGATAACGGTGTTTTATCTTAATAGGTGATAACAGAAATAAGGAGCTTGAAAAAGGAAATTTTGCAGTTCACGCACGGAATGTTTAATTAATGCCATTACTCCTAGCACTGCTTCAAAATACACTTAAGGAATGCAAAAAATTAATATAATTACATATAATATGCAGTGTGTTTCACACAGTAACTCGCAGCCCTGGGAGTTCTGGTGCAGATTACCTGAAACAACCAAGATTTTATGATGCATACAATAGATCGCAAAAACAGATATAACAACATCAACAGCAAAACACTTTCTGTGAAACTCTACTGATCCTATAGAAATATGTTTTTGTTTGTTTGTTTTTGAGGGGGGACAAAACAAACACTCAGTACAATAAAAACAACCACAGTGATCAAAGCCACAGGAACATCCAAGGAAAAACACGGTACTTGTATTCAACTCAAGAGAGCATGACATATCAAAATGAAAGGCACAGAAAAGAACAAGCTTCCACTCTACCTCACTACTAAAAGGTACATTAAGTAAATCAGTGTCATAAAAACCGCAGCTGAGTCTTAAACTCCTGTCAAGTTTGAGGTCCAACTGCAATTACCATATATTATATTTGTGTACATTCCTACTGTGAAGTTTGACTTTTATTTTCCCCTTTCTTTTTCAAGATCATATTTCCTGTCAGAAACAGGACTCTGAAGGTTGGATGAACATTCAGCCTGACCTAGAACAACAAAGCCCATGGTTCTCCAGCAACTCCTGCTCAATAATTAAAATTACAGGTGCTCACAGCTTCTGTAAGGAAGACAATAAAATGCTTTGATAGTTTGAATAGCTAATATAGTTGTTTTGTTCCTGGCCAATTAGAAGGTGAGCTGAGACCAACAGATGGATGCACTCCATCTGAACTGATGCTCATGCAGCAGCCTGAAACTTTGCAAGCATGACCTGCTGTGGGTCAGCTGCCTTTATGCAGCCCCACAGTTCTCAGGAGCATTCCGGGAGAGAAATGAGAAGCAGCTGTAAGCAGTGGCTATTTCCACTCCTCTCTGCCTTCAAGGAACTGAGCTGCTGCCATCAATACCTTTTGGCTGTTCTCCAAGTAACAGAAATTTGTAGCTGGTTTCTCTGTCTTTGGAACTGCACTGCTCCTAACTACTGCTGTTCCACATTCTGTAATGCACTTTGACAAGACTGGCATCCATAATAAGTACTTTTCTATATATTTAGTTTAAAAACAATGCTTGAAATAATGTTTAAGTGTCACATTTTCTATCCACAGTATAGAAGCAAGCTGTGTCTTATTTTCAAGAGGTGAAAATTTCAGAATGTTCAACTGTATTTTTCAGAAAAATCCAGCATTATTTTTCCAGTGAAGGAATAGCACTGGCTTTGCTTCTGTGCTGATCTGCAGTCTGGATTGAACAGTCCACTTAAAACAAAAAGAGATTCCACCTATGACAGGTTCTGTCTGAAACTTGGCTTAACCGCATAGGACAGAAATTGGAGGGAGGCAAGAAGAGAAAGATGCCTGAAGTCATTAAGTAAACAGTATTTTAAGTTTTGTGCTTCTAAATAAAGAAATCTGTTTATTCAAATGAAAGGCATCTCACTGGAATGCATGATTTTCCTTTTTTGAAACAATATAGTCTTTCATTTAATGGAGAAAAAAAATTATACACTAGGACTGCTAGAATTAAACAAGCTATCAGACTAATAACAGCAAAAATAAATAAAAAAAATCAAACACTACAAAACCATCATGGCTTAATAAGGTTAAGAGAGCCAAGAAGCACATGTGTTGTCACTGAAGCTCAGAACAGGTGCTTCACAGCACTAATCCACTGTGAAAGCTGTAGTCTTTAGGGAGTCCAGAGCTGAAGGCTGTGGCTGGTGGAAGCAATAGCGATGAGACTGAACTGTGGCTTTGATGATAGAGAAACTTCAAGTAATGACATTTCACTGTCAAAGATTTTAAATGAGAGATTAAGGACTTGTAATCAAGTAGAATTTTCTATCATTCTGGCAGAATTCAAATATTAAACAATCTGAGTCTCTGAAATGACTTCCAGCAACACCTTTTACAGGTGCACATGATAACTATCAATGAGAAAAGTGGATAAACAGCAAGTAAGCTCTGCATCTCATTATGCAATGACTTTTCAGTAGCGATACAAAATCATCCTGCCTCTACAGTCCTGTTTTAAAAACAATGTTAGCTCAAATCCACTTTCTTTGACATCATACGAAATTAAAAACAAAAGAAACACCTTGAGAACACGTGTATTTCAAACCTATCTGAAATAAACACTTTTAGCCTAGATTAAAACATAATAAAAATTACAAAGAAACCACAAGTGCATAAATACTTGAAAGGCAATGTACCATGAAGAGAAAAAATAGGAATGCTTATACAGGAAATGACAAGTGTAACAAGCAGAAATGGGCTTGAGCTAATGAAATAAAAATTCCACCTGAAAATTAGGGAGAAAAATGACAGCAAGTAAAATCAAATAGACAGTGGAAGGGAAAAAGGAAAAAAGAAAAAAAATCCTCATCTTAACAAGGGAAGAGGGAAACCAAAGAAACAAAGAACTTTCAGAGCTTTTGGGCACAGGTATAGTTAATATGACAGTAACACCCATTTTAAACACAAAACACTTACTAGTAACATAAGGGAAAATCCTCTATTTCCCAGCTCTTAGATGAACTTTACAAGATGCAACTAATCTTGTGTACACCTTCCATTGTATTACTGCCTGAAATTTTGTGGAAACAAACCTATTATGAAGCACTTTCAATTGCATTTGATTTTATTAAAGATAGAGTTTTATATATTAAAACTGAGAAAGTGAAGAGCTACTGCTAAGGACACTGGTAAAACTAGATTTAAGTTATGTTAATATAACAGGGTGCACAACCAACCACCACTATAAAATATCTAGGCTACTTTCTAAGCAGTCTATCAGCCTGGTTCTTCTCATTGTTCCACTTGCTAAACCCTGGGTTACAGCTTGTTTTCTACTAGGCACTTCTGAATGATAAAATATATACATTTAGTGATGGGATTCAGCATAAGTATTGCCAGATAAAATAAGATTTCACTGAAGAAATGCTGGGTCACGTATAGGCTTAGGAAGAGATGACATAACAGATAAGAAAGCATGACCATGGTTTGTTTTTCTGTACTGACAAACCTAGAGTTTCACATTCTAAAGCAATGTAACTTCATGCAAGAAGTTTGATTAAGTTGTAACAAACACAGCTGCATGTATTTGCCAGTTTGTTGTAAGCTCACATTTATTTTTAACTTAATTAAATACTCCCATAACTTCCATGGTAAAAAGTCTAAGAGAGTTTTCCAAATTATCCATTATTTTCAAAATTAGAAATAGGATGTGGAATATGCAAGCCTTTTCAAAAACCTATTTATTGGGAGTGCTGTAACAGTGAAGGTAACCAAATCTTCATGAAAATGACCTTTCAGCAGACACTAAGTCCCACTGAGAATACTCCTGAAAAATTCTACAGCTCAATACAGTACTGTCTCTTTGTTACTGGCATAAGCAAAACATTAGCTTCATACGCCTGTGAAATTTAGGAGCCTTGCGTGATGCAGCTCAGGTAAAAAGAAACAGTCAAGTGTGATAGCGGCAATGTTTTGGAAAGTAACCTTAGAACTAAGTAGGTCATCAGTAGCTTGCTTGGCAGCCACTCCTTGCCATGTCAACAGCCAATGACAATTACTTCAAATACTAACAATTACTAGCAGATCCCTGCTGGGAACTAGAATTCATGTTCTAGCAGCAAAGGAAGTTTTGACTCATGTAAGAGAAAGCCAATTATGTCCGTTTCAAAATGTACTGAAATACATGGTTTCAACATTACCATGTTTGAAGACAGATACTGAAGACATGATATTCTAGCACATTCTGTTAGTAACGGGTGCTTAAGAATTTCTATTTAACCCAATTCAAAACAATTACTACTGCACAACACAACACCATTTCCTCACATACACTGACAAACATTTAACACCAAAAAAGATGCCTTCAGGCTCGTGTTTATTCTGATTGAAAGGTCAGCAAGACCTTAATTTCCTACTGGGAAAAGAACAAAACCAAAATTTTTTTTTTTTTTTTAAATATATCATGCACATAAATAACAGTCCTCAAACCTCACCTCCACCCCCCAAGAAACCCCAGCAAAACTAACAAAAAAACATCCTGTGCATCAGATTTTGGAGTTTAATAATCTTATGTAGAAAGTGTCTATGTTAAAAGAAGCAAAAGAAAGTTATCTGGGAAGAGGTTGGAAGAAACATTCTTGTCTAAAGGTTTATTACAGTTCCTTTGGAGTATGTCTTTGAAGGAAAACCTCTTACATTCAAAGAGCAGATAACAACTTTCCTTCATCTATTTATGGAAGTTCAAGCTCTGATCATCATGCCAATTTTCATTCCAGTACGTGAATGAACATAGGAAACCTCTGAAACAGCACCGACTTTTACATGCTTTCACATTAAATAGAGAAGCAGTAATAGAACTTGGTTCCAGAAGCTGTGTGAAAATTCATACCTGGTGGCTTGAATTCAAAAATGTTAAATAAATTCCATAAAACTAGTCAAAACAGAAAATGTTTCTGAGTAGACTGCTACAACCAACTAAAAAAAAAAGTTAAAAAGTAATTTTTTAGTTAGTATTTACTACTTTTAGGTTTCATAGTTCATCTTTAACCTACAAAGAAAATATTTACTTAATCAAATTCAGGCACCTATCAGTAGCAGGAGCAATTATGAAAATAGAAGCGCTGAAGCCTGACAAAACTGACACTTCCACCTCTGATAATGGTTCAGAGCCAGCCCGCACCCCTAGTTTTAACTGCATTTGAAAAAAGAAAACTTAATTGGCAAACAGTAGAAATGGCATTGCACAACCTGTACACAGAGGGAGATTTGGCTTTAAAACACCACACATTCAGAACGTCAACTCAGTTGTGTGGCCTTTAAACACCAGCATGTGGGCGTACGCCTAGCACAGACAACACTGAATTTCCACTGGTATAGACTGTGTAGGTCAGACATAAAGGTTCAAATGCAAAAGCCACTGCCATGCAAGGAACATCCTGTCTGCTTCGATCTAAGTACTCCTGTACCTTAAATATTGCTGATGCCCACTAAAGCTATATGGTTTCAAATACTGTTTCAGTAGCTAGCAGCAGTTGCAAAGAATTAGCTGACTCAACAGAAGTTAAAATACATTATTAAAAGCTTTGAACAGAAATAGGGACAAACTTTTTTTCAGAAATTATCACACTGAATTTTCATCTTGAAGTGAAAACCACCAAACAGAAGAACTTTGATCCCTGAATAAAAATTGAGGACAATGTGCACTTACACTGATACAACTCTGCTTCCTTTGAAGGGAGTAAAAATTACACCGTGACTCAATAAACGCAACAAAAATTACGGGTGACTCTTCCTTCCTCTAATTTAATGGAATTTTTAGTACAACAGAAAGTCCCCTCCAAAGCCTTTATATATATATATATATATATATATATATATATATATATATATATATGTATACACACACACACACACACACACACACACACACACAGCAGTTCCCCAAGAGATTTTAAATATTGCACGGATACTTAACATCTTCATTGTTTCCAGTAGCTTAATTTAGATGTACATACTTTATACATGAAGATTTAGACAAAGACCAGAAAACAAAATAGCTACAGCAGGAGTGACAGAAATACAGAACGCATGGATAAAATATATCCACGGATGCAAAGTGAAGAGTTAATAAGCATACTATCATGCTAAACTCAGCAGGAATGATAAATAACAAAGTTCTTTTAGATCTGCTCTTGGTCAAGTATCAAAAGTGTTTTCCTTGAGTTTCTTCAGAAAACAGTTTTAAAAAACCACCACATCAGACTCTGCCTGCCATGCACTACAGCTATGTCTGGATGTCTTCCTAAAACCAGTGCAGGAGGCAAAACACTAACAATCATTTATATGAAATATCAGTCCTTTGATAATTACCTAATACTAACTGATGAAACTCACAGTATGCATTTCAATATCTTATAGATATGAGACCTCAGTTTGTTGAGAACAACTGCTACTTATTCCCTCTTTCAAAGGAACACTTCCCAAAAAGAATAGTAGGGGTGTTTCAGTGTACCACTGGTTACACAATGCTAGGGAGCAGTACCAGCCAAAAACATGCTATGAGGATACAACAAACTTATAGTGAGAAGGACGACAATAAACTCCTGGAGTGAGGCTCAACATCAGAGCATGGGTGGCTCAATGAGAAGGAACTGCTGTCAGCCCAAGCAATTTGCCCATGCCCAAATCTTGAGATTATCCATCTGAACATGGCTCCCCTCAGCTGAGAACCAAACTAAAAAACATTTACGACCCATAAAAATGACAAAACACACACTGACCATGGGAAGTCCCATTAACTGGATCAGCAGGTGAAGAAAAAGATTTCTGGGCTAAAGGCCTTCAAATACTTCCGCTAAAAAATACCTGGAGTTTCAGAAGTAGTTGTCAATTTTAAATTCACTAAAATAAGTATAGTGGTTCATTTGTGTAATGGAAGCCTCTGGAGAAAATGTTTAAAAGGTCTACTATTCCACACAGCATCCTTCCCAAGAAAACTGCACTGCGACAATAAGGACTATTTGTACCCTAAACGTGTACTAAATGTTAATGCGTTAAAGGATTAAAGAAAAAATATTTAAATAAACATACATACTCAAACCAGTTAAAGCTGACTGTGTACACTTATAAGTCCTAGCTTACTCAGAAGATATTTTGATTATCCATGTTCTCTATAAAACACCTACCTGCCACTTAGCTTTTAGACTACCACCGAGCAGCTAGCAGAGCATTAAGAAACAAACAAAACAGTGGTTTTGTGTGCTATTTTTAATCGTACAAGTAGTTCCAGTTACCCTATCTTTAGCACTTTGCAAAAACAGTGAGAATCATAAAACATCGTAATAGCTTTCATGAAAGCAGCACACAAAATTGAGACTATGGAAGTAAAAGTACCAATAGGTGTACTGGCATCAAACACATTAAGGAGTCTGCTTTAGTAAAAAGAAAGGAAATACTGCTCTTTTTAAATTTTAAAAAGTAACTATATATACATATACAAATATATACATATATATATATATATAGTCATTTTTTCCTTCTATGTGCAACAAAGAATCACAGCTTCATCACAATTTTCATCAGAAGTTGCCCCCTCACTGCCACTAGGCTAATTCCTCCTGCACCACAGAACACACAGAACAGCTCACATTGTCCAGTCTTGTTTTATGCAGAGATTTCACACTCCCTTCTGCAGTCTTGTTCTTAAGTTTAAATGCTTTCACAGTGAAAAATTTTCTTCTTTGTATTCAGTCCCAATCTCTGTGTTGCAACTGGCATTGGTCACCTCTCCTCAAGCACTGTGCATCTCTGAGAAGTGCCTGGCTCTGTTTCTCCATCCCCTCCCCTCCTGTCAGCTGAAGAAAAGAGCACCACTCAGCCCTTCCTTCCTCAGGCCAGCAAACCCAGTTCCCTCAGACTCCTTTTGTACATTATGAGATTAATGGCTGCTGCTCTTTATGCTGAATTTACCCTGCATTACTGCTGAAGTGTAAGCTTTGGCCTCTACTTCCATTTAATTCATTACTAAATTGATATATATATATATATATATATTTAAGGCTAAGAAACAGTTCCTGAGAAGTAAAAGCCCTTATGACATTTCAGGATGTATTGACAGAAATACATACAAGCCAACTCTTTTTCCAGGGAAAAGAAACAACTTTTTGTTTGTTTGAATGAAATAAACGAGCTTCTCTCCTTTAAGAAAAAATTGCTTATCACAGGCTCAAATGCATTATGCAGCTCACTTAGAAGCTCAACTCACTATCAAAAGAACTTGACCTTCCATATTTAAATACTAAAACACAAAGCAGAAATGCACTTTTCAATAGCTAGAGTGCACTTGGTTGCCCTAAGGTGGTCCAAGCTTAGAGAAAGCACCAAGTGATCGACTTTGTATTAATGCCAAACAGAACCAGCAGTTTTCATTGGGCTTTTACAAGAATGCAAATTCCCACCCAAATCCTCAGATATCTGCATTAAAAGAACGTTACCACATATTTTTGGTCATATGCTCTGGAAGAGCATTTATGAGAAGACAGAATACACACTACCTTCCATTATCTGTTGTTCAAGATTAAAAGGAGCATATGTAAAGAACAGGCAAAGTTAATTACTGCACTTTTTACTTTATCTGAATGACGCTCAATTAACCTGAGCCCATCAAAATTTCAATTTTTTTCATTCCCTTGGAAGGCAGAGAAGAACGGATGACAGGATATCTGAAATAGGTGATGGCCTACAGGAAGCCTCAGTGTGAGCTGACAGGATCAGGGCGTTCTCAGCCTCCCTCCCACACAAATTTCATCATGTCTTGCAAAATATCTTGAAAATCATTTTGAAAAAGCATGAATAGACAACGTTACCAACTGCAGCAGTCAGCAACTAGGCCACTAAAGCAAATGCTACACTCAGATCAGAGCAGAGTTTCACCAATACTTTGTTCAAATAACTGTCCACATCTTGAACTCATAAAAGCAGGGCTACTCTCACACTACTGGCAAAACAATATTAAGATATTTTTCTTACAGCAGTCAACTGTATTCCTAATGCAAAATACTTGCCCCCCTCAAATGAATAAACATCTATGATCTGCCCACACAAAGAACCAAGATCATTTATTTTCTAACTGCAATCTGTACAACTACAGCTTTCAGCAAGACTGCTCAACGGTACATATGAACTGATAACTCTGAAGTCTAGTGACAAATGTTAACTGCCCTAATCTACATTGCTTTCACAGCTGCTTTCCTTGCTTAAAGTACTGAGATGAAGGCCCAATTCCTTGCCCCAGGCCTCATATCAGTTACTTGGAACAAGGCTCTGAGTGCACTCCCATCACCCTAGGGGTTTAGCTGCCAGAAGAGCTTCATAAGGAGAAAGCATCTTGAAAACACCGTCCTGCTTTCCTCTCTGCTGTCCTTATGTCATCTCCATAGCTATTTATCTGTCAAAATATACACAGACATCCCACCACCTGTTTCTTTACCTACTCCATCTTTACTTGCTTCTCAATGCACACAGGTCTCTACCCAGGACCATGAAACACAGCAGTTACTTCCATACCCATGATGGCTGCTTAATGTGAAATGGAGATTTTCTTAGCTTTAGTTTGTTCCAAAATGGGGTAAGCTTACAGCTCATCATGATCACCAATAACGAGCAGTTCAGCTGACCATCATGTGCTATCTTTGTACTCTTAGAACGATCAATGCAGCAACAGAGCAACTGGGATGTCCTGGAAAGCCTGCTGCAGGTAGAATGACCAAAGGGCATACCACCCCAGCAGGCCAAACACCCTTCCTGAGCCAGTGCTTTCAGCATAAGCAAATAAGACGGCAATGGCTGTGCTCCAAGTGCATTCACTCAGTGGCTGTGCTCTCCTGGTGTTTGGTGTTCTCCACAATAGGTCCAAAGTCATATTCTGCAGGCCTGATTTCCACATATTGGTCTCAGGCAACAGCCAGCAGTCTGACTGTGACAAAGGGCAGAGCCTCACAGTACCAAACCAGGAAAGGAGAACAGATCTAGTGACTGCAGTCAGGGTCAGCCAACAGTTCAGTGCTTGCTGAACAAGTGACTTCAAGCCAGGTAGTCAACATGTCAAGATCCAGAGAGATGAGGTACATAGCCTAAGATAAGGCTGCAACTTGGATGGGACAATTACAAGGTCAAGGGCCTGAGCTTAATGACAGCTCCGCAGTGAAGGACTAGGCCTGATCCTTACACTTCAAAGGAAGTAATTCTACTAGGACCATCAGTCCCGTACCACAGGAGGTGATGTAGAAGGACTGTAAGAGCAGCATGGATTGTGGAAAGCAGTAAATCTTTGTCACTACGCTTCAGAGTTAGCGGTACATTTTAATTATTAATACTGTTCTATTAGGCTTCATTTGGGAGGCAAATCAGTACTGGTTACATCAGAGCAGCTAGCAGCATGAGGTACACAAAAGAATGAAGTATCTTCTGTGTGTATGCATGGAAGGGATGTATTCCCCTCTCTGCTCCCTATGATCTCTAAAGAAATTCCTCTGAGATATAATACCAGACACTCATCTAATTTCCTGCCATCTGAAAAATGCAAATTAACCCCATAGTACTTTCTTAATTGCTTACAAGAAAGTTCTCTCTTCAGTCATTAATAAAACAAAAACAACAAAAAGACACAAAAGCAACACAATTCTTAATCTCAGTCTTTCTAGGGTATTATTACATATACCAAAAATATTGCATTTAATACATTTCAGAAGCTTCTTAAAATACATTTCCACAATTATGTATTTGATCTGAGCAACAAGAGGGATAATAGATTCACTAATGTGAACCTTTTATCATACCAAGACAAAGGATTGTTAGGGCTCAGCAGTATAATAATACATAGTTCTGCTTCAAACCTTCTTCCTAAAACCTGCTTCCTAAAACAGACTCGCACCTTTAAAAGATGGGGCTTCTACCCTTCTAAAAGGCAGCATGTATCATTAAATTAAGGTGATTTGTGAAGAAGGAAAAGCTACAGTCCAGGAAGTCACAGTTATATTCCCCTGACAACAAGCAAAGCCCTTATTCTTACTCAAAGGAATTTTACCACATTTTCCCCCCACTCACAGAACAAAATTAGAGTCTTCAAGAATACATTCAGTCTCACTTCAGACAGAGGATAAGGCTGTTTTATAGATAAAAAGAAATCATGATTTTTCCACTTACGATGACAGCTACTACTGTTCCTGAATATTACAAGCTTCTGAATATTGCTTGTTCATTTAAAAATTAAGCTTCCAAAGCAAAATATTTTTAGCATATGAAATACTCATTAAAAAAAATTTTTTTTTCAGTGCCAACAGCTAGTCTATGCCTGAGTAAGCTGAGAAGAAAAACGTAATCATAAGCAGCATCAGCTGTTTCTCTTGCAGATAAGTGCCATTGTTTAAGGTGTGCTGATCTCATCTGATACATGCTCTGCTTTCATAAAAAGTTATAAAACAAAGGCAACTTGAGGAAGGCGTTAAAACAAAAAAACGATTCGATTGGTTAAGAAGCTTGTTTATGGCCACTTGAAAAACAGAATGAAGTCATAGAATCACAGTAATACAAAATTTCACTAGCTGCAAAAATAAAAAAGACACGCGGTATTATGTAGAAGCACCCTACCAAAATACATTTTCTCTAGAAGCTAGGTAAAACGTACATTTGCAATGCAGCAATTTTATAAATCCAGGAGGACGCATCCTGTGAAGCGATTTAACATGCAGCACCACACGAGCCAACAGGCACATAAGTGCTCGCTTGTTAGGGCTGAGCTGCGTCGCTTCTAGGAAATGCCTTCTGAATGCATAAAGGATGTTTTCCTAATATATGTCACATCTCTCCCCCTGCACCCCAACAAGACCAATTCTTCCACATGCTGCAGCGCAATTGAAAGGTGTTCCAACTAAGCACACACAGCAGCCCTGAAGCACACCCACCGTTTGTCCCCATTCTATAGGAACTGTATATGGATAACTTGGCTCTTCCCTCCCCCCCCCTTCGCTACCTTTCTGGGGTAGTGACTTCACATCCTTTGACATCAGCGCTTGCTGAAAGGGGGATGGGAGAGTTGCAGCAGAAAGCAGCAAAACCTGCTTTTAGCAATGCGTGCGATGCCTGCGTGCGTGCCCAGCCTGCGTGCGGAGCTCGGAGCAGGGTGCCCGGCCACAAAGGGCTCCCCCAGGAGCCGCACCGCCCCGGAGCCGGCCGGGGGGTCGCGATCCGCCACGACTCACCTCTGATGTGCAAAAGGGCCACAGGCTGGAAGGGCCCGTTGGAATTGGCCGCGTCAACCACCATCCTGCTGCCGGCTCTGTTACATGTCAACATCTAGGCTCCGCCGGGCAAGGCAGCGTATTCCTTAAGGCAAGAAACCGGCCTCCATTTTAGTTTAAAAAAAAAAAAAAAAAAAAAAGAAGAAGACAGAAACTGAAGCGCTCTGCAGCTGGAGGGAACTGGCTGCTGGGTGATGTCAGCGGGCTGGAGGAGCCCCATTGGCTGAGAGCCGCAACTTAAAATGACACCGGGCGAGCCGCGAATGGGAGGCGGCCGGGCGGCAGGCGGAGCGCCCCCTAGCGGCCGGGCTCAGGGAGCCGGGCAGGCGGGCCTGGGGCAAAGGCTGCGCCGGGGAGCGACGGCTCAAGCTCGGCCACGGCCTGCTGCTCACGGTCATCAGTCTGTCCGAGCAGTGCATGCGTTACTGGCCACAACAATTAACAAAAAAGTTGTTTCTTTCAACGAGGCTGCCAAGAATTGCCGCACAGGAGGCTAACGCAACGCTGAGAGCACTGTCCTCTACATCTTTACGTTTGAAAACCCATACGGAAAGCAGCTCCCAGTGAGATGGATCTCTGACTTGTTCTTTACAGCAGCCTGTAAATAGCAAGCCCTATGCGTGCTCCAATGAAGTGCGATATGGCTGGTTGCTGGTATGGGTTTTGAGTGTTTCCTGCACAGAAGCAAACCTACAGTTTAGCTCACCTTGCTGGTAAAATTGGACATGGTAAAAATCAGGTTTTCCTTTTCAGCAAGTTCAATAGAATGCAAGTGTCACAACACTAGGAACCAGGACATAGACACAGAAAAACTCTGCTGCACAAGGCCAGAAATACAAAGAAAAAAAAAAAAAAACTAGCACAATTTTTAAACTTTTTACACATATTACTTTGAGTATTTCTAACAAGATGGTAAGCAACTTTCAGCACAGGAGATGTGCAGGTGTGTTTTTACAGAGAGTAACTTGAAGGACCATTTTGTCTCCTGGACATCATGCATCTGGGTGTGATGTTCAGAGACACTGACGATGCATTTGGACCATCTCCATATCCATGCTGCTCCCCAAACACTATTTTCACTAGTGTGTCAGCTTTTGGTATTCAAATTATTTAATCTACAACATTTTCCTACTTTATGACAGAGGAGTCCATCCAAAATAAAATATGTTTTTCAGTTATATAATTTGCTTATGAATTTTTTGAAGAAAAGTCATCAGGCATATGCACACCTGACAGGAAAAATCATAGTGAACTACAATAATACACTGTCAAATGTAAGTTAGAGCTATAGTGAATATTACTGAATTGGATGAAGGGAAAAGACTGACAGGGATAGGTGAGAAGAATAATTACTCATGAAACATAAAAGAATCAATTGGATTTATGCTGACTGTACCTCATGATGCAGAAGAAAGATGCAAAACTGATGTGAAAGCTTAAATGAAAATAGTCTAGAAATATTACTTACTAAAAATATGAAGTGGGTGTTTTTGTGTTGTGTTATTTTCTTTTAAAAGGAGGGTGAGTGGCTGTTGTATGGAGGTTTTTGCAGGGGGAGTAAAAATAACTAGACAGTATTCAAGTGTTTTAGAAGCAATTATGGAGTTGGAGGAAATGAGTTTTCCTCCATTCCCTACAGACAGTAAATTCCTCCTACATCAAGGAAGATTAACTTAAATACTAAACAAAATCAGTTCACAATAAAAACAGCGAAGCTCAGTAAGACGCAAACTTTTTCTCCAAATTAAAAACAGCCAAACATAATGAGTGATATGATGTAGCTGATCTTGCTTTTAAGCACTATTTGTGGTATACACAAACTTCTGATGCATTTTTAAGCCTCTTAGATTGTAGAGTATAGTCTCAAAAATGTCAGTTTTTATATTCATATACGGGTATAACTTAGACTTGCAACTTTAGTCTTCTAAAGCAAAGACTACCACACAGAAGTTCTTAACAAGACTAAATTTAAAACCAAAACCAAGATTGAACCCAAACAGAAAGTACTCTGCAAGATCTTGATAGATGAAGGAAGAAAGAACAGCTCAATGTTTTTACAATAGTTTCATACACAGAATTTTATAGGCAAATTATCTTTCATATCTAAAGTGAAATTAGACTGTTCTATAGTGATAAGTCTCAGCACGATGCAGCAAAAACTGTTTATAATTCCACTTTATCTGGTAACCTCATCTTTAAAAGGCAGCTGTTGTCCCTCCTCTCTACTTGTATCTTTGCTGTAGTGGTCAACTGTTGCTATTATTTGTTAGGACTTCCCTGCAAAGATCGAAATAGGCATGAAGGTACACAACACAACCTCTGTACTGTAACCTCAAAGAAGGAGCATTACCTCAGGTACAGTGTCATTTTCTATTACATTCAAGCATGGCTTGAATAGCAAGAGATTCATTTGCAAAACTTCTGTAAGGGTTTAAAAAGCCAATCTCTCTAAATTGTTCTAAAATGGAAAATGATAAATGTGTAGTGCTGGCTGTAGTACTGGTAGAACACTAGATCAGGTAAGTTCTGTTGTGAAATATCTACTTCCTGTTCACATTTCATACTCAGCAGGACTCTTCCATCTCAGGTCAAATAGTTAGTAAGTTACCATGCAACTTGCTCAAACAGCCAGAATTCAGTATACTCATGTCATGTTTCTTGCACAGCACTAGTGGAGTTGGAGAACTTCAATCTTCACAAAGCTTTTGCTTTGTTCATTAAATTTGCTATTTTCTCACCAGTTACAGATTACGAGGTAGATCCTACTAGAGAGGGTTGGATAGCTGCTTTTTGCTTCAGCCTTGAGAAATTTGATTTGCTACCAAAAGAAAACTGAATTAGGAATTGATTTACTAATGAGAAGGGGAAGAATATTAAGGCAAGTGGAATAGTACTACCGATTATCAATGAAAGGAAGAAGAGGTCATTTAACCCAATTTGTCAAGACAATTTTGTTGCAGCAGAACAAAACATTCATTCTAAAATTGGGCAGCTGAAGTTAACAAATAAATAGCAAATACACATTGACAGTATGGCAAAACCATAGCTATCACAGGTTTCCTCCGAATCCTGCCCCTCACATCAAACTTTCTGACAAGAGGAATGATGGAAAAGCCTATCAAGATCTCAGGATATATTTAAATGTTACATTTGGGATCCGGCACTATAGCTGGTGAATTCTCTTCAGCCTTTCAGCATATCTGGCGTTTCTTTCAAAACAAATACTCCATTTGAGTTGTCCAGTAAAGAACAACAAAAAAATACACACAGAACAAAACAGAAAGCCACCAACAGCTCTCCTCCCAAACAACAGGTTTACCTGGACAAAGATTGCCTTAGCTTCTGTTCAGGACTTCATTTTATTTCTATGAAGACACCTGAAACAGTTACCTCTCAACAAATGAGGAGTTGGGACTTCTGGAGTGGGGAAGGGGAGGGATGGGGGGGAGGGGGGTAAAGCAGGGAAAATGTTATATAGTCCGAATTCTAAGGAAACTAAAGGAATAACTTCATGACTACTGGAGCCACTATTCCTCAGTGACCTAAGCCAGTCCAGTTGCAGACTGCTTTCAGTCCTCTTCCTGCATTCCCATCTGCTTCCCATGGACTTCCAGCCACAGAAAGAAACAAGCTGGGATGAATCAGGTCATTTCCATTATCTGGTTCACCAGACAGCCACACAGAAAAGGGATGGGTATAAACATGACTAGGTTCTACTACAGGACCAAACTAATCTTTTTTTTTTTTCCCCTCCATAGAATCACAGAATCTTTTGAGTTGGAAGAGACCCTTACGGGTCATCTGGTCCAACTCTACTGCAATAAGAAGGGACACCTACAGCTCAGTCAGGTTGCTTAGAGCCCCATTCAGCCTGACCTCAAATGTCTCCAGGGATGGCACATCCACCACCTCCCTGGACAATCTACCAGGGCCTCACAACTCTCACTGAGAAACAAACAAACAAAAAACAAAAAAACCCACCCTTTTTCCTTATATCCAGTCTAAATCTCCCCTCCCATTTTGAACTCTTCCCCTTGTTCTACCACAACAGGCTCTGCTAAAGAGTCTGTCTCCTTCCTTCTTACAGCCCTCTAAATACTGAAAGGCTGCTCTCAGGTCTCCCTGGAGCCTTCTCTTCTCTGGTCTGAACAGCCTCAGCTCTCTGTCTGTCCTCATGAGAATTTGTTCCATCTCTTGAATCTTTCTTGTGGTCCTCCTCTGGATGCTCTCTAAAAGGTCCATGTTTTTCCTTTACCAAGGGCTCTATATCAGGACAGAGTACTACAGGTGAGGTCTTACCAGCACAGATTAGAGGGAGCTGCTCCAAGCAATTTTTTCAAGTACTGACAACCTATTTCAACCAAACCTTGTATAAAAGCCAACATGTCCTAATATTACTCTCATATGTGGTTTTATTACACAGATCACAAGTCATTTTCAGGAAACAAAGATTAAAATCACATTTAAGAGTAAAATCTTGAAAGCATGATAGCTATCCAGCAAACATGCATACATTCAAATGTAAAAGAATATAATACAGTTTTGATTAGTAGATGTCCTATGAAAGGAGAAGTTTAGTGTGGTAAAAATGTTTAGGTCTCCTAGTAATGAAAACCTGTGCAATAGACAGAATGTTCTTTTTGTAAATAAGACAACAATAAAAGACATTTAAAGTCATTTAAATCAATAAAGAGGCTAGAATATACAATTTTAAATACAGTATTGTCTTATTTTCTGTTTTAATGGATTCTATCTAGACTTGAGTGGAAACAAGTTCGGTAGGAAATGCTGCCAGTGACAGATGCAAAGCATTCTTCTAACGCTTTCAGCTGCTGACTAATGAGTAGGTGTTGGATAGGGCAGTCGAAATGAAAAATGGCTCATTAAATCTACCCTATGATTTCATGTAAAGCTAACTAAAGAAAAATAATTACTCTCTAGAAAAGTAGTTGTCTCTACTACCTTTTTTTTTGGTCTTGTTTTTATACACTCAGTGTACACTTTCTTAATCCTTACAATGTTACAAAGTCGCTCAGACTGGAAAACTGCTAAATAATCTAAATTTCCTAATGATTATTTACTTTTTTGTGCATTTTCCTGTACCAACATGAAACAAATTACATTTTTGTTTGCATGAAATTTCTATCACTCTTGTGTATACCAATATTGCATAAATTTTATCACTCACATTTGCTTCAGTTGTTCTAGACACACAGAGATACTAAATTAACATGGCAAAGAAAACCTCCAGGCTTCTTTCATAAGATATAATAAGTACATTTACTGACAACAAAACACACTGGAAATGGGACCTTCTGCAATACTTTCAGCTACCAGCTCTTTGTTTCAATAAATTCAATAGAAAATTAGGCTGACAAATATACTATAATGCATGAATGCGGCCAGGATCAGAAGAGCAACACTTAGCATACCGAGTCAGTCCAACATAGTTCATATAAAAGGGAGAAAACATCATCTGTTTGACAGGACTGCATTCAGCGATGCTTTGCATGACAATGAATTTGTTTTGCCTCGGTGTTTTGCCTTTTAAATGCATTACATCTCAGGGCAAATTATCTTTTCGAGCAGCATAATCTTGTTTAATCTACTACATCACTTTGCATAAAACTGAGATGCTACCCTCTTGCAGCTGGTCAAAATTCTTTAATTGCTATGCACGCACACAAGAAGCACAATTAAAGTGGAATGGCTGAAGTACTGTACCTTCATTCTAACAGAGAACTGGGAGTAGACTTCTGTGACAGAAGTGACATTGAACATTGAGATTTCCTGCCTCAATGGCTTTTAACAATAATGCTCCTTAAAATCTCCAGAAAGGCCCTTCAAAATTCCCATAAATCCAAGAATATTACAGATACCCAGCCTCTTCTGTATCAAGAAAACAGATGGCAGTTGGATGAAAAATTAACACACACTGCTTGAGTTTTAACTTATCCTGATGTGAGTTGGGGATGTCATCAACATATATGGTTGAATTTCCCTATAGAAAAAAGGGCAATTCTTCATTTACTACCTTAATTTACCTTAATCTCAATTTTGCTTTGCTATCTGCTCTCTGTTTTGACAGAAATACACAACAGTCTTCCATTCCTGACCTATTTGGAAACCCTCACTTTTCCCCTTAATCACTGTTTGGGAAAAGAATATTTATTCTCCTCCTCCATCCACTTTTTGTTTTAAAATGCATCAGAATCTTAGGGTGGAATCACCTCTTCAGCAACCTTCATTCAACAGATTTTAATATTGCACAGAGAAAGAAAACAATTCTTACACAGCCACTTATGACTTCAAAGCATTAGGAAAGCTTTAACAACACTTGCCGCCCTATCAGAATCCTATATCATAGGCAGACAAGTTGGGACACCAGCCTCAAGTTCTCCTCTTGCATAAAGCAGCCTCAGAATTTGGCACACCTACTGAAGTCTCTCCTGAGAGAGGAAGAAAAAAGCTACCACACACTCTGCATGTGTGTTTAGAAAATGGCACCTTTATGGCCTGTTATTATTATTATTTTTTAATAAATAGATATTTCTGATTTATAACCTAATTTCATCACTAAAGCTATTAAGTCAATAGAACTATTCCTTCCTATGCTGAGATATGTATGCATATACATGTGTCTGTGTATATAAGTAAATTGTATCCACGTTTTCCAAGACAGGAAAAAACCCAACCCCCAGAGGAAAGAAGCAATTCCATAAACAAATTAGGAACTGAATTTGAAAACAAAACCTGAACTCAATTGTCATATTTAAGGTTATAAAAAAAAATCATCATTCACATTTATATAAGAAAACAACAACACAAAACGCGAACAAAACCATGACACTGGTATCACAGGAGTTCACCACGAGCCAGAAAAACTATTTCCATCCAGTCTTAAAAAAAGAAACAAACTGGAAATAGACATGCTATAAAAATAGCATTTTTTGAGTTATGTCCAAATCTACATACACTTGACTAACACATCTTCATAAGGATATTATTCAACACTTCAGAGTAATATGCAGCATCGTATTCCTTTTAAAGATAATTATTCCACGACTGACAGCGAATATTATCTTTCAATGAACACTACTTGCAGATTGAAGCTAGATTTGTGACAATATCTGACCACGTATGAAGTGTTTTATTCCACTCAGAGCACCTTAGCATTGCATTCAAGAATCCTCACTGCAACATTGTTTTGTACCATAGGACTCAGAATACATCATTAGAAAATGTCTCTATTTTGTACAACGCTTCTCTAAACACTGCACATTTACACAGTTTATTAAAATCAGCACATTCTTGCAAAATTACATCAACAAATACAACCATGCTCACCTGTCTCCACTGTCAAACATACTTCGTAGCATATAAACTATAAGTACATGATGGACAAGAAACTACCTTAGAAATACGTGGTAAACATGAGAAAGCGTCCACCTGTAATGCAAGGATTTTTAAAATTATGAATTCTTAAAGTATTTTAGAATACAGACTTATAGAATCACTAACCTTAAATTTTACTTTTCTGCATCAAATCTTACACAGCAGAGAAAGTATAGTAACACAAAGGTTATCACTGTTCATGAAACTCCATGCTTTGGGCTAATTTGTCATTCCTTTCTATTCTCTATCAGTACCTCAGCCAATCCACCAGAGCAACACCCCAGCAATTCCATCCTTTGGATGCCAGTGTTGGCACACTGCTATCATTTAATAAGTAAACCTCATCCCTGGAGGTGACCAAGGCTGGGTAGGATGGGGCCCTGGGCAGCCTGATCTGGTGGGGGACATCCAGAGGGTGGAACCACACATGCAAGCTCTATAGTTCTTTTCCAGTATGCAATGTATTTAGATGTCATAAATTCCTAGAGTTAACTTAGATTAAAGAACTGAAGTAAAATCGACAACACCAGCAATCAGCGCCCAGCAAACCAAATCACAGACACTCCAGTATGTATAACCAGTGGATATAAAATATCCACAGTGCAAAAATGAAATTCAAATTCTTCTTTAAGTGGACAGTTGCAAAGAACACAAGCTTCAGTGTAATAGCAGTCAGGTACACACAATAAATACTTGTCCATATTGAACTTTTACGCTGTTTGTGTTTCAGAACACATTCTACATTTATCAGTTCAAATACATCCTGAATTACAAGGCATTTTCTTAACAGAGCTAAAATAATGGTAAGCTTCTGAAGGCTGAATCAACCTTAATTATTTATACTTGCTATAACCAAAGCATTAATCAGGAAGTTTTCAAACACCACAAAAAAACCCACAGAACACTTGATTAGGCCAACAAGTGACTTTTCCCAGACAATAGCTAAAATCAAAAGCAACTTTCTGTAAAACTACCCATACTAATGCAGTAAAGCAGATAAGTGGAAGTTAACAAAACAAGCTGTTAGCACAATTTTTTTGTTTGTTTGTTTGTTACAGTGAGAAATTAGCAAGATCTTTTCACACCATTTGACCTCTTAGATTGCAGTTCTGGAGGCAGCCCTCCAGGGATACTCCCGGGTTATGTGCAGGCAGACATTGCCTGTTCTACCTGCTCTGAGTCAGCTTGCACTTAACTGTGCCACACGGATCTTCACTTGCAGTTTTGCTAACACATGCATGACTCTGCAAAGCAATAGCCCCCCACACTCCTCAGAGATTCTATGTTTATCTCTATTCTTAGAGCCTCTTAACTCATAATTTATTCCCTTTTCTTTCTGCTAAGCTATGCAGCTCTTCCATTTCCTGAATAAACTGAGGGTTTACAATGGTAAGTGTAATCTGCTCCAATGAATACAAATCACGCTGCACTAATAGCAGTTAACAGGTCAAACATGCTGGTATTTCCAGAAGCAATTTCATGCAATACCTAACCAAGCTAGCAGCATGCCTGAAAGCCAAAAATTGAGGCAAGCTCAGATTAAAAACCAAAATGTTTCCCTTGTAAGACACACTGACCAAAAGCCACCTGGGAGGTTCCCCTTCTCATTAGTTCAAGGGATCCGCTGAGCCCAGCTCCAGTCCTACAGCACGGAAGAAAGCAGTCATACTTTAGCGCTACCATAGGTCACTGAGAGCCAACCAGCCACAAGCTGCAACAGATGGAACAATGTAGCATACACTGACAAAGTCGCATTCTGTACCTTATACAAAGTACCTCACACCACACCCAACCCAGTATTTATGAATGGAAAGCACATCTCTTGGCCTACCACATGTAGAAGGAAGGTTTCCCAATACTGCAGCAACAGAAATACAGCTGCCCTTAAGAGTTTTAATCAGCTTCCAAAACAACTAACCCAAAACAATACTGCGTTCATTCCAACCTTTTACTCAAGTCAAACCCGCCTTAATCCTCTTGGTCTTCTTAAATTACAGCCTGGCCAGTAGGCTTTAATTCCAGTCCAGACACAGTCAGAAAAAACACACAGAAAACCTGAACAAACACAGAACAAAAAAATTTAGGAAGTCCAATAGTCATGAGCACGCACATGAACTGGGAACTGCAATTACACACTCACCTGGCTACGATACATGAGGCTGGACACAGCCTTATTAGTAAAGGTAGTAATTATTATCTGTCACTAAATCAGCAATGATACCAGTGTTTCATAACAAAGACTGGCTATCAACAGCCTGGGGACACACATACAGCACCACGACACATCCTCCAGAGATAAATCCTCCAGAGATAAGTTTAGCATCTTTCATTTCCTGTCACCTGAAAGTAGGGGAAAGTGATCACAATTTGAATGACAAAGCACATGCTCAATAATATCACTATCAACATACAGGTACATCGCTTCAAAAGCATTAACATGCCTTATACAGCTTAAGATTGATTTATTATTGTATTCCAGTCAGGCCCTCTTGTGCCATTCATTGGTCTATTAACCAGCACCATCGCCAAAGCGGAAATGGATCCAAAACTCCACTATTAACTTCCCAGGATTTGGTGGGAATACCAATGATAACTTTCAAAATTTTCTGTTATTCACACCACCCTCTGTGGACTACCTTCCCCCTCTCCCATCCACACTCACTTTACTCGTTCTATCTATCTCAATATGCACTCTGCTTCCAATTAAATGCTCACTTCCATCTTCACTGACCTGACAGCCCCAGACACTACCAGAAACACAGTTTACAATTGCACAGAGTAGAGGTTCTAAGAATAGTCGTATTTTTCTTTGCAACTCACACTCCGAACAAAGGAGCATGTCAGACAACAACACTGTAAGCAAACCTTTTCCAAAAAGCACCACATTTATTTGGTGTCACTTCTTAAGTCACACCCCAGACGTGATGGCTTAACTGTATGTGCACAAACTTGCCCTGTCAGTTTAAGGGACACAACATACCTCTCAAGAACCTGTGGCGTTACACATTCTTATTTACAAACTTAAAGAGATTGAAATTTACGAATTAGACTGCATTTAAATCTTGAAGCCTCTTACACAGATTGCCATACTAGCACAATGAACAGGATTTCGTGTTCCTTTTGTAAAAGCAGTACCCGTGAAATAAGAATGCTGCAGCCTAACTTTAACCTATGTGAAGAGCAGTACAGCTCAAGTAAACTGAGAAACTGGGTTCCTTATTGCCAAGGAACACTAACACATTGTATCAAGAGGAAAATGAAAGAGAAAAAAGTCTTATCCCTTGACATTTTCACATTATTTCACACTGTTCTACCTAACGTTTCAGTGATCTACAGGTGTTTCACTGTCAACTCTGAAAACAGGACAGCAGTATGCATCACATTTCAAAAGCATCTTTTCTATTTAAACAAACCTTCAGAGCAGTTTCTTGCAACCCATAGATCAGTAAATATGAGCATATCTGGAAAACTCTACCTTAAATCTATGAGGTACCGCAAGCAGAATACACTATGTATGCTAACAAACACAGACAGTAGCTATAATGAAGATAATAAATACCAAATTAGTGAGAGACGACACAGCAATTGTTACCTCTTTTCGATCACAGACAGCAGTAAATATAATTCTGTATGATCACAAAGCCTCAAAATCGACAAAAACAAAATATGACTTCACCAGAAAGACACAACTCTGCCTACTCCATGCTCAGGAAAACTAATCAATAAGCAGGGATAGATATGGCCTTCTTCTCTCAACACCAAGAGCTTTGTTTGCATGAAGAAGAGTTTCAGCATGCCTCACTGAGGACAGAAAACTGATGTTTTGCAAAATAAGTAAAGAGAGCAAATATTCTGTTTTTATATGAGATAGGTGAATTTACTTTCACATAAACCCTCCTGGTCTGAAAAGGCTCAGATATTTCCTAAACTGACTGCCAAGAATGTAACAGACTGAAAGTCTGTTTGCATATGCAAGTATTCGCAAGTTTGCATATGCTAATATTTAATATATGTGTTTTCAGATAAAAGTATCAGAGTAGAGATGCCTCTGCCTCATGCTCACAATCCCTCACAAGAGTCATTTTGATTTAAAAAGACATACCTTTTAAAGCTGGCAGTTTTTGAAGCTCCCTGTTATTGCTGACATTAAACCTTGATGAACTCTGACGCTTTTCCTTTTTCAGTACTGTCTGGGGTGCTGGTACTTTGATTTTAGATAGCTGCGCTGGGGGAGGAGTGCTGTTTGATTTTTTGTTTGACACCTGTTTAAAAAGAAATGACAACAGTTAATTGTAGTTGGACTTGGAGCATTTTTTGCTGTTGTTACAGAAATCACATGAAATAACCTTTTAATCAAAATACCCTATTTGTCATCCCCTGAATGCACAGATGTTTTGTTCACTATGTATATTGTTTCTGCAACACTCACACAGATGAAAATTAATCACTGTTACATGCACTCATCCATTTATTCAGTTTCCTGCTAATCAAAAAGACATGTTCTAATGGAGTTTCTCAGCTACTCCCACCATCAGTGCAAAGAACCCAGGTCTTCAAGGTATTTGGCTATCTGACTTGAGCTTCAAAAGAATCAGGACTCTGTCTATTTACAGCAGCTGAACTTAACACTGCCCATTTGTACTGTGCCTTGATGTCAGAGACCTACCTTGGCCAGGGTTTGATAGAATTTTACAAAGTTCAAAGGAATGAGTCTTATTATTGGAGCAGATAGAGTTAGGAATCTTCAGCAGCTTCTAAAACACACTTGTAGCGGTTTACTGCCTATTCACAACAGGGGGCTTTTACTGTAGTATTTCTTACCAAATTTTCACTGTACCTCTGTATGAATTAAATAACAATAAGAAGAATGGATCCTTTTGCTCCATTTCCCAGAATGTGAAAGTGCTCTCACTCAAACTAGATAAAATGCACCATTAACAAAAGCTTGTCAGAACTTGTGATGTTGCTTTTCTCACTCTTTTTTTTTTCCAAGTAGGAAAAACAGGTTTAAAATGCACAACAGTTAACTGTTTTTAAACATGAATAACTTCACAAGGCACTTTACAAGAACAATAATACATCTAGAAATAATTTACAACAAAAACATAACAACAGGTAAGTGAGAAACCATACTGCAAGTACTGCAGTTTGGTGGTTTTGGTTTTGCAGTTTTTTTAATAACAGGATCTTAAATTGATGTAGAAGCTTTTCAAATTTGCAAGCTAATTTACACTGCAGCAAACTACTGAAAAGATACCTCGGCACTTCTCTCTTACACGAAAAGAACATATCCTCCCTTTCAATAAGTGCCCATATGATAATAAATAGAAAAAATTGGACAGGAATGGGATTCAGGGTGGAAATCAGGTTGCGATGCTGCTATTTCAGCACTTCGATGGATTTAAATATAACAGATATGAAAGCTGTGTTTCAATCACCAAACACTTGCACAGAGATGTATCTAAAACAGAAAGCTCTTTTTGTGTTCTAAAGAGGATTTCCAGAATAGCTTATTCATTAGCAATTTCCATATGGTCTGTGAGTGAACACATTGGTATGCATAGAAATGTTACCATGCATCACCATTTAGAGAGTCTAAAGGTAGATAAATTGAAGGTATTTTATGCAAACCTTTATCTAGTAGCAAATACTCTTTAACTGGCAGAGAAATATATATATATATATATATAAAGAATACAGAACTGTATGTAACAGAATTGTTCAACTGTTGAAAATGACTGAAAGCAACATCTAGTTCTCATTAAACATCTAAGATTCCCATTCTGCAGATTTACTATTAAAAGAGCAAAAATACAGAACAAATAAGGGAAAAGACACAATTCACTGATCACAAGTTATCAAAAATATACAATAGACTTCCAGTAAAAATGGTGCAAGTTGGTAAACTAAAGGCATTCACATACCACTACCTTGCATTTTTTATTTTTAACTATTCCTCTAAATGCTGAAAATTTTTGCTGATATACAAGTGATCCGCGAAGTAAATTGTACCCCTTAACTCAATTAAAAAAAAGCATTCTAAATTATCAAGTGACTAAGCAGAAGGAGAAGTAGCACTAAAAATTAAGAAGCAATGATTTGCAATGTGTTACGCAATAAAAGCTAATTACAATCTATTATGAGCACTACTGCTATACAAGATTCTGTACTTCCAACCTTATGTTTGAGCTTAATGTTGTTTTCCTGAACTGGCCATCCTCCATTACCACCTGTTTTTTCTTCATTACTTCAAACGGGAAAAGTCACCTCCTTGTTTCCCCCACTCCCAAGCAAATTCTCAATTGTGAATTAACAAGTACTCACTTGTGCCTGCACACAGGCTATGGTATATTAAGGAAACTCACTCATCAGGAAACCATGTATTCTGAATTGCAGATAAATTCTAAAATTAGCCAAAAGTGGTTATTTAAAAGGATGGACAACATTTCTAAACAGAGGCATTGAAAGAAGGCATTTTCTGTTCCTATGGCAACTTCTCGTCTTGCCGTGATGGCTCCACATAATTCCAGCCCTGGATCGCTGGGCAGTTCATCCAACAGCTGCTGCCCTTTTTTCTACCATCAGCCCCAACTCCCTGTGTTTCAGTCATGCTCCCATCGTTCAGCCATCACACATCAGAGAGCTGCCAGAACAACTTACAGTTCTTGGTTATGTGAAGGCTGTGCTATGCAGCCATGACTGACAACTTCTGCAAGTGGCACTACAATGCTCTCAAGACAGTACCTGCCTCCAAAACTGACATATAACCAGTGTTTGCATAGAAGGGCACCTGAAGAAGTGACTTCAGTTTAGGCAGAATATTACAGCAATCTCAGCCATCCCATCTTTTATTTTCTGCATTAAAAAGCTGAAAGCCTAATGAGAACAACTCCGGCTACTTCACATTTTAAAAACATACTCAAAGATGCTAATTGGTTCCTAATGAAGACCCATTCTCAGTTTCTTCCCCCCAATAACCAAACTACTTCAGAAAACCACAATTCCTGAGGAAAACTGACTGACATTTGGCTATGAAGGACAATTCAATTATTTGACAGTAGAACAGCCAAATCAGAGAAACATTTTTATCAGTTCTCTTTCAGTAATTAAAATGGGAAATGCCTGTTCCCACCCTTGTTCTGACAAACAGCTCCCTTCCACCCAAATGTTTGTATATTCTCATTCAACTCGAAGTGGCTGATAAACCTAAAAATGCACAGAAATGACTCTGAAAAGTCACCAGACTGAGAAACTGTTTATGTAGTTCATAATCTAAAAAAAACCTCCACATTTTCTGATCAATTTAGCTTTTTAAGCTGGTGCTTCACATATTTTGATGAACGTTAAGACTATCATGACAAGTACGATTCTGACACCCGCTTTTAATAATTAAAAAAAACAACAAAAAAACAAACAAACAAACAAAAAAAAACAAACAGAGCTTATGCTTCTCCATTCCCTTGGATAGGTCTAACATTGATTCAAGAAAGGAAGAGGTTTCTTGCCAGTAACACACACTCAAGATGGATTGTCCTTGCATCCCTCCTTCCCTTGTGTCACAAAACAACTGAGGTTAACAGGGCCCTTGGGGTCCACCTGCTCCAGTCCCTGACCAAGAGGGTGAGCAAGACACATTCAGGCAGCTCTTGAAGATCTTCAAGGAAGAGATTCCACAGCACAGATTCCACTCTGGCAGCCTGTGCCAGTACTTCGTTACCCACACAGCACCAAAGTGCTGTCTGATGGTCAGAAAGAACCTCCTGTGGTCCAATTCATGCAAACTCCTTATCTTGGCATGAGGCAACACTGAAAAGAGTGAATCTGTCCTCTTTGCACTACCCTCCTCCACATTTTAAAATACATTGATGACATCCACTTTCCCCATCCTCCTCTTCTCCAGACTGAGCAATCCCAGCACTCTCAAGCCCACCCTCATAGAAATGCTCCTGTCTCTGCAAAGATCTCAAACAACTGCCAGACAGAACTCCTCATGCATGAAGAATAATGCATGAAGAATAACGTTATTGTTTTAATAGCACTGCTTTGAACATAGTTTATCCTCCTGACTGCCGGATGCAGGTGCATATAAAAATCAGAGCACAATGCTATGCTATGACCAGACAAAAAACCAAGTAGACAAAGCATATCTCCAGTTACAGCCAGTTTTACTTCTTTTAAAATGATTATCACCAATCAGCTCACTTTATTTTGGACAGTCACCTAAGACAAGAGAGCAGGAGAGTACTGGGAGCAGGAACACAGGTGCATCCTGTGTCTTATGTCAAGAAGTTTCTTCATAAGACTCAAGACACATTCCCTTGTTAACAGTCCCTCAAACCACCAGTATTCAAACCGCTTTATCAAACAGGCAACCAGAAAAAATCTGTCTGACGTCACTTTTCAAAGAACAGTGACTAATAATCAAATTAGAACAGAACATACAAAGCCTTGTGGCTCCACAAAACCCAAACGGATGCCAAGACAAGTCTAGAATAAAGTAGCAAGCTTTCATACTTAGTTATGAGATAAAGCAGTCAGAGGAAAAGTAGGAATTTGAAGATGACGATGGATGCATCTGCCAATCAAGATTTAAAAGACTGAATGACTTAAAAACTAGTGACAAAAAGAGATCACCTCCTAAGCACAGCGAATGAGATACTCTGTCTTCTTCCCCGATGATAACACTGAAATAGGCAACATCCTGTATGGTGCTTTGTCATACATATCTGGTTAGCATTAGCCTGCAAATCTCTCCCCTCTGTTGAGCAACGTAATTGAATTCAAGTTTGAATAAGCACATTTACCAACCCAGGATAAAAACAGCATGCCAGTAAGAATCTTTATGAGAATTCTGGAACCCAAGGTTTACCTACTGAAACTTCTGTATCAGTTACCAAATGATTAAAACTCTGTGAAATGCATGTAAGCAAGGCAAAAATCAGAATGATAAGAATTTGATAAGAATCAAGATCTTAAACCTGAGATAGAAGGAGAATGCTTACATTAATGCAGAATTAATCCCTCTCTTCTTTTTCATTTTGGTACAGTAAGTAGTCTCCATGGATTTATCTGTCATTAGAATAAACAGAGGCCTGATCTACAGCACCCAGAAGAGCTCACTTCTTGCCAAGCAAGCCTCAGAAGGGGCGTTAAGAGCACTTTGGATTACATCTGAAATATACTTACACCAAAAGTGAAATACAATTTACTGAAACCAAGCAAGGAACTGGAAAAAATATGAAAGACATTTACAACTTCATCTTCAAAAATGTGCGATAGTCCAATTTGCAATTAAAATAATCTGGCTAAGAGGTAGAGGCCAAATACACGATCGGTGTAATTAAGCTGAGAGTCTAAACTTAATTTAGTCTCTTGAGATGAGAACTAAAATCAAAGATCAAGAAGTCAGAATGGGTGGAGAGTAGCTGAAATCAAAATACCATTCTGATTTTCCCCTCTGAATAACTTCAAAGCAGCATGAAAATCTCTAAACATTCCAAGCATCTCAAACTGCCTCAGAGCTCTCTCCTTCGCAGGTCTTCATTTACAACCCCTATGTTTGCGCTGGAAACAGGGTCAGGCCACATCTGACACATGGCACAGCAGCAACCAACCTGATAATTATACCCACAGCATACCTGCAAGAGCCAGGCTGGTGGCATAGGATTAGCAGCCAGCACTAAGGAAAGAGTATCAAAATTCCCCCTGCGGTCAAAATTCCAGATGTTCTACCATCCTACAGTCAGGTCTATCAGGTTTCCCAGATCAAGCAATTTCTGTGTATCAATTCACCAGTCTTAATCAAAAAAACTCTGAACTGATATGTTGAAACTGAGAATGCGTGGTCTTTTTCCTTTTTTGTACAGTAATTGCTTAGCAATAGCAACAGTCTTCACCCTGAACTCCACACGGAACAATTGAGCTCCTTCCTCTGAAAGCACAATACACTGCTGCTCACTGCAGTCACCAATGCAGCCACACTATCAGAAATACGGTCAACAGTAAGCTGTTCTGAAGCTAAAGCATATGAATAAATACATGTTGTGGACAACTGTTGTATGTAATAACTCTCACTATCATTAGCATGTGTAAGGTGTGCTGTCCTCATTCCCTTAGGCTATTTCCCACAAATTCTTAGGGTACTGTATTATTGCCCATTGAAAGAGAACAAGCATTGGTTCCCTGCCTACTTTTGACCAAGCCTACTTTTTTTTTTTTTTTTTTTTTTAAGAGACTTTTAGTTAAGTGGTGGTCTTCTCTTGGGCATCAGTACAGACCCAGAGACCGCAGTAAATAACAGTCCACCACAATGTTTACACATCTTCACGTGGCACGTCTTGAAGCACTGTTATGATCACCTTGAGATTTTTCTCAAATTGAAATTCAACGTGCTTTCCAGAAGGACAAGATTAGACGAAAACAGTTACAGCAATAAAGACAGTGCTCAGAGCTATTAATTAAAATTCATGCCCACCAGCACATAGCATGCCAAGGCAAGTGACAGGGACCAACTAGGTATGATCTTAAACCTCAGTATCTCCACTCTGCAAAGACTCAGTGCAAACCATATGCACCTCAGAATAGGTTCTTAATCACCTAGACAAATAAAAAGAGACAATGCTCCATCAACAAAGAGTTGAAGAAAAGCAAGGAAACCACATGCTTTAGGGCACCATTTTTAATGGCAAACAGTTATGAAGTTTTCATTTTATTGAAGATTTGCACCACTGTGTCATTACTGTCCCCTAGTTTCACAGGCTCACTGTTTCAACAGGCAGCTTTGGAGAAGCCTCTAAAGACCCTGCTTCTGGTGCTGGGAGCTTTGGTTAGTTTCTACCAGATTACGTTTCAATTTCTACTGTTTTTCCTTAAAAGGATCATTAATCAAAACAATTACTAGACTGCCCTGTGAAAACAGTACTCACAGCTGCCTTTCCAGCAAGTATGCTCATTCTCTTAGCGGTCAGGATGTACAGGATAGTGCAGTGATTGCTTACATTTTTATTTGCTAAGATGGCAAGAGCTGCACCATCAAGCTTTGAGGATCCACAGTATCATATTGATAAAAGAAAAGATTAGTTTTCAAGTGGGTAACAATGAAGCTTATACATTTTAGCACACTAATCAGTGTTCACTGAATTACACTGAGGTACTCATTTAGGAACCGTGATTTTGCATTTATACATTGCAGCAGTACTGCTAGCTGCTCTTGATGAATAACCCTGGAGTGCCACCAGTGTTTTGTCAGACCTGACATGAAGTTTGCTGACTGGCCTCTGTGACTGGAAAGTTCCCCATGAACAGTGAGTCTCTGCACTCAAGCAGTGCACTAGGGCAAGTTCTACACACAGATCATTTTTAAAAAGATTGATCCACAACTTGCTTGCAAGAAAGGCAAAAAGAGTTTCAGCATTTATTTATCATAACAGGAAATACAAGCAAAAGTTTAAGTGCTTACATACAAGTCCTTAGAGGATCATATTTTAGCCGTATCATCCCAGCTTTGTTGCAATACACTTGCCTTGCAACACATCAAACCAATGCTGACAATTACCAAAGGTGTCTCAGCTCAGTGAACTGAAACCTTCAGATTCTTGCAGTCTACCATTAGTATCTAAGTATCAGTAGCACGCGTTTGTTTCCATTTCCTCCTCGTAAACCTAATTTTTTAACTACCTTACTCAAACTGCCTTTGGTTGCTTCTGGTCAGCAATCAGATCTGCAAATCTGAGGTTGCAGAGGAACACAATTTTGGCAATAGTGATGGGTACTCATTGATTTAGACTAGGCTTATTCATGCTGGCTCGCATCTGCTGAAACACCACCAGCAAGCATGTAGTGCTTCACATGCATAAACAGCAAGGCAACATTTATTTCTTAATGCATTTTCTATAATGAAACTTCAAAGAAACAAATGGCCCAGAAAAGTCAACCTTGTTATTTGCAACCATCAGATTATTTGATTAAAAACAGATAAGGCCCTAAGTATTATTTCAGAACATTTATAAAAAATAGAGAGGAAGAATCTGAATAAATGATGGCCTGCTTTAAATTACATTAATTTTCGATTTCAAATCTTAATCTCTCTCTCCACCACTTCCAACTTCCAAAAAAAGAAAAAAACTAAAGAAACAACATACTTGAGGGCTCTCTCCCCACAAACATATTCATACTACATATATATACACACATGCAAAAACCACACATATTCATTTGCATTAAGACCTGAGCCTCTATAGTCTGCTGTAAATTCTAAGTAAAGCTACTGCGTACATATATATTGCTTTACCAATAATATCTATAATCTTGTGTTCCTTTACCTATTTATAAATAACTTCTCACCCCATATACTCATACTGAAACTAACACTAAGATATCAATACATTTGGAAATAGGAGGTGAGCAAAGTTTTTTTTTTTTTTTTTTTTTTTTAAAGAACTGCAAGGCTGCTTTAACAGTGCCAGATCGCGCATCTTCCTAGTCAGTATATAGCACCTCACCTTGTTCTAGGGTTCTAGGGCTGTATTTTCTTGCTGCACTGAAGCACTTAACTGTTAGACCAACCTACTTAAAAATTCTCAAGTAAGGAAAATTGGAACTGGAAACCATGGTCAAAAAAAAACAAAACCAAAACAAAACACATTTTCAGATTAAACACTGTCTTCTTTGTAAGTACTAGGCACACCAGTTTAAGGAGAAAGAAGCAAACAACAACAGAAACTCAGTCACAGCTTAGTTTAAAGCCCCATTTTTGCTAATGTTAGAAGAAAAATCCAAAATAGCTCACAACAGCTCTGTGAAACAGAACATCTAAAACTGTTTTTATAGCTGCTCTGTGATTCAAATTTGAGAGATCCAGTTGTTCTTAAAAATGAAATTTATCTCTTACCATTAAGCTATCTTCTCCCAAATTGAGGGAAGCCAGTTGCCAAAGAAATCTGAAGCACTGCATGGGATTTACTCCTCAAAATACTATCTATTCAGCACACAAGCTCAAAAATACCTCCTTTTAAAAGAAGTATGCTTCTACTAAGAACAATAATACAGAAGAATCTTATACCTGAAAGATCCTTATTTCAGTGCATCCATAAATATGATGCCTCTGAGTGACAGCAACTGCCCATCTGGCAATAATGGAGAGAGCTTAAGTGACAGTCACTTGATGTGTAACAAATATACACACACACACAGAATCACACATAAGTGTAAGCTAGACAAATTAGGACAGTCTCAGCTGATTAAATGAACTTTCTGACACAGGAAGTTACTTCCAGAAATCATTTAGGAGCAGTCCTATTACTGGTGAACTGCTGGATTTCACAGCTTTTATCTGCTCCTTGGTTTTGCCTCAACATTAGGACGCTTCTTCACATCACCTCTGCTAAGAAACCCATGCTACACAACTAACGTTTCTACTTCTCCCCTTTTTCACATATTGCTTTCAGGGAAATTAGTAAACTAACTGAAAAGAGATTGCTGAGAGGTGGTGGTAGGCAGAGGCATGCTCACTACTTAACAAGGTGACTTATTTATACTCCAATTTCAAAACTGGTTTCTACAGTGATAATCACCTAACATTTAGAACACGTGCTGTCAATAAATAAAGTCATTTCTTGCATGGCGAGGGAATTGGCCAACAGTTTATATTTTATTACACTTTGTATGAAAAAAAAATAAGAAAAAACCTTTTCAAGTAGAAAGAAACTAAGCAGGGCAGCACATCAAAACGACAATGCAGTAACACACACACTCATTACTCAAAGCACATTAGTTTTCTGTTTTCCAGCAGAGGAACTTGAAGAAAGAAGAATTACATTTCTGTTCTTCTTTGTTCAAAGTCACCAAGCCAATATTCTGTTAAACAAAAGTAGTGTTTCCCTGTTACAAACTACAAGCATCCAGATAAAAAAGAATGTATAAAACTATGAGTTCAAATGCTTTCATGCCTTCTCAAGCGTGTGCTGTTAGACCTAGAAGAAGCTATCACTCTGTCACCTGTTACTGTGTCGTATGAAGGGTCACCAGCTACTCCTGAACCTTTCATCTCCTGGGTGAACCTCAGCAATTTGTCATCCAAGTGTTCCCAAACCATTCCAGTGCAATCAGTTCAATTTCAACACCAAGCAGGGAGCAAAATTATGATCCAGACAGTGATCCACATTCAATGTACTCCAGCTGAGGCACGTTAAGTATTAGAATCACTTCAGGTGCTTGTGATTTCGCAGCTACAGACAACACCACTGTCAACCAACCTGTGCTCCCTGTAGCAATAGATAGCATCAGTGAGAAGCACAAGTTTTAGCACATACATTCCCACAGGCAAAATACACAGAAATAAGAGTCCATGTGGTTCAGATCTTAACTTTCTTTCTCTGTGGTTTGTACCTGAGAACTATTACTACAGTACTGTAACAAACTTTTTTTTATTAAAAAAATAGGTTTTTGCTAGACAGAGGCAAGGATAACATCTCCTGACAATCACTTACTGTTACTAAGCCTTCTCCTTCTAGAGAAATTCATACTGAAGGTAAGAGACCAACTTGTAAGACTTGTAACAATCCAGCTACAGACTGACACAGAACCAGAACTACTGAGATATTGAAACAACAGAGGGAAATACTGTTACACTGCACTCAAGTGCTCCAGACCCTGTTACTGTTACCGAGCTGTCTGAACTCAAAAGAAGACCTCCACACAAATGTGTGGAACGGAGTTCCATAACAAAGCTTATTCCCAAGGAAAGAAACTTCTGAAAAGGCCAGTTTCCCCACAAGGATCCACAAATCACTCAGTGCTGGCATAATCACCACCCACACCTGGGCATCTCCCTTCGGTGTGTGTTCTGACTACAGGCTTTGGTCACTGGAAAACAAACCCCTGAGCACTTCACCAGAGCAAGCCTCCATCCCTTCAGAATGCCACAATACATAACAGATCGTCTCTGTTCCCAACCTGGAGACACAAATACTCTGGACTACTACTGAAGTACAAAGCTATTCCTAAAGGAATATATTCAACAGTTCTGGCAATGATTTACCCTAATTCATGTTGACTAACAGGCAACAAGCAGATGCCAGATGTAAACAATCCTATTAGCTTTTCTTTCAAATGATCAAAAACCAAATAATATGTGAGACTGGAAACTGGACTAAGTGCATTTGGTTACAAACACACATGGTGGCCCCTCCATCCCTATGTATATTGTACAGTTCCGGCAGTTCCTTCACAAGAAGTATTAGAGAACAGAAGAACAACTTAAGATAAGGAAGTCCTACTACTCAGGCAAGTTTAAACAGGGCTTGTGAAAAAAAAAAAAAAAACCAAAAAAACACATTTATATTATATATAGATAATATTAAAAAAGTCAGTTAAATCACTAATAACATGAAAACAGTATTATACACCTCAGTTAGGCAATCTTCTAAGCCACATACTAGCTTAAAGAAAGGATGGATGACAACACATCTACTCAGTTTTTAGTTACAATTGAAACTCGTTTATTGAATAGCAGCTACTAACCACACAGAATACCAAGCAATGTGGATCTCTGGTCTCATCTAGCATGGCTTTTTGTATTACATCAAGTAACCAAGGCACAGGTAATAGGAGAAGAATCAACTTTCATTTTTTCTCCTCAAATGTCTGTTTGGTGGGAACACTGGAAACAAATAAATGAGCAAGATAGATCTTGTTTTCAAATACAATGACAATGAAATCCTTTGATACATAAACAAAAAAGTATTTATTTCAGTAGGTCACTTACACAAGTATGTATAGAAGCTCTACTGTAGCTGCAGTGTGCACTGATGCTGAAACTTACAAAGGCACACAAGCACCAGCTTAAGTCTCTTACATTCCCCTTCAGCAAGGGATGCCTACCAATAAAACCTGGTATGATTTCAAATCACTTCTCAGACTTGCTGAGTAGCTTCACTCAACCAAAATCTCATCTCCCTGACCACAAATCAGGATAAACACTTGTTTATTCCTATAAACTATCGAGATCTGTTTATATTTTCATCTACAGAAATCCAAGGCATAATGAATTTAGTTTACTGTTATAAATTTAGTCAAATTGTCTATAAGTATTATAAAGTATTTGTGGGACACTGCTGCTTGTGCTGCCACCTGTTCTTTGAGCAGCAGACAGTTTCTAGTCTTTATGATCTGCCACTTGCACTATATTAATACCCATTAAACCTAACTTTGCTGAAAAAATGACATGAACCTCTGTACTTCTAAATCTAGAGTCTAGAAGAGGATCCTAAAAAGCCATGTTAAAACACTGGTACAGTGAAACACAAGGGCAATCTTTGTTAAAGGAAAAAAAAAAAACACCCAAAAACCCATATTAATAGTACGCTGCAGAGCACTCCTGTTTTTGCTGCACTTCACTACGCTATGGAATAGTTTCCCTTCTGCACATCTAAGTGTCAGCTAACATACACCTTGGTTACAGCCAGCCACATTAGAATGCTAACCCCGTGTTACTGCTTCTGTGCAATTATTCTATTAATTAAGTTAATGAGTCAGGCATTGAGGTATTCAAAACTGTCTGGAGACAAAACAATGTCCATTGGGAATAGCAGTATATGTACCAGTCACATTCTCATCACTGTTTGGGTCCCTTTCCCACTCTGCCCCCACTCACATAACAACCAAGCATCATCACAGACTTAAGCAAACTGTACTTTCATATTGGGAAGGACAACTGAAACAGACAAATGCATGACCATTATGACATACTCTCCCGTTGAGATTAATCTCTTGCATATTCTGAATATTAAAAAAAACCAAAACCTCTATCTGAAACTATGGAAAGGAATCTAGATAGGCGTTTTCAGTTAACATTTAAATCACACCACCGGTTTTCTGTGGCAGCTTCACACTGTCCTTGAAGGAGCAAGAAAATCAGTCTTGATCTCAGCAGCACATTAATCAGAAACACAAGAAAATGAATTGTCAACCAACATAGAGTAAAGGCACCAATAATCACAAACTTCACAACTGCACAGGAGCCGAGATAACAGTCAAGAAGTAATCCTCTTTTTTAATGCCATAGCAGTATACCTTTTCCTACAGAACACACGTCCATTTGCACTGTAATGAACATATACATCCAGCTACTATTCTGATTGTATTCCAAGTGTTTTCTCCTCTAGCAGCCAGGACATCAGCTCTTCTCACTGAAATTCAATCATTCTTATAACTGAACTTTCAAAAAAAAGTTCACAAGTTTTCATGACTATATCAACTGATGTCAGTAGCATACGTCCTTTCTGCACAATAAAGGAAAACTCATTTAGATGAGTTGCACCAGAAGGAACAGACTTCTGCAAGACAAACCCTTCCATCCCCGCCCCCCCAGTACACCACTAATCACGTGGGGGATGGAAAAAATGGTAAAGCTGGATAAGCATCGGGACATACAGTTTAGAGGATGAAATATACATAAACTTCTCAGTGCAGCATTTTCCGCTCAGGCTGGTATTAACACTGGAAAGTAAATAAACAATGTATTTCCAAATGAAGCAAATCTGGTAATTCCAGGTTTTCAGATTAATGTGAGAGAATGGGAGTGTGTAATGAGTTAACTGAGCCCTTCCAAATAACTGCACCTCGCTGGTAGGCAAAACACACAGCGATGCAGAAGGAAAAAATACTGCAGCAACAGTTGTGAGAAATCAATAAAAAAGCAATATTCCACTGTATACCTAGATACAGAAATGAGATAAAAAAAACTGGATGCCTTTGATTAAGAATAAGATCTCCTGACAACATACCAGGTTACTGACAACGCTTAACTGGAACACGAACATTAAGAGTTTATGAGAGAAGAGCTCCAGGAATTACAGAGAATGATAAAAACCACAACGAGAGGCTAGAAGACAAGACCCAAACCTCACAACAAGACTAGAAAATAAGAAAGATGTACTCCCCACAACCAAAGAGGAAACAGATGTGTGATTAAGACCATAGCAAGCACGCAGCCTCTCAGCCTACACAAAATTAACTTCCTCAAAAGCACCTTCCCTTGAGTGTTAGAGGACTTTTTAATCAAATACCAAGTCAGTAGTTCCAGAACCACAAAAGAATCACAACAAAAATGCAACCATCTAGAAAAATTTCAAACGTTCTTCAACAATCTTCACAAACTTGCCTGGAAAGACTACGTGCTTAAGTAACACTTACTTCATGTTCTTGATTTTCTTGTCCATCTTTGCCACTTTTTCCACTTTTGCCCGATTTTGCAGGTTCCTGAAAAACAAAGGTTCAATCCTAGTTATGATAGGTAGACTTTATAGTTGAGATGCTTGGTTTTTCATGCAACCAGGAATATTAAAATTGATAGGACCAGAAAGGATATTGTTTTGCTGGAAGACCTTAATACTGAACCCTACAAAGTTGCTTTGAAGATTCTTCATCTTCAGGAATGTTTTAGAGTTATATTTATGCCTCAAAATTCACTAATAAGGTGTTCAGATATTGGGTTTTACTATATAGCTTAGAATAGGCAAAGAACAAATTGATTAGAACCACGTCTAAGAATTTCACCTTGCTGCCTTTGGGTTTTAGCCTCAGGGGTATTTACACTTCCACCTTGAAAAAGAAATCATTGGAATACACATTTTACACTTCATTACTGTGTCTGCTTTAGATTGTCTATGCCTTAGGAATCCACGTAGTTTTAAAGCAGGCTCGCTGCTCAGATTCTCCACTCCCTGCACTGCACCCACAGCCCATGTGTGAGACTCGTCTTTTCTAAGAAAAGCAAAGTTCAATGCGTTCAGTATCACAAGTGGCAAGGATATTGGGGAAAAAAGTTAAAAACCAAAAGCAACACCAAGACACAACACCCATCCAACTTTTAAGCATTACTGAAAAGCTAATAACCAGGCAGAAGGCAAACAAAAAGGGCTTAGCGGGACAACAGCTGGATGAGACAGGCTCTATATATAACCGCTCCTGCTCTCCCCTCATTCCCACGATGGCTAACTACTCATCACAGAGCGCAATCCAGTTAACTTTAGGCAGGATTTTCAACTTTTCGGATACTTCCACTTGCAGGAGCCCCTCCTGCGGCTAACAAACCAACCGCTCCCGGTCACTGGGGCAAAGCCGCATCCATCCCAGCCCACGGTCAGGGAAAGAGGACGGGAAGGCCCCGCTGAACGCTCGCAGCGATTTCCCCAAACACAAATCCATCCTCCACGCGGTCAGGGTCGGCCCCCCCCCCCGCACAGCCGGAGCCACCTCTCCCCGCTCACTCTTCCGCCAGGCTCAGCTCAGCGCACGCTTCCATCCCCTCCCTCCGCACTCCCCCGCACGCCAAACCCACGGCTTCTCCCTTCCCCCCCCCGCCGGCCGCCCCCAAGCCCTACGCACCCGGGGCTAGATGAAGCGAGGCCAGGACCCCCCCTTGCAGCCGCAGCACCCCTGGCTAGGCCCCGTGAGAGGGGAAGAGGGTGGGGGGGACGGGACGCCCCCTCCCCAGTGCCCGGAGGCGGCAGTGGGGCCGCGCTCCCCGCGCTCCCCCCCGGCAGCACGGAGCTCCCCGCCACCGCTCTCCCTGCCCTGTGCCGCTCCTCCTCCTCCTCCCCGCGGGGCCTCTACACCCTCGCAACCACCCCACGGGGCCCGACCTCCCTTACACCCCCCCCCCACCCTCCCGCCTCTCCCCGCCTCACTTTCTCCTTCTTGTTTTTATTCGGCATGGCCTCTCCGCGCGCCGCAGCCGGACACGCGCAACCCCCGGCGGCCCCGCTCGGCGCTGCGCCCGCCCCGCGCTGCCGCTCCCCCCCCCCCGGCTCCGGCGGCGGCGGCGACGGCCTCAACCTTCCGCCCGCCCCCTTCCTCCTCCTCCGCCCGCGGAGAGAGGGCAGCCGCCCGCCCATTGGCTGCCTGCGTCACGTGAGCGGCCGCTCCGCAGCGTCATTCAGTGGGCGGGGCGTGCGGCGGCCTGCTGCCCGCTGTCACGGCGCTGGGCGGCGGTTGTCGGGGCTGCGGCCTGAGGGCGAGCCCTGAGGGGCGGGAACCCCGTGAGGGGAGCGACCCGGGGACTGCACCGCCGCCCTCAGCCCGTGGCTCGCTGGCACCTTAGGGAGCTCACCCCTTCGCCGAGGGGCAGCCCAGGGGTACCCAGCAGGGAAAGCCGATGTGCGAGGAAGGAAATAAATAAATAAATGCTGTTTAAAAAGTTTACGCGTCCGAAGCACGCTGGTCCTTCGTGCAAGTTGGCTGTAGTGGTCCTCAGTTTGAGGGGTTCCCTGTCCGTTTGCAGGCTGTGCTGCGTTAGCCTTTGTCCGCTCTTTGTTTTTGGGTGCGTTTCTTATTGATGCCCAGCTATTTTTCAACAAGTCACGCTCTGATCTCTCAAAAGCTGGAATAGAGAGCTCAGAACAGCCTTAGCCAAAAGGGGGAAGGTGCGTGTACTTCATTTGAAGTTACTGATTGTACCTACCACGTGGCCCCACTGAGCCACAAGTCATCCTCAGCTGAGGGAAGAGCACAGGTTATTAGTCTTCCTAATCACAGCAACACATGAAACAATTTATATTGGACGTGCCTATAAAGTGCTAACTGCGCTGTGCTACTAAAGCAAATGAAAAAATGCAACTTTACAAGCAGCAGCAAAAATGAGAAATCCATCTCCTTTCATACTCAGCCAATATCAAAGTCAGCCCTAGCCAACAGCATCTATCAGCTATCCTAAACTGGAAGGGACCAAGAAGGATCATCAATCCATTTATATCCGCTATATCTGAACGTGTTGCTTTTGCTGCAGGCAATGAACAAAGTGTTTTTTTCCACGCAAACCGAAGAGTTCTATAGACTAGGGAGAGCTGCTTCCTCTTGTTTCTGTCCCCTTCCTTCCCTTTGCTTCTTAAGTGCTATAGGAAACAAATTATGTCTGCCTCTTATCCTTTCCTTAATCTTCTCTGGTTTGAGGGTTTAGAAGTGAGGTGCCTTTATCACTGCTAAGAACCAGCCAAATGAATTGCTACTACTAAATAATAAATAAATACAAGAGGAGAACGTAGATTTTGAACATAGTAAGAGGCAGTAAGGGAAGGAAATCTACCTCCATCTGTAATTTGGAATTTGATCTGTGTGGAGGAGTTTGTACGGCTGAGGATAAACTCCAAAGCTTCCAGTGGTTTGTTCAGTTCCAGTTTCATAGAAGATTAAACAACTCTTAATTTCCAGCTGTAGTGTTCCTGCCTCACTCTCTTGCACTGATGCTAGTACCCTGTGCAGCCCCTTAAAGCAGTTCATATGCTAAAATGCTATGGGGTGATTCTTTTTTTTTTTTTTATTTCCCTTGAACCAGCACACCACCACCTGTTTCTGTAAACACCAGCGTTGGCCGAAGGAAGGGGGTGGAAATATGTGGCGGGGGAGGGATGTGACCTCAACAGCCTAGATTTAGATCGGTTTAAGCAGCTTAATGAGTTTCTCATTGGCTCTTGGCCTCCTTTGTGCTTGCCAGTGCTCATAGTTTTTCCAAATAATGGAAAAACTCTGTCAGTATCATAACCCACCTACTCGTGAATAGTAGTAGCAAAAATTGTCAGCTTATTTTGCTGCTAGTTGGGAAAACCTTGAATCGATACATCAGGCTGAATACAGCTTCAAAAGATGGCACTGACTCAGTTAACATTTGGGAGGTTTTCTTTGTGACTACAGATGTAGAAACTCTTATGAAAACTTGACTCCCCCTCACCTCACTTGCTAGGGAAGGAGTCTCATTCACCAGTAACAGAAAGCAATTGTATTTTTCAAAGCTGACTGTGTTGTATGAAATAATCAGTGGGTGGAGGTGGTTTACAAGAGGAATAAGTTCCATCTGTACACTCTAGTGTCCGCAAAATCCGAGAATAAGAGGAGTGACGTCCATTTTCATGCAGTACTGAGATGAAATCTTGTTCTCACTATGGTGTTACATCACTGTAGGCCTCATTATTCTGTTACTGAATGGTACTAAACATGTAAATGTAGTGATGTGATATGAGTGTATGACTTTATTAATATTTGTATTATCTTCTGAACATGCTTTGTGCAAACTAGGTGTTTACAAAAATGACAGCAAACCCAGACTGATTAGGCTATCTCTGTAATTAAACCAGTAAAAATTAATGCATGCGGCAGAGCTATCAATTTGTATTTTTTATTTTTACTGTATTGACAGAAGTGATTAAACATGCAGAAGTTAAAACGCAAAACAATTTATTGTCTTGTATAAAGCAGCTGCATAATATTTCATAACCTAAGATTGGCTCATGTATCTAGCACATCAACAAAGGGGCAATATTTACATGGTTAACCCTTTGCAATTGTGCTGGCTATTCTATGTTTCTTCTTTATTTTTAAATCCCTTTTTAAAGGCTAAGCATTCATTCTCTGTCATGAGTTTACTGAACTGATCACTATCACTGTGATGGGGACAACATCTTCTATTCCCAGATCTGAAGTGTTACTGCTTTTCATGCACCATCTCTTGTTTAACTGGGTGTATGCCAGTTCAGCTTGCTAAAATGGCAGGAAACTAACCGAGCAGGGAAGACATTAGATAATGAGACCTTCTGTCAGTGAGCTGTTAATTTGCCTCAGCTGAAACTATGCAACCACACTTGGGGACAAGATTTGGGAAGCCAGTGAACTGTTGTCAGTACACATAATCATTTAACACTGACAGGCTGTTTCAGAACACTTCTTTATTGACTGAAGCAGATCACATCTGTTTTCTGGCACCTTTTCTTGCACATGTAAATGGAGGAATGAAAACTCAAGCATCAATGGCCAAGAAGAGGCTGGAATGGATGGGCTGAAATTAAACGGTATTTCTAATCTCGAGTTCAGGCTGAACTACTAGATATGATAACTTACATGTGAGGAGCAATGAAACTGCCACGTTTTTCTGGGGGAATGAAATATTTCATCAACCTTGAGCACCTGCAGGAGACTCTGCATCTACACAGTATAGCATCAAAAGCTGCAAAGCCACTATATTCAACTTCAAGAAAACGCAGAATTGTCTTTCAGATACCTTCACTAGTATGGATGTGTTCTGCTTACCCTCAGTTACATTAAATAACACTTGGGCTGTTCTCAAGCTGCAAGGCTGAGTTTTAACTCTTTGCAGCTCTATTACTGTCTGTTAGTTTTGGATGCACGTCTGTCACATTCTGCTGTGTTGTAGAAGTTAGAAAATAATTCAGTAACAGCTGTATAGAACTCAGACTCTTGAGGAAATGAGTAGCAGGACAAAGTTTAAAACTTCTCACATGTACTCAATGTAAATTTCAGCATTGTCTGTGACCAGATAGACACAAATGACAATTATTGACATCAGTTGCACAGAACCAAAATCGCACATTCAGAACATTAAGAACCATAATTAACTGATATAACAATACCTGCATACAGTAGTGTCAATATTAGATACCTTCTAGTTGTAAGATTGCTTGTGTAAAATTTGGACCAGTTTAAAATTAAAAAAAAAAGGCCTTGTATGGTTAATTATACTATGCGGATCACAGATATAAGAAGTTTCAGTGACTATGTGTAATTATGTTTGCACTGAAATATGTAGGTTGCTCTGAAAGTAATGCCTCCTTTTTATTTCAATGGAGGCTACAAAAGACACAAAGAGCACAACAATAGTACTTGATAGAGCAAATCCACAGCTACAAAACACCATTTTTTTAAACCTGGACACCACTGTTAGCTATGCATTTTCACCAGCAATGAACATAAACCTGCATACTATGCTCATCAAAATTTGCATCATCTGAAATGTGATCTGTCTTTGAAGTTGCTGTCACCACTGACAGAATGCACCATCCACCACCTCACTATGCTCACATGTACTGTGTGGTCTCCATAAACATTCAGTAAGCACTGATGATGACAATGGGTGCCATTTTTTTTTCATGGAGGAATTCTGTGACACGCCTTTGTTTCATAAGCACTTTCATGTCAGGTGCCATTTTGTCAGACTGCCCCTCTGCTGCCATCTGCCACATGATAGCAGAATGGAATGGAATACTGGCAGGAAGGTTCAGCCTCCACTACCATACCACCACCATCTACCTCCGATGTTGTGGGCCAACATAACAAAATAAGAGGCATTACTTTCAGTACAGCCATCATATGTATAAAGTCCATTCAGGGTATGTGGCACAGTTGCAAGACTATCTACAATGCATGGCTGAGGTCCATCTCAGAAGCCCAGTCAGTAAGTCATGCTGGAAGGAGGCAGGGTGGGACACAGGTACAGCTATGATATAGCAGGCCAGATCTGCTAGCCCAGTCCAGAGTTTAAATGGAGCTCTTGGACCAGCTGACGGTGTTGATCCTTATGACTGGTAACCAGCCTGGTACTAAATGTTGTCAGTAGTACCTATTGTCCATGTTCATTAACACACTAAATCTGGGTTTCTGTTGGAATGAACTTCATGCTGAAGTGAAAATGAGAAAAAAACAGCAATGAACATGGAGAACTCGCTTATGCTGAATGCTGCTGAGGCATCATTGTGGAGATCCAGATAACAAACCAAGGAGAAGTAAGTATAGAACAAAAGCGTCTGATAAATTCTAAGGGTAGTTAAACAAAAAAAATACTGTTTGTGGCCATAGTTTCCAGTATTTATGACAATCGTTGGCTACTAAGCATTAAAATTACCTGAATATGGAAACTCAGTTGTTGGTCACAGCTGGCTGTTAAGTGGACGAACTATTTGTCTTAATCAGAATGGCAGTTCCTATGAAGAGAAACTGCACTTGTGTGCTAGTACCAGATTCCATAGAGATTCAAACTACAAAAATAGTAACATTAAAACTCTTCAGTCAAATCAGTCCATGTTCTTCTGCCTCAGTGAAGCAAACAAAAAGATCATAAGAGCAAGTCTTCGCTGCATGTCATGTAGTTGAATCTTTCCAGGAAAATAAACAAAGATGTGCAACTCTGCTGGCAACGTAGATGACGTTAGGATGTCTGCTTTCATGTTTCTGCTATTTTTTTAATGGCTTTATTTTTAGCATTTATAGTGAATTGGGGGATATGTTTATATACAATATATAATCTGTTTAAAATTTATTGGACGAGCCTCGCATTCAGAGGACATAAGGGATCAATTTATTTTTGATACTCCATCTCATTTTTGTGTCAGAATTCTGTATCATTATGGTGTGCTTTGTGCAATTTTTAGCATCTCTGTTGATTCCAGGTCTTTGCTGCATTAAGTGTAATGCCGCTATTCAGCTATTACCGTTCCATCTTCCCACACGATGTCAAAGAAAGATTAATTTAGTATCAGATGAGAGAGACTACTAACAGAAAGGTGACTGCATCTAAGACTCCTACGTTTTCATTCTTATCAAGTTTAAGTTGATATTTATGGAATGAATGAAGAGTCCCAATTAATTGTACCTCCTGTTGATGGCATACAAGATTTTCAAGGCTTCATAGTTTTTTCTGCCTTTTTTAGGATTCAGTGTAGCTAATATAGCTATATATTTTTATCTCGCTGTGGGAAGAGTTGAAAGACATACTCAGGAGCTGTACTTCTGACTTAACACTGTGAATACCATACATTTGTATATGTGTGAGGGTCTGATTCTGAGTATGCTCAGAAGATGTGTATGCTGGATTTATGATCTGCTTCATGATCAATCTGTGTGTCCTGTGTAGAAAGTAAGGAGTAGTTTCTATCAACACAGCTTTTGGCTTGCTCCATGTAGAGCAGGCTGTGCATCAACACTGCAGCATCTGGAAGGGTCCTGTAGTCTTCTGCTGGCCTTTCCACAGGCTTTTGTAAGTGCAGAGCACATAATAAAAAACACTTGTCTGCTACACTCCCTTCCTGTGATAAGCCCATTCTTATTGTGTACTTTGATGTGACAAAGTTTGATTTCAGGGTTTATTTCCTGGAGCTACATGAAGATCTCTCAGCACCAAGCTACCCTTCCACTTCTCTTTTGGCAGCCGGGGTGATTTCTGCAGTCAATCTTTCCTCATTTTCAAGGGCTGTGATAGCCTGGAGTCATCTGCCAGACAGACCCCTTCTTGGCACCTTGAAGCATATCTTTCCAAATGAAACATTTGAACTATTTTTAAAGGTTCTGTAACAATTAATACCCTTTTTTGTTTGTCCAAGATAATGTGAAAAATGCTTCCAGCATACTATACTATTATTATTGTAACACACATCCAGAGAGACATGGAGGCATGCCAGGCAAAAGGCTTGCAAGGATAATGCTGGGGGACTGGACCAAGAGGAAAGGGACTTCATAGTCAAACCATTTCCTAGTGGTATCTAGCTGCAGGATGGCCTCTAGGTTTTGTCTGTGAGGATGCTTTTTAATTGTGCTCCAAAGAGCATGCGCTAACAAAGAGAACTATGGAACAAAAACTGGTAATGATTCAAACTGGTAGTATTAAGTGCGCTCAGTATCTCTATATATGTTGGGCTGTAATTCAAGGCTGTAAATTCTACCAGATGGCAGAAGACCTAAGTTCTTTCACCCTTCTAGATTCAGTTTTTCAAAATGACACAGAAATTTGTCAGTGTTAGCAAACCAGAATTTTTGCTTAGCCACATTTTAGGAGCTAGCAACTCTATTTTTCCTTAAGTTGTAAAACAAATCAAATACTTTGAAAAGAAATCAGACTGAGCAACTAAACATTGAAAAATGTTTATAAACATTGCAAGCTAGAACCTTTAGAATAGAATATTAGGCAAACTTAACTACAGATTTCCATCTGTATTTATATCATGCTGTGTTCTGCCTGCCTGGCATGCCCGTATAGTCTTTGCCCCGAAGCTGGCTTTGTCTTCATCTTGTGTTCCGTATTTATCTCAAAAATTCTATGTAGATAGGAGTTGGATTTACATTTATGTCATCATCTCTATGCATGTTAGAATTTCTTTTGAACACCAGACAGGTGAATAAAGTACTGGAAGACAACAACGTTGATTACTAAGAAGTAAAAAAACAAGGCCTCTGACACGGATTTTTTCCTTCGAGGTATGACACACAACATTTAGAGTCGATACATTCCCTTCGCAAAATGGTTTGCTTTTCTTTTTTCTTTATTTTGCTGTCTGCATTTTTTTCTAGTCCCTGAAGACGGTGTTCATTGGTATAATCAGATCTGATTATTGCAACTGTTATTACAGATGATAATTACCTTAAAGCAGCTCATGTCTCCAGCATGCTGTGTATATCCGTTTAGGGGTGTGATCTATACGTGTAATATTGATTCAGAAATCAATGGTGTGATCTGTTTTTCCATTGCTTTCACAAGGGCTGTCAAGATAGAAGGTAGGTGGATGTTGATATCCTCATGCGCAGCCATTTGCCTATCTTGTATTTTTTAATTTATGGAATAGTTGCACTTAGTTCACGAGCTGCTTCATTTTTGTCTCAGAGGAAGAACTAGCAGATATTTGAACTGAAGTTCACTGCATTTCCATAGGTATCAAACAGGAAAATCCGTTTTATTAACATGTATGAAGAGCAAATAGGTAGCTGTCTGTCCATAATTCCCAAGGCACTTGAAATTAAACATTTATAGGTGAAGAAGGTGAAGCTAGTAAATGAAGCAAGTAAATAAATGTAAAACAAAGACATATTTATTTACTTTTATGTGTAAATCCTCCTGCTCGCCCTAAGTTAGTTGGATTTTTTTAACTTACTCATCTAAGCTGTTTTTGAATTTTATTTCTGCTTAATATTTTAATATGTAACAGTAGCTAAATTGTCAGATTTTTTTTTTTTAAGATTTACTTGTATAATTGAACCAATCACATCTTGTACCTCAAGGCTGAAGAATCATGTTCGCAAAAAACAATAAAGAGGTCTGATTTTTCTGTGACACATGTATTTCTCTAAAGATACTCTTCATATATAGTGGTACTCATTAAAAACTAAATTAACAAGATGGATATATCCTTGCATGCTTGAAGCTATAATGAAAAGAAAATGATCAAAAACTTCCAAAGAAATTACCGTGTTTGCATTACTTGTGCAATGGTATGGAGGCAAAGCCTCAGTCATCTCTGTATACAGATCCCAAATCATTCACCGAGAAAAGGTAAACTTGTTCAGTTATGATGCTCTCCTTTGCATATTGTTGGCTGCAGAAATTAGCTAGCCCAACTGTTGCAGGATTGAGTGAACCTTGAATGTATACGGCAAGAGTCTCTTACACAACTTTTTGATTGTTCTGAAAATGCTACAGAGGAAGTGGATTTTTGAGAGGTGCTAAGTTTAGCTGCTTTGTGTTTAAAAGCCCTTTTTATGATTTAAAAATAATTGCTACTGGTAAGCACCTCGATGACTAACAAAAATGGCTTAGAAAAGGCCAGAGGGAATACTCTGTGAGCTCAGAAAAGACCTAGGGTTTGAAAGACCTAGATTCTATTTTTATTTTGGCCATTGCTTTGCAGCATGATTTTTAACAAGTTGATCTCTCTGGTTTTCTTTTTCATATCTTTTAGCTCTCCTGTTTATCTTTACTGCAACTTGTCTCTATTTGTCCTAGATTAAGGAGAGAAACAATCTTAATTGTGATTCTAATGAGTAATAGCAAATAGTATTAAAATTCAAAATACTTTTCATTCATACTGAAATGTATTTTAATGGGCTTTGTATAGGTGTACAATGATACAGATTTAGATTTCGTATTCAGATATCTTTAACCTTGAAGGATTAAATCCTGATAGAAAACTGTCTTTAGCACCCAGTTTCATTTTCCATACAAAAGAAAAAAGTTAATGATCACAGCCATGAACATCAAGAAAGTAATATAGTTGTACCTTTAACAATTTTAGCAAAGCAAACCTATAGCTAAATTGCAGCAGGTTTTTTACATATGTAGCTCTCCTTCATGCCTGATATGGTTTTAAAAATACTCTCATTAAAAACACCTTCACGTGATAATGATCCTACTTCTGTTTTCAATACAACTCTTTAAACATTTTTCAGGTAGCTACTGCTTACCTTACTCCGTACCTTGATGGGATTTTTTTTTTTTCCAAAAGAAAACTGCTTCTAAATCATGATCAATTTTGCTGTGTGGTGCTGAGAGATATAGGCAGTCTTTGAGTCGGGCTTGAGGGCCTACCAATTTTAGTTGGATTCCATGAAAACGTGAGTGCAGTAAGCACTGAAAAAACAACATGTAGTCAGTTAAAAACTCATGGAGACCACTGAGCATAAATTTTTTATTGAGAACTGTTGCTACTAGCTGTCTTCATTGGTCCAAAAAATGGAAGTGAGAATCACTTAATTTTTAACAAACTATTAATGCTTTTTTTTTTTTTTTGACGATGTAGATCTATTGTGTTCATACTTTATGTCTGCATCACACTGAAAACTCTTCGTCCTTGAGCGCTGTAGTGGTATAATAGTAATAGGACCAGTGCAATGAGAAGTTATTGAGGAAAGAAGAAAACGAAAGGCTCACCAATTTCCAAGGATCAAGGAAAAACTCTGCAGAGGAAGATCTCTTTCCTCAGTAGCAGTCAGCCCTTAAATGCAGTCTAAGGGGGGTTGAGCCTGGCTCCATCCCTTCTAGTCACACAGGTGAATGGCCTTCACCTGTCCTCCTAGGGCTGTGTTCAATCAGTGTTTCAGGCTGTGACTCAGCAGTTGCCATACAAGCATACAAAAGAACATTCCATGTCTTTCTTGCCATATTTTGTTAAAGCAAAGTCAATCTCTTAATTTTTTTACCCCAGTTTACTTGAGTTCGATTTTTTGATTGTTTTTTTTTTTCCTTATTAAAAAATTAATTTAGTTGTTGGGAAAAAAAAGCTCCACAGATACTGATGGAAACAGACCACTGAAGAAGAAGAGTTATGTGTACTAAGTTTGTTTATCCCAATTCCATGTGGTTCTGAAACTTTTAAGGGCTGAACTTTTAAACTAAAAAGGGTAGCTGAGTCTCCCAGCCTCCTCAGCCCTTATTTTGAAAACAACATGCCAGCTTAGTTAAACAGACCTCAGAGGACAACAGAGCTTAGGCTTGTTATTATATATTGGCTGTTGAATACCTGTTGAATAGCAACTTTCAGTTAAAAACAACATGAGGTGGATCTGAAGTAGTTACTTTGAGATGAAAAGCTATGTATCCCATTACTAGTCCCTTGAGCTATTCAATGTCCATCTGCTGATTTGAGAAGGAAACATCATTAATAATGTATTTACAGCTTGTGCTCTGGCTTTTATGTTGCTATTAATTCTTCTAGCATGAGCTATCTCAGTATTATTTAGCTTCCTTGCTCTAAGATCTCCTTACTGGCTGTGGCAAGCTACTTAGTATTTTCTATTTTAGAGGATAAAAGGAATTAAGCATATGATGTAGCATTAAAATTGATCCATGATTATAAAGTTGTTCAGTTTTTTAGTAAGACTCCATACTATATGTTTTAGTGCTGCTTCAAAATACTTCTGTAAAAGAGGGAATTGGCACAAAAACAAGTGTGATATATAGCTGATTGCAACTAACACTATCTAGTTCTTAATCATATAAATCTTTTAATGCCATGAAGTGAGTAATATGATGTTTTGACCTTAAGGAACTGATGAAATTGGTGTAGCTCCATTGAGGTCAATAGAAATATCAATGCCAAAATAATTGCAGAAACCACGTGGAGGATTTTCTTCATTTGGGATAGTATTTTAAGATTTTTAATGAATAGTTCCTCCAGGAACAATGAAGTCACTACGCTAGAATCTAAGCTACTCACACTCATAATTTATAGCCTTGTTTCGGGTACTTGTTTTGTTTTCAAATTGCTTAACAATGTGATCAGAAAATGTATCAAAATTAAAGCCTGCAGCCAAAACAAGACAATGTTAGCTGTCAGGCTTTAAATATCTCTGGAAGTCTTGCTCTTTTGAAGTATTGATCTTTCTCTTTCCTTAAAAGGGACAGTTTGTATACACAAGGAAAGTAATTGGTTGCCTGGGAGAAAATAGCATGCAAATATAGTCCTTGATCCAAGATATTTGCAAAATAAAACTTCTTTTTATTCTCTGATTTTTATTTTGGGAATAGCAGGTGCTATCAGTATCCAAAATACCCAAAGGCTTGACTGTTTATCTCTGTTAATCATCTCAGTGGTTTTCAAGCCTTTGTGGCTTCAAGACTGCACTTTTGCAGAAGATAAGAGCTGGAGTTAGGGAAACCGATGTCTTTAAGATATACCAACAGCATAAATTGCATCAGATTGCTGAGGACAGGTCTTCTTGCTGTTCTAGATGCCCAGCACTGGCATGGGGGAACTGTTGGGTCATGGCTTGAACTGGTGATTAAGTGCCTGGTGAAGGGGTGTGGCGAGCCCAGGGAGCACAAGCAAATCATTTGCACCTGTGCCCCATATGACCACAAGGAGTTGACCCAGGGTGGAGCCATGCTGGACTTATATAAGGGTCAGCTGCACAAAACCATTTCCTGAGAAAGAGTTCTGTGTAGCTGAGATCTTTTTAGCTAGATGGGTGAGTTCAACTTTTTTTTTTTCTTTTTTTCCTGTAATTGACTATTGGCTTACCTGTTAATACTTCATCTGGTGTAGCCATGAACCTGTTAATAGTTATTTATATATTTATTTATTTATTTTTGTGAGCAGAGCGTTTGATGTAGTCAGTAGAATTAAAAGTGAGAGTATCCAAAACTTAAGAACAGAAATGGTATTCTTGGAGAACTTCTCACAATGGTTTGGATGGGGGGAATCTATCCTCCTTGAGGAGGAGTTACCTGGACGCATCCCAGGGTTTCTAGTAGTTTCCTAACATTCTGCTGTAGAGGTAGTCAATGAGTAAAGATCTTCTATGAGTTATATGGCCATTCTCAAGGTGCCACATTGTATAGATGAATTGCTTGAGGAATGTGGGAAACCATGTTTTTCCTACTAAGGAAGGACAGCTTTCTATATCATTTGTGGTATAGCCCCTATTAGTAGCACTGAATTACACGAAATACACTAAAGAAAAGTTAAGGAAGGAAAAGGAGATGCTATTTGCCCATAGATAGTAATTAGAGTTTAAACTTCTTGTTTTGGTGGGGCAGTTTGCCCAAACAGCAGGTATGAAATAAGATCCTTAGTTTTAGAAGATGTTTGGAACCCAGAGCAGTAGAATCTATGTAACATAAGCAGACCAAAAAGTAAGAATAAAATAGGAAGTACTTCTGATGAAGTAGAATCTATAAACATAACCCTGAGAAAAAGATTTCAAAGGAAGCCTGCTTAGAGGCTCTGGTACAACTGAAGCCTCTGGAAATGTGACCAATAGTGACTCAAAAAAGCTAAAGCTTTTCAGGGAGGACCAACAGGTGTACCACTCAAGTGATGGCCACCTGCTGAAACAATGATGCATATCGTGGTCCATATATGGCAGCCAAATAGATGGACCTAAGACAAAGTTTTAAACAGCAACTGAGAGTGTTTTGCCACATGGTCATTAAGAATATGGGGTGTGGGAGCAGGAGCTATTATAGTTAATAGGCCTGGGAGCTAGTTTCCACTGTGTCCCACCTTCCCGTGCAGTAAAGATTACACTCTGCTTTTAGACGTGGTGATGAGAACTACTTGCTATTACAATGGCTAGTTGCTGTGTGTAAACTTACACAACCAAATGAAAGCGATATGCCCACTCATAGTGGACTGTGGGTTAACATGGAAGACTTACAGACATGTATGAGGAAATAGGAACAAATGGAGCCCTTTATGTTGAGGACTTTGGAAGTCCTAACCTAGTTACGTTTATAGCTGGGATGAGAGATTGAAGCCTGCACATGCAGTGAATTGATTTATGGACTTATGTGTATTTAATATAGAAAGTGTTGATTGTATATATTGTAAATGTATAGGCTTATCTCCAAATGTGCCCGATCACTGATCTGTTGTGAAGGGGTGGAGTGTAGGGGAAGTGTAGGTCTTGGCTTATACTGGTGATTGAGCACCTGGTGAAGGGGTGTGGCTGGCACAGGAGCACAGGCAGATTGTTTGCATGCATCTTCCCTGTGCCTCCTAAAGGGGTGGAGCCACCCTAGGCTCATATAAGGGGGCTAGCCACTGAAGGGAGTTGCATTTGTTGGGTCTAGGGTGTTTTCCATTGAGGGGGGGGATGCTGTATAGCCAGAGTCCCTTTTCATCATTTGGGTGAGTTCTACTCTTCTTTCTGTGTACAAGTATTGGCCTATCTCTGAGTACTTTGCCTGGTGTCACCAAGAACTTGTCAGAAGTTATTTCGTATTTCTGTGAGCAGAACAATTGAGATCAAGGATTCTGTGTTTTAATATTGTTCTCCTATAAGAAAGCTTGACGAGTTTCTAGAAGTAAACTAGAAGTGGTTGGGTATTAAACTATTGGTTTTTTTATTTCAGTTATTGCTCACTTTAATTCTCCAATTGAAGTCTTGTTCTTCCAGCACAATTACATCTGTTGTACTTCACTAATACAGCAATCTTATTCAGACATACTTTTTTTTACAGCCTTGACTCATTTAGTGTTGTAAGTCAATCCTGAAATCAATTCACTTTCTGAGTTTGGGATTTTTTTTGCTGAAAAGGTTGGATGAAGTGGGGTGTGATGTGTTCTTTTTATTCTTTAGGCTTTGCGAGGAATATCTTAACTAAGAAAGCAATTGCAGCTATGACACTAAAAATCCAAGTATTCCATAGTCACTGTTAATTGGGGTAGGTGTTTCATAGTGATATTCCAGAAGCAAAGAGACTGAAGGGTGAAATATAGGAAAAAATGTAACTTGGATTCTTGCTTTTCTTACCAACTTAACTGTTTTTAAGAAAAAGCCAGCTCAGCCCACTGACCAACACATGAGCGATCATGTTCCAGTGCACGTAACTTAGTTTCTGCTTTCCTTACCCAGTCAGAAGCTGAAAATACTTAACACTGTTTGAAAATGTTTCACAGATCAAACTTTAGTATCTCTGATCATGTACTTGGGCTTCTTTTCATTTGAACTTTTGGTCATTTCTGTAAGGATCGTTGGCTAGCAGTTGTCTATTCACTGTTACTTGCTAACGTACTTTTGAAAATGAAACTAAATGAGCCTACATGCCGGGGCATACAGCCGAGTGTCCAATTAGTGCAGATGTTATGTAATAATAGTAATAACTTCAGTAATCTCAGACACATGTTCTGGCAAGATAGCTATTTACTTGCATACAAAAGTTTCATAGAAAATGCAATTCACTTATGAGGAGAGCAGAACTAAACTCAAAGTTAGTTTTAGCAGTCAAAGGGTGAAAAAACTGATCTGAATTAAGCACTTACACTATAGGAAATTTGACAGATTGGATGTATTTTTTTTAGTGTTTGGAGGTCAAATGAATTCTATTGCTTAAATATCAGCAGCAACTGGTAAGATGTAATGCTAGTGTGCTGGTATGTATTGCTATGGAAATCTATTAAAATACAAGTAAAATGCATTTACAAAACAGCGATAGTGATCTTTATAACTACAAGGCACAAAGAAGCAGTTTGCAAGAAAAAAATCCCTTGTAAATTGTTACTGAGATCTTCTGGATCCAAAATTACTCCATCTTGCTTCATTTTAAACCAAGAATTTTGTTTGTCATTTAAATTAAAATGACCTCATGAAATTCAGCGGAAATTGTAGTCCTGACTGAATATAAACTACTGTTTGAAAGACTGATATCATACTTTATCTGGGGGAGCAGGAGAACTGAAGGTTTTACTTTTCATTTTTTCTATGAACTACTAGTTGCTATAGAGAAAGTAACTTTCTGCTTTACTGAGAAAGGCCTTTATGTTTCAGGAGAGGTCTCAAAACAGAGTGTTTCCTGATGCAGCTGATGAAAGGCTGGGAAGAGAAATATTTACACTGATTCTTGCATGAAAGTGTGATGTGTTTAGAAGAATAGAAATATATAGGAAAGATAAAGGATTTTCTTAATTATTAATTGCTTTCCTGTGAACCCAGTTCAGATTTCTTTTCCTGAATTTGTTGTACTATTAATAATGCATCTAGAGATCAGTTTGTGTAATTCCAGTAAATCGGTATTAGTTTTATTTCACAAATTCAGTATTACTTCTGTCAGTTTTTTTATTGACAGTGTAGGAAAAGCACATATACAATTTCATTAAAGTCTTTTGGGAGAGAAGCTTTTGTGGCCTTCTTAAGTGGGCCTGCTACTTGGCTTCACGTCCATTACAGTTTGAATTTCATATTAAATATTGTGATTCTTCTGAATGGAAGATTTATTTTTTCCTGCGTCTCTTCTAGGCCTTGTTCTAGTGGACAAATAAAACAGTACAGGATCATCTTCTTACATCTTTGCTGTAACAAGGGCTACCAAGACCTGTGCTCTTTCAGGTCCTTCTTCTGGGTCGCATTTTCTAAGCTGCTTGTAGTGTTTGCTTTTTTCCTCTGGATAGAGTTTGTCTGTAAATATCTTCTGCCTATTGCTAGGCCAGCTGCCTTGTTTTTAAAAACAGACAGTACAAAATAGGTGAGTAATTATACACATTAAAATATTGCAGAATAAATAAATAAGATTATGAACATATAATAGAGGTAAAAGGAAAAAATGCTTTTTCTGAGCAGAGAAACAGAGCTCAGCGAACAGAGAACATGGTGTTCAGTATCAGGCACAGACCTCAATGAACTGTGTTCTACTGCAGATTTCAACTGCTGAAAACAAGTGCCGAAAATGTGTCCTACCCTTCAGTTAAAAAAAAAAAAAAAAAAAAAAAAGAAAAATGCCCCACATCATAAGTCTAAATTTAGGTTTTGTCTAATCCGGAAGTCTGTGTTTTAATTCTGAGCATGGAAAAACTTACCTATCTGCTGCATCAGATAGAACTCCTGGGGATGGCTGGGATAGTTTCTCCCCTTTTCCTCTTTTACTGTTGAGTGCAATTTACTGTTTTTGATAATCCTGAAGCCTGTGTAAGTCATTTTCTAAGTTCTGTTTGTGTACTTGGAGTGAGGTCCATGGCTCATTCCTCTGTGCTTTGCCTAAGAGAAGGAGCCAGTATGCTTACAGGAGTGAGCTGCTTATTCCCTGTTGTTTCCACAAGTGAATGTACCTGATCCATTTCTAAACTGGTTCCTAGTCCTCAGCAGCCCATCAGTTACTTTTAGGAAAGAGTTTTAAGACTGACGACTGTAACTCTCACTAATAGCTTAACTTGTCATAAAGCAAATGATTTTATTTTAGTGTTACGAAATGTATGCATTCTGAAAATAAGAGCAAAGACTTCAAAAATAATGAAAACAAAGATAACAAGTGTTTTAAAAATTATATTGAACCTTCTGGGGGCAGGCAGGCTTCTTTACTATCTGTTATGGTGCTTGACCCCGTCAAAGGTATTATATCTGCATTTGGAGATGACATTTATGTAAATCATTTTCTAACTCAATGAAAAATGAATTACTTTAATCTGATTATATACGGCTGCTGTAGTTACAGTAGATATTTTTAAATGGAGGAGTAGTTATCTGATATCTGGTTACAAAAGAGTTTAGTTTAAATCTAGGCAATCACATGTACTGGGGCAGAATATTCCTTCACTTCCTCTGTGCTGAGAGCTCAGCTTGATAATGTTCTCTCAGTTTAGAGAGCAGAAATGGCAGAAAATCTACTCAAGCATGTATTTGAAGGGACCAGCACAGAGTGAGTGGGAATGTGCAAGCTGTTGGACCACCTGAGTCTTCTGTGGTCTGTCATGTCTCACAGGTACCCTTAGAGCAGGTCGTGTAATTTTGGCACCACTGCAATAAAAATAACTGCCATATATCAGCCTAGTGCGTAAGACTATATCCTTCTGTGAGATTCCCATGTAACACACTCAGCCTGAGGTAAGCCTTTTCTCTTACTGAAAACAAATAGCATACTAAGTATTGTTGCAAACTAATAATAAACATTTATGCCATGTGATTTTTCTGATTTTTTGGTTGAAAAAAGTCCAAGATTTTTCAGTAAAAATATATATTAATTGCAATATAATTATTTCCTGATGCCAGCAAAAAATAACCTGAACTTAATAGAAATTTCATGTATTTAATAAGGATGCATAGTAATATGACAACACTATCCTCTAGTGGCAGTATGTGTTAACACGTCTCAATCTGCATCAGTGTGAGTGAGTTTGCATGTGGTGAGAACATGGGATGTTACCCACATCAGTATTTATACATTCAGAGTTTGGGTTTACACAACATAACAAGAAATAACCAAATGCTGTGTATAATCTAATGATATTTACATGACCAGAATCAGCTGCACGATGAATATTTTTGTGTGACTGTAAAGCAGGGTGTATATCTGATTTCTTGCAATTAGACCGTCAAGCCTCTGTGGTTCTGTTCAGCTGTGGCAGAACAGAACAGGCACATCTTTTTTGTGTTTCAAGGTTGCTGGTAGGTTTTTATTCTACAGTAAATCTACTAAAGTCTATGCTGAAATTTAACTCTCAAGGTGAGCATGACTAGATCTGGTATCCACAGCACATAAAGCATCCTTTATGTTTGATATTTCAAATATCTCATGTACTGCTTAAGGGAAGGTGAGGCAAACTTTGTGTAAGAATAAACTCAGAGTTCAAAGCATTGTTCTTCACAAAGTTGCACTCTAAAAGGGAGCACTCTAGAGTGAAATTCAGTGCATTTTTTGTGAAGGTAGAGGTTACAAAAAATAAACCTTGTGCACATCCTCTGGAAGTTTGCAGAGTTACCTGTGCTAAATTCCTGTGATTCAGAATCTGTTTTTTTAATATTTGGCACATCAGAAAATTCATCAAAATATTATATATTTGGGGAATGAAGAGGTTATGATACTCCTTATTCATGTATGCCCCATGTGAATGCAAGGTGAAGCAGGAGACAGGCCCAGTGAGATGCAACTCTCTTCTCATATGTAGTGGTCCCTGGAAACAACAATCAGAGCAAGTGAGAATTAACATCTTGGTGTTTTTACTGTTATTTTTCTTTCAAATACCGGCTCCCTGGTGTAGCAGTTCCAATTAGAGGACAGCACAGTTAACAGTGCTTTCATTCCTCTTCTTTTTAGCTTAGGCAGTTATCAAACGTGTTTTAATGTATGCATTTGTACATTAAGTGTTACTGCTTAATACGCACCATAAAATATAACCTGAAATATACTGAAGATTGGCTATACTAACTTTGGTATGAATTTCTGCAAATTGCTTGTGCTTTGTAAGTGCATTTAATCTACAGCTGGATCTGCTCCTGTTGTGCCAAACTGTTTTTCTGTTAGTCTGTTCAAATCACTTGAAGTAAATATTTATTTTTCATGTGATTGGTATTTAAAAAACAGAAGAAAAAGTAAAAACATATGAATGCAGTATTTATTTTCTTAGTGTTCAATTTATATTACAAAGTGTTTGCTTTTCTTTCTCTGAGGTCTGCACTTCAAGCAAAGGAGATACTTGATCTGTGCAATTTGCATGCACAGAGACATGTCATTGTCCTGTCATCTTGGTTTTACAATCCCCTCAAGTGCTGTTTGCTATAATGGTATGAATTGCAGTGGGTTCCCAGTGTGAAAAACATAATTATTGTTCCATAGCTACATTTATGTTGTTGTGAATTTTAACTGACAAATGAACCTTTCTGATGAGACAACAGCTATTTTTCATGTGTCAGTGAAACTCCTAGTAATATAAGTAGTGCCCTGCTGAGGGTCAGATATAACTCTGCCATGAGCAGAGTTACTTTAAAAATCTCCAGTGAAGAGATCAGGTATTATTAGGTGTAAAAGTGCTATTCAGTAGCTAGTAGTGAGCTATGAAGCTTGCTGCTTCTGAATCATTGTTTTACTCTTGGTTTACATTGCTTGTGACTAAATACAGGGTGCAGGCAGATCACAGAACTGTAATGAATTAACAGTATGTTTCCAGTCCTCTCAAAGCATAGCTAATGACGGAAAGCACTGGCTAGTAATTTTGTTAGCAGTGCTTGAATTACCAATGAAGGCTGTCTTGTCTTTTTTCTTCTACAATTTGTTCTCTGAAAGTTGAGTGTTGTCAATGAGAAATGCAGAAATGTCTCAGTCACTACCTATGTTTTGTGTTCTGTGGATAAACTAAGCAATGAGAAATACAACAGAGGAAAAATAATAACTATATGCTATAGAAGGAACTGGGGGAAAAACAGGAGAACATTCTCTTGAATCATGAGAGTCAGAGTGGACCCCATTGTTTCCAGACTCCTTGAACCACAGAGGTAAGGATCTTAGGTGGGCTGGATTCAGTTGTAGTCCTGGACTTGGTCATCAGTTTGTGCACATACATACCCTCAGACTTAATGTAAGATATTATCTTAGTAAAGCTAACAAAGTTTACAGTCACTTTAAGATGTGATCTCACTAAGGCTGGCAAAGCCCAAAACAATTAGCCATTTACTGAGAATCTGTATCAATGAAGTATCTTGATGTTAAGTACAGGATGTCCACACAGGTATTAACCTTCAGAGGCATCCCTACTCAAGGGGAGTTCCTGTTGTGCAGCCAACTGCTGTGTGGGAGAGCCACAAGGGGCTCTTGGGCTACTCACTACTTACGGGGTTAAATTACTGACTCCTAGTCATTGGTTGCTTTTTAGGTGCATGCTCAATTGATTCTCAGCTGTTGAACCAGGTGTCTGCTATCAGCTCTTCCAGCCTGACAGTTTGAGACAGTTTTGTGGTCATTAATCTGTCATACTGAGAGTGTTATCGGTACTGTTGCTTATTGTCCTCCTGTGCAAGGCCAGGGCAAAGGAGGGAGTTAAAGGAAGCGGGGGGAGATACATGGGAACAAACTGTTGCAGTACTTTAAATACAAATACAAAATTCTATTTTGAAACATTTGAAAACATTATATTTGGCTGTGAATCACTGTAGTGTTATAATGGCTTAGTACTTAGGATTCTAGTACAATTTTTCAGTGCATGTTTAGAGTTCTAATATATATTCTGTATAATAAATGTGGACTTTTGTCTATTACTGTATTTTAAATTGAATTATAATTGTTAGCTCTGCACAGCTGAATTAGTAGGAGGCATAACACAGCCAAACAATAGCCAAAGACCTTTTGTGTTAGCTGACCAATAATGCAGTTAATTTATGTATTCATTTAATATCTGGGCTGTCTGCTGAGATATGCAAGAAGAGTACTTTAATGGCAGCATGTTCTAGAGGATTACAGGAAATAAAAAAATCATCATGCATAGTTTGCACAGGTCACTGGAGAGCTATGCCATGTGCAAATAGCTATTGCATGCTAATGGCCTGGGGAATGTGAACTCGGAGTCTATCAGAGGCATCCTCTATTTCCAGTAAATAACCACACAAACCAGCCCCTGTTACTGGTAGGGCAACTACAGGCTATGTGCAATGATTGGAACATTAGATCTTTCGTATGCTGAATATGCCACTTCACAATTGGCTTCACTGAATTCAGTTCACTGGGTCAGGTGCTCTTCAGTATAAGGATAACATTTGCCCTGGATAGAGCTGAAAAGAGAGTACTATTTCATTGGTTAAGAAACTGCACATGTGAAATGTCTTTTTTTTTTTTCTGTTTGACTAAAAACAGAAGAGAAAGTCAATATGTGACAGTGAAAAGAAGAAACAAATACATTAGAGATTGATTTGGATTTGTGGAGGCTGCTTTTTCACTGCATTTCAATTATGCCAATGGGAGCATGCGTTCTTTCTCTCTTTGCTGATGCTATTCCGTGCATCTGGAAGCAATTCTTCTTAAGAGAAGGCCATGACATCTCCAGTTAGAGCAGACCAACAGTATGAGGCAGAGCTATGAGAACAAATCTGGAAGCCTGTCTTCACTGATTTCAGTATTGTTGTATTAACTGTGATACAAATTTTCAGTATCAGTTCACTCTCATGTGTATTACTGTCGGAGTTAGATATCTGTTAAGTGTTAAGAACTACTTTTCAGGGGGAAAAAAAAAAAAAGGTGCCAAATGAACTTGCCAGGAATTGATTTGACTAAAGCAGGTGTGTGAGAGCCCTAGATGTTTTTCAGATTGAATAAAGTGTAAATGTGAAGTACACTGTTTATCAGGTAGCTCTACAGAAAGCCAAATCATCTGCCAAGCTAGATTTCTAGTTGAGTGAATAAAAGTGCCTTGTGACTTTTTCTAATATGAATAGAAGAAAATGTATTTACTAAAAGAAGAGACCAAAGATTTGATATTTAAATACCATATTTGATATCTTTATACCAGTTCATTTTCTAGAATGAAAATTTTCAGTGCACAATTTAATGTGATTTGTAAGGAAAAAGTTCCACACAGTTCTTTCACTTTGCACTCTTAGAGCAGTGATTGTAGTTATGAAATAAATCAGAAATTAAATTGTGAATAGGATAGCTCCTCTTGGATTCAACAGAGATGTAAGACAGAGACTAATTATATCCTAGTAAAGAGATTCCAAATCTTAAATGAGGAAAAGTTTGAGTTGCAAGGCTGTAAATGTTCCTAATTTTTTCTTTTGTTGAAAGAACAATGTTGCACATTATCAGTAGTATAAAATGAGAACACAATTAGTTTACTACCAAGAAGACCTGAAGGCCAGAACAGGGCTGCTTACTCCCATTAAAAAAAAATAATAATAATAATAATAGCAGCCCTATTTTCTGAATTAGGGTTATGTATAGGAGTAAGTGCTCAACACTTAAAAAAGGAAATAATGACCTGGCTTTGGGAACTATTTACTATTAAATTTCAAGCCTAGTGTTTTAAACTGATATATTCTAGAGGCAAGAAGGGAATTGTTCAGCTGGTAAGTGACACAATTTCTGGGTGCATATTTCTTTATTGGCTTTCTCTGAGGCATTGGTTGCCAGGTATGCTTGGAAGGACATAGTGCTGAAGCACTCAGTGGATTGGTTTGGCATGGCATGGGTTTGGCATTCTGTTTTTCTATTTTAATAAGTTCCTGAATCAAACAGATGTGAAATAATAATAAAAAATCCTAAATAAAGAGAGTCATAAATGTTTTGGTCAAAATATCCTGTAACCAAAGTATTAGCAAATAGAGGAGCCAAAGTGCTTTTCCAGGAAGTGTCATTTTCTGTATTGGAGCAGCTCTCTACTGGGAAACAGTGCTACAGGTCCAATTCCTTTAAGGGTAATAAGCAGTTTGCCTAAATAAAATAGTGGTACAGTTTCATAAAACTAAAATAATGTTAATTCTTAAGTCTCCTGACTAATTGTGCCTGTCTGTTTTCTTCAAGACTGAATATGCATTCTTTGACGCATAAAAATCTCTAAAAAGGAAACATTAAATTCCACCTCCTCCTTTATAGTTTGAGATTAGTCATGTATATAGAGGATTTAGCAACACAAGTCAAATGTTATGCTTCCAGAAATACGGTTAATCAATCTTATTACAGGGCTTTTGTGTTCACTTGTTTAATTGGGTTGCAGAGCAAATTCATTGCTACTGATATTTGACTAGATTAAAAAACAAACAAGCATGGTGTTCTCTCGTCTAACAGTTCCTTCATTAAATTTCTATTTCTAATGTCACTGCTTTTAATAATCTACTATTCAAAAGGTGCTTCAAGTATGTAGTTTAAGAAGCATGGAATGCTGAGATTGTTATAAATCATATTTTTTAGAGAATAAAAACCATGACTGTTATATGTCAGTTAATCACAGTGTTCTTCAGTTTCTTTGTTACATCCCACATTATTTCTTATGCCTAGACCATGCTCGGTGAGTTTCTTTTTCTACCCTCAAGAAGTGTCTCAGACCATTTTCCTGCCAAATCAATGTTGTTTAGCACCTTACATTCTGTTCTTTAAAAGCATTAAAGAGAGTGAGCTACTAAGCCAGCTCCTCTTAGGATTTGAGAATGTGACTCTGTAATCTCATGTAAAGAGGTATTAACAATATTAGTCACAGTATTCTGCTTTTACTGTGCTCCTGACCAGTCCTTCATGTAGCAGTCCTTGCACAAGCAGGACTGACATTAATTTATTTAGTAAATTGTTCTATGAAATGATTGAGTTTTGTACAGCAGTGCTACTATTACTTATAGAAACAGGATCAGATGTTTAAATAATGCATGAGGAAGTTGTGCAAAAAAAAAAAAAAAGAGAAAAAAGAAAAAAAAATCACCTGAAAGAAAACAAAGCTTGCAATCTTGAATCAGCAGAGAGTTTTATGGTAGGGATGCCTATGTAGGGAGCAAGGGTAGGATGTGGAATGTCTGGCCTTTATAGCTTTAAGTAATATAATTTATTTGTAAGCACTGCTTGTGAAAGAACTATATGATAAAGCTGCTGAAACAATATTTCATAATGCTTAATGATACTGGTTGGGTTTTCTTGGGATATGACCTGGAGGGCGATAGTGAGAAGTTTCAGGTTCTAAATGTACTCTTGCATCAGCACATGTAATGTGCTGACCCCCTTAAGGTACTGAAAGTTATAGATCAAAGATTTATAAGGATTTAAAGTATTTAAAATATTCAAATACATATTTCTTTTAACTTACTAGTTTCTAAATGCTTTAAATATTAACCTAGTAATCCTAATAGTCCAGATGTGTTCGCCTACGACTTGTTTAACACTTTGTTTCAGATTCCAATTAATAACATCTGATAGGTTGCGGGTTGGACCAAATGATCTTAGATTTTTCCAACCTTAATGACTCTCTGATTCTGTGATAATCTTTCATCTGAACTCTTAGAATTCTGTGGGAAATGTATTAACAGTTCAATCACAGTAGTTTTTAAGAAATAATAATCAATCTATTTATGTAATTACATGCAGTGCGATCTTTAGGAGTGAAGTCCGACATATTTAAACAACTTTTCAGTATTAGATGCTAAACAGTGTTTCCTAGCACCTTCATAAGCTCACAAATCAAATTTCTGGCTATCTTTCAGAAACATTCAAGTTGCTTTTGTTTTGGAATGTCAAAGTGTAATTGGAAATTTGACTTTTCAGGCACTTGTGGATGATGTGCAATGGGTTTTAATAGTTCAGTTGATTTGTAAATGAAGTCTAGAAGCAGCTTGTGAGTTCTCAAAGTCCTCACCTCCAATAAGTTCTCCTTACATTCCTTACATTAAGTATTGCATTCTGCTGTGGTATTTGAGCTCCTGGATACAGGCATGCATCCCAAGTGACAGTCAGAACCACGTGGATGTGTATATCATTCCTGTATCCCACCCATCTCACTTTCATTGAAAGGAAGCTCCGCTACCTGGACAGGAAGCTTTCAGTTCAGACAGTTTTCCAAACTGAGCTGCTGAGGAGTAGGATGTTAGGGTATACTGCACTCCATTTTTGGTATCACAACCCATGACAATTCAGTCCTGCTATGTTTTAAAATATAAGTCTCCTTACAGACTATAGCAGATGATTATACTGGGGACAAAAATATTTACTGATATGTTTTCTGAACTTGAAAATTTAGTCAAGATTTTAGAATGACCAGTGCTTTGTTTTTTGGAGTTTTAGTTTTTCAGGTTGATGAGTTAAAATTTTGAGACTAGGAATAGGTGTAAATTGTAAAGTGCTTCAAGAAAAGATGACAGTAGGCTGTGGTGTACTCATCAGGTGAATATCGCGCAGCTTTGAAGTAATCCATTGTACCTGAGCATCTTCAGATCTCTTTCAATCTAATGTGAGTGGATGTTTTCAGGAGTCAGTTTTAATGTTGAGCTGGTTGCGCTTTCTTTTTTAGTGTTTGTTTTCTTTTTCAGAGGAACGTTAATAGTAGAACTAGCAGGGAGAACTAAGCAGTACAAGGGGGCAAATGAGGATAAAGGCCCTGTACTGCAGAGTACTGAACATGTTTTGAGGTGTTTACTGCCATTAAGTCTTGTTCACTCCTACTCTGCATGCAAAGAGGGTGAATTAAAAGAATGTGTGTATGTGCATGTGTGTGGAATTAAAGAACCTTATTTAACCTATCTCTGGGTAATAGCCAAGTGCTTTAAGTCAAGACAACAGTCAGATGCTTTGGGGTATGAAAGGTGCTTAACACAGAAGAAAAAAAGGAATATAGCTGCTTTGGTTTTGATCTTGCTCATGTGATAAAAGTTCCAGTGGCTTACAGTCCTTCTGGCAGGTCCAAAGACCTGCTCTAATTATATTTATATAAAGTTTACTAAATATTTCAGTATTATTAATAATGGCAAGATCTGAACTCATTAAAGGTGGGAAATCGGTAGGATTAATTTGCTTCAGCTTTTATTTGCCAAGAGAGCATTTTCCCAGCATTATTCTTTCTCCATATATTTTAGCTTTGTAATTGTGGATCAAAGCATACCCAGCTTTGGTTGTATTAAGTGAATCTTACTGAAATAGAAACTCAAAAATGCATTTTCTGCCAGAAAATGTAACTGGAGAAGTCACGATTGAGTTCAGCTTATTAAATCTGTTTACTCAGTGTGCCTAAGTCTTTTTGGAATTTTAAAAAAACAAAACACATGGATGTGCTTGGGCACTGGGACATGCCAAGTAGTGCGTTCTTAAAGAAATATTCCTGGGAGATAGTTTTGAGAAACATTGTCTGTATAGTACAGTAAACAAGACCTTGTATATACGTTGCCTGAAACAATGTCTGTCTCTAGCCAGTGAAAATTATTCTGAGACTGTGAACTGCAAAGCTTCATGCTTTACATTCATCTGAGTGTAAGAACTCCATCTGGTCCCATATCCTGATTCTGGAGATTGCCACTATTTTTGTGCTTTCAAAAGAAGGTGAAGAATTTTGCAGGAAACTGCTGTGGTCTGGCCTTGTTCTTTTCCTGATCTCTAATTGTTAGACTGGTTCAAGTTTTACTAGCTGTCTCCACAAAATTTATATATAACTAATTTATTATGATTGTGAACATTCACTGTGTTTACTGTCCATATGAACATTTGAATATAAGTTCTGTACCTCATTTAATTCACATAATTTAGAACATAAGATCAGCCACACAAAATGAGACCAAAGCACTCTCTAGCTTAATATTGACTCTCACCTCCTTTGGGAGAGTTTTGTTTGGTGAGCCCTATTATTTGCATGGTAACAGATGGCATATTTTCTGTTGCTGTTCTTAAAATCACTAATGACATTAGTAATTGTGATGTTGACATCAATCAATCATCTCATTTTCCATTTTATTTATTTTGTAGTGAAGCGCTTTAGTGTATTTGTTTCTCTTTCATGGAAGTTATTCCGTACTTGCATTTATTTTTGCCATCCTTTCTATACTTTTGTAGAATCCATAGTTTATTTTACAAACTGAAACTTTTTTACTTTTTTTCTGATCTGGGATGTCAGAATTGCTTACTTGGTAAATGTGGAAACATCGTAGGTCTATGTCTCAGAATTATTTTCTATCATTTTCGTAACTGTTTATGTTGTTTACATTTTTGGATCCTTTTAACTGCTGTTTTCAAAATATCATCCATAATGACTCCAAGACAACCTTCCAGTATGCTAATGGTGATCATCTTTTTGCATGTGCTTCTCCTACATATTCCACAGCCTTAATGGATTTTTTTACATATCCATTATCCATTTTATAAGTGCTGGAATGATGATCTTGCATAGACCAAAGGTCACTCTAGTCCAGTTTCCTGACATGGCACTGGTGAGGATAAAATGCTGTGAGGGAAAAGGCACCAGCATTAGAACAGGGGAATCATGTATTGTTACTTTGTCAGAATATACTCCCCAGCTCCAGCATTTTGTAGCTCAGGAAATTCCAGAGTTAGAGATACTGTCTTTGTAGTTAATGAATTTTATTTCCTGTTGCTCAGTGTGGTATGATTCTTCTGCAAATGCTAGAAGAAAGTTTTATATTTGACTGTCCTGACTAATTTTTCTCGTAAGTAGTATTTTCTCCTGTTTTATCTGTATACTGTTAGTCTTGACTGAAATAATTATGCCAACTAGTATTCATCAAACACTTAAATTCATGTATACACTCAGTTAATTGATCACACTTTTTTTGTCGTATCAAATGTAGTTTATGCTTTTTCCAGTAGTTTTTTAAAATCCCAAACTGTTTAATTTTCTCATTTGGCATGTTAATTTTTTTTCATGCAAGGTAGCAAGCTCTTATTTGAGGAAGAGATGAATGGAATCTGAGCTGTCCTTTTAAACTTTTTTAAAGCCAAAGCATGCTGCTGACAAAGCTGCAGAAATACATGGTTATTCCAAATGCATTCTCTCCCAGCTGCAATAGTTTAAGTAATTCACTATATTTTGAGGAGATATGAATAGGGATAGAAGTGGGAAGAACTGGTAAGTGCTTTAATTTTCAGTCTTTCTATTTAACCCTTTATAATCACATAGGATTTTTGCAGAAGTTTCTTCTTTATGAAGATGACCTTTGACTGAAGAACTGCCTGAAAGTGAGTTCCCTGCCTAGTTTTACATGCAGGATTAGAACCCATATTATTGAAAGTAATGGAAGCTTCTGCTTTGACCTTGCTTACTGGTAGCAGAACGTAGGACAGCACTGTGTAGCTGGATGTGCTGCAGTGTGAGAAATTATTTGGAGTGTTCTTGTATGTGATTAAGTAGAGAAACCAGAACTCTAGCACTAGTTATGTTTTCACTGCTATTTGTTGAAGTGCTGAATTCCTAAACTACGTTGCACATTTTCAAAGGTGATATTATTTGCAACTAGAAATAAAGCATATAATTCATTTGAACAATTTAATATTGACTGTGGCTGATGGAAAGAACAGACTTGTAGTTACCTTGTGGGGAAAAATGAATCATCTGCAGCTACTTAGACTTTTCTCCTTTTATTTCCTATTATCCAATAATCTCTTTGAAGAAGAGTCTCCAATTTTCTGTTCTCCCTTCTAAGCCTGGCACTTGCCTTAAATATTTATTTGCAAAATAGGCCCATGTAGGCATCATTGAGATTGTTAAGATTACAGTAACAGCTGTCAGCACTGTTCATTTTGTTTTCCTTGTGTGGTTCTATTTCATGAAATCTACTTGGTGTTTAACATCAGCTCTCCCTAGAATTAGGAGTGTTGGGTCCCTGGTGCTCTGCTAGAAGGAATGGTAATGAAATATACCTCTGTCTCATTGCTGAAAATAGCTCATACCAATTAGTAGTTGTTTTACCCCAAGGGGTATTTGCTTCCTGAACTTGCTGAGGTAGAGCAGGCTCCTTTCTCATCAGTCTATGGTGTACTTATTTCTCAGCATCATTCCAGCGCTGTCTGTTGAACTATTTTGCATTGTTTTCTCAACATAGATTCAAACTGTTTGACAGATTTCACTTCTGTGTTCTTGACTCCTCAGAATTTTTTTCTTTTAATGGAGGCCAGATGGTCTTCCACATATCACATCACTATGGACAGTTCTTAACGTGGCATTTCCTTGCACTGCACTGTCTGTTCAACAGTGGCAGTTTTCATGACCACAGAGTACTCGCTCCTTCATGACATGCTGCACTCATTGAGAATTAACTGTCTCATTATTCATTCTCTTTCATTTCTAGAATTAAACTCCATTCCTTTTTTAAGAATTCTTAGACTGGCCCAGTTTGCTGGGAGACTTCAGTAGCAAAGAGAGCAGTGTTCTACTGATTACTAGTGTTAGATGGTCTGTCCGCCATAGCTTTAGAGTGTAAGACTTAGTGGTGTGTTGTTCATTTAAAGTGTCTGATTTGTTTTCTTCCAGACAGGAAACATACAGTAGATCTCCCTATTTTTTTTTTTTTAACATCCTGTATTCAGTTTCTAGGATGAGTATCTAGCTGCTGAAGGAGGTTATTGAAGTAACTTGTGAGCTGGGCATTCTGATGTGGAAATATCTAGCAATTCAAGTACTTAAGAGGAAATATACCAGTGTTTCAGAAAGAATGAACTGTCTTTTATCAGCTCTAATTACTGAAAAGGATAGATGGTGGTGCCTAAAGTTAATATTCTATATGATGGTGTTACTGTGAACTCTTTGGAAACAGTTCTGCAAGGTATGTACTGATGCTCATTAACTAGCTTTTCTATTCTTTTGGAGATCTCTACGCTGTAGAGTCAAAGAATGGTCTGTGTTGAAAAGGACCTCAAAGATCATCTAGTTTCATTGCTTTTTTTTTTTTTTTTTTTTTTTAATGAAAAACTGCAACTATGATCTTGATCCAGAGTATTTAGCAGGTTTTAGTGAGGTGCCAGAATGAACTACAGATGGAGATATCTTTTCTGGATAAAAATCCTCAGAATTAAAGATTCCAGACTACTCTTCCAGGGGAACTGCAATATGCAAACCTTGTAAACAAAAAAGACAATTGCATATTTGGATGCATTGTATTTTCTTCTGCTGAATTACTTAACAGCAGTATGTCTACATCGCTACCCAAACCTGAGTCCTTTTGATAATGAATTAATGTGTATTTATCAGATCATTGCCTGTTAGAGATAACCACTGTCAAAGAGGGAAAGAATACAGATAGTGAAAGGTGAATGTTTAATGTCTGAGGATGAAAAATTCTAGGAGGTGCTAAGGCTTTCATGATATATAAACACTCAATTTTAAACTGTGGAATGAAGATCAAAATCATCAGTTTTAAAAACTAGTCTAATTGTTTCCATGAGGAGCTATTATCAGACTGATAACTATGAAGTATCTTTACACTGAGGAAAATACATGAGTACTTGCCTGATAATTTCTGGAAAATAGTTTTGTCTTTTTTGCTCACCCAAGCTTTCAAAATGCTTTTTAACCAATCATTCCTATTGTTTAGCTTTACTAAAAAAAAAAAAAAAGTCCAAAATTCACTTTTACTGTTTTGTATTTAGAGCTGTTTTTTTCCTCCAGAGTAAGAAAAAATGGATTTGGTATCTAGTGTCAATTAAAATTTGGCTAGAAGTTTTTGTTGTTGTTGGAAATGTAATGTATTTGCATTCCAGCTGCAAGCTGCCATCTATGCTTTGGGATAAATAGCAATGAGTCTGCTTAGTCTCTCAGAAGCCCTCTACATAAACCAAGTAGTAATTATGGTAGGCAACAACACCACTGAAACCTGTTGATTTCCTTTTTATTTATTTATTTATTATTTATTGCAGCATTCAGTCTCTCCTGTGTGGGTCAATAACTCTTCTCTAGATAATGTTTAGTAATCACTAGAATACATCTGTTAGTGTCGTGGTATGAAATTCTATGAGGGGGCTATATGACATGAAGTCATTAGTTGTACATTGTGTCTCTACAACTGTATCTGCACGAGGATCCTGTCTCTGATAGTGTCAACTGAAAAAAGCCTGTAACTTAAGAAGCATTGTTTATGTAAATGAAGAGGTAGATGCTGAGCTGAAATCAGAATGTGTGGTGGGGCTGCCTAAGGGAAAGGGAAGAATGTTGTGTTGAAGTTCTCTGATAGTAAGAATGCTCTGAGTTGGTTGATTGAACAGTTGCTTACTTTGTGCCTCATCCTTTCGATTGTGCCCTCTGCCCTATTAGTGGTGGACAAATGAGATAGAGGGCACTGTGTTGGGGTTTCACCACAGGAAGAAAATTCTCGCTGCACTTTTCCTAGAGAACTGCAGGTGTCACTAAAAATCGTGAAGACAATCCCATTCTCTGGGAGAAAAGACAGGAAATTTTGGAAGTGGTGAAGATGAATCCTTCTTCAGTTACTGAGTATGATGAACCAGTGTAGGAAAACTGGCCATGTCATAGGATATAAGAATATATCTAGTCAGAGGAATGGCAAAGAAAGCATCTTGATGAGCGTTTTCTAACTGCGGTGATATTGTGGAGAATGCAAGAAAATCTTGCAGCAGTTTTCCGTTCACTTTGTATCTCTTTTCTCCTTTCAATATTGACATGTTAAGTTTCATTCTTGACTGAGGCAAAAAACAGTGTTAACTATCAGTGATCTGTAACAGTGTTAAACTCTTAAGTATTTATTAAGGCAATTACCAAAGAATGATGATGTTTTCTTAACAATGGCAAATGATTGCTGCTATCTTTAACTCCTCTGAAAACCAACAGCATCCTTCTCACCTTTTGCCTATTAAGGAGTAATAAAAATTATTAAATGCTTATTGTGGAGAAAGTCAAGCAGGAAGAAGAGGGAGGTTAGGATACAGACAGCAGCAAGATGAATCAGAAATGTTGGTGTGTCGCACTCTATGTAATGTAGTCCAGTGTTGTTGAGCAAGGGACTGTCAACTTTTTCCTCTGAATGGCAAAAAAAGGATGGGTTATTTTAGAAAATTTCCATTATCAAATTACTGCTGGTTGTATAGACTTCCATTTTCAGGACAAGTATAATTTGCATGTACTAATAAGACTTCCAGAGCTGGAGGAAACACTGATTGTGTATGCAGAAACAGAGTGAGGGCTAATGTTAGACTTGAGTGGAGGAAACTGACGGCTGTAGTGGGAAGAGCAAATACACTCATCAAACATCTGTGGCAAATATGAAGATTGCATTAAATGTGTTAAATATTTTGTAAAACTTACTACTTTACTGTTTTCTGTCCTGCTCTTGGCAGAGCAAATACAAAGAGTTAATTTCATAAACTTTTCTCATTTGCCTTGGCAGCTTTTCCTAATGCAGCAGTGAGCTCTAGCAGCCTCTTCTCAAAAAATACTGGGCTTATCCCATATTGAATTCAGCTTCAGCAGGAAACAGTGGTGAAAACAAAAAGAGCACTTTTCTCTTTGTATTCTCCCTTTTTCAAAGTTCTCTCTACCTTATTTATGTATGCATCTTCAGCAGGTGTCTGAAGAACTAATGCTTTCTCACTTTGAAATCTTTCTGAAAAAAGTTTTCTCCAATCAAATGACTCTGAGCAAATGACTTCAATTTTCTCTAATCTTCTGTATTGTTCCAAAGCAATAATGTATTGTAAGCATCTGTCTTTCTGGGTAAAGCCTCTTTTTTTGTAGAGCTTTTTCACTTTCATTTTTTCACTTCATCTGTATTGGCTGAAGACCAAACTCCTCCTTGTTTAATTTGGCACGCTGATGAAGCTGAAGACTATAACTGAGCACCCCTCACCTCTTTTTCTGTTACTACATTTACAGTAGTGATCAGAAACACGAAGCTTTCTTTGTGTTGCTTTGCAAAGAATTCCTATTGAACAGTGTTGCATTCAAAACTATTCTTCACTTCACTGCCAGCATTTCATTAGCTGATGCCCATCATCACATATTCATTTCTGTCTCTCTTATAAAAAGTCACACTGTGCCCTTAACTGCATTTTTATTGCCAGTTTCTGATACTTTTCACTTTCAGCCATGCATGGTTTCAAGAAGATTTGAACATTTGATGCAGTGAATTACTGAATACTGAGAAAACTTCATGCAGTTTGTTCTTCACTTTTTTTCCTCTGCAGTTCTAGATGCTCAGTTTGATAACCTCCTGCATAAGTTGTGAGACGAATTTCTTTTTCAAACTTATCAGTGGGTTTTACATTATGCTTGCTCCAACTGGAACAGAATTTATATTTCTTAGATTTAATATTTGTTTTCTGTTTTGCCCTAATAATGAAACTGATCTGAGGGCTTTCTATGCCTAGTTCATTTCATTATTTGATTCCTTATGGTTATCGCAGTATTGGGCATCGAGTATGACAAAGGAACACACTTCATATAGATAGTTTTGATGAAAATGTTGTTAGTGAAATTTTATAGCACAGTCCAAAAATCTTTTAAAAATAAGTTAACAAAAAATCCAATAAAGTACAAATACCTTCCTTGTATATGAATGCTTTTCACTCATTGGCAACTAAATTTTGGTCTGTTCATGCAAGGGTTTGCAAGTGCCATCTTATTCAAGAATTTGTTGTGTTGCCTGGAGCAGCAGGAGATGCTGGAGAAGTCTGGAAAATGTTATGCATTTACTCTGTGTCAGGAGTGTATCCATAATGTACATAGGTGCTTGTTACATTCACATGTTGTCTGAGAAGTAGCTATGTAGGATATATGTAAATAGAGGTAAAAATACCAACTTTGCAAGTGCCTGTCTGGATCAAATGTACCACTGTATCTAGAAATGTTGGCTAGTGTGACCTTTTATGAATCTGGGTGGCTGGTAAGAGTATTTTGTTTATTGCATGTACTTAAAAATTTTTTAAGCAGCAGAAGACTGTCTTCTCATCTTCTTAATGAGATGTGAAGGGGGAAGTAACTAAATACTGTTATCAGGACAAACACTTATTTTAAATATTAGAAAAATCATTATTCAATAGTAAGCTGAAAACTGGGGGAAAACAAACCAAAGAAAATAATAAAGCACCAATGGAAACAGAATAATGTACACATAAGGACTCTGATATATTCAAAAGCAGAATTAACTGAAATATCAATCTAAACTTGTAAATTTTTACTGCAGATTCTTAGTGAGATTTTGGCCTTCTTGTGAGAAGACAGGGCTTTTAGAACGCATGGAACTCTCCCAGATGAAGATACAACTTTAATGTTGTTGCACAAGTGATCTTAAGTTGTTGATCTAGAAAGATTTCTTATTCCACTAAAAGAATGTATTGTAGAGCTGTGAAGCATCTCTACTTCCTCCTTTAAGGCAGAAGGCTTCTGAAGACTGAGCTCTCTTAGGAGTGCAGGGTCATAGGAGAGGATTATTTTTCCTGTGAGTCAGAGGGAGAAAGGAGTAAATGGTCATATAGCCTGTGCAGCAAAAGTGCAAGTTATAGCCTGAACCAGTGATTGAGCACCTGGTGTGAAGGGAGGGCCAACCCAGTGGAGCTCAGGTGCATGCAATGTACCTGAGTAACCAGAAGGGGTGGAGCCAGGATCCACCCCTTCCCAACCTCATTTAAGAGTTGGCAGTGGAAGTGAGGGCGTAATTTGCTGGAGATTCCTGTCTACCTGAGGCCTTCTAAAGGTAAGCAGCTCTTTTTCATTTCTGTATCTGTGGCTGCTGCATGTGGGTTTATTCTCACTTGCCGTAGCCAAAGACTTTTTCACCCTGCTATTATTGCAGTACTTTCCATCACATTATAACATTATATAACTGAACTTCAGGCTATAATCTAATGGAGAAAAAGGGGAATGGCTTTAAGCTCAAGGAGGGAAGGTTTAGATTTGATGTCAGGGGGTAATTTTTTTCAGAGAGAATAGTGGGATGCTGGGTCATGTTGCCTGGAGAAGGTTGTAGATGCTCTGTTCCTGGAGGTGTTCAAGGCCAGGTTGCTTGGGGTCCTGGGCAACCTGGTCTAGTACCAGATCTGAAGGTTGGTAGCCCTGCCTGTAGTGGGGGGGGGGGGGGGGGGGGGGGGGGGCTGGGTCTTTGGGGTCTCTCTGCCAACCCAAGCCATTCTATGATTAGTTTAGTGCAGTGGCTGGCATGACTGATTTCTACATATTGCCTTTTGGTTATGAAAAGTATAGTGCGGGTTCTACTCATGTCTTTAAGTATTTTAAAATATGAATTATTACTGATAATAAACTCTGTATGAGTGCTGAACAGTAAACACAGTACCTTGCCTCTGTTATGCTTTGCTGTCTAGCTTCAGTTTGTGCCCATCTTGGTTATACAGCATCATCCCAGAAATAGCTGCACATCACTGAGATAGGGTGAGCTTCATATACAGGTCAGGTTTTATACCTGCATACTGACTTATGTGGAAGTTTGGAATCCTATTGGAGAGCTGTAGGTCTTATAATGTTATTGCCATGTTTTACTTTGAGTTTGTGTCCTGAATTACTGTACAATACATTTAATTACAGATGATTTTTCTAGAGTTTTCCTTATCATTTTTTTCTTAGGTTATTCCAGAGCCAACATCTGTGTTCTTCCTATAAATCCTTATTTGAGGGAAACTGGCTCACTTGGCAGGCAGAGTTACTGGGACAAATATAACTGGACCTCAGTGTAATTCCCTGATGGGCAGATGTAGGATGGCATTTATTCTGCTGCTTGTTGTTTGGTGGAAGGTTATCTCTTGCAAGACCAGGTTGAGTATTGGTTGTTATGAAACATGTACTGTGAAAAACAATAGAAATACACAAAGCCTTCTAAATGAAGTCTCTATCATGCTTTTGCATCTGTAATTTTCCATTTGTCTGGGACATAACCATTTGATTTTGGCATTGTGCTCATGTTTGTACCAATAAATAAGATGGCTAAAAGTCCAGAGAATTACTGTCTCATAATCAAGCCCATCATTAAAATGTGTACACAGAAATGGGGCTAGAGACTGGTGTTCTTGCCAAAACCCCAGAACCAAAAAAGGAACATCAAAATTTTCTAAACTGTTCCTGTAAGACATTTACCAATGTTTATGCAGTTCTTAGTCCATCTCTTCTGCTGCTGTCTGTTGCTCAGGAGCATAATGTAAGTCAAGAGAAGCTTGTGGAGAAGCAGAGATTAGCAATGCCTCTTTTCACCCTGCTGTTATTATGATCTTAGGTGCCTCTTTGGGCTTCAGCAGTCTGCAGAGCTCTGATTAAGCACAGCTTTTTTTGTTTGTTTGTTTGTTTGTTTGTTTCAGTAGTCTCAGATCTCCCCCTCTGAGTGCTGCAGTGTGTTAGGAGGGTTTGTGGATATTGAGCTTTAAAATCTTTTTCTGAAATGTTTATTAAATGATGCTCAGAATGTCCATCATATAGTTAATATATGTATAAACTAGTATTATATTGCTGCATTTACTTGTTGCTAAGAACTGTTCAGTCTAGTCTGCAGGGATGTAATAAGCATACATATCCACTGGTCCTTGGATACTGCATCTAATGGGAGCATCCACATCAAGACCAGGAAATACCAGGTCTTTACTGACACACTGTCGTTGTGTCCCAGGCAGACTTATGTATCACATGGACATAGGCATCTACTGTCAGCTGCAAGGATCTAACACTGAAAATCAGACCCCAGGTCTTATCTATTGTGTATTTCCAGGTTACGTCTGTAAGTAGTGTCAATGAAGGTCTTCCTTTTTAGATAATAGGTAACTTTACCATTTATTTTTAGGTATGGGTCTTTAACTTTTTTTGTAAGTAATTTGAACCTGTAATTAACTTGAATAAGGGCAAAAATAATAGCTTAAGAATTAAACTGACCTCCAGTACATTCTTTTTACTGGCTTCTGTATCTTTCTCAAATGAAAAACAAACAAATCTCAACAGACAATATATACAATTGGTGCACAGATGGTACAGAGCAGAACCAGATTCCTGTGCAGAACTGTAAAGCTTTCATCCCATGCAGTTTATACAGCGATACAGATTTTACCCATCCATCTGAGCTGTTAAGTTTCATGCACAGAGTGTGAGACTCAAAGATTTGGCTCCTGCATCAATGCACCCCCACAAACAGGGGTATGTCTTACATACTTTCCTAGCACTGTGCCAGAATCTTTCTCCTACTCTGTGACCTGATATACCAGCTGCATTTGGTTGGCAGCTCCTCTTGCCTCCTGCCTCCCAGTGCACTGGTCTGTTGCATGGAACAGTCTGCTGGGCTACATGTCAGCCTGTCCTTGCTGAGATGTTGGGCTCCAAGCAACCTCTGCTTTCTGGCATGTTTCCTGGCTGCAGCATGGCAATCATAGAATCACTGAATTGCTTGAGTTGGAAGGGACCCTTAAAGGTCATCTAGTCCAACTTCCTACAATGAACAGGGGGAAATCTACAGCTCAGAGCCCCATCCAACCTGACCTTGGGTGTCTCCAGGGACAGAGCATCTACCATCTCTCTGGGCAACCTGTGCCAGTGCCATACCACTTTGCTGGATATGAGGAAGTATTTCTTTTACAATCTAAATCTCCCTGTTCTGGCTTTGAAACTATTTCCAGTGCTGGCGTCTTCCCATCCAGGTATGTCCCCTGCACAGGATCAGCCCATAATTCTGTCTTATTCATTACAAAAGAAGAAACATGAGATGACTGAGCCATTTCTAAACTAAGTTATGCAGTGCTGCAGTCAATTTTGTTTGCCAAAGTGTGATGATTTGAAAAATTTGTTTGCATATGTCTTTCAGCCAGTATCAAATATTCTGGAAAATCATCTGTTCCTTCAAAGATCTTTTTGGTCCTCTATCGTGTCTACGTAAATGGATTTCAGGACTCCCATTTTAATGGATTTCTGAGATATCTTTGTGTCTGGTTTTATACAGAAAATTCATTAAATTTTCATTGCTTTTCAAACACTAAGGATATTTCATTTATTGTTTCATGGCTTGTTGTACTGTTGCAGCTTGTTAAATTTTTGCCTATTTCTTCAGGCCTGACTCAGCCATGTTTCATTAGACAAAGCTTGATGGGAGATCTGTCCAAGTAAAGGCTCTATGGTTTGACATGGTTTTCTTTTTACTGTCTGTCTTGTTAATGTCTTTCATTTGAACAGGAACATAGATAATTATATTCTACATCAGAAACAACAACTTTGTTTTTGTATAAATAAAATATTTGTTTTACTATGCAAAGCCTGGAAACACCTTCAAAGAGGTGATTTTAGTATCTTATAATTTTCTGTACACCATAAATGGTTACTTGGAATGTGTTTCTAGTTGTCTGCCCTAAGAGGAAAAAAATACTGACCAAAAGAATTTAAAGTGCTTAAGAGTTTTAACCACAAAGGATACACAGAGAGGCTAGAATGGCACATGGTGCTGAGCCCATCAGATTCTTAAAATACCAACAATTTGGTGGTCTATAATCCTGTCACTCTTTTCATATATCTGAAAAAAACAAGACCCAAATGCTTGCCATCCTTATTAATTGAAAGTTGAGCTTTCAGACAAGACATTGGATTGATATTTGATTTTTTTTCCAGTATCAGAAGAAAATCAAGAAAATTGAGGACTACTTTCTAAACAAACCTGCTGAAACATTATGAAAAGATTTTGTAAAAAGCAGTCTACTCAGAATTGTTCTCTTGTTCCATGTTATTCACAATTTTTCTTCTCCCATTTGTGTTCTTGAGGAATTTTCTTTACAAGTTTCGTATTTTAAAACTAATATGGATCAATTCTTTATTTATGACTCCATTCCATTATGTTATTTTGTGATCTGGAGATCAGATCCAGAGAAAATTGTGAATAAATCAATAAAAGTTAGAGCTTGGTATTTCACAGCATTGGACCTCCTTAATGGAGTTAGTCATGTTGAGCCATGGTTTTCTACTGAAAGTCTACTGAAAGCAGATAAGCTTTATATATGGAGTGGTACAAAAATATATGATGCATAAGCATGAACATTTCAAATTAAAATGTTTTCCAGTATTTTCTGTGAAGGATGAGGCACAATTCTGAAGAAAATAATCTTGTTTTAAAGTCTGAGAACAGAAAGATTTTTAAACCAGAAATTATGGTGCTAAGTAGCACATAACCTGCATTCTACAAGCTTAAATATATTTTAGAGTGAACCAAACCTTTATCATAATTATCATAATCATCTTACAATTATATATTATGATATTTTATTCAGTGATTTTTTTTTTTCTGCTCTTCTCTATATATTTTCTATTAGGGATGTGTAGAGGTCACCTGGACAGATGAAACAGAAAATGGCAAAGACTATGAATCTTGTTTTTTGGGCCGCACATGGCTTGTTATTTCCATGTGTGAGAGGATTTTTCAATGATAGTGATAGTGGTGAAAGGATCAAGGCATTCTGAATTGCTGCCCAAACAACTGTCATAACTTTATAGTATAACCAGATTATTCTGTGTGCAACCATTCTTATCTTCTTTTTCTGAATAAATGGTGATAAGGTAGGTGCTTCTGTGTGCAGAAAGAAGTTACCATTATGGCATTCTTTTCTGCTGTGTGGGATGTGCTTACAGGTGTGAAATCCAGCTCTCAGCAAGGTAAACGTTGGAAAAGAATTGCTGATGGTTTATAGAACATGCTGGGTGTGTTTGATCCTGAGAATAAGGTCATTCTACTGAGCTTATATCTTAGTACATATAGAAGTTTTCCTTATGAATTTTCTTCATCTGACAGCAAGGAGGCAGACAGGAGAATGATAACATGTATTCTTCCACATAGGAAGAGCAATTGGTGCAATATACTTATGCATCATGGCAGAGGTAGAATCTTCAGAGGTTCTGTTGACCTTGATCACCAAAACTAGAAGGTAACCTAGTAATAAACTTCTTAGTGAAGCCTGACCATAAATTCCTATGTGCAAACCGTTTGTGTACTCCATCTTTGTGAGTACTACCAAACTTGTCTCTTAGCAGTGCAGCTGAGAAACTAGTGGTTTCTCATACATACTTTATTATTGTTTTTATATTTGATGCTTGACGCATCATAAATTCCATACAGTACAACCTGTCTGTGCTGTAATGTGATTTCCCTTCTGCTCCCTAACTGCAGAAGTGGGTGTTCTTCCACTCTTTTGTTTTCTGTCTTCATTTCTAGATTAGTAAACTTTGAGAAAAGGTATGATCTTATCTGTTCATAAGCTCTTGACACATAGCATATGTCATACAAAGTATCCTAGGTATTCTTTTATTTTCAGGTTTTCTGAAAATAATCCCTCTCCTGGATACTTTTTGAATGATTATTTCCTTTAGCTTGCGTTTTTCCAGAATGAATCAAGTTTTGGATGATATCCAAAGCCCACTGAGGTCAGAAGGATGTCTCCCTTTGACTTCAGTGGGCTTTAGAGTTGTTTCTTTTTGGCTCCTGAAGAGAAAAAACATTCTGCACACCTTATTGTTTTAATGGGAAGTGTGTACAGCAAAGCAAACAGCCTTGGGCTACGCATCCTGATATTCTCAGACTCCTTTGCACTGTATTTTGCTCTTTTCCACTAGCATTCATAATGATCCAATATCATTTACAAATTTAAGTGCTGTTTATCTGTCACCATGGGTGACAGATGGAAATCTGAAGTAACACTGAGTGAACTCTGCTGTGTACTGCCACTGCTTCTTTCCAGACTTGATATATGTTCTTCCATTACTTTTAGTTTCAGTATTTTAATTGCATTGCAGTTCATAAGGTTTTGTTTGGGATAGTGTGAATCATTTGTGGGTGAAGTTTTGAAAGAAACTGTAATCAGATACAAAGTCCTGTTATGGTTTTCTGCTACGTACAAAACTTTAACCAGATACAGGAAAGCACTTTCCCATATGCTTGAGTCTATCCCAATTAAGAAGAGCAAGTCATGTGTTTGCCTAAGTGGAATTTGGTCTGAATACAAGCTAAACAAAAGTTTATTCATAAATACAGAAATCTTTAAAAACTCCATGTTTTGTTTGTTCTACAAGATTGTTTTACCAACTCTTTTGTGTTATGGCTGTTGTATTTGCCTTATATAACAAGGTTTTGGTGGCAAGGAACTTGAAGCATTGCTGATTTGAAAATCTCCCAAAACACATTGAAAAGATAAGCATTTAGAGAGGAGATATTTATTTCAGTGCAGGGTGCAAGGTGGAGAACCACCACTGATCAGGTGCCTTAAGATTTCATATCTCCTTCTATATCTATTTGAAAATTTGTGATATATGCTTATCTAATGCACAAGTCACACCTACCTGCTGTGTGTTCATAGCATTACTCCAGTACAAGGTTACAAAAACGTAACTGAGTCTTCTGCACTTCTGCAGAGATCTTTGATCCTTTATGGGTTTGGTCCTGCTACTCACTTTATATGCATCTGGCACAGGTTTTCTAAGGATGCTTAGTCATAGTTTCTACCTGGTCTGTATTGATGGGTTACTGTTTTAGACTTGTTCCCCATCTTCAAGGATGCTGCTCTTATTGTAGAAGTCCTATGCTCAGGAAGAAATTTTATTATAGATCAGCAGTACATCTGGAAGTTACAGGCAGAACTTTAAGCATCTTAAATAGGCAGCAATGGCAAACGGGTAGTTCTGAGACACTGGGGTGGCCACTGTGAGTACAGAAGCTGTCCATGGTAGAGAAAGCTGTTTCTCTGCAGCCATGGTCACCACATGGAGCAGATCTCCAAGTGCAGACATGATGTAGCAGTGGATGTGACCTGGAGGAGGCTCAGCTCATGAAGAGCCCTCCCAGCAAGCAGGACCCAGGTTAGAGCTGCAGCCTGTGTTGAGAGCCTGTGGTGGGGTGGGAGTGCTGAGGGAGCTGCTGTCTGTGGAGACCGCTGTAGCACTGTGCTCCTGAAGGGTACTAACGTGTATATTGGAGGCTTTCTTGAAGAATGGCAGCCTGTGGTTGGTCACCAAGATGGTCAGGGGGCTGAAGGAGTTGCCTTGTGAGGCTTTTTCAGCCTGAAGGACTTGGGGCTTTATGGGACGTTATGGCTGGAGATCACCAGGAAGATAGGGCTGAGCACTCTGCAGTATTGCATAGTGAGAAGACAAGAGATAACTGTTTGAATTAAGAGAAGTTCAGACTGAATTTAAGGAAAACCATTTCCAGAGTTATGGCATGCAAGCACTGGAATCAATAGCTCAGCAAATTTTAGTCTTTGGAGGTTTTCAAGATCAAACTGTATTTGAGTGAGTTGGTCAAATCTCACAGCTGGAAATGTTTTGAGCAGTAGATTGGACTAGGTTATCTCCAGTGTTACGTTCCAGCCAAAATTGTCCCATGATGTCTTGACTGCTTACATGTATACTATTGCTGATTTTTTCCAGTATGCTCTTGGTCTATACTTGGGTTCATACTTATTTTCTGATAGCATTTGTTCCATTATTGTTATGAGAGTAAAAGGGTCACATACTGGAAAGTGCTAGAATTCCTTGGACTTCAATAGAAAAAATGCTAATCTGTATTCCTCCCTTTTTAATTTTTCCATTTCTCAGTACCTGTTTCTCATGGCATGCCAATGTAATTGTCTCCATAATAAATTAAATTACTGATTCTTTTGCTGTCTAAGGATTCATATGTCCTCCTACTGGTTTACATTTTCTTTCTAGCTGTTTTGTTAAGCACTTGTTATAAATAATAGCACCATCAAGATTCTACTGCTTTAGCTGCTCAGGCATTTTTTCCTTAGTTTTCTTGTTTAATAATTAGTCTTCAAAATGATTTGTCAATTCTTTTGTTTTCCACTTTTGTCAAAATATAATATTTCACAAAATCACAGAATGGGTGAGGCTGGAAGAGATCTGTGTTCATCTGTTCCAAGTCCCCTCCTCATACAGAAATACCCAGAGGAGGGTCCCCAAGACCACATCCAGGCAACTTTTGAATATCTCCAAGGAGGAGACTCCACAATCTCTACAGGCAGCCCATACCAGCACTTGGACACCCTCACAGTAATCTTCTCATCTTCAGATGAATCCTCTTGTGTTTTGGTTCGTGCCCTTTTCCTCTTGTCCTGTCACTGAACACCTCTAAGAAGAATTTGTCTTTGTCTGTTTTTTACACCTTCACTGCAGACCTCAAGGAAACCCTATTGTGCCTGTGTGTCCCTAGGCTAAACGGTCTCAGCTCTTTGCCTGTCCTCATAGGTGAGATGGTTCAGTCTCTTAATAATCTTAGTGGTCTTTTGTTGTCTCAGCAGAAGTACTCTCTCTCCGGTACTGGGAGCCCAGATCTGGACCCAGCACTTCAAGTATGGCCTCACCAATACTGAGTAGAAAGGAAGGATCACCTCACTTGACTCCGTTCATGGAATGATTAAAAACTTGTAGAAGTACATCATCCATCCCAAGAGTGAACAAAAAGATAGATTTTTGAACATCCTCAGGGGAAAAAAAATGCTTCAAATTAATGTTATCTTAGGTTATTTAAATTGTAGTGTTCGGCTAATGTAGAGATGTCCTGTTTAAAGTAATTAAAATATAAAATATTGCAACATGAAAATTCGGTCATTTCCTTTCAAATAATGTCTTTTAGAAATGCATCTATATTTTAGTCACATTTTCCGCTATATCAAGAAAAGCTTAACTTAAACTTATTTCAGGAAGGGGCTCAATACAAGTGACAGTTTTCTAGTATAGTGGTTTGATGTGGTTTTAGCCCTTTGTGTTAATCCTCTAACCAACCTACCTCAGTTTTCTTCTCCATGTGAGGAGAAAGTTATACAGTTTATTGACTACAGAGTTTTAAAATAATTTGTATTTATTAAGCACTGTAAAGATGGAGAAACTTAATTTCCAAACAAAATTATTCAAAATATTTTGATAGTCTAAATGCCACCAACTTTCAGTGAGATTAAAAGACACCATCGGGAATACTCTGAATCACTGGTATGAATTCATTAGAAGAAATATGTTCTAATGATTTAATGAAACTAAAAGCAGAAAATATCATTAAAGTCACCTTGCAATAACCTTCCTCCCTGTAGACTGTTGATCATTAGCTCCTTCAGTTCTTTCCTAACTTCAAGAAGGTAATAATGCAAAAGAAAACTGTTCCTTCTTGTGTCATGATAGCTTCACTCTGTTAACGGTCTCTGCTCTTCCCAAAGCTTTATGGAAATAATGGTAGATGCACTCAAGTATTCAAGTAGAGAATTCTTAAACTGTGGTGGACGGCTTATCTTACTGACACATTTCTAAAAATGCCTAATACATTTTTGAAACATGACTTCCATCTGCAAATCTGCATAAGTTCTTCCCCAGTTAAATCTGTTGCAGCTGTAACTCCCATCATGTTGCAGCGCATGGATGATCTTGTTAAATATGCAGTCTTTGTCTTGTAAATTTTTGGATGCTTACCCATTGATTACCCTAAATACTATTTTTTTTTTCCAGAAATGATATTGAAGAGACATCTGATAGAAAAGAGTAAGAGTGAACAAAATAATAATTTTATGACTAAATCATTGTCATTAGGGAGTTCATTAAAGAATGCTTAGAAAGATTAAGGAAAAAAAAAAGAAAAAAATCCTTCAAAGTAAGTCTGTTCCTGAGTTCCTTGCTAATTAATTGGATATCATTTTCCTTATGAGCTCTTCAATATTGCTTTCTGTGTTTTGTTTTTCATGGATATATGTGGGCAACTGTAATAGAAAGTGGATCAATCTAGGCTTTGGCTTTCATTCAGCTTAGTCTGGCAATCCTGGAATCTACAACAGAGAAGTCTGTTTTAGAGGCACGCAAATTCACATCAGTGTCACTTTTATAGTTTTCACAACAGCCTTCATTTTCATAGTTTCATACTTTGGATTTGTTGGGTTTCCTTGTAGTGTCAATTGCCTTTTCCAGTGAAGCCTTGAAAAAAGTACACGTGAATTCACACAAATTGCTTGTGTAGTTACCACTTTCTGCAGTTGAAAACGTAGCGACTCAATTCTGAATTTCAGCTTGCTTTATACATGCAGAAATAGTGCAAGTGTCACCTGTTTTTAATTATTCCTGAAAAGCCAGAAAGAGGTAGTATGAAGTCCAGTCAGGAATGATTCAGAGTCATCTGGATTTATTTTTTTTAATATTGATTTTTGACTGATGGCGTTCTCTTTGCTAAGCCTGCTGCCCACACCATAGACTGATAGAATTGTTTGCATTGGAAGGGACACTTACAAACCATCCAGTCCAACTCCCTGCAAAGGGCAGGGACGCCTACAGCTCCATCAGGTGCTCAGAGTCCCGTCCAGCCTGGCCTTGGTTGTCTCCAGGCACTGGGCATCTATTGCCTCGCTGGGCAGCCTGTGCCAGTGCCTCATCACCATTACCAAAATATCTCTGTAGTGCCTGTTGCATCCTGCACTGATGAATGTACTGAATTCCAGTGATAGAGTGTCTTCTGATCTGAACACCCTTCTTAGAAGTAGTATAAAATAAGGAAACACAAGGAACTTAATGAGGTGGTCTTTTGGTTAATTGGAATTCCTAGAAACTGAAGCAGGAACTGAAATCTCTAGATCAATGACATTAGCAGTTACCAAAGATCTCAGCCTGTCACTGCTGTAGTTTTAAGACAAATGTCCCAAATTTGGTACCTGCTTTAAGTAGGCTCCTGAATCTGTAATGAAAAAAGTTGGAGATCTAGCTGTGTACCACAGAAGTTTGTTAAGATGTATGGATGTCTGTTACTGAGGTTTAACAGCTTAATTGACGCTAGGGAGACTAAATACAGATTGAGAAGCTTTATGCTAGTTGACCGTGCTAATTTTTTTGTCTCTTAGAAAAGCCTTATGAGGAACGGCTGAGGGAACTGGCGTTATTTAGTCTGGAGATGAGTGGGATCATTGTTGCCTATAATTACCTGAAGGGAGATTGTGGTGAGGTGTGGGTTGGCTAGTAACTAGCAATAGGACTAGACAGAATGGCCTTAAGTTGTGACAAGGGAGATTCAGATTGGTTGTTAGGAAATACTTCTCTGAGAGAGTGGTCAGGCACTGGAAGCTGCCCAGGGAGGTGGTGGAGTCCCTGACCCTCGAGGTGTTCAAGAAATGTTTAGATGCTGTACTGAAAGGCATGGTTTAGTGGGAAATACAGGTGGTAGTTGAGTGGTTGGACTGGATGATCTTAGAGATTATATGATTCTATATATCAGTCTTTTTCTGTCTAATATTGAAATGCCACAGCGAGTAAAGTAATTTTAAAACATGCTGGCCTTGTAGTTGTGGCATCCATCAAAAGTTTAGAATCAGGACAATAAAGTGGAAAAAAAAAATGGCCCAGATTTTTGAAAGATGCCTAGAGGAGTAACATCCTACTGAAAGGAAATCAAGTTTGTTGCTTTTCCACAATTTTGCATATGAGGCAGTGAAATGAGAAGGCCCTAGTTGAGCTGGGTGTAACATGAGCTGTTTTAATATGATTATGCTTCATTTTTTATTGACAAATAAGTCAATAAGTCTGTGTTGTCTGATCAGGCAAATAAAACTCTACACCTAACTTTGATCCCTGAAGATCCTTAATCACTTGCAGCTTGCTGGCTTACTGCACTAATGCTACCGTTTAATATGGATTCTTTTCCACTTAGCACTGTTCTCACCTTTTCTTAAGCAAATCTCACCCATCCTACCTCCATTTCTCAGTGATGTGTTTATTTTTGCATTTCTCTCCAACCATCTTTTGCACAGGCAAACTCGCTGACCATTTTTCAGGAACTTTTGAGACCTAAGAAAGTACTTTCTTCATGTGATCAGCTGGTAATTTGGAATTTAGGTCTCTTCGTTCTCTTATTTCCTGGCATCCCTGAGCTCTCCGCAAGAAGCTGTTCTCTCCTGAAGCTCAGATAAGGGTTGTCTTTGGGGATCCTCCTTATCAAATGCCCGTTCTCCAGCGTTATGCTCTTACCTTGAGACATGTTTATTCAGATTGTCATGTGAGCTTCTGCAGGGCAGACAGCAGCAATTTAAGGGACTTCCTTCCTAAATTTGAAATAAGTTTGTTTTAATACAAGCTGCCTTATCCCTCGTGCACAAAAGAAAGACAAAACAGTTAAAATACAATGGAAATAAACTGTGAACCTACTGTAGCTTAATAGTGTTTTTCTCTTGCCAAAATTGAAAGGTCTTTGAATAGATAAAAACTTTGTGATTATCAGGAATGGTATTTAGAGCTATAGCTCCTGAAAACCACTGGCTCATCCATTTTATGGCTCACTTGGAAGTCACTGCAAGTAGGAGTCAGGAATTCTACTCTTATGTACTCAGTTGCACCCATGAATTGCACACCAACTATAACATACCATTTCTGGTATTCAGATGTGATGTGTTCTTCTTCAGATCTGATGTTTATTTGTTAGTTTTAACTTACTGAAGTACAGACCTTAAAATACCTCTTATTTAAAGGAAGCTCTCAAAGGATCATAGGCTTAATGTCCCTCCGTCCTTTTTACAGGAAAAAAAATGACTAAAACCTGAAGTCAGACTCTGGCATGTTTGAATACCATATGCCTGCACTATTGAGAGGCTGGAGCAGAGTATCTGAAGAAAGATGAGCGAGTGTGGGTGGCAAGAGAAAAAAACAACCACGACTGTAAGTTAGCAAGATAATATCCTTACTTTCTTCTGCGGGTCTCAAGAGTGATTAAAAAAACATTGGCGTTTTAAAAATATTGCTGAAGACTACAGTGTGACTCATAATGCTTCAGAGAATGGAATTCTTGGAAGTTTCACTGTAATGCCAGATTTCAGAATGGAGGGCAGCAGAGCTGCAGAGAAGTAACACAAGGCTCTGTTGATGGAGAGGGAACATCTCTGAGGAAATGCAGGCAGGGAGAAAGAAAGGAAAGAGAACGAGCCTAGGGAGAGATGACAAGACAATTATTTGTAATGAGAACTGTTGCTTACATTGATGGGAATGTTTCACTGCTGTTTGAGATTTTATTGGCCAGCTGGTCTGCCTACACAATGCTTGGCCGCGTGTGCAGCAGGGGAAGATATGTAAACATGTTGGCCAATCAGACAATGAAAGCAGCTTCGTGCAGCTCTGAAAGTCTATCCTAGGGAGAGCCTAAAACTTTTGAATCATTTTTGTTGTTTGTAAATTTCTCATTTGTGGAAATAGCTTTTTATGTGGGAATGTATTGGCTGGCAGTGAATTTGCATTGGAAGGTTTCTCAAGTCAGAATAGACAATTTGGTCAGAGTATAGTAAATAATGCTAATGAACTGGATACAAATAGTAGCATAACAGTTGTGACACATAGCTGATTTTTTGGCTTTTTCCAGTAACATATCTGATTTATACCCTGAATAATCACCTTTGTGAGAGAAGTGAAAACTATTTCAGAAGGGAGACTTGGAATTATGCTGAAAGTCTAAATATTGATATCTGAAGTTTTTCTTTTTTTTGTAAAGGAGTATTTTTATTGTCTAGTCTGTCCTGTCAACTATATGCATCGATCATGAGTGTTTAGTTCCTGTTTTATGGTGTTGGCTCATAGTGTCAGAGGCAAATGTTGGTGGTTTGGCATATAGGCTGAACCTTCCTAACAGTATTCTGTTGTGCTTTGTTAACATGTGACAGGTGGCAGCAGAGGGGCAGTCTGACAGAATGGCATCTGACATGGCAATGCATATAAAACAAAGGTGTGTCACTGAATTTTACAGTGCAGAAAAAATGGTACCCATTGACATTCATTGACACTTGCCGAACTTTTATGGAGACCAAACATGGGATATCAGAACAGCGAAGGCTGGACTGCATGGGCAATGTTTTCCTAACAATGGTGCTGTCATATCAGCTGTGAAACGGCAGGGAGCCTCTACTGGTGCAGATTGTTATGAATGCAGCGTGCAGGTTTTTGTTCATCACTGACAAAAATGCACAGCTAGTAGCAGTTACTATGTTGACAAATTGCTTTTTGTAGCTGTGAATTTGCTCCATCAAACAGTGTTACTGGGTTCTTTGTATCTGTTGTAGTTTCCAGGGAAATAAATAGAAGGCATTACTTTCAGAGCAACCTATGGATGTCAGTTCACAGAACTGAAATGTGCTGATGGCTTGAAGATGGATAGTATCATTAACTGGACAGGAACTAATGATTATTTGAAAATTCACAGCTGAGAAATATCATAACTCAATATTTGGTACTTCCTTTATTTTAAAACCCAACATATATATCCGCCAGTGGAGCAAATATGACACTGTTGGTGTGAGTGCTGGCTGTATAACACAGTTAAATAAATACCCAAAGTGAGCAATTAGTTGATATGTTCTTGGATGAAATTTGTTCATGGAATTTGATTGATGAAGTGTGTGGATAAAGAATAGATTAACAAATCATAAACAGTTCATGAACGATTCATGAACAGGAAGAAAGACTGCAGAGCAGTGAATTTGAGTAATGCGCATTTTATTTCATCTGTCTAACAGGAAAATAGAGATTCTTAAGTTGGACAAAATGGAAAATGAAACTTAATTTTTTGTGTATCTTTTCTGATTAAATCTCAATATATTTAGAAGTGTCTTAAATGGAAAAGTGGTCTATAATGAAAATATGGATGTAGATTTGTTTTTGGTTTTACTTTGTTTATATTTTAATGAATCCTTGTTAGAATAATTTTGCAATTGTCAGGATTTCAGCCAGGTTGAACTGGCATTTTGGGTGGATTAAACATCCAAAAATTTGTCCAGCTTTAATGAACTTGCAATCTACCAATTCCCTCATTTCTCATTCCAGTGCTTTGAGAAATGTTTGTTTGTTACAGGATTAGTGCAACTGAATTGCTCTCATCATCCTGTAGATTTCATAATACGTGGTGAACACAGCCAGACTCTTGTGATCTCAGAGTCAGCAGCAAAATGCACGATGCCTGATGATACCAGGTTCTCAAATTAACAGGATCTTGGAGAGAGTGAAAAAACAAAAACAAAACACCAACAATTTGAGTAAATAACAGTAAAACAATCTGCATCTTCTGAGTTTGTGTAGGAGATCAGTCAAATCTGGGAAATGTTTTCTGATATGTCCATTAATGGGTGTACAACTCATCCAGTCACTCAGGAGCTAATATTGCACTTTTCTGTTCCCTGCATAAAAAAAATGTTGTGCCAAATGACTCTGAGTGGTGTCCTTAATGACGAATTTACAACCATCAGCGAGGAGACTTCTTCGATTGTCTGCATTAAAGCAGCAGTTGATTATAATCCCATCCAGTGATGCTTTTCCTCAGCCTTATTAACAAGAACAGCACACAAGGCAATCATACCCTTGGGTGTCTTTTAACTTGCTCAAAAGTATGACTTAAGTGTTGATTTTGTTTCTTAATAAAAAAAAAAAAAGGCAAATTCCATTTTACAGTGATGACACATCCATCATCTGAAAATGAATAACCTGGGAATTGCAATGAATGCCCTTATTGTTCACCTGGCATTAAAAATAGTACCAGGTTTCATAGGCGATACTTAGCCAGATGCATCTGCCAACTGTCATGTGCTGCACCAGGGAAGCAGACAACAGGCTCCTTCATTTCATCATCCTGCCCTTTGGGCCGTATCTCCTGCACCTGCGATGCAGAGATGTGGTCTCTCTCTCTCAGACCCTCCCAGCTACAAGAGCTGCTCTGAAAGTAATGCCTCCTGTTTTATGATGTTGATCCACAATGTCGGAGGCAAATGTTGGTGGTGTGGCAGTATAGGTTGAACATTCCCAACAATATCCCATTACACTTTGTTGACATGTGAGAGATGGCAGCAGAAGGGCAGTCTGACAGAATGGTGTATGACGTGGAAGTGCATGTAGAGCAAAGGTATGTTGTGAATTCCTCCATGGAGGAAAAAATGGCAGCCACTGACATTTATTGACACTCACTGAAAATTTATGGATACTGAACAGTGGATATGAGTGCAGTGAGGTGGTGGGTGGTTCTTTTTAGCAGTGGCAACAGTGAGTCTCTTCTGCTGACGTGGATTTCCAAGCGTGGCATTCAGGCTCTTGTTCATTGCTGACAAAAATGCAGCCAGTGGTAGTAACTACTTTGGAAAGTGCCTTTTTGTAGTTGAGGACTTGCTCAATCAACTAATTGAATCTGCTGTAGTGTCTGTGGAAATAAATAGAGGCATTACTTTTGGAATGACTTAAATAGCTTCTTCCCCATCCTCTGGCCCACAAGGCACTGTCTTATTCAAGGAAGAACAAAAACTTCACAAATCTGGAAATTGTGAGTTTGTGGGTGCACACAGTTACTGGAAAGACAAACTAAAGCCTGATTTTTCCTTTGTCTTGTCTCTTTCCAATAGGTTAGATTTAGCTGTACTAAAAAGCAGGGGAGATCTTTCCAGCTTCCAACAGTTTCTGCAGATCATGCTGATACTATAACTCCAGATAATCTCTACCAACTTCAGGAAATAGAGATGATACTCTTGCACCTACCAATACGTTTCAGTTCTACCAGTAAATCACTACTGACTTTCTCCAAACTCCTCTTGTGAATCAAGTGTTTCATGGGCATGGAAGGAGTCTTGATGGCTAGTTCTGAGGGATTGCTGCAAGCTGTAGAAACATCTGTCTTGTTTTTGTTTACCCTGACTGTTCTCTCATCAGGAGGATAAAACTACTGAATTTGATGCCATAGTAGATTATTAACTGGGATGCACCAATAGGCTGAGCACTGACAAATAAATTTTAGATCTCTGAACATAAAAAACAAACAAAAAACAGAAAACAGAAGTCAGATTAGTTTAATCAGTCCAGTGGCATACGTTCTGCAGAGGGCAATATACTGTCAAGATTAAAAAGTAAATTATGATAAAACAAAATACAGGAAATGGGTCTGTTGAATTCCACCTAACATTTTGTGTTACCCCAGAAATGTTCATGATTTGTCGTGTTCCACTTAGAGTAAGTAGAAATAGAAATTAACTTGGTAATTTGCTTAATTTTTTTGCAGTTGTCACTCTTTGAAACAAATATCTTGTTCTATAAAATGCCCAGACCCCTGTGTCTCCCTTTCAAATGTTCCAAAACCACTTTGGATTAATTTTGAGCTCTGTTTGCATTTGTATGCATGCGTCTGAAGTGTGAGTAGCATAGCATGTTCTCTATGTCCACGCGTTGCAAATCCAGTTGACAAAAGGACTTACACCCTATTCTTTCCTGATTGTCCTTCATCACAAATGGGAGATCAAGTCACTCAGGACTGTGTTTTCCTTGCTTTGAATTAGGCAACTTCCAGAATTTTGTCAGTGTATTATCGTAGTCTTCATAAAGGTCAGTTCCTTCATAAGAATTTTAAAAGGTAATCCACACCTTCAAATTTTATCACGATATCACTTTTCATAAATGTATGTTTAAAATACATCCTTAGTTTACATAATGGTTTTTATTCTTGGAAATTATTTCCACTGTCAGAGCTTCAGCGCTGATTTTATCTTCAGTATAATTACACTTCTGAAGTTGAACAAGCTCTGAGTAAGTTCTGAAACATTTCAATACAATTCTTTTTTCATCCTTTTGGTACCTGAAGTACTTTGAGAGCGATGTGAAATTCCACAGTGCAGTCCATCACTTGGAGAATTGAGCCTGACAACCTGGAAGTATACTCAATTGAGTATACTCATTTCTGGCTGCTGCAAGGAATTTACATCCTGACTGTTCAGGCAAAAATAGCAATAATAATAGTATGTATAAATAAATAAATAATGCAAGAGTCACCAAGGCGATGGGAATGTGATTGCTACTGTGGCTGCCTTGGAGTGAATGTAAAAGTTTGGTCAAAGGCAAACTGTATCAGATGGTATCCAAGTCTAAGAAAGTGAAAAAGGATGAACAGAAGAAGCAGAAAGCTCCACCTCAGGTCCTTGCCCTTCATGCTGAGGGTTTTCAGTAAAAATCAAACCTGTTTGTAGAATGTAGTGCCCATTACTCTACAGTAGGTGATGGGAATCCCCTTCTGCTTGGTGTCCTTTGCCCAATTCACCCTTGAATGTCTCCAATAAGAAGTGCTGCATTTAGGTTAGACCTTCATCAGATATTCAGGGATCACCTCTATGTCAGGGTAATTCTGGGCACTGGGGAACAATGTGTTGGGGGCTGAACTGCCTTACCCCATCTGTCTATCACAAAGGTCTTTTTGAGATGGGAGAGTGTGTATTACTTGAAAGGAAATAGAAGAAAATGCTTCCCGCTTACAGGTGTAGGCTTTTATTTACATAAACAAGAAACTCAGGAAGGAGCTCAATGATCTCTAGGGTCCCTTCCAACCTAAGCCATTCTATGGTTCTGTTAACTTGGAAAAGACAGAGGATACAAAAATAGGCCCAATCTTCTGTTTGATGAGCACAGGACCAGACTGTGAGACCCTTAATTTTGTGAACAGAAGCATAGCACATTCTGGTCCTGAAAAGAATTCTTATATGAAACATATTAGCTGAGAGATTTTAACCTTACCTTGGTATTTTGATATTGCTGAAGCATGGAGTAACATGCAAGTGCTGAATGATACTTGCTGTTCTAGTGTAGATGTTTTGGTCATTGATTGTTGGTGCATTTATCACTGTATGCTACTTCCACCATCTCTGAAGAAGCAGGTGGTTGGCCAAGAGTACAAGGGATACACAAGGGAGTAATCAATTAAGCGGAGGTCATAAACGAGCCCCTTTTCAAGAGGTGTCATCAAGCATTGGTCTGAAAGGAGAAATTTGCAAAGAAGGACACAGGTGCTGAATTCCTTTCAGCATCTAGATGCTGAGAGGTGTTTGAAACAGAAAGATACCTGATGTAAATCTCAGTACCTGGAGTATTGAGTGCAAGGGAGTGCGGAGCAATGGGTGTGCAATGCTTACACTGCAGAAAGGGTGTGGGATGGTGGGGAAGTGCACCAGCAGTGCTGAATGCTGGCAGGATGGAAGACGCTGCCACTCACCGAGGAGGAACTTGAGAATGATTTTTGGAGCTCTATTTGCAAACAGCTGTCTTGTCTTCCGCAGCATGCTGTAGAAAAATAGAGGTTTTGAACCATTAGGAAAGCAAAGGAAGTGCAATAGCCCAGATTTTGATCATAATTACACCCAGGTGGTGCTGAAGTGACTACACCCGTGTCATTGAAGTCACACCAGGGCAAAACTTGGGAGAGAAATGAATCAAGCTCTTTGTTTTCATGCATTTGTGTACCAAAAGAGCACTCTAACAGCTCTTAGTAAATAATAAATTAATAATGATATGCTGATCTCCCTTGTGACTGGAAGAAGTATGGAAAAATTAGTGTTGGGGTAAGAATTTGCTTGCAAGATCCTTTCAGTGCGTCGCTTCTTCATTTCTATTGGATGCCTAATGTTTGCTGGGCTCATTTTCATTTCTTCTCCCAGTTTAGTTCAAGCATCATGAAACACAAAATTAACTAAGTTTCTGAAAGGTGAACGATACAAAGCCGACAGCTTAGAGTCAAGGGTGTTTTATAATGCTGGTCTGCATTGTAAAGCACCTCTGACCAGCACATCGTTGGTCGACACTGTAAAATACCTTTGGATTTACAACAAGAAAAATAAATAGTAAAGAAAACAACTCATAAAAAAAAAAAAAAAGGGACTGAAAACAAGTGCTATTGCTGCATGTCTGTTGCAAAGCAAATAACACTCGAGTGGTTGGTTTCGTTTGTATTTCCCCATTTGTGCCTCAGAACGCACCAGATTGCAATGTTACATCACATGTAATGACTGGGACCATGTCCTGAGATCCCCCTCTGACCACACAGCCTCCTCCTTGCTCTTCCCCTCCCAGCCTGGGGACTGTGTGTGATTATACTGAGGGCATAATTCAATTAATTATTGACAGCACACGCAAGCACCACTTAGATCTCTCGCCGATAAATCTCTGCTGCTCTCTGTCTTCTCTTTGTCAGGCACTTTGGAGATCGAAAGGCAATACAAATAACAAAGATAGGGCACTTCTTGATGCTCTGTATCAGCTGGAGTGGCTCCGGACCCCCCAGGCTTTTGGGATGCAGAGCATCTTGTTCTAATTTGTGCCCAACGAGTGTTCCCCCCAGAAGCGCAGCGGAGCAGAGGCTTACGATTCATTGCAAACAGAGGGTAGAATAGGAGCAGATAACTTTGATTTGTACGAGGGAAAAGTGCGATGCCTTTCAAGGATTCCGGGCTTTCACAGCACGTTTTACTCCCGATGCTGATTAGAGAGAAAGTGATAAGTAAGAGCTCTGTGTTGGGTGTAAAGGAGGAATGGAGCTTCAGAGCTGACTTAGTAAGAAAAGAAACAAACCAACAACAGCCCTGACCTCCGGTACCCTTTGACCAAAATCCTGGGGGCGGGCGGGGACGCGCTGGGGGGTGCCCGCGGCTCCAGTGACAGCTGAGTTGTGCCAAGAGCGGGAGGAGGAGGGATGGCGAGGTGCGAGAACACAGAAGGGCGTTCCTGTAAAGCGAGGAGAACCGAGCCGGGGTTCGGTCCCGTCCTCGCTCCCGAGTTGGGGGACAGCTCCCGGTCACTGTAGCGGAGCGTCTCCGCCCTTACGTAAGGGACAGCCGAGTTTGCCGGGCGAGGCAGACGCCGGGGAAGCGCCTCGTTGTCCCGTGGGGGAGCGGTGCGATGCGGGCACCAGCTGAGATGCGGCCGCCGCAGGGAGCATCTCGGGCACCGGCACCTTTACCTCTCACGGGGCGGCAGCGGAGGTCCACCCCCCCCCCCCCCCCGCCTGCTCCGGGCTGTGTGGAGAACATCGCTCTCCGCGTTCGGCACACACCTCGGGCCGCAGCCCCCGGGGCACCCGCGTTGCCTTCACCCGCGGGCGAGAACCGCCGTCGAGCCCCGCAGGAGGCTGCGCAGCCCGGGAGCCCCGTCCCGTCGAGCCTCCCGAGGGTCCGGCTCGGGGCTGCCGCTGGGCTCTTCGGGGAGGCTCCCAGCTCGGCGGCACCTGCGGGCTGCGGAGCGGTGTCCCCCGCCCTCTGAGGCGGTGCCCAGCGGGGCTGCCCGACGTGCAGGTGCTCTCCGCACCCCGCCCCCGGCACCTCGGGGCCGTCCCCGCGCCTCCACCCCACTCAGAACCGCGTCCCCCCGGCCCGTGGGAGTCCGGGAGGTGGACGTTGCCCCCAGGACGCCCAAAGCTCCCCTCTCCTCCGGGTCCCGCCGCAGACCCCGGCAGCGCATCCTCCGGAGGCAGCCTCTCCTCGGCCGCGGAGAGGAAGCGAGAAGGTGGACGGGAGGGAAAGGGGATGAGGCGCTCTGAAGCGAGATAGAGGGAGACAACCGAGGTTAGATGTGTATTTACTCAACCTTTATTATTTAAAAAAATTCATTAAAAAAAAAAAAAAAAAAAGGTGAACGAACGTCTTACAAAACCCCCCCCATAAATAGGACATTCCGTTCAGCGCTGGCTATTGGCAGTTCTAGTATTTGACAACATCAGACACGATTTCCTGGCATTAGAGAAATCCATTTCAAAATCGGTCATCACAAAGAAATACTAGAAATCCCAGTTAGCACTTGCTAGGCAGCACGGAGCACTTGTACACAACTTTTCAGACACACACCCGCGCACACACGCAGCTGGGAACAGATCCCGAAGGAAGAGAGCCTCCTTAAAAAATAGTAAATGCTTCTCAAAAGGAAAAAAAAGAAAAAAAAAAAAAAAAAAAAGAGTTATTTACAAAACGCACATGGAAATACAGTATTGACAGAGCGTGGCTAGCAAATCAACATGATTTGAATAGAGAAAGGACTATGGCACATCCCGCCCGCACGCAGCCCCGGCGCGGAGCCCCCGCGCGGTCCTCCTCCCTCCCCTCTCCCCCCTCTCCCCTCTCCCCCCGCGCCTTCTGCCGGGTCCTTTTTACACTTGGATGACCACCGCGCCGGGGCTCTGGAGCCGGGTTTTGTACTGGTCTAGCCAGCTCCGCAGCTCCGAGATCTTGTAGCCCTCCGGTCCTCGGCCGCCCTGGTACATCACCTTCTCCTCCTGGATGACGTAGAGCCGCTCGAAGTAGGCGCCGTAGGCAGCGCTGGAAGCATTGTCCATGGTGTCCACGGCCAGGGGGCAATCGGGCGCCCCTTCCCGCATCAGCTGCGCCGCTCGCAGCCTGTCCTGGAGGCACTGGTGCTTGGGGATGCTGTAGGCAGCGTCCGAGCTGACCCAGCCGTCGGAGGGGTGCGCTTCTTCGATGTACACCAGCAGGAAGTCGGCAATGTCCACGAAGTGCGCGGCCAGGCGCCGGAAGGACCTCAGGCGGGCCATGAACGGGGGTCAGGTGCAGCTGCCGAAGTTGAGGATGAGGGGCCTCTTGCCGCGGGCGAAGTCGAGGATGCGGAGCCTCTTCTGCCCGTCCAGCTGGATCACCTCGGGGTTGGGGGCCGGCGAGCCCACGTGCGCCGACTTGAAGAAGTCCAGCTTCTGCCCGTGCCACACGGCTTTCAGGGACTCCAGCGTGAACATGCGGTTGGAGTCGGACACGCAGACCGGAGGGTCGTCGGGGGGCGGCCCCTCGCCGGCTCCGGCCGCCTCCTCCGCCGCGGGCATCGTCAGCATCTTCTTGCGAATGCACAGAAAATCCAGGAGCCAGAGCATCACGGCGGTGAGCAGGAAGCGGGGAAAGAGGAGGATGCAGGCGGCCGCCTGGGTGAGCAGCTGCAAGGTGTGAGCGCCCAGCGAGTGGAGCATCGCCGCGGCGGCTGCTGCGGGCAGGGCTGCCCGCCCCCCCGGACCCTGCGTGCCGGGGTCTGCGCGGCACGGCTGAGATCCCGCTTCTCTTTAAGCCCATTTTATAGTCGGGGATTTAAATGAAAAGTGACTCCACCTCCGGCCAGAACCCGCCCCTCTGGAACTTGAGCCTGGGGATTACCTACCCCTCCACTCTAATGACCTAAAAATACACAGACAAAAGGGGAGAGAGCCCCGCCGGGAGCTGCGGGGGACGTGCGACGAGGCAGGGAGCGGCCGCTGCCAGGCACCGGCGGAGAGTCCCGCGCGGGGCACCGCCAGGTCCCGGCACGGACAGCGGCGGGCGCTCCGCGGGCGGCCCCGCCGAGGTCAACGCCACAGGCGCGGCGCGGACCCCCGAGCGCAGCGGGGCTGGGGCCGCGCAGGCAGCGCGCCGTCCCGGCAGCGCCCGCAGGTGACAGAGACGGTGCCGCCAGCGCCGGCGCCGCGCCTCTCCCGCTCCTCCAGCCCCCCGCCCCCTGCCCCGGCCGGCCGTCGGCACCGGGGCACGGACCCGCCGCCCCGGCGCTTCGGGGGCACGCGGGACTCGAACCCGCGGACGCGCCGCGTCCTCCCGCGGTGGCGGCGGAGCGGGACGGGGCGGGCGCTGCCCCCCCCCGGCGGGAGCGCGGGCTGCGGAGGCCGGGGCGCGGCGGTGCCAGGTGGGCGCGGGCCGGCGGACGCTGCCCCGCGGCGGAGGAGGGGCGGCGGCGGCGGGCTCCGTCCGCTAGGGGGCGCTGTTGGCCGAGAAGCCGCGGCGTCGGCAGAGGGGAGCGGCGGGGCCGTGCCGACCCCGGCCCGGGGGTGCTCGCGCCCCGCGGGGCCGCCCGGGTGTGAAGGCGGGGCCGAGCCGCGCTGCGGAGCGGTTATTCCAGCGCGCTCGACGCCGGCCCGGCCGGAGCCGGTCCCCGGGGCACGCCCGTCCCTCCCGTCCCGTCCCGGAGCTGTGCACCTCGCGCCCGCTCGGCTGTCCCTCCGAGGGTGCCGGCTCAGATGTAGACACAATTGCAGGCAAAGCTTGCCGGTCCTGCGGCTCTGCTGACGCAGGGCTCCCAGCCCGCAGCGTGCACATCACTTTTTCACCACTTTCAACCCTCAGAATGGGTTTTGAGAGCTGTCCGAAGCGCTGAACACTGCCCTCTGCTACGCACGTGTGCTGCTGCATTCGTAGAATCGTGGAATCATTAAGGTTGGAAAACGCCTCTAAGATCACAAAGACCAACCCATCGCCCGTACACACACTGCCCTGGCACCGTGCTTGCAGGTGCTTCCTCCCAGAGCTGGGGATGCTTGGCTCGAGGATGCCGTGCGGTGTCCGTGCTGAGAACCCCACTTCTGTGTGGTGTCAGTGCTGGGTTTCTGCCTGCCGTCCCCCAGTGGCATGCGGGGCCACGGCTCCCATCCTCAGCAAGCGCAGTTGGGCTGTGCGTCCCCACACCTCCCAGCTGACATCTGCAGGACTGCTATGCAACCCCTGGGCCTCCTCATGGGAGGCGAGCGGCTCGATTCGTTTGGATGTAACTCATTGTGAGAGCTCTGAGTAAAGGGCAAAATCTTAATTTTTCCTCATCTGGTTCAACGTGGCGTCTTTTAGAGCAACCTAAGCAAGCACCTGGGTTGGAGCCCCTGGTGGGATGTCCTCTGTTGGTGTCAATGACGAGTGAGGCGAATCCAGTCCTGAACCATCTGGATGGAAATATATGCCCTGGTCCCATAAGGGCACCTTCATACCCGGCCTGACTAATGGCTCTGTTGGCATTCTGTGGCTCTCAGACCAGGGAAAATTACTGAGCAGATATTTACTATATTGTCAAATTTATTTTGAACTCTTCATGTGGGCCTCTCACCACCTCTCTGTGCAGTTATGCAATCTTGAAAACCACAAATTAAAGCCTCTAAACAGACGCAATAACAAATTGTGGTAGCTCTGAAGAAACCCCCAGGAAAAAATATTGATCTCTCAAAGCGACCTCTTCAAACTCTGCTGACAGACAAAAGCCTGAGTAAACACATGGGTTTGCAACCCCGAATATCAACAAACTTTGCTCTGCTGGATCAGAGAGGGCTGTTCGAAGGCAGAAAAAAACATTCAGTCTTATGGAGAGCACTTATAACTGCGCAGGGACTGTGGAAATGACTTTTTCTCCGTTCCCTGGGAACAGCTTTGCTTTATTTTTTATAGCTTGAAGAAAACTTTTGGATTGGGGTTTCCTATTTGGGTGGAACAGAGTATGGAGGCATTTCGCTACAGCGGCCCCACTGCTGCAGCTTCCCACCGTAGGAAAAGGAAGATATATTGTGGGGCTGCTGCTGTCCAACGGAACAGGGGCTCTGTGTGGCCCTACAACCCACGCGCTGATGCGTTCAGTCCAAGTACAGCATTTGTTTGTAGTTACACAAGTGGGAAAGGGTTTTTCAGGGAGGTTTGAAGATGTGCCAATGCCATTCGCAAGTGTGTGTGGTGCTGGACATGTTTTGGGATCACCCTCCCTGAGCACCGCGAGGGCTGTGGCTCCCAGCAGGGCACGGGGCTGCTGTGGGGCACCTGAAGGCAGTGCGTCTTTCTAGGAATCCCTACTGCTGCTGCTGCTAACATGGGAACCCCGTCCTCCTGCTCACCGAAGGGGCGTCAGCGTATATTCTAAGATCCGAGATTTACAGTGGCACATTTTGTCTGTGGGTGGTTTTTACTCTCCTGCACACAGTCCGTGACTCAGCGGTCGGTGACCGTGTCCCTGTAGAAGTCCGTGTGTGTCCGCACGCGTGCGGATGCGAGCTCTCAACGTTTTCCTCCCTGAGAACTCAGCGGCTGTAGTTTTTCTTGATTTGATAAGTGTAATGAATAACACTTCGAAATTTCTTTCCATAAACAGGAGCTACCGAATAAATTCGGCGACTTACAAAAACAAAAACTCCCCCCTCCCCCCCCCCCAAAAAAAAAGGAGAAACATTATTAAAAACATTGGGTGTGCTTTGATGTAGAGGATGTGTCGAAATGGTATATTTCTGTGTTTATTTTCCATTCTACAATTTCCTGGGCAAAGGCAAGCGATGCTTTCTGACAGGAAACAAAATCTGCTTTGGAAGGGTTCCAGCCCTCGTGTCAGCTGAGCTCCGTGTCGGCGAGGTGTTCGAGCTGGACTTAGCAAGGGAGATGAAAAACCTCCCCTGGGGCTTGGATCCAGCCCTGATGTGTGAACAGATCCATCCCATCTCGTGTGAGTGGCCACCCGTTGCCAGCAGCTGCAGCAGGGCATTGCTCACCTGTCTGAGAGCCGCAAGAAGTAAACACCACGTAGCTGAAATCTGGGGTGGCTGAACTCCGCTGGTGGTTGTTTGCTCTCAGTGACACTTCTGCAGAGAGGTTACCGTGGGCTGGAGGCTGAGCATGGCTCTGGCTGCTCAGCACTGATTTCTCTTGTAGCCTTTGGTTGCTTTTGGATGACATGTGGGGTTTTATTTTTTTTTCCTTCCTCCTGTTTTCTGTTTGTAAATATACACAACTCAAAAAAAAAAAAACCAAACAAAAAAAGCACCAAAACAGGCAGAGTCAAGGAGTGAGCTGGTGCTTTGGGAATTGAATGAAATAGGAGAACACTGCAGTGCAGCCAGGTCACCATCAGAGCCATGGCCTTGGTTCTCCTGCCCCACCCCAGCATTCTTGTCTTTGGTTACACGACAAATATGACATATATGACAAATTCCCTGTATTTGAGCTTTTTACTTTTTCTCCCCTCCACACTTTTTACTGATTCTGGGTTGAACTGGAGAGGAATTGGTCATTTTGGAGGGAAGACTGATTCCAGAACTACAATGAAACACTCAGCTCTCCCCCAAGGCGAAAACATTTCCTGAGCCTGAATCAGCATGACCCAGTGACAGTCTGCTGATGCGCTGTGTTCATAGAATCAGGGATTCATCTGAGTTGCAAGGGACCCTTACAGCCACCTGGTCCAGCCCTCTGCAATGAATAGGGACACCTACACCTCCGTCAGGTGCCCCATCCAGTCTGACTTTGGCTGTCTCCAGGGATGGGGCATCCACTCTGGGCAGCCTGTGCCAGCACCTCACTGCTCTTATTGTAAATAACTTCTTCCTTACATACACTCAAGATCTCCCCTCTTTTAGTTTGAAACCATTTCCCCTTGTGCTAGCACAACAGACTCCACTAAAGAGTCTGTCCTTTCTTACAGCCCCTCTTTTACAGCAGGTTCCTGCACCTGTTTCCACACTGCTGCCTGCAAGAACCCTGTTGTGCCAGCAGCCTGATAAACCACATCACCTCTGGATGAGGGAGAGAGGGCATTCTGCTGGATGTCTTCTTTTTTTTTTTTTTTAAATGTGGGTAGGTGTGGCACTGAGGGACGTGGTTAGTGGGCATGATGGTGATGAGTTGACAGTTGGACTAGATCTTAGTGGTCTTTTCCATTCTTAGTGCTCAATGGTTTTATGATTCAAAACCCAGATGATTTTGGTGACTGGGTTTATTTTAGGATCCCTGAAACAGTGGCAATTACACCACTTCCAGTGCAACTTGATGAATACCAAAAAGGTGCAATTTTCCACCCCACTGCTCTTTGACATCTGTTTGCAGTGCGTGCCGCATGATCCCGCAGTGACCTGTGGAGACCTGGCTCAGGCTTCTAAAGGAGCAGAAAATCTTAGCTATGTTAAAATGATTCATTTCGTTCAAGATCAGGTCTCTGCTCGTGACAAAACCGAATGATCACAGGTATGGTGCAGAGAAGAAACAAGACAAAGGGCCACAGTGTGCAGCTAGGGGGAGGGAAACGAGCCATTCCATCAGATTGCTTTAGCAATACTATCTGCCAGGCCCTGGGTGGGATTGCACTGTGGGAATGCATTCAGAGCGGAGATGAACAGGCTGCCCAGAGAAGGTGTGGGTGCCCCATCCCTGGATGTGCTCAAGGCCAGGTATGATGGGGCCCTGGGCAGCCTGAGCTGGTGGGGGGCAACCTGCCCAGTCAGGGGAGTTGGAAATTGATGATCTATAAAGGTCCCTTCCTATGATTCTATGATTTCCTGAGCCAGCTTCACTGCAAGAACAATGCGTCGAAAAGGAGATGCACAGCAGCTGACAAAGGCTGTCACAAGGTTCTGCTGGAGAGTGGAGCTGAATGGGGTGCACAGCTGGATTGTGGGGGAGCCAGTGCCGACAAATCCAGCAGTGGGAGATCAGATTATCCAGAACCCCTGTGTCAAGCACATCTCTGCTACCCGTCAAGCAAACTGCTCGTGAGCTGCTGTGGCTCAAGGTCTCAGACTGGACCCCTGGTAGGCAGTGCAATTATAGTTATCTGAATGGGCTGCTCTGCAGCAAAGCAACAGTCTAGTCCAGAAGTGGAACCCCATAGAGTTATACTTAAGTGGCGATTCTATACACATTGAATACAGATGAAGTCCTTGGCAGAAAGCGATAATACTTCTTCCATTGTCCCTTTTTCATGCTGGTTTCAGGTGCGGTGCAGGGAAGGATGAGGAGATGCAATTTGCTGGAATCTCTTCTCTGAAAGGATTGTAACAGAATTCACCACGTGCAGCGTTTTATAACAGCGTGTTTCCACGGACAGCAGATTTCAATGCACTAACATCATTTAGAAAGATGAGAGTAGCAGGCTGATAGCTAAGGGTAGTTTTTCATCCTTTAAATGAAGCAGGCACGGTCACGATATTTTCTTAAAATGTTAAGAGGATACTTTTGAGTTGACAGGCAGGGTCTGGGCTTTGTTGGGGTGAAGGAAGCACCACTCCTTTGAGCTCCCTTTCCACGGGGTAATCTCACAGCCGCCTGCCGTGCTTTGTTACCGGCTGAGTCTCAGAGCCCCGAGCTCTGTCTGGTGAAAGCCTTCAATGAGCATCGTTGAAACTCCCATAGCCTTCCTTGAGATCAGGATTTTACCCAAGCCATGTAGTATGATAACAGACAAAAGCAGGGCTGAAGACTCAGGATGTGATTCCCGTCGTCTCGCTTTCCTTAACAACTGCAGTAAACCATAAAGAATTTTAAATAATATCATTTAATAACTCTTCAAGTTTCCATTTCAGGCACTTGTGTGTGCCTTGCCTGAACTGACATACACATTTGAATTTTCAATCTGTAACAGACTCAGAGGGGAAGGGAGGAAAAATAGCATTTAGAAAAACATTTATTCAAGAAAAACCTTTAGGAATCACGTGTAGGGTAATCTTTTCCAAGGTGACCTTCATTTCCTATAATATAATGCTTCTACCCAGCAGTGGTTTGACATTTTTGAATAAGCCATAGAGTGAAGGAACAAATCATTTAACAAAAATGGAGGAGTTTACCCAGAAAGGCAGGAATATGAACCCGTATTAGAATATAGAAATGAGATGATTAAACTGCTGACCTTTTATCCCCAGCATCAGTAAGATGTACATTATGTACATAACATGGTCTAGTTGTGTGTAAATGTCCACTTCAAGTATGATACCAACAAATGGTGTTCCAAACACAAGGGTCAGAAGGCACAACTGCTCTGCACTTCTGCTTTCACCACATAACTCGTACTTCAAGCCTTGTCTTTGAATATAAATGTTCATGAAGTTTTCCACTGATTTTTTTTTTTCCTGGCGTTTGCACCAGGACTCCCATTTCTTTTTAGTCATGTAAAATGGCAACATGCAATTTCTGAAATCTTCTTTCAGCCCGTGATGATTTATAAGTCCTAATTTCCAGGATACTCCCTTGAAGTTACCTTCTCTTTGTGACCTCAGGATTTCTCTTCCCAGACCTTTGCTATTTATTTTTGCTGTTTCTGTGGCCAGGATTTGGCGGTGTTGTTTTGGGCTAATGACCAGACATACATAGGAATTGGAAGGAACACACGTAAATCTCCCGATTTAATGCACAGCTTGTTTATCAACAACAGAAATAAGTTTCTGGACAGGTTTGACACATTCTAATAATAGACCTCTACAGCCAGATAGAAAGATTTTGACAAATGTGAACTGCACAGAATTCTTATTTCCAAACAGATGCAATTCGCTTATTTTATATTGCAGTGCAGTATTTGGTTCTAAAACTTTGTCCAGAAATAATGGGAAGTGGAAGTCACTTAGTTTGGGCAAGTGTAGATTGTCTATATGGAATGTTTTAATTGACATAGAATTGTGTAAACCTGCTAGCTGCACTGCTCTTGGATAAGGAGAAGAGGCAGAGCGAGGGCCTGAGATTTGGTTCTAATTTTTCCTGTCATGCAGAAAACTGCAAATAATTTAATGCTCAGATGAAATTACTCAGCATTTTCTCAACCGTTGGATTTTCCTCGTAAATCATGTATTTTGCTTTCATCATATAACCAGCAATACTTTAAATTGCATCTTCTGATGACCGTGTCACTTTCTGTGTATTCTCATTTACCTTCATTGTTTATTTACTTAGGCTTAATTCCTTCCCTCCATAGCCTACTGCGAATAAAATGTTCCTCTGAAAAGGATTAATTTTGCACTTTGTTTACAGAATAGTCTTGCAATGTGGTATCTGATACTCATTAGCAGGAAAACAGAAATAAAAAGAGAAACATTAGTTCTCACCACAAATCATTCTGAATTCACTAGAATTAGGATCTGACCCAAAATGTTTAGGTTAGCTCAATAGCTCACGCTGATTTGCAGGGTCTCTGTGTTTATGCCTAACAGCGCGTCCTCCTATGACTCTTTATTTTTAGCTGTTCAACAGTTCTTACTTTCTGTGAATTTTAAAGTTATTCTTAGACTAAGCAATACAGTATCTTTGCGGGGAAGAACTGTGACAAGCGTCGCTATGTGATACAGCTCATCATTTCATGGGGCCCATCATTTCCACCTGAAGCTCCAGCAGAAAAAAGAAAACCAATCAAAGATTAAACGGGCACTTTAAACTTAGATATGAAATTCTGGGTTCCGTTTCATTCTTCTCAGTGTGTGAATCATTGCGGACACCTGGAGCTGTCTGCCATCCTCTATGAAACTTAATTGAAGGGCCACAAATTGCCTTTGAAGGTTAACATCTGTGCAAACCAGCTTCCCAGAATCCAACCATACTTTCAGTTCTGACATTTTAATGAAGTTGATTTTGTGGGAACACTAATCCTTTGCTACTAGTTCTTACCTGAAACCAAGTTCACATTTCTTTAACTAATAAAATGACACTTTTTTATTTTTATTTTTATTTTTTTTTCAGAAAGTGTATTCACAATCCCTTCTTTAATGGATAGTTGTATTTTATACAAAGTTAGGAATGCAGATGTGAACAAAATGGATCAAAGAGACCTAAGGCTGCTTGTAGAAGTGGGAAAGAGTTCTGAAGTTAATATTTATTGAAAACAAGCCCTGGATTTATTAGGTACTGAGGCAACATTTCTTTAAGGAAAATTATGTTGTGTTTGGAAAAACTGACGTTTTCTTTCTTAACTAGTTTTAATTGGCATTATATTCACACTGCTCAAAAAAAAAAAAAAAAAAAAGAAAGCAGCAAAATATAAATAAAGTAGGAGTAGAGTATCTCAGCTGATGAGAGAATAGATAAAAGGCTCTGAATCCTTTCTTATAAATACCTTCTACGAAATGTGTTGATCCTCGAGAATTCATGGCCTGTGCTGTTCCTTGGCGACCGTTAGCAGCCATTGACACTGCATGGCGAATGGAAGCAGCTGTCACTTCTCACCAGTGTTAATGACTGCCAGCCACACGCTCAGGGGAGCTGCTTTTAATTAAATTTCTGATTTGGATTGGATTTTGGTTTGCAGTTCACGGCTGATGGAGTTTTTTGGGGTAATAAGTAGTAGGGCACCTAGGAGTGTTTCAGGAATCTCTGTAATGGAGGGCTCTGTTCAGAAATATATTGTGTATATCACCTTAAAATTACATCTTTGCCTCCAGTAATTATGAGTGCTGTTGCAGGATCTTGCCACCCTCAAATCTTCCTACTTCAGAGCTTAAACGTATCTACGTGGACTTACACCTGTTTGTTTTCAGGTCAGCACTGTCTCTGTATGAGGGCAGCTTTCCTGTGTCCCCTTTTCTCAGCATATTTGAAGAGGGCAGTCCTATCCCCTGGCCAACAAATCACGCTCATGGGAGCATACCCCTGCCAACAAGGTGGGCTCTCTCTGCTTAATCTAGAGTGAAGTGGGCTCTAAATTCCCTCTCTATGTGCCTGTAGGGCTATGTCAGGACAATGCTAAGGCTGAGCTGCTGAGTTTTGATGAAGACTTCATTAGTGTGTGCTAATTCAATCTATTATGTATTTTGGGAAAGTGTGAGGAGAACAGAGAAACTCACATGAGTTTGCACCTGTTTATTCAGGTGCTCAGTCTCCTCCTGCGAGATGTATTTTCCATTTCTCTGATCCTCCTAGAAGCTTCCCTCTGCTCCTGTTTCCTGTAAAGCCCATTTTCCTGTGTTGCATAGGAGGAGATTCATTGAAGAACTACAAGTAGCTCTACTCTGGCATCCTTTTCCTCATATCAGCAACACTTGGCACAGCATACAGTCCCTCATTAAGCACAATCATTCTCAACAGTCTGGTTGACATCTGGAAGCCATGGGCAAACACACATGCAGCTTGTCAGTGGAACACCTGGTCAATGAGTGTGGCGTGTCGAAGACATGCTGGGTGCACAGCTCATGCATTATGTTATTTAATCAGTGCTGTTCAATAGAGCTCAGACCTACCTGAAACCCAAAGGACAACTGAAAAATGTATGTAAAGTAACTCTGGAGCCTTTCTGCTGTCCCTGTGCAAAGCATCATGAGGCCTACCTCTCCTGGGGAGCCCAATACAACTGGAGAGCTATTGCTGTTCTGTGCACTCACTGCCCATCTGTGCTGTTCATGTTTCCCACACACTGGATTTCCTGTTCGTGTGGTGCATGGCTTGGGATTTCCCAGACATAAATATGGGAGCCCAGGCACATGCTTGGGAGCCACGTGATAGGGCTGTGGCTATGGATGTTCCCCATATGGAGCACAGCTGTGTCTGCCCTGGAAAGGAGTGACCTAAATTTTACACAGTACTCCAGTGACGTTATAACCAGCACATCCTTCTCTGCTGGAAATACCGCATGTGTTTTCAGACTGTACTTGTTTACCATAGCTCTCTGGAGGCTCATGCTAACCCTGCATTTGACTGAGCAATCTAGAGTTTTCTTCTCCACATGCAGCTGACATGTGCCCAGGTTACTGATATTTTTAGCTGCTATCTTCAAGACAATGAGGTAGGCAACACTGGATTTCATCCCAGTTGTGCTGCATCAGACCTTGAATTCATTAGTTCTTCCAGTATAACAGTCCAGTCTTGTTCTGTACACCTGCAGATCTCATGAGCTCATTCCTACATTTTGCACTCAAGTTTTCTATTCCACCTCTGCTGACCATATTCTTTCAGTGATGTTTGATCCTGACAGTTAGCTGATGGCAGATAACCTTAGCTGATGTAAACCACTGCAGCTTTTGGTGTCAGAATAGTGCTGGTGTTGTTTCTAGGTGAGGTTCTTCCAGGATGTCGTTATAAATATACCTTTAAAATGCAGTATTTCTTCAACTACTGTAAACATCTTTTAAAAGAATTCAACAGGCATTACTTAAAAATACCACCGTGCTTATGAAATAGTTATACTTAGGCCAAATGAACAGTAATAGCGCGTCATAATATTAAAGGTATTACAGTACTGAAAGTGTTATGCTTCCATTATAAGGAATATTCCCCTTATTTAACTCTACTGTAACTGTGTTTCCTACACGCAGATGATCCTGACTATTGTGATAACACATGCTTATTTTTTCTCAAGATGCCAGAGTTAGATTGCAGCAAGCACTTGCTTGTTGGCATAACCTCAGTCCCTTTACAACAGCATCTTTGGAGGTGGCATTTTAAGAAGTTTTATTCTACTATTCAAGAAACTGGACATAAGGTTGCTATCTTCTCTATATCATCAGGGGTATCTTCCCATCCTCTCTCTTTCTCTCTGCCAGTGCATTGCTCCAGCTTTATGATTGTGAAGAAAACCTAAGAAATCTAAAGCAAAAGCAGTAGTGCATCTGAAAGCAGCTTAAGTAACACCTCCAAGAGGTACAAACTGGGCCACATCTTGCATATGTTCAGTACTGGTGATTTAAGTGTTGACATTGTCATGGTGACAATTAAAAAGCAAGAAGGGGAGGATCTTGGGTCTGTGTGACTTAATGTGAATATTTTGGAGCTACTAGTCACCTCCAGAACCACTCAAGCTTAGGCTCAGCAAGCTTCACTGTAATAGTCCTAGTTTAGGGGGAACCAAGCAGAAAGAGCAGACATACTGAGAAAAGAGGAATGAGTTCCGGACTGAGCAGTCCTGCTTTCAGACAGCAGTGTCCCCTCTGGGCAGTTGATACACATATTGCTTAACAAATTGGCACCACCATCACTATCCATTTGGTATTCGATAAGAGAAGATCGAATCTGAGGATGAACTAATAACGGGCGGTGATGTTGACATCACCATTTCATGAAGCTTTTGAAGAAGTTATAACTTTTTCAGATTTCTAAGCTATAACAATCTGAGAAGGATTTTATACATTATTTTTCTCCTTTTGGTGTATAAAAATGATTCACTTTATTTGGTACATATTGCTTTATTTTTCCATGTGGAAAGCAAGCTGTAATCTGTTAAATATCTGCATTGGAAGTATCCTAAAATGACCTGATACGATGACTAGTATTATAGACTGTGTTGAACAGGTGCTTCTTTTCCCAGTAGTACAGTAGAAATAGAAAAAGTTCTTACTGAAAAGTTCTGGAACCAACTTTTCTCTCATGGAGATCTTTCTAGTACAGAATTAAGGTTGTTTAAGTGTATTTCCTTGCAGTGAACATTCTAAAAATAATAAAGGATGATAAATAAGGTGACATTTATAGTCAGTGCAGAGCTGTTTGCCATCATATGCCATAACCACAGCCCTCTCATACACAGACACTCAATTTAACAATGCATTGCCTTTGATTCACAACTCTGAATAGCAGAAAAATCCTCTTGTAATTCTTGCCCTTGGCCCCCAGTAACTCGCCATTCGCTCGAATTACATACGATGAGTAAGCACTTGAAGCAGTGTACATCTGTACATGTCAGTAATGTCTGCGTAAGGTTTAATTTAGCACTGTATATTATATTGCATCCTTCACTTTCTGGGAAAGGTGATGTGAGGAAATTGTTTTGCTAAGCGTAGACTACAGAAATCATTACTTGCAGTGTATTGGTTGAATATCCTATCTCTTAATTCTAGATGGACTTTTGCTGTTCAAGGATTGAACAATGTAAACAAGATCAGTCTGTTTGTGTCCCAGAATACATGAGAGAGACAGTATTAAAGGGTTTACTAGCACGTTTCTGCCATTTCAGATGCTGTGAGCTGGGGTTGAAGTCACCCCCTTGCATATAACTAAGACACAGAAGTCATCTGAATGCAGCCTTTCTTTCTGCATATACGTTTAAAGAGTAGAGTGCAAGTTCTTAATTTATCTTCTGCTCTGATTGAACTAAGTAAAACTGTCATATTGTTGTATTTGTACAGATAATGCTACAAAGGTCTTAAGTGAAATGCACTGAATTTGTTCTGCAGGCCTATTTGGTCTCGTCTGACTTGATGTTGTACCTAAGCATCAAAATACCACGCAAAACTGGAAGAAGTATGAGTGCTCAGGGTGTGACTGGGGCAAATTTTCAAGGCATTGATGAGGGAGAACATGCTTTTCAAAAGACTATGGGAAGTCTCAGTCCAAGGTGGTGTGGCTTAATTGTGGTGTTTTGATGAATGGTGCATCAGAAGCTGCAGAAAACAATGTGAAGCGCCAGCTCCTCTTACCATCTGTGTTGCTGCGCTTCCTTAAAGTTACTGACATCACTTTCAACTTTTGCTGCAGCATCTCAGGCTCCATAATTTTTCCAAAGTAGTTTTCCTCCAGTCTGCACCGAAATAAGCATGGGTGCATGTGCATCTACTCGTGGACCACTGGAGACCAGTCTTCACTCAGATGTAATTGCAGAACTCCTCAAAGACAATCCCATTAATAGCCACAGATCTATAGTTGATGAGTATCCAAATGTGCTTATCCAAAAGGATTTCACTAAGGCTAACAATGAACTCTACTGAATAACCACAAATTCATAACAAATTTTGATTATTACTAATACAGTACAATACAAATGATTGTGTTAGCAGTGCGGTTGTTTAAAAACAGCACTATCTCTTGTGGAAGAGCAGTTTCTTTTTTCATAGAATAATTTTCACACATTACTGTTCATTAAAGCAAAACAGAAATGAATAGCCACCCAGGCTTTGTAATCTGGATGTTTAATATGTCTAATATACATCTATTTTTTTTATTTTAACTTTTTCACTGTGTGTGTTTCTTCTGAAACTTTGTCCCCATTAATACCCCTCTGAAATGGGTTTTTATTATCTTTTTCTTGATATAACTTCAAAAGAGAGATGAGATTTTCCCATCATGCTAAATCTTGGGTGGTATAAAACGTCTTCACTTTTCATATAATTTAAAATTAACACCGTGGACAAATGCTGCTTTAAAGCCTTTATTGAATACCATAGTTTGTGACAGCAGTACAACTTTTTCCTGATCTGGAATAATGGACAATTAATAACTAGTATGATTTTGTTAAAGATTGATTACTGTATTGCTCTTGTTTTGCATCCCGTGATTCGCTTGTAGAGCTTAATTAAATGAATGAGAGTATAAGCAGAAATTCACAGCAACAATCACAATTCCCCATAGATAATTTTCTTTGGCTTGTCTTTCTGGGATTTCCAGGAAAGTTCCCAGAAGCTGTTTCACAGAGTAGAGGGATTTCTCTTTTAAAAATGTTTTTTGGTGTTATACAAATTTGAGCCCAGAAGAGTTTAATTTTTTGAGAAATAACCGTGAATGCTGCATGCATGTGTGCCTCTGCAGGAACAAAATCTTCAGAATAAATTGAACTTAAGTTGAATCTCATTTGATTTCTGCGGTTGGCTTTGGAAACATTTGGTAGTTATTTTCCATTGAAATTTTCACATGCTTGGGGCAGCAATATGTTTAAGTGCTTCCCCTGTTATTTCTGCTCTGCAATCTCGATTTCAAACTCATTCTCCTTTTATTTCTTTTTCTATTTGCTCTGTATTATATGTACTTATCTTTCACGCACCAAAAAATAATTTTGTCTTTGCTATTATTGGTGGTCTTGGTCTTAGTGTCTATGTATGTGTGTTGAAAGAGTACAATATAGAACCCTCTAAAGAGCATTGCTCTTTGATTTTGAGAGAGAAGGGATTCTAATTTATATTCATATTGTTGGAATAAAAATTCTCCATTCAGGAATGTGGCTGCGATTTTTCAAAATGACTTGTAAGGCTTAGATGACTCCATTTATGGGTGGCTACACTGGGACACTTATAAGAAATAAGTTTTTAAAGAATGTTCAACATGACAGAAATTATAATAGGGAGCTTTGGCCCCAGAGAACCTGTGAAACTCTCAAGTGCTGACTGTGAGTACAGTGCAGTTCTCTCTTGCTCTCTAGGTGTATGATTGTCAATGAGATGTTAAAATAACTTGATTCCTGTCTCAATGTATCGTCTGGTGACAGGCACCAAAGAGATGAGGCACGTGGAATGTGTCAAAAGGGACTATTGTTTATCATTAATATTATTTTGCTTATTAACACTGAGAACGTCTATGAGAACGTGCAGAAAGATGCAAACTTCCTCTGAGCACGTACCAGGCTGAGAAGTCAGCCTGAGTCCAAAGCCAAATCACTGGGTCAGCATGCCACTATTTCAGCAGGAAACATTACCTTAAGCAACGTAACTATTCAGGAGACCCACACAGCTTTCAGTGTGCCAGTGCTGGGTTGTTTCTTTCCATCTTGAATAACTGAGAGGAGGGAGTGGCTCTCACTTCTGACGGCATTGGCAGATATGGATCTGTTTTTGTGAGTATCAAAGGACGTACCTTGGAGTCCCTGGGTCACTGGGGATCTATCAGTCATGTCTGAGGAGCTTTGTGTCAGAGCCCAAGACTTCTGATGGCATTTTTTTAGGTTATACCTAAGAGATCCATGTATGGATTTCATATAGCAAATACAGAGTAAGAAGGAGGTCCTTCTTCCAGAGCTTTAATCTGAACTGGGAGGAAGCTTCTTTGGAAGTGTTCACCCAGCCCAACCATTTGCCAAAGCAAGATTATATCCTGCGGGCTATTTTCTTGCATTTGCCAGTCTAGCTAGAAAAGCACCAGGCAAATAGGATCCATTACTGGGGAGCGTCAGGGAGATTGTTCCATTGTTTAAAAGATGTCATGCCAGTACATTGTCCTCTGAAACTAAGTACGTGCTTTTTTTTCTTCTCTTATCTTAATTATCCCTCATTATTGGTTATACCAATATTACCAAATGAAAACCTTACATTCTGAAAGTCAGTGTAATTGTTGGCTGTTGCAATTCACCTTTGTGTCCTTGAGCTGTCCAGCCTGGAGTGGCACTGGTCTGATATAAAAGAAAGGGATGTGTGGCTGCATGAGAATAACTGCTTAATGTCACCAAAGAACCAATGAAAATGATGGTTATACAACTCCTTCTGCCCTCTTAGTTATCTGCCCTGCTCTTTCCCAATAAAACAGATGCTCCAGGCCATCACAGCTTCCTCTATTCTTCAGATAATGTTTGCCAGCAGCTACAGCTGTGTCAGCAAGCAGTGTGGCCTAGTAAGAGTATGGAGTGAGTGAAAATAAATGCTGAAGAGGCACAAGGTTTGTGCTGTGGGCTTAATATCCACAATTATGTGTTGTTTATTGTCTTTTTTTTTTTTTTTTTTGCAATAGTTCTGATTTGTCCAAAAACACCTGGATGTCTCAGTTGGCTGATTCAGTTTTGTCTGAAAGTGTATGAGGCTGCTGTGTTGTGTGCACTGGAACATCATGAGATGACCTGGAGACTTGTGTATTTTTGAAAAAAATATTTTATAAGAATTTGGGTATAAGATGCATAGAGTTGTTCCCAAGTAGTGACACAGGAAAGGATTTGCTAGTTTACGACAACCCTTCAAGGCAAGTTTCCTCTGATTCCAAAGTGTACCATCCTATCTGTTATGGAGTGATGACCTTTGTAGTAACAACTCCGAAGAACTTTGTTTTCTTGATGTGTGACACTGCTGTCCTTCATGCAGTGTTTGTGGTTTCCCTCAGCACGGCATCTCCTTACATCTCTTCCATCTTGTTCTTCTGCATATCAATTTCATTTTTTCCAGACTGATTTTCTTGTCTTTTCTTCTCTTGTTTACTACAATTCTAATTCTCTTTTCCTAGTTTAGTTACAACAGGGAGATTCACTGATGTCAATTTACTCTCACAGATACTGAAAGTTTTCATTAGCATCGAATTAAAATAAAAATCAAATTAAAATGTCTATAGATTTCACCAAATAATCTACATTGACAGTGAGAATTCACTGTTAGCCAGATTTCAAGACACAACTGGTTCTGTTCAGGTCACTTAAATTCAGCTTTGGCTGAGAAAAAATAGCAAATGCTCTACTGAACTAATGGCATGTAATTGTTTCCTGTCATAATTTCTAATTTGCAGAAAACTGCAAATTGACAAAATGGGAACCTTTCTCTTCCCCCATTTTATATACTATTGTGAATTATTAAATGACTCAAAGCAAAACTGCTCACCCCAAAATTCAGATTTCACAACTAAAACCCAAACAAATCCTACTCCTAAGCCTCAGATCCCTTAAAAAATAATCACAAGAAATTGAGCCCATTTTGCCACTTCAAATGCACGTTAAGCACCTTAACTCACTGAAGTTCATTTTAGACCTCTCCCATTTCCATAATGTTTTGTTAAAGTACACATTTCCTGTTGTAGTTTTTGAAGATCCCAGTGCCTCAGGAGAACTGTTATTTTCAATGGATGGTACAGGTGCCCAACCTCATGGCTAGTGCTTAAAGCAGTTGCAGGGAAAAGGAAGAAATGGACTCAAACTTAGCCTGTGAGAGTGCTTTAAAGTCCAAGTCTTTGCTGTTGACTCCCACTCAAAGGGCGACAATTAAAGATTTAGACCTCTACATTCACTTCACATGAATGCTTTTGTGCTTTTTGATGACATTCGAGTTAGAAAAATAAATATTTTTATTTCTCAGATATTCTTTTTCACTAGGATAACCAGTGTTCAGAAACATTCTTGATGTCCAAATTTATCTGAATACTCTTATTCATTTCTGATTCTGAATTTAGCAATGTTAAAAAGGAAAAATAAAGGGGAAATGATTTGGTACAAACATCAGTTTTGGAATGAAAACATTTTCAGCTATAAGGCTCCTGTAGTTCTGTAGTTAGCAAATACTTCAATTGACACTGTTGTCAAACCAAGGACATAAAACTGAGAGTGTGATATGTTATCTGCTGCCAATTACGTAAGTTCATGATGCATAAGTTATTGCAAAAAATAAGGTCATGACTCCTAAACCAGCTCCTTTTGAAGTTGTAGTTCTTTTTAAAACCTCCTGCATATTTGTATATTTTAGTTGGTTAACTCTTAACTGAATTTATGTAAGTGCTTATGAAAATGAAATATTATATTAGATTAAAGAAAAAACCAGAATCTTGCACAGCCTACAGGAATACCAACTTGTTGATTTTGATATCAACTGCTTATAGAGAGTCTGTTATCTAAAATATGGTTTTTAATTTCTAATCCTTATGAAAAAGCTGTTTGAAAATAAATGTATTTGACTACCAAAAATAAACATTTAAGTTATTATGGAATATTATTTACCAAGTATGTAAACTGGTTAAGACTCAACCTCCCCAGTTCTTATCTTACCTTCTGTATTTTCTTTTGTGATTTCTAATCACTGAATTTATCTGATTACCTTCATTTCTCTTTCTGTATGACTATATGTGACTAAATGTGATAAGTCATCATTTGACTAATGCCAACAAAACTGAGAACAGTGCCAGAGGAATAAATTACTCCACTCAGAGCTGGAACAGTAAGATTCTTCTTTACATCTGAGCCAGAGGCTTTAGAAACTTTAAGAATCTAACAGTTATGATGCTGAAGATTCTTAATGTGTCCAACCTAATGCAGAGGATTTATTAGAGGATTTTGTAACTATAGGAACCATTTTTCACTTCAAGAAAAAAAGTTTGACTTTCAAATAATATCTCTTTTCAAAACTTGATGGAAGCATGACCTGTGGAGTAGATTTGGCAAAACCTTCTCTAGAACAGCTAGTATTTCTTGTCCTGCCTCATTCTGGTCAAGGACTGAAAAACGTGTTCTGTAGCTTACTGCATGATTTTACCACAAGTCTTTGGGCTTTTCTTTCTGAGTTTTTGGGACCCCTTTAGGAACTTCTATTGCACTGCAACTTACCAAGTTTATACAAACAGTTACTTACTCACTGGTCTGGAGAAAGACCAATGCAACAGTCCAATGAGCAGTCTAAGTTCAAGTCCTTGTTCCAATTAATGTTTAATTATTTATACAAAGTGACACTGGTCAAACAGCAGAGACTGAGGAAGCTGCTGTTCAGAATATGTGACGGTTTGGTGGCCAGAATGCCTGCCTGAGGTACAGGATTCTAATATACAGACATCTTGCAGGACAGAAGCTTGAAATTGGGATTCCTGTATCATCAGTGTCTTGATCACAGATGGTTATCTGGGAGGGGTAAGAGTTTTCCTGCTCACTGAAGTATTTTAAGTCTCTCCCTGAGTATGAGAACCTTTCCTAGATAAGAGCTTTGTAAAAACTGGTAAGTACCTCCAAAAAGTTCTGGTCTCTACAGAATATAATTTATCAGTAAAAAAATGGAAGTTCAGATGGGGATATGACTAGTGTTGTCACAACCATGTAGGTCTGAAGTGGTTTGGCCATTGTGATAATGCCTCAAAGTCCTGTGTTAGAAGGAGAGGTCAGCCTTGCAGTGCTGGAGGGCATGAGTCTTGGAAAGCCTGCAGAATGTCAAAGCGTATGCCTGCCTAAGAGTCAGACTTGTAAATCAGCTGTTGTTACAAAACTTTAACAGTGGAGAAATGATCGCATGCAAATACTGGTTTGGGCATTAGACTCATGAGTCTTGTTGTTTTTAAACACTTCAGTTGACTCTGATATGAAACCAGGGACTTAAAACCAGGAGCCTGAAATGTCATTTCTTGCCAGTTGCCTCCAATCTACCACGTCTGATGAGGAGAAAAAGAGAGGAAGTGGATGGAGAAGTGGGACAGGTCATTTAAATTCTGATAATTCATGTTCCTTAGAAAATAAAAGTTTTGAAACTTTCCTGGAAATGAGATTTTATGATCTGCTACAATGGCCCACAAGGGGGATGCTGCAACCTACAGATATTGACCATTGTGGTATGACTAGGCAATTCATTTTCATGAGTAATTTCCAGAGCAGTCCTCAACCATGCAGTCATGCACACAGTATAACAGTGTGACATAGAAGAAAGGCTCAGTTAGAGGCCAAAGATTATACAGATTTATTAATATTTGGGGAAAAAAAAAAGTTCCTAACATCAGCAGAAAGCAAATTGAGCAACAGAGTGGGGAAGAAAGACATGACAACAAAGCATGCTCTGAAAGGATGTGATCCAGAGCACGTTCAACTCAATGGAAAGTTTTCCATTGATTTCATAAGATCTTGGATAAATCTCAAGGAATCAGAGACACTCTGTCATACACCTTTCCCATTCCTTTCTCCATTGGGGTGGAAAATGCAGTATTTTCCAAGACCAGCATCTTATTGTGACCTGGAATCACAATCAAAATGCTCATCCTTGGGTTGTTAGAAGCAAGAAATCCTACCTAAGCAGGTCCAGAAGTGGCTTGACTTTTCCAATGACTGACCAACTTATAATTTCTCTTTAACTGTATCCTTTTCTTTTTATTGAAATACTCTTATCTTATAACTAACTTTAAAAACCACTCTGCTTTTTCCCTTGAAATTTTGAGAATAATGGAACACTTGGACCTATAGTCCAAGTGTTATTTCTCTTAAATTCTTCTCCATAAACATTTTTCTTGTAAAGGTGGTGACCCGTTTAATCATCTTCTATTCGTGTCTAGTGTAAGTAGTTATAGCTGTTACTTTTAAGTGTCTATTAAATACTTCAGTAGTTCTTAAACAATGCCAAGGCATACTTGGAATAAAAGAACTTTGAACAGGGAAGACTGAAAATTATGTTATAGAACTGAATTTGATCATTTATCATTCAGAAGAAAAAAAATTCTGTCAAGGTCCCTGTTCACAGCTGTTTTAGAAAGTGATATACTTTGTCCTAAGTGAGGCTACATGGATCATGAATCATGGTCCCAAGTGATGTATCCCCAACATCAGCTTGGTTATCTACTTTCAAAATCACTCCTTCTATGAAAAAAAAAAGATTTGCTGTCTAATGTAAGTAGTGTTTGACAAAATCATCCTGCTGTTATATCAACTCTTATTTCATCCTACTCACTGGAAAACATAATTTATCTTAACACTAGACATTGAGCAAGGCTAGCTGTGGTGAAGTGGAACTACTGGGGTTTCAGTTTACTATTGAACTCAGTTGAAAACTGAACAGAAGCCAAACATGGTTTAAGTACTTTGTTGATTATTTTCTTTAACATGGTGTGAAAGACCAAGAGTGCTTTATTGCAATGGGTGGGTAAGTTACCAGCAAGACATGCTGAGATGAGGAATTGGTGACAACACACAGAAACTGAACTCCATGCTACTCCCCATCACTCTGGAGATACAAGAATAAATTTTCTTACAGAGAAAACCAGAATACTTTCAGTAGAGAATGCTTGACAGAGAATCCTGCTGCTTGGTGGATTGCAGCTTTGTCAGTGATCAGGAGGCCAGTAATGAACACTTCCAGGACCTTGAGCACAAGCCCTTCAACTCTTGCAGGATGTACTTGTTTGAGTACCTGCTCCTCATCTTCTTCCCCACCAAAAAGCAGCAGCATGCCAGCTGTGTCAGAAAGCCCAAATTCCAGTGGATGAGGATTTATCCACCTCCTTCACTAGGACTGAGGGTGCTGGCTTTGGCAGTTTACTTTGTGTTCCTTCCTTTGGAATCCTGCAGGGTAGCATCAGTAGGGATAGTTGCCCTTTATCAGGCCTAAAAGTCATAGAATCATAAATCCCCAAGGTTTGGAAAAGACCTCCAAGATCATCCAGTCCAACCATCCACCTATCATCAGTGTTTTCCCACTAAACCATGTCCTTTAATGCAACATCTAAATGCTTCTTGAACACCTCCAGAGACATTTCTCCACCGCTTCCCTGGGCAAGCCTGTTCCACTGCCTGGCCAGTCTTCTGAAGCTTTTCCTGCATCCAGCCTGAATTTCCCATCACAACTTGAGGCCATTCTCTCTAATCCTATCACTAGTTACACAGAAGAGGCATACCCCCACCTTACCACAATCTTCTTTCAGGTACTTGGAGAGAGTAATGAGGTATCCCCTGAGTTGCCTTTTCTCTAGACTAAACAATCCCAATTCCCTCATCCACTCCTTATAAGACTTGTGCTCCAGAGCCCTCTCCAGCTTTGTTGTCTTTCTCTGGGCACACTGGAGGTCCTTGATGAAGTGAGGGGCACAAAACTAAACATAGTACTCAATGTGCAGCATGACCAGTGCTGAGTAAAGTGTGAAAAATGAATATACACAGACTAATAAAAGGCATTTACATCTCCTTTTCTACCCAAGGAAGTACACAACAGCACCACCATCTCAAGCCTTACACCAGAGAAGGAAAAAAATGCAGTAAAATTAGAATAAAAGAATGAAAATGAATAGAAAAGCAGTTCTCTGCTTTACACAGAATGGCTAAAGTTGGAAGGATCCTCAGGTTCATCTGGTCTAATCAGGCAGGGCTTCCTGGAGCAAGTTACCCGGGACCATTACCTTGCTGCATATTTTGTTGCTGTGTTTTACAGCGCACTGGACATTGAACGCCAATTCCAGTTTAAAGCCTGTCAAGCACAGATAGCGTGTTTGGAGTTTTCAATTTGACTTCTGACCCAGACCTCACTGGGGACAATGGGAGTCCCTCTGGGTTTGATAAGCTGCAGTAAATGCTCTTTCCTCAAGGACAAGTAAACACATAGTCATTACAAGGTGGTTAAAGAGAATTGTGCTTACCTAAGGACTTGTTTACTCAGATTCATTCTTCACTATCAGCTTGAAGATGTCTGTGAAAATCCTGTGGGGAACCTGCAGTTTTCTCTATTTGGTTTGATCTCAGGTTTTATTTTAGTGAATTTATTTTAGGTGTGACAGTGCAATACTGGCAAATCCCATGACGTTCACTCTGTCCGTATCACATTTACTTAGTTTGTTTACCAGGAAGATGTGATACTACGATGTGAGGAATGAAGGTGGGGAGGGGCTTTATTTGTAGAAGGTATTTTAAAATTTTGATATTGTTGTCACAAATAATCCCAAGATGAAAAATCCTGATTCAGAAATGGGGATACAGAAATGGGAATCAGTTTTCTGGGCAGAAACAATTAGTTAATCTGTGCTGTGTAACACCTCGCAAAGAAGAAGCCTGAGCTTGATTATATATGGAATTAAAATCAATGGTAAAGATTGTACTGCGTTTTTCTGTTGACTTGCTCCAAAGGGTGAAAAAAAAGTGACTGCTTTTCTGTGTCCACACACTGAAGAACAGGAACATCAGTCTTGCTTTCAAACACAAATCTCAGGACGAACCCAGACACATGCTACACTTCACTGCACAACTGTTTGTTTCTCCTTTGTCCACTTTCAGCAAAAGGTTCATCAAAACTGTGGAGAAGTTTGATACTCCCGGTGACAAGTTCAGTGCTCCTTTTAGAGCTGAATCACATGAATTAGAAACTGAAAGGGGACAGAGGGCATGGGACAGAATGGGCACTATTTTTAGCTCAGGGGCATTCTTCAGTATCCCTGGCATCACAGGCAATGTGTGAAGAGGGGTCTCTTTCTGGGACATGATTCATGGAGTAATGTGTGGAAGAGAGCAGCAGGCTCCCTTACAGTTTGCTGACACCTGTTTCTGTGTTCATTTTATTTTATTTGTGCACTAATACTTCAGACTTGTTATTATTTCCCCTTTCAGGAGGGTAGAAGACAGAAGCAGTGACTTCCCATGTGTGTTTTGTCTCCGTGCTTGTTCCTAGTGACCATCTGACTGGCCTCATTGTCTTTCTGTTCTTTTCAGAGCACTACTGATGATATACTGCATTTTGTGGGAATCCAGCCTACAGGGACAGCTTTACAAGCCATCACAGGCTTCAGGCGTCTATTTTTATCAAACTGAACAATTGTTGCTTAGAAAAAACGAGACCCCTACTTCCCGGGCCACGTGTGGCTGACCTCGGTTAGTCCGAACTCCTTTGACCTCAGTGCAGCTTAAGCGATGTGACAGCCCCTTTAATTCCCGACTTTGAGAGGCTCATGTGATAATCATGCACTTGCTCTGTCAGAGAAGCCAGCAAAGACGATTCTGTCTGTACTTGCTGCCTGCAGCAAACCTTTTCTTGCTTTCTCTCGTCCACCAGATTCCTTTCATTTTGTTGGTTCTATTCAGGAACAAAGAGGACTTTGTTGAATTGCCTTTGTGGTTTATTTTCCTGAGCCTTGAAAGATAGCAGACTGTTGCCACAGTTTTATCCAACCCTTTATCACATGCACAATACTCTGAATGTTTGAAGGAGGCTAGTGTGTGTCCGCCTAACTCTGCTTTTCTTTTCAGGTTGGAATCAAGGACTGACTTCAGGATGCCAGGTTAGAAATAATTCCTGGAGTGAAAACTCCGGGAGGAGTCTGTCCACACAGCTGCCACAAAGGCTCCAGTCAGAGGAGCTACACTCAATAAATTTTGTATTGTTTCTCATGTTCTGTGATCTTACCAAGTCCTAGAATCTATGTGGATATATTTATTTACAGATGTATAGCACATCCTCATAAAAAAATTTATGGGTCCAGTTCAAAAAGATGCACTAACTGTCCGCTCCAGCTGCTAACTCTGTAAAAGTGTTAGGACATAATAAATTGCTACAGTTTCCTCTTTGCAGATGCAGAAAGGCAGTGGCAGAATGGTTAGCTAAAGGGCTCTAGTTCATAGGCTTTACCAGAAAAGACTTTTCCAAATCTCACCACAAGTCAGTAGCATGGAAAAGACAAAAAAAGAGCAGCTGAGTCAAGTCAGAAGCTGTGGATGCTCCATCCCTGGAGGCATTCAGGACTGAGCTGGTTGGGGCCCGTGGCAGCCTGATCTGATGGGGAGCAAACAGCCCATGGTAGGAGGTTGGAGCTGGATGACCTTTAAGGTCCTTCCAACTTGAGCCAGTTTGTGCAGCCCTAACAGCTACCTTCATGACCTGCCACTCACTTTCCAATACGAAGCTTCTAACACATTTCCCTTATTTAATGCATCAGAACTTCATTTTAAGTGATGGAAAATGTGCTGTTACTCAAGGCTGCACTTGAGTGAAAGCTTTATCTATGTTGTCTCTGTCGCCAGAAGAACAGAACATGGTCCTGGAGAGTCTCTATACAAGGTAATAACAGAGAGTTGTTTCATCAGAACTCTTCCCATGAGGGATGAGGTCTAAGATCTTAGTTTTTAGTGGAACAGACCAACATCTCTGAAGGCATAGTAGACATCATAATGCAGTGCTTCTGAGCTCTGAATGCAGAAGGTCAGGCAATGTTTAATCCTGGGGGTGACTTCAAGGACCTCAAGGGAATTTCATCAAGGATGTAGTTAGTTTGTATGTTGCAATGCTCTGTAAGAAATGAGCCTGGCATTTCAGAGATAAAATTTGAAGGCAGCACCATTCCAGTTACCCAACATGTTTTCTAAATGGGATTTCTGTGACTCTTCAATGCTAGAACTGTCTGATGTTCAAAATTGAAACTTTCAGCCCTTATTCAGGCAAAGCTCATGCAAAAAAACAAGTAGGAATACTGCCTAGAGCAGAGTGAAATAAAAGCTGTAGGATCTGCTGCTATGTTACTTGGCTCATGCTGCAAAATTTCAGTAAATTTGTCACTAGCAGGCAAAGTGAGCAGTTTTGACAGCTATTGTTATATTAAATTAAAATGACAAACAAAGGCATTAATTTTTAAAACCTTTGGAAGTGTGATAAGCACATTCCCAATGAGAAATATGTTTCTTTCTATTCGACAGAACATTAAACATTCACAGTTTTTCTTGTGCATACTCTAGATAGACAAAAAAAAAAAAAAAAAAAAAAAAAAAAAGACCTGGTTATTTGAGGCAAAATTCCTGAAATATTGTTCTGTAAATCTCTAAGCTTTCCCTTATTACTTTTTATTCTCAGAAGTATTTGATTATTTTATTGCCCACAAAAACGGTAACAGTAATAAAAAAATAAAATTGTCAGTGCAAACACAGAATAGTAGGTGTAATGTATGAATTCAAGTATGAATTGAAAGTGTACTTTTCAACATTAGAAATCTTGTCCAATAGTTAAATGGTGCTTATAGTATGGGGTTTTGGATTGATTTTGTATCCCTTACGCTATTATAATCCTTGAGTTGTTTTACTCTGGTTTCACCTACCATGGCTCCTTTTGAACTCTGAAGCCTACAGTAGCTTGGACAGTCATTAAAAATTGTACACTCACAGCCACAAAAGAGTTGCAGCAGGCACTTTGGAGAACAATATGTTTGGAAAGAAGTGAGGATGTTATGGATGCTGCCATAAATAGCAACGATAACAAGATAATATTGCTTATCCACAAGTAACACTTGCAAGTGAATGCATTATGACACAGCTGCTAGGAACTCAATCACTTCTAACAAGATGTTTAGTCCAGGATGTTGGCATTTCACATGACTGTTGATTTCCCTGAATGGTATTGAGTGGCTTCTGTCTGCTGTATTTCTCTACTTGCATCTATCTCTATCTAGTCTAATAGCTCCTTTAAAAGTGAAGAATTGCACTGAGTCTGTGAAGGTTCATTCTGTTATGCCAGTTTCCACACACAAACTCATATATTTCATGAATTGCTTTACTTTTCATGTGGGATTAAAATGGTACAAGGCTATTATTGTTACTCATGTAAGTGTACTTGTGCATCTACCCCACCACTAGGTGGGCACACAAACATGGATGGTCCTTATGATTAGTAAGTTGATGTAGTCACTAAGCCACCCTCAATGATATTTGAAAAGTTGTGGCAATCAGGTAAAGCTCCTGGTGACTGGAAAAAAGGTAACATCACTTCCATTTTTAAAAAGGGTAAAAAAGATGACCTCGGGAGTCACCAGCCTGTCAGTCTTACTTCTGTACTGGGAAATGTTATGGAACAGATCCTACTAGAAGTTATGCTAAGGCACTTGGAAGGCAGGGAGCTGATATGGGAGAACCAACATTGCTTCACGGGGGACAAATCCTGCTTGAGCAACCTACTGTTCTTCTGCAATGGTGTAACTGTATCAATGGACAATTGAAGAGCCACTGATGTCATCTATCTTAACTTCAGTAAGGCTGTTGACATGGTATCCCACAGGAGAGAGATATGGATTTGATGGGTGGACTGTTTGACAGAGGAAGATCTCTCTGCAGGGTTGAATCCAGAGAGTGGTGGTCAATGGCTCAGTGTCTGGATGGAGATTAGTGCCAAGTGGTGTCCCCCAGGAGTCAGCGCTGAGGCTGATGCTCTTCAATGTCTTCATCAGTGACACTCACAGTGGGGTTGAGTGCACCCTCAGCAAGTTTGCTGATGACATCAATCTGTGGGATGTGGTTGACATAACAGAAGGATGGGATGCCAACCAGAGGGAAATAGACAGACTTGAGCAGTGGGCCCAGGTGAACCTCATGAGGTTCAACAAATCCAAATGCAACATCATGCACCTGGGTTGAGGCAACCCTCACTGCCAATACAAGCTGGGGAATGAAAGGATTGAGTGCAGCCCTGCCAAAAAAGACTTGGGGGTGCTCATGGATGGGAAGCTGGACATGAGCCAGCAATGTGCCCCCATAGCCCAGAAAATCAACCATATCCTGGGTTGCATCAAAAGAATTGTGGCCAGCAGGGTGAGGGAGGTGATCCTGCTCTTTTGCTTTGTGCTGGTGAGGCTTCACCTGGAGTGCTGTGTCCAGATGTGGAGTCCTCAGTACAGGAGAGACATAGACATGTTAGAGCATGTTCAGAGGAGAGCCACAAAAATGACCCAAGGAACAGAACACCTTTCCTACAAGGACAGGCTGAAGGAGCTGGGGCTGATCAGCATGGGGAAGGGAAAGCTCTGGGGAGACACGATAGCAGCCTGCCAGTATCTAAATGGAAGTTACAGGAAAGAAGGGACAAACTCTTTAGCATGGTTTGTGGTGACAAAACAAGGGGAAATAGTTTCAAGCTCGAAGAGGATAGATTTAAGTTAGAAATATTTTTTACAGTGAGGGTGGTGAGGCACTGGAACAGGATGCCCAGTGTTGTGGTTGATGCCCCATCCATGGAGACTTTCAAGGCAAGGCTGGGTAAGGCCTTGGGCAATCTGAACCAGTTTTGGTGTCCGTGCTCATTGCAGGGGAGTTGGACTAGATGGCCTTCAGAGGTCCCTCCCAACTCTAATGTTATTTGTATGATTCTATGATTCTACACGCATGTCCCTATAAGCCACACATGTTCTTTTTACATTGCAAAACCTGCTTGTTTCTAATTTTCCAAGGAATTTTCAGGAGACTTAGATCAGACTTTTCACTTGCTTCTCATTTACTTTTCACTCGTCCATATCATTCTGTCCCCCCTGCATACCTGCCTCAAATACCGTTGCAGCCTGCTGAGATCAAGATCATGAGCTGCCCAGTGTAGAGATGCTTCTGCTTCTGACAGTGTTCCCTGTTCTCTCTGAGAGCTTTGGCCTCAGAACTCACTGTGTCTGTGTTTTTACGCTGGGGTGCCGGACCAGATGAGAAAGAGCTACCAAGAAACCCACAAAAGAAGAATGCCTATGGAAATGAAGCAAGATAGGACAAATATATATTCCTTTGTCTAGGTGAGTGCTCAAAAAGCAGCTGCCACTGGAGAAACCTCAGGTCCTGTAAACTGTGCTGAGAAGAGGCACAGCTAAAGGAATTTTTCATGTGTTGTCACATCCTCAAGGCTTGTTTTTCAGAACACAGAAATGTTTTTCATTCTCTCAGAAGCCACCTTCTACACATTAACAACTTTAAAATCAGCCCTTTTTGGGTTCAGCAGAATTAGGGTTATTATTTTATATGTTAATTTGCCAAGCACTCTGTTCACATTTAAATAATTCAGTTTAATAGACATGTAATTATTGTCTATACCTCTTATTATGTATTCATATATTTGAAAAAAAAAATTAAACATTTATTTTCCTGCCTCCTTTCAATCCTCTCAACCACTCCTCCTCTTCAGGAAGATCATGTAATTAACTTAGTTTCATAGATGAGGCAGTGGAAGAAAGGTGAATCTTTACTTCTTGCTCCTTACTTCCTTCTACCAGGTTGCTTTTAGACTCCCACTCAAATTGATAGATTTGCTTAAAAACAAAGCCCGAGAGGACAGTTTGCTCCTGAGACCTCTCTAGAGAAAAAGTGAAATGCCATATTTGACAATGTGCACCCAGCATGGTCCTCCCTGAGAATATTTCCAGAGGCCACCACCTTTCCAAGTGATGTTTGATGGAGTGCCTCGTATCATCCTATGAACTCCAACTCATAAAGCAACAGGAGAGGTGGGAATCAGCTGTTGGAACAAACAGTGATGCAGGGGGAGGTGTGCCTGTGTGTTAGCAATTGAGGCTTCCTAGTCTGGTGAGGCTGCTTCTTCCCTCAGAAAAATGAGCCCTGATCGTGCTCAGTCCTCCCCCACAAGGCTGAAACAGAAGCACAGATCCAAAAGGCAGGGGTGTTCTCATCAAGATGTTGCCTGGTGTAAGAGAGACACCTGAGGCCAGTGAAGAGGCTGGAAGATTCTGATTGAAGCAGCTGAGGCTCCAGCCAGGCAGCCTGACCCTACAAGTCTCAACAGGATATGGCTGTGGATAAGCTGGTGAGCAAGTCTCCTTTTTATGTTATTTATTTTTTCTTGTGTTTATTACCATTGAGGCTTGCTTTTTCTTTTTCTTTTTTTTTCTTTTTTTTTTTTTTTAATATTGTAAGATGTTGTGTTTTGATAGTATAATTGCTGTGCAATAGCATTGAGGTGTTAGGATGCCCAGATCAGACCTCTATAGGGTGGTAGATTTCTGTATAGCAATAGTAATGGTTAAGAAGAGTGAGGGATGATGTGGGAGCACAATTCAAAGAAGCAGACGTGCGTAGGAGGAAGAAAGTGGTGGAGCAGTGCATGATGACTCTTAGAGATCTGGGGACTTATGAGTACACTTGATAGCCTTAGTGTTACCTCCCAGATCTGGAGAGGAGCTGAAGCTCCATGTGGCTGGTATGGAACTGGGAAGAAACCTGTGTATATCCTCTGTGATTTATGCACGTGCTGTAAAAGGATACTGCTTGTGAAGGGTCTATGGGGAGGAGGGAGAAAACACGTATTACTGTTTGGTAGCTTATTGTTGGCCTGGCACATGTAATAGAAGAGGTGGAAATCATGACCTCTCTGGTTTGTCTCCCCTGGTGGTCAGCTAGCTGAACACGTGCTCTAGTGGAAGCAAGCATGCTGTCAGACCCATGCTTGTCTTGATATGGCACCTGACTCACTATAGGAGATGGTAAGTGGAGTTTGCCTAGGTGTAGAAAAGTGTTTGGCTGCCAGTAACCAAGGCAGGAGAGGAACCTCAGCTCCCACAGCAGAGAGAAGAGTTTGAGATAACTGCATTTTTGCAGGTCAATGGTATAGCTTTTTTCTGCGTCTTTCCTTAGAGCTTAGAAAAAGGAAGAGCAACAGTCTTTTTGACTCAGGTGTTCATGTAGGATACAGATGCATTTCATTAGATTGCCTGAATAGCTGGAGAATGTACATGTGACATACATCTGTATGAGCTTACTGATATTTTCAGTGCAGATATTTAATGAGAACACAAAGTGGCCAGTCTCACAGACCTTTACTGCAGTGTCCAACCCTGAACTGGTTGCTAGCAGCTGGTGAGAACTCAGTGATTAAATTCTCCAGAGTGATATCAGTTATCTTCTCTGTTGTTATTTGTTGAAAGAGAAATTGATGTTTGATGCAGAAAGCTTTGAAGTTGGCCTGCTGCACCCAGAAGCATTGTCTTCATTGTCTATCAGGACGATCTTTAAGGTCTCTTTCAACTTAAACAATTTTATGAAGTTATCCTAGGTGCACAGCACGAACTATGAGGGCTGCTCCAAAAGCAATGCCTCCTATTTTATTATGCCAGTATGTGACATCAGAGGCAGATATTGGTGGTATGGCATCACTTTTGGAGTAATCTGCACAATCTATCAAGGGCGCATGATCTCCCAATCCAGCATCTCAGCAGCTTGAAGACACTGGCATGAAGAACAAATGTCACTGTGTGTCATCGACTTTGGACAGCTGTTCTGTGTTGACAAGAGTGAAATAATGTGCAAGGCTGTAAGTATGAATATGAGAAACAGGTTCAGCAGTGGTGGAAGCAGTGATCAGAATGTTGTTGTCTGCCTGTTGGACAACAGCTGCCAGAAAGCTGAAAGCATGACCTGCTTGTAGTGTGTTTTTTAGTGCTGTGAGGCAAACAGGGGTTGAGCACAACGTGTGGATCAAACAAGCTGCGTATGAGTAGGTTCAGAAGTCCATGTCCGTCAGACTGGAGCTCCAGTTGTTACTTGGTGCAAGTAGTCCTGCACAGTGGGAATGAGGCATGTGTATTACATGTGTGTTACATGTTCTGAATACTGTCACAATGCAGAAGGAGACAATGAGAACAGAAAATTATTCTGATATCTCAACAGGGAATAGATTTGGACCTCCTAATTCCAATGTCTCTGTTAGAGCTTACTGCACCTCCAGCACTTAGATTTGTTTCTTGTGTAATTACTTTCCCTTGGGAACTCCTCTTTCTCTGTATCGGAAACATGAAGCACAAGCTGTAACAGGCTCTGTTAAATTATTCAGGAGATGTGCTGGAGAGGATCCCTGGAAGTCATCCCCTTGCTCTAACACAAGATCACACTTTGCTGGAGTATCCCTGCGAGAAATTCCTGTAACTCCTCCTAGACATCTCCAGTGATGCAGCATCAACTACAAACAGAGGCTGTAATTCTTAACTCCCCATACGCTTAATTTTTTTTTCCCCTCATATTTCACCTCAGTGCATTCTTGCTGCTAATCAAGCTTACAATTTCTTGTCTAACTCTTGATGCATATGGTGAAGCTTTCTTTTGGTAACAGCCTTTCCTTCATAGTGGACAAGTGTTTGGAGACCTTTTTCTCTATCAAGACTTTCTTTCCCAAAGCACTTAATCTTCCAGCTGTGCTCCTCTGACCTCTGTTCAGCTTCTCTGAACTGCTCTTACGGCGTGAGTTTTGTGTCCCTGGTGACCTTGTTGGCAATTTAGGTCTCACGTTCACTGTGTAAAGCAGACCAAGGAGTGAGTGAGGAGGCATCTTGTTCCAAAGACCAGGACCCAGGACTCTGGCTGAATTCTATCATTTACTTCTAATGGATAAAAACTCCATGAGGGTTTGGTGACCTCTCTATTAGTCCTGGGGAGGAGAGCACTGGCCAAGGCCTGGGGAGTTCTTCTGTGGCATGTTGGCCCTCCCTGCTCCATCTGCTTTCTATTGCGCTTGAAAAGGAAATGAACTGAGCTAAATGATTTCAAAGTGACATTCCCCACACTGCACTCTAATTCCAAAATTGCCAGCTCCATGCAGCTCCCAGTACTAAAATATTTAAAATAATAGCCTTTGAGAAGAGCCAAGGCTTCCAAAGGGCCATGCACCACCTCTGCTAGAGCAATAAAATGGTGGCAGAATAATTTCCATGTGCAGTGGATGGGTGTTTGGTTATTTGGGGGTCGAGCATAGTTTTGGCCTTTGCCAGGAATTTCTCTAAGCCAGGAGACAAAATTACTTTTTTCCTTTGTGAACTCCTTTTAAATACTGTGCTGACTGATATATCAGCTGTGGTTAGGTCTCCGGTTGACTGCTCCAGCTTGCTGGTGCAAATGTTGCAAACATGAACGGACAAAAGAGATTAATTTTTTTTTTTTTTTAGATATGGACCATTCTGTATAGAGAGGTAAAACAAGTTTTCACTCTCAGCTCTTTGATCTGATTAGTTTTTCATGTGCAGCTCTGTAAATATCTCTGTAGCAATGGTAGCAGTTGTTTTGTTTAGTCTGACATCTATTAAATACAACTTCAGTGTGATGTAACATCTGGGACAAGAAAGATGATAGCCAGCCACAACAGCAGGCAACAACCAAAGATTTGTTAGCTGCTGGTGGTTTGCACATTACAGCTCAAGAACTGCTGGCTTAGAGAATTCAGCATGTAAACCTGTAAGATTAATCACATTTTTTACTAAATTATTGGCTGATTTATACTGTGTTCACTCTCTAATGCTATCTCCATTTGCTCCATGCACACCTCATTTTTTCCCCTCCCCTTACACGCTATTTTTTTTTTTTTTTGATCAGATGTTTTTCCTTCTTGAAACTTACCTCTGAAATAGGTCTGCATAATGTATCTACCAGGATGTGTTGTCACTGCTGTATTGTCTCGAGTCCACTTCTGGAACTCATTAGGTTGTTGTGAAGACTGTTGTATATATTCTGTTAAGGTCATATTTTATATCTTGACATACCTCTAAATGACATTTAGTTTTGTTTTCAACAGAGTAAATCCTGCTTTCTTTTTAAATCAGGAAGTAACTGGAGTGAAAATAATAGAGAATCTCTTCAGCAACAGGCATTCTGAATTTATGTTCTCATTTGCACCAGCTAGGAAGATACGATGACTCCATTTAGCTGAGCATCGAAAAGATCAAACAATTTTATTGAAGCGTAACTATCACTTTGATGTGAAAGTTGTACTGAAACTGGAATGAAAATTAGTGTCTTCTTTGTCAGTCATGATTCCTCCCAGTTCCAGATGTAGTGTTGATACTACGGGAAAATAACCTGACCCTGCTGAGTCCAGACACTGTGGTTAAGTTTTGGGTGACATTAGGTCAGACTTTCCTTTTCTTCAGTAAATATCATTGCCTTGAATTTTGGCTCCATTCAGCTGGTTTGTGAAGTTGGAATTTTTTTCTTTTGGTCCCGATTACGAGTTATTTTGTTCGTTCTGGATTTTTCAGCGTTCTCAATAATTCCTGAAATGGATGCTATTTCCTATTGTAGGCAGGAGAAATAACATTATAGTCGAGACGCTAGACTGAGATTTGTGAAGTTTTGTTGGAATCACGTGGAAAAAGCTGGCCATATTCTATGGGAGATTTCAAAGACATTGTTTGATGTTTTATCTGTCTATTTATTTATTTTGCATTGTGCTTGACTTTATAAAAGTTGCTGTGTGGGTCGGAGGAGGCTGTAGGATGGGGACAGCTCAGGAAGTTAGCTAGCTGCTGGGAAAAATGCAGGAATGAACAGTGCTGGCCTTTCCATAGGAATCTTTACTGACCCTTCCTTCGTGTTCTCCCATTCAGGTAGTGACTGATATAGATGAGTCAGGACCAGATCACTTCAAGACCACTTTCTTAAAGACATTTGTCTACTTTTTTCAACTCGGTTCTGAGATTATCTGGAAATTCATCAGTTTGTTAGTTTCTGCATTCTTGCTTGGACTGGTATGTTAGCTTCTCTGGAAAATGCAATATTTGGTCTTCCACTACCAGGTTTTAATTTTTTAAATTCCTTAGGAAAAAAATCTCAAATTTCATTTCCCCAAATCTTTCCTTCTATTTTCTGGTCTAATATTTGAGGCATTAGCATATTTCAAATGATCCGACTGTGATCTCAACTTTTTAAAAAATAAGATCCATGAGTTAGTCCCTAAGTAGGGCCCTAAATAAGTACCTGCAGACCTGGCTCTCTGAGGGCTCTATGAACACCAGCTGTAGTTGCATTCAGCGAGGTTAAACCAGCTGGTGATTTTGGAGGCATTGGTTCTCTGGTGATGCAGATGGCTGCTTGCCTTAACCAGAGCTCCAGCAATCCCTGAGTATACTCACGGAACAACTCTGCAGGGGAACATCCATGGCTTTTTTGTTTTTTTTTTCCAACAAAGCAGCTGCTTCCAACAATGGTTGGTGCCAGATGGCCCGGCAAAATTAAGTGGGTAGTTAAAGATTAGCTCGTGGCCTGAAGGCTATAGCCTTTTGAAAGAATCATGTTCAAAAAAACAAACAGAAAACAAACAAACAAAAAACAAGGAAGAGGTTCTTGAGTTGTCTTTACTAAAAGGAGCAGCTGATAGTGGAATGGCATCATTCTTTGGCAACACTTCATATCACAATGAATATATCTAAATTCTTGTTTCCTGGATCCCAAAGGGGAGTCAAGCATCCAGAGAGAGTTTCTCTGCTTGCAGGTCCAAGCCCTCTGCATTCAGCACACTGCACTGTTTGTCTCTGCTTTCTTTGGGGCTTAGTTGCCAGAGCTACCTCTGCCAGCCAGTGTTTACCGCTTCTCTGCATGCACAGAACACTGCAGTGCAGACTGCAGCCTTCAGCCTGGGTCTACCAGCTATGTGAAGAGCTCAGCAGACAGCTGGACCCTGCCCCTGAGCTGTGTCTACTATCCCATATGCAATTTGGGCCAGGTTTCCAGCTTTTGCTTAATAAAAGAGACTGTAGCTGCTCCTGTGTTTAGCCTGAGCAGCCATCAGCCACACTCCCCACAGCCCTGCTGAGGCTGTGACTGCCTGGCTTTCAGTGTTGGAGCGTTGGGGATGAGCTGTAAAACTTTCCTCCTAATTCCTAACTTGCTTTATGCCCTGAAACTTAAAAGTGTAGCACTTTCCAAAGTACCTGGCTTTACAAAGTACTTGTAATTCTGTGTTTTTATTACCCATGTGAAGGCTTAATTCAGTTTAACTTCATGGACTTCTAGCAGAATTATTCTTGATTCCTATCCATGTGAGATGAGGATCGTATTCCAGGACTTTTCAACCTGGGACCATTATATTTTCAATTGAAAGCATCAGCGTTTAGTCTATATACATTTCCAAACCTAAATTATTCTGAACTTTGAGTTCCACCAATTTATTTCATTGATATTTTGATTTCTTGGCCTGTTTTAGGACGGAAATTAAAGTTGAAATATATAAGAATTCCCTCCAGATTGGAAATTCTGCTTTTAAAGCAGATTTTGTGCAGCATGGGATTCTTCAGTTGCCTAATTTAACATATATGTATATACATACACTTCTCTGATGAGCACCTTGGGACCCTGACTAAAAGTTCATTACAGTTGAGTGTTCCTTGTAACAGCATTTGGCAACTTACCAATAAATGGAGAAATATCTAGTTTTAATCCAGCAGGAACTGTATAGTAACTTCATGGGGAAACTTTATATTGATCAACTATTAAAAATATCTTATAAGGAATAAAACATATACTTGAAAAAAAGAAAACCTATTTACAAGCTAAATCCAGCTTGTAATGACAAAAGAAAGCAAGAGAAGTAAAATCATGATACCCAGGTCAGTCTGATGTCCTTGGGATTTTTCTGTGTGGGAATTTGGCACAAGAAGATCTGCCGTGGCAAAATTAGAGTGTTTTGAGCATGCTGAGCATCCCTTTTAAGCTCCCCCAGGCAGCTGTTTCACACTCCCCTCTTCTCCCTGCATGCCTCCTCTTCATCTCTGATGTTTGGAGTTGCCTCTCTGCTGACCTTCCTCTTTCGCAAACCATCTTCTCCTCTGCCTTGCAGGCCTTGCTTTAAACAAAGACCTGTCTTTAAATGTTTAGTTCAAGAACTTTGTTTCATTTTTTTAATTTCCTCCTCTTTCCCCACTATCACCAGGACTGTGACACCTGCAAGTAAGGGAGGAGCCCTTAGAGAAAGGAAGGGAGGGTGAGAGGGAATACACAGAGTAGTCATTTAACTTTCTCTCTTCTCCTCCATCTAATGCTGGAATCTTTCCAATTACAGTTGGAGAAAAGTGAAATTTTTTCTTCTCTTGTCCTGGCAGCATGTTAGCTTAAAGCTCCCATTCCCTCAGAGGGCAGTGGGGACAACGGGTGTTGAGCACCCCTGAAAATCCTCCTACTTAGGAAGCCCTGCCTGCAAAGGCTGGGCAAGGTCAGGGTTGGCCCCGTGTGGCCACAGCTCTTCTGTGAGTTGGGCCTGGGCACACCTGACATATGCCAACCCATGGCTCAGCTTGTCTTTTGCTATTTTTGTCTTTTCCTTAGGGAGACAGCTTGGCTGCTTAACACAGCGCTTAATTCTCAGGTCACGATCTGCATGTCTTCAGGTCATAGGGGACTTCTGGCTTGCCAAGTGTTAAACCTTCTGTGTTTCTAAGCGTTAAACCTTAATGTGGTTACTGCTCTGTGTTTTGTTTCAGATTTGTGAAGGCTATAACATATATCTTAAGGGTGCTGAAGACAGTAACTCCAGCTTTGTTTAAGGTATTGGAACTAGAAATGTTTCCTGCTACTAACACATTATGGAGATGTGGGACGCTGTATGCTTTGTAAACATAATACTTGCATGTTAAGAGAATGAACTACTTTATATTTCCTTGCCAAGGGAAATATTTACTTCATTAATTTTATAACATTGATTTATACGTCATTTAAAAAAAAAAAAAACATCTATTTTTCTTAGCTTTTGTGTGAATTAGGGGATGGAATCTTAAATTTATTTTAAAAATAGTAGCCACATCATGCAGCCTATTCCACAGGATGTGGGAGTGCTGATCTCTTTTGTCACTTGTAAAGCACAGCTTAGTTGGGATACCTGGTTGGTTCGTCCAGTCACTGCAACACTGGCAGCCAACAGGTGAATGACACGTGGACCAGGTGTGCTTTTTTCAGAGTCTTCTCATCATCTTACTCATTTCTCTGATGGCTTTGGATCAGCACAAATTTCATGTTCTTCTGAGCATCTGCTGACCTCAGTGATCTGCTGAAGTGAATAAACCTCTGCTGACATCAGTGATTTTGCTAAGACCTATGGTGTGTGTGGTGGCTTTCCTGTCCTTAAGACTAATATTTTAAGGACCTGTCCCAAAGCTCACTATAATGGCAAGCCACTAACTGACCTAAACAGGCTTTAAATTTAGTCTTTTTGAAGAATTTGATAGTGTAATACAAAGGAGATTTTGTATCCTAACGTGTTTTAATCAGAAGTACCTTTCTGCTTCTGGACAGAGAGGGTAAAGCTTTACTTTCTTGGGAAAGGAGTCAGTCCCTAAAGTGGAATCTTATGTATGATTCTATGAACGACTATTCTGAAAGCACTGAGAATTGTTCAAAAAGCCAGCTGGCAAATTTTTAACCTGGTTATAAAAACGTGTGCAAATCTTCTTTCAATGTAGTTGGAAGAAAAGGAAATGCTGAGCTATGAAATTTAGTTGCTATCTAGAGCATTGCAATAAAGAAGAAAGAACATACCAAACTGCCAGAGAGCCGTGCAGTTGCACTCTCTTGTAAGTTTGTGTTTTCCTGGTCTCCAATCAGTGCCTGGTTGTGCACTGCATATTTGCAGGTAGTATTTGTTTGATTTTGTTCAGACCTTTAGAGATACCTCTGCTCTAAGTGGAGGATGTGCAGACGCGTTACACTACTTAGATATATGAGGGAGTTATACAGAGACACACACTTGAACAAGATGTTGCTATAAAAAAACAATAAAAAACAGTGATTGTTTTTCCTTCTATGATATGTATTGGTTAAGGGGCAAGACCTTTACAACAAAGAACTTCGTTCTTTTGCTGTTCTGGAGAAATTTGTGTCTCTTTACAATGTGTTATTATAAGAAGCCAAATTCTGATCTCACTTATAAATATGAAACCTTTATGAAATATAAGAGTCTCGAATGCATGTAAATGAGAACAGGACTTTACTTCATTCTTTAGAAATTTTCAACAAAGTAGTGCTATAGGGAAACAGAGCTGAAAGACTTTGCAACAGATCTTCAGCCTTTGGTTTGGATCAAAGTAGAGTCGGTTATGTCTGCATCACTTCTGAAGCAGTGCATTTAAATTGTACTAGAAGATAATCAGTACTGTAGACTCCATTCCTTTCCCAGTCAGGAATTTTCAGTGCCTCTCTCTTAGGTATTCTGCCTGTCAAACCTGAATCTTCTTATTGCACTCTTAATCCAACTATTTTTTTTGTTCTACCTACCAAGAAATATTGCACTACTAATTGATTTCTGTTTTGCTAGAAATATTTTTTGATGTTTTCTACCTAAAGGTTCTCACAGATGTATTTTCCAACAGAACAATTGTAATTTAATTAAGGCGCTGTGGAGCAACAAGAATAGAAACTATTACATCTACTAACAACAGTCATATCTGATTGCTTATCAGTGTAATAGAAAAATTATTTAATTAAACGCCTCTGCTTAGTCAAGCGGGTTTGCAGTTTGAGTTTGCCATTCCTGTTCATGGAGCCAAAACTGTTTGGTTTTGGATATTCCAGAAATTCATGTATTTCCAAGAACAGCTGTTGTCACCAGAATGGTATTGACGCTGCATGACCTGCGCCAGGATGCAGCAAGAATTTCCATTCCTGAGGAGATAAGAATTGAAAGGCAGTTGTATGTGCCCGTAACACTATGTAACTGTGCGTACAGTGTCAATGAATGTGAAGAGAGCATGCAGCTCACTGAAGGACAGAGGAGCTTTGAAGAGACTAGCTAGTGAACAGGGAGAAGGGGGTTGATCAAGGTAGCCCACTATGGACTTGGACAAGGAGATAAAAAACACCTGTGTGTAAGGGAGACTCTCTGGAAATTGGCTCTGCTTCACTGACATTAGTAAGATGCAAAGTGTGAGTGGGAGTTTTGCGCTGTGCCATATTGGTGGAACTGGAGAAGTGCTTGCAACGGCCAATGGGAAATCCTCAGCAAATCCTAGTGTAGACAGAGCAAATCCTAGTGTAGACAGGGCCCCGTTGAACCATTAGGAGTTAAATCTGCAGGAAATAAAGGGAGGGGGAGGGAGTGTGAGAGACGCAGTACAGACCGTTCCTAATAGGAGTAAAACTGCACATAGCCCAGAATACAATATACGGAATATAATTGAAAAAGATGTTTTGAATGAACAATAACCTTTAAATTCTTTAGTGTGTGTTCTCTGAGCTGTAGAATGTTCTGATTGTTAAGGCAATTAGCTTTTAAAAATAGTTATTTTTTTAGATTTTAATTACATGCTGCATTTTGCCTTTGTTATTAGATGGGGTCAGTAAGGTTACTGAAGTAATTATTGCGCTCTGCTTGGCACTGGTTAAAGCATAACTGGAGTGACTGAGTTCAATTCTGTATGAAAAAATGTGGAAAAACCAAAGAATTTAGAGGAGTGTAAGAAAGATAGTAAGAAGTCTGGCATTCAGATCTAAGAGGGAAGGTTAAGATAACTTGGCACCTTTACCCTAAAGGCAAGAAGAGAGTGGGAAACATAATAGCGGGAGACATAAAGGAATGTTATAAAGAGGACAAGAATCAATTATTCTCATTAGTCAACAAGGATGAGACAAATAATAATTGGCTGAAGCAGAAGGGAAGTTTTAGGTTAAATATTAGTCAAAACTCTGGAAGAACTGTTTGGCAGTTGGACAAGCTGCCAAGAACCGTTGGACAATCGCTGTTGTTGGAGTTATTCAAGGCCAGACGTCCATCTACAGGAACAGTTATAGAATAATTAAATCAATCCTGCCACAGGCAGAGGGGTGGGCAAGGGGTCCTTCCAGCCTCAGTGACCAAGACTTTGTTACGGTTCTATGTTTTCAGGATTCTTATTTTGTAAACTATCAAGTCTGCCTTCAGAGGGAGAGCAAAATTTTAAAGCCGTTCTTCGTAGGGTCAGAAAACATGTGAGACATAAAATTATTCCCTGATCTGTGGCCATGCATTTCTTTTTACAGCTTCTTAGAATCAGACTTCCTTTCCTCTGGGTGTCTCTGCTTTGTCCCTTTGAAAATACGAGCTCTGGGAAAATAAAGTAGAAACCAAAACCAAGTAGAATGGCTTTGGAATTATTCATTGCTATTCACTGCTTTATGGCAGCTTTTAGAAGTTGAATTGTAAATAACCTCTGTGTTTTATTGACAATATGCTCCTCATCATCCCTACTACTTATATGGAAGAAAGTGATTATTCTGAGAGCAAGCTCTGTATTCCTCATGTCAGCAGACCTCTTCCCACTGGCTCTTTGGTATACTCAAAGCAAACTAGGAGTAACTGCAAAAAGATACTCTGGTACACAGTTCCTACCAGCAGAATTTGTCTCAAACAGTGGCCTGAATGCATTCTGTTTCTAGCTGAATGACAAACACCAAGAGATGGCTCCAAGTTCTGGGCGCTATGTTTACAATCAGGGAAGACCATTTTTAGAGGTTCGTTGGGCTGTTTTGTGCACATCTGAGATTAGAATCTAGCTGCTTGATGAGACAGCTTACATGTGCCCTGTGAGGCACTGCAGAGATGATAAAAAGGGCAGTGAGCTAATTTGTATTGCTAATAGTGGTCTTAAAGTGGTAATTACATATGCAATTATAAACCATGAGCCCAGCCTGTTTATTTTTCCCCTCTAGTGCTAATGAAAACCAAAGTAGTCTTGGTGTTTGTGAGATCCCGAATGCACTGGAAGCAATCATTCAGCTGACAAACTGAAAGCAGTGGCATGGTATGACTCTGATTTGGTTAAAAATTAAATTATACAACAATAAAATAATAAAGTAAAATAAAATTTCTACCTTTTTTTTTTTTTTAATTTTCTTGGAATAATGGCAGAGTCAAATGAAATCCTATTTGCGAAGCCTTAAAACACTGAGCAACCCCTACTGTCTGGAATTCCCAGTCTGGCCATGCTCTGTTCACTTCCATCCAGGAACATCTAAGAAATATAGGGATAAATTTCTTGCAGAGATTATTTCTCTAGAAGGTAGGCAACAGTCAAAGAATGGAGGTTGCAATTGCAGTGTGGTGCACAACCTATAAAACTAAATAATAGCGTGAGCTTTACTGTGAGAAGCCTTCACAGAGCCACTTCACTCCGTATTTTATTTTTACATCTCCCAACTCCCATTTGTCACAATGCAAAAGGCACTTTGATGCTTTGAGGTGGTGTTGTGGGAGTGCCCCCCTGTTTCCTGGGGGCTGTGAGAAGGATGAACCAGGAGACCTGCAGTGGATCTGTGTGCTGGCTGGCTACTGCCAGCTATGGGATGGAAGGGACCTATGGACACCTGTGTTTGTCTCCATTGTGGACCTTTTATTTCCACAAGCTCCATGAGGAGCCACAGACATCTCACCTCTAGGCCAGGCTGTCCCTCACCATGGGGATTTTCTGACCAACATCTGCAAAGCACAGATTGAGAAAGGGGGATTGCTTTACTGGGCCTTGCTTTCTGCATTTGTGGAGTCAAAGGAGACCGTTCCATAGCATTAAGGAGGCCATATCTGCAAAGGAGACCATATCATAGCATATTTTTTTTTCTAAAAGCACAATGTACTTTTGATGAGTATCTAATATTTAACGTACATTAAAAATACAAGAGCAACGGTCTTTGAATTGAGTTATCCTAGGCAAATGTTATCAATATATGTACATCTAATAGGTCATCCATATGAGAGGGAGGGAAATGAACCTTTTATTTTGCAATGTCTATTAATGAATTTATGTGCAAAACTTTGTTCAATGGTTTTTGGAACTACAAACACTTTCTGTCTTGGCTTAGATCTTCAGCCTCAGTTAGTTTTTTGTTTTTTTTAAGCTTCTCATCCTGGACTAATTCACATGTGGATGCGAAGGGGAAAAGTACCTCCACCACCCCTTCAGTGTTGAATCAGTGTAGCCTGAAGGGTCCAGGGGCTAGTATTTTCTACCCACAAAAGGGGATGATGTATTAGCAGTGATGGTTAAGCATTCCTAGTAACACTTGTACTTAATAACTCAAAGCTGCTTGATGTGGCTGTGCTTTTTCTGCTTGTGCATCCCTTTGCCTGCTAGCACCACTTTGTAACCTCATGCACCCTCAAGACCCATCCCCCTCACTTATAATTCACTGGAGAACTTGTGACATAACGGCATTGAGGCACTGCCTGCTCTGACTTTCTCTGTGATGTGTTTTAAACAAGATTCCTGCTACAAAGTTGAAAGAGTAGAGGAAGAAAACCCGACATGACTTTGGGGTAGCGCAAACGAGTCATAGGAAACTCACTCTAGAGATATCTCCAGAGACTAGTCAAGACAAAAGTTACAGCACAAGCATTTGGAAGGGGGCCACTGCAAACAATTTGTCCTCATTCCAGTTGAGCAACTGTAAGCAGGGACATTTTCAACACAGGCCATTTAGGGACAGAAGGAAAGATTGGATGGCACTAAAAGAAACTACACAAATACATGGTGATAGGATGACTCGGCCACCCGCCACACATACTCTGCTTCTTCATTGTTCTTTCTCCTATCATCCCGACATCTGAAAAGGTCCCACCCCAGCACGGCGGCATGGCACAGCACAGACTGGCATAAATTGACTCCAGGTGACAGTATCACCTTCCTCAGTTGGCGGGGAGGGAGGGCAGGGGCCATATGTGTGGCAGGAGTTGAGAACAACAGTGTAAAATAACAATTCCGCTTGTCAAAGTGAGCAATATAACAAATGGGGAAAAAGGACTTTTAGGTCTGCTCAGGCATTTTTTTTTTTTTGCTGTGTGAGTCTTGGGTTTAAAGGGTTGCAGTCTTCCTGCTTTTTTGAGGAAATACTTGGAAGTAGCTATTCCAATTTCTTTAATCCTTCTCTTCCCCCTAACTTACAAACTGTTCTTGCTCTGCTGTTTTCCTCAGCGTGCCAAAGACACCATACCTTTCTGTGGAAAGTTTCTGCCACTCTGTCTGATTTTGTATTCATGCTGCATAAATAAGAACAGGACCTCCCTCCAGCACCTTGGCATGGGGTGGGGAGTTGGATAGGAGGATGGTGCATGATAGAAATATTATGTAAGTGAGGTCTGGATGTCTGCAGCCCCAGCTCTAGAGAGCCATTGTCCACAGATATTTTAAAATGGCCTTTTTCTTTCTCCTTCTGAGCACCACATCACAATACGGTTTCATTCAGTGAGGACCTGGCATTTGGGGGCTGGATGGCTCAGCTGGCCCATTTTGGGATGGGGTGCCTTTCATCTGTAGGTCAGTGCTTTGAATTCTGCCCACATGGTTGGCAGCCGGGAGCTGTTCTCCTCTGACGGCAGCGCAGCAGCATATGCAGAATTGCTAGGAAGTCTCTGATCCTAGACACCATGTCTAGATCGTAAAAGCTACCGTAACAATTGAGTCTAAATGGCACCCTTCTTGGCAGTTGAAACAGAGGCCAAGCAATAAAAGGGCTATAGAGAATGGACTACTGTCTAGCATCTATAAGCTAATAGTGAGGAACATGGGTGAGGGAGTGTGAGAAAGTATGCACAGCCTGTGAAGGGTCTTTTGGGCGAAGAAAAAGGATTTCAGTCTCCTAGACTGAAAGGCCAACACCTTTCAATAGTAGAAGAATCATTTACAAATATGAGAACAAAGCCATTGTTTGTCCTCGTGCGTTTAACAATGATGCTTCCTGTTGGCATCTTTTTCCTGCTAATAACACAGTCCCACAATTTGTATCTTTGCAGTGCTGCACGAGCACTAACTAATTAATCCTTTCTCACCCCTTTGAGGCAAGTAGTTTTTTGTTTCTGATGGTCTGTAGTGGGGATGTGTTCCTTAAAACTGTTGCAGATCAGTATAAAAATGCTACCTAAAGCTGACTATACTGCTAACCTTTGGATTTCTGTATTTGATATTCCAATCAGTACAGGTAGGCTGCAGCCAGTTAAATGTTTTGCTGAACTGAGGTCTTAATTAATATAGGTGAGAGCTACTTCTTGAAAATAACAGATCAGGGCAGGTTTTCACTGTAATGATATGAAACAAAAAGCCTCTCCTTTCTGCCCCCCAAACAAATCAACTCCCTTTCACTGGAATAATCTCTGGCTGTCTGACCTTATTTATTCAGATGCTGACATGAATCATCATCTGAGCAAGCATTCCCTCCTACACCTGCAGTATTTGGGGTTATAGTTCTCCTTGGTTTTCTGCAGCAATAAGAGCTCAGTGTTACTTGGAGCTGTCCTCCATCTGGCAGGCCACGAAGTCCGCAGGAGCACAGAGGTCTTTCTGTAAAAATGGAGACAGCCCAGATTGCTTTCTTTTTACACAACATCTCAAGAGGGCTCTAGACTTTTCTCTTTTGCAGCTATAGTCAAGTGTGCAGTCTCTTTCCCTCCTATCTCCTTTTCGTGTGATGACCTTTTCTTGGGGTGAAGAAGTGCGTGGGTGAGTTGGGGGAGGGGTTGTTCTTCTCAGTAAAGCCAAATTGCAGGATGCAGCACATCTTGAGCTTGGCAGCCTTTCACGCTTCCCCAAGAGGCAGCTGAAGGGCCCAAGCAGGGGTAAGACGTTATCAGCTCACTTTGAGCATGCCAGAGCATATCCTTACACACAGATAGCGACACACTGCCTGCACCACAGCTGACCTCCATGGACCAAAGGAGATTGTTTGGTGGTGGCTAAGGGAATATCTCATGTCATCTGTACACTATTACAAAGCTGAGAACTTAACAAAGAAGTAACTTAGCCGTAACTTAGTGTTAGCCGTAAACTATGTACAAAACTGAAGGCAGAAGTTAAACTTTGTTATCTGACAGTCATTCATTGTTTGGAAGGAATATCCCAAGAGCATGGCTGAATGTCAGTGTCTTAAAGATCTATACATTGCTGTTGGAACTGGGTCATTTGTCACCATCTGGGATTATGCCACCAGCAGTATTTGAGCATATTCACAGTATTATTCAGCTCCAGACAGATTTCAGCCATATGGAAAAAGTATAATGTAGTGAGAAATTCAATCCTTTAATAGAATCCAGAGCACCCTCCAGACTATTTTCTCTAGTTTTATTTCTTTGCAATGCAGTCTTAATAACCACTGATGTAGCATTTAAATTGAAAGAGATGCAATGTCTAGATAAGGTGGGAGATCTACTGATATCTGTTATCCTCTGATAGGAAAATCCCTTACCATTTCAGTGGAAAAACCCACCGAGCTTACTAAAGCCAGAGGAAGGGTATGGCACATCTGTGGCATGCATTAGCTTCCTTTGATTCTATTCTCTCAATAGACAGCTCCCTTATCCCGAAATAAATATTTGCAAGTAATTTTCACTGCAGAAGTTGTCTTTACACTTACCTCTTTCATCTATGGCTGTTGTAGAATGCCAAATGCATAAAAGAATTGTGACTTGCAACAAGATGCTGATGGTACACAAGACAGAATTCCTCCTGTATCTACCATCTTCCCCTCTTTACAAACAACATCTGTGGTGCAGTACTCATGTTGATATTACCTCACTACTCGAATGAGTTGTGATTGGTCTTTTTAAATCCATCATCAGTGATAAGTCACTGAAATGGTTCTATTGATGAGCTCAGAAGCCAAAATTACTTTTATATAATCTTGTCTGGTGATGCCAGGTCAGCATGCCCAGTGCTGGATATGGTCTACGAACCTGGCTGCAATGTTAAGGATTTGGAGTGATGGTGAAAATGGGAGGAGATTACATAAGAAATTAGCCCCACTGATTTAGAAGCAGTGATGCCTGGAACCTCTCTCCAATGCTGACTAAAAATTGACAGGAGTTTTTGAAGGAATTTGATACAATTCCGAACTTGATGTCTCCAAAATAGGCTGTTCCTGAGATGTACCTGGCATGACATTGTAGTCCGATGCCAGAGAAATGCAAACGTTCTCTGAAAGAAATGGTGGGGTTTTCTGAGGCCAGCAGCAAATAATATGTGTTGATGTCTGGGAAAGGTACAAATAACTACAGCTCAGTGCAAAAAAATACATTATGGCTATATCTGGCTTAAGTGCTACATAGTTCTGTGGGCTGCTAACAGATGTTGCCAGAGCAACTTGTTATGACAAGTTGTGTTGTATTTGTGAACCCTGCGATGTTACTGGCGCCATCTCCTCAGACTCCCAACAAATGGGAGTTAACTTTTGTTGAGGTAGGTTGGCAACCCGTTCCAAATACCCCTAAAGCTCAATATAAGAAACTAATCTGATTCTGAACTAAGATCAGTGCCTGTGACAAATAGTCCTCTGCCAGCCAGGACTGCCTTATCACTCTACAGGTCCATAGAGCTGGTCAGGTTTTTTTGAAGAGCTATTCTTTGAGAGATAGGCCAGGGGAACAAATGAGAGTGGGGAGAGAGTACAGATAAGAAGAAAATGGGGGAAGAGATTTGGAGAGAGGCAGAAAAAACGCAAAACAAATGGCAACTAAGATGTTTATGTGGCAGCCACATTCCTATATCTACATTCGAAACCAGACAAAGGAGAGATGTGATTGGATTTGGTTGGGTAGATCCCTCTGTCTTACTTGTTGTAGAGAAGTTTAAATTCAGGTCAATGAGCCCCAGAAAAATTTTGTAGAAAACTAAACTTTTTTTTTTTTTTTTTTTTGAAAAGCAACCTGGTTGCATGTGTCAAGTTATTTTCTCACCTTATGTAAACTTAGCTTATAAACTATGTGGGAAAGCATATAAAAAATGTGGTACATGTCTCAGTGAATCAGGCTGGTAGAGGATGAGTTTCCCACACAATGAAATAAAGAAATCCATGGCAATGATGTGGGGCAGGAAGAAAGTTTCTGGAGAAGGAGAAAAAAAACAACAGTATTTTGTAAGTCAGATGGAAAAAAACCTATATAGTTCTGGTTGATTATTTTTCTTTCCAATTGGAGCAAAAGAGCAAACAATGCAAAATATCACCTTGGAGGAAATTTTCATTTCATTGTCCCTTCCTAGTGAGTAGCCAGAAATGAGGAAGATTGAACAAAGGCTCCTTCTTAAGGAAAGAACTGGGAATGAGCACAGCATAATATCCAGCCATCTTTCCCATCTTTCTTGGTTTGTGAGTCAAAGTGTAACTGTGATGTAGCCCTTCTTCATCTTTCAATTACTTGACAGAACAATAACACTGGAAAGATAAACGGAGTGATAAAATAAACAGTTCATCTGCAATTTTTTATAATCTAGCTGACTCTTTTCTTCCAAGCACAGCCTGTCTAGTTTGTCAAAAACAACAGTCTTCTGAGCCTGTGGAGATAAATTCATTAGGCAAGAAGAAAAGAGGCATTTCAATCACTTTGCAAAAACCAGGTCCTTAGTCTCTTGGTGTATTTGATATGTTAAAAATAACCTCATGTCACTCTCTGTGATTGGGAGCCATGCTGATTATGGCTGGTCAAAGCCAGCAAGAAATGGCTTGGGCCATTACTGCCAAGAGGGAGGGTTCATGTAGACCACAACTGGCTTATTCCAAAAAGCAAATAACCCTGAGGGTCTGATCTGCAAAAGTGCTGAAGTAAAAGGGAGCTGTGGTTTCTCAACACTTCCACAGATCAGGCTTCTCAGTCCCCATTAGCCACGCTGCTGTGAACTCCTATAAAGCCTACCATTCCTTTTTGTGCTGATAAGTCATTGTGAGGGAGTAGCCCAACACCTGCCCTCTGCTGATATCCTGACACCTCCCAGATGAGCTTTGGCCCTGGCCCAGAAACTGCTCCAGCTACTCTGAGGACGGAGCAGGGCATTACTAGGCACCCTCTGCTCCTGCAGTGTAGCAAAAGGCTCTCCACCACCCTTTATCACAGAATTGTAGGGGTTGGAAGGGACCTCTAGAGATCATCGTGTAATCTTCCACTGAATTAAAGCTCCTGAAATACTTTCACATCATTGGTATTCATTTTTGGTAGCCTAACATCTGTGGATGCCTAATTTTACTAATCCCGCCTGTGACTGGCTCAGGCAGGCTGGCTGAGGAATTTGCAGAAAAATGGAGATAACATATGCAAGATCAGGAAAAAAAAAAAAATTCCAAAAGGCCGATGAAGTCAAGTGAACATGTTTCTGGGCTTTGGACATGTCATATTTGCCATCTAGTTACGAGTCAGGGCTTGTTCCAGGTAGAAAATGAAGAGTAAATAATCCACTACCACATGAAAGGGAAATAAGCTTACGGGAACTCCTGACAGAGGAGAGAAAGACTTCCAATGGTATTTTAATCGAGATGCTTGGAAAACAATATGATAAAAATATGTGAATTCCTGAATGTATTTTATTTGGCTGTAAAAATAACTGTATACAGGAATACAAGTGATGAAGTGCTACTGCAACAGCAGAATCAAGAGCTCTGGGTCCCACTCTCAAATACAGTGAGGCTGTTATCATGAGGTCCTTTTGGCACTAAACATGATCTAGTAAAAGTTTGACCAGTGAAATGGAAGCCAGAGCATCGTAAGTTTTGTTCTTTGATTGATTTGGTAAGGCACAGATTGGCACAAATTACCACTTTCAGTCTCAGTTTACCCATCTGTAAGTAGAGACATATATCACAGTGATTTTATCAGTCTTAATTACTGCAGTGTATTTAAAACTTTTCAGGTACAAGGAATTACAGAAAAAACACAAAGTCTATTGCTCCCAATCTAAATTACTATACAATAATTTCAGTATCAGTAGCCTTGTATTTTGTCTGGAGTATTAGCTGTGAATAATATAAATATAATTATACACTGAGACATGTTCTAGCTGAAAGAAAGTACTCCCTACTTTCCAGTAAAAGTTTTTGTGCATGGTTTGGCATTTAAAATAAGGCTGCAGCACTGTTGAGCATTGGTTTAGTTTTAATCTCCAATTTGGTTAATTGTGAGCCATGTAAGATGCTGATTTGCAGCTAAAATGTTGCTTAAAGTTATAGAACTAGTGGACAGTTTATTCACAATATGAAAAACCGCTCAGAGTTACAAACTGGAGTTGTTTTATAATGAACATTCATTTTTTGGTTCAGGAATGGTTCATATTTAATTTCAATTTTAGTATGTAAAAGAGGATGCCCACAGCTATGGAAGCACCATCATGTGCAATGTAGGAAATGTAGATTGAGTTGTGTGCCTTCTGCTGAACATGCTACTTGTTTTGAAATACTTTGGCTCTCTCAAAAGAACAAGATGCTGAGTTCATGCAAAAAGTTATAAAAGGGATGGATGATTATACTTTAATCACTCTGAGATGAGAAGCTAGAAGCACTCATTGAAGAGGGTGGGGTATAGCTCTGTTGGCCTCAGTGTCACTCAGTGGTCAGTTTTAGACTCAAATTTGACACTGTATGTGAGTAACCTGTGTTAATACGCTGAAGGAAAACTCATTGCAATATGCTGGGATAAATAAAGGGAATTAGGAGCCCAAGTCAGAAGCAGCCAATGCCCCTTTGCTGAGGGCAGCTATGTTTGTCACTGAGATAAGACAAGTGTCAAAAAGAGACAATATCTCCAGGATATTCACTACAACCTATGTGTCTGCCACCTGCTGAGGCAAACTAGCTCCAAGCAGCCCTGTACCTTGGCCTGGGACTGACCAATGTGAGTTGGCACTGCAGTAAAATTCAAGGATTGCTGCTGTGACTTCCCTTGGGACTGCCCCATCTTCTCAAAGGTTTTCTGACCACAAACCACTAGCTTTGTTCACCTTAAGCAAAGCTGCTGTGGGCTGAGCAGAAGGGCTGCCACAGGCTCTCAGCTGGTTGGGACTGCCCTCCTCTCGGACAGGGCTGGCAAGAGGTGACACCTTCTTCCCTTTCACTGCCTCAGGCCTAATTCTTCCCTCACTAATTTTAGTCTTATGTAATTCAATTACTTTGGTGAAGTTGCCTCCTGATTTATATTGGTGTGAGTGAATGGGGTAGCGGTCCTTGAGGCTTTGACTGAAGTATGATGTTACACTATTTCTGGACATCATCATGTGCTGGTTGTGCAACAGATAAGAATAATGTTTGGTAAGTCATTAGTACTTCAGTTTAATTTGTGCTAAAATCATCAGCTACATCCCATTTAGTTTCTAAAGCCTCCTCATTATTGCTGCAGACACCAGACCCATGACCTGCTTTCCACTCTGTGAGGGAAAGATAAGTGAATTTAATGTGATCTCTGCTGCTGCTCCCTTGAAATCAGGTGATGTCTTATTATTGACTTCAGTGAAGGTAAGATCAAGTCCAAATTTCAAGCACTTAGTTTTCCAGCACAGGTAAGGGAAGAAAGACTTAAAATTGCTGCACTTCCTTGGCAAATAATGAATGGGACCTCATTATCTCTGTTAGGACGTGACTTTACAGATGATTACATGCTGAAAGTATGCCACCGATAGACTGGCTCTGACCTGAACTGTGAAACTTGCTCAGAGAGTGAGAGACTTTCAAGACACTTCATTCATTCCCATATTGTGAATGATTTTGTCAATGAATGGGGCGACTGACCTTGGTGACCTGGTACCAGCATTCCCTGCTAGGTACAAGCACACAGCCATACTGTGGCTATGGACCATTATTCTCACATTCTTTTCTGACGAAAAATCATCCACTGCAGCTTTTAGCAGAATTTCTTCTAAGATGTTACTGTGGCAAAAATAATTTATTTTATCTTACAAAAACAGTAGATAAAGAATCGAAGAAATTGCTCCACAGGTTTTATGTAGAAAAATATGGTCTGACATTCTGAATATATATTAGCTAAAATGCTATATTTTAAGAAATTACAAAATACGTGTAGTTAGCTTTATCCATATTGGTTATTAGAGGTGAAATAGTGCAGGAATAAAAATGGGTTGACCATGAAAGTTCATTTTATTCCAGCAAAATATTCCCATAACTCTACTTTTTTAGAGGTATTATGAGGCTAAAATTAGTGATCTATGCATGCTTCTCAAGAATATCCATGACAGATATTCCATAGAAAGCTTGTGATGAGTTTGTAATAAGGGACAGTGATTTATGGATTTATTCTTACAAAACTCTTCTGACTCAGATAAATACTGTTATTGCTGTTCTGCAGATGGGTAAATTGAGGGACTGAAGGCTTAAGTAGCACGCACAGGATCACCCAGCAAGTCTAGAGAAAATAGACTGAAACCAGAACGTTGTATTTCTATTTTCATGTTCTGTAAGTGTTAGATCATCTCTCTCCCATGATTAGCTGCTATTCTGGCATGAACTCAGGACCATTATGATAGAGCTATTTTTCATACAATGGGATGACACTGCCATGGCTTTAATTGCAAGCATGTGTTCGCTCTTTTATGGCATTATGATTGTTATGTAAGGTAATGTGTAAATTTAATGGATTTTAAATTATGAATTTATTTTACAACCACTTTAGTGTAGGGAAATTTTTTTTCCTTGGTGTCCATATTGCCCTAAATAACTTGGAGTCCTAATTAATGCTTGGACATTGGAATCAGTAGACCAGTGCAAAACCAAATGTAATTATCAAATTGTATTTATTCAAGGTTGACGTTGTTTTAAGTTAAGAGGGGAAATTCCACCTTTAGGAATTTACAGAAAAGAGCCACATATTTTACTTCTAGGTGAACATGGTCTTTGTATGATTTAGATCTGATGGTATACACGCTCCTAAACTGATATGTCTAAACAAATGACCTACAACACATGCTGCTAAATTTTGGAAAATTAACATAATGCTTTTGGAGGAGAATGTGATGATTTCAGAAATGAATAAATGATGGTATATTTATAACTGCTTTTCAAAGAAAAGAAAGGTAGCCAATCCTTATGACTAATAAACATTATTTAAAGTACAATCAGAGACGCTCCTTGTAAATTTTTAGCCAGTGTCTTGGCAAGACTTAGTGCCCAAGAAAAGGATATCTATATTGGGAATCAGCTGCTCTTACACAATATTTGTGATGATTTGGAACCACTTAAAAACAAGAAGTTGGTGATATAATACATTCTTTGGATTTGGAGATGTTCCTCTTATTCCTGCTTTGAATTAAGAGAATATATTGGTGGTTTAGTTAAAATGTCTCTTAGTTAAAATTATACCTCTTCCTTTGTCTTTGATTGAAGCCAGACTTGTCTCTTTCAGTAAAAAATAATTAAAAAAAAATACAGGTGTGAAGAACTTTCAGATTCTCCTAACGTGAAGTCATTCCTGTGTTCCAGTGGATTTCATACTGTGGCCTGCAGACCACCAAAGACTTGGGGAGTGTCTGCTGGAGGTCTGTGGAAGAACTGGCAGGTCAGATAGAATCTGTTTTTTTCTTTTTTTTTTCTTTTTCTTTTTTTTTTTCTCCCAAAAATGGTGTTACAAGTAGCTAAAAATGCATTAAATATTTTCCAGCTAGTGCTTTTAAATGTTAACAGTTGTACTTGTCTCATGGCTCTTATTCAGCCACCAAAACTAGTAGGCGGCCTATGTGATCAGAGAGTAGGGGTGAGCTTCAATGACAAAATTAGTTAAGAGGCTGTCTGTAGTCCAAAACTCCTTAGGACTCTCTCTAGCCTATGTCATGCTTTAAAACCTGTTGGTAAATGCAAACATATGACTTCACTAAGTGACTGAGGAGGGCTTCTATCATTGTGAGAAAGCAGGTAGGGCTCTAATGAATTGTATAAAAGTTACTCAGAGGATATGCTGATTGCAAGATGTCCTACTACACTTAATGATTAACATAGTGTGGAAGACAAGTAGAATTATTTCTTTGAGCTCAAATAACTAAGTAATGAAGTGAAGATATAGTCTGTTTCCTTAATAGAACACTTAATCTATAATCTGGAAAGCTTATAAATGATAAAAGATAACAAGTGTATATAGTAGTACTATAACAGCAGCTATTACTCTCCTTTTACAATGCAAATTATTATACTGTACAGCTTTTGGATCAATAATTGCAAACATATGCTGAGTCAAGAGGTTATGATACAGTCTGCTCCTTCAAACCTCAGTTCAGTGCATGTCTTACTGGCCCAGAAATAACCCAGAGCAAAATATAGACATCCATACGTGTGGCATTTCTAGAGTTTGTGTTCAGAAAGAACTTTGATGTTGAAGCCAATGTTTTCACACTGAATCTAGAAGGCAGAAAACTGTTTCACTCTTTTTTTATTTCTGAGGCTGAGAGCTTACCACAGCAGGGAGAGGCAAGGGCTATCAAAATTGTTTTTGCTATGGAGTATGCTTATAAATCGTAGATTTCACAGTGGTACTTATACAGAGTTTATGGTGGCAATTGTTTGTCTGTTACAACTGGGAGTACTAAAAGGATTTGTCACTGGAATTTTTGAGATGAGAATAATCTTTGACCCCTCTTGAGCTGATGCAATACAAAATTACAGAGGAAAATAAAATGCAGTTAAACCCTGGGCAAAGAAATAGACACAATTCAGGCAGTCCTCCACTCCAGGTGACTGGTCTCAAAGGAGAAACCGATTTCAATAGGAATGGGAGATCAGTCATGAATTGCCGAAAGCAGTTAGCTAAAGCCATTACTTGGGAATGATCGGAAAACTAACTGTTTCCATTTGCTCAGTCTAACAATTTAAATTTCTGAGGGTGGGAAGAACTTACTGCCATGAATAAACTGTGAAATGTATCTTTAAAATTAAGTTTTTAATTAGAACTGGCAGTTCTGAACCTGCTGTTGGCAGGAGCCAACCTACTGAAAAAGAGCCCGATGCAATAGACTGTAAAGTGTGCTTGCTTGCTGCTTTAGCATTTAACTATTTTTTTTTTCTTAAAAGAAAAAAAAAAGAAAAAAAAGACAGCTTTAAAACTGAAAGCTGTGTTTCAGCACCAACATTAGGAGATTTTTTTCTCCATGCTTAAAGCAATTTGGAAGTTTCAATCAACATTTCTCACGACAGGTGAAACGCAGCTGATTTTCTGAAGGAATGGGCATGTTTTAGAGGAAAAAAAAAGAAAACAAAATTGGAAAAAAGCACCTGCTGTAAGAGACTCTGTGATATAAATGCCACCCTACAATCCACAGTTGGATTGCTGGCATAAGTAATCTTTCATTGGTTGTGGCCTGATTTGAGCAACATGCTAAATTACAGTTTGCTTAAATTGTATTGTCTGTCTTGGGACTTAAAGTATGTGCCTAAAATTGAATATCTGCCTTTTAAATAGGAACTATTCCTGACACCTACTTGGCAGGAGTTTCCTGTTTATTTTCAAATATGCCTCGCTGCTTATTCCCAAGAAAGAGTAGCGCTAATGCGGTTAAAAATCCCATCCTAGGCTAAATACAATAGGTGAACTTGTTGTTTTTGTGAACTTTCATGGTCGAGAGGGAAGCAGCTGATGTTAGGAGCCAAAAGTTAGGGGAACAAAAGAGCCAAATGTCCCATGCCACCTGTCTCTGCTCATACTTCCAAGAAGTGTGAGTCTGTCTCCACTTCCCTTTCACCTGTGGTTTAGGAACCTCAGTGGCTTATGCATTCCTCTGCTTTTTTTTTCTTCTTGTTGCTCTCACTGCTCTGTCATTTAGCAGAATCCATTTTCTGTATAGTCCAAGCCCAGTAACCCTCATCACTGACCTCACCGCCATGTGCTCGGTGTGAGCATGACTCATGGTAGCGCTGAGAAATCCTTTCTCTCTCTAATTTGGCCTTCTCATGTAAAGGGGGAGGAAAGGGGCAGGGGGAGATTCTGGTATTTCCAAACTGGCTTGCTGGAAGTGTTGTGTCAGTTACGATAATTTGGTGTAACACATAAATCTTTAGGCTGATTGTGATTCCCAGCACACCCCTTGCAGACTAATTGAGGAATTGCATTTCTGTCACTCACAGAGTCTGGTGGAAATGCAAGAATGTGAGGAACAATAGGAGCAGGCTAGTACTGAGTCAAAACAGATAAAGGAAAATTTGTTGTTGGACTGAAAGATGGGAGCAAACAGATGAGAAGCAAGTTGGTCGGAATCCCTGTGCTGCTCCTGTTGGCTGTGTGGCTATGTGAATGGTAAGCTCACTTCTGTCAGTGTGAGGGAAGGGAGCAGACAGGAAAACCAGGCAGAGATGCCACTATGTTTAGTTATGAAAGAGTGCAAGGTGAGGGAGTGGTCGGGGCTGGCCCACACCCACAGCTGCATGCTGTGCACAGTCAGGACAAGATGGCAGCGCAAGGGGAACACATGATGGGCTTCTTCCTCTGAAGGCTTTTGTTTGTTCTCCCTTTCGTGGTGATTTTCTCTAATCTGAAGAACAAGATGTCCTTAATGAAAACAGATGTTTTGCTCCCTTGCATATGAGGGAAAAAAAACACAAAAAAAACCCACCCCAAAATAGAATAAACCCAAAGAATGCTAAGATCACGAATGGGTTTCCACAAAGACAGGAGAAAAAAAGAAAACCTTCATTAATGTCCTGACCTGTCCACTTGTTTCCCATGGACATGTCATGGAAGCTATAGATGTGAAGCTCAAGGCAGGACCTGAGCCTAAGAGAGGGAGGGCTGTGTGCCTCTGTACAACATAAACAACATACTGAGCTGGCTCTCAGCTTCCCCATCCATGGTCTCCCACTGTGAGATCCTGGTCAATGGCAGTTTTTGTTATTGGCTTCAGTGTAAATAGGAATTGGTCCCAGTATTTAATTTAAAGCACAGGACGTGAAAAAACAAAATCATAACATCCCTGCTACATTTATAGAGCTGCATAAGCCACTGATTAACAAATGGATGAGATACTGAACTTTGCTTTACCATCTGTCTTTAATTACATAAAATAACTTGAAGCAATTAACAAGAAAGAAACACTATGACACGAATAAATAAATCCTATTGATGGAAACAGATGAGGGAATACTAAGGATATCTGAATCTATGTATAAGAGTCACTAAAACTGCATAATCTGCACACAATGATATTATAAATATTATCTAGCAGATTTACACTGCCATTGCCAAGTATTTTTGAAAAGCAATGGTTACCTATGGGGATGCAGAGGAGCAAAAGGAAAACTATCTGTGACTAGAAAAAAACCCACAAAAAAAAAAAAAAACAAAACAAAACAAAACACACACACACATGCTGTGGTTCCTTCAACAGCCATGATTTTGGAGTTTTTTCTTTCAAAGATAAGAGAAACTAATATTAACAGAAAAATATACAAAGAGTGAGGTTTCCTAACAGTGGACCTAAAGCCAGTCTCATAAATCCACATGCTTATAAACATTTAGGCACCAGTGGGGATTAAGCTCTTTAACACTTTGCAGGATTTATGTTCTAAGTCTATTTTTTTAGCATTCAAATACACTTGTTTCCCTTTTCTGCTGAGGCATTAAGAAAAGTGAGCACTCTTACAATAGCCAAGCAGATTAAGAACTGACTAACTGATAGATGTCAGTAAGTCACTACCAGCTCTGAATGAAAGCTTCGGAGTCATCCTGCACGAAATTTTGAGAGACAAATCCATCCCTAATAAATAGGCTAGTCAATTAGGGAGGAAAAATTGGTGGAATTATAAATTATGAGGTTGGAGCAGCCCAAATTTTTTGAGCTAGACTTCTGCATGCAAGATGAAATTTTAGTGATGGCGGTATTGATGCATCAGAAATTATATCCCAAGAGTGGTACGTGAGCTCTCTGGTATCACTGTGGGGAAACAACTGGAAATAGGAAATAGGACTTGGTCTGATGATGCTAGGGAGAATTAATATTATCTCTGAACAAGTTAGTAGGGATATTTGAGTTGTATATAATAATGATTATGCGGCAATGGTGTATTACACTGCTGTGGGTGCTAGAAATTTGGAAAATACAAGCACTGCTTGTAGACTGGAAAATATGCATTGTTTCGTTTATCAAAGTGAGATGGTTGGATTACATTGTGTAATTACCTTCTCAACAACAGAAAGTGTCTTAACTGAGATGAATATATTGCAAGAATCAGTGGGTGGAAATGTAAGTCAAGCAAATTTAAGAAAGTAATGAGGCTTGGATCTGTAGAACTAAGTGTGATGAACTGCTGAAAGAGACTGCTCAGGAAAGTGCTAGTGTACGTATCAAAACTGGATGTCTTTCTGGGGAATGCATGTTAGCCAAACAGAAATTCCTGAGCTCGGTGTATGGGGAATGATGCAATGCTATTGTCTGTGACACAGAAGAGGTTAGTCAGGATGAGTTAATGGTCCTCCCTGGCCTCAAAAGCTGTAAATCAAGGAAAGTGTTTTAAACATTTTAGGCCAAATGCTACTTATTTCATCCAGCTAAGACATCCACTAATTCCAAGGAAGCATTGGGGCAAATAGTATCAGAACAGAAAGCAGCATGGAATTAGAGAGAATAAAGATTATTAGATGTACCTTTCACATTAATATAAACATGGCACATTCTGTATATTAAGATTTGAGGACCAAAGCTTTAGGCTGCACTTGGTGTAGCACACAGCAAACTAAGCAGTATGCACAGTAAATGTGTTGAGAGATAAACAGACTAGGTGGGAACATGGGATAGTGGATATAGGGCCCCCTAAATATGCCATTTGCTACTGTTTCAGGTACTCGTGTTGAGAAAAATAACATTAATTGTTTTGGCGGGGAACACTGCTGTGTAGACTGAAATGAGAGAAAAAATGTAAACAAAGGGTAACGATCACTTGCTGTGTTATCGTAGCTTGTAGAAATGTCTTGTGGGTCATGGCAGGGACTTTTGACAGTCATCATTCTGTTTAATATCTCCATTGGTAAACCTCAAAGTAGAGGTAAACAGCACAATAGTGAAATGTGCTGATGATACTAAACCAGGAAGGAATGTAAACAGAAGGCAGCAGATAAACGATATCAAAGGACCGCTGGATATTAGAAAGCTGCGTGCAAAAGAAAACAGCTCCCAAACAACTCATGGAAAGAAAGAGGAGGAGAAAAGGAGAGGAAAAGTAGGAGAAGAGGAAGGGAAAAGGAAAGGAAAGGAGGGAGAAGGAAAGGAAAAGGAAAGGAAGAGGGAGAGAAGAGGAAGGGAAAAGGAAGAAAGCTGGAATGCACTTGTCTTAGCTATCACTATTGCTGATAGGGTTTCAGGGCACAGTGGACAGCAGATCAGACGGAAATGATACATGAAGTTGTAGTACAGTAAAAGCTATGCACATTCAGGCATATCTCATGAAGGTAATAGTTCACTTGTAAAGCTCTGTGCTATTACTTCAAATCTGTGTTCAATATTGCCAGCCACTGACTGACTGGAAGGACTTGGAAGAAATCCCACAGTAATTCAAAGGGTGGAAAAATCACTTTGGGGGAAAGATTGAGGCTGAAACCCAGCATGTCATTAAGTATAAACTTAACTAAGTGCATGAGCTGTACTGGTGACTTACAACTCCCTTTATAGCCCTGCTAGGTGACTTTAACAAAGGAGCCACATATCAGCTTAAACAGTTTACATACTAAAGCACTTCAATAAGACTGGAACAGAAGGAGCTTGGACAGACCTGTGAAGAAAGGTGACATGTCCCTGAGCACTGAAAGGCACATTATTGTCTGCATGGAAATCAGCAGGAAGGCACATATTTCTATAAAGCTGGGCTGTTTCTTACCCCTGGAACAAAGGTCTGCGAAGGAGGCTTGGACCAACCGGCATAATTTAGCTGGATGTGATGAAGACAGCAAAATCAAGCCTCCTGGGTGTGAATTTTTTAAAGGTGAGAAGTGGAAGATAGTCAGATAGTCCTCTAGGGGGAATTCATATTGCTGGGGATTTTAGGATAGATTTGAATAAAGCACCAGAGAATGACTATAAAGAATAGCTTTATGTCTTTATGTTGGAATGCTGGGAGTGCTTCCTGATTCCAAGAATTTCTGATCATATGAAGTTGCTACAAATGCTCCACAATTCAAGGTGGGAAGAATGTCTGCTTTATAACCTCTGAAATCTTCTCTGTGACTGTTTATAAAATAATTCCCGTGAGACTGAATTCCTGATGCTGATTTTCAAACCAGGGAAAATTAATCTTTAAAGAATAGGGCTGTGAAATGCCCAATCACAAATATGCTGGGAATATCTCTTCTGTGTAACCATTTATTGTTCTTGTAACTGAGAATTATCTGGAGTAGAGAGCAGCCTGTTCTCAAAGAATGGCATTTTAGGGGAGGTAATACTCAGCTCTTATTGAAAGTCAAAAGAAGGTGAATGCTCAACTACTTAAACTTTTTGTGACCAACTGAATTATTATTTTTTTTTTATTTTTTTCCTCAGAAACAGAAGAAAACAACTCCCTTGTGAAAAAAAAAGACACGTCAGTGTTTCACTCAAATAATGATTTTAGAAATCAATTGCAACTAATATCTGATGGTTCCATAATTAGAGTTACCAATTCATTTTGTACAGAAGAACAACTAATCTTTAACGTAAGAAATTTAGTAGTGAACAGAAGTGTTGACTATGGCAAGCATTTAGTCTTGGAAAGTTAATAGACACTCTTCTGGGCTTGACTAGTCAATATCCACAAGAATTTAATAAAAATCCCTCTATAGGTTAGGAGAAAAAGCAAGTGGGAAAGAGTAAGTGAATGACGATTAGAGTAGAACTTCCCTTTACAAATGTCGATTGACCACGTGCTTGAAAGTCATGTTTGTCTTTACTGGATGGAGGTCAGAATATGGGGTTAAATCATTTACATGAGTGAATATCTACACTTTCTTCTCCTTTTGATTCTTAGTGCCTGTTCATGTCCAGTTTTATACTGTGCAGCTTCATTCATCCCCTATTTACTTTTCCATCTGGATAGGATGTCTCTATAATATAGTTTGAGTAACTAAGTTGCAACCTATTGTTATTCTCACACAATAATTTACCTCTAACATTCAGCAGTCAGTCCCTTTAGGACGCAGAGTTGTTACAGCAATGTTAAGACTTTTATGTGTAGTACAGTACAAAAGCTACCAAAAGAGGGCAACATATGAGCCAACAATGAGAAATGTATCCTGAGGAGTTTACAGTTCTGTATCTGTGACTCCCTTCCCCCCTTTCCTTTTTTGATAGAGCAAGAAATTCTAGCAGAGCTGGTCGGGAAACAGTATTGCCATTATGTGGGAAGTTCCAGCACTTAGGGAAATGAAGTAAAGGTGCTGAAGTTTTCACAGAACGAAAATTCAGAAAAAAAAAAAAAAAAATATATATATATATATATATATTTGGCATGATGGAAGCGTTCCAAAAACATCAAATAGTTCACACTCCAGAAAGCCCAAAAGTTGTAATGACATTAAAATATTTAATTTAGTAGGAAAAAAGGTTAAAGGATATGTTTATGTTAAGTATACACTATGAAGTTCAAAACAAACTGAAATGAGGCAAGGAGTACTTAAATATTTTTCCTTTATGACAACAATGCTATTACTGTTATTGAATGTAAACGTTATTTGAATTTGTCTCCATTGAAATGTTGTCAAAATAAGTATGCTCTCAGAAAAGCATGCTGATTGAGAACAAGCTGTATTTTCTGAAAGAATAAATTCCCTCTGAACTTAGCTTAATTACATTCACTCTCAGTGAAATGCCTGAGAGAATTTCAAAGTACTCTTAATAATCCCGCAAAGGACTAAGGTAAACCGGCCACGTGCCAGGACCATCCCTGAGGCTGTGTCTATGGCACTAGACCAAGTGCCCGACATGTGAGCTCAAGAGCTCGTTTACCCTGGACAACACAGAATGTGCAGTCATTGGTGAATGGTTTGTTATAAACAAAGGTTTGGTTTTTTTTTTTTGCAAGGTATTCAATAGTACCAAAAGAGTTAGTCTTGAGTGTGTGCCAGCACGGCAATGTATACAGTATGTAAATATAATCTACTTCACTTAGAGTTAATATTTGGATACAAATGTATTGAGTGCTCTTTAATTCTCTGTATACTTCTACCATGAGAACCAGAGGAAAGGCTATGGAGATACAAAGACTGGAGTGTCATTTTTTTTCTTCTCTTATCAGCTGCCCAGATAGGCCAGCTGCCAGTCAAATTTTAAATCTCACTGGAGGAAATAAATGAAGGCACGTAGGTGTAGAAATCTGCTGTTTATACAGCTGCACCAAGTTCTTGCTAACTCACATAGGCAAAGTCTTCATGCAGATATGCAAAATTCTGTGGCTGTATCTGAGACAATGGAATTTAGGGCATCCTCTTTTTTTTTTCTTTCTTTTTTTTCTTTTCCTTCCTCTGTTTCTTTCCCCTCACTCTTATTTCTTTTTCTCCAGATTAACATCAGCTTGCTTCTATGACAGCTCAAAATGCTGAAAAGTTTCTGGGAAGGAGAGAAGGTAGATATATGATCTATCTGGAGGGCAATTAGACATTTTGAAAGTTTAGTAGTACTCACCTGTCTGGAAGTCAGGACATTCTGCTTGAAGGAACAATACTTGTCTCATTTATCCAGGTCTTGCTTTTGCTTCTGTATTTCTGTTGATTCCAAAAGAAGGAAAAATTTATTCTTCCTGACCTGAAACAAGTAGAGGGTTCTGTCTGGAGGATTTCTCCATTGTCTGTTCTGTCACATGAACAACAACTTTGCATCATTCACCTGATGAGGGGCTGCAGGGTATAAAATAAGACGTTCAGTATAGGATTGACAGCTGTGTACGATATCTGTGGTGCTGTATCAAGCGCATCAACTCTAATCACGGTGTTTTCAGACAGCTCCTACATTCTGGGTATGCGGGAAGCTATATATACTCATCTGCTTGGCCCTCATTTCTTGTTCTGCACATCTATTTTTGATTAATGTCTTGATATTCCCTCCCAGGCAACAACACTGCTTCTGGGACTCAAACAAGAAACAGTTACAGAATATAATACATGCATTTTAATGGCACTAGGAGATATGGTTCATTATTCAGTACTGTCTATTTACAGGAAAAAATGGTGAACTGTGTTCTTAAATAGCCTTGCCTTGGAGGTGTGAGTCTACACAGCAAGGTCTGACTGCCATCTGTGTCACTCCTTTACCAGCAGCTCGGTGGCAGGGATTTGTTCAGGATAGGACTGGCCCATGCACAGACTCACTGTTTCTCTCACAAGCAGTTCTACATGTGCTCATGCAGCCCAACTTCTGTCAAATTCAAGCCTAAATTCCAGAAAGCAACAATAGCACTGACAGTAGTCACTTCAGAATAGGAAGCTATTGCTTTAGTTTTGTGAACACAGTCCAGACTTCTGCATCTTGTTTTGAAATGATTTTTAGATGTGCCTTGGCTTTTCAGAGCTAGCAGTTTCACCCTATGGGGCAGGTTATGAGGAGGGATGTGTCACCTCCTTAGCAAATGTGGTACGTGACCCCCGTTACATCACATATGAAGACAGATGGATCTCTGAGGGAACTGCAGCATCCAATCATGTGTTTTGTGTCCCTTGGTATTGATTCATGTGGTTAGTCTGTTTCTGATTTTATTTCTGTGTAGTTCAAGGGCAAGTCTGTGGTGTGCCCCACGTGCCTGAGAAAGGGTGCAGAAGGCAGCCTGGAAAAAAATAAATCAAAAACAGATAGACTAATTGCACAGACAAACACCAAGGGAGGAGAAGATACAACATCTCCATGGTCAGTTATGCTTGTCCTGTTGGAGGAGGGTCTGAAGTTTCAGCATGTGATGCAACTGTGCCACATTGGAGAAGAGAGTGGGAGTGTCCTCTTCCTTGTTTGGAGGAGCAGAACCCTCTTGTGTGGTTGCCCACATGGCGTGTCCCAGCCTGGGGAGGCCCAGCTCCCTGAGGATGGGTTGGGAAAGAGAGAGGCTGGGAAGTGGGAGGCTGTGTTTGCCTTGCCAGTGCCTCCCCCAGCAACCAGCAGGGCTAAGCTGACATGAGGAAGGATGTAATCTACTGCTGGTTGTGTTACGCTCCAAGCACATTACTTCCTTCCATGGTATAAGAGGATAGTCATGGATGTCGTTGTGGCTCACAGACTGCTGGGGCAGCTCAGCTCTGTGCCTTGCCTACAATCAAATGACTCGGGTGTGTGAATTAGGAAGGCTTTTGATGTCATTCTCTGAGCGCTGCACCGCAGGAGACAAAGACTTCTTAACATAACGTCAGGCTCTCTCCTAAACATAACCATGAAACTAACTTTGACTTACCAGCAGCTGATACAGGCAGTGGCCTCCCTGCACCGCACTGGCACTTAGCATAAGAAATGTCATCATGTGGCCGGATTAGACAGAACCTGTCAAGGTTGCGTGTGAGTTCTTTGGCTGTGTTTCCTTCCCTGGGCTAATAATGCTGAGGAGATAGGGAGTGGGTTGACACATTCTCTGGCATGTGTCATGTAACCCAGTGAAGTGGAGGACATGTCAGCCACAAGACTTTTTTGCTTTAGTAAGCTGCAGGCAGAAGTGACATGCCGTAGCGGCTAGCAGCCTTAATCCTATGTGTATTCACACCACCAGCACTTGCAGAATGGTCTCAGCTTCCCCAGGCAGATGCACTTGCATAACGCACTACCTATAGGCAGACCCTGCAGATCTTTACAAGTTGACTGTCATGATCTCAAAGAATCGTCATCATAGATGATACTGGTATGCAAGGGGAAATATTCCATGCTTTTTTTCTTTGCAGTATACAGAAATGCTCCATAGCAACTCCATTCAGTAGAGGATACAAAGAATCCATGTATCTGGTAGGAAAAGATTTTTAGGACCAAAGATCCTACAACAAGACAGCTGAAGACTGATGAAATTTAGGACACAGTCACTGTTGCAGGCTCCCTGATATATAAGGGGGTGTTGATAAGAGTAGTAAGGGAGAATTTCCCAAGGAGCAGCCCAGTCACAAGGTAAATCATATTCAGGGATAAAAGGGTGATGAGGGGAACAAGGAAGAGTGGTGTATTCATTCTCACAGCCAAGTCTGACTTTTGCTCTCTACTTAAAGCCTGTGACAAGGAGACACAGCTTAGTTCCTGGCTGAGGCAGTGTGCTGGGTGGGTTCCTCACAAATCCCTGTCAGCAAAGCAGAAGATGGCACAGGCGTGTTTACCCAGTATGCCTGAAATGCCATCTCCTGTCACTGCCAGAATGTTGCAGGCTGTGTTTAGTTATCAGGAAAAGTTGTGGCAGCTGGGCGTTAGCTATGTGTCACAAAACATAGCGGTCGTGGGTTTGGTCTAACTTAGAGTGGGGGTAGTACCCAGTTCTCTGAAAAGAGATACTGTGTTGTGTTTTCCTCATAATTCATAATTCTGAAGCAGAAAAGAAAAAAAAAAAAAGGGACCTTCAGTCTCTGTGAGTAACTGCATGTGAAGGACAATTGCTGCTCTGTTGTAGCGTCTGTGGTCAAGAATTGCCACACCAGGTGCCACGTTCCAGTTCCCTGTGAAAGTGAAGAGCAGTAGTGGCATAAGTACATATATTAATTGGTAAAAATACATCTTGGTGGGCGTGGAAGCTGCCAACATGGATAGGGAGGCTGTATGGTAGTCCCATAGCATTGGTGATGCCTCCTCCCTTCACTTGCTGATGTTGAGACACAACATGGGACCTGAGGATGAGGAGGAGAGATACTACCCAGTAGCTACACCTCCTGCAAGCATATACCTTCTCTCCTAGTTTGGGCACTACTCCTGTGTCAGATGCAGTTGGTCAGTAAGTCAGTCAGCAGTGTGGAGTGTGTGGGGTCAAGGGGCTGTGCAGGAGACTGAAGGGCTGGTATGGGGTGAACTGAAGCACCCATTCTGCAATAGGGGAGCAGAAATGAGATAATGCAGAGATGGGAAATGACTGCCATTTATTTCAAGCCTGACTGCATTGCTTGTCATTTGGGTGAAGCTGGTGACAATCTGTATCAACATGATGCCTGACATGGAATTTGCATTGTCCCGTGATCAGCATGACCCTGCTCAGATCGCCAGATAACGTCACACCTCCCGTTGTGTAACACCATCGTGTTCTCTAGATCCAGAGCCTGCAATAGTTATTGAGCTGGCTGTTTGTGCACTGGGGAGAGAAGTCAAATATTTTTAAGCACTTCAAATGGTAGATAGGTGCCCTTTGTTGAGAGTAAAGCAATCTCATTCCGTGTATGTCCACATATTGAAAGGATGAAATTTGTGCCAGCAGGGATAAAGGAAGAGCTTTCATCTGAGTATGAGTACATTACGTGCAAGGGTACACATCAGCATTTAGGTAGATATCAGTGTTTTGTAATTCCAGGATCCCGTAACTTAAATAATCCACTGCCGCCACAATGTTTTTCATTAACAGTCAAAAAAAAAAAAAAAAAAAAAAAAATTAGGCTAAACCCTACACGTTCATTTACTGCTTTAGTGCCTCCCCCTCCCCCCAGATTATGTGCTTGCTTTCTTGCATGGCAATGTGTTTGTTGTTTGGTTGCTCGTTAGTTTTTATTTGAAATCTTATTGCATGTACTCTTCTGAAGTCTTGCTGAGCAGAGAGCTCAGAAAATGTGTATGTTTATGTACCTTTGTCCATGCACAAAGACTGATGGATAGCTAATAAAATGCACATCTCCACAGTCCTTTCATGCTTATGATCCCCAAGCAGAAGTTGTGAGTATTCAAATAAAATAGAACTGATCCAAAATGTACATATTTAGCTTAGATAATGGCAGCCCCCAGTTATGTGCCTCTTTCGGCTGCTGGAAACCTGTCAGCTGAACAAAGAGCAGGATACACTGTGAATCAGGCTGTCCTTAAAGCCTTATGTGATAGACACACTTTATGGAGTTATTTCCATTTTTCCTACATTTCAAAAGCAGACTCAGATCCTAATTATCACAAAGACAAATTCCCCAGATCATTATTTGCAGTCAAGGACTGCAGTGCACTCTTGGAGTAAAAATGTATGTTAAAAGAAGACGGCTTTTCCTAAGGCTGATATAAAGCTGTATAAAGCTTCTCCTTGTTCCTTCCATCTGCAAAATTATTTGTGAAAAGTCATTTTGCATATGTCTTTTTGCTATTCTTTCAGAGAGAAGAAAATATAAATGAGCTGTAAAACTCGTGTTGTTCTGAACTCTTTCTCTCTTCTTTTACCGATGAGTTCATCAAACAAAATTCCACTAGAAACAAATGTTATTATGGGATTAGCACAATGAATGCCAGAGTTCAGATACTAAACATTAAAACAAAATAAAACAAAACGACAAAACAAACAAACAAACAAAAAAAAAACACAACAGTGGGCTTAATGACGTGAAGGAAGTTGTAGTTTAAACATCAAGGTCAGTAATTTCGTTAAATATTGTTTAAAAGTTACTTGCCTCGAAACAAAACCAGACCTATCCATTTCCCAAAAATGCAAACAGATTATTCTGCCCCTGTTTGTCAGCTTCAGTAGATAACTTCTATTTGATCTTCAAATGGAAACGGTTTCTGTTTCAGATTTATACAACGGGCTGCCTCTTAAAAGAAAAAAAAGATCTTAAGGTTGGAGCTGCTGTTTGCTTTCCTTTCTAATCTTGTGAGAAGATTTGCATAAGAAAAGCGTTTAGATTCGAGTCTAGGTTTTTCTGTCTACATAGAAGGCGTGAGTACCAGCCAGTACCCTCTATTTATTCAGAAGGAAAATGATGGATTTGTAAGTCAGGTGAGCAGGAAATCCCTCAGTCAGTTCAGCTTTAAGAGTAATGGGGGCTACTTATCAAGGCTAACTGGAGTTTAGTCAAGCAATTATAGCAATCAAACACAGGGAGTCCAAAACCTAAAACCTCCCATTCCAGGTATGTTTCCTGATACCGTATACTTAGCTTTAAGACAACATCCAGAACGGGTATTTCCTGAACCTTACAGAGCAGCCTCTTGTGTCTGCAGGCAGCAACCTCACAGTTCCTAACAGCCCCATCTCGTTTGAGATCTCAGAGGGGTGAACAGGGCTGTGTGGGGATGTGCTGGGTGTCATGACTGAGTGCGTGCCCCCATCTCCAAGTGTGACGCCTGGATAAACCAGTTAATTCTGTGTAGAATTTGAATATAGAGAGAATGGGAACGCCTACAAGAGTGGTGTGAAGCAAAACAGCTTAATGCAATGTACTTTGAGATTCTTTCAGTGTATAGGAAGGCAAGCTATTTTATGGGAAGAGGCTTAGGAGGGATGTTTTGGACCATGGGGTCAAATCCCTTGCTGTGGGTGGTAACCACATCTCAGAGTCTGGTCCACAAACCAGTCAGGTTCCATGTTCCAGCTGCTTGGACGGCTTCCTGCCTGTGAAAGGCCTTTCTGGGTCCCCCCTGCTCTGGTGGGGTGAAGCTGCTTTTTTGTTTCCATCTTGAATTCCTCCTTCATCCGTTCTTACCAATTATTTCTCTTACAATTATTTTATTTGAGAGGAAGGGTGGTAAATTGTCTCATAATTCTAAGATTCATTTGCATTTTCCTCTGAGCCTCAGGCACCTGGTGGAAAGGCACCAGCAATGCTGTAGGCTGGTTCGATGTACCAATAAAAATAAAATTAAATTAAAAAAAAATAAAACGAGTAAGAAAAGCGCCATTCTTAGAAAGCCTCCAGCGTTCCAGCTCGAGTACAAACAGCTTCTTATTTGGGACTCTCCTCGGGTAAACCATCAGCCCCAGGGAGAAGGGGCCGCAGCTCTGTGGTCTTGCACAAACCCAGACCCCTCGGGGCGGGTCGAGGGGGGATATGACATGGAAAGAGGGAAAGGGGAGGGGAAGAGGGAACCATCCGTGAACCGCTGCTGGGACTTCAGCCGAAAAGGACGACGCTGTGCCGGGGCGAAGGAGCGCGGCAGACCCCCCGTCCCTGCCCGCCCCGCCCGGGGTTCTGCCCGCTGCCCCGGCTTCTGCGGCGCGGCACATCCCCGTGCTGAGCCTCGCCTCGGGCTTCTCTTTACCCAGGGAACGGGCGCCGTCGTCGGAGCTGCGCTCCCGTGGGCCGGGGTTGATTTTTTCGTTTGTTCGCTTTCGGTCCCCGCATTTCCCTCACGGCCCTTCCTCCCGCACCGGCGCTGCCGCCCGTGTCCTGCTCCGGAGCAGTTTGCGGGCTTGCAACGGGGTCGAGCGAATATTCGAAGCCTCCTTCCCCTCCCCGGATCGGGGCACGGAGGCAGTGAGTCCGCGTCCTTCGGCGGCCCGCGCCCTCGGCTCCCACGGGGGACGGCGGTGCGTGGGGAGATGCGGGGCTGTGCAACGCTGTGGGGTCACCGGGAGGTGCGGACTGGAGCTTGGGTACCGGCGATCTATCGGGAAATGCGCCGAGGAGCTGCCAGCCCGCGGGGACCCCTGAACAATTAAATCATCTTCCTCCCCCCGCACCCACCCTGGACCTTCAGCTCAGTAACGCTGACGGAAGAGCAATAAAATGCCCTCGAAGCTCGGCACCCCCAAAGAAAACAGGAAACATAAAAGCGAGCGAGCCATCAGCACACCCCACGAGCAGCCCCTAAACGGCGAGGCGAGGCGAGCCCGGCTTCCAGCCCGTGGGGGGTCCGGCTCCCGGGAACTTCCTCGCCCTCCACCATCGTCTACTGGTTCCTAATTCCTTCGAGTTTAACCAGATTCCCCCCCCCCCCCCCCAGTGATAACGGGGTCGGGTGGGGTTTCATCCCCGAGCCCCATTATATTGCAACCGCGAGAAAACAGATGACGGTGCAGGTCCTAACGCTTGCGAGGGGCCGGGGCTCCTCGCACCAACGGGACAGCCACGGGGAGGGCTCCCGGAGGGGAGCGGGGCAGCCCCCGTGGGCGGCGGGGGCCGGGGTCCGCCCGCAGCGCTCCGCTCCGCCGGGATCCGCTGGGCTGCGCCGCGGAGATCGCATCGAGAGAGAGCCTTTCCCGGAACGGGCTCCCGACAGCTCCCCGACGGGAGGGGGGTGGGGAAATGAAAGAGAAAAGGCCAAAGAAACAGCGCGATTTTGGGAGCGGGACCAAATCCTAACGTGTTACATAAAAGCCACGGGCAGTTCTTATCAGCGAGCCCGGCCTGAAGAGGAACAATCCCCAGGAGCGGCTCCAAAACAGCCCCGTTAAAGGAACAATTGTGAAATGCCAACTTCCCACCAGAGCACGAACAGCGGGAGCCGGGCATGTCCCGTCTGTAACCGGGCTGCTGACAAGCGACAGAGAGAGGGGAGGGGATGGGGGGGATCCTCTCTTGACAAGATTTATCAAGAAACATTTAACTGGGCTTTAATCATATTAGCAAGAGCCCAATTAGGGCTGAGAGCGAAGCGAGGCGGCTGGCGGGGAGGAGGAGAAAGGGGGGGAGGAGCGAGCGGTGGAGTCACTCGAGGATAAAGTCCTTTCATCGGGCTGCGCTCTCGGCGAGCAGAGGAGTGCGAATAATCACTGCCCTTCACGGGGGGACGGGGGAGGGAGGAAGGGAGCGGGCGGGGAATGTGTGTAAAGGATCATTAAGGCCAGGCAGAAGGGGTTTTTTGGTGGTGGTGGTGTTGTTTTTAATTATGACGGCTGTTAAGGTGCTGTCCCTGGATTTTCTCGGGCTCTGTTCTCAGGAGCGGAGCGGGGAAGAAGCGAAGGGGCCCGGCGGCACCTGCTGCACCGCCCTGCTGGAGCGCAAAGGACTCTTTCCCGAGGAAAAAGAAAGGCTCTGATCCCCCCCCCAACGCTCCCCTCTAACTTCCCCGAGAGAGAAATCCCCTAAAAATCGTTCCCCGAGCACTTCTCCGTAATGCGCGGCTCCTGGGGGTGGGGGGGCAAGGCTCTCTCGCCCCAGCGGACCCCGTCTCGGTGAGCAGGGCCGGGGGTCTCCGAGGTTTGCAGAAAGCCCTGGCAGAAGTGTGGTGCCGCTCGGCACAGGAGCAGGGGGTGGAAAGTGCCTCCTCGGGGGGAGGGGAGGGGTGTGGGGGATGTCACATTTTCCCGTTGCCTCCTCCTCAGCTTTAACGCGGGCATCCTGCCTCGTCCTTAGGGAGCGGCCCTTTGCGGCTGCGGAGATGGAGAGGGCGCAGGACAGAGAAACGAAGCTTGCTCCCATAGGAGAGGTGGGGCCGGAGGGAGAGGCCGGGGGAGGCGATGCCCCCCGGGTCGCGCCGCGTGTGGCACTCCGGTGGGAGCGCGGCCGTGACCCTGCCAGCGGCTTTCGAGACATCGCCGACAGCTGCCAGCAGCTGCCTCGCCGCGCTGCCGCCGCCCGCGGAGCGGAGCGATAAGGCTGCTGGGCAGCGGTACGCCTTTCGCCCAAGAGAAGCGGGATCTTTGCACAGCGGGGCACAGGCTGCTGGCTTTTTTTTTTTTTTTCTTTTTAACAGGGTAGAGATGGGGGAGGCATTGCCACGAGCATCCCCGCTGTCGGGAGCGATCCCCACTGCGCGCAGGGGGTCTTCCCCCCCCACACACCTCCCAGTCCGCGCCCACCCCTTCCCGCAACCCGAGGCGGCCGCAATGTGCCCCTCGGGGCCGGGCGGCTCCTTCCCCGAAGCTCCGTGCCCTCTCGCTGACCGTCTCACCCCCCCCCCCCCCCCCACCTTCCTTACTCCATCCACGCTTACCTTTTCGGCCCGGCCGCCGAGGGGCTCTCCCCCCCCCGCTCCCGCCCCCCGCCCCGTCGCCGCCAGCCCCGCCGAAGGGGTGCCGCACGCCGCCGCGCCGGCAGGGACCCGGCTCTCGCCTCGCAAAGCGCTCGACTGGCGCTGGCAGCCCCGCCGGGTTCATCCGAGGACAGTGGCGGCTCCGCGCCGCGGCTCGTCTGGCTGCCAACGCCGCGGCAAAGACTGATGCTGCCGCGGCCGGGGGTGACTCACGGCGGCCCGCGGCTGCCGCTGATTAGCGGATCAGAGAGCCGAGTGGGAAGCGGGCACGGAGCGGCCGTTCCTTTCCCGGGCACCGCGGGTCGGGCCGGGCCGCCTCGAGTCACACAACCTTCCCCCTTCCCATTCCCCCCCCCCCCCCACCCCCGTGCACGATGTATTTTTATTCCTTCGGAACGAACCGACGGCTTTGTCGGAGCATAAATTCACCCTTCCCAACGACGAAAAGGCCTCCCTCCCCCCAGCCCCTTCCTTGCCGCGTCAGAGCCCCGACGGCACCGCGGTGCGCAGCCCAGCGCTCCGACGGCGCCCGCCTCAACGTAAGTGCCCGCGGCGCGGCCACTTCCCGAGGGGCTGCGGGGCCGGGAGGGGGTGGCCGAGCCCCGTGTGCCCCGGGGTCGTCAGGAGGTTCTGAGGGGCTGAGCTTGGGTGGGCCCAAGGCTGAGTGAAAGCTGCGTCCTCCGGTGGTGTGACTCTGTCTTTCAGGGAGCCCCCAAACCTCGTCGTGGTTCTGAGGCCTGGTGGGCAGGCTGGGGCTGACCTCCTGCCTTGTTCTCACCTCGGCCTCACTGTCCCAGTGGGGTTTGGCGTGCCCGAGGTGGTTCCCCTGCATCCATTTGGGCTCAGCAGATGGGAAGAGAGATGTGGGCACCTAGGGAGAGATGTGGGGTCAGTGTCAGGGAAGAAGGTGAGCATCGGTGTGGAGCACGTGGATGGCTGTGCTCAGCATGCGGGCTGCGGAGTTGTAGCTGCGTGTGGTTTCCATGGAGTCCTCATGGCATGTCCCAGCTAGAACACGCCGAAGAAGTTTTCATGGTGAGCGTGTTTTCCTGTTTCCCAGGTGCAGCCCGACTGGTTGCATTCCACATCCTCCACACCAGTTCACTGCTGTCAGTGCCTCTGAGAAACATGCTGCCTGTGTGACATCTGTGTTCCGAAGTGTGTTTTTGAAGGGAAGCTGTGGCAAAAAGCATCTTCCTGTGCTCACTGTAGGCACAGCTCTAAAAGCAGTGGCTCACTGAAATGAAGAGATTATTAAAAGCACATTTATTAAGAAACTCAAGCCACGAAGGTACTGGAATTGAGTGCTGTGTTTTCTGGATGCACATTCGTTTTGGATGCAGAAAGAATGCATGCTTGGGCCTGCATTTAAAAATACTCCAAAGCAACTTGTCAGAAATGTGCTAAAATGACAAGCCATGGGCTGGTGGATGGGGATCATGTCAGCGAATCAACCTTAAGTTCATTTTTAAGTCCAAATTTCATTCCTTTGAGGAAAAAGAGTAAGAGTAGGAAGAGGCTATTATATTAGAAATGCTGACATTGCTAACTGTGGCGGTGTGAATTCACTACTATAATAAGAGCTCAGCTGGCAGCCTAATTCCAAAGAGGTGATGTTATCCAGTAATAATGCAATCAGTTTGTTGGCTGTAACATAGGAAGCAGGGAATTGGTCTATTTATTGCTATTTTTGGCCAAAATGCAAAGAGAGCAAAAAAATCTATAAGATGCCAGGATCAAGGCAGGAGAGCTACCTTTGCTGTTTAAAATAATAAATCAGAGTTCTTCTTGGTCTTTTTTCACTTCAATGCAGTTTTTAGAAAAACAGATTTTAAAAGGGGCAGCTAGGGAGAATGCAAGCTTTCAAGCTGGGGATTGGAGGATGGAAAAGCCCAAGGGTGGAACATTGTTAGAAGTTTTCAGAGAGGTCCTAAAAGCACAATGTTCACTTCACAAAATAGAAGTTTTCTCCTGGGTAATTGCTGAATGAGTTTGCATTGATTTGCAGCTGTGAATTTCAAGGAAAAAGAGGGGAAAAAAGAAATGAATAAGACAAGTGCCCTGTTAGTAATTTAGAATTATGCCACAAGCATTAAAAAATTGGATCAGATATTAGAAAAATTGGAAATAACTATGTAAACTTCTGAGTTTATACAGTATTTTCCAGCCGTTGCATCTTTCTTTTTGTAATTACTTCTAAGGGATAAACATTCTGACAACTTTATAGACAGCTTGTTCTCAAACAAGGAGAACTAGCACAAGATTGATCTGTGAGGCACACAGCTCAGTGAAACCTTGTTGGTGAAATCTTCTGCAGTAGATTTGTTGGTGATGTTAGCAAGGTCGGGATTTTACCCACTCTGAGTGTAGCGTTGTTGCAGCACATTACAAGGATATAGGCAGACTGTGTTATCCATCTAATTCAGGCTTGGATGTATGCTGTCCTTGATGGAGTTCCTCACATTTAGCCTGAATCAAAATTCACTGAGGTCAATGGAAATATCTTAGGTGGGGTCATGAACTCTTTGAAGGATTAAATCTTTGGTTTCTTCATGCTGCTCAGAAGCACAACAGTATCAAGTCCAAGATAATATCTCAAGTATGTGAAGATAGTTAAAGTAAGTAACGACTGTAGCCAAATCATAACTCATTTTAGCAGAGCAGCCTGTGAGTAACAGAACCCTACAAGAATACTTGGGTGTGTCTGAGTCAACCAGTTCTGGAAATCCTATGATGTGCAGCTGCAGAAACTACACAAATTCTTGAAAAATTGTCAACAAAACCTGAAACGACCCTAAGGGTTTTAATACAAATTTGTTGAAATTTCTTGAAAGTCATGTTTCCTGAGTTATATACAAGCTCTGTTCTGCTTACTAATAAATCACACGTTGCCCAGTAACTCATGATAAGTAGGCTAAAAGTGCTACAGTGACTACCTTGTTCACCTGATCTTCTTAAAGCAACATTAAACTTCTTTTTAGACCTTACATTTAACAGAGCATTATAAATACTATAACCATTTGTGAATGTGTATTCTCTGGACTGTAGAAAATCAGGTTGGCATTTACTGTCAGGCTTCCATCCAAAAACATATGGGATAATTTGCATTATATGGCCACTGGCAATGCAGAGTGACAAGTTGGAGGAGGTATTTTGAGACCAGTTCCAGAGTTGCCTTAAACACTCGTTTGAAGTGAGAAAACAGATGTGATATAATGATAGTTGTTTTGCTTTTATTGTGGAAGAGAATACAAGCTTGTGATTACTGATTGGATATGAAATAAAACTTTATGGCTGTATGAACCGGACATAGCATGTCAGCAATCAAACAGGATGCCAGGGAAGCATTGCATATTAGCTCTGTAAAAAGAATCAAAGTACAGTTAATCACAGTTTCTGACAATACAAAAATGAGAGGGCACTGATTAAAATGATCAAATTTAGAATTAAATCCACAACAAAGAGTCAATGGCAGAACTTCATTTCCGTAGGATATTGTGGATACAAGAAGTAGAAAAGATTCATAAAAGGATCAGAAAAATTCATTGAGGGATATTCATGCATGGAGACAGAGTGTGGTAGTCTGAATTTTGGCTGCCATAGAGGATGTCTGCAAACCTCTAGCTGCTGGAAATACTAAGACCTTATCAGGTTAGGGATTGCTCCAAACAACATATTTTTACTTCTTTTTTTTTAAGTATTAACTTTTGGTGACCACAGAGAGATTACTTTAGCACAGTATATGCATTTTGGCTTCCTTGGTGCGTGTCTGTAAAGTGAACTTGCCTGTCATTTTTCTGACAGTACGCTGACCTAGAGTTTCTATGCTGCCATCTTGTTCTACTTTTTTCTTCACTCATTTATTCTTCTCTGCCTTTTGGATGGAAAATCCCTCCCGCGTGGGCCAGGTTATACTGGATATCTCATACAGAAGAGTATCTTATTTCATCCATGACTTACTCATGTTGCAGATGCAGGGTGAGTAACGGGTGCTGGAATTTAGCTTAATGTTTCATTTTGCATCTTGGATTTCTGTATCGGTTCATAAAGTACACAGCCTACTGCAAGTGATTTTCTGATTTTTTTTTTTTTTTTTTGTTCTGCCTCCTGTTTCTGCTCTTTCTTCAGTTTTGTGGGGCTTTTTTGTGATCCTGGAGAATTTTACAAGTTTGCAAAATATTACATAATTATATCGAAATGCTCCAAGCGCTCTCCAAACACACAGAGTGTCCTTGTGATGCAAAGGAGAGACCAGGGTTTGATTAGGCATGATGCCATGTGATTCAAGGCCCGTGAGTCAGCAAAGGTCTTAGGTATGCATCAGCTGCGTAGAGAAGCAGTGCTAGGCTATTCTCATTGCAAATACAAAGCTTTAGATGATACCCGGCAGTATCAGCCTTAGGTCCACAAGGATTAAAACTGCTTTCCATGTGCCAGTGGTGCTTTTGAGTGTGAGTCACAGGACCCCAAGTACAAGGGCGAACTTGCAGTTGAAAAGAAGCTCTCCAATGCACTAAGTCGCTGATGTTGCATTCACAGTGAGAAACAGTCCTGGTTCAGATTTAGTTGTTGGGAGTACAAGCAGGTCAGAGAAAGGGCATCTCAGAAAGAGGTGGAAAAACAAAGTCCAAAATCACAAGCAACTTATTATCCGATCTAGAAATGGGGGGGTGGGGGGTCGGGGGGAAGAGGGGGTGAGGTGTTATAGCTGCTTTTTTCTTAAATTTCAGTTGGGCTTGTACTGTAACTTACACACAGTTTCATGTCTGATTTTGGGCTGTGTGTTTTCTTGCAATCTTTCAGGGCTCCTTGGACTTGGAAGGAGCTAGTGTACAAGGGCGAGTTTGTTCCATGGGTCTTTATTCAGTGTGAAGAGGTGGTAACAGCAGTTGTTGTTAGTTCTTGCCTTACAAGTAAAGGTTGGGGGTTGCTGTGCGAGCAAGTCTTTTCTGCTCTGTTCCAGTTTGAAGGAAATCAATCTAGATGAAACTGGGAAAAAAAATATTGATACAGCTAGTGTTTATTCTCAGGAAATGAGAAGGAGATGGGGAGGAGGGCAAGCATCCAGATCTGTACACAGGAATGGCAAGTCTGTTGCGTCAAGCCCTGACTTCAGACCCAGTGGGCACATGCAATATAAATGTGCTGAGTCCAGTCTTACTAATCAGATCACAGTCAGCTGTGATAAAGGGTCTGATGCTTTCCAGGATAAATTGGCCATTTAGTTTGTGTTTCTAACCAGTCAATAAAGCTCAAACAATTCTTTTCTAGAAATTTGTATTAAAATTGCCTTATTCCTATGTGTCTATATTTGGATATGAATTGTAGGACCTTGGGGATATACGTAGAGTTCAGTTAAATTTTGACATAGGAGCAACTGCATTTTCCTAATCTGTAAACAAGCTTTTACGCAAGATTCCTGGCACTAAGTCTGTTTGAAATTGAGTTGTGGAAGTGCAAGAGTTCATAACCCTTCTCTTGCAGCAGCTCAGTCAGTGCAAGCTGAATATTGAGTACCTGACTTAAGGTGGAAAGGTCTTCTTTAGCTATGTGGGCAGAGCCCTAGGAAACAGCGTAATTGCTGCCAGCTACATGGCAAAGGATGAGGGTATTACAAACAACTATTCCTTTTACCTTTGTCAGGGAAAAAATGATACATTTACAAAATATAGAATGGAACTGAATGGGTGGTAAAGAAAGGGAAGAGGGGAGGAAGAGAAGATGCCATTCATTATTGCTGTGAGAAAATGCATGCAATCAAAGCTCAATTAGAGTTGGAGCTGACAAAATATAATAAAAAAGGGCTTTTAAAAGTATGTTAGCAGCAAAAGGACCAGAAATAACATTGGTCTGATACTTAGAGAGAAGGGTCACCACAAACGTGGATGTAGATAAAGCAGATATTTAATGGCTGGTGAGCAGACCCGTGGAGAGGAACCTGGGGTTCTGGTTGGTGACAGGGGTTCTGGTTCTGGTTCCCTGGCAGGCAGAAGGGCCATCCGTGCCTTGGGGCACACCAGGGCCAGCACTGCTGCCAGGTGAGGGAGCGGATTGTCCTGCTGTGCTGTGTGGCCTCATCTCAAGCATGCTGTGCAGCTTAGAGCACCACAGTATAAGGAAGACATAAACCTATCGGAGAGTGTCCAGAGGAGGGCTATGAAGATGAGGAAGGGTCTGGAGGGCAAGGCATGTACGGAGTGGCTGAGGTCCCTGGGTTTACTCAGCCCAGAGCAGAGGTGGCTGAGGGAGCAGCTGCAGCTCCGTACAGGGTGCGGAGGGGCAGCGCTGAGCTCTGCTCTGTGTGACAGCAGCAGGGCCCGAGGGAACGGCATGGAGCTGTGTCAGAGGACGGCAGCTGGGGGGTCAGGCTTTGCCCCAGAGGGCGGTGGGCATGGAATGGGCTGCACAGGGCAGTGGGTACGGCCCGAGCTGCTGGAGTTCTAGGAGTGCTAGGACAGTGCTCTCAGACATGGTTTGAATTTTGGGTGGTCCTGTGTGGAGCCGAGAGTTGGACTTGGTGATCCTTGTGGGTCCCTTCCAAATTGGGATATTCTGTGAGTCTATAAATAGCACAGAATAGAATAGGACTAAATAGTTCAGTTGGAAGGGGCCTACCAAGATTTAGTCCAACTGCAGTGCTCTTTGTAATCCAAACACTTTCTCAGGCTAAGCTTCAAAGTCTTCAACCAGAGAATGGATTCAGCAGTAGGTATTAGTGCTCTGCAGCTCACTAACTTCAACTTTTGACAGTAATGGAAGAGTTTTCCATTGCAAGTCTTCACATTTTTGTTTATTTAGCATACACAGACCGCTGTTGCTGGCTTAATATATTAACAGTTATTTAGAGAATAGTCTGTTGAGTATGTTACTTCATGTATGGATTATAAAATATATCTGGCCATTCACTTTATGTTAAGATTTATTTCTTTGCTTTTGCTAAGTAACAAAAAGCTCTTGCTGAGTTTGCTACGCGTATGAAGACCATGTGGTATAAGGGGTTATAAATACACCAGTTAAAAACATTCCAGACAATTATAAATCACTATAATGTGCAATCCCAGTGGTTTGATGAATAATATATTTACGAAGTTATTAACCACTTATCAGAATGATTTGTGTTGTACTTAATTTTATATTCAGTGTAAGTTTTCTGTAAGACCTAAGTTTGTTTTCTTTTGCCAGAAGCATTTATTTCTGAGTCAAAACTCAGCCTCTTTTGCAAAACAGAGGAAAATCAAAGAAGCATGATAATCAGTCTAAACTGATCTAAAGTACTTTAAAAATAGCCAGCCCACCTACTGCACTCGGAGATTATATAGTGCAGCGTACAGAAGCACAGTGCAGGGTAGCTAAGGAGCCATGCAGTATGCAAGCTTTTCCAAATGCATTCAAGGCAGTGGCTCTCAGCAACACATTTGCTCCTGCCAGACCTTCTGCCTCTCACATTCCTACTCTCTTACTGCTAGGTAAGCAGAATGTTTAATTCTGTCCATGGGAAATGGTGCTGCACAGATTTTTGTCTCCAAATTGACAGCTTTAGTGGAGAGACTTGTAGCAGGAGGAGGTTGAAAAGAGAGAGATGGTGCTGTTCAGTTGCTGGTGTGGTGGTGGTAGTGCATCAGTTGTCACTTGGGCTGTCACATTGATGGCCTATGTAAACTGAAGTAAAATTCTAACAGCTAAATCTACAAAGGACTGTAGGCATTCCACTGCCCTGTGTGGGCCTTGCTAGGCTCCACAAAGCCATGCCTAGCTGTCATCCAACTCTGTAATGGTCTTGGCTCTGCCAGGGAGCATGTCACAATTGCCTGATGGCTCTGGAAGGGGTCTAAGGCAAAACATTTCCTTGTTAGTCTTCTCAGCAGTGCTATACAAAACAATTGCAACAGATACTATTTCTTGATGGATCCTATGGTTTTTGTGGTGATGTGTAAGTGCATGATACATATACACTAATTAAATCAAATTGATCTACTTTATAGGGAGTATTTTGATTTTTTTTTCCTTGCTCTTCCCTCTGTCAAGCTCTCTCTGAGAGCTTGTTATAAAACTCTGCTCATCTGTTTTTCTAGTTGTCTGTTATCAGTGTTTTACCTTCAGTTGATTCACATGGCTGGCCAGCTTACCTAATTTCCCAATAAACAGTCTATTGGTGAAAGAGTTTTTGGCATGAAAACAGCATGCATTACAAAAGACACACTAGGAAGAAGAGCTGTATGTATGTGCGTTACCACACTGCTGCTTAGGTCATGTGGTCACGTAGCTGTTTCTGAGGGGAAGTTTGCACCAAAATAAACTTTGAAGTTGAGTAAAGCAAAGGGGATTTTCCCATCACAGATCAAACAGAACGTACTGTGAGCAAAATGAGGAAATCCAGTCTCATGACTTTCAGCATCATTGATTTTGAAAGGGTTAACAACCTGCCTGTAACTGCATCTTATTAATGTAATGCATATTGGCATTTCCTTTGCATACTCCTGTTATGGAATTTGACGAAACAGCTTTTGTTTGTTCACACTTGTCCCTCTTAAAATTTGTATATCATTAATAATTTTTTTTCTGCTTGCAGTTTCTTTTCTATGCTGACAGAAGTCATTCCATTAGTTTAGATTATCATTTTAAGCTTGATTAAAAAGTGTGTAGACTTTTAGTGCTCCTGTAACCAGTTTACATGTTGAGATCTGTTAATAATCTGTCTGCACAAGTTTGTCACTACAGAAATGGAGGTAGATGCTTGTACCTACAATGTGATTAGGCTCTTAATACATTTTTGAATGCATTTTGAGGAGGTAGGAAAAAAGACTTGATAGTGTGAGTCCAAGTTAACATGTGGAATGACCTTCATTGTATCCAAATGAAAGGAATTTTTTTACCTTTTTACAATATTTCGTACGTATATGGTACCCTTTGTTAGTAAATATATTCATAGGATGTGGGTTTCTAGTCTATGTATTATTTTAGATATCTTATTTAGTTGATACTGAAGCTCCCTAGATGTTTAGTGGCATTTCAGAATATCTCAGTCTGTCTGGGGAGAGAGGAACTTGCTGTAGCTTTTTTGTAACCTGGTCTGCCAAGTTTATAAACATCCCTTCCCTTCCCCATTTGTTTCTTCTCATTCAAATCATGTTTAGGAGTGACCTGGTGTGTTTTTTCCAGCTTATGTTTTAAGGGTGGCAGAGAGAAATCCTTGCAGGGAGTTTGTTATGTCGTTATTGCAGTTTATATTCTTGCTTTTAAGATATCTTTAATTCCTGTTAATCTTTGTTCTGTTTTTGTTTAATTCATTGGAAGGATGTTGTTCTCCCATGGGATGTGTTTTTTTCCTTCTAAACACAAGCTGTAAATGCATATACTGGTAATACTGTGTGAACCTTTGAGTCAGCTGCTTCCATCTCTCATGTATTCTATCCTAGACAATTTCAGAAAAATGATTACTATGCCTTATAAGCGCAGACCTAAAATCTCATTTACTGATATTTGCAATGGAAATTAAAATATTTAATGTATGTATTAACTATATATATATATGTTTAAATTTATATGTATAAATAATCCCAGAGTTAACAGACAAGTAGAATTTTACAGGGTTGTTATAGGCACAATGACATCTGTTTTTTATTGCAGTTAATGAGTCTTAATATGATGTGCCATTTTGTGTTATGTAACCATTTATTATTAATCTGTCTCCTGTTGCAAATCAGTTCTCAATGCTTTTTTTTCTCATCATATCTTGAGATACTGTGTAGCTATATATTTATGCCTATTGTAATCAAAGTTAAGATATTCTGCCGTATTGAATTTTTTTTAAGTACTTGAAGATAGATTCTGCATTCTTCATGGAGTAACTCTTGTCCTAATCATTACCAGGAATTGAACCTGGAACTACCAGAGCTAGAGGATAGCTTCACAATTTGAGCCCAAAAAGGCTAAATCTCCTGGCTAGCAGTTGCAGGAGAGTCATGCTTTTTGTGGCTCTGGCAGAAGATGCTAGTTGGAGAGGGAATTATTCTTGTGCAACTCCAAACTGCCAGAGAAATCCAGGGGAATTTGGGGGTTTGCAGGGAATGCAAAATTGGTCTCTTCCAGGAGCTTCCCAGTAAGCATGAAAGGGTTTTGTGTGTGTGCGTGTGCATGTGTGTGATGGATAGTGAGAAATTCTAACATCTGACATTGCTAAGTGCTTTCTGCAGTTTTCCATTAGTGATGGTGGAGTCCTTCAGTGAATCCCTTCAGGAGTAACCATTCGGCATTTCCTAAACCCTTGTCTGTGTATCATGTAAAGCTCAGTGTTACCACTCTAAAGGAAGACCTTGAAAAGTTAAATGCCATTGGAATTTAGTAATGTAGGCCACAGTGTAAACTGTGGTTAAGTTGAGCTGAGGCCTGCTTCAGAGAAGAACCTGTATTTGATTAAGCCCTGCCTCTAGCTAGATAAAAATGAGTTTGAAGTAGATTAATATAAAAACAGTTAAAAGCTTCCTCGTTGTTGTCAGTTTCCAAAATGAAACTTGTCAAGAGTTTGGCAGGAAGAGTTCAAAGGCAGATCTTATTCTGAGCTGAGAAAAACAAACCCAAAGGAGCAAACAGCAATATGGATCTTCTCATGTTTGGTTGACTTAAATGAATTTTCTCAGTGCACGCTGTGGCTTTATGGCCTTCATTTCTACTTGCCAAGCCATTTTTCTCCAGACTACAGCCCTTCAAGAGCTGTGTCTCATAGCTTTGTCTCGCGCAGAAATTTCTTCTGTACTGCTTGGCCTATCTTCTCATGGCCTTCATGAATCTTCTCTGACATTTACTGTGCATAATTATTATGAGAACATAATCCGAGGGCAAAACTCGAAAGATAGTCTTGGACTCAATAAGAAACTGTCTGAGAGAGAATTGAAGTGGAGACAGCACAGCCTAACATTGGGGTTTATGTCAGAATTTTTGCTGGAATCTACTTCCATCTGTAACTTCAGGTGGCACATGACCACTGTGTGCCACACACCTTGGCCTGCTGTGGACACTTGCACAGCTTGGAGACAGGATAGTATGACTTCTTGTCATTGATTTGGACATAAATTCTGAGGTCCCAGTGATGAGTAAAAAATGGCACTACAAATGCTACCAAGTGATTATCAAAACCAATGTAATACTGGAAAGTTTGGGCTTTGACACCCTTAATACTTTTTTCCCATATCCTTTTGTATATACAACTAGGTCACGTTAGTGACCACAGGCATGAGTCTCCATTCCATTATACTGGTTTTATGCCAGAATAACCACATTGGTTTTCACAGTATAAAAAAACTGATGAAATGTGGTGAAAAATGGATCCCATACATATTCCAATCTCGGAGTGACTTAATATTTGTTGCTAAAACATTCTAAACCTTTAAAAACAACAATTCCACCAGTCACATTATGGATTTAGAGTTTGCTGTCTCATGGCTTGCCAGAACTAGCAGCAAATGCTGGGAAACAAGCATGACTTTAATCGTGGCAAATCATGGGATATTTAATTCTCAAATTTGACAGTCATCTAGGAAGGACAGCTAGTGCTCTTCTATATTGATCTCATTGTTGAAACATATCTTTTTTCCCCCAATCCCTATTTTAGGGTAAAATAATCGTTTCTATAGATGTAGGGTATTTGTTCCTTCTAGATGGCAGCAGTTTGAAATCAGATTAAGAGCTAAATTAATGGAGAGTTTGAGAAAGGAAATGAGGCAGAAGTAAGATGCAGGATATTTCATGGGTCTGTAGGTTTTTCCTTGACTACAGAATAATGAAGTTTGTCATTATTTTGACAATGTATTTGCATATATTTTTTCATTAATACACGTATGTAAGCATACATAGTTCCTTTAATTTGCTACTTGCTAACTTACTGCTCTGTTTGAGCTGTAAAGGGGGACTTGTGGTTTCTTTAAATGTCTGAGGGTAGCAGGCTTGTTCCTGCTTCTGATAAAATTAGTTGCAAATCTCTGGTCGACAGCAGTAGGAGAAATCTCCTTATTTGTGATGGTCATAAGTTAATACTCCTGACAAGCAGGACAGACTGTAGTGTCAAAGGACAGCTTGCTTGCTTGCTTGCTGAGGAAGCAGAGGTATGTAAAAGGAGTATAGGATCTGTTGTAGTCAAGACTTTGTTGCACCATAGATTTCCTGTATAACTCAAAACTAGTTAAAATGGTTTACTTTTCAATCTGTAAACTGAGAACAACAGCGCAGCCTTATATTAAAAAGCAATGATAAACTCAGATAAAGTGATCTGTAGCAAATGTAGTGGCTAGGAGGGATTTCTCATATGACTCAGGCATAAGCTTACTCTGAAACAGCTGGGTAAATAGTCCTAGTGATTAATTTATTATTAGTTAATTAGTTCAGTTAATTAGTAACTGGTAAAGTAACAGCTGTTGCTCCTGCCTGTTGTGTAAGAGAATTGTGACCCTTGGCCTTGTGTTATGCTCCTAGTAGTGTAGTGTTAGGCAGCAAACTGATGATGCTGGAAGTCAATTATTGCCTTTTTTTTCTTTAGATATGTACTTAAACAGCTGCATATTAATGTGGTGCAGTGTGTCAGCTGAAATGTGATAACTGAGTGCACTTTCAGGCTGAGGCACATGGAAGGCAAAGAACCTTCATTTCATTTGTAACAAAAATGTGCTATTTAAGGGTTGAGGATGTTGGTTTGACTGACTTGTGGTAATGTATTATTCCTTGGTAATTCAATCTGATTTCATATAAAGGTTTAGGTAAGAAATTGCAGTTGTTCTTTCTGGTATTAGCATCTCCAATTACATGAAAACAAGTCTGACAACATAAAGGTCTAAAAGTTTACGTTGGTTAACAGTATTAATCTTTCTTTTTCTTTCCCTTCCAACGTCTACTCATTTAACATAGCTGAAGAAAATAATTTCTTATTCATGGTTCATTTTTTATGGGCTGCTGTCCCTAACTGATCTGGGGGAGAAAAAAAGAAAATTTTCTGCCAACCAGAAATTCTGAGAAATTCTCATTCTGGAAACAACAAACGTATTTCTGTGTTCCCTGGTTCCTGCAGCTTCTCAGTGAAAATGGCATTTGTCAGGTAACTGACTACTAGCTTGGTATTCATTTGTTGGTATAAATGGGCCATTTTTTTTTCTTTTTTTTTTTTCTTTTCCTTTTTTGGTCAGCATTTTTCTTAGGACTGCCTGGAATTCTATCACAAGGCTTCCAAGCTCTTGGTTGGTATTTGCTGGTAGGTGATTGGAAAGTCTGGAACTGCTGAAAATTATTGGGATTTCCATGGTTTCTTAGTAGGTAGTCATTCATTTTAAGGCTGACGTTTCCAGAACTTGAAACATAGTGACTGAAGCTGTGGAAGCCTGGTGTTTTCCCTCTTTGGGATACTCATCAGGGCAGATCTGCCTCCTGATTCCACTCTAAACTTACTTTTATTTCATGGGAGCCATAACCCACCTCTTTCTCCAGCAAAAGATGAGCCTACCTTGCTTTCAGCTAGCTAGCTAGGGTCTGGGTAGCAATCCAGCTGTGAAAGCGTGAAATTTAGTGTGGGCTAATTCCTGTATGCAGCTTACCCAGCTTCTTTGGGTGCGTCCTGCATGGCTGCTAGACCACAATGGAAACTACCCACGCAGCTTCAAACAGCTAATGATGCGGCCTTGCACCCACCACACCCAGCGTCTGGAAGATTCTGGCCCATCTTGTGGAGTAACACTATGCAGAGTTACAGCATCTGGCTTTGGCAAGTCTACAGGCACAATCTTTGAAACAAAAACAAAACTATGCATCTTCACCACTCTTTCTTCCCTTATTTACATGACTAAATGCTGCAGTGTACACATGTGGGTAAGAGCAGGAAGAAAGCTCAGGGAGGGGAAGTGGCAGAATCACTGTCCCTGCAGGTGTTCAAGAAACGTGGAGATATGGTGATGGAGGATGTGGTGAGTGGGCATAATGGGAATGAGTTCACGTTGAATTAGATGATCTTGGTGGTCTTTTCCAACCTTTATGATTCTACGGATGCACCTTAGCAGTGGTTACAAAGGAATTGTAGTGGCTCTGTCCCTTGCAGGATCTGCTGCTTGAGCTGATCAGCATCTTCCAGCCACACCAAGAGTTTCACATGAATTAGGCAGAGCTGGTGTTTGTGGTGTGAAGGCTGTCTAAAAGGTGTCAGATTTGGACTTCAAAACGGAGGGAGTTTTATCAGACATTTTTACAGGCAGATTTGCAAATGCACCCATCCCTAAAGCCTGCATCTCTGTATGTATCTCCACAGCACAAACTTCTTTCCTTGTCACCTTTGTATGCTGATGACACATAAGTCCTGGGATTCATGTGCAGGCACAGAAAAAAGTTTTCTTGCTGTCTTGCTTGTATTGCTTCAAGTATACTTCTCATGTTGAGAAACTGAACACTTTCTGTTTCTTTTACTTCTCTGGTGACTTGCACTTCACAGATCTTCATCTATTGATGTCTGGAGGTGGCCAAGATAGCAAATACTTTCAGAAGGTAGATGACAAAAGAAAGCAAGAATTGTTTTTGGTCTTCTTTGGCAGGCTAGGTCATTCCACCATTTCAAACACTTCTGCAGAAGGCCTTGCTCTGGGAGAATGCATCTGATCTTCCATGGTTGAAGTGATTTCCACATGAATGCATTGTGTTCTTCTTGTGCAAATACCTGTGCCTGTGAAGAGATTTGAGCCCATAAACACTGTTCTGACTGTTTTGTTTGTCTTTGAAGATGACTGCCAACCTTAGACTTCCACAGCAGGAATCTTGCGTAAGACCACATGTGAAAGAAAATCATCCATGTAACATTTAAAATCCATTGTTTTGTTAGTTAAGAGGAAATGCAGTTAGACCAGTTTTTTTATTTTTTTATTTTTAATGGCTTTTTCACAGCTTTCATGATCTTGTGGGAGCATGTAATCATAGAGTATTAAAGGAAATCCAAGCTACTAAAAGCTAGATTCATCTGTTATCTTGTTAAGAGGAAAATGAATGTGATGAGTGGATTGGTAGGATTAAGTCACTACAAGCAATCGTAACCTTCTGTTGCCTTTGCATATAGGAAACCTGATAATGTTAGTTGTCTCTACCATAAGGGAGCAGAAGGATGTTTTCAAGCGTATGTTTTATTACAAAGTGAAACGTGATGCTGTAGGCACAAAGCATAGCAAGAGAGTATGTAAACACTCGCATACATGTTCATGTATATACACATGCATTCTTCTGGTACATGTACATTTCTTTCCAGATGAAGTTGGAGTCCTGGCTGCTGTGAGAGTTTGATGGCTTTCTTGTGCAATGTGGGTGTTTATCATTCTGCTGTAATTGTTCGTATTGTTATGAGTTTCCACTTGGGAGCCATTTTCAGGCACATGTTCCTGTTAACCAAGGTCAGTGCTGAGCCAGAGAAGCAGAGCACAGGTGGTATGTCATAGTTAGCCTCTTTCTTTTGGCTGCAGACAGTGGCACTTCTCAATTTAATTTATGATTAAACCATTGCCCTGAGATAATACAAAAAATATTAGCGCATTTCTGCCTGGATTTCAGAGAAATGGTTCTTTAAATAAACAAGGGAAAAAATGAGTGAATGCTTAAAAAGGGACTGAGGATCTGACCAAAATCCTATTGAAGTCTGTGGAAAGACTCCTTGGATTTCAGCAGGCTCTGCTTGTCCTTAATACACACTGCTGTGTCTAATCCCAGGTGGGAGTATCACACTGTTAGACTGGAAGTGGCTCCTTGCCTCTCGTAAGGTGCTGTGCTGGTGGCAGTGGAGAAAGCCCAGGGTGATGGGAGAGTTCGTGGCAAAGAGATTTTTTTTTCTGCTTGGATGGCAGCTAGATTCTAAACAAAAAAGCCCTACGGGGAGAAATACATCAGGGTCATTACAACTGTCATTTGGCTGTTACTAACTTGTATTCTTGAAATAAACTGTTAACACAATTTTGCTGATTCTTGCCAACCAGCAAGGGCAAGCTGGCTGTATTTTTGGATCTAGAATGGGACTGCAAACTTTAGAAATCCTATCTACAGTCAGCTGATCAAAGAATATGGGAAACAGTGTTTTGATGTTAACCATCTTACCTGCAGAAATCCATGCTTGTGTATGCACTTATGTACACACTCTGTGTTTTTGCCAGTTTTCAGTGCAGGCTATTGAAAGTTCCACCAGATTTTTACCTGTTCTTGAATTATATCATTAAAAACCTGTGATAAGGTAATGCTTTAAGATGAAGGATGTTGATGTTATTGACTTGGATGAGGTTTTTGAGCTGTTTACATGGTGTAATGGTGTTGATTTTCATTCAGAGTGGATAAAAGTCAGATTTTAGCTCTGTTGATCAGACTTTTCTTGTTAGAACTGCGCCTCCTTTCCAGAGTAAAGGAATAATTGCTTATTCCTTCCAAGACCTTGATGTTTTTCTCAGTTTGTGCTGTTTAGCCTGGAACAAACAAGACAAAAATTCTTTTTCACAGTGCCTAAATTGCCAATATCCATGATGTGGAAATTCAAGGCCTGAGAAACAGACCTGTGACTCCATTTGGTGATACTACCCTTATGCCATGGCTTCATCTGGCAAAAGCAGTGAGAGGGCTACCTCATGCAGTGCAGGAGAAGAAATAGTGGTTTTCTGCTGGTTAAGCTTGGTGTATTTCTCTCCAGTACGTATGCTTTCTTCCCAGGGTCTGGTTGTGGCAGAGAGGCCGTGTGGTATAGCAAGAGACTTTTTTTATCACAGCAACTAGACTGTTTTGCTGTATGTGATTGGCATTGGTGGTGACAGTAGCCTGGAGTTCAAATTTGGCAATAAATACCAGTGGGAGGCAAACTATAGAATATAGAATACATAATCATCAGGTTGGAAAAGACCTCCAAGATAATCTAGTCCAACTGTCTACCTGCCACCAATTTTTCCTCACTAAACTGTGTCTCTCAGTACAACATCTTAATACTTCTTTGACGCCTTCAGGGACTGCGATTCAGTCACCTCCCTGGGATGCCCTTTCCAGCTCCTGACCACTCTTTTGGAGAAGATGCTCTTCCTAATATCCAACCTCAAATTCCCCTGGTGCAACTTAAGGCCATTCCCTGTAGTCCTGTCAGTTATAACATGGGAGAAGAGGGCCACCTCTCCACAACCTCCTTTTGGGTACCTGTAGAGAGTGATAAGGTCTCCCCTGAGCGTCCTGTGCTCTAGACTAAACAGTCCCAGTTCCCTCAGTCGCTCCTCATAAGACTTGTGTTCCAGACTCCTCATCAGCTTTGTTGCAGCTCTCTGGACCCACTCCAGGGCCTTGGTATCTTTCTTGTGAGGGACCAAAATCTGAATGCAGCACTCAAGGTGAGTACAGGGGGTTGATCACCTCCCTGTTCCTGCTGGCAGTGACATTTCATATACAAATCAGGATGCCATTGGCCTTCTCGTCTACCTGTGCACCCTGCTGGCTGATGTTTTGCCAAGCATCAACCAACACTTTCATGTCCAGGTCGTCAGTAAATATATTAAACAGGACTGGCCCCAGTGCTGACCCCTGGAGAACCCCACTTGTGACTGGTCACCAGCTGGATTTCACTCCATTCACCACCACTCTCTGGGCCCAGCCCTCCTGCCAGTTCTTTACCCAGCAAAAAGTGTAGCCCTCCAAGCCACAGGCTGCCAGCTTCTCCAGGAGAATACTGTGGGAGACAGTGTCAAAGGACTTGCTGAAGTCTAGCTAGACTATGCCAGCAGCCTTTTCCTTGTACACCAAGTGGGTCACTTGGTAATAGAAGGAGATCAGGTTGGTCAAACAGGACCTGCCTTTTGTTAACCCATTCTGACTGGACCTGTCCTGCGTGTGCTGCCTCATCTCACTCAAGATGATCTGTGAATGTTTTGCAAGAGTAATTACAATGTTTCATTGAAGCTGAGCAGAGAAAGATGTATAAAAGTTTGTCTGGATTCTAAGTCAGTGTTTCACATTTGCTGTGTTGCTTCACTTGGAAAGTTTCGCTATGATTCTCTGTAACTCAGTTATATCACTTAAGTACTGCTTAGATGCCTAATTTCTGCAAGTTGAGTGCAATCCAGTCCAGCAAATGCTGCAAGCATATAGAATGGATTTCCCATTGCACTGAGACACTTGTTTTATTGAGACTAAGTTGATATTTTTAATATGATACTGAATTTGTTTGAAGTACTTGACTGTGCCAAGCCTTGCAAAATTGGAGGAAACAAAATTCAGTAAATGTACAGCATAGAATTTCTTGTATGTGCTGTGAATGTTGGCATGGAAGGAAACTGGATTAGGTGAACTGTACTGATCTTGCAGAGTATGTCGTATGTTTCTTTCTTACATAAAAAATATCCTAAACTCATTTACTTGATGTCAGCCTGGAATGAATCTACTTTATCCAATGATGTTATACTCATGCTACTGATACAGTTGTGTTTTATTACCTGCTTGATGCAAGCCATAAGTAATACAGAGAGTATTGGGTATGTGTTTTAGTTTCAGATGCAGAACTTGTGATGCAATCCACTACAGGTCTTATGCATATATGCACTGAGCATATTTTTGAGTTACTGTACTTTGAAATCTGTGCCAGACATCTATGCAGCCAGACAGTAAACAAAGAATGCAATACCTTAGGCCAGGAACCTTCAACAGCACAGAGGGCTTACCTCAGAGACTACAAACAGGAAGCATAGCATGTGTTAAGTCACAAAGGTTAGTGGGCCAACGGAGAGCAGTGCTGTGCCTGTGAGTTACACGTATGGGATCTGGAGGCACTGGGAGTTTTGCCACTGGTTTCAAAAGGGGTAAGACTTGAACAACTGTATCTACAGCCATTTAATTCCATTGGCATTAGTGAAATTGCGTCAGAGTTGGTTGAGATTTGATGCAAAAAGTGAATCTGATCTCCTGTTAAAAGGAATTGGGAAATTTACATTTATTGCTTCATTCAAAAAAACTTTTTTCTCTTCCTGTGAGATACCTTATGAACATTTTGCCTTAATTTATGTAAGAGTGCTCTTCAGCTAAACCCACATTCTGGTGCTATTGAACACAGATTCCACTGCATGAGAAAATATTATAAATGCAATGAATATTAACTGCAGCCTCTTCCAGATCCCAAAATGGGACTTTAAATTACAAAGTTTTGATATGTGGCTTACATGTTCCTGGAAATTCTGTGAAATTCATCACAAGATTGAAGAAAACATTTTTTTTCCCAAAGCCAAAGCTAAGGTTAGGAGCTAAGCTTGAGACAATCTGGTCTGGCTGCACAATTTCTAGTAAACTTCAAGCAGACTTGAAGAACTATTTCACATTCCTCAGTTGCAAGTGAATATGTAGTTGTAATGAAAAGAAAAAATAATAAAAAATAATTCTTATGGAAATGAGAAATCAAGTATAAAATGTATTTATAGAAAGCAAGGCTGCTAAAGTATAATAGTACTGTTTTTTCTTTTTCTTTTTTTTTTTTTTTTGGTAGAGATTTTACATTTAGTTAGTTTTCATGTGATTCAATTCTTTTTGATTTATTTGTATTAATGATTAATATGACGTGTCAGAATAATGTAATGGACAGCTAATGATACTATCCTCAGAGCCATCAAAATTAAGTTGTTATGCCTGATGGGAAATGTAGTTTCAGATCTTTTCTTCTCATGATAATGAAAAACATTCATAATGTCAAAAATTGTTTTCCTTATGTGCCAAACAGTACAATGGAGAAATTTGGAGAGTGTTTACAGCTCTTGGCTCCTCTCTTTGGAATATCTGTACGCTGGCTCTACTGAAGCAGGAAAACTAATGTTCTTAAGGAGGTAGAGGAGAGAATGAGTAGCAGAAGATGCTGAATTGCAGAGCAGTCAGATAGGAGGAAAACTACCAAATGGGATTTCTCCCAGTTGGTCATGTCCATAGTCCAGAGAGCTCAATCTCTGAACTTCATCCAATAGCAAGAGGAGACTCGTAGGAAGACTGATGTTTCTGCCAGTGTGCTTTCTGGGAAAATGAAAAATATTATCAAGAATTGGTCTTTGGACATCAGTGGCAGTTCTGCAGTAAGAAAACAGACTAGTAATTGACTAACTTAAAGGTATTAGTCATATTGATATTCTCCTGTCTCCCTCTCTTTTGTCCCCTGGAAAAATAAACTAAAAATCACAGATCTATCTGCCAGCTTTACAGCATACAAATATGCTGTAGTTTGAAGTCTGGTGCAATACTTTGCCCATAGGAACCAACTCTACAGTCTAATCTTGGACTGCCTGCTCAGATATACATATAGAAAAGAAAGAAGATAGAAAAGCCTTTCATCCTTTTCTTTGCAGTTGCCATACTGTATGAAGAGAGTTTTCTGAACAGAGTTTTGAGTTTGAGATTCTGCATTTTCTTTGGGGTTTATCTGAGGTGTCCACATCTTCAGCCTTCAGCAGTAAATATGAGGGGTTCTCTGAAAGTAATGCCTCCTATTTTATTATTGAGCTTTGCCCATGAGGTAAGAGATGGATGTTGGTGGTATGGAAGTAGAGGTTGAACATTTTTACCAATATTCCATTACATTTTGTTGCTGTATGACAGATGGGCGGAAGGGCTGTCTGACAAAAGTCTGACATGGCAGTGTATATGGGGTGAAGGTGTGTCACTGACTTCCTCCATGTAGAAGAAACAGCACCCACTGACATATGTCAGTGCTTGCTGAACGTCGATGGAGACCAAACAGTGGATGTGACCACTTTGAGGTAGTGGGTAGCATGTTTCAGCATTAGAGACAGCGACAGTGGGTCACCTCTACTGGTGCAGATTTTCACGAGCACGGCATGCGAGCTCTTGCTTACTACTGTTGAAAAGCCACAGCTAAAGGTGGTGACTGTGTTGGAAAAAATAGCATTTTGTAACAGAGAATTTGTTCTATCAGTGTTACAGTGCTCTTTGTAGTATTTTCTATGGAAATAAATAGGAGGCATTACTTTCAAAGTGACCTACATATCTGGCTGAGACCTCTTAAATCAAGGAACTGGTTTTTGTCCAGAACTGTAGAAGACCGTAATCTGTCCAGAACTAGGGAGATGGTTTAAATTCTCAAGATTTTGTGCTGTGTGAATGCAATGCCCTCATGATGTGAGGAAGAGATTTTAGCTTCAGGAGCTGGGTTTGCTCTGTCCCCTGCGGGCTTATGGTCTTCTTTTGTTTGTTTGTTTTTTGTTTATTTTTCTAGACCAAGAGCAATGTTACTGTGAAATCACAGCTTCCCATGCTTTCTGTACCTTGAGCTGTATGATGGTCATATATGTGGGTTGTAGAAGGGCAAATAAGGCTCTTTAAGCAAAGTGCAGATAACAGAATTACATTCATCAACTCTTCACAGGAGGCCTATTTAGTTAATAATAATACAGCTTTTTCTTTTTTTTTTCTTTTTTTCTTTTTCCATTTTAACTGTCATGAGTTCAAGCTTGTGTTAGCTGCTTTTGTTATAATTCACTTTGGCTTTTCTTCAGCCCTTGCCCTTTGCCTTAGTGATCTCTGTTTTCCTTCCATCTGTAGCTTCTTTTCTTACGTTTCTCTCAAGCAGATTCCTTCCATCTACCACAAGAATGGATACTCAAATCAATTGTTGATTGAAATCCTGGCTCCCTGGGTGTTTCCCTCTGCCGCCTTTAGTTCTGTCAGGATTCAAGATACATTTGTTTTTCTTTCTTGCCATTACACAAATACTGCTCCCCAGTAGGACTTTGAAGTTCGTATTGTATTCATTAATAAGATTTTAAATCTTTTCAAGACAGTCCCTCCTAGCCCTTCTCCACCAGCAGGATGTGTAGCCCACTGCATATGAATTGGTTCCGGGAGTGGGGCCAGGGAGCTGGGATAGCTATTTCTCCAAGCATAGGAGAAGGGACTTCTGGATGCTGGCTTGAGGGTTGAGGGAAGGAGCGTGGCCATCTGTGCTGAGCATGGGTCAATCAGCTCCTCACAGTGCCATTGGCAGTAATGGGGAGTGGGGTCAGCTAGGACCCTAGGGGTCTCACAGTTTATAAACCAGCTGGGATTTCAAAAGTTAGTTTGACTGAACTGGGACGAACTGTCTCCAGCACAGTTTTGGCTACCCACAACCTCTGTTGGCTCAGCCCCCTCCTTCTAATGCCAACGCATTGCCTAATGATGTCAGCGGGTGTTTTGGGTTTGTAAGGAATGCAGGAATGGGTTCTCTGAAGAACAGAATGTGTATGTAGAAATGCTTTAAAACAGAAAGACTCTTTGCAGAAACTTTCTTTAAACATTTTAACAAGAAACCTGAGCTTCTTCCAATTCCTTGGGTGTTGTTTTTAATAATTATCCTTGCAGGTAGCTCATATTCTTCCAAGCTGTTATCAAATACTTTTGTGAAATGCTTCAGGGGAGAAATATCTCAGAGAATCTGGGTACAGCATTCACCAGCTGCTTGAATGCCTTTGAAATCTGTGAGACTTCAGAAGCTTAAACGCTTTTCTGAATTTCACCTTTTTGGATCAGTGTGGCTATTCTGGTGAATCTTCTGTGAAGATTTTAATCTCTCTCAAGGGTTAAAGAATTCCAGCTCTACTTGATGCTTGTCCTAGCATTTAACTGTGCCATACTGTGTTATCCTCCCCTCTACACTGGTCTGTTGAGGCCATGTCTGGAGTACTGTGGGCAGTTCTGCGTTCCTTAGTTCAAGAAAGACAGGGGGCTTTTAGAAGGAATCCAATGGTCGGTCACAGAGATGATTAAGGAGTGGAGCATCTCCTTTATGAGAAAAGGCTGAGAGACCTGGGGCTATTCAGACTGGAGAAGACTCAGAAGGGATCTTATCAATTCTTACAAATATCTAATGAATAGATGTCAAATAGATGACCCAGGCTCTTTTTGGTAGCTCCAGGAATACAAGGGGTAATGGACACAAACTGGAACATAGGAAGTTCCATACAAACACTAGAAAAAGCTTCACTGTGAGAGTGACAGAGCACTGAACGAGCTACCCAGAGAGACTGGATTCTCCACTTTGGAGATGTTCAGACCCTGCTTGGATGCTTTTCTGTGCAACTTGCTGTTTAGCAATAGAGTTGTACTGGATGATCTCTAGAGGTCTCTTCCAACCCCCACAATTACACGATTCTGTTTCTATGTAGGTCTTTGCTAGGCTTGTTGCACTCTTTGATTGTCTCTGAGCAGAATGGAAAGGAATAACCATGGTACGTCAGAGTGTATTTCCTGCTGTCGTTAGCGTATCTTCTCTCACCATTTCTTTTCAAGTAGTGCTCCTTTCTTTTTACACTTTTCTCTTCTTAATGGCATGTAAGGTCTGAGGCAGGAGTTCTGTGCTTTGTAGTATCTGTGTTGCTCATGGTGTGATGCAATCCCTTTGTCCAAAGGGTTCTAATGCCTCCTTGGTGGGGCTCACAGTCAGTGACTGTTTACTATGTGCTTGTGCAATGGCCTGATTATAGTTTGGTCCAGACAGTATTCACTTTTCTAAAGTGATGTGAGAATTCAGGGATTTCTTATTGAGTGTTGGACGAGTTCATCAGATGTATGTGCTTGCCATTGGATATGTGTGTGACTTTATGTTCACCAGTTTCATCAGGTAAAAGTATTTCTGGTAGCTTCAACATGAAAGGTATATTTTCTGAAATGTGTTAGCTTGTTAGTGTTCAAATGCAAGATGGATGTCAGATAACCTACTGTACCAAAGTGTTGAATCAATTTCCATTTTTCAGCCACTACTATGCACTGGCATTTCTCAGACTGAGACAACACCAACTGTGTATGTGTTTTTTTTATTTTCTGTTGGAGAAATGTCATTGGCCTTTTCTGACCTTGTCCTACAGTCACACGTGAGACTTTGAGAAGTCTTTCTACAAGGCTTCTCCCTTGTTACAGTAATACTGCAGAGTTCTAATTCCTGAATTTCCTGTTAGAACATAAGTTTTTTACAGTGGTGAAGCTTTTAATAGTGTTTGAAGTATTTGGCATCAGGGTAGAGATTTTTATATGCAATATATTAGTCAGTGTGACTTTTTAAACCTCTAAAAAGAGTGGCTTGTGCAAGAAGCTTCATATTCCCTAGTAAATCATAGAACTGTAGTCATGGGAGGGAGCTCAGGCGACCAGTCCATCTCTACTCTGCAGCAGAGCCAAGGACTATTTTTGACAGTGATTTGCCTAACCTTTCCATGATGGGCTGCAGTGCTGAGGAATCCAAGGCCAGCCTCGATGAGATGTTCCAGTATACTGCTGTTTTTGTTAGTTATTTTGTTCTGAGAGCTAACAAATCTTCTTTCACCACATGGTAAGCAGTTCTTCTAACCTTGATGGACCTGAAGAACAGTTGATCACTGTCATATTCAAAAAAGCATCTTGCATATTTGAAGACTTATGTCTTCCCTTAGTCTCTTTTCTAGACTAAACAAATCCAAATCTTTTAGCTTTTCTTCCTAGATCATGTATTCCAACCTGTTTTTGTTTTTTCTTTTTTCTTTTTTTTCTCTTGCTCTTCTCTGGACTCTTCAGATTGTCTGTACAAATAATGAAGCATACTGTTTAAAATTGGACAGTATTTTTTATTTGAGACATCACTTAATACCAAGAAGTGTAGAATAATTACTTCTCATGAAATGCCATGCACATTTTTATCTGCAAGAATCACGCTTCTAACTTAGTTTGCGCAAAGTTGTATCTGAGATTTTGTTTTTGCTTTTTTTTTTTTTGCAGTTTTGTAGCTTACTTGCTTTCCTCTGCTTTGTAATTGTGTGTTTGATTTTTGTGCCCAGGTGCAGAACTTTTCTTTCTATTACATCTTACTGTTTTCTGAGCCAATGTGATAATTGGAAACTCTTTGAATCCTGTTTTGTGAAGGTTTTTCCACTCTTTGCAGCTGGATGTCTTGCAAATTTGAGTGTACCTTAATATTCCATCCTTCTACTTGTTAATGAAGACCCAGAATAGAACTGGGCTTTAGGGTAGCATTGTACAAAATGAAGCTTGATGTATATTTTCCACTGCATTACTAATAACAATACAGTTTTCAGCCAGCCATCCTTAATAATATCCTCTGTGGAACTTCTGCTGGCTTCCTGATGAAAGTGTTGGGGACTGGGTTTGTGCGGCATTGTGTCAGTCTTTCTGAAGTCAGCATCCTGTCTTCTGGTTCCCCTTTCACCTTTGGGCCATAAAAGTGCAACTGAGAAGAATGTTCGGACTGGTCTGTCATGATTTATTTTTCACCTCCATTAGGAAAGTTGGCCAGAACACTACTTGTGTCTCTGGTTCCCTCGGCCCTTCTCTAGAGCCAGAAGTCACTTCTGTGCAGTCTTGTCTGAGTCACACCTGGCTCTTTTATTCGAGCTTGAGAGGAGCACTGGGCAATGGCTGAATTGCTAGCTGAAGCTTGGCACTGTGACTGTTATCTCATGGATTTGGGCTCCTGGCAGGCAGGCAGCTAACACCCTAGGAAGCAGGGTTGACAATGGATGTCTCTGTTCATCTCAGAAAGAATTTTAACAGAAAAAAAATATAAAAATCTTGCCCTGATAATCATCAACCAAGCAAACAAAAACAAACACACACACCAACCAAAAAACCCTGCCAAAAACCAAACCAAAACAAAAAACAACCCAAAAAGAGAGAACGCAGCAATTTACCTATAGTCTGTGTATTCAGTAGCAGGTTTCCCAATACTGAAACAATCCCTCTATGTTTCCCAAATTATTTAATAGCAATAAACATACTCATCAGCTGACTTGTCTTTCAACCACTATGAGAAATTTTTTAAAGGGCTCCTTTATTTTTTTTCCCCCCATCATTCCTGGCAAATGCACAAATATCTAAATGAAGTCACCTTACTTAAATAGAAACTAATAGAAGAGCTGGTTGAACAAATAGTTCAGGATCTGCTCACAAACATGCACTAAGCTGCTGGGTGAAATTCACCTTGGACAGAGACAAGAATTGCACCATTTTAGCTCAAAAGAAATTAACTATACACCTTGTGCTTTAGTCAAGCAAGTAGAGTGAACTGGGAAAGCAGAAGAGGGATTTTAAGACTGCTGGCCTGCTAACTCTAGCTATTTATAGCAAAAGAGAATAATCATAGAATAAGATGAAAATATTTCATTTTTATAGCTCCATATAAGATGAAGTTATCCTTAAGTGAATCACAGCCTCTGAACCAATAAACAATGGAGTAATGTGTTTAAAAAAGAAAAAAATATTAATGAAAACATGACTTTATTTGTCTCTTCTGGAAGCTTTCTGTGTCAGTTACAGTAGTAAACATGACTTCTGTGAATCACTAGAGATGAAAAACAGCCGTATACTTGGGCTTCAGTGGTTCATATGGGTTTATAACAGTTTTGTATCTTTTGAGCATTCAGGAAAATCCGGCCTACAGATTTTAAACTATGATTCTGGCTACAGAGGCACAACACATTCTTTTCTGTTTTTAATAAGTCTCTCTCTTTGTGCAACAAATCCTTCTGAAAAACTGCACCAGCAGTGCTAACCAATGGGTAGCAGCTAAAAGCTGAGGGGAGAGGAATTGCTTTGGCTGGATGGAGACTACGGGATTTGTACACCCAAATTTCTATTGTTTTTAATAGGAATTTGGCTTCAAAAATCTTAGCATTCATATGTGTTCAGTCTCTAACAACTGGAGGTCTCTACCCATGCATTCCTATCTTCCTGGATCAAATCCTCTCCTGGCTGATGCACCAGCCAGGGGAAAGCAGATATGTCGTTCTGCACATCCTTTCTTAAGATTCCTCCCTTGTTAGGTGCACTCTGTTGCTTTTCTGAACAAGAGCACCCACCATCTACTGGCTAGATCTTATAGCTGAAAGGAGGAGGGCCCATATTCTACCAAGAGGGCAGAGGTCACTTAACTATCTTAAGAAAATTTACTATATTATAACGTGGATTCGTTTTTCCCATTCTTTTCAGTGGCTTTTCAGAAGATTGAGAGACTTTGTAAATATACAGGGCACTTATGCGCGTTACCCCATTTTTTCAATACCTTCCGGCATACTGCCATTCTGATTCTCCCACAAAGTAATGAAAGGAAACTTAAAAATGAATAATAATTATGAAAAATCTATGAATAACACCAGAAATTGATTACCTCAGTTCAGTTCAGATGGAAACTCTGAATGAAAACCCAGAAACTTAAGTTTATAACAAGGCGCTGCGCATTTAATTTCTGATGACCTAAGTGATTATTGAGAACTTTAGAATTATTTACAGTAGGCTGTGTGTTACTTTAATGCATTCAGTTAATCTCTGGGTTGTGTGTAGTGAACGTAACTTGGTGAGGTGATTGCAGGTGTTGATAAGTTAGCTGCAAGCAAAGGGGAGATTTTTGCAGTGATGTTTACATTTTCCCCATTCTTTCGAGTGACTTCAATTTATGTGGAAGAGCACTAGCTACACAAGGACAGCATTAACTACTACATATGCTGAGGAAAAATTGCAAAGCAGTGTATTCCTGAGGTGCAGTTAGGTTAACATATGTTCAGTGTAAGTTAGCTAAGGAGGAGGATGTCAGAGGAATGAGTATCTTAGAAACCTTGATCAGGGCATCAAGACAACGGGACACATCATTTTGACATGAAGAATTTTTATAGATTGCATGGGACTGGCAGTACTCCAGTATTAGTTCCAGACTGAAATGAAATTCCGTTCTATATCTTCCTTTGTGTTAGAAACCTGAGTACCAAGTGGTTATTGCACTGAACTATATTACGTGCACTATTTAAGCACACTGAGTACCGTACATGATTATAGCTCTATTTTTAAGCACACTTCTCTTTAACATGTTTTTACTTAGAATGGCTCTGTAGGTTAATATTGGACTCAACCCATATACAGAGTGCATGGGATTCTGGAGGGAAGCTGCATTATCTGCCAGTGCTGAGCATAATGAAGAAGGAAAGTGCTTTCCCACTGTGTGAAAAGAGTGTATGATTGGTCATGATACTTTTGCTTTTCTGCCCATTGCAGCTGATGCTTTCATTCCAAGAAAATAGGCAGTCAGTGCAGAGAAGGTGGTGGCTGAAGTTCTCCACCTGTTCCTATAGACATGAGGCTTTCTGGCAACGTAGCACAATTCTGTGCAGTCAATTGAACCTCAGGGGCTAGTGGGCTAGATGGATGGGAAGAATTATCTTTAAATGCCTCTTTAGTGCTTAAGGATGTCTCTAGGTGTCACTGGTATTCCTCTGCCTTCCCACCTACCTTCTCTCCTCCTATGCTAATACTTTCTGGGCCAATTTCTACTAGTGAAATTGCCATGGGACTCACTGCTCTGTTTTTGAGTTTGTGCTGTCTGCCTGAGTCCTGACCACATCAAGCTCTTGGTCTGTGGGCCAGAGCTTAAAACAGAGAAGAGTGTTCTCATCCCCTTTCCTGTTCCACTTGTGGTTATAGCAAAAAGTGTGTGCAGAGTATATCTCATATTATGTACAATTTTATGAAGAAAATGTCTGTTTTCTGATATTGAATCAACCATCCATTAAGGGTCTTACCTTTCTGACAAAAGATCTGTTGCTCAGATTTTTTTGCCTTTTTTTGGCAGAAGAAAAAATATTTTACCCGGGAGAATGCTGAAACACTAGCTGGGGTTTTTTGTTCTTGGCACCCTCCTACGAATGCTCCTGCTTTATTTTCCTTTTTCTGTATTCAGAGGGTAAGAACAAGAATGATTTCTAGTAAATGTGTTTTAGGCACTGAACGCAGATAAAGGAGAGCTAGGTTACTATAAGCTGAGACTGACAGGTATCTAGAAATTGGAATACATGTATTTTTTTTTAAAGGAAGGAAATAAGATTGTTCTGTGCAAGGGAGGTAGGCAAGATGATGGTAAACCAACTGTGGCAGCTTGGTGGCCTGACATTCTGCTGAAGGATGTAGGTTAATATCTCTTGGTGAAGGTAAGTCATGGGACCAAAGTGGAGACAGATGAATGTCCTGACACTTGAGTGACAGAGTACAGTTTCCAGACCAATTTGTAAATGTCTTTGCATGTGTGATCTTATACTGCACTTGTTTCTGTGTTTCCTACTGGCTAGTGTAAGCAGCTCCCTTAGTCTGCTGCTGTCTGCACATCTCATTTCAGTGAGCCTGAGGCCTTTGATTGATTTACATGTTGCTGCCAGCTTGAGACAGCTAATGTGGTTATCACCTCTAGCTGTTTACCCCACCCTTAAAGTGCTAAATAACTCCAGTGGTTCTGCAGCTGGTTTACTAACAGCTCAAATATCAGTGCAGGGAGGGTGAGGGGAAGCTTGGGCACAGTAACCTCATCAGCTGTCTGAAGCTGAACCATCTCTTCTTGTCCATCAGAAGTGGTCTACCCTCACATTCCACAGGTCCCTAGCTTCAGGCTAGGTAAAAGGCAAAGCTTCCAAGTGCCCAGGTGCTTTTTCACATCTAGCTTAGATGCAAAATAATTATATTTTATGGTGCTGAATGTAGCCCTTCTTATACTGTTTTAACTTCTGAATTAAATGCCTAAACTCCATGCATAATGGGGAGCCTTGTCATTCAGGTATTGAACTGGGAAGTGTTATTAAAATTGAGGAAGCCAGTTCTGGAAGTGAGCACTTCAGAAATGTCACTTGGAAATGAAGTCTGAGGTTGCGATTCTGCTATCTAAATAGGGTTCCGTATCTGAACAAGATTTTTAGACTCACTTTATAACTGTTACAGGAGAAATGGTCACTCTCTTGTAGAATAGTGTCTCCTCTGGAAGCAGATGTCTAAACAGACCAGAAAAATTGTTCCCTGAAATGGCCCATTTCTCTCCATCATGTTTGGAACCAAGAGAGCTGCCTCAGCTGCAGACATTGTTTGCCAGATCCCAAAGTGAAATGAGATGAATCTTTCTTGTGCAAAATAGACAGAAGCCTATCTGGAGTTTTAGTGGGTTGATATTTGGTTTTAGGTCCTTATATCCAGGCAGGGTTCCTTTGTGTGTCCTTCATACCTTGCACTTTTGAGAAAGGCATCATGTTTCTGAGAGCTGCCAGTATTTCTAGTAGCACGTGTACTTTGGTGTCCTCAGTGGTGGTGGAGTTGGAGGTGGGCAGCCTCCCTGCCCTGAAGTATGACAGGAGTATGAGATCTGCCCTGGGTGTTTGTATCTGCTGAACCTCGGACACCACACTTCAACTGAACCCATTCAGCAGGGCACTGGGACATGGTCACTAAATAAGGTTAAGAGCCTTGCCCTCTAGCTTTCCCTTTTGCCTCTATGTTTTAAGTACCACGTAATGCAAAATGTACTCTAGTTTCCCAATTGGACGTCCTAATATACCCTTTTGTGCACCATATTTACAGCTGCCTCGTGCTCCTATAGAAAAGGAGTTCCTTCTAGGCACCCAAACACAAGTTAAGAGTTCTCTAAGAACTCATCTACTCCCTTGTGTTTTTTGTGTGGAGTGTGTCCAGAGTCAGTTGGCTTTTGGTTCTCTGTTCAGCATTGTGATTTAGTGGGAGAAGAGAAACTTCTGTGTAGAGATGTCAGCAATATCAATTGCTCTAAGTTTCCTGGAAATATCTAGCTGGTATAAACTGAAAACAAAAAAAAAAAAAAAAAAAATCTCTACTGTGAAGTGGTATTGTAAATTAGAGTATTTATATAGCTGCACTGGAACTCACGTTTCCTCTTTCTGTCAGGATTACAATCACAGAGGTAGGTGCATATGATTCTTTCCTTGAATTTTTCGTCCAGTTATTTTCCATTTCTTTTTCTTTCTTGTTTACAGCCCTTGTGATTATGTAACAGCTCTCAAGAGGAAGCTGCTAACAAGCCCATCTGATATTTTGTGCCAGCTGTTTTAGTGGAGGCGTGTTGGATTAGACTGAACTCCACCTTCTTTGACAAGGTATACTATATGAGTAACACCGTAAAATATATTTCAAACAAAATGATACTCTGCTTAACCTCTTGGTACTCTTTTCATTAATTTCTTCTTGGATCAATTGTTATGTTTTGTCTGTCACAAAACTGAGCTGAAAACTCCTCTGGGCATGGAATGTGTCATTCATTTAAACAACATCAAGGCACACTGTTCATGTTTAATTATTTCTTTAATGCAAGTGCTAAACTGTTTTCAGTCACATCTAACAAACATGTTTTCTGGGAATGGTTGGTGCCTGACCTCAAGTTGGGGGCAAGTTAGGCTAAGCCTTGAAATGCTGCATCAAGCTGTCATTCCAAATAGAAGTGAGCTCCATCACCCTCACATGAACTACGTACTATTGTATGGATGGTTTGGTGGAAGCAGAATATATAAACTGCCCACCAGAATGGATGTTGCAGTATTCTGATTTATGATGAGTAAATTCTAAAGTAATCATATTGATGATGCTTAGAAACATCTGTTGATGATGTTGCAGTAGCTAAGCTAGCGATGTTGTGCAGTAGAGGAAAGCCACCTGTCAGTGAAATCTTTTTAAAAACGTATATAAACATTTCCGTTGTTGTTGTTGCATCAGTTCTTTTTCAGCATATCCATTATGGCATGACACATTTATTTGCAAATGGTTGGTATATTTATAGGCACAGTTCCAGCAGAATGAGAACATGTGACCAAAGGTATTGCTCAAAAAGTCAGTTTGATGCAACATGTAGAAATGAATGCTAAGGTCACTTTAGTTACTTTTAAAACCAAAGTAGAAATGTTTTTCAGGATCAGGTGCAAGAAGAAAACAAGGTCTGAGTTGTAAGCGTGTGAGAAATGTGGCTAAAAGAATTAGGACAGAAAGCACCATGACATCTTACAGAGGTTGGATTTACAGTGTTTTGATAAATTGCATTGTGAACAAAGAATTATGATACATCCACAATCATTTCATAAGGCTAATCTGTTCCAATTTTAAACTAAGTCAGAGTGTACTTTAACTTGACTTGGCATAGCATTCACCTTGTTCACATTTTAACAACTAACACAACGATGACAACACATACAATGATGCAGACCTGACTTAAAACTTCCCACAAATAGGATTTTAAGTTTTAAGAATTTCCTTCATATCTAAGAAAGATCAGTTGAGAAAATTCATTATATCTGCTGGAAGATTTGCTTTGACTTTTGAGACCAAATTTGCTGGGTTTCCTTTTTTCTCTTCTTCCCTTCCCATTTTTCCATTTTCTTCACTGGGTCTTTCTGAAATCATAGCTGATACTCACTGCTAGCTTTTCTTGCTGATGACCTTATGAGCAGACAGCAAGACCTGAATAAAGTTTGATAACTACAAAATGTAGCATATAAATGCTAGAAGTGTCTACTTGTGTTACTGACAACCAATAAGGTACAACACACTCTACCAAGATCTTTTGAAAGAGGACTTATAAGAGTAAGTGACTGTGAAGCTAGTTGCCTTTTGCTGCCCTTAATGTAGAACCATTAAGAGTTTTAAAACTTCAGCTTAACTTTTGAGTTCGTAGAAAGCTTTCTTTGTAAATTTCCTGGCCCAGAGTACTCTTGCTTTATGCTCTTGCCACAGTACTCTGTTGGTTTGTCCTGGTTCGAAGGAATAAATCCTGTTTTAAATTTCCTTGGTTTCTTATAACAAAGGGCTCTGGAGGAAAGAAAATCTTTTAATCCTCCCAGCAATAACCTGACACGACCTTCTAAACACGCTATTAGCTCAAAAATATTAGCAATATTTTGTAGCTGTCTTAATACTCCGTAGCTTACAATAGAGATTGACCAAATACTGAGAAGAATAATTTTACTTGGATCTGAGGAAATCAGTATCTACAGCACAACTACATGTTTAAAGAGGGCTAAATGTTAAAAAGTATTTAAAAAGCTTCACAGTGGAGTATTGTTCAGTAGTGGTGACAGAGCACAGCCAGTTTTCTGCATGCTCTTTCTAGGCTTGTGATTTCCTCACTGTCTTAGCACAAATTACTTGCTTTCTCTGTGCTCTTTAGTTACTCCAATCTGTTTTGTCCTTCCTTCATAAGAGCTAAGCTTTGAGAAGATGGTCAGAGTTATTTTAGTATGCTCAGTATGAGATATTTCTTAGAAAATTTGCAGGAAGAACAAATTTTCTGCAAATCTGGTCTCTCTATTATATCAGTAGGCTGCCAACTATTGCACATAGCTTAAATATCAGATAGGTATTTTTAAAAAATTAATGCTGTTGTATAAATGTAAGTACATTACCCTAACTCATGTGGAAAGAACCTGATGGTACTAAAGTGTCACAAAGTATTTAGACTTACGAGGAAGAGAGAGATATTATTACATGGGTTTTATGATAGAGAAAATCAGATAAAAGTCAGAAAGAGAAGGTAAAAGAAAAACAATTCGATTGCTTTCAGTAATGGGTTAAGGTAGCTGAATTCAGAGATAAAATAGGGTTTTAAAGCTAGAAGTTGCTTTGATAATTTTAAGCACCTCAGTTGTGGTATGCAGCAGCAACAGTTGTGCATTCCCTCATAAAATTACTTGATAAATCCTACAGCTGTTAGTTAATCATTCTGTTTTGAAATTTAAGTATCTGGTCTAAACCTAGAGATGTCACTGAGAGCCTTTCAGTTGCAATAAGCACAAACTGCAAAATTACAGCTAGGCCTGCAGAAAGACATGGAGAATATGATTCCACAAATTGAGATTTACCGAGACACACATTGCTGTGTGCTGCTATCTCATTCTGACTCTGGAGAGAAGAGTGCTTTAAAAGTGTAGTTCATACTTCAAATTCAAGTTTAATCTAGATGAACAGTCACATTCAGAACCAAGAGCTTGGTGCCTGTTTCTTTTCCCAGATGTGAGAACATTTTGGAGTAAGGGAGTATAATATGGAGAGGCATGAGAAGGAAAAGGATGGCAGGAGCAGCCAGACATGAACTGCCTGTGTCTTTGGTGGCTGATTCTAGGATCCCAGGCTCTTCCTACAGCAGAATAGAGCTGCTTGCAACGTGGAAGCTAGAGCAGCAGTTCTGCTGGCTGTGCCATGGACTTTCACACAGTCATATTGGCCAAGGTGTAACATCCCTGTTTGCTGCAGGGATTGACTGTAGTCTGGTTGCTAGCTTAGAATGGTCTCTGCTCCTTCAGCCTTGGCACAAGTTTCTGTCATGGGCACAATGCTCCAAAGACATGGGGGCACTCATCTATGAGCAAGCTGCTGATGTGCAGGTTGGTCTCTAAACTTCACTTGTTTGGAAGCTTGGACAGCTGTGTCATCTACTCAACTTTCAGAGTTTTTTTCACTGAAATATGGAGACCTACTTGGGTACCTGGTTGGTGGCGAGCATACTTTTCCTGCTCCTGTACAGGTTTGGAATACCCTCTCTATGCAGTGTTTTAACCGAAGTGTTAGAGATTATTTAGATAGAAGTGTGGTAGGGAGGCACCTCTGTCCCGCTGATGTTATGAACTTTGTAAGATGGACCTTTGTCCTTTCTCCTGATTATTCCCCCTTAGCTGTAGTAGCTGCCCAGTTCACAGGCCTCACAGGTTGCTGCCACAGGGAGGAGATTGTGGTAACTGTCAGATATGTCACTGATACAGTCCTATTTAATTAAAATAATATTCCACTAGTTTAAACTTCTCTGAATGCCCTCAAGTGTTTCTTTGTTCAGTTCCAAGTCCTCCAGCAGCCAGCACTGTGCCCAAAAAGCTTTCTGCTTTTCTTTGAGGGCCATGCTGCTGTCTTCACTAGCCTCTGTGGACTCATCTCTGGACTGTCTCCTTGCTCTCTTGCATTTTTTTCCTACTTCTGACATGAAGTAGTTATTCTAAAAAGCAAAGTCTAACTCCCACTTCTGCATTTGACTCTGGGGGAGATCCTTCAGGCTGTATGGCCCAGCTCCTCCTCCAGCTTTGTCATGCTGATTCGCAATGTAGCCTGTAGCTCCTATTGTTGTGTTTATTGCTAAACAAAGGGAGTATTTTTTTTGCTCCCTCACTGCTGAGGCTGAGTAGTAGATAGCTGTCCTGTCCACTAGCTTCCATAAGCTTTGTGGCTACCCACAGAACAGAGGTCTTGCTTGCTGAACACCACCTCATCTTCAGCAAGGCAATATGCAAGGAGCTTGATGGCCTGGCAGCTCCAGTAATCTTCCCTAGGCTGCATGTATCTTATATTCCTCATGGCTTCTAATGGGCTGCTTGTTCCTCACTGATTTAATGGTTGACTTCTGATGTTTTTGGATGAGTCAGATGTCTGTAATAGTGACACTACATCTATGTATGTGGTAAATGTGAGAGAAAACAGATGTCTATAAAAATCACTGAGTCTGATTTGCAACAATGGACAGTATTTTGATTAATTATAGCTGTATAGCTAATGTGTACTATCTCTCCAGCATGGGGTGGAAAGTACTTCTTTCACACCTACCTGACTTTTACCTCCTATTTGTATCTTTTTTTTTAAACTCAGCTCAGGGTACTGTAGAGTTAAGTTTGTTTTAGGAGTAATCGTACAATTACTAACAGTGTTTTAAAACAGCCTAACAACCTTAAATTTCAACATTGAAATTTTCTGGCAATATCTGAACTTTGCTCATATGTAAAAGGAAGCAACAGTAGCTGCTGAGTAAGTGTCATATAGCAGTAATTCCCCAATAGATTTTCTTTCCAATGCGATGTGAATTTATTTGGTCCTGTTTTTATAAGTTGTCTCAGAGCAAAGCCGAATCATTTGCTGAATAGTAGATGAAAGACAGAATCCTAATCCAGGCTTAGTCTGACACTCTGAAGCAAAGAGTTTCAAAGTTCCCAAGATCAGAAGGCAAAGAATTTCGCAAATAAGTATCAGCCAAGTCTTATTCCTGTAAGACCTGAGGTCGAATAATGAAAGAGCAGTGGCAGAAAGTAGTAGCTGAACAAAGAAAAATGAAAGGTCTAACCCTGTGAACTAGCTTTAAGGTCATGAACAGGATCTTACAAAATCAACAGAAATTCATTACTGGAAGAAGCCAGATATAGTCTTCAGCACAGTGTGATGAGTCAGAACTGATCAAATCATGTATACGTGCAAAATTCAGAATAACTGTAGTCTGCTAGTGAAATTAACAGGCAGTGCAGGGAGAGTTTCCCTAATGAAGCTTGTAATTTCCTGGAGATACTTCTCTGGATTGCTAGCCATGGTCTGGACAAATCATGAGACATAAGAATCACTTTATTTCACAAGTCTCTGTGTGTCCTGTAACAGGATTTTGGGAGATGGACTGCAATGCTGATGGTCTTTTATCGACTCACCTACTTTGGTGTTGAAGTTTCAGGAACTATTGTGCTCTGTAGAACCCTTTTTAAGCCCACGTGCTGTGGCTTAAATAAAGAGCATAGAATGCTCTAAATGCAGTAACAAAGATCTGTTTTTTTTTTTTTTTCATAAGTATGTAAGACAGAAGTCCAGTAAGTGGGCACTGAGCATAAGTATTAGATATCTTTCATTTTTTGTACTTGATTTCGAAAGATGGTATTTCTCAGAATAATGTGAGAAGACTTGGAACATTGATTTATTCCTGCTGTAAGATAATTCTGCAAATGACTTCAAAGTGCAGTAATTTAGAAATCTTGAGGCTCTTTCTATATCAGGATTTGTGCATTCAGCAAGCTTTTAGTACAAATATATGAATCTTTTGTAATTACTTTAATTTGTGAATAGAACTTTAACTGAGCTGAATACATGAATGTACCTTACAGTGTTCAGGCTTTGTGAGACATTTCTGCTAAATCGGCTTATGAATTTCCTTTTGATGAGCTTAATTGTTGACAGATTTTTCAAAAGCCAGCAACAGCTTTCTTTGCTAGCTTGTATTCACATGAACTGGATAGTCTTGTGAAGTCCTTTATTCAATTTGCATAATATTTTGCTTCTGCTGTAAGATGAAGCAAAATCCTTTGTAGTGAAACCAACAATGTTAGACATATTAAAGGCATCAATCCTAATCAAATAAAAGAAAATAGAAAATTCACCCTCCCAGCTTGTTCTTCAAGATTTTAGGATATGTAGAGCTAGAAAAAAAATGTTTCTTTTCTTTTCAAAGAACTATTCTGAAAAATGCCCTAAATAATGTGTTATCTCCTATTCAGTGAAATTTTTTACTGGTTACTTAAGCACATCTGTAACTGTGCTTTTCATCTGGGATCCCTCAAGTCAGAACACATTGCAAATGCTAATATATTCATTAAATCTAGTAAGCTTTTTGTCCTTTTGCATGAAAGAGACAAATTTTACATTTTATATATACAAAAGTTTTTATTGCTGATGATAATGTTTTAGAATTTCTACCTTTGAATACTATTTCCAGGGAGTATAGGTTGGAATACAATTAAATTTAAACCAAACAGTGGGATCCCTGGCCATAATAATGGTTGTGGATATCTGAGGGTAGTGAAGCATGCAGAAGCCTTGAAAATAACCGACCCTCTTTTCTTCCAAACATTTCTGAAGAATTCTTGCCCGTTAATAATGCCTTAAAAGTAATAAAGTCTGGGATCTGTGTATTCCAGCCAAATGAGGCCACATCCCACAGTCCTTGCTTTGTGTTTACTGGAGTAAATTTCCCATTTGCTTGTGATAGGATGAGGTCTGAGAACTGAGTAAGGATGGCAGGGTGGGAATTGGTTTGTCACCTCTGACAGTGGGTTGCAAACTGCTGGAACCACAAATGAGCTCAGTGTTTAGCAAGATGGTGGATGCCAGCGTGAAGCTTGGAAATGCCAATTTTAATTAAAACCTGCGTTTTCAAATCAAGTTCTTAGTCAACAATGGGTGGGAAATTCTTCCCACCATATAAATTTTCTGAATGCTGTATTAACTGGGAAGATGGGGGCAGCTTCTCTTTCCACAAAAGTACTGCTACCATCACCTCCCCCAGTCAGAAGAAAAAGACTACATTGTTTGTGGAAACACTCCTTGTTCATGTCCTGCATTTCGGCCAGAACAGACAGATTTTATTTTGTCCTCCTCACCCCCCTTCCTTCATTGTTAACAATGGAGCAAACACATGAGATTAACATGGCTCTTGACATGGCTCAGTTGTTTGCCATTTGGAAACTACTGATTCCTCAGTTTTATAATTGTAAAAAAAAAAAAAAAAAAAAAAAATTATATATAAAACAAAGATTCAGTCATTTTCTGTTTATTCCAAAGATAGGGAGAACAGAGTAGTATGGGAGAGAAGGGGGAAGCCAACAACAAAAAACAAATTAGTTTAAGAACCAGCGTGTTCCCCTTACTTTAAGGAACACAGTAAACATTTCAAACGTGCATGCCAGCTCATTATCTAACTCAGTCTTCACTGACTTCATGAAAAACAGCAGCAGTTAAGCAATGTTTGCCAAAAGCAAATTTGGGTACATGCATTGCTAAAAAAAAATGTGGCATCTGCTCTGTACAGGTTCCTTAATCTGCCTCACATACATTTCTTCATTATCCTTTCTTTCTGACGTTTAGCCTTTTCGTGATTGTTGTTTTAGTCTGTTTTGAGCACTGTTTATCCAAAGCTCTGGTGTATGACCTATGACTTGAATTGTTGGCCAGAAATGAACCTCTCCAAGTGTTTAAAGATGTAGATGTGGCTTCAGTAATATAATCTGCATGGTAATATCTGTTTGAAAATACTTATTTTACAAAGTTTGTTGTTTTAAAAAAATCTGTTTAGGAATTCCTTCTTACCTAAATTTTAAGATTTAGTTTGTCATTAACTTTGCTTATTTTTTTAATGAGTGTTGTTTTGGATACTGCCTTTTTCACTCAGTTCAATGTATACTTGCAACTTACACTTATATTCAAACACTTTGCCATTATAATTTTAATAACACATATATTTAAATATCATTATTTATTGAGATAACAATGGATACAGGGGATTCCATGAATTCTTTCATATTGATAAGTTACTAATTTGTTGGGAAACATATCTTCTATGCCCATAACATATTAACTCATAAGTATTATGAATTCTATTGAACTTTGTTTCCTTTGGGAATGACTCTTAATTTAAGAGAAGTTCAAGCATCTGTTGAACAATTATTTTGTTAAATAGTTTAAAGAATATTTATTTTGAAACCATGCTGGCTTTTTCCCATTGCCATTACATTTTTCTGGTATATACAGTAGTGTTCTATTGGCATTCATTTCTGTCAGTTGTGCAGTTCTGACAATCAGCTACTCTACTGCACATGCATCTTGCTCTTATTCTTTATGAGTAATGGGTTTTGAAAAAATTCTTAACTTTTTTTTTAATATACAGTTTCTGATGTTTTTTTTTTTCCTGAAAAAACAACACACACTGATTCAGAAATTCTTAATAAAATAGGGCATTTTTTTTAGTAGAAAACAATGCCACTTTCTTAAGGTTTTTGAAATATTTATCTCATTTTCCTTTTGGGAAAAATAAAACAGCTGGTGAAATTAGGATTTCAAAATGGAAAAAAAAAAGAGCTTAAATAAACATCCATTTAACATTTTATCAAAAGCTGAAAAATGCTGGTGAAATTTAAATATTCTCATTTTCCATAATTCTCTACTTCTTCAAATATTCTCTTTGTTATTGTTGAAATTTGCAATCCTCATGAAGACCAAATGACAGAATGTAGGTTTCTCCTTCTCTTTGTTACTCAGTCTTTTCTCTGCCTTTATTTTTATTTATTTTTTTCCTTTTTCCTTTTGGGTAGTTATGTCCAAAATAGAGAATATCAGTATATTCCAGTATTGATTTCAGGTCTTTGTTTGTTGTTAAGCTTCGCTTCCATGGCATGGTTACTTCAGTTGACACAGTACAATCTGGAAAATACATTTACATGGAGAACTGAAGTATTACAGTTGGACTGCAGTTTTTAAATAACAATATTTCTGGACATTGGCATTGCCAGTAGAAAGAAACTTGAACTTAGGCTATTAGTGTTGGTCAAGGAAATGTCAGAGGATGAGCATAAGGACAGCAACCTGCGGTTGGATGAAAGATACCAAGATTTTGTATCTGATAGCAGCCAGCACAGTATACTTATGGACAAGTGTAGGAAGCAGGGCAAGTATAGGATTATTCTTTCTGCTTGTATACTTTTCCAACTTCTGACAGTAAGTAGTTTTGGGACTCCCTGTGCTGAAGTTGCATCTTAACCATTGTTTTTATGAACCACTGAGTGCGGAAGCAACAATAGGAACAATGGATCACTGTTCAGCATCAGTGGCAACTGCGCTTAGAAATAAGTAACAGTGCCACTTCAAAATGCTTGACTTGGACAACAGAAAGAGAAGAGCCAGGACATTATAGCAGCACGAAAGCCACACCCATGGCCAGAGGCAACATCTCACAGCTCCTCCAAATTGTGAACTTCTCGGGAGCTAAGAATCCCTACCATGCAGAGAGGTAGGAGCTAAACTCACCATTATATAAGGCAGCAACTTCTACTTCTGTGGGATCTTAATGGGATCTGGTGTCTTGTTCTTCAATGTCAGGGTTCCTCACTTTGTATTTCTCTGAGATTTTTGTTTAGTTAAAGTTGGGTGACCCTATCCCATACTAGTACAAAATGCTACCAGTCAGCTGATCTCTGGTAGTTAAGAGAGACTTGCACTTTCTCTTAGAGTCACTGTCTAATTCCCATTCAAGTATCTGTCCCATGTAGGAAGTCGGTCTCGTGTTATTTCCTCTGACAGACTTCTTTAGGGGCTGTCAGCCTAGATCTCCAGTAAACCAGTCTGCAATATTCTTCATGCACCATGCTTGTCCTCATAAGTGATCAGCTGCATGTTTCTTTCTACAGCAAATCATTTGGAAAGTGACAGAACCTGAAGAAGAAGGGTTTTTAAAATCTGGCTCTGAGTTTTCTCCTGGTCTGTTCAGTATCCATGGACAATTGGTCTGTTGTGGGAGTGGTCTACAAGTTCCACCATTAGCCAGTCTCTGCACGATTCAGCAACTCCTGCTAAGTTCCTGTGGGTATTTTGTATGCTGTACTTCTGGACACCCTGCAAAATGAAAACACACTGAGACACAAAATAGAAGATTGTGTCTGTTGTGAACACAGCACAGGAGAGCAGTTGTGGAGGATAGAAGCTGAGCTGTGATCATGCTGCAGGTAGCTCCTGCTCTGTTTTGGTGACAGCATGTGTATGTTTGAAATTACATACAGAGGAATATGCCAACCCAGGTTTCTGAACAGTTCCTAGCTTCCCCATTCACTTCAATATACTCTGAGTGTAACTCAGTATAGTTGTCTGCTTCTTCAGCCCTTCCTTCTTTTACTTAATTTTGCTTTGGCAAAAATTTCGCTGAATCCAACTGCAATTATGCTTAGGTGAAGATTGTTAAGTCATCAGAAAATTTCAGAAGCTGAGACCAGGTAAGGATGAAAATTTTAACAGTGCCCACAGTGATCACATTTGAAACTAGATGTCGTCTTTGTATGGTCTCCTCTTATCCTGGTGTCAGTGATATTGTGAACTACAGACCTTGTTTCCTTTTGCAGTTCCATTATTTTTACTGCATTCTTTGTCTTTTGAAAAAAGCAAATAAAGCCAAGATTTTGCTTTTTTTTTTAAGATAAACTGGAAAATTTTAACTTTAAAAAACTGTTTACTTTTGCAGTGTTCAGGGCTGTGGCTACATGATTAAACTCTCATGCTGATCTTTAATGATTCAGAGGTCAATGTTTTTGAAGGAACAGGAAGGTTTGCACTGGTGTAAAGCAGTGTGTCTGCTGCTCACTTTGCTTAAGAGAGCTGCAGGACTGAAAGAACGTTTATGTAAGTCAGTAAGTCAGACTCAGGGCAGTGGAGGAATGCAGACTGTAAATTACACTGTAACACACAGATACACAGACATCTGAAGAGGATTTTTCTGTTTTGTTTGTTGTTGAAACATGGATAAAACTCCTTCTTATGAAGACAGCTAAACCACACCCTTCAAATGTGAAGGGCTGTGGCATTTAACCATTGTGCTATCTCCAGAGAGTCTGGTCAAATGAGGACAAGCTTGCAACAGGTGCAGTTTCCTTTTCGGAAATTGGTGGTGTTTCTGCATTCTGTAATGTGTCGGTTTTAGTCTCTAGAAAATACAGCTTGTATTTTGTTATAACCAGATTCCATGTGTCTGGAACAAAGAGTAATATATCTGAACAATTTATTACATTTAGCTGCAATCTTGTTCAGATCCTCTGGTTGCTTTCAATTTGAACAGTGCAACAAATGTGCTCCCAGTCTCCATTTCTATCACTTATTGTATCATTCAACAAAGGTCATAGTGACCCAGAGGAAGCTTAAGAGGAATGAGTTGTGGTGGACCTTGGAAATGGAGTTTCACAGTGATTATGGTGGGCCTGAAGCCAGGGCCAGCTCTCCAGCATGCCTTCTGTTTGCACTCAGTTTTTCTGGGCTGGATTCAATCATGCAGCCACATCTATGGATGAGGCAGAAGCCTGTGATAATTAGTACATCTCTCTTCTCTGATGAGTTTTTCAAAAGAATACTTCAAATTGTTTACTTTCACTGTGGTTGGACTGTTGAATTAATAACAAAAATGTAGCCACTGTTGAAAAGAACCATCTTCCAATGAATGTCCGAATGTTTCATTCTGTGCATGGTAAACACTATCTTGTCAAATCTTCTTTTGATATTTTCTTAATGGGGATTCACCTGCTCATGTCAATATATTCTATACCATGTTGCAAATTTCTTTTTTTGTTTAGTATTTTGTCTGTTTAGATTTTTGGTTAATGGTGCCTCATTAGACTAATGCAAAGAGCTTTTGGAAGTGTCATAAATGCTGGTGTATGCTGATATTCACTTAATGATTTTACAGTATTCCTCTTTAATGTAGTGATTACTTTTTTAATAAATAGAATATTTCAAAACCTATAAAATCTTCTAAGGTATGAATCAGTAGAAATGCATTTATTGTTCTGATAGTAACTTATTTCATGGTTCAGATGTGCCAATGTTATCCGATTTATGAAAGTTTTCAGATCTTGATCCTTAGTAATAACATTGAATTCACAGACTTCTGTAGTATGCTTTATACAATCCTTTGCAACAGTACGGAGTCTATTCCATGAGGCAGCCACGTGTTTATAGCCAGAATTATAGGTGATAGTGTTTCCAGGTACAAAATAGACAAGGTGATGGTGATTTTCTAAAAAATTCTTGGAGCTTTGGGGTATCATCCAGTTTAAAGAGCACTTATATATATATATTTTATTGTCCAGATCTCATATAGTTTTTTCAAATGCAGAGATTCTCCTAGTTCCATTATAAACCTTGGTTTATAATAAATAAAACAGAGTTTATCAAGTTGTTTGTGCTCAGATCTTATTATCTTATGAACTACTATTCTGTTGTATTGATTAGCAATTATCTGGGTAAGAAATAATCTTCAGTGCCTGAGAAAGATGTGTTCAAGTATATGGCATACATTACTTTTGCTGTGTCCACTGAAAAACAATCATATATTTGACAAATAACCTATGTTCTGCCTTTTCTTCAGTTGTAGTCAGCACATTTCATCTTTTAATTCTGTTATTTTGTGCAGTGAAGGCCTGGGAAAGGAGTTGACAATCTGATATACTTAGCTCACTCACTTTCTCCCCATATGTCCATCTGGTGCACATATTATGTGTGTCTCTTTCCTTTTGTATTTGCAAATACATATGTAGAATATTGATTTTTTTTCTATGAGTTCTCCAGTGCTGTTTTGGGTTCCTCACCCAAATTATGATTAAAACAGATTTCTTATTTTCTTTGTGAACTTCCTAGTGTGCTGAGAGTCCATAGTCAACAGCATGCTAGTATCTTATGACTTGGATTATTGTATCCCCAATACATCTGGCCCTATGTTCCATCATATGGCCCCAAGTTCCATCTATGCTGTATTTAGAGCAGGTGATCAGACTAAAGGAAAGTGTATTCACTGACCAAAATCTTGGCATTCCTATTGTTACTTTGTTCCAGTGAAAAAGGAATACTTCCACACCTTTAGTGTTATTATCAGCCATTTGTTCCAGATTTATGCATTATATTAAACTGGAAAATAAAGCCATTCCAGTTTGGATTTGAAGTGGAACCCAAACACAAGAGTCTGAATCAGTTGCAGGAAATAATACCTGAAGCTTTACATTCGTGCGGTCTTGAAAGACAAACTTTAAAAAGTTAGAAAAAAAAAAAGTTATCCAATCCACGTCTAAAAATATCTAAGGAGGGGGAAACAAAGGGACGAGACTGGACACTTTTCAGCAGTGTGTGGCAATAGGACATAGGAAAATGGCCACAAACTGAAGCATAGGAAGTTCTGCATAAATGTGTATGGGAACTTCTTCACAGTGCAGTGGTGGAGCAATGTCACAGGCTGCACAGAGAGGTGGTGGAGTCTCCTTATTGTATGTTATTGTATGTTAAATGGCACAGAAAAATTCTTTAAAAAGCAATAAATTACATTAAAACTTTTGTTCATAAAAGCCACAAGACATATGTATCAAATTGTATTAATATACTTTTCCAAAACACTTCCCTTTCCTACCTCCTTGCCTCTGTTGCTTTTTGTATTTGGCTACAAATAAAATGTTGTCTCTAATCAAAGTAAGATGTATTCATAGCTTCAGTATGCAATGAATAATGAACAGTTCCTGTGGTTCTGTCAAAATATGATTAGCTTGTAGTAAATATATGACAAATGTAACTCTGAAGTTGTTTTCAGTTAAAAAAATAAGTGCATTAGAAGTATACTGTGCCCTTTATTTACCAGAATCACACAGAGTAAAAGTTTAACTATCATGTCAAGGCTATCTTCCGAACAACACATCAAGCAAACTTAAGTGAATTGGAGTGCAAAGTACAAATGTGTTTGCAACTAGCATTTTCATAAGATAATTCACATTTCACTATGTACTTTTGCAATGGCACTAAACAAATTGATTGATGTAGAGATGCTGAGCAGAAAAAGGAGGAGGAATCATGTTGTAATACCTCCCTGCTTGACTCGTAGCTCCTTTGCCACACATTGCTAAGCCTTCTATCCAAAGACAACTGATTTATGCCCATTTATTTAGTCTCATCACCCTTATTTCAAATAGTGTGTAAAATGCAAACTGTTAGGATTCCACTTATGTATGAGTGATCTGACTAGTGGCTTGGCCATTATGGTTGTGGTAGCCAAGCTGGCAGTCTCACAGAAAATTGAAGTTGCTTCTGTTGAGCTAGCAAAGTTGCTCTGCAGTGAAGGGACTTTAATGAGACAAAACCTGTCCCTGTTAAGGTCAAGGATAGTTTTGCTGTTGACTTTCTCTGATAGCTTCAGAATTGGTAAGAATTGTTTCAGTATCTCCTGAGATCTGTTTCTTGAGAGCTTTTTGTGCAAATGGGACTCTTCTTCAGTGTCTTGCTGGACCTTGCTATGCAAGGGTTTGTATGGGTGCCAAGAGCAGCTCATTGGAAATTCCATATCTATACCACAGAAACACATTGTTTCTGAGAATACAAATAAAGTGATGCATAGTGATATCTGGCATATCTTAAAATTTCTGGGTAAAATTTTAACGATTTATCTGTAAATACGTCAGTTCTTTTAATTAAGTGATACATGCCACAACATCAATTAAAAAGTAATACAAATACATTTTATTATGGGATTATGTAATTTGGTTTAATGAAACACTTTAGAATCTCATAGGACTACATAAATGTGTCTTTTCTTAGTTGTTGGCATTATATTAAATGCCAGATCAATAATAAATGTTGATTTATGAAGGAAATATGTCTTTTAAAACATTAAAGCTTTGCTTCTGATTGTTAAACTAGTATTAAAAGACGGTGGAAACATATCTGTAGTTAATTCCCAAATGGCTCAGTGTCAGAAGAGATGTCACTCTGAACTTTCTTTTTTAGGTAAGTGGCCTCTGTCAGATGTGAGCTCAGAAATGGCGATTGTCATTCACATAGGTTTGTCATGCAAGTATCTGGGACCATGCTGAATTTTGGCAAGAGGCAAAGAGGAAGTCCTTATGAAAACACAGTCCTTGTTGGAACAGTAAAAATATGTTGATATTTGATTCTTTAATAACATGCTAAATTAATTTGTTTGGTTTTGAGTCTTTCAAAGTACAATGCCACCGGAGAATGTGTTTTTCATATAGTTCTCTTACAAATGCATTAAAGTGGTGAGGAGTGTAGTCTTTGAGTAAACAATTGATTATCCGCTTTGGGTGACTGGGGTACAAAATATATATATATTTTTCTTTATGTTTAACAATCTGTGTAGTAATCAGCATCTGTGCAAAGTGATCTTACCTGAACTCTTTTTTTTTTTTTTGCACAGGTGTAGAAAACTGTACAGCATGCAGGACTGAGGGGTATCAGATTCACATTGCTTATAATTTCTTGTAAAGTATGCTGTCAATATGCTTATCATTTGGTAGATGCTTTTGTCAACTTTTCATATTTGGCTAGCAGTATGTAGTTCAGCTGTGTTTCTTCCAAACCATTTAAACCACTGCACGCTATTCTCTGGACTAGATCATTAATTCTGAGAACTGAATGAAGCTGCTCAGTCAATTTATTGTTCAGCTGGATTATCTGAGTAGGAGAACTCTATGAAGTAAATTGAAGGGAAACATATTCTTGTTTCAATATACAGTGGGTAAAAAAGAATATCTCATTTTTTGTTTCCCATTGTTCCATTCTTCATTCACAAGTAATGGCTTAAAATGTCAAAAAAACAGCTTTACAGCTTTTTTGAGAGATTGCCAACACCAAAACTGAGTACTGTATTGATTGTTTTCTGTTTATATAGAATACTTTCTGATTTCTGAAACTGTAGATGTTAAGGAGGACAGAAATCTCAGATTTTCCCCAGATTACCAAACATCTTTCCTCATTACTATGATTAGCTTCTGATCTTTACCATACATAATGGCAGGTATTTTGAAGGGAGAGGAAGAACAGAATTGAGTGATAGTTTCTGGAACTGTTCTCCAAATATTATCCAAATGTCCACTTATCATCTGTTACTCATACTTATCTAGAGAAAGAGAAATCCAGGATGTAAATAATTTTTGTGGATACTGAAAAGATCAGTATTAATCTGTGTTTTGGAAACACCTGATGTATTTGGAAATATTAAGAGTTGATGCTTAGACACCTCTTGGAAGGTTTATCTTAGAATCAGTAGAATTCTGCCAATGTATGCCATGTTTCTCAGTTGCAAAATTCCCTGAGTCCACTGACTCTTCTTTTCAGCAGACTTTACCTTTTCTTTCTTTTCTTTTGATATTACATTGAAGTGAAGATAGCAGTAGTAAGAATTATAGAAGTTATATGCTTTACCATTAAAGGAAAAGATTGTTATTAACTAAAATATTGAAAGTAGGAGGGCCTGTTCCCTATGTAATGCTAAATTTGACTTCTGATTTTTATCCTGAAAATGAATGTACCTATTTTCCTCTATAAAAGCTGATAATAGACATTTTTGTCTGAATTTAACAGTTCATGATGAATGTTAGTTACCAGCACAAGTCTACCATGGCTAAGTCTGAGCTTTTTAGGTTCTCTCCCACATCTTTTCCATTACCTTCCTTGCTTGATCACTGTATTTCCTAGTGCAAAAGCCTTTGACCTGAAAGTCATATTCAATTGAAACCTCTTCCTAAGTAATCACTTCCAGATGAGATAGACTTTTTATAGAAATTCACTGAGACAAGTCATTATCATCTACCCACATTCATTCAGATCCAGATGTACCCAGCTTCACTGTCTTCTTGAATATGAATTAATTCTCTTTGGTTTTGCCATATTTTTTATCTTCTCTGCTTCTTTCTTGCTGGTAGGATGCCATCTTGAAGATGGACAACCAGTTAGCTACTGATGCCAAACCTGGTTGTTTATGTTTAATTTTGAGCAATTACCTTTGTGTTTTCCCTTATTCTGCTTGTAATGCTTGAATAGAATTTCACATAACTAGCCACTAGTTAAGCTAAACAAATTTATAGTCTCATTCTAGATTCTCTTTCTATTTTTTCTTTTGGTGATAGCTAAAAAAACCCCTGGGATACTACTGGCAGACAAATGGAACAACCCAGTGTTCTGATATTGTCTTTCATATTTGTTTTTCTGTCTCTTTTTATGCCCATATTGTAATTAATTTGCAGCAGGGGGGCATCTTTTTACTTACATTGCCACAGCATTTAATGAAAAGGTATCCTCATCCCTAGATAGTGTTCCTAAGTGTGAAGCAAGGTTGGGTAATCTACAACATGTAAGGAAATGTCAGAGCACGATTCCTTATTGATTCTGAGCACATATACTATAAAGCCCATTAGCAGAGGGGAAACTTCAGTAATTGTCTGCTGCCTTGGCTTATATTGGAGGAGTATTAGATAAATATGTCACTGAGCATTTCCATTATTTGTGGTATCTTTAGCACTAGGATTTTTAGATCATATTTTAGATCATAGGTCTAAAATTTTAGAACATATTTAAAAAAAAACCAAAACAACAAACATGTAAGTGGACTGCGGAAGCACACCAACGAATGAACTGACAATGCAGTTGTGAGTTCTGTGAGACCTGTCTGAAATTATAGAATATGGACACGTGGGAAAGACATTTAGTTAGACTATTCACAGAAGCAGGAACTGCAGAAGAAATCCTGCAAAAAATGGAGGTAAGTATTCAGAATGTAAGAAAGAAAACCATTATAATTAGCATTAGGTAATCATCAGGGTGACAGAGGAGGTCTGGTATTTAGTTGGTGAGCAATACATACTGTAAGAAGAATAAAAGTAAAGAGAAGATGAAGTTACACCTCAGTAAACCTAGAAAACATAGGGGATGACAGTTTTCACTCCTTGTTTTCTCATTCCTTGCTACAGAACAAAACTCCAGATCTTTTTAATACAAATGGCATCTGCAGATGAACTTTGTGTTTTTTGTAAATAATAGATGCTTCCATGCTCAGGTTTAGTGGTTTTGTGTCACCCACATGAATGCTTATATGGGCATAATATATCTCTCTAGTGTTTAGAGAAAACTGACTGAGGAAGCTGAAATGCAAAGGCAGTTTTGCAAGAAACGTAGAGGTGAAATACTGGGAACAGAATGGATGACCAAAGGATACTGAGATGAAAAAAAAAAGCAAAAAACAGAATAACAGTTAGAGATCAGTGTATTGAGAGACTGCCTCTATGAGGAGAGCAAAACAAGGTCTTGAATACAGATGGCTGGATATTACAGAAAACATGATAGGTGATGATAAGAGAGAGAAATGGGGAGAATAAGATTCTTATTTTTCTGTTTCTCTTGTGTGTGTTTTCACACACAATAATAAAATGCCTAGTCAAGCTCTCGAGCAGTATCACATGAGATCAAAGCATGTATACTGCTTTAGGAACATGCATCTTAATTTCACTATCTGCTTTCCCGTGGTCAGGAACAGCAGTGGCTTAAAGGGGAATTTGTTTTTGCAAATTGTGGAACAAAGAGTATAAAGTTGGAGTGTAAAATAGATTCCTTATATTCAAGAAACTTTACAAAGACTCTAAAATACGGAAGGAAAACAACCTTTACATTTTTTCTTGTTTACAACACATTTGTAAAGCTTGTGATCCTTTAAATTAAATCTCCTTTTATTTATTTTCACTCAGTTTTCATTACAGCAATAAATTTTCTTGTGGGCTTAAGTAGTAAACAACAAATCTTAAAACAACTAATTGTTCGTAAACTTGTTTTCTGAGTCTCACCTTGAGTTAACTATGAAAAACATGAGCTGTCCTCACCATTAGAAAGGAGGTCATCAGATTTTGATGTAGTGAACATCAGTTGAATTAGCCTACATGCCTTCTGTGGTTGAAATTTACTTTAAACTTGTAAGGGATTAAATACTTAGGAAAAAAAAAATAACAGTAGACAGTAAAATACTTTATTAGTGTTGTCAAAAATTAGTCATTAGAAACCAGCAACAATGCAGATTTTTCCTTGTGGTATTTTGCTTGTGAGAACACTGCAAACTGTGTCATGCAAGTCTGAATCACAGATAATCCATGCAATGGGACATCGAATCACATTGTCATGGTTCTGGTCTTAGGATGGATATCTTGGAGGTTGTTAATACAAAGCAATTCTGGACAGTATGTCCTGGTATGTCTCAGGATCAAGGTAGGAATATGTCAAAAGCCTTATTTTCTAGATCTGTTTCCACTTCTTACCTGCTTTGGGTCCGCTGAGTTGATGAGGAAATGGAGGGTTTAGTCCCTGAAACTTTGTAAGGCATATGGAACTATATTTGTTAGCTGTGTGAGAGAAGAAAGATGTCAGAGGGAAACATCTTACTCTCACCTCCCTTCTCCTGCCAAAACCCACCACAAAACCCAAGAAACACTGTACACAGGCCAGGGACAAACTCACTGTTTATTTCAAGCTACTGGTAAGAAGCTGTTATTTATTTAAAACTTCAAACGAAGTTGCAAAATCATAAGCATAAAAATTCCGCAAAGGATGTGCTCTTTTCCCCCACCGTAACAAAAAGCACAGTATAACAAATTAGCAGGGGCCTGCAGCAATCAGAAATACCCTAACCTTTGCTCTTTCTTCATAAAAGTTTTTAAGAGTAAAACTCACAAATATTGAAACTACTAAGGGCAGTAGATGAAGGAGCTTACAATGTTGTTGTCTGAACCTGGCTTTCTCTTGTCTGCCTTCATAGTAAGGCTTTTCATGTTGAATCCAGGGAAGACTTGTGTGTGCACTGGTGGCTTTTGTTTTTCTAAGTACAAGCAAACACTAGACAAAATGATTCTAAAAAATAGGATACTGACAATTTAGCCATTCTCATTCTACAAATTATAGAAGAATCTCTGCATGCAATACCACTGTCAGTATGTAATTGTGGGTTGTGTGTTGGCATGGATGCCCAAGAAGAGTCTATCACTGGACACATGCCTTAGATGCCTCTGGTGTCGATGTGGCAGCTTGCAGGTTATTTGTAGACATCTCCATTATTTCATAGTCCATATCACCAAAGGGTGCTGGAGTCCTTCTAAGAGGGTTTTTATGTTTAACTTGTCCACTCTGAGGGCTCTATGAGATAGACAGGGCTTAAGACTTGCGGCCTTCCTTTTTCCAGGCACATCTGCACTGGAGATGTATGCATACTTGGTCCTTCACTAGTGCGCAGAACAGGCCTGCTTGCTGACTTTAGCTTCTTACTGGTCATGGCTGCAATCTCAGCCTGTGGGCTACAGAACAAACTGTTGGAGAAGTTAAGGTACTTCAGAACTTTTGTGTCAAGCTGGGAAGGTTATATAAAGTCTCCCTCTCACTTCAGCAGTTCTACTGGGCAGATCCCATAGGCTCTGGTGATGCAGAAAGAAAAATTTTATTCAGTTCAAATAGGCAGTTTCTCTGCATGCCCTTTGCTCTTAATTGCTCTTGTTTAGTGTGTGGGTATCATATATGACAATGAGAAAGAAATACTTTAGAAAAACAAACAAACAACTCCTCCCTCTCAGGAAAAAAAAAAAAAAAAGAAATAAAGAAAGAAAGAGAAAAAAAAGAGAAAAAAGCAATAAGAAATTGTGGTTGTAAAACCACAAAAATTGGCAATGAGGCTCCAAGGCAAGTGTAAGCCTTGAAATTTCTTTTAGCTCTTCAAAAAAAAAAAAAAAAAAAAAAAAAATCCAAACCAAAAAAACCCCAAAGCACAACAACACTCTTTCCATGGATTCCAGCTTAATGATGCTCCCTCACACACTTTTTTTTTTTTTTTTTTGTAAGGGAAGATTTGAAATAATATTTTTAGGCTTTGGCATGAGATTTTTTGCTACTTTATGTTCTGTAGATAATGTTGAATGATATTTTTCCTGTTTGATTTTTACTTAGAAATCTGAGTAATGCCAAGATTACTCTGTTATGGTTTTCCTGGTGACTTCCTGGATATCTCAGAGGAGGCAAATTGATTTCTTTCTCAGCAGAACAGCAGGAGTGAAACTATTGATTTTTTAGCAAAGACCAAAGCCTTTGTTAATTACTGAAAATAAAGTATAATTGATAGTAGAAAGAAACAAAAACTTAACAGTCTCACTTTGCAGTTGCTTTTTTCAAGTTTAGTTTTCAGTATCTTGACATTTGTAATATATGGTCAATAGTAGGAGAGTCATTGACAGAGCACTTCCTAATACAAAAGAAAGAAAGTAGGGGAAGAGAAAGACCAGGAGAGCTAATATTTAGAAAGGAGCTATTCTTTGTGCTTCTAGTACATGTAACACATACCCTGTGACTCTTCTGTACTTCAGTTCCTTGTTAGGTAAGATATGGATGAGATCACTTACAACTCTTTTTTTTCAAAGTGCACTGAGGTTCAAAGATGTAAAATGCTCACAGATTATACTTTATGAGTGTCAGAGAAGGGGATATGTGATACTTTTTGTATCTGAAGGTAACTGTTCAATTAGCCTTCACTGACATCTGAAATACACAGGGTACACAAATTATTTCAATAAGGATAAGCACATTTTATGATTCAAGTTGGTTGTTCATTATGTAATCTGGTTTGATTTAAGTGACACAAATAAAAAAAAAATCCTAGATAGTGGTATCTTTCCCCTGTAATCATCTCCTCTTCATGGGTTACCAAAGAAGCAAATGTATTTTCAATTCCACCTTTGCTCAGTGAGGAAGAGGATATCGGTAATCAGTTCTGGAAATTTTATTAGTCATGGATGATCATGGTCATGGTAGGAATGGAAGTGCAGGCCAAAGTGCATTTGGGGGCTATGGTGATGATAGTTTTTGAGTACAAGTTTATGAGAATCTGCAAATTCTTCCTTATCAGAATAGGAAAGCAGTCACCACTGAAGTTAAACAGCAAAAATCTCTCTCATAATACGGTAATGCAGCTGCATGGTCACTGTAATGGCATTGGTGTTTAATACATGTCTCAAATAACCTAATTTCAATGTAGGTGTAAAGTACTGAGTTAGGTTTAGGTAAGAATTATCCAATACAGAAGATGAAATCCTTAAAGGAGGGGGAGTGACTGTTTACATGGGTTGATAGTAATAGGAGAAGGGAGAATGGCTTAAACTAAGACCGGGGAGATTTAAGTTAGATGTTAGAACAAAGTTTTTCACTCAGCGGGTGGTGATGCACTGGAACGGGTTGCCCACAGTGGCTGTGGATGCTTCATCCCTGGAGGCATTCAAGGCAAGGCTGGATGTGGCTCTGGACAGCCTGCTCTAGCGGTTGACGACCCTGCCATGGCAGGGGGATTGAAACTAGATGAGCTTTGAGGTCCTTTTCAACCCAGGCCATTCTGTGATTTTATGAAAATTTCTTCTTTCCTCTGCCCCTAGCTGAAGCTGAAGGTTCCTATGTTTCATGATTACTGATCTATAAAGAGATTAAACTGACATTTTGAAGTGGTAGAATCCTTCAGCTGCCTCCTGTGCTCTGTGGAAGTAGTTGTCCATGTGGCAGGAATGGCTGATGGGGAGGAACTTCTGATGAGGAGATAAAGGTTATTGGCACAGCAAACAGTCAAAAAGTTCTCGTATCCTGAACATGCTAAGCTGTAGATGATTATAACTGGGGAGCTGCTTCAAGATCAGTTTGGTCATCCTGGCTCCTGGAAGTCATTGGTTTAAATACTCGGTGGCTATAAAAGGCCAATAATAAGAGGGGGCTTCTGCTATCTCACTTTAAGTCACCACCATTCAGTCAGTAACAGTAAACTCACACTTTGGTCATACATTTCCCAGGAGCCTGGGAATCCACTTCTGTGCAGGCACCTTAATTTGGACAAGGTGAAGCTGACCTGAATCTAGGAATAGAGGATTCCTATGCTCATAGTTTATGTTTCCACGTGCCAATATAGAAAAAAAAAATAGTATGTACAGGGAAACATGTAAATACATGAAAACTTTATCTGATAAATGTCAATAGTAAATAAACATGTATGGACTTGCTGAGTTGCTTTTTTGAATTCTAAGTTGAAGCAAAACAAGTCTATTAGTCCAAACTCCTTCCCCTCAGTACTCAGTGTGCAATTTGTTATGTTTAACTTTTGAGATGGTTGAGATTAATACAGTTGGGTTTTGTTGACAACTTCTTTGGTCTGAGAAGAATATTTTGATAATTTCAAGGATTAAGAACAAATGTGTCAAAGCAGCATTTTGAAATAAAGTAGTCAGTATTTAAGTAATTCAAGAAGATCTGTATGAAGAAGATTAAATGGGGTCGATGATGCTTCAGAGTGGTAAAGGGCAAAGCTAACAGGTATGTGAATTTCAGGAGAGACTTTATCTATTAGGGATGTTTACATGCTGTGAGAATAAGCATTTCAGAAAATGATGGAGTTGCTACTATTTATTTCTAAAAGCCACCACGATTGGTGTACCTGAATATGAAGAGTTGGAAAAATACAGTCCAGTCTGTCTACTGAGATGAAACCTTGCATTTCCACTGTATTATACCTAGTCACTTTTCTGTAAAGTAGCCTTGGTTTGTGTGTCAAGGCATTCTTCATCTTATCCCATGAAGCTTTGCCAGTGTACAGGCAGTATTCACTTTGTCAGAGAAGGAAAGCACAAGTGAGGAATAAGGGCTCCCTGTACACTCAGATTACCCAGAGACCAAGTTTCTTCTCTTTGTTCCCAGGATGAGTTGTGCATTTTACATGAAATTGCTGCTTGATACATCAGTAGAAGTGGAAATAGGGACATCTTGCTTGCACGAAAGTATCCTTTGGTCTTTCTGTACTTCAGTTTTTGGTGTCTGTTTTGAGTTGAGAGCTTCTTGACTGTGTTTGAGGCATTAAGTGTACTTTTGAGTAGGACACTTTCTTTGGAGGACTTTGAAGTCTGGTGAGCTAAGGGAAGAACTGAGATCCTTTTTTGCCTGGGCAATCATTAAGTGCCTGTATGAAGACTATCTGGTCCATCTGCTTTTACAAACTATTTTTAATAGAAAACTATGAACTCTGCTTATTTTTTCAGACAGACAGAAATGTAACATGAGTAAGACTTCTGGATTCTGGGTATGCTATAAATCAAACTGCATTCCTGGATGAGCAGGACTTAAGGCATACTGCTCTTCATATGCCTTCAGCTGGTTCTGGGCGGTTACCCCTTGAATACATTGCTATCATGTGCTTGTGTGGTGTGCTGGCTGCTTTGGATTGCATTTGAGGCACCAAGTTACCCTGTGCATTGAATGGAGAGCCTGATACTCCATTCCCTTTTTTAATTTTCCCATATGAACTGAGTGACTGAAAGATATGAATTATACTGCCTAACACTGAAGTATCTATGTCTCTTACTGAATCTCATCCAATTTAGCTACAATGAAAATTTAATTGTGAGGCACAGCTGATATTTTTAACATACATTTTAAAAAAGAAGGTCTTAATATTCAATATGTTAGCGAGAGACTCATTATGTATGAGATTCCTGAAGGATTACACTGCAGGAGAAGCAAGAGAACCCATTAAACTGTCAAAATGTTCATATCATGAAATATCACCATGCAAAAACTTAAAAGTAAAAAAAAAAAAAAAAAAAAAAAATTAAAAACCACACACACAAAAAAAACAAAAAAAACCTCAAAGCAGAATCAACAAAGCGCAACTGTTACTGGCATTCTTCCTGGGATAGTTTTTTCTTGCCTACCTCATAAAAACAATTATGAAAGAAGAACAAGTAGCTTACCAGATTCAGTGGTATGGTCTGGGAAATTTTTATGGTAAGCATTTGAGTCTCAAGAGCATACAAGTGAACCTTCTTCCTGTTCACATCCATGCCATCTGAATTATTGTCTAGGGATCTGTTGTCTCTTGCCTTGCAGATCATATTTTCCTTCCTACCACAAGAAAAAAGATGTAAAAATCAGAGTATTAGCAATCTATATACTAACATAGATGTTCGCTCAAAAGGAATTGGGGTAGTTTTGCAGTTGTGATACCTCTAGTGGAAATAATTATCTCTAATCTAAACACTATAAATCACAGATAAAAGTCGTGCATGTTAAAGTAGACCTTCCTGTTTAATGGCAGGTCTGCTTTCCCTCAGGAGTAAGTACTGCTTTCCTCCGTAGATCCTGTATTACTTCTTCCCCATCTTCCCTCCTGCTGAAATAATTGTGGTGCTAATAACAATATGTGGGGAAATGACCAGATGTGCTAGGTTTTTTCAGATAATTATACCAGTTTTTCCAATTTTCCAACATTTTTTTCACTTACTAACTCATCAGTGCCAGAAATTGGATTTTTGCAGTACATAAATCCTAATTAACAATCCAAAGGTTTGAACACTCCATTTTACTCCTGATGTATCATTTCCCCTTCATTCTTGCTTAATTGGCATTTTGAAAAGCAAACCCAATTCTTTTTAAGGGTAAGAAAAGAAATATGGAAGTGTTTTGGGAAAGAGGTGGAAAATTGGTAAAGGGAGGAAAATTGTAAAGAAGATGTAGTTGGGCTCTGGGCCATCTGGTCAATCTGAGAATGTAGGGTGTGGAGGCGTGCTGAGTGGCTGAGCTGACTGAGACTGAGCTGCCTCCTCCTGGCATCAGGAGTGACTGAACTCCATGCACGGGCACAAGGGGGAGTTTATTAAATGATGCTGATCCTATGGAGCATCTTTTAACTCCACAAAGCGAAAGCTGCATGTGGTATACTGCTGATATGCATTGATTTTATGGGTTTCACTGTAGCCTCAATTTCTGCTTATCAAGGGTAGAAATAGAAAGGAGTAAGAGGAAGAGGTGAAGGAGGAAGAAGGTTTTCAAGAGTGATGTTATCATTAGATTTCCTGTTTAAGGACTCAGTCAGCCCTGGTATGCACTTAGGAATACCCTGAACCAGTGGGAGAGGCTGGTGGAAGGTGGCAGGGCAGGCAAGTCATTGTCTTAATGGTGGGTTATTATGCTACTACTTTCCTTCATTGGTCTTGTGTTACTTCTTTCCCAGCTTTTCTTCTGCTGTGCGTCCCAAGGAGGATGGAGGATCTCATTTGAGAGGTGTGAGAGAGTAAGCGGGTTAACTGTGATAGGGAAAAGGAACTGACCAAAGAGATGTTTCTCTGGATAGATAGGATTATAGGGAACTGAAAAGATTTGTGAGATTTTGAGATTCTCTGTAGTGGCAGAAGGAAGCTAATCAATTTACACATTATGTATAAAAGGCTGAGTATTCCTGTTGGGATTGGTTACATAGAGGTTTGGAGCAACATAAGTCCATCAGAAAATGATAAAGTTGGGAGGTAGGGTTTGTATTGGATAGTTTGCAGTCTGGGAGTGAAAGAGTGTATGTAGGAAATAATGCCCCTTTTCAGCTTTTACCTGTGCGATGTAGAGAACAAAGGAAAGGGAAGCAGTCATGATACATGCAGCCTCATAAGTTGATGAGAAGGGAAATTAGTAGTAAAATTCTTTGTCAGCTAGGAAGGGGTAACTCAGTTCATATCTTACCCCCATCTCCATAAAGGCCTGTCCAAAACAAATCTTTTGAGGTTAAGAAAGGGATGATTAATTCCTTGTTCATTTTTGTGCTAATGCATTAATTGGTTCCAGGCAGACTGGAAACAGCGGAGCCAAGATATTGCAAGGAAGGCTGCAGTCCAGGTAATATGAGGGCTGTCAGGAGCCTGAAAAGCACCAGGAAGTTCATAGAACCTGGAGTCTTTCATTCTCTGAAAAGTTTTGTAGGACCAGAAAGTCTGAACAATGCTGTATTTTGGGGTGCTTAAAAAGAAAAGTCATAATACTTTGGAGTTATTCCAGCACTGCTGTGCTGCCTCAAGGGGAACCTCAGGAATTTGTCTCCTGACCCTGGGTACCATATTTCTGGCTCCTATGATAATCCTCCAAGCTGTTCAAGAACAGTCCTTAGCAGCTGAATGTTAGGATTCCTTGTCCCAAACCTTGTGCATTACCTCCTCTTATGACTCAGCTGAGTGCTAGCATCCTTGACTGTTAGTATGTGGGTGGCCCTCTTCATTAGCCCCAGCTTAAGCCTGTTGTCTCTCTACTATTCTTTTTGGTTGTGAATGGTTCAAAATCTGCCACTGCAGAATTCATACTTACCAGGTGCTCTCCCCTTGGAATGGTCTGATTTGTTGTGTTCTCCCAGTACACATACTGGGAGAAAAAGAGCATAGCACCCATCTTTAAGGGGTGCACTGCCAGATCCTGCCTTACCAGTCAGCAACAGCAGAGTATCACCAAACCACAAGAGCTTTTATATGAGGCTTTTATTTAAAGGAAGTAAAAAACACTGGCTTTAGTCATATTAATTTCTCCTTTTTATTGGCTTTTAGGGAATGAGCAACAGCTCAGTGACATGTGTTTGTAACAAATACAGGTTATGAAATAAGTGTCTTTCATTATTTGTTCATTTTGCAATGAAAAGCTCTCCAAATCTGCCTCCTAAATGGTTTAACTCAACATTAGAATTGATGCTGCCAAATACCGACTGATTCAATAGACGACGAGTTTCAAATTCCTCTTACATGGGGAATGTGATATAGAACAATGACCTCAATTTTCTATTGTGTCCTTAGATTCACCTCTTTTTTGGCTGCCTCTTTTTCTCTTTCAGGATCTTATAGTTTTTTAAGTCCTGGGGGGTCTTTTAAGGGCACAACTGTTTAATAATTAGACTTTATACTACTGGTCGGTCTTTTGGTGACATCTTTTACAACTAGCAAGTGTTTAATAGAATGTAATTGGAAGCTCTGATCCCTAGACCTTGACCTCTCTAGACCTTGTATGCAACTAAGTGACTAGACAGCCCTTAACACTCATTAGGAGTTATCTAGACCCCACTTTACAAAGCTATGTGAGGAAACTGTTTAGATTTAGCCTCATGCCACCTGCTTTGTAATCTGTTGCTGTGCACTCTGTTGATCCTGCTGTCCTTATAGTAACTGGAAAGCTACCAATGATTCCATTTTAAAGCAAATATTCTATTTCAAGCATGGAATGGAAAGCTGGTTACTATATTTGTCAGCATATGACATTCAAAATCTTGTAATTAGGGAAGTGTACTTCAGTGCCATGGAGAAAGTGGTCACATCATCACAAAACGGAAGAAAAACATCTAAAGAAAATGAATGAAATCAGCTGAAATCTGTTTTGATACAGTATGTTCAGATGAGATAATAGTCTTTATATGTGTGTATATATATATATATATATAAAAATTTGTCCTGTTCTTATCTCTAAAAGTCTTATGTATCTTTAAAGACAATCAGTTCTTTTTACTATTAGCTTAAAAATATATATATATTTTCTATATGCATTTCTGAAGAATGTCCTGTTGGGCATGCCACTAATAAGCACAAGGAATAGATTTTTTTCTTCAATAATTTTTGAATGAATACATGAAAATATTGTTTAATATCCTTCATCTAGTCCATTGATCTATTCCCACCATTTCTTATTTTTTCCCACTGTATTTTCATCCTATTGAGTTAGACTGGATTTTGTCTGAGTTTTAACTCAGGCTCATGAATCCATTTCAATTCCACATTTATTTATTTTATTTTCTTTTAAGAGAAATGCAGCAAATCATGTAAAAAAATGAAGGAAAAATGAAATTCTTAAGATTTTTAAAATAATTTTTCAGTGGCTTAGGAAAGCGATCCAAACATTTGATCACGATCCTTTCTGGAATCTGTTAAATGGCACCAAATATATCCATATATAGAAGACAGATTTTATGTAAGAAATTGTTTGAATGATCTTGTTAATGCTAATACATTTCAGTTATTTGTCTTTGGAAGAGTAGTCTGTTTTGAGATCTTCACTGCAAATAGAGGAAATGAAGTGTTGATGTTGTAAGGAATAATTTAGTATGTCTGGAGAGTTCTAAAGGAAAACATCTGGATCAATTTGTTTACAAAGCCCCTGTAGATAAAAAGCACTATCTCTCCAAGGAATCAGCTTGTGCCCTTTCTGAAGAATAATTAAAAAAAGGAAAGTGGACTATCATCATACACAGAAAGCTCCTGGGATGTTGTTTATGAAGGAATCCAAAGAAAATTTGGAATCCTGTTTCATGGGAGACCAGCTAGTCACTGAAAATGTGGTGTGGTTTTATGATCTTAATTTAGCCTGGCCCGCCCTGTTTATCTGCTGTATGGGAACTGTTGAATCACTGCTTGAACCACTGATTGATCACCTGAGGCAAGCACTGAGTCAGCTGCAGGAGCACAGGTGAAGGCAATGTACCTGTATGACTGGAAGGAGTGGAGTCTGGCTCCACCTCTCCCAGACCCCATTTAAGGGCTGAACAGCACTGGGGAAGGTTCTCTTGTTGGAGATTCCTTCCCTGTGGAGCTATCAGTGAACTTCAACCATCTGCAAAAGGTGAGCAAGCCTCTCTTTGTTTGCTGATTGTCTATTTACTATCCAGATAAGCCTAGCAAAATTTACCATCTTCTTCACTATTTTCTCTGGATGCTATTCTTTTGGGTTATTCACCCTATGATCTGCTTTCCCCACAACCCCCAACTTAAGAAATAATGGATTTTAGAAGCTGAGATGAAGCATAATAAAGTAGACACGCAAGAGCTGTATGTGGAATGGAGATTAAACTTTTGGGGTACTGTGATTCATATTTCATGTGGACACATGAAATTGCCTTATAGTAATTGACACATTTTTAGTGCAATGTTTTGAAGCTCTAGATCTTTTTTTTTTTCTTTTAATTATTATTATTCTTTTATTTTTTTGTGGGAGGTGTCAATAACTTATAGAAAGGCATTTGTAGGTTGAAAAGAGGGGGGAAAAAAAAAGTGAGCTTTTATATTTAGGTATTGTAATCTGGATGATTGCAGGACTTAATTTGCTGATACTACACCTGCTCTTGAAAAATATTTTGTGTTTTTCCTTAAAGAAATCTAACTACAGCCATTAATATAGTTGTAGTGATGTTTACCATGACTACATCACTAGGTAAATTTACTGTGGTGATACAATTTAGAATGTTGGTATAGTCTCCTGGCGAGACTGCAAACGTTCTGTGAGTAAAGAGGTCTTTGAAAGACTTTTGTTACAGTTACTGCAAGCTATAGTTTCTGTGTTAGCAAAGGAGTATTATAGCCATATTTCCTGAAGTTTGTGCCTGAATGTTCATAGAATCATTTGAGTTGGAAGGGACATAGTTGAGATCCCTGCGATGATCAGGGACACAGCTACAGCTCCATGAGGTGCTCAGTTTCTTCATTGATGCCCTGGATGAGGGCACTGAGTATACCCTCAGTAAGTTTGCAGATGATACTGAATTGGCTGGAAGTGTCAATCTGACCGGGGGTTGCAAGGCCCTACAAAGGGATCTGGCTGAATAGCTTGGACTGAAGCCAATGGGATGCAGTTCAGCAAGACCCCCAGGAGCTGGAATGGGCTGCCCAGGAAGGTGGTGGAGACACTGACCATGGAGTTATTCAAGGAACATTTAGATGTTGTGTTAAGGAACGTTTTTTAGTGAGAATGATTGGTGATGGGTAGACAGCTGAACTGGGTGATCTTGTAGGTTTTTTTCAACCTCAGTGATTCTATGATCTGAGCCACATCCAGACTGATCTTGAATGTCTCCAGGGATGGGGCATCCAATACATCTCTGGGTAAACTGTGCCAGCGCTTCACCTGCCATATAGTAAAAAAAAAAAAAAAGTCTTCCCTGTATCTCTCCTCTTTTAGTTTGCAACTGTTTCCCCTTGTGCTATCACAACAGATTTTCCTAGAGTCTGTCCCTTTCATTCTATAAACCCACTCTAGATACTGAGAGACTGCTACCAAATCTCCTCAAAGCCTTTTCTTCTCTAGGCTGAACAGCCGCAGCTTTCTCAGCCTATCCTCATTTTCAAGAGCTGCTTCATGCACTGCCTTAATTTATGGTTTTGTTTTTTTTCCCATGTTTTCTACAATTACAGGTTTTTATCTTGAAAAGTAAACCTAAACTATGACTGATGAATAATTAATGGATTTTTTCCTTTAAGAAGACATGTGTTTCAGATTTTGTGTATGACCTTCATGTTTTCTGTTTCATTTACCTTATATGTACCCTTTTAATTATGAAACTGATGCAGAATGCTAACAATGAAATTTAATTTTGTGGCTATCAATTTGATATGCCCAGATATCTCTGTAATTTCTCGTCAGAAACATAGGGTGTTAGTTTTCTATAGCTATGCTTTGAATTCCAAAGGGAATATCTCAGTATTTCATTTTTTTTTTTTTTTTTTTTTACACTGTTGAGAGAAGTGAAACATCCATCTCTCCTGTGGGACATTATCCTTGGAGCTTCAAGTGCCTTAAACAACTATGTAGAAGTCAAATAGCTCTGGGACAGAATGTGGGTCTAATTCCATCCTAAGTTTGGTCATGAATCTGAAGGCTGTGGTTCAGACAAACCTCAGATCCATTTAAATACAGTTGCAACTCAGCATCAGCATCCACAAAGCCTAGCTGAATCCTATTGTTGTTGACAGTATACTGAGCTCGTAAAGAATCTGGTCTTAACACAGACAGCCAGGATCATTATATAAATCAAAAGAAGATGAAAGTAGAACCCACATCTTTCAGATTGAATACTAAAAATCTGCCAAGAGGAATAAAAGATACCTCCTGAAAGGGTGATGAGTTGGAATTTCTTTCTGAATTCTCTTGTTTTGCGTAGTAAAGAAAAGGAGGGAATGGCCTGATTAAATCATATGGGTATGGACTTTTCTTCTAACTGGAAGGTTTATTTAAAGTTAGTATGAAATCTTAATATTTAGTTTATGTTGAATACACCAGACCTGTGAAATTATGTTGATAATCTGCATCCTGGAGCTCTGAAATGAGGAAAGAGAATACTTTCTTTCCCAAGAAAATACAAATGAGTCCATAGACTTGTCTGAATTGTATTTTATGGGAATTTTTTTTCTTCTAGAGAATCTTTATTTAATGCTATGTTCTTTTGCAGAGGAAGTTTTCACTCAGTTACCGAGTAATCTCTCAGTACTGTGGAGAACATTGCAAAGATGTGCAGTTTTGCACATTGTTTCTGCTTCTTGGCCTGTGCAAGTGAGGAGTATTCATAATCCTTAGTTAATAATGTTCATTTATATATTTGTTAATAATAATTATGCAATAGATCTTATGGTCTGCAGCAGTAGAGTACTGGAAGTCACCACGTATTTCATTATTAAGTGGCTTAGTCACACAACACAATGTTTTAGGTTTACAGATGTGTTTTCTTTTGTCGTTCATATAAAAACAGAAAAGCAACCTAACTTTCTTTTGTAGATTAGTGGAATCATCTCACAGTCTTCTGGTAATTGTTGGAGAAATTAATGGAGTTTTTGGAAAGGATTCTATCATAAGTAAGAATTTAGAGTGAGATCCAAAAAAGCACTTAGATGCGTAAAGAAAAACTTAGACAGAATTTAGAGAGTGTGTAGAAATAGACACTGCACTGATGAGGCTGCTTAGGTTGCTGAGAACCCAGTTAATGCATGTGGTCAACAGTTCTGTTGTCTTTCTGGAGCTGAACAGTGAACTGTCTTTTCTCTTACTAATGTAATGTGGTAGACAAATACTAATTATCTGTTCTAGTGCCTGCCCACCTTTTTGGAGTTTAAATCTAGTTTCTACCTATCATATGTGTCAGCTATGTGTCGATAATACAGAATTCACAAAACAATCTGTACTGTCATTCAAAAAGGAGTTCCTCTTCTTCTGTGCTCTGAATTCTACTACTTGAGCTGATCCAGTCTTGTTTCATGACAGTCTACCTGCTACAAAGCAAGCTTGTTGGATAATTTCAGATGAGACACTAAACTAGTGTAATATGATTGTCAGCCTCATTGATGATGTGTGCCGCGTCTCTGTAGCAACAATAGCTACCACATTTTTCTATCCATAACTTGAATAAGATCAGCCTGGAACTGGTCTATCTCAATGGAGGAACCCTCCAGATTTGCTAATCATGAAATTGGCAGAAAATTTACAAATCCATCACCAGAATTTATTTATTCTGGTTTTACAAGTCTCCAATGCTAAAAAGAAAGTTTCTAAAAAAAAGAGAGACAGTGAAACCCTTCTCTGCAGTCACATCTTCAGGTCTTTAACAATAGAATTATGGGCCAATTGTGTCCAGATTCTTGAATATGTTACATTTTCATCTGCTTTTTTCAAAAGAGAGGGATTCAGTGCTACCTATGGTGCTTGGAATGCATAATTTTCCAGGGACAGGTCAAGTACTTCTGCAGGAGATCAAAGAGCTAGAATAAGTCTGGAGATATGTGCTACTTTCAGACTTAAATTTTTTAGGGTTAGAACTTCACAAATATGTCTCATACAACAAAGTTCCTGCTGAATCTGCTCTTCAGTATTATAGGCAGTCTCAGGTTATTATATTTTCACTGCTGTGAATGCTGGTATTTTATAGAATTTGAGCCTATTTTCAGTGGTTTAGGGAAGATGCCGGCACGAGTATGTCTGGGAAATAAATCCTTCACAAAAGTATCTGCTTTGGTGCCTGCCTTTCTCTCGCAGACATACTTGCAGAGAAGTGGACAGATCCACAAGGATTAGAAGGTAGAATGTTTGAGTTTCAACCCAACATGCAATTTTTTTAATGTATTTGACAATTTTTTTTTGCAATTGTTTGTGCAATTCATGAATTTATTGATGTTTGAATAGTACTAACACAGTAAAGGCAGTCATGAAGAAGGCAGGATGGTAATGAGACAGTGCTGATATTGCAAAGTTTTAATGAGTGGTAATAGGAAGGTAACAGCAGTGTAAGCATGCGGTAAATTAATGGAACCATTTTTCAACGTGCTACAAGTGGATAATATTAAAGGGGAATGGTTTTTAAACTGAGACAGGGGAGGAGGTTTAAGTAAGAGATTAGGAGGAAGTTTTTCACTCAGAGGGCGGTTGCCTGGAGAGATCGTGGATGCCCCATCCTTGGAGGCATTCAAGGCCAGGCTGGATGTGGTGCTGAGCAGCCTGCTCTAGTGGTTGGCAGCCCTGCACATGGTGGGGCACTGAAACTAGATGATCATTATGGTCCCTTTCAACTCAGGCCATTCTATGATTGTATGATTATCAGACATAGCTCTGCTGCTCCTAGTTACAATGTTCATCAAATATAAAAATGGCTGTAATAGCAAATAGCATTGCTGCCCCTGAAAGCACCCACTGCAGCCCAGCTGCATTCTTGATAATCAAATTGGTTATGACAACAATGTGCAGCCATAAAAAATTATGAAAGCAAAGAAATGTGTTATGGCTCATCCCTTGGCTCAGAGGTCAGACTGTGGAAGTGAATGTCCAAAATTCCTCTGTTCTTCACACTATGTGGTGGTGCTTCCTTGAAAGAGAAGGTTACAATACAGTTTAAATTTATATATTATTCAGTACATTTCCATTCTTGAATCATAGAATCATCAAGGTTGGAGAAAATATCCAGAATCATCCAGTCCAACCACCCACCTATCACCAAAATTTGCCTCTAAACCATTTCCCTCAGTGCAACATCTAAATGTTTCTTGAACACCTCCAGGGATACTGACTCCATCACCTCCCTGGGCAGCCTGTGCCAGTGCCTAGCCACTCTCAGAGAATTTTTTCCTAACGACCAACCTGAACCTCCCCCAGCACAACTTGAGGCCCTAAGTGAATGGCTATATTGCTATATTGGCTATAGCAAACAATTTCTGTTTTTTAAGATAGATTATATGGTGCCTCAGGTTTTGATTTAATTACACTGAATGTTGACTGGCAATGGAAGTTAGTGGCAGCTGATCATGTACAGTCAGATGGCAACCATCTGAAATTTATATGTATATATATTGGTCCTACACTGACATGGAAATTGGTTTGATCTATGTGACCTATGTTAGCTGGGGAAACATTATAGTGAAGCCAATTGCCACACTTCCCAGATGCCAAAGGGAAAAGCATCCATGTCATTTTGTAATATGGACTTCCACATAGTTTGGTGAACAAAATGAGAATGTATCTTGCACAGTTAAAATATTTAGCTTGGTTTTCATTCTGGTGGCATCACTGCATTCCTGCTGAAGGAATCTGAACATAGAATGCTTCAGCCAAATTTTGCAATCTTTAATTGAGCAAGGTATTCAGAGAGCAATATCTTTTGCTATCTTCTATTCTTGCCACTGAATGTGAAGGGCAGTGATAGACAGAACTCCTGCTTTATGTCATTTCAGTCTCATCAGTACTCTATCTTTTGAAATGTAGATGAAGCTAACTGTACTAACACAGAAGCTGGAAAGCATCAGGTGTTGTGCCTCTATTCATGTATACAATATTCATTTATTCTCTTAAGTACTCAAACTCTTTCTGTACTTTGGCTAAAGGTTTAGGCTTTAAAATGTGAGTAGTTATGTTGTACAGCACATCGAAGTGACAAGGGGAGAGTGTGATTTTTAGTGTTCAGGTGGCATCATATGTCAACACAGAACTGTGCTGGGCTCATGAGTCCGCCTGAAACACTTGGGTCTTAAAACAGCTGTTTTGTGTATAAACTTTGCACAGTAGTTCAAGTGTGGATATGCCCACTTTTGTCTATGGCAGTGTGTACAAACAGTGGGGTGAACTGCTTCTCATAGAACTCCTGAACTTCTAGTTCTCGGAGGATTGAACAACTGGAGGCAATTTTCATAGCTGACTTCTTGGCAATGAGTAACATCTTGTTTTGCTATCCTATCCCTCTGTCTCTACAAGAATTTTGTCATTGAGTGACTGGCATTTCACACTGTTTTGTCACGTTGGTGTTTCAGTTTATATTCTGGTCTCAGAAATCTTCAAAACATTGTACAACACACACAATTGACAGAAAACTTGTATTCCTCTATGTGGTGGACAGAAAGGCTAAACTAGAATAGGGTTACTTTGGTGGGAAAGAAAGCTTTATAACTTCTTGCAAAGCATTGGATTCTGTGAATGGGAGGACTGCAAATTCCCAGGAAGCAATTTATTTGTATTCAGAAAGTGTACACATGCTAAGCATAGTTTCTGGTTCAATTTCTATTGATTATGTAACAGCAGGTTGTACCATCTGTTCAGCAGTGGTATATCATCCTGCTTTCTTCTATCACATCTTTCCCTTGCTGACCTTAAGCTTGGGTTTCACTTTAGATTTTCAGTACTCGGTGTTGCAAGATAAAAATGTGCCACAATCTTCTCCCAGTCTTACTTATATTTTCCTTAAGTGACTTCTTTCAATATGATGGGTGGACAGCAGCATTTTTAACAGATGTTTTTCACAGGGTATTGCATAATTATTTTTCAAGAGGCTTCTGAAAGCAGATGTTTCCATGTCTTTGTTCTTTCCCCTCTTGACACTTCAACACAAACAGCAGATTCCACTGCTGCTGTCCTTCAGATCTAGTGAAAAAAGAAAAAAATAAAAAATACCATAGCAGTGATGTTGGATTTTTTTCAGCTCATTTGGCAATAGTAAATATGTACTGTCACAATTCTCCTCTGTTTCCCTCTTGTCACCAGCCATGCTTGCACATACTATCTCTTTTGGAAACACTGTCTTTCTCTACAACCTTTGTATGTTTGATCTTTACTCCCTTCCAAAAATTTGTTGCATTGAGGGCAAGTGTTATTCTTTGAGTTCCTGCCACTTCACTGAATAGTTCTTGATTTTATTCCAAGGTAGATGACAATTGTCCCCTGTGACACCTCCACCACTGTGAAGAAAGACTCTTTGGTATTACTTTGTATATTTTTGAGTGAAACAGCTCCATTTTCTTTTTCTGTCTCACAAATAGAGATACAACAACTGGACTTTCCTATTGTTTACAGAATTAGCTCTGCTTTCTTGCAAACCATTCTGTTAGAGGACTTCCTAATTTGAGTACTTGTTCCTCAAAGACCAAGGGAATGCAACTAAGAATGAAATAAAGGACAGGCCCAGACAAGTTTTATCCAACTATAATTTATCATTACAAAAGATGAATTTCATCTGTTTGTCTAAAATGAAGATAAATGCCTGGATGAAGAAAAGAAAAACTTTCTAGTAAATCTCCATGTCTTTAAACCTCATGGATGTTTCTTCCTGCATGTAAAACATCATCTGATGGTATAGCAGTTCAGACACATAACAGGTTTAGTGGGTAGGGGTGGTGGTAGGAGGATGGTTGCACTAGATGATCTTGTAGGTCCTTTCCAACCTAATGTATCTATGAATAAGGTTTCATCTTTCTAATTCTGGGTTATTTACTAATTGGTTTAGGTCAGGCTTTTACTTTTCTGGATCCTAAGGGTAAGCAAAGCATTTTTGATCAGAACATTTTAAATTTCACTAGCTTTACCTGGAGCACAGAATCACAGAATGGTTAAAGTTAAAAAGCACCAGTGGAAGTCATGTACGTTATAGGACAGGCTCCTGCTCAAAGCCATCAGAATGCATACAGTAGAGTTTTAAGTATCTCCAAATGTACAGACTGCTAAGCTTCTCTAGGCAACCTCTTCCAGTGTTCAACCACCATTGCCTTAAGATTTGTTCTTATATTTACCTTGTTTGTTTACAAGAACATTATGGGAGACAGTTTTAAAAGTCCTTTTAAAGTCAAGATGAGCCAGTCACAGAATCATAGTGTGGCTAAGGTTGAAAAAGATCTTTGGAGGTCATTTGGCCCAACATTCATGGTCAAGCTTGGCCACTTAGCACAGGTTTCTATTGAATATTTCATGGTAGGGAGACTCCACAGCCTCTCTGGACAACTTTTTATATTGCTCAGTCACCTGCACAGCAATGGTGTGTTTTCTGATGTTCAAAAGGAGTTTGTGTTTCATTCTGCGTTCATTGCTTCTTATCCTGTCCCTGAGCACCACTGAAAAAAGGCTGGAAGATGCTAATTCTCCAAATCCTCTTTTCTGCCCTTCTTGAAGATAGCTGTGGCATTTGCTTTCTCCTCAGGGACCTCCTCTGACTGCTGTAACCTTCATAAGATAATTGAGAGTATTCTCACATTGACATTATCTAGCTGTCATGGGTGCATCCTATTTAACTTTGTGGACTTCTGAGTATCCAGTTAGTTTAAATGTTCCCTAACCTGATTCTCCTCTATTAAAGAAAGTCTTCCTTGCTCCATACTTCTCCAATGGTGCCTGGGGCTCCTGAAGGCAAACAAGAGTACTAGTAAAGACTGAGATGAAGAAGTCACTGAGGATGTTAGCCTTTTCTGTTTGCTTTGTCACCAGATTCCATATCCCATTCAGCAACTGGTCCACATTTTGCTGTCTTTCTATTTTTGCTGATGTACTTGCAGAACTCTTTTTTTGAACTTGACATCCCTTGTCAGATTCAGCTGCAGGTAGGATTTGGCTTTCCTAAATTCCTCTCAGACTATGTTTGTATTCATCCTGGGTGCATCCATTCTTGCTTTTGCCTCTTGTATATTCGAGTTATGTCATGAGCACCTTGATCCATTCAGGACTCCTGACACCTTTGCTTGAATTCCTGTACATGAGGATGGACTGTACTTAAACACAGAGGAGGTGATATTTGAAAATTATCTCCTCTCTGCACGGCTATATCCCTTAGGATTCTTCCAAGTAGGTTCCTGAATAGGCCAAAGTCTTCTTGAAATCTAGTGTTGAGACCCTAATTTTTGCCTCATTTTCTCCCCTCAGAATCCTGAACTCCACCACCTCATACTTAGTGAAACCAAGGCTTTCTGGGTTTTTCATGTCTGTGGCCAGTTTTTCCTTGTTTGCAAATGTGAGGTCTAGCCAGGTACCTACCCCCTGCTGACTTCATCACTCAGGTCAGGAATTTATTATCATTTCTATCCAAGGATATTGTGTTCCAATGATGAGTAAGGCCAAATGATTTCAGGAAGGCCTCATCTACTTCTTCCATGTCAGGTGATAAGTAGCAGTTACTGACATTGCTGTGTTGATTGGTCCTGCTATATTATCTGTTTGCTGATAGCTAAATTGTTTCTAGTTGTTCCTAAGTCACAAAAGCATCTTTGAATGAAAGCTGTAGAAGCTTGATCCTTTGAGAAATTTAAACATATACTGGAAAGACTGCAAGAAGATGCACCACAAGAAAGAAGCATATATTGGAAAGAAAAGGGACTGGGTGATCTTTTTTTTTTTTTCCATCCACTTTCTTTTTACAGCAGCAAGGTTCATCATCATTATTGCTTCTGTTTGTTGCTCTAGACACCAGTATGACAACTTGGGTGAATGAGTGTACTTTACTAGTACAAATAATCTCTGAATCTTTTATTTTTTTCTTCCTTCCTGTGTTCTGTGTTGGTGATTATCTTGGGGTTTTAATTTTCTGGCAAGCTGAGCAGTTACTTTTCCCCCAGTGAAAAAATAATTTCAATTTGACTTTTCATGTTGTTTTCCTTTTCCCTGAACACTCTCTCCTATATCTGATTTTTTTTTTCCCTTCATCAGTGATCACATAAAAGTTGGACATGATAGACATGTAACAGATGAGGATAACGTTCATTTCAATTTTGTTTTTGTTCTCCAGGTATTTGTTGAATTATCTAGTCATCTGTGTACTTGTTAGGATATCTTATCTCGTTGTCCTCATCTGTTTTTTGAGGCTTGAGTTTTTTTTAAAGTACTGTTAGGCATAACAAACAACCAAACAAATAGAGAGATGTGTTTACTTCGGCAAGTGAAGATATAAATGCAGTCTTGCAAAGGGAGCCCAATGGTCAGTCTCACATAACCATGGGAAACCTTCTTGCAGACTTTAACAAGTGAAAGGAGAAAGATTGCTAATTTTAGTATTGTTAGTTATATGAAATAGTCTTACCATAATCTCAACCTCCAAAAAATACAGAAAAAGAGAAAAGAAAAAGTAAAAAATAAAATGTCAGTGGCTGCTGTACTGTAGTATTTTTCTTTCTTTTCTAAAGTGTAATCCAACTTTTTCTTGAATTAATGTACACAAGTCACTTTAACTGCTGGCTGCAAAACTTTTGGCAGTTTGTTTGATATTCCAACCAATCTCTGTGTAAAGAACTGCCTGAATTGTTTATAGGCTTGTCCTTCTGCCCAGAGTATAGTCCACAATCTCTTATTTTGAGCACAATTGTAACAGAGATATGTTCGGGCCTTGCATTGAAAGACTGTGGTAAGTGGGCTGAAGAGTCACAGAATTTAGAATCATTAGACATGTTTTTATCAAGAGTTAAAAAAGAATAAAGAAAAGAGGTAATTCCACCTAAATATTTTTGTTTCTTAAAATTCCTGAAAATGTAAAGCCACTAAGAAATAAAAAATGACCTGACAGATTCTCTTCATACTTGAACATAGGATAAAAAAGGAACTAGAGTACAAGATGAAGATCCGGAAGACTGTGACTATTTCTGCTGTTCCTTTTTCAAATTTAGATGTATGGGTTGTGTTAGCTAGGTAGATAGGAGGTTTTTGACACAATTGCACGGTTGTGAATTTAGTATTAATTTGGTGTCAAGACTGTGTAAAAGTATCTAAACAACATTTTCACGTCTTCAAGAATGTACATAGGTGAACTTTGGGCTTTGCGTTATCTTATCAAAACAATGATGGGCAGTGGACAGCAGTTGCTGTCTTTGAATCTCATCTAGCTTTAGCTGAAATTAACAAAGTAATGCTCAAAGACCCTGAACTATCTCTGAAGAACCTTATTCCCCATTTGAAAGCAATGATACATATAAATCGTGCCCTGGTAAATTAGTTTAGGTGCAGTATTTCACTGATACTGCTAACACTGCTTCCAAAACTGAACAGTTATTTCTTCACAGTGCTATACTGTTTGGAAAGGAATGATGTGAACTCATCCTTCTTGAGTCGTCGGATAATCCAAATTAGGGCATTTATTTCCTTCAGGCCTATGACCAAGTCCTGTGTGAAGACATCAAGGATCCTGATTTGTTTATAGTCAAAGCGCATTATTGTCAAAACCACCAGTAATTTAAAAGAGAGGAAGAAGTTTTATTGAAGTGGTAATTAGCATTGCAAAGTAAAACACTGTAAGAACATTTATTAAGTTGCAGATTTTACCTACTTGTTATCTAATTCAGATAGTCTAGCATATTTAAATATATTTAAAAGGTAAGCAGTCCCAGAATATTCAGTGATTTAGAAGTCACTGAAGACAGGTAGGGAAATGGGAAAGGGAAGAATGGAAAACCCAACAGTTCTAAGGTTCGATGAATCTCAAGATTAACATTAGTCAGTGAGGTGATTTAAAAGGAGAGGTATGGATATGTTGAAGCTGGTTAGTCTAAAGACAAGAGGACAACTTAGGAGAGTAAAAAGTAGTATAAGCTGCTGCAAGAAAGGTTCTGATTAGAAGTAAGGAAAACAGTTCTAATAGCATGGGGGGGTGAAGTGCTGGAAGAGATTGCTTAACAATAACTTGGAGCATCCATCAACAGATTAGACAAACATCTGTTAGGAATGACATGGTTATAACTGAGCCTGCCATGGTGTGGGAGGAGTGGAAATGGGTAACCTCTGGAGTGATTCTGTGTTTCCGTTTATGATATTTTTCCTGCAGGACTCTTATTAAAAACAAGAATTGCAAGAAAAGTACTAGTGATTCCTGCCTTCAGCACACAATTTTACTGCAGTGCATGTCTATCTCTACATGAGATAGGAACAGCTGGAGGATTTTTGATTTTATTTAGCAAGAAGGTTTTTTACTTCATTTGCTTTATTATTACTAGTGCAGATCAGCTTTGGTCCTCGTCCATCAACAGGCAGCATGGTTTAATGGGTAGGTCACTGGGTACAGTCAGGCAACTGAAGTGTTTCTTGCTTTAACACACTGATTGTTTTTGTAACCCAGCTTAAATCCCTTTGGCTCCGTTTGGATTCTTTCCTGTGTTTTGTTCATGATATCTATCTGCCCTGCATGTTTCAAGGTCCTGCTTCATGTCAGGTCTGGGAAGAAGAGATCAGTACACTCTGGATATTATGGCACCTTTGAAAATTGAGTCTTCAGTGTGTTACTGTAACACATGTAGCAAGCTGCAGTAACTGAAGATGCAAGTCTTTCTGTTGCATCTAGTGGAAGCTGTATAAAGATATGAATGAAAAAAGGATTTTAAAAGGATATTCTCTGTTTGAATTCTCTCGAGTTATCTTTTCATCCGTGTACCATTGTATTCTGCCATTCTTATATTCATGTTTAAGTTGTCATCTTACTCTGATTTGACTTGTCCCTGCTGTAGCATTAGGACATAAGGAATGCATGAAATATGCCTTTCACGAGCATGTATTCTAATCTTGATCAGACGTGTGTGGTCAAAATCTGATATTTTCTGTCTAGTCACAGACTTCAGAGGTCATGTTTATAACTTACCTAGTAAAGCATACTAAAGAATCAGCTAGTACAGGAAGTATATAGAGAATGGAATATTTAAAAAAATATATTTAGTTCTTAGATAAGTATTGGGCTAGGAACAGAAATCATAACGTGAGAAATATTTATTAAGTTTTACTGTCATTTTCTAGCAGTATTTCTTTAAGTTTTACATAATATATCTTTTTTTCATTGGGGAAAAAAGTCAGACTAGCAAATGGTGAGACAGCTTAAAAATAATTGTAACTAGGAACTGGGCCATGATTAAAATTGTTCAGCTGTTTGTTTTATTGTTTGTTCCCAAAACCTTAAATGCACTCTGTGAGAACAATAACAACAGTTAGCATGTAACTCCGTATGGGCCAATTCTTGCAGTCCTCTCTCAATCCTTTCTTACTCCAGAAAAACTCCTGTTTAGAGTGCTTTGCGAAGAGTCAGGATTGGAACTGTGTGTTCTAATTGTTTTGTAATATTAACATGTAAGGTTCCATGGAATAAGAGGAAAAAAGCAGAAAGAAACAGACTGAAGTCTGTCTACTATATGGCTATGAGCATATTTGTATTCAGGAAGAGTTTAGGAGAATGTAGACTGTGACACCTCCTTTGATGATGTGTGCATCTCAGCTTCACAGTGAAGATAATAGTGACAGAAACTAGAAAGAAGAACAAAATGTAAAGAAAACAATAATGGCTGTTTGCTACAGTAAGCTATAAACTTGTAAACAATTTCATAAATAAGAAATCATATTTACTCTGGATGACTTTAGCTGGCACAGAGAATCACAGAATCATAGAATTGCTCAGGTTGGAAAAGACCTTTGAGATCATCAAATCCAACCTCAAACTAACCATTCTACCCTAACTTGAACAACCCACTGCTAAATTATATCCCCGAGCATTGGATCCAGATGGTTTTTAAACACGTTCAGTGATGGTGACTCAACCATCTCCCTGGGGAGCCTATTCCAGTGCTTGACAAGCCTTTCTGTAAAGAAGTTTTTCCTGATATCCAACCTAACCTCCCCTGACACAACTTGAGGCCATTTCCCTGTCTTGTCACCTGTTACTAGTGAGAAGACACCAAACATGGAAAAATGTTAATTTTTGGAATCATTGATATGCTGAATTTCTTGGTTGTATTGATCTCCAGATTGGTTTGATCTCCTTGGAAATACACGTGCTTGGCACTTCTATTATTAAAAATGGACTTCCTTTGTATACATTTTCCTAAATGCTCATCTGTGTTTCCAGTTCCAGGACAAGCTTTGAGGACAAGAACGATGGTGATACATACAGAATTGTAACCTGTTGTGTCTGATTTCAGAAATGATGAGCTACATTTGGTGTGGGATTTTCAAAACTCTAAACCTTTTCAACAGCTGCTAGAAGATGAAGCATTATGTACACTTGTGAAACTTGCTCCCAGAGAGTTTAAATAAACTCTAATAACTCTAGTTAGCTACAGTGCATATCAATAGTAGACTATATTATTAACAGTACCTTTTAACTATAAAACTCCTTAATATTTTTATTTCAGTGACTTTCAGTTGGGTTACCAAGTGTGCATGGAAAACTTGACTTAGGAAAGGCTACTGTGAGCATAATTTGAACCTTTTCTCTTGGGAGAAGTATGGAAACCTAATATGTGTTTTAGGATGAGTAAGGATCTGGTGATACAGTAGGAGCATCATTTAAAGCCCATTAATGCCAGTGGAAACAATTCCTTTGCCTCAGTGGGCTGTGGACCAAGAAGCATGCAAGAGTAACTGAACTAAGGACTCTGCTGACTGTAACGTATAGGATATGCAATACAGTTTTACAAAACAAAAACACATTTTCTAAGGATGAAATTTGCTTTACTGATGTTTTAAGCAGTAATTTGATGTAGTATAGTGAAAAGGACATCAAATATTCTAGGTTTGAGTCATTATAACCAGATGGTCCATTAAAGGCTTTTGTCTAAACTAGAACTGGGAAAGTTTGTAAACTCTGGATAGTCTGAAAATATGCACAAACTTGATATATCAGATGATATGCTGAATTTTATAATGTGAAATTCTTTGGCTACTTTCCCAACATCCTAGTAAGGTGTTATACAATTTACGCAATTAGAATAAAATTTTGGATGCTGTTGTCATTATTGTTCTGCTTTGGAACTGGAAAAACAACAAAATTGCCCTAATGCGGTGAAGTGGAGAATATTACAGGGAAGAATTAACGAGGAAAATATTTTTTGTTACTTAATATTGACTTATTGTGTTTATGTCATGGTTCAAAATTGTTTGTGTGGAAAAGGTCAGAAAACAACAAGAAAACCCAAATTCTTATGACCTTCATCCTGGAAGAATTATAAATGTTTTATCTTCAAAATAAGAGCAGCATTATTAGTTGAACAACACTAGCTGACAGTGACCAGACAGAACTGCAGAATGCAATACTGAGATAATATTGATCATCACAGAATGATATGGAAACTTAGCTGTTAAAATTAAAAACGGCACTACAGTCCTGTGTCAGTCCTTCTGTATCCTGGAAGATACATTTCCTGTAGTTAGGTATTATTTACCCTCTTCACTTGTCTAGTCTGAAATGTGGAGAGAGGAGGTAATATGTATGATGGTGGGAATTCACACGAATTGTTGAGGAGATATAGAGGTAACCTGCTGTTTGTTTCACACTGCTAATATTGATTGTGTGAAGGAAGCTGTCCTCACAAAAGTTACCTGTATTTAAGATCAGAGATAACTTGAGTCGTATTTCTGAGTATTATTTCTTGAGTCGTATAACTGCCGACAGAATCTGGTAATCTGAAATTTGAGTGTGTCAAGAGTCTTTGAGTGCTAATCTAAATGGTCTTCAAGACATTTTCATACGATATCTTGGGCATTAGGAGTGAATTTTGTAAACTTTTTTTCCTCTATGATTCCTACTAATTGCTCTCAGGTGGGAACTTCTTTCTGTGATGTATTAGCAGTTTCATGATACCCAAGTGAGCTGTCTGCATGCGGCAAGCAGGATCAGATTTTCCCTGCAGGTACTTGTTGATTTCAGTACATAAACATGAATGTGCAAGTATAGATCAAGCAGATTTCAGTGTGCCTCCTCACTGAATATGGGCTGTAATGAAGTGGAAAGTGCTTTAAAAAGTTAAACTACAGAAGGCAGCACAAGTGCTTAATTCAGCAGCATTGTGCTTCTGAAGATGCCAAGCTTCAGATATAAATTGTGTATGCCACTTTTTTTTTTTCTGTTAAACTGTGTAACCAAATGTCTAGTAGATTTCTAGACTGATTTTCTTTGAGTAAATGTGTACATAGGTATGTGTGCAAATGTTTCTTATCATGCAATTGTCTGCTAGAGATTGTGAATTTATACCAGTGATTTGCACAACTAACTCATCATAGCCCTGCAAATACTGACAAGGTAGTACGTCCTTTGGTCCCATGTAGTTTTGCAGGAGGATGATGGATTAGGATTTTCTTTGTTTTTAATCGCTTTGGGTTCAGGACTTTCCTTCGAACATTAAAGTCTGGTGAAACTCCAAAGGCTTCATGCATAACAACTGGCAATTTTTTGGTTGTATGCAGTTGAAATGAGAACTTTTATTATCTCCACCTGCTCAACTAGATTCTTCCAAGTTTAAAGATAAAAATGAAATGACTGGTGTAAAGTCATGACATCCACAGTACTCTGTGCAAAATCATGTATTTCTTTAATTTTATTTCACTAAGTAATTATTAATTTGTTTGGGAGATGCTTACATCTTAATGAAGCTTTTGAAAAACTTACTCTGTGTTTAAAGATTCTAAGAGAATTTGAAGCAAGACAAACAATGTGGTTTTGGGTTTTGTTGTTAACATTTCTCAACTCTGTCCATGTCATAAAAATCAACATATTCATTTGTGTAATTTGGCATTAGGGCACAGGAAGAGGTGTGGAATGAACAGTGGAGAATGCACTGGAAGTGTAGTAGAGCTTTGGATCAGACTGTTGCAGAAGCTTGTGAATTTGGAGAAAGCCATGTGTCTATTTGAGGGGAAAAAAAGTGAGAAGTATCTTGACTTGGATGGCTATAAACCATTTCCTTAAACTGTGAGCTACAGTCTTCTCTCTACAACTCCCAGGGTAGGGGAAGCATAAAGGGAGGTGCTGGTCTCTTCTTCCTGGTAGCCAGTGATAGGACACGTGAGAAGAGCAGAATATTTGGACTGGATAATAAGAAAAAAATTATTTGATATGACAGTGGTCAGAAGCTGTCACAGGCTTCCTTGGAAGGTTGTTGATACCCTGTGCCTGTCAGTGTCCAGGAGACATATGAACTTTTTTCTCCTGTCCTCTGAAAATACCAGCTCTTCAGTTCTCCTATTGTAAAATCACTCTAAAAATCAGAACTCAGAAAAAATAGTTAAGTTTGGAACTGGCAATGAATATTCATTTGTATTAAAACATACTTGAGTTTTGGAACAAAAACTTAATGAAGTATCCAGAGAAGTCTTCACAGAAAACCAATTAAAAATTTTCCCTTTAGAGCTAATGTGTTGCTTTGCATATTGCTCCATACTTGATGCCATCGATGCCAGAAGTAGGGATCCTGAGACAACTTTAGAACCAAAGGATGAGTGCATTTTATTTGAAAATTGAGACCCAGTGTGTCCTTCTCTCCTTTACATCGAGTGACAAGGTGACAGCATCCTGTCATGTTCAGTAAGAGTATACTAACTCAGGTGTTGACTCTCTGGCTTGGAAGAAAAGCACAAAGAGGAGTTTTCATGGGTGGGCACTGGGAGGCTCAGTTCACATATTCAAGCCATAACTTCTAAGGGCAGAATGGACCACAGTGAGTGCTGTCTGGCCCTGGCATAGCACAGAATTTTGAAGAATCATTTCTGCTCCACATGTCTGTTATATGATTCTGTAATGGCTCCTATTCCAATGCATATCCACAGACAGGATGGTTTTCACATGCAACAAGTCAGCCAGTCAGCCAGATGTTTTGAGGCACATAATATAATTATTGATATGAAAATCAAAACAAGGTATCGTATAAAAGCAGCCACTGTCAGATCGTTATGGATTAGATCATCAGTCTTGTTGCTTTAACAAGCCCTGTATTCATTATCGTAGCTCAGAGCACTTTTTTCTTTGCCAGAATTGGCTGTCGTCTTAATGAATATTGCAAATCATAACCCAAATCATATGCCTTAAGCTGTCTTCATTTTTTATTTGCAATGCTGTTCAGGACCTTGATTTGTGTTACTGCAAAGCATTCCACTGATGGAAGAAGGAGACAGACATGCAGTGAATGGGCTGCAGAATTCTATGTGGACAAGCAGTAACTCAACCCTCTGGTACAAAGTCATCTTCATCTTGTGTTTGGACTTCACTGTGAACTCTGTCTCCTGTGAGCTCCCTCACAGGAAGTATAGTGCTGACTTTGACAGTGTTTTGATGAAGATTCAAAGTTTTACACTGAACAGATTTAAGACTGACTGCTAGTGCTGCATCTCAGCTCTATTAGTGTTAAAAATAGAAAGCTTGAGGGAAATAAGTGAAAACATATTGAAATTTTACTCCTGAGCTGATTAGAAATTGGATTTTTTTTTCCTGTTATTTCCCATCCCACATCCAAATAATCATAGAATGTTTTGGGTTGGAGGAGACCTTTAAAGTCATCTAGTTCCATCCCCTCTTCTATACGTAGTGACACCTCCCTCTAGACCAAGTTGGTCAAAGTCCCATCCACCCTGGCCTTGAATGCTTCCAGGGAGAGGGCATTCGTAGCCTTGCTGGACCTGTTGCAGTGTCTCAACACCCTTACAGTAGAAAATTTCTTCCTATCATCTATTCTACATCTACCCTTTTCCAGTTTAAAACTGTTTCCCCTTATCCTGTCATTACATGCCCTTATAAAAAGACTCTCCCCAGCTTTCCTGTAGGCCCTCTTCAGGTACTGGAAGGCTGCTATGAAGTCTCCTTGGAGTCTTCTCTTCTCCAGGCTGAAGAGCCCTGGCTCTCTCAGCCTCTCCTTATGCTAGCAAAGATAAAAGAAATGATAACGTATTTTCTCTTTTGGAAGACTGAGGACTAACTTCAGGTTAAAAACATTAGAATAAAAAGAAAAACCAGAATAAAATCATTACAAAAAAATCTGTTAAAAGATGCTGAGAAATAATGTTTTACTGCTTTCAATTGAAGTGTATATATATATATATTTTCGTGTATTTGATCATAGTTTTATTAGCAATTTCAATAGAAGAAAAGTTTCAGTAAAATAATTTTGATTAGGAACTTTTAAAGACAATCTAATTAGGCCACGGTACAGGTTTCAGCACAGTAACATGCAGAAAAAATGTAAGTACACTGGCAGTTGGGAGTAGTATACGGACACCTTTTATGATCTGTTTTCTGTGTATCATCTATTGTGCAAGCATGAGAAGATGATTGTAATATTGACCTTAAACTGAATTCACTCATGAAATGGTAAAAACTATGAGTCACAGTAATTGCTTGAATCAAGCAAAAGACCAAGGACTCTTAGAGGTATTCACCTTCAGTGCATATCTTACAGTCCAGCTTCTTGAACAGATATTTAGGGAAAGTTGGGAACTGTTGGGCTTTATGAAGTGGGGAGATGTTGTGCAATGGGATGCTCTTGCTGGCTGGTTCTTACATGTGGGCGGGGTTTCTTGTTCTTTTTTTTTATTATTATTGTTATGGATTGTTTGATGCAGAATTGTTTTTCCATTAGAAAAAGCAAAACAACTGCTTTCAGTGTAAAACGACCTTTTAGATTATGTTCATGAACCACAAACAGAAAGAACACAATTAAATGCTCCTTGGGAAGCAGAGTGAGCTTGACTCACCACTGTGTTACTCCAGTTCTGCACCAGATCAGTTCAACTGAAGACAGATGGAGCTTTACTGCCTGTACTATCTGAAGGGAAGAGGTCTTGTAGTGCTCTTTTGCAGAGTCTCTCAAGTTAAATCAGGGGATTCTGGTATCTTAATAAGCATTGCTAATTCACTATGGGAAGAGAACTCCTGTCCATGAGAATCCTTTTTAATGGCTATAGTGGCTGAAAGTCATGAAGAATCAAGACTGTACAGAAAAGCTTGACACAGAGTACTGAGATGGAGGATGCATTTGACACGACATGTGTACCACGTGTATTACGTGATGCATCATGATATGACTTGATATGTTTCAGGAATTATGTTCTGAAAATTAGACTAACCAAAAAGATCTGTGGAAGTTGCATTTCCTAGTTAACAATGACGTTCATAATATCAGAGTGGTTTCAGCACTTTGTTTCACAGAAAATACTTGCATCTAAGTCAGTTCTAGGAAATAGGCCTTCTAATGGGTAGTGGCTGACATAACACATATGTGACACTTATCCTTGTTAGGATGTTTTGAGGCTTTCCTTTGAGTAGCTCTCTACCACAGAAATAAATCATCTCCTCATAGAGAACAGATGAACAACAACATGTGAAAAGAGGATTTATGGCTGTGGCTGCTTTTCTAAACGTCTTAGGTGCTCTGGACTGTAGTTCTGTAGTGCCTCCTAGAGGCACAGACTATAGGTACGAGGTCAGGAAGTTGAAGTATAGCTGATAGGTTGAGGCAGTACGCAATGCCAGTTGCATGTTTACTTGTGTGTTGGCTGACTTCCTCTGCAGCTGTTGTGACTTGTGAGTGTTTGATTCATTTAATGCAATGGAAATGCTCAGTACTTGGCATATGAACCAGTGTAGACGCTCTGTTAATAGGAGATAGTGATTTCTGGCTCGTCTCTTCCCAGTGTGGATGATACATTAATAACCATGCCTTCCAGGTGAAATAGGAATACGTGCTTTCTAGGAGATGGTGAACCCGGGTGAGTATTATGCAGTTCCACTAAGGTAAATCACAGAGAAGAATACAGATTGTCAGACTTAACTACTTTGTAAGTACTTTAATCTTCAGTAAATATAATGGCTTACAAAACACTAATTAGTGGCTGACACCAATAGACTGTATTCCTGAAAGTAAACCAAGTCGTACACAGACCACACGAGCCATGGCTATCCTAGAGATAGGTGGTTGTTCCAAACTGTTTCACCTCTAGTGACTCTGAGTTAACTTCCAGTTGGCTAGAGGGTAGTATAGGAAAGAATGTTGGATATGGATTTAATATAAGATAGAAAAGAATGAGTTTGGACACTTATGCTACCACTTGTTTTGGTACTTGGCATCCAGAGGGTATATTTCTGGCACCTGCAACCCACAGGCTACTTTCTGTGATTTTCTACATTTTATGTGGTTAGAACTGATAGTGTATGACCTGTTCTAGCCTTATGAAATCTATTGTTTTGTGCCTAATAGATGTACCTGGAATGGGTTTTATTGTTTCAGCGTGCTGCAAGGTTTTCAAACACTTTCTGAGAATTACCTTTTTCTGGATTAAAGAAAGCTTCCTTTTGAACACATCTCTTCTGCTTGCAGCTTCTTCCTTTGCTGCTTTCTGTCTGTGGTCCTGTTGTCCATTTGCAATCACATTGTTTCACTTCCCTGATCAGTGGTAGGTAGGACTATCAGGGAAGAGAATACTTCATGTGTCTCCCATCAGTCTTTACTGTCACTTGTTTATTCTTTGTGAACAGAAACTAGTCATTCTGGATAATTCTACAACTCCTTTGGTCTTCTTCTGAATTCATCATGCTGTTTTTGTCCATGCTACTCTTGTCTTGTTCCTGCTGATGGCTCCAGTTTCTGTGGCTGCTCCTGACTCTTTTCCTGTTGTTAATTAGGTCCTGGTATTAGAAGATGATGTTTTCTGTGTAGGTGCAGAAAAGGCATTTGGATTTTTATCTGACAACGAGGAGTAGAAATGCAAAGCAGAAACAAAGTCAGTGTAACTGGATGGCAGAGTGTGTAATGGGAATTCTGCCAGTACTTTAGAACCTGATTGATAATGGATGGTTTTTTGTAGTAATAATAATGGATATACTTCTAGGTAAATTATCAGTAAATGTCTTAAAAGTTGTTTTTTTTTTTTTTGGTTTTTTTTTTTTTTTTTTTGCTTTGTCATCACTTCTCACTCTGAGGTGAGAAGTGCAGTTTAACAATATAAGACAGTAGTAGATGGCATCGAGGTCTCAGAGCTTGGATAGTATTGGATTTTTCTTTTTAATGAAACAACAACAATAACAACAACACATTTTAATCAAAATAGAGATTTGACCAGGAGAAGAAGGCGACTATGTAGAAAAGAGTACAAGAGTTCATACACTCACTTCTGTGCCAAGATCATTCTCGATGGGTGTTTTGTGAAAGCATAGGCCTGTTTATTCTCAGCGAAGTCATCAGTTATCACTGAACCTGAAAGGAAGACAAGACTGACCTTTGCATTGGCAACAATGCAAATGAAAAAAAAAAACACTACCAAAAACATTTTTGTTGGTTGCAGCTGGTCAACCTCCAGTTCATTATAGGGCTTTGTGCAGGCAGACAGTACTGTGTAGGAGATGGGAAGCAAAATGATGAACACGATGGTATGTGGGAATAATACCAATTTTATTTTACATGCATTGGCAAAACCCAAGCAATACTGGGGATCTGTAGTGCATATAAGCTTTTTGTGTGTAAAACCAGATGAGTTGATAGCAGAAACAATTCTACCTCAGAGGATATTGAAAATCTGCCCGGGCTGGGCAAAGCAAAATCCCTAGCACTTCTAAGTTCTGGGGTAATCTTAGGATTCCCTTGGAGTTACTTATTGCTCTATTTCATGTTAGGGAAAAAAAAGCAGCAAACAACTAAACAATAAAATGAATGTTACTGATTTACATACAGTATCAAGCCTCAAATTCCACCTCTGCCCTGGTTTCAGCTTGTTTAGAGTTAATTTTCTGGTATGGTGTTATGTTTTGGATTTAGGATAAAAATAATGTTGATAACATGCCAATGTTTAGCTGAGCAGTGCTTTCACTAAGCCAAGGACGTTTCAGCTTCTCACACTGCCCTGCCAGTGAGGAAGCTGGGGGTGGGGTAAACAAAGAGCTGGGAGGGGAAGAACGAGTAAACCCGAACTGCCCAAAGGGGGATTCCATGTCATATGGCATTATGCTCAGTTGGCTAGAGTAGGGTAGGGTACTGCACAAGGTCTGGCTTGGCATCAGTCAGCAGGTGGTGAGCGATTGCATATGTTTTGTATATATACATTTATATTATTATTTTTTTTCTCTTCCTTTTCCGTCCTATTAAACTGTCTTTATCTCAACCCATGAATGCATTTTACCTTTTTCTGATTGTTTCCCTTATCCCTATGGGAGAAAGTGAGTGAATGGCTGTATGGTGCTGAGCTGCCTGCCAGATTAAACCACAACTACCACTGAGGCCGTTGGCATTTTAAAAAAGCTTTAGAGCTAAGAAGGAATAAAAGAGTCTCAAATAAGATATTGCACACTTAATTTATTTATGATTGCTGCCATGCACCTTCCAAAAGAATGAAGGGATCTATTCATCTGTCTATGTGACTAAGTGATAAAATGTGTGCTGGTACAGGCATAGGCTTGTGCTTGTTACAGCTGGCTAAGAATAGAGTTTGTTCTGTGTTAAACAAGATCATTGGTATCCACGAAGATTTCACTGGAAGTTTTTCAGCACTGCAGGGATGGAGAGGTCCCTTGGAAGCTCTTTCTGCTGATATGTAAGTGAAGCTGCAGAGAGCTCTTTGCCATGTTCTTTTGTAACTCCCATGTAAATCATACTTGTGGTCAAAGTGTAGCCAACATGGTAGGGAGGGTTTGGGATCTTGTGACTAGACTAGGTGCAGTTTCACAGAAGAAGACAAGCTTTATCTCCCTAATCCTTTTGCTGGCAGTCAGGACAAGAAAAATGAAGTTGAGACACTGTACCTACTTATTGCTTAATTTTTTTCCCATAAATTCTAACCTTGTGGTTAAAAAACCCAAAAACATCCAGTAATTCTCAAGTGTAAACAAGAAGAAAAATAATACTGCCGATAGCAAGAGCTTGTAAGTATCCAAACCCTAGATATGTTAACACAGCTGTATGTCACATGACCCATCTCAGTTCTGACACAAAAATATGCGAAATGTTTGAAAATGTCCATAGTATTGTGATTTTTTTAATGATCTCCTAGTGGAACAAGAGCAATAAAATTGTTAAAAATCCAAATGGAATGGATGAAGAGTTGTGCTGAAATTATATAAACTACTTTTTTTCTTTGGTAATATTTAAAAGCTTCTACCAAAGCCCTGCCACCATAATTCCGAGCAATAGAGAGGTCTTGTAATGATAGCTCTGAACAAGAAGTATTCCATCTTGGTGTGGTAGATAGTCTGGTTTCTCTTGCTTATAGCCCTAATATCTTGTCTGTCTTTACATGTTATCTTCTGAGTGTAGTTCAGTGAGTGAAGCTTTTTGTGACCCTCAGTCTGTCTGAAGTCTTGTATTGGCAGTTGTAAGCTCTGGCCCTGGAAATAGCTAATTACCTGCACTAGGCAAAGCAGAGTTGAGAGTACCAGTTGCACTTAAACAATTTGGAAATCCAAATTCATCCTCAAGAAGCTGATCAGTAAAGCTTGAATACTTAAAGTGAAGAAAAAGGTTCAGTGAAAGTCAAAAAAATATGACGGAAGAAAAAAAGCAATTACATAGAAAAATGAGTGGAATTTATTGGGTCATAAATGTTATCTGGATACCAGGTCTTCTTTCAAAGACAAAATTTTTTTTCCATATTGTTATTGTTTAGTAATAAATCTAAAAAGCTTCTACAAATACCTATTTGTCTCGAAGAAATGGATGTTATAAAGGCTTCAACTATAATGACAAGCGTAGGGCATTATCAGTGATTTTGGACAAAAAAAGAGAACAGAAGAAATTGAAGTGTCTTCAAGTAACACTTTAAACACTATTTTAGTTCTAAGCAATTTGAAAATCAGTGTAGTTGCATTTAGCAATTTCAAGCAAAAATATTATTTTCGCTATTTCTTTTTTTTTCTTCATTTTCTTTTTCTTTCCCATCTCTACTATTTGTTCTCTAGGTTAATTTTATATATATATATATATATATATATTCTTCTTCTTAAATGCATTTAGAAATATATCTACACTGACTAAATTAAGATGTGTGTATTTGTGGGCAGGGACTGCCTTGATTCTTCCAGTTGCTCAGTATTTGTGAGTGACTGGTATTACCTGACAGTGTTACATAGTGCTTCTATGTCACATTAGAAGTCACACCGTGGCCAGTAGAGAGAGGGGAAGATGACTATCTCCCTCTACTCTGCTCCTGTGGGGCCCCATCTGGAGTACTGTGTGCAGACCTGGGGCCTCTAACACAAGAAAGATATGGAGCTCTTGGAACCAGTTTAGGAAAGGTTGAGGGAACTGGGCTTGTTTAGCTTGGAGACAAGAAGGCTCTGGGGAGACCTCATTGTGCCTTCCAGCACTTTAATGCAGCACATAATCAGGAGGGGGAATGACTGCTTACATGAGCTGATAGTGGTAGGACAAGAAGGAATGGTTTTAAACTAAGACAGGGGAGATATAGGTTAGATATTAGGATAAAGTTTTTCACTCAGAGGGCGGTAATGCACTGGAACAGGTTGCCCAGAGAGGTTGTGGATGCCCCATCCCTGGAGGCATTCAAGATAAGGCTGGATGTGGCTCTGGGCAGCCTGCTCTAGTGGTTGGTGACCCTGCCCACAGCAGAGGGGTTGAAACTAGATGATCTTTGGGGTCCTTTTCAACCCAGACCATTCTATGATTTTGTGATTCTAGAAATCATTGCCTCTGATAAATAGATCTACAATATATTTTCCTACTGCTTTCACTATAGTTATTGCACTTCTGTAGATGTACAATACTTGCAAAATGAATGAGCCCTTTCTTCACAAACCTTTATGAATTCAGACACTTGAAACTATATTTTGGCTAGTCCAGCAGCATCTCTGTGCATATAAATGACAATATGCAGAAAAGGGGATATTATGTGGACCTGAAGGGAAATGGCCTGAAGGCTGCTGTGAGATTTTCTGCAGGACACTTCCATTAGTCAGACAGCTGTTCTCCTGAGCTGGGTTTACTGACACTTCACACAGATAAGCATTTTTGAGTGTATTTGTGATAGTGGCTAATAACCTGCATCTAAAAGGCTTCGGTGTTACAGTTCTTACACTTCTTGCATTTCTAGGTGGTAGGATATTGCTGTTTGAAGTTTTCTGTCTCAAAGAAGTACATCTTGTAGTGCCTTGGACAGTGAAAGAAAAAGATTAGTATCAAAAATAGTCATTTCAGGCATTAAGCAAATTATTCAGCACAACTCGATCCTTATCACCAGATGATTTCATCTAAGAGGAATGCTGCTGGTTATAGGAAGGAGGCAAAACTTGGCAGGGGTGTGTTTCTGTTCTACCTCCTCTCTTGATGATTAAGTTGTTAATTTGCAATGGTGGAGACTAAGGCTTAATTATGTTCTCTGCTCCAAAGATCTAGATCCTGCTATCCTGCCTCTCAGAACAGTACATGAGCAATTAGCAGCAGTGAGGGCTACCACAGTGTGCTCTCAGTTGTTTCTCTTCACAGTTTTTCACTTCCAAGGAACAGTTTTATACCTTCTCTGCTATGTGAGTATGACAGACTTTGAAGATGTTCTTAGGCTTGATGGTGGCCCCTTAAGCACTTAGACATGCAAAGTGAATCAGTTCAAGTTCCTCACAACCCCCTAGTACCTAGTCACTTTAGTAAAATTGGGTCAGAATTCAAGCCAGTGCTCTGCCTGATTAGGAAAGGAGTCTGACTGTGGGCCACTAACTCTTCAGGTTGATGTCCTAGCAATTGTTCTTCAGATCTTCAAAATGGTACAGGTCCAGTAAGCCACTTCATGCAGAGTACGTCAGTAATAGTTGAGAGACAGGAAGAATAGAGCAAGAATGACTCTCCAGTCTCGTGTCAATCGTACTCACTTGTGAAGCTGGAGCAAACCTTATTATGTTTTACATGGCATGGAATTCTTTTTCAAACATTTGGCTTTGCAGGTGAACTGAAAAACTAGCCCTGAACTCTGCTTTGCAGTTGGACCCCTGCATTTTACAAAGAAAATTGTAGGATAGTTGCTGGAGCTGTTCATCTATGACACAGTGGCATGAAATGGAAGTCCCACTGAAATGCAGGGGTGTCAGAAGATTTTAGAAATGCAGGAGCTCTAAAGTGGGATTAAATGATGGCATCCACAGTATGTGTACTGCTGGACTTTCCAAAGGCACTGTTATTTTCATGGATTCCCTCTCTCAGTTACTTACCAGAAAGATACCTCTGATACACATCTTTATGGGAAATACAAGGAAGAGCAGAGTTATTGACTTGTGTGCATCGTTAGCTTGGAACAAACACATTTATTTCTCTAACTTTTTCATTCCATGATGTCATGAGAACATTTTAAACCAGGACAAACAATCAGCAAGTGCCAAGCTTTTTCCTAAATGCTCCTTGTGATCAAACATACCCATCCATGCTTTTAAATACCTCATAATTAAACATGCCTAAATGAAGACTTAATTTGAACATGTAAATTAATCACATGTTATAACAATTGAAATTCATAACTGAACATCCATTAGCAGACAGTGCCGTTCCTCATTCTTTTGTCTGCATGTTTATAGTAATCATGCAATAGGATTTATGGTGCATGTCACCCTTTGAAAATTAATTCTGAATCAACATAGGAGATGTGTTCCCATTTCTATTGTATAGCTTTGCTCTAAAAATGCAAATAATTGCAAATTAAGCCCCAGATGTCTAAAGAGCAGCAGGAGTAACCATTTATTTGATGTTTGATGCATGTCATGTCATTTCTGTGTTACTCCTCAATGGGTTAAACGAGTTTCATTGTTTGGACATTTTAGGAAAATAATAGGCAATGTAGCCCATCCAAAGAAACAGTTGCAGGTTTTTCTTCTTAAAAAAAAAAAAAAAAAAAGAAAAAAAGATGACAGTTATTTAAAATTTATTTTAAATTGCAGGCTAAGAAAATAAGTTTACATTAAAGAAACCTCATTTCTTTCTGAAAAACTGTGAATTTACCTTCTGAAGCAATTCGGTAAAAAACAAAATTTTTCTGGGAATTTAGCAACTACTGAGTTGCTGTGTTAGGCTATATTAAGTATAGATGGATGAGAATGAGGTCAGTGGAGAAAACATGAGCTGCACCCTTCAGAGCTAAACCTCCTCGCACATTCATTAAAGGTATTTAGGTAATGAATGTCTGTTTGCCTGTGTTTTTCAGTGTATATTCATGATACACCATGAAGCTATCCCTAACAGGCACTTGAGAAAGACAATTTCAAGGCATAAGTGCATTTCCACTGAATAACAATAGCACTCCTATTGATAAGAAATGCATTTGCTTGCTTGACTCTGTTGGGGTCAGATTTCACTGTAGGGCCCACTCTCCATGCTGTTAGTGGAGCTTCCTCAGTATGGTCTCTTCATTAACTTTACTAGGTGTTAGATCAGGCCTTGAAATTCCTCTCCATCAGCTAGTGTTTACTCAGGTGATAACACTGCACTTAGCTTTCTCACCTATGCAGCAGAAATTCTTTGCAACTGAAACCCTGCACTGGCTTTATTGTTTAAACCCGGCTTTGTGCTCAATGTCCTGCTTCCTAATGTGCTGCACAGCTGTCTTGTGCTCTTGGCTTCATGCCATCTTCATGTTGCTCCTTCCAGTAGGTCAACCGTTTTCACTCTGCTGTTCTGTTAATGCCTTTTATAGAACCACCTTTTTATAAAGCTCCTTGCAGGAAATGCTTTTCCTGCAATGCGTATGAATCATTTACAGCCTAAAATGTTACCATATGCAGCTTAAGCCTAAAGGACCCTATCTTGCCCTACTCTGTATGGTAGCATGATGCAGTCAGACAGTGCATCGACTCGTGGGGAAAATAAATGAATTATTTTCAAAGAAAAGTCTCTCATCCTCGTGGACTTAAATACCTAACTCTGATGAGAAACACTTGGAACACATACATGAGAACTTGGAGTATTCAGTTATCAACCTGGAGCCTAGATAATGAAGGAGAGTTATACTGGGACGGAGTAATATGTATGAAGATAGGAAAGTGTAAAAGCAGCAAAATGGCTTTGAGGTAATTAGTGGAAAGGAGGTCACAGCCTGTCTTTCTGTCCTACACAAGCCTCTTATTTATTGTTGTGGCACGAAAGCATATGGCTCTGAGTTTGTAGTGGACTATTACCATTTCTCAGTTGTTTTTGCTTTCTCTTCTCTCACAGTAAGATGCAACTTAAATTCCTAAACTCAAAATCCTCAAAAATTCAACCCACAAGCCCCAGTGGTATTTGAAATTTATGTATTCTTTAACCAAAGGCCTTTGCATAACCAGATACTGGTACATTCTTTAGTGAAATTCCTGAAGCTTTGGGCTTAACCACTGCTTCTTTCAGTGAGGTACTTGAAAACACGTCAGCTATGTAGCTATACTGGAGGGTTGTGTTGATGAGGTATGTCCTTTTTCTCAAATTGACTGACTAATGTCAAAGGCCAGACTGAGGCAGGTTCCCAACTCTAGCTTGAGCAGTCCCATGGTGATGTCAGAATTTTGGTGTTAAAATTTAAACATTTTTTGCTATTATCATTATTACAGAGGAAAACTGCGTCTTTGTCATGGATGAATCTTGTACAGAGGTGTCTGCTGGAGTAAGCAGAGAACTTTCTGAGTTTTTATAAATTATTAATTGAGAAGTCTTTATGTTGCCTGAAGCAGTGGGCTTAGGTGTAGGCAGAAGAAATTCACCAAACTGAGGGCAAAGAGACTCGGTTTTTGAAAGAACAGAAAAAAACCAATGCAGCAATATCCTTGCTGGAAGGAGAGAAATAAAAGTGCTTAAGTAGACTTGAGAGACACAGAAACACACAAAGGGTTTACAAGACTGGAATTAAACAATACTAAGTAGGCTTTAGAAATATACTTAGAAAAAAAAATAATCCTGAAAAGGAAAAGACAGTCTCCCCTTCCACCCAAAATCAGAAAGGAACACTATTAAAATGTTCTTAAAGTATTTAGTTTCTTTTAACAACACTCATGATACACTGGGCAGTCCAACATGATCCTGTGTGTATTGGCAAAGCATAGCAGCCTTTTGGATACATCAGCTTCATCTAAGTGTTTTTCAGATCAATGTGTGATAAACTTCATTTGTTAAGTAACACAGCAGTTGTGTTTCACATAATGAACCAAAATAATAGAAGGGTATTAGGCTTTTTACTCTTAGCTGACTTCAACATTTTTGTCTAATTTTTGATGTTAATGAGAAATTTCAGTGTTAGGACCCTTTTGCTGAAATATTTTTCATAAACTACACTTGATTTTCTACTACATTATTTGTATAATCTTAATTACCTACAGTTTACTATGGGAGACTGGCTGTGAGCACCTTGAAATAAGATCCAAGGCTGTGCTTTTCTTTTTGCATATCTTTGACAGTATCTTTAGATATCAGAAGTGGGAACACGATCAAGAAGCACAGAGCCAGAGTCTAGATCAAGTTAATCTGACAGCGCTGTTGTGGGCAGTGGTTCCTTTATGGTGTTAGGCAGAACATGTGATCTTTCAATGTCAGTGTTCTTTTCATTAGTATAGGGTGATGAGAATTATTTAATTACTATCTGACACAAGATATTTATTTGCTGTAGACAAAGGAAATGGTATGGAAATAGCCATACTGAGGATTGTTTAAAATCAAAGCATATCCATCATTTATCGTTGGTCAATTTCAATTTTATTTATTTATTTATTTTAAATGAAGGAACTCAGTTCTTAATTGATGAGGCTAAAACATTTAAAGGTTGAATTTGTCATTTGGAGAATATTCTGAATTTCAAGAAAACTACCCCCCCACTGTTTTATTATGAGAAATATTCTAAAGGCTTTCCAAAAGTTTTGTCTTTATGCAGAACCACAGTCTGTTTATTTCTTCATGCCAAAGATGAGGTTTGGCAGAGGATTATCCCGTACCCTTGCCAACAGCTCTCCTAAGAGCACACTCAGTTAGTTTATATTAGTACTTTTGAAAAAGGAAACATTAAAGAAACCATATTTTTAATACAGTATAAAGGTCCTCTGAAGGCTGAAAATGCCTCCCTCTGGTCCCACCTCCATGCAAAGGACTAGGGGAAGTGAGGGAAAAAGGAGTCCTACAGTCAAAAGAACAGCCTCTGTGTGAGGCCTGAGAGCTAGGACAGCTTTGCTCTAACCCTCATTTTCCTGCAGGCTCTGGTTTTCAAAAATTCTTTCTAAGTCTGGTTGCCTGAGTTGAGACAACCATGTCTTCATTTTCAGCATGTCTGGCACTCACGACACCTGCCGATTATACTGTGACTGTTTAAGGGAAGGATTTAGAAAGCCTCCTCCAATCTCTTACCCTACTGCAAGTGCATTTGGTAAATAGAGGGGGGAGCACCCAGTGCCTTGTTCTGTTCATCTGTGAAAACCTGGGACCTTCTGAACACAACCACATTCCCACTGCAGCATCTCTGAAAGATCATAAAGCATTTAGTTGCTATATGTCCAACTTCCATTTCCTTGTTCTTAAAGTGGTATTAAGCTCTACCCGGTGTCTGGAACACTGGCCCTGTATCACATACTTCATTGAAATGACAGACATATGTTCTCTACCTTTTGACTTACTGTGACATTGTTCTTCCTACATACTGATGAAAGTGAGACTTGAAACATCTTCCTAAATGTTCAGTAGAAAGGACTGCTGTTGACTGAACTGTTTTCACTTCAGAGGATCTTTTTAACACTTCTAAGACTTGGGATAATATGGAATTAAAACATAGAAGTTTATAGAAATGCCTGATTCTGTAGCTATGTAATGCACAGAGAGAGAGCATTTCAGGTGATTGCAAAAAAACACGTATTGTAAAAGTGGAGAAAAAAAGTGTATACACACATGCTTATAAACATGCATGCATCCATCCATCTGAATTCAGATTTCTTTTTTGAAAACAAAGGTAGATATTATAGCCTTCATCCAGCTGAATAATTCTCTTCTCCAGGAGTTGTCTTGTCAGTTCATTTGTTGTCTATTGTCCATAGTCATGGGTCCATTGTATATGGGCTAGGGCTGGTCTGCTATAAAAGAGAAAGCTAAAGCATGGAAAATGGTAGTTTTCAACTGAGTTCCCAAAGCGAAAATGGTAGCTTTTAATTTTCAAAATTTTCTTTTTCTTTTTTTCTTTTTTATTAATTAAACTGCCACGTCCGGAATTTGTTGTTCAGCTGTGATGCCCTTTCCTCCCAGGGGCCAAATCAAAGAATTTCTTTTAGGTGGCTAAAATATTACCTAGATGTTTGAGGTCAATAGGTCAATATGCAAAATCTGCACATCTGGTATGTGCTAATATATTATAATAACATTTGAGTAACCAGTGTAGCATGGATAATGTCTTTTTTTTTTTTATCTGTAAGTCTGTCTGCCTTGGAGATCTGTCAGACTACCACCAATGTGGGTTAAGCTACATGACTGGGGCCTTTAAGCCCCTGCGTAGAGAGTTAACATTTGAGAGTCAAAGAATTTCTATGATGATGTGAAAATAAAACTATGATGCAAATTCTTCAAGTATTCCATGAAGGAGTTATTTTATAATCTGCAAGTATTTTCCATACTGGGAGAATAAACATGGAAAGCTTCAGTATGTAGATCCTTCTTTCACTTGTCACTACTTTACACTGATACTCAGATGGCAGTACTTGTAGAACTTTATACCTTTCTATGTTGTAAATAGATATTTTGTTTAGTTAACCTACTGAGGGATCTGAAAGGGAATCAACATGTTCTATAAACTCAAGAGAGGGAACTGTTTGTAATTCTCACTTCCTCCACATTACAGAGCAGAAGTATTGGTCTGTCACATCTGCATCAAGCCCAAATCCTTTAAAGTTTTATTGAAGTGTTACCTGCAAATGTAAACTTGTAAGCACAGTTTCTTTCCTGCTCTTTATTTTGAAAACTGTGATTCCCTGAGGTTGGAATGAATAAAGCTCCATTTTGAATGTCTTATTTCCTATGACATTGGGCTGCCTGCTTTTCTAACAAGTCTCAAGCTCCAATTGGAGCTTTTCCAGTGACTAGGAAATTTCTAACTGTTCAGTACTAGTGGATTCCCTGAAGACCTGGTAGGGTATGTTCACACTGAAGCCTTTCATTATTGAAAACAGTATTAAGATCATTCTGTTTACGCATCCAGCTATTTTTCTGCCTCCTGCTAGGAGCATAATTAAGTTTGAGGTGTCTGCTTTTATCAGATGTGGTTGGAATTGGTGATTGTGTCAAAAATGACTGAAATAGTAATGCACATGTGATCAGCTACGCAGACAAAACTTAACTGTATGATTAATTTCCCTGGGATATCTGGCACCTGTGTTGCCAGAGATATCTGAACCTCTGGATATTTATTGTTTATTTATTCCTACTGTTTTTTGGAGAAGGAGAGATAAGAGAGTTTCATTGGATGTAAAACAGCATTCCCACAGGATATCAGTAATGACCAATGGGATAAATTTCCTGTTGACATTTTGCCCGTTTCTGGGATTGATTTTCATCATAGTGGTCTTTAAAAAATATGTTTATACATACAACTGGAAATGAGAGTAAATTGTTTCATTTTTGTAATGTTCCCAAAGTCCTTTGTCATGTCAACAGGCAGGATACAAGTGAGATATAAAGGCTCTGTTTACCTTCACATCTGTTTGTTTGCTGTATTTAGAGATGCTCCTTGATTTTATTACAATAATACTTTTCATTTAGAAATTTGGACCTCCTCTGATGTGAGCCCCAAGCATTTCCATTTCTAAGTGCAAAAAGTTAATCCCTGTGTAATTAAAAGTGGTGCCAGTTTCTAACCACACTGCCTTACCTGCCCTAGTCCTTTGGAAATGTTTTACTTGCAACAACTTTATATACTAAACAAATTCGTTTAATAAAAATGTTGTTATGATAACTATAAACAACATATTTTTGACATGACTAATGTTTTCATGGAGTTGCTTTCATTTTCACAGGTCACTGCTTCCTTTTCCAGCCTCGCAAACAGTTTTCTCAATCATCTTGGTGCCCTCAGCACTTGGATCTGTGTCCTATGATTTGATCCTCTTTTCAGACTGTTCTCTCATTTGTCTCTGTCCATGTGCTGTTTTTCTGACGCTTTTTTCTTGTGACACTTTATGACAGATTTTCTCCATGACGAACTGTTGAAAGAGGTGAGATACCCAGAAATAAAGTGGAAAAAAAAAGGAAACAACTGACCAATAATCTACATAGAAAGTAAGTATTTCTTATGTAATATGTGTGTACATGTTGCCATCTTATAGTTACATTAATGTTTTTCTGTAAAACATAGGGTACATTTTGTAAATGAGCTTAAACTATCAAATTGTAATTATTCATGAATAGTCTCTCTGTTATTGTTAATTATATGCATCATGCTAAAAGAGTTTGATATGCTGATTATGAGAATAAAGTTCATCTGAGGTAACAGAGTTTATTCCTTTCTCAGTCATCCAGCCTGGATCTCAGCTGCAAAGTAAGTACCTCTACCGCATCTTGTTACCAAAATAGCAACCTTCTTAATCCTTTGCTGTGTAGAACAAAGGTTCTATTCAATCTTTGGAGCAGAAATAGGATCTTATTAATGCACTGGCAACTAAAGTGTTGTTATTTTTGCTAGAAAAGGGCGAAACAGGAATTTGCTGATATGTGTTAGATTAAAGGCTGTTATTATTTTGAGATTATTTGGATTGTTAGTTGGGCCTTTCCAATAGCAGTTGAAAATCTACAAAATACCTTTTAATTTGGCATTCTGGATGAGTTTGGTGGCAGCTTCTTCAGCTCCTGTGTTTTTTTTTTTTTTTTTATCTGTTCTGAAAGAACGAAGGATATTAATTAAGTGGTGTATTGCTTACTGTGCATGTGGTAGAATTAGGAGGAAAGATCCGTTGCTCTTGCCAGGAGTACTGGTCTGCCTGGGCTCCACCCACTCACCAGCTTGCGGATCAGTGCTTATATACAAGGCATCAGTGAAGCACCTGGTGTTCAGCCCTTGAGAATCAGAGGAGATCTGTGCATTAGCTGAGTGTGTGGGTTTGAAGAATTTACAACTTATGTATGAATTTCCATTTTGAAGTATTAGATGTCTGATGGTGTTTTATGGAGTCTCTTCTTTCTTTTGAAAGATTTGCTGTCATGTAGTGTTGGTCTGCAGTGGACTATGGAATTTGGGATCCCTGTGGAGTAGGCATTCTATGCCTCTGGCAGCTCTTCAGGATGAAGTTGAAATTAGGATTGCAGAGAAAAGCCAGAGGAATTCTACTTGGTGAATTAAATGTTATTGAGCTTGAGGACCTGGAAAATGGTGAGGGAAGGATCTGGGTGAGCTTCCAAGTTGGTATGAATGACTGGCATAGAAGATATTGCTTAAGGCAAGAATAAATGCAGTGTAACTGATCCGTTGAGACCAGCAAACTGATTCTGGGAATGACTGGTGCTTGATAATTTTTAGTGATAGGCAAATGCCACACTCCCAAATACGTGTGGTCCATTGTGCAATTCTGTGTGGGTGTGGATCTTTGCAGGTTATTGGCCTATGCTCTTTGGCACAAAATATGTTTGCATAAGTCTTAGCATGTAGAACTTTGGGTGTTTATCTCCATGTGTATGTGAAAGATTCAAGGTTAAACAAGGAAGAACTATCCCAGAAGCTGAGGTCAGCAGAAGTATTCTGGCTAACTGTTCCCTGGCCTGAATACTAGACAGGTAAGGTCACAGTTTGAGTGAAGCTCCGTTTGCTGCTTCTGTTCCTTATGGTTAGGATTAATCTTGTGTTTGTCCTCCAGGAGATCAGATACAGATATGTGATGGTGTCTGTATGCTGAGACTTGTGGCTTGACTGTGTGGACTTTCATTTCTAAGCTGGATTACATTTCTAGACGTTGTCTAAGACAATTGTGTATTGTAGTATTTGCTATTTTATCCTGAGCTGTGATCCCAAAGAGCCTGCTGAATTAGATCCTGCATCAGCCCATCCATCTAAAGTAAACTGGAAATTGAAAAATCAAATTTAGGTGACCTAGTGGACAAATTTATGCAAAAGTGGGAACGCATGTAGAAACTGCAGTCATGATGGAAGGTTCAAAAAGAATATGTTTCCAGGCTGCTGTTGCCTGAAGTGTTTGTAAGTCTAGAGAAACTATCTCTATGATTTTAAAATATGAATAATAGGAAAATATCAGATAATAATGTGGAAACTAAGAAATATGGTCAAATTTATTACTGGAAAACCAATGGTTGCGTCCTAAGCTGCTTTGTTAAATGAATGGCCTGCTAGGATCCAAAAAGGTGAATTATAACCTCAGTTTTTCTGGATTTGTGTAGGCAGTGAAGGAAAAAACAGAAGATAGTAGAAAACTTGTTTGAAAGGGTGGGGGGAGCTCTTGGTTTGTATGAATTTTCCATCTTACAGTTAACTCCTAGTGCAGGCTGAGATCCAAAGCGCATCAGATTTTTAAGTTGGTAGTTTCCACTTAATATAGCGTACTAAACTAGCTAGCCACTGGATGGAGATGGAAGACAAACTTCCTACTAGGTGTTTTGTTACAGATTTAGGGGTGAGAAAGAGGACTGATGTCTAGAAAAGTAACAAGAGACTTGGTGAATCAGTACAAGAAGCTAGAGATGGAGGAAGCGGACAAGTTTTGAGATTAAAACTGTTTTCAATTCTCACTTGTCCTTTCTGAAATAGAAACACTGAGCAGTAGGTTTTATGGACATTGTAGAAAATGTATTTCTATCAAAGTATATGATATTTTTCTCTAGGACTAAGACAGCTGTAGGATATATCATGCCTCGGCTGATTGCCATGAGTTTAACCACAGGGCTTTCAGGCTGCGATACAGAATTTAAATCATCAGTACAGGAATATTTTGTGAGATCCTGGTTTTTCTTGTGGATCTAGAGGAGCACTTGTTATCCTCCAGAGTCTGGGGTATTAGTAAGAGGAGTTTTGTTTGGCATATGTTACTTTCATTTTTTCATATGGAGGCAAATCCTGAAGGAATTCATGACTCTGAGCAGAAGGGCACTAAGCCATTTTAGTGTAGCAGGACTTGGGATGAAGCTGGAGAAGTGTCAGTGAGAAAGAGCTTTGGTAATCATATTAAGAAAGCAAAGCAGGCTACCATACTCTGACTTGCTCCTCTAAGTAATAAGCAAGGCTAGCCTTTTAGTGGACAGTGAGAATATTGCACAAGATTCGTCCCTCATTTCTACTCCTAGCTGCTTGAGAAGATATGTCTGCTCAGGGTTTGTCAGGCAGATATGAACACACTCTGTCCATGCTCCAAGCTGTCTGGTTGAAAGCTGGCTCTGAATGTGAAGCTGCGTAGCCATGATTAGCATGTGGCTGAGCCTGAACTAACAAGTCCTGCTGGGAAGCAGAATATGTTAGCTTGGAATCAGCGTTATAGCATTGCAGTTGCATTACTTGAAGATTTGAGGTAGCTTCTATTTGGGCATCTTGTAGCACGCGCAAAGGGAATTGGCATCTGCTTGCAAGCTGCCATGGAAGTGTATCCTGAATACGTTAGGCTGATAAGCCAAACATGCTGATTCAGAAAAACAGCACCCAAAACACTGCCCATTTTATTTAAGAAAGCTCTTCAGTGAAAGCCTAGTGCCAGCCTCCAGCTTTAACAGTGTGTTTTCAGATGCTTCAAGTCTGAGGCTTGATATGCAGTAGTATTAGAGGGAAAGACTTAAAACAGTGTTTGAATGGAAACCCAGATGGTCATTAGGAAGAACTCTGCAGCCATAACAGATGAGCACCTTGAGGAAATATCTGTCTGAATTACTTGTCATTCCCTGTGTAGGCCATTACACAAAACGCTTTCTCCCTTACTTACAATGAATGAAAAGTGCTAATGGCAGCTTATTTATCTGACATCCTAGACTCCTAGGTCATCTAGGTCCTTTTGAAGATCTGTCTCTTTCAAATTACTTTCTATAATTCATTTTCATGTCTCTTATTTGCAGGAAAAAAAAATCTTAGTGAAAATGGTGGCCATTTAAACAATTATTTTGTTCTTAGCTGCAGGAGTCCATTAACTGCTATGCTCTGGAAGCAAATTAAACCAGTGCATTCTGTGTGATATTGAACTATTCTTAACTATGGCAGTGGATCACTGCAGTCATTACATTAATACCAACTATTATCATCCAGGATGCTCATCTGGTTTTACTGAGTTTTGTTAACAAAATGGAAATGTATGATTAAAGTCATCCTGTCTGTCCCTCTAAAGTTGTGCCTGTGAATGAGTCACTGTTTCACAAATGGGTGTTGCCAGACGCTGATATTGAATGTGGCTCCAGCAGTCAGAGTTTTGGGTCCAAAGATACATTCTTGGAGTCCAGATTGGAACACTGAAATTCCCATTGAAATCTGTGGGAATTCTGCATGGCCAAAGCCCAGCTACCTTTATGGCTGACTGTGGAAGCTCAGAGAGGGATATAGCTCTGTGCAGTAGGCATTTAATAGCTTGAGGGCTCAATATGAATTTCATGCATCTCTTCACTTCACAGAATGACAGAATTGTAGGGTTTGGAAGGGGCCTCTAGAGATCATTGAGTCCAACTCTCCTGCTAAAAAGCAGGTTTCCTACAGTAGATTGCACAGAAAAGCATTTAGTTACTTAAAAACCAGAAAGGAATTGAGGATACAGCATTCCACTTAAACTGTGTTTGTTTGAGGTCAGTTTTGTGCCCTCTGCTGTCTCTGGACGTGACATGTTCCACTCCACCGGTGAAATTGTAGCTGTGGTCTCCATGTTTCTCACTGGACACATGAAGTACTTGTGCATCAGTAGCCCCAGTGTGTCAGCCAGCTTGCTTGCCCTGTCTGCTGCAGTGGCCCTGGATAGCTGCAAAGAGGGTGGAATTTGCTTCCTTCTTTTGGCAGATATACAGCTGTTTGCATGCCTCAAAGTAAATAGCTCCCAAAGATCTTTGGGTGGAGCTGCCCTCAGAAATCTGTGTGCTATGGGCAAGGTTGACCCAATAGTTAACTTGTTTCGCATAAGAGATAGAGAATTGGAGAATTTCACATCTGGATTCAAGCTCTTTATGGCTACTGTCCCCTCATCTGTGCCATGGGCTGTTCCCTAGTCATAGCTCTGTACTTTTCCAGGCTTTGTTTTCCATGTAGTCCCCTCAGGGACATTTGTAAAAGTAGGAGGGCCAGACTAGTATTTCTAATGAAGAGAAGTATCATCACTGACGTCAATGCAGCTCTGTCACTTCACATTTGCAGGGGATCAGGCCTGTCTACCAGTGGGACAGTCTGCTGGGATGGAGGGGAGTTAGGCAGAGAAGCGCTGTGTTTAGCATTTTGCAAAGGGACACAGTGCAGTAGTAAGACATATCATAAAACACACTGTTGGAGAGACAGTTCTGTGTGGAGACTTGAGTCTTGATTTACTCCTGATCATTGTTCTGATATGCTATGGATTTGAGACAAATTTAAAAAACCTGGACTTCTGTCAAGATAATTGTCTGAGACCCCTTCTCTGTGGACATAGGATGCCACTTGGGGCATAGCTGTTTTTGTGCAGTTGAGTAAGCCAGCAGCGGAGAATCCAAGACTGATTGCTCTTTGATACCAGATAAAGGACATCACCTGGATTTGAAGGATCATGACCTCATCCAGCTAGTTAGAGCTTCCAAATTCTTTACCCACCGGAAGATATTTTCAACATTTTTGAAAAGTTTGAGTTTAAAACTGACTTGAAAGAAAAGGTGATTGAAAGGTCTGAGTAAAGAGAGAAGAGAGACATGTCTTTCTCATATGCAAAGGGGAGTAGCAGAGGGAGAAAAAGCCACTTGCTAATAATAACACACCCATTCTGAGATCCACTAGAGCTGTTCTCAGAACTCTGCCTGTCTGGTGCATTTCTTCTGTTCTCATTTGAACTGTTTCTCTAGAAATCGGCAATTGGAAACACATATGAAGTAATTCTCTTTGCCAGGTAAATGGGAACAATAGTGGAGTGGGAAAGAATGAATCACTGCCATTAACAAGAAAACTAGCATTGCTCTCATCATCAACACAATGCAGTGTCTATTCTCAAATGTCAGGGCTAATAACTCACCGTTTACAAATTAGATTTAACCCCCTCCCACACAATCCCACATAGTCCTTGCTAGCCTTCAAGCTTAGGTCATAGCTGACTTTCTCAGAAGGCCACGAATAAAACCTTTAAAATATATCTCCTTCAGACAGTCTGACTGCTTTCAAGATCAAATACTCCTCTTTCCCCTTTGGATGCTGTTTTAGCTACAGCTACGTCACTGAAAAACGTGGAAATGTCTTTGAAAGCCCTAATTATCCTTAATGTAACAGAACCATTATCGTCAACAGATGAAATGAGTAATACAACAAGTAAGAAAGATTCCAAATTTTTGGTTACCTTAATAAATTCCTAAACATGAAGGAACTCATAGATCTTTATCCAATGCAACTAGAAATTATTAATGCAGGTGGGAGTATCAAAAGCTTGAGTGTTTCAGCTGGAACCTTACAACTTCTTCTACTGAGATGATGTTTTTCATCTTATGTTCTGATGAATTGTAACTGTAGCTGCCCAGAAAAGATGTAACAAGGATGCCAGTTTCCTAGATAACCATCATGTAGGTGTAGAACCTGCAGTGCTGTTAATTTCAGATGCTCATCGGGATATTAATAGCCTCCTTACTTTGAAAGTAATGTGCTTGTTTGAATTCCTGAAATACAGGAAACATTCAGGACATGTTTTTCAGCCTGGATGTTTTTTATAGTGGAGCTGAGACAGGTAACTGGATAAAGGACACAGAAACAGATTTGGGACTGGTTAGTAAAGTCCACTTAAGAGATTCTGCTTCCCCAGTCCATCACAGTTATTTTTTGTATTCCTGCAGACTGAAAATTCTTAAAAGTGGGATGCATGTAGTTCTTAACACAGCTGCTTGCTGGGAGTGTGTGCTTTGTGTGGGGGATCTATCGGCAGCTTGGCTACCTCTGTGTAATCTCGGGTAAGGCCTGTATAAAAATCAAAGGCCATATTGTTCTGTTTTACCAAATGTGTTGCCTAAGGCCTGCTAATTAATAGAATGTCTAGGAATGTCATACATCTATTGAAAAAAAAGCGTCACTTGAAAATTGCTATTGTTTTAATTGAATGTTGTTATTTTCACATAATGACTGATATCTCAGCCTACCAGCCTCTTTGAAAGAGCAAACTGGAACATGGGAAAACTGGCCACTCATAGGGAAACACTGTCTGGTTTTAAGCTATTTTTTAACGTAGGTCTCACAGAGCCATAAGTGCTCCCACATGTTGACTGGGGGGCCTTATCCTGAAATCCAAAAGAGCATTTCATTCTTTTGAGTTATTCCATCATCAGTTAGTGCCTGAGGCCTACTGTAAACAGGGGTTGCAGAATTGGCCTGATTTTGACCTAGCAATAGAGCATAACTCTGTGAACATTTGCTGGAGATACAGCACTTAGTAACATGGTCAGGCCAGCTGAAACTCAGAGGTTGTGCTTGGCGGTAGGCATGCAGGATTGTCTACCAGTAAATGTTTGCAGAATTGGGCAGTAGGTGGTCCTACTTTATTTGCTGTTCTAACAGAAGTCTGGTACTTGTTATTGAGTGAGTTTGTTCCTCTGGGAAAGGTGGGTGTAACTTGTCAGGACATGAAGGATAACTAACCTCAGACATTTGGGAAGTTGTGTGTGTGTGTGTTTTGATGCATATGATTTTGTTATGTAAAATAGTGAGGCTCACCCCCTTCTCTGCATGATCGTGCCCTCTCGTGGGTTTCTGTGCCTTTCTTTTGAAGGAGAAGGGTAGCTCATATGATGAGGTGAGAAAGAAGATGAATGGAAATAGAAACCAGGAGGAATCAGATCTTCAGCTGAGTAGATATAAAGGCTTCTAGCATTCAAATATATTTTGTCATATGTAATTGGGACCATAGAGGAAAAATGCATATTATTTAAAAGCTAGATCTTGATTTTTACTGAATAATTTGCCCAGGATTTAATTCTGCATAATAAGAGGCATCTTATATTATATCCCACTGTGAGAATTTCTCAAATTCATTGCCAGCCCTGAGAAGAAGCTAAAATCCTTCTTTTCCTTCTGAATGTGTCTTGTGGATTGGCAGCTGGCTTTCCTGTGTTTTGTTTCTGTCAGTGAATGTTTTGGGCTAAGGCTATTATTTTGAAGGTTTTTTGTATTGAAAACTGCCTCAGTTGGATCATTTGGTGCTAGATTTTCTGGGAACCCAACATAGATGTTGGCATTTTGGAGGTGAAAGGAAGCAATGGGGAATGAGTGGGATTATCTTTTCATCTGTCAAACACAGCTGTAGTATCTCTGCAACACTGTGCATTAAGTACAGTATGCTGGTCTTGGCTTTTATGAGAGTTCTGAAAGAATTCTGTGCACTACACAGTCTGATTGACAAAGAGGTTTTCTGTCCTCACATGACCTTCTTTTAATTAAAAAAAAAAAAAAAATTCAATAAAAGTTCAGCCACACAGCAAGGGATGAATTTAAAGACTGCACACCATGTGACAGTGGTAGAACTTTCATAATAGCCATCATATTTGTTGGTTTAAAAATCAACTTCATTGTCATAGTTAATAGTTTGCAGCTGCTGCAGAACACAAGCAAATTGCTATGTATGTGTCAATTTTAAATGCAAGTAAGATCCACTGACTAGGGCAACTTGGTTAGTTTTTCCTATCTATTGGTAGTATTGCTGATCATCATCTCTATGCGATGAGAGGAATTCATTGCCACATTTCAGCACTGCTGAGCTGACTATGTGATCTTGCAGTTAAAATAAACTTGTTTTCAGTGGCCTAACAAAGTATACTCCATGAAATCCCATTTGAAAGTCTTCCATGGTTATGTGTAAGCTGATGAAGGCCCTCTGCAAATTTGTGGGGTATCATCAGCATTGATTTAATCAGTGGAGGTAAGTTTCAGGAAAGATATCAAAGGAAAAGAATTTATCACCTAATGGGAAACGCAGAAGCCATGCTGGAAGATCATCAGCTAAATTCTTTACCAACATACAGCTTGTGAAAAGTATTTGTAATTTGTAGCAGGTTTACATCAGATGGAAGGGGTAGGTAGCTGGAACAAACTTCATTCATTCTGCTTATGAAGATGGTTAAGGTCAGAATGGCCCAGTGGGGAAAGTATAACGGGAGGTTGAGGGCAATCAGGAGAATATTTTAAGTGCCCTACTGAACTGGGGGGTATTCAGAGTCTCCCTAAGGTATTGTAAATGGTAAAAATTTAAGGGAATTATTTCTAAAGGAGTGAACTGTGCCTTTGGGTTGAGCAAATATACTGTTACTTTGATTTAGGATATTGATTGCTTTTTTTCCCCCTTACTGTATCTGTTCTTAGAGCAGAATAGAGCTTAAACTGTGAGCATACACTGTAGACTGAAATGTGTGGTACTTCCTTTCATAAAGACCGTGGTCATTAAAAGCAGAGTATCCCTTGGTATTGTAGGCACTTGTCTTTGTGTGAAGAAGCCCAGGTGTTCAGCAAGTGCAGTTCAGGACGTCCAGGATGCTGTGTTCTTGTGGCTGAAGTTCAGTTTCTCCTTCCAGAAGGCCTATAGTAGAGAAGTGAGAAAGTTAACTGACTGAGTATACAAGAAGACGGTGATTATAATCCTGAAGTCAGAGAATCTGAATCCAAAGGGAGAGAGGAATTCCCTAGGGAAGGGACAGTATGCATGGGTCCTGCTCTGGATTACTGGTGGCTGCTACTTCATTTGGGTGAGGTTTTTGGTGTGTTCCCTGGAACAGATCTTGACCCTCAGGTCTCATTTACAATTCAGAGTACTTCAGTTTGGCACTTCCGTGAACACTGTATAATTACAATAATTTCAATTCTTGTTATCCTTTCAAGCTTGGTTAATTCGTCATTGTGTTTGTTTGGTTTATTCACATAGGGGCCATGACTACACTGAAGTCTGAAGTGAACACATGGGATCTCTAGTTAATTTGTGCTTTCTTTCTCCCCAAGCTTTCTTTCTTTCCTGCTTTGTGGAGTTTGCTTTGTTTTTGAAATGAATGGAAGTGTATACCAGAAGATGAAAGGAACCTTCAAAACACCCTGTTCAGCTTTGTAGAGGGCTCTAGGAGAGTGGCTCCATGGAGTCTGGAAATGCTTAAAATATAGGTATCTCCCTCCATTCCTTAACTGTATTCCTCATCTTCTTGATGGAGTTTCTAACCCTGAGGAGGGATCTCTGGGCTGAGCCCAGGTAATTTAGGAGCCAGTTCACAATTGGGTCAGCAAGGGAGAGAGAAAAGGGAGATTTACTCCTGTTAGAAAAGGTGGGACAGATGTCTGGATGATAACAGTTGTAAATATGTTGGAACTTGTCCTTTCGCAGTAGATCTGTCTGTATTTTTCTGCTTCTTGGAACAGAGCATCTTGAAGGGTTTTAATCAATAGTTCTTCAAGACATTCAAGCTCAGTGTGGACCAGGCTCTGAGCAACGTGACTGATATAGATTTCTGGGTTCATTGCTGGGAATCTGGACTAGATGACCTTTAAAGGTCTCTTCCAACTCTAAAGGTTCTGTGATTTTATGATTCTGTGATTATCAATGAATGCTTTGGAGCTCCAGGAGTATACCAGAGTGTTTCCAACAGCAAAGGTGTCCTGCTAGTGTTGGAAGAAGACTGGAACAGTGGTACTTCTTGCACTTCCTTTTCTTAAGGCACTTTTTCTCCTATCTGATTTCTGAAAAAGTGTTGGCTTTCACATTGCCCTGCTGCTCTGACATTTTTTACATCAGCCAGAAATGAGAAACCTCGAGCTGGAAAGGCGTCATCAAAACAATGACTAGGTCTACTTAGATGAAATTCTTATTATTTGGCTTGTTGCAAATGTGAGCTGCTAATTATCCAGCAATTATGACCAGACTTAATTTTTCACTGTCTGAAGCGTTTTCTGGGGATTAATACCCAGCTGAAAACAAAAAGTGGAAAAATTTTGAAAAGTTCAAAAAAGGCCAAGAGATATGCAAATATTTCTTCAGGGCATCCTTTTCTACCTTAGACTTCAAGGCCAAAATTTTGGCTAACACTTCCTCCTTAAAAGGCATTCTATGGTTAGACATTTCTTCCTGTGTTTCTCAAATAATCAAATCATAAAAGTAGTTCAGGAAACATGAGAAATATGTTTTGCATCTGTAGCCCCTGTGATTTTGGGTGCTTCAGGAGTCAAAACTCCACATAGATTTGTCACAGCTGAAGGCTCTGTGACTCAGAAAACCTTTGCTCACAAATTAGAAGGCAACCAGTGCAAAACAATGTGGTTATGATGCATTAACTAAGAAGGAAGCATGTAGATCAGTCTATGCTGTGTCAGGAAACAATTTGTCTGTGGAAATAGCATGGCACAGTGTTAGGGAAGACATTGCTGCAAGCAATATTCAGTAGGCTGGTGCTCAAGAAGGTCCTACAGGGCACTGTCAGTGAATCAATAGATGTGATTTATCACTGCATTATATTAATTCTACTCCATTCAAGTAAATGAATCTGTCCTAGGGTAAAACTGGAGAAAAACTGTGCCTCATCCCTCTTGCTTTCTGCATGTGTTTGCTTCCAGAGAGCCACACTGATACTTTCAGTTTTGTCTTCTTCAGGACCCTGCTGTGACAAGGAGAGAGCTGGAAGCCTCTTAGGGTTGCTTGGAGGGAATGGGATATAACCTGAGTACTTATAGAAGCTTCTGAACCCCAGATTTGCCAGCTTATCTTTAAAAATAATTTCTGAAGGAGTTATGTGGATCTGACAGTGTGCTTCTTGGGAAACAGGGCGCTTGGAAAATAGGATTTACTGCTGCGATGGAATACCAGAGGCTGTCACACCGCTAAACTGAGAATAAACAGAGAAGAAAGCCTGCATGAGAATGCTTGAAAGTGGCTATAAATGAGGGAGTGAGTAAACTCTTGTCTCAAAACAAAGAGTTTGGCATTTGCCTATAACAACATGCAGGTGCTTTGCCAGCATGAAGAATAGGATTGAGAACTGAAAATCTACATCTCCATGTTCGTCTTTCAGCAGGCTTCCAAGCATACTCATTTTCATTCAAAATCACTACCAAGCTGTTTATGATAGATCTGTGCCAACTGCACTGTTTTATGTAGCCATCTAAGCCAAATTGTTGTGACCTGATATGACTCAGTTTTTTAAAAGGGTGCGCCTTCAGAATTCTCATTTTCTTCAGTTCGAAGTGAAACACTGGAAAAAGTATTGGAATGAATCTGAAAACAGTGCAGCATTCTTATGCAGAGGCAAAAGTGCCATTCAGACAGACACTAGAAGAAAATCTGTCTTGGGTGTGTTTTTCAAAATGAGACTGAAATATTCATTGGAAAAATATCAGGGATCTTCGACTTAAGTGAGCTGATTTACATGCTCTGATTTTCCCTATACATAAGGTCTTGGGAAGTGAAAAAATAGGTCCTAGCAGGTCTGTTCCTGATCTTTGAATTCACTTATAATCGTCTCTGTGTACCCTTATTTAAGGTGGTATGAGAAGTCTGGTTTTTTTCCTCTGTATTTTTTTTTTTCTTCTCCATCTGTCTCCCTTTTCATCTTTGTATTTCTCTGAATATGAATCTTATACCTCCATGTAAATGTAAATCTTCTTAGTGCTATGCAAAACAATTAAGTGGAAAATGTTTTGTTTTTTTTTAATGAAATTTACTTCAGCTATACTTTGATTTCTTTATACACTACTAAGCAGATAAACATAAAATTTTTAAAAAGCTATTTGACTTGGGGCCAAATGCTTTCAGGTTAATAGATTCTTTTGATCACTGTAAGATGTTTGGATACTTAGTTGAAATTTTGTTGAAGAATTCTCTTCATTACCTCTACCTGGCTTTAGTTTCTTCTGCGATGGAGCTGAACATCTAAGCATTGTTTGAACCTGTAATCAGCAGTTTTTGTGTTTGCAGTACTACTTACCAATGGTGCTATGTTATTTTTTTTTCCCAAAGATTCCCACTACAATAAATACTAATAGAAGTGACATATTTTCCTATGTAATTGTGGGAGGTATTTATGTGTTTATTTATTTTAATGTAGTAGTTGATGAGAGACTTTCTTATGAAATTAGATTCAATAGCATAATTGATGAAATAAGTAGGAGGAGGTTACCCAAAATAACCTTTTAGCTTAAATCTCTGTTTGAATGGGAAAATATTTTTTTGAATGTACTTGCTCCAGATAGTATCTACATTTCTTAGAAACTCTCAGGGCTTTTGTGGGAAACCCCCAAAATATTTTTGTGTGGCTTTGACCTAAAATACTTTATTTTCTCTTACTGAATTTCAAAAAGCTTGAAGAGTAGGCTTTTCTTTTTTTTTTTTAAAGAAAGGTGATACTTTCCATAAGGAAAAGTCCTCATTTTCTTTTTTTTTTTTTTTCCACATTTCTGACAAACAAAATTAGAAATGAACCTGGATGTACAACTGTAATATTATGAAGTTTAAAGGCAAAAGTAAGATTTATAGTTTTTAAGATTTTGCCTACTGCAGGACCAATCAAAGCCAGTATATTAGGCTGAAACTTTATTTTAAATACAAGTATATATGACTGCTTCTGTCACTGCATCCCGACAAATGCCATTGCAGCTTATTTCCAAAAGGTACCAGTTACTGAAGGATAGAAATTAAATAATCTAAATTGTTGTAACACAGTCAGCTATGCTTTAGATACTGTTTCCCACAGCATTCTCCTAAATAAGCTGCATGCTCATTGCTTGGATGGATGTACAGTTAGTTGGATAAAGAAACAGGCTGGATGGTTGGGCCCTGTTTCTCCTGAATGGAATTAAATCCATTAGGCAGTCAATCACAAGTGGTGCTCTACAGGGCTTAGTAACTGAGCCAGTTTTGCTTTATCAATGATCTTGATGAGATCAATTGCACCCTCGATAAATTTGCAGATGACAGCAAGTTGGGCAGGATGATTGATCTGCTCAAGGGATTCTGCAGAGGGTTAGGCTAGATTGATGAGTTACATCAAATTGTATGGCATTCCAAGGCTAAGTACCAGGTACTACACTGGTGTCATAACAAACCCATGCAGTAATACAGGCTTGGCTTGAGAACAAATGGCTGGAAAGATGTCTCAAGTTCTGTGTTCAGATTTGGGCATCTCACTACAAGAAAAATTTGAGTTGCTGGAACATGTTTGTTTGTAGAAAAGCAACAAAGTTGGTGAAGGGACTAGAAAACAAGACTTAGGAAATGCAGCTGAGGAAATGGGGGATGTTTAGTCTGGAGAAAAGGAGGCAAGGAGAGGCTTCATATCTCTCTTCAGCTGCCTGAATGGAGGCTGTAGTGAGGAGAGTTTGGTCTCTCTTCTCAGGTGAAAACTGATGGGACGCACAGAAACAGCCTCAGGTTTTACCCAGGGAGATTTAGATTGGATATCAGGAAGAATTTGTTCATGGGAAAGGCTGGTTAGGCATTGGAACAGGCTGCCTAGGGAAGTGATGAATTTGCCAACCCTGGAGACACTTAGGAGATGTATGGATGTAGTGCTCTGGGACACGGTTTAGTGACAGACTTGGAAGTGTTTGTTGATGGTTGGACTTAATGATCTCCAGAATCTTTTCCAATCTAAATCTAAAAATTGCCTGTTTCTATGGTCACTTGTGTTTCCTTGAATGTTCATGTTGGTGTGAAAGGTGTTAGATGTGGAAAATTTGATGGCTTTTGTAGAAAAAATGGAATGCTCTTGAAGATATGAGAGTTTAGCTGGAACAGGCAACAGAGGCTACCTAACTTGTTTGAAATATGAATTTACATTGTTTTAAAATTGCAGGGCAGTGGTGTTGCATACATCAAAGTATACATTTTTCTTCCACAGTGAGTAACAGATGTTTTGTTTTATGGGGCAATTCCATTTGAAAATTTGCTTTGAACTAGCAATAATGGATAGTCAACTTTTTTTATATGTTTTAGATGGTTAGCCCAAAAGGACAACTTTGATCCTGAATCTTTTGGGCAAATGAAAGGGGATGTGAAGCTGAGTGTATGGATGTGCAACCCTTGCAAATGACTGTCTTCTAATGTCTACCAGTTCTTAAGATGCTGCCTGGGCTTATTTTTGCTGGTCTGTATCACACTTCCTGGATAAGGTGGTGTTCATGCTCAGTTTCTTTTGTTCCCCTCCCCCCCCCCCCCCCCCCCCATTCTTGTCCAAGTAGGTTGTGGGGATACTTGTACAGAGCCTGAGACTGATTTTCAGACAATTGCGGTACATTGTTGCTGCTATTCTGCCTACTCCTTATTTTAAGCAAAGGATTTGAATCCCCTAATTTCCCTAAATCAGGTTTGGAGCCTTCATCTGTGATTGAAATGAAGATCAAGGCTTAAATGTAGGGATTAGGTAGTTAAGCTGTGGGTTTAGAAAATATCCATTTTTGCCATCAGATAATTTTGTGATATTGCTGCAAAGAAGACTCTTCAACAAAAACTGGAAGGAATTAAGCAGTGAGGAATTCCAGCAGTGAAAATTTGAGATGTTTGAGAAATCAGGAGCAAACTGAAACTGAGGTCTTAGAAATGGTGGTATTTTCTTTTCTGATGCCAAAAAGCAAGCCAAGTTATTTTGTCCTGAATAATCTGTAGATGTAATCTCTCCTGAAGTGCCCAAGGGATTCTCTGACAGAGTTTTGGAATCTCTGGTTCCACTTGGTGCTGTGTTTTACAGCTTCGTAACAAAATCCTGAAGCTGACTTCTGAAATGGATAGAGAGGAGATCAATATATAATTGATCTCTTTTGATAAGTAGAAACCTTAACTGTTCTGTAGAGACTCAGCCTAGTGTGACTGTACTTTAAAAAATAAAATAAAATTGAGTTGTTTCACTATCTTGTATCTTGTATCTTCTTCATTTATTAAAATGTAAGGCCTTAATTTCAGAGCTAAGAATAAGAAAGATGACAAAGACTAAACTAGAAACTCTGCAGCATGTGCCTAACTCCAGTGAAAATATTTATGATTAAGTCATTTTGATGAAAGCATGTACAGCAAGAGATCTAGAATTCAATGTGTATGTTTAAACATATGGGAGCAATGATTACCAGGGGAATACTTGAGAATAGTGTTTTAAGCTGCATGACTATTTTCGTCATTTACCATGAAAATGTATACTATTGCATAAATTTCCTTCCCTTTTCTCATAGTCTGAGAAATGTTGGGGCCAGAAGTAGCTTGATCTCTAACTTCCCATTGGAGACTGAATATGCAATGTCTTTCTTCAAAATCCATCCATTCTTCAGTTCATCTGCCAGTAAGGGATATTGGCCTTTTTCCTTCTGGGGGCAGACATCATTCAGTTAAGGAAAAATCAGAGATGGCACAGAACTGGCTTAGCTCAGCACAGTGATTCTTCAAACTTAGTCTTAAAGATCTCGCTGTGCTATACTGATGTCAGGATCTTTATTTGAACATTTCCTTTACAGAGACTTTGTCTTGGTTAGAAATATTATTGACTGTTAAGCCTTTGCACTTTCTGAAAAGGAAAGGCTTGTGAATATATTCATAGAGGGAAGATAATTTTAGGCTTCTGAAGTTTCTTAGGTATTTAAGTTAATGAATTTCTCTGAACAAAGGTAAGGAAAAATATGTGTAGCAAAATGATGCCTTTTTACTTGAACAAATGATAGAACTGGAAAGAAACAGAAGCTCTCATGTGGGTGAAAGCTTTTAACATTTTTCCAAATTTTACGTCAGTTGCTCTGGTTTCTGCAGCAAAGTAAATTCACTATTTTATTAACGTTAATGACTTCTTAAGTTTAAAATGTATGTTAACTCCAGGCAGATTTATTGAATGGAAGTTGCCACATGAGGCTATCCTGAGGGATAGGCTGTTCTGAAATTTGATGTTGTGTTTCCCTGTATGTATCTAACATAAAAAGTCCATGAAATAAGCAGCAATAATTTTGGTATTGTGGTATTTTAATAGCAATATGTATTTAACTAAATGTGTATGCTGGTAGGAATGAAATATGTGAAAGGTGTGATATGTTTTAGATATTGTTGTTTTGGAAACTATCTGAAATTATGTGCCTGAACCCCCCACTGTCATGTTCTATCATAGAAAGCCTGTTTTACAGAAGTGTTAAGCTCACTGCTATTCAGGAAATGGTTTCTTTGGATTCTATTTTCTCTGTTTTTAATAAATCTTGGTTTTGGCTAGGATTGCTCTCGTCTAGGTAATTTTACAAAAATGCCTGTAGAATGTTGAGAAGCTCATCTTCTTTATGAAGAAGACCTTAAAAGTTTCCAGAACTTAAAAGTTCCTTTTAGTGCCAGTCATTGGACAGTAAAAAGATTATTGTTATGTTTTAATATATTCTGCCTGCTATAGGTCTACAGTGAACAAATGAAACAAGACACGACCCAAAACTAAAAGAGGATGAAAATTGGTCATGAAAAATGAAAAATGTCCAATTTCTACTTGGCTGAGCAGCAGTTGATTCTTGTAGCATATGAGGTATCCCATCCCTTATCCATCAAGTCAGATGCATCGTTAGTCACAGAAGGAGCTGTGACTAGCCAGCATTTCTCCGCATCGGGGAATTCATCAGAGGATTTGTTACATCAAGACCCTGGCTGCCTGGAGCTGCCAGAGTACGTTGAAAGGGCAGCTCTTTACATACAGTCAGATGACTGACCTGTGAAAAGTGATAGACTGCTGTGCTTCAAAATTTCAGAAGCTGTGATATTTGGGTGCCATTGTGTTTAGAAATATTTTTATAGGTTTTACCTGGAAACTTGGGTTTGCCAATTACTGTAACATAAACAGTCATTCTAAGCATTTTCCTGACAGTAGCTAAGAAAAAACTAATGGCATCTGAAGAATATAAAAGTGTTCTTCTGTTACATGAAATCAGTATGTCTTATTTCCGATGTGTTTTTTAAAAAAATCCCCAAGTAAACACAGCTGTTGAATATCTTGAAGGAGAAAGCAAAAACCCTCTTACTGTTTTGTGATCTACAGCTTTAACATTTCAGCCTCATTTCATAGTTGGTAAGCATTTAGCACCATTTCAGAATGCCTGGTGTGCTTGAAGACAAAGCTTAATGTGTGGCATTATCTGTTCTGATGTCCACTTCTTGCCTTTTTGACACATTTATATGTGGTCGAATGCACAGCATAGTTTGTCAAATGTTCCAGTAATAGAACTTAACAATAAATTAAGTACTTGATTAGAAGTTTCATTCCTGTATGACATGTTCCTGATAGAATCAGATACGTTTCAGGCAGGGTTCTAAGGTAATGCATAGATTTGCAGGATTTATAGACAGCCTGATAAATACGTGCACCATGATACATGACACCATGATATCATTCCTTCTTTGAAGGAAGAAAATATAGATATTGGTAAGAGGAAGGTCACAATGCAGTGTCAGTTCTTTTCTTCCACATATCAACTCAAACTTCTTTGTGTGTGGAACTTTAGTGTGAATTTAAATGAAGAAATAAGATTTTATATGTAGTTTGTAGAAAGGTCCAGGATTTTTTTTTCCTGTTAAAAATTTGCAAGTAGGCCCGAATAAGTAATTTTTCACTTTACTTGCTGGACTAAAAATTTAAAACAGTAATTCAAGTTCAATCAAAGTGGTTTATCTTACTGTAATGAAAAACTCAAGTGTAATGAAAATAAAATACTGTTTCTTCGTAGGCACTTTATACATCAAATACTTGATTTCATAAAATTCTTTAATCTTCTCTTTAATATTGGGTTGTTAAATTTAGATACATGGCAAAAGAAAAAAAATTTTTTTCTAGGAGAAAAAACCTTAAAAAAAAATATTCAAAACCATTTTACCATGTTCATGTCTCTCATTCTTCTCTGCCATCATCCCAGCTGCATTCTCCAGAAAAAAATTGGAATATCTTCTTGAAGAGTTGATTTGCAGCTCTATTGTGCTTGTCATTTCCTGATAACTCTCTATCATGGTGTGATGTGTTTAGCAAAGTTTCCAGATAAATCTGATGTATGCATATTATGTCTGAAAAATTAATATGGATAAATACAAGATTTGAAGACCCTTTCTTCCTTATCTGTGGTTGATACAGACCTCTGATTAGATTAGTTTTAATAGATAATCTTTAGTTTCCGTAGGGTAAATAAAACTTTAGACCTGGTTTTAAGGAAGGGAAGAATCAGATCAACACTGGTATTACCTTTTCCTCTGTCTCCACTACACTCCAGGTCTCCATTTACAATAAATTGTATAATCATAGATTAATTTAGATTGGTAAAGATTCTTGAGATTCTACATCCGTATGTCTCTGAAGTGTCTATAGGGTTGGCAAATTCATCACTTCCCTAGGCAGCCTGCTCCAATGTCTAACCAGCCTTTCCATGAATGAATTCTTCCTGATATCCAATCTAAATCTCTCAGGTTCATAGAATTTTGAAGCCTGAAATGCAGCTGCTGAGATTACCTGGTAATATATAGGTATGTATAAATTTTACTTGTGAAGGTCTTATTTAACAATTAACAAGCACATTTAATATTTTTGATAGGCTGAAGCTGAGAAGTTGAATGCATGAAGCCTTTCCAGGTTCAGGAAGGTTGTGATCTAAATCATTTCCTACTGTTTTGTCTTTTGGTTGATTTAAAATTCCTCTTTGCTTCTTTAGTATGTCTTGTGTAAAGTTAAAATGCTGGGAACAGCTTGGTCACAAGAGATTTCTAAGTGTTTAGGTGGATATTTCATGAGAACTCCCTCTTTTCTCAACTGAAGTCCTGATTCCTAACCCAAACTTACCATGCAGAGATGCTGAAAGGCTTTCTTCTTTCCACCCTCCTCCAGCTAGGACGAATTAAATTGTACGAACCTTTCCAATGTCATACCAAAATATGTCTTGGTTCACACTCTTTCTAGATACATTCCTTGGTGAGGCTGATCTACTGTCAGAATTTATTTGTTGAGTACTCATGAGGAGATGTCAGCAGTTGCTCCTTCTATTTTTGGATATGATAGAAAGATTATAATTGCTATATATTTGTAACGCTATCCAAAATGTAACTCCTTATGCTCTAGGACTAGCAGTCTTCTGAGTTCTGCCTTTTTTATTGATGAGTATTGGAACTATAACTACAATCTGATCTGGCAGCCAGCAAATCTGTAACTTATGGAGTGACACACACACAAGCTTGTTTTGATGTCAGTATTCCTCATTTGACAAGTGTTTACCTAGACAGCGAGTAGTCAAAATGCATATTGCCATTTTTTGCAACCCCAAGTATTTGATGTGTCAAAATTCTTGTGAAAACAGATAAACAAAATCTGAAATTTCCAGATGGATGGCTGTACTGCAGGCAGTCTACCCGTAATTCCGGCTTAAAAATGCTTTTAATCATTTGTACAAGTGATTAAAATGCAAGTACATCACTTAAAACATTAGCTCTTGAATCACAGTAGATTTCTGTAGTCATGAAAGCAAACTCAATGTCTAGTCAGATAGGTTAGGTATTTTGATTTTGGCAGATTTGATTTTATACAGACCTCCACATCATCTTAGGTGTCAGAGCCAAAAAAAAAAAAAAGATTCCTGAGAAACCCAGCACAGGCAGATAGACCAAAAGTACCACTGTCCATGGCAGTATGATGTATTAATGTTAAACAAGATGGAGAAAAAGGCTGTCTGTTTTTTTTTTGGTGGCTTGTCTTCTGAGCATCTTTAAACCTTTTCATTAAAGAAGCAGCCTCAATGACCAAAGTCTGATTTTTCACGGAAAGTTAAATGTGCCCTCTAAATGCTCAAATTGCAATCCACAAGAAATTTTTATCTGCCCACATAGTTATATAGAGCATTGCATTTGGCTTTGAGGCAGAGGAGAAAAAGCCACATTTTGTAGTTTTCTATTGCTTCTTAAACACAGCTTAAACTTATAAGTCACTTAAACTTCTATATATGAAATAAAACACTTGTTTTTATTTCTGTTTTCTAAATGTGACCCTTTTGTTTTACCATATGTTCGTGTTTAAAATTGAGGATGGGAGGAGGAAAGATGGATTGAAAAAATGTAATAGGCATTTTGAAAAACAAATTCTATTCAGTCATACGAGATGCTACATAGATTTGGTTCATATTTATCCCACATTTTCTACAGAGTAGATCATCTGAGACTATTAGAGTGCACTCTATATTATTCTATATCTTACACGGAGATAAATCAGTAAAGCTTTACACAGAATATATGAAACTAAGCATTAAGTGAATGCTACGTTTTGCTTTAATTTTCTGTGTGAGTAGTTTGCTAAAACCTGCAACTCAGTTGTGCTTAATGATTATGGATGTACATTGAACGAGGGATTTACAGGATCAGTCTTCAGTCTTCTGCAATAACGAACCAAACAACCGCATCTCTAAACTCATAATCTTTCGTCATTAGCCAATGAATTAACTTTTTCTGCTCTATTCCTTCTTTCAGTAAGCTGTTTCAAAACTTAGCTGATTGTAAGGAAATTTGTTCTTTTCTCTTCCCTAAATTAATTCAGGTGATAAGGAAGCTGCCTCCAAGCATGGTCCTTTCAGTTCTTATCTCGAGTTAGCAAAATTCATAGAGAACAACGATATTTTGTTTTTGCACTAAGTTTTGTCTCTCCTCCAAAAGTGGACTCTCAGTTCCCCAGAAGAATAACTAGTCCTTCTTTATGTGTGTTCTGTTCATTTTTGCACACAACTTAAGATAGAATGCTGGCTGCAGCTTTTTGTTACCTGGCATGATTATTTTAATATTTCCCTATTTCTACTGGAAACATTTTGCTTTTGCTGTAGATTAGTATCACATTACATTTTATCATCGTGCTGGTGACTCATCATAATCTTGTGATTAAGTTCTATGTCCAGGTCTTCTGCTTGTTCTGTCATTTCCAGCTGACCAGAAGCTTTTTTTAAATAGTGGGACTTATTAGTCACACTACACTTGGTGAACAAATATGTTGACTATCACATTCAGGAATAAATGGGTCCTACCATATTTGGTAGCATTTTTTTATTTTTTTTTCAAGTCCTTGTCTGGGAAATTAATGTCTACATAATGATATTCTTTCTGATAGCCCTTTTCTTTCCAGCAAAATGTTAATGAGGTTTACATCCAGATTCAGATTTGATCCATGTAAAGAACTAGCAAACTTCTCACAGTAAATCAGTTTACATGACTTCAAATTATTTTTGACCTTAAAATCTTCAATTTGACCCATGTTCTTGAAAATTTTTTCTTGTAAACGTGGCTACTTGCTACTCTGGCAGTATTTTATTAATTTTAATTTTATTTCCAGCTTCCTTAATTTTATTTCCAGCTGTTAGAACAGTATTTCAGTATCTACATTCTAATCATGTCTGATAGTCCACCATGTCTTATTATATCACTATTATCTTAATTTTATGTCCCAATCTGTTAGTTCTCTTTCCTCATTACTCAGCTGTCTCCAGATTACTTCTGTATGCTTATACATTTATCTGTGCTACTTCTCTTTTTAAAAATAATATTATTATTTTTAAGTGAACCCTTGTTTAACCTGCTTATCTTTTTCTGGTTTTATGAAATCAGGTTTGGAGAGTTGGGCATGACACTTTTCCAAATTTCTTCTTTGGGACTATTGGCTTAAACCCCTTCTGAATGTCAGTGTGAATCTTACAAATTGGCGTTAAGAAGAGGTCATATTAAGTCCACTGTCTCTAAATGCTTCCTTGTATGTTTCTTTTATTATAGTATTTTTCTTGAGTGTATTTATTATGTTTGAATCATAGCAATCTCTATTTGTAGAAATACTACCATTTACTTTAAAAAGATATATATATAACAAGCTAAACAACTTATTTGCTCCAGTTCATGAAACTGAGTATATACAGAGTTAAGAATCTTGATTGGCAGCAGAGTTATTCAGTGCACATCTCATGTAAGCCACAAAGCCATTTTTGCTTCCACTTCTCGGAAACCTGTGTGTGGATGTAATGTTTATGTTGACAAATCTTCTCATTCCCATCACTTCCTTCCAAATAAATATCCCTAAGGAAGTGCTTTGACAGAAGCATACTCTCTTCACTGGCAGTCCCTTATATTCACATTTATTTCTTTATTTTCTCCAGGATGGGCCATTTTTGATTCATGTAAGACCAAATGTACACCTGTTATAATTCTTCAGAAACCTCATGCTAATTCCAGCTGGTTGATATACAGCTTATTCTAAACAGAGCTAGGTACACCATGAACTAGGTACACTTGAACACCATGGTTGCATTCAGTTATGACAAAATTCTGACTTATTTGACAACATTCTATATCTTTTAAGGAGCTTTGGAGACTATAGATTCTTCATCACAGGAGGAGCTGATCTGAAATAAAATATTAAGGCCACATTTATACTCTTTATACTCTAAATCCAGAGGAGTATCCAGATACTTCTACTATCCCAGTTATCTGGAGTTTCTGGATGTCAGCCCTGCAGATAAGTTGCTGCAAGAATTGCTGGCTTCACCAGATATTGCCTCTCAGCCAATATCAGCACTGCATCCAGTAACTCAGCAGTTCTTAGGGTAATTCTGCTTCAGAAGATTCTGGAACTTCACAATCACTTTGTCCCTTTCCTTAATGAGTAGTTCAATCACACAGAAACTTTCACAGCTATATGGAGGCACAACTAATACCATTTAACACAGGGATAAGATTTTTTGATGTTCAAGTTCCAGTGCAGATCTGAGCTGAAAACTGTTATCACTGTTGACATTTACACAGATTTTCATTTCTCGTATGTTTCTAACTTTGGATCTCCAGAACACTGGAGAACATGAAATTCCTCTTGTACATCTCTGTAAAAGACAGAACAAAACAAAAGAGTGGAGACTGGGCATTTTCCACTGTTTTTTTTTCTTCCCATCTGCTTGCCCTTGGACATTTATCTGTGGTATTTTGGCAAGTACAGGTGTATAACTCATGCTTATTCTTTTGTCTGGTTGGAAAGAATTTCTGCCTTTGGCAAATTTTGTCTTACATATTCGTGGGCACCTTTGACAATGCAAGATATTTTTTGTTATTGTTCCAATATCCCATTATTTGACAAAAATGACTGTTGACATGGCATTGGCCAAAAGAACTCCTGCAGTTTCAATTGGCAGGGTTATTTTCCAGTTCCTTCTCTGGATTTTTGGGACATTTAGCTGAAATTATACAACTTTCTTTTTTCACTCAAAAGAGGGAACATTTCGTTGAGAAAGCAAAGTGTGTCTTCTTTACATATTACTTTACATCTGAGGAGTTCTTGAGGCAGGATGTCCTACATGACTTCATATTTTTAACAAGGAAACAATCTTTTTTTTTTTTTTTAAGCTGAACATTTAAAAATGAGAACATACAAATACTTAAATCCAAAGGTCTTTATACGTATTTTTCAATAACTTGCTTTACTACATCATTTGTTCAGAATCTGCAAATGTCAGACACTTTAATTACACATAATGTGGTGTAATGAAAAGCTTGGTAGTCATCAGCACAAGTCAATGAAATAAAACAATTCAAAAACTTTGAAGATAACTTTTGTATTTTACATTTGTGTGTTTTTTCTGTTCATATCTAAACATCTATTAATTTTAAATGTTAAATATTAAATGTTCTTCCTTTTTTTACCTCCTCTTGTGTGTTTCCCTGGTGTTTTGCCATGGAAGCTTGAAAACAAATAGGTGGAAGGGTTGAGAGATGAATAATAAAAAAAAGCACATCCTGTGTTCTATGAAAAGTGGAGGCTTTATGATACATTCTTTTCATTTTTCTTTTTTTAATCTGTTTCTACAATCGTTTTTCTTAAAAACAGCTGAAACACTGAAGGCCCATGCCCAGAGAAATCACTTGACAGGGAGAAAAGTCCACTTGTTAAGAACAGGTGAATTCGACCAGGGCAGATCCATTGCCGTAACAATGAATTGAGGTTTCTTTTTGTATATTTATTTTTGAAATGATGCTGTACATTAATGTGTCTTGAAAAACTCAGTCCCCCTGTCTTTGCCTTCTTTACCTTATCTCTGAATTCTTCGCATTCTGGTGTTTTAATCTTGTAGAACTTTTCTCAGCATGAAATAAATCTCACGCATATAAACTGTTCCTCATAGTGCTCAAATAACTACGTGCAACTAAACAAGATGAAGGTGATTATCTATGTACCTGCAGAATAATAAACAAACTGCATTACTTTGAGGTAAGAGGATTCTTTTGCTTAAAATGAGGTGATTGTGAAAGCTAGCTAAATTCTAGGATTGAAGTCCACTCTTTCAAAAAATTCATGCAACATTAGCTATGCTATTGAGAGTAGTTTACTTATAAGCTCAAAATGATCCATGTTTCCTACTTTCCTAGTTTTCTATGATTTCTAAAGAACCTATGCAATTTAGCAATAATTTCCCTTAAAAGGATTGTGAGAGTCTACCTCCTCTAGTTTCTTTCAAAAATGCAATCTATTATCTACAAACTATCATCTGAAGCTTGTATTGTTGTATTAGTCTTTTTAACTCCAGAAGACCACAGGAAGACTATATTCCCAGCTACTATGCATAATTTCTAGTTATTTTACTATGTATTTAAGTTAGTTTTATTAGGAATGGCAGCTCACTGGTATTTGGCCATTCACTCTAGGAATTCAAGAGGAAGAACTCATTTCTGACTGGACTGCTTTATTAATCTAATAAGCACTGTGTTGTTAATCTGATTTGACTATAAAGATGCTCTTCTAAAAAGAGATTTCATGATATCTACCTGTTCAGGCCTAAAGAATTTGGAAGAACAAAGTGCATTGGAAGTAAATAGGAAAGTATATTAGAGACATTCAAAAATCTCTTAATGCTGATGTGGAACCTTTCAGAAACCCTGTTTTAAGCCCCTCGTGTCATTTTTTATTTTTTTCCCTTTGTAAACCTATGTAAACTTCAGGAATTGGATAGCTTTATTGTAGAGACAAAGTAGGAAGTGTTTCAAGGATATCCGTTAAATACTTTTGCAGATCAAACAAGCTTAGCAGACTTTTAGGACTAATCCCTCAGGTATATGCTATAAGTTTAATAGTTCTAGTAATGATAAGCCATCAATTTAAAGAAACAAAACTAAAACGACACAAATTAATACCTTATATTAGTTCTCTTACCCTACCTTTCATGGACAACAGTTGTGAAGTCAGTATCATCTTCTGTATTATATTACTGCAATCAAAGTAATTATTTTGATGAGACAAGTCCTGCAAATGTTTCCTTTACTATGACTGTTACCAATTTCTAGATGCCTGCTGCCTCCTAGAATAAACATATGGTAAGAAAGCTGCTGGTGGAAATTTTGTTTTATATTCAGTGTAACAGGGTAACAATGCTAACAGTTGCCACTGTTCAAAGGGAAATGACTGATTCAAAACAAAACCTTAACCTGGCAACCTGTCAGAATGAGACAAGCAGTGATGCCAGTCAAAACAGCAAAGGCTGTACTGTTCCTCCTCCCTCAGTCTTTCTCTTACTATGAAAGGCTGTATTATGTTTACAGTGTTTATTTTATCTCTAAGCCTTTTGCTGATGCAGAGTTTCAGTGCTCTTTTTGTAGTCATTTCCTGCTCTTAGGTGAAATGCTTTCAGAAGTTTTCAGTCTGTTTTGTCCATTGTTGCTGTGTTTGTGTTGTGCTTTGATGCTCTAAGTTTTACTGTCTGTGACTTACAGCTTCAGCTTTGGCTGGAACTGGAGAAGCTGCTCTGAGGGAGGGATGGGATGCAGTTGTATTATGTTGGGAACAGGCTAAAGAAGGACCTGTGGCATCTGACACCCTCTCATCCTCTCTAATGTACTGGGTCAAATGGAGACAAGGAGAGTTTTGTGTTAGCTAGGTTTTTGAGTAAGATATTTTAAAGTACCACAGTTTGTTCTCACTAACCTGATAATGTGTCAAAAGGTAAACTACCACCTGCCACTCTGGGGCACCTCAGTTTTCAGACTGAGGAGCAGATGACCACTTCTATTCTCTGCAGTCTAAAGAGTGGAGTGGCAACATGAAAATCAATTTTATCAATAGCTCTTCTAAGTGTAAGTCATCTCATGATCATATTAGTCCGGAATGATAGATTGGATGATACTTTTACCTCTTTTGACTAAATTCAGGACTGGAGCAGTCATCTGTTATCACCCAAAGAGCATCCTGCACCGTAGTCTACTTGTTATAACACACTTGAGCAGTGGCTGTGGCCGAGAGTAGGAGATTAAAGAGAGGTTAGGAGAGCACAGACATGTGTCAAGTGCTCTCTCTTAAAAAATAAAAGCTTTTCCTACTTATAAGAACACTGAGAAAACTAACTAACCAAACACCAAATAAACTTCTGAAAATGGGAAGAAACATAGTCAATCCTTGTATAAATCCAAAGGTCCAGCCTTCCCCCACCATGTCCCACTCATCTCAGTGAGTGACTTTGCCTGAGAATGAAGTAGAGAAACATTGACGCTACCTCTGTCAAAATATTATTCTGCCCCCATGGGTGTAGAGAGTCTTTTGAAAATATATTTCATTTTTACCTGCAAAACAAGAAAATTTCCTCACAAGAAGAAACTTTGAAATCAGCTCCTCAAATAAAGCAGCTCATTTTAACCAGACTGTTTACACATCCAAATGGATCTTCTTGGCCAGAACACCAAGATGGAGGTAAATGGATATTTCTCCTGCAGCTGCAGATTACAGATTTAATATGCTATTTACCAGAAAATCAGTGTCTCCCTCTTTCTCTCCCCACTGCACTCATTTAAGTTATTTTCAGACAAAGAATTTTTGCTTGTTAGCAGTGATGGTGTTACATCCCCTACCATCCTTTCTGTGAAGGTATTGTCTGACCTACCTGTCTCACTATATAAGCTTTATTGTAACAGCTAAGATCTTTCCTAAAAACTTATCCAGGTCTTGTGTCACACATGAAGATGGTTACTTCTTGCTGTTTCTGATGGAAACAGGATAAGTGATGATTTCAAAATTTGTAAAGTAAACATTACCTAATGTTTATCATCCTGTCTTCAATCTTCTGATTTTCCTGATAGATAATATTTTATAAATTTCCAATTGTTCTTTGTTTTCCTCAGGACTTTTCCAGTTTACCACATCTTTCTTAAAACTAAGACAAAAATAGATGTAGCTAATGCTTTACCAGTCATTAGGAGAGCGGAATAATTTCCGTCCGTGTTTTATGTTGAGTTTTCTTTTAAAAAACACAGAATTGTATTCTTCTGTTTTGAAACTTCTGTTGGCAGTCGACTCGTATTTGGTCTGGGATCCAACATACCCATTCCTTTTTTTTTTTTTTTTTTTTTTCCTAGTCTTTCCCTTTTAATGTTGTATATTTGTCTTTCTGCTAACACGCTGCATTTATGATATTAAATCTAAATTAGTTTGCCCCCCCCCCCCCTCCCCCAACCCCTAGATTTATCACCCTGTTTTTGAATTTTCTCTTGCAAATTGCTGGCAGTCTGCTCTACTAATGTCCTCTGCCCAAGGTTTAGGAGTGTTTCCTGTTCTTAGTTCTTAGTATCTTTGACTTTATTGAGGCCTTCTCACACATCTTATTCCAGTTTAAAAATGAGCCGTTGGGAGTCACTATTTTCATAAAATTATGCACTGATTTTTTAACAATAATTTCCACCAGTTTCCCTAGAGAATAAATTGGTTTTGAGAGAATATCAGTAATCTTCGTTCTTTCATCAACTTTATCCTTTATTCTATTCTTTCTTTCATCATTTTTCCCCCACCCTCCCCCCATCTCTTGAGCATAGGCATTCTAATATAATTTTAAATTGTTCTTTTCAGTTTACTCATCTGGTTTCCAGGCATGTTCAGCTTCCTGGGTAAAATGCTTCAATTGGTAGTTAGTCCAGTCAAGCTATAGCATATTTTCTTATCTCATGAATGAGCCACTTCAGGCTGCTGGTTGATGTTTGTTCTATACTCACTGAAAAGCTGAAGGAACAATTTGTACAAAATAAAGTCTGTTGCTTCTAATACTACATGCCTGTCTGTCACAGTATCTTGCCTGTGCTCAATCAATTAGGAGTATATAATTTTGGCTGGTTTACGGTATTTTTCCTTCATCTGATATTTTTCACTGTTTGCTTTCTGTTCCTTCAAGCCTAGCACTTAAACTACTTACTTTTTAAGTGATGCCTGTAGTGTAAAATTTTTTTAACTTAAGTGTTTATCTGATTAACCACTGAATTTATTTTTCTATTACAAGCGGATTCAAAATATGTTGGCATTTATTTATTTATTTATTTAGTCATTCATTCATTTATTTATTTTCTATTTATTTATTCAGTTAATGTAGTCGTTGCAGATAAAATTGAGATGATATTGTATCTCAGCTACAGCAACTTCCAGGTTTTAGAAAATTACAGAAAAAAAAGAAATGAATGGTATTTAGATGTGTTTAATGAAGAGGGATCAGTTCTTTAAGTGTCTTTCTAGTTCCATTTAAACTACCAGATGAACAGCTGTTGATTTCAGTATTGCTAGAATATTTTACAGTTTTGTATGGAAGAATAGCAATTCTTATGTGACTGTTGTAGAATAAAGCATTCTTACATATATATTATAATTACTATTATATTCTATTATAATACAATATATATTATGTAGGTATTCTACTAATCACAGAATCACAGAGTTGCAGGAGCTGGAATGGACCTCAGGAGATCTTTGAGTCCAATGCCCCTGTTGGAGCAGGTTCCCTACCATAGGTTGCAGAGGTAGGCACCCAGACATGTCTTGTTTATCTCCATAGAAGGAGACTCCGCAGTCTCTGGGCAGCCTGTTCTAGTGCTCCATTACTCTAAGTATAGAGAATTTCTTCTGCATGTTAGTCTGGAACTTCCTGTGTTCAGGCCATTACTCCTTGTCCTGTTGCTGCACGCCACCGAGAAGAGCCTGGATATAAACACAAGAGCCTAATATAAATTCAGTCATATACAGCTGGATTTTAATGAAGCTTTTCAGAGACATTAAAAAATACTTACACTGTTGTTGCAAATGTGCTTAGACAACAGACAGTGCTATCTGTCGAGTATGTTTGTTCTATATCATGTCTTCTTCTGATCAGAAGAGTTAGTTAGAAGAACCTTTACACTGCAGTAAGGGCAAAGTCACTGACTACTATTTGTTCTACATTTTATTAAACAATGGTGTTCAAGAAATGTTATGATATAATAGCTCCATTGAAAGCAACTTGTTTATCATCAATAAAGTTAGTCTCAATACAGATTTGTTTCTCTTAATGAGTTTATTTTTCACACTTGCTATCTAGTTTCAGATTCCTTAAAATACTCTCTTAATATTGATTAGATTTTTTTCCAACTGCAAAAGCAAGATATGTAATTATTCTTTTATTTTGAAAGAAATTTCATGTTTTTAATGATCACAGAAGTCCAAGTGGTGGAGGTTGAAAGAAAACATGGATTGTTGTGAGAATTATTCCATAATGACTACTGTTTAATCAACTATTGTCCCATTATCAAGAATTCTGGTAGGAAATTCTTGCATTTTCTGAAATCAATATCTGCTTGGTCTTTTTGCTTTTCTTTCGTGCTTCCAGGTCAATCTTTCTTTGATTTTGAACAGCCTTTGTGTTCCTTGATTATAAAAAGATCTAGACAAAATAGAATTAAACACACACCTCACCAGCTGTGGGTTGTCAGGCATCAATTAAGAATAACCCACTTCTGTTTAAAATATCACAATTTTTTAATGAATTCTTATGGTTTGAAGTATAATTTGTTTTCATATTCATTATTTATTAAATAGAGTTGCTTGAATTGCTGTTTTCCAGAAAAATAGTGTTACATTAGCTCTATTACAGGTAATCTGTGCTGATGAATCTAATTCAACTGATGCATTGAATAGAAAAAAGGAGTTGAAAAAGTTAGTATTTCAAGATTCTTTTTTTTTATAGTTTTTAATATAAATCAGTCTCAGGCTGCAATCAAAACCAGACACTCTTAAATTCTTGCAAAATCTCTAATCAGTTTTCAAAAACGTTATGCCTACAATATTTATACTCTGCAATAAAGAAATCTTCCTTCAAAAATTTATAATACTCCTTTCTGTGCAGAACAGACTATTATTTCTACAGTGTCAAATCATTTGTTTTTAAAGCTGTCTTAATTGTTTTTAACTTCAGATGTATTGTTAGGTTAAGTGGTTTCTTTAGTTTGTATTAATTTTCTTTGAGATCTGACATAATCCTGATGTCCTCTATATTGATGTCTTGTATTTGACTAAGTGATTTTGTTGAAACTGAAAGCTCAGATCAGATGAGGTTTCTTCTCAAGATATAATTCTTGAGAAGAATTGAGATGAATTGTTTGTGTGGTAGATACTGGCAGAACAGAATGAATTTTCAATGAATAATTTATTTGATAAATGTAGATTCCCTCTTCTGTATAAGAACAAAGCAGTCATGTTGAATTATTCATTATTTTGACTTAACCAACTTTTAGAATCAGAAAATTAGCCTAAATTTGATTGATGTTAGTTTCCCTGGGAATATTGACTTGGTAAGATAAATCTGAAACTGGAGTGGTGATATTTAACTAATTAGTAAATTTCTGGTACACAGTACACACAGTTGGATAAGCTTTTGAGGACCTGGTACTGTGTTTCATCATACAATTTTAAAATATGCTTCCTATGAACATTTGCATATCAATTTAGCTGCTCAATTATTGCCATATGATTGTCTGAATATTGAGGAAAGCACATATAAACAATACCTGAGCGTAGCTGAGGTAAAAAATTTTTTTTGGTTTAAAAAAATGTGTAAAGAGAGAGAATATCAAGCTTACAGTTTTTTGTCTGAGTGTGTAAATGGTCTGATTTATGGCTTAACCCTATTCTAATTTAAATCTACTCACCTCAGTGGAGGAGGACTTTGTACCAAGCGCAAGCTGTTTGGGCATGTGGAAAAGTCTGACAAAGCTTTCTGTTCTCTGTGTAGATGCAGTTCTGGCTGAACCTCTTGATGCTGGCTCTTTTCCTCAGTCCCATTGTTTTTTGATGCATTAGCAGAAAGTTAACTGTCTGAAACTTATTCGTGGTGAAGTATCCCTGTATCAGGTCCATGCTTCTACTTGCATAATATGTAGCTTAAGACAGTCAATCAAATGTTTTGCTGTCCCCAGAACTAAGCAGCAACTTATTGTAACTGCTAGGATTTGTCTCACATGATGACAAATAGAAATGGCATCTTTTTGCCTGTAGTTCACCAGAAGAAAGTAGGAAGGTTGAAGGTCCTTACAGCATCTTCATGCCTTGCCAGGAAGACAAAAGGGGTGTGAATTTCTGTCCCTGGGAATTTGTTTGCGGTAATTAGATTGCCATGAGGGACTTTTGCTCCTATGGTGTTAGCTTCTCTAAGTAAATGCTGTAGGTGTCTGATAAAAATAAATGATCTAAAAGTAGGAATTACTGTCTGGAAAAGTTAAAAGTGCAACTCAGTCTTCAGCTATTCAGACAGAGGTCAAATGGGAAATTCTTCAGAATTTAGTGAATAGGATAGAGAAGTGCGTGATTGCTAAAATGTTATACTGGAAATGATATTCACGAAGGAAAAGAATAAATCTGCATCTAAACAATTTCATACTTCACCTTCTCTTAGTATTAATAGGAATATTAGGACTGCTTCTAAAAAGAATTTAAACTGTGAGGTCATTGTAGGTTTATTTAGAGTGAAACAGACATAATAAAGTCCAGTGAAAATTTTAATGTTAATATGGGTAAAAAAAATCAAAGTGTTTTTGGTGACTATATTAAGAATTTTACCTGAAGACTTCAGACCTCACCATTAGTATCCTGATGAAAATGTGTTTTCAATCTCCAGCATTCCAAGATTGTAAGTAAATAATTCTGTCCTTGAACTGTATTGCAGATTAATTACGAGCTGGAAATTCTTCCTCTTGAACAGAGAAAATGAAAGTTTTTAACAAAGATAATATTCATTAATCTTGTGTGGTATGTCTTCTAGAAGACAGATGGCTATTTCTGAGGGGAAAAGCACTATCAAGCTTTAGATATGAGGCCAAATTTTTTGTATACTTGAATATCACATGTGCCCCAACCAAGAAGTTATAATAGCTGTGTGTCCTTGTAACGTCAACTGAGATGTTTGGTTACTATGAAGCAGAATATTTACTTTGAGATCTTAAAGCATTAAATGAACATTTTTGGACTGACTTAACAGTCTAGTATTAGCAAGACACTTAAAAAAATCAGTTAATAGCAGTTTAAAGAAAATGATTTAAGGAGACAATGGGAATACTTAATAACTTTAACATCACATGTTTCAACATCACTTTAAGGGCTGTATAATTAAAATCTTTGATCTATATCAGGAATTTTAAGCCATATAGAAAGCAGGTGGCTAAAAATAGATGTACATATGGATATCTTGCAGTTTCTTAGACTTTTTTATTCTATGTGCTTTATTTCTGTTACTTCAACATTAGGTGAGGTGAGATGATTGCAGCATTGGCTTACTTTGAACATGAAGTATGTTTCTCCAGAAGCTTACCAGCTTGAATGTTTTACTCTGGATCCTTCAGCTGGTTTTCCCTGCTGTCTGAACACAGTTAACTCTTGACACTGCCTGCAGCCACACATCACTTTTCATACTCGAAGAACTCCAGGCTGGTTGGTCATGCCTCTACTCAGAGTATGTGTGAGTACTGTTCAAGGGACTAAGGAAATGTCTTTTTCCCTCCTCTATTTACTTTGTGACTATGACACAGGCTTGCTTGTGGCAAGCTTGGTTCTTTAATTTCAGACCAATGTCCTTTGGTATTGAAGGACACTGGAACAGATTATTTTATCAGCAGAAATTGTGAATTGATACCACAAATACTACTGAACTATGGAGAAGCAGACTAATGGTCTGAATTTTTCATGTGTTCACTTACCAATTGAGTAAGATCAGATAATGTTTCATTGTGATTTTGAAAATCAGTTTTGACTTGAATTTAAAGGAAAGAAACTCTTTCTGTCAAAGAACTTAAGAAGTCTTCCTTGAGCAGCTCTGAGCTTGATACTTTGGGTCAGAGAACTATTAGGATGTTATGGGTGGGGGAAATGAATAAATTTTCTGGGTCTGCTAATGTTGGTGGATCCTAATCTCCAAAACTGTAGGAAGAAAAAAAAAATCATGGAATCATAAAATAGTTTAGGTTGGAGAGTACTTTGAAGATCATCTTGCTCCAACCCCAGTTCCATAGTCAGGGTCGCCACCCACTAGATCTGGCTGCACAGGACTCCAATTCAGCATGGTCTTGAATGTTTCCAGAGACAGGGCATCCACTACCTCTCTGGGCAGCCTATTCCAGCACTGTGAGTAAAAAATTTATTCCTCATATCTGATCTAAATCAACCCTCTTTTAGTTTAAAGCCATTCCCCCTTATCCAAAATCACACTAGGGAAGAAGAAAAGGCTACATAATATAGTATGACTTGACAAAAGATTTCTGTCTATACTTGTGGTCACTAGAATAGAGACTGTGCTTGTCAATCCTTAGACCTCTGCATTTGACATAAATATATTTCGTATGTGGCTGTACACCCCATGTAATACGTACTTGGTCATTATGACTAGAGTTAACAACAGAATTCAGGGTAATAGGTTAATGGAGAATAGTGTGAGGGTATGAATGTCTGTGGAGACTTTCATCAAATAGTCACAATAACCAAGACCACATCATTAACATTTACTATCAGGTAACAGTTGAGTTAATGGAAACACGTACATGAAATGAATTTCTTGCTGCCATCTTGTGTCTAAAGGCAAAATGGCAAGGAAATTTCTGGAGTTCCAAGTTCTGCTTTTTCATTCAATCTTGAGATGTTTCTCATATTCATGTTAACACCAGTGTTTATGCAAAAACCAGTCCTAATACAAAAGTTTATAAGGTTTACCCCTGAGAAGCACGGGGAAGTGTAATTGAGTTTGTGCAAGAGATTTTGTGAATTCTCTGTGAGAAGAACTCTGTCGAGTGTCAAGTTAGTTGACCTATTAAGTGTTGCTCTCTCCATGCCTATTCCCAGCAGAATCATTTTATGAAGTACAAGAAGAAATGCTTAATAATCCCTAATTCCATAGTAGACAGGGTGGATCCTGTGTTTGTAATTTTGGTCACCCTATAAATTTTATCTGTAAACATAGCCGTTGTATACCATCTAGCACTGTTGTACCAGGCTTTAGAAAGGCTGCGAAGGACTGTTAACTCCCTGCATAGAATTTAATTGGAAAAAATTAGAAGCTTGAAGTGCTTTACAGGCTGATCTGACTGAGACAAAGATAATGTAATCTGTTACATGAATTTTTAGATTAATTTCTCTCATAATTCTCTTCTTCATTCTACCCGTTTTTGCTCCTGAGACTTTGCTTTTCTATGCTCCTGCATGCGGTAGCACTAGCTCTGAGTTGTTACCTACTGCTTACTGCTGACTGTGATTATGAAGAACCCACCTTATATGTCCTTTCACCGCAATGGTCTTATTGGAAGCATCTGAAGAGACTGTGACATCCATATTTACATTGTAATGAATGAAGACAGTGTTGGTAGGAATATACTGAAGCAAGACAAATCCAAATCAGCTCACCTAGATAAGTGAATAGATAGAAAGAGTTTTGCAAAGCAGGAGAAAAGGATGATCTTGCATTGAGAACAACCAACCAGTGTGTTCTCTGTTCCATGCTAACCTCTATAGCTAGAGCATCTAGTTTCTTTAACAAGTGTTTGATTATCTTTCCAAGCTGTATTGGACCCATTGTGAGATTTTATTTTTTTGGCTAGTAAGGTGTGGCTATGTATAGTTGGGTCATTTTTGAAGAGCTGCACTTACCATGCTCTCTGCAAACCCAAACCATTTCAGTCTGCTGGAATCAGTACTGTGTGAGAAATTGGTATGCATCTCTTCCCTGTCAAACAAGTAAATATCTTGGAGGGTTCTTGGCTTGAAAAAAATGTTTGGTGATATACTGTAAAGTTAGTCAATGGAACTCAAAATTTTTGGCTTAATTCACTGATGACTTAGGTCTGTTGACTTTATTGAAATTATGTCTGCACAGATGAGGGATTGAATTATATAAGTGCAGAAAGCATCTCTTCATTCTGTAGGCTCTGGAAACATAGTTGGCTTAAACCACTGGAACAAACTACCCATGAGAGAAGTGAATTCTCTCTCTTGACTTTTCTAAATAAGACTAAATGCCTTTATGGAAGATATATTTTATTCAAACAGAAATAATATGGCTCAGTGCAAAAGTACCTGGATAGAACTCTGTGGCCTCTATTAAAAAGTCAGATGTCTTTCTGGACCTCAAAATATAGGGGTCTTCAAAGTTTTCTTTCTTCCTTTTTGCAGTTTCCTTTTGCTGGTTATATTTGCTGCTTCCTAACTAAGATTGCAGACTCTTAGGGAGCCAAAAGCCATTTTGTAAATTTGCCTGTGAAAGAACTGTAGAGCAGCTAGTAAGTGGTTGAGGGTTACTTTCCTGTTGACAGTAATGCTGAACAGTTATTGACATACTGAAGCTCTAAAATGAAAAGTTCTTCTCAAAAGAATGTGGAAATTTTTGTAACATGCTTAAGATATATTTCATTGTCAGCGAAATAGCAAACAATGTTCATCAGTTATGTACATTCATTAATGTTCAGTACTAATGTGATTTGAGATGACTTTCTGGTTCTGCTTCTTAAAAGTTAATCTTTGAACTTTTTTGCTGTTTGAGCCTCACATTGCAGTAACAGGTAATATTTGCTTCTGAATTTATGACTTATCCTTGCAACACTGCACACTGGATATTCACATATTTTTTGGAGATGAAAGCTCTGCTGCTGGCATAGGAGAAAACAGTCTCCTCAAAGAACTCTCTAGACTTAACATCTATCCTCAAACTGAATCAGTTTAGCATTGGCGAGACTACACTCGTAATCAATCTGCTAACTGAAGAGTGATAGAGTGGTTACTTTCCTTGAGTTAAATGACTGAAAGTAGAACTTGGGATCAGTCTTTGGTGCTTGGGTATCACATCTGTAAATAGAATTGACCATATTTCTACCATAAGTTATTTCGACAAATGTACAGTTGACTGCATAGCTCTAAATACAGTCTGAAAGGAAAGGAAGGAGAGATTTGAAATTTCAGCTGACCTGTAGAAAAGAGGTTATGTCACATAGGACACTTATAACTTATATGCTCTGGAAATGCTCTATTTTTGCTGATAGACTGGAATTGAATGTAGACAGCTAGATGCTTCAGAGTATGCACTCTTCACTGATATAATTCCAGAATGACGAGATAAAAGCTTTGCTGATGTAATGCTTAGAAATGCTTGCTTTCCTGAAAGAGAGCAAAAAAACCCAAATGTCTGCGCTGAACGATGAGTGCGGTTATTACTAGCTTATGTTAATGTATCACAGCAAAAACAGTGTCCTAGAAGGAACTGAAACATTCTAAACAACAGTTTTTTTATTTTTTTTTTAACCAGTACTTAATAAAAGTAGTTTCCATAGGAACTGAAATTTATGAGACCTGACAAGTTATTTTTAGTTACATTATGACTGGCATATAATAGCAATAACAAGAGTTCTTGTATAATGCTTATGTATGCTGTGTGCGTTTTGATTTCCTGTTGTTGTTTTTCAGAACAAAACATGGGCTGTATCTTTTCATTTCAAGCATCTCTCTTTATATCTTCCCCTTGAGTTTCTGTGAATTTATTCTTATTACTGGTGAGGGGTCAGGAGCACAGGCCTTATGTGGAATGGCTGAGGGAGCTGGGGTTGTTCAGTCTGGAGAAGAGGAGGCTCGGTGGATACCTTATTGCTCTCTATAACTACCTGAAGGAAGGTTGTAGTGAGATGGGGGTTGTCCTCTTCTGTCATGTAACTATTGATAGAATAAGAAGGAATGGCTTCAAGTTGCACCAGGAGAGATTCAGACTGGATGTTAGGAAATACTTCTTCTCTGAAAGAGTGGTCAGGTGCTGGAATGGACTGCCCAGGGAGGTGATAGAGTCACCGAGCCTGGAGGTATTCAAGGGGTGTTTAGATGTTGTGTTGAGGAATATTTTTTCATGAGAACGATTGGTGATAAGTGGACAACTGGACTGGATGATCTTGTGGGTCTTTTCCAACCTCAGTGATTTTATGATTTATCTCAGGAAATTTATTTAAAAACAGATATGAGCTAAAAGTTTGGGATTTGTTTATACCATCAAGGAATCTTCTAGCTATGAATTCCAGCTTTAACCAATGCCATGCAAGTCTTATAGAGCTGGTAAGAAAATGCCACATCTGCTAATAAGATATTAGACTGGTGGATGGAACTCTGTCCTCCTTCCAGTACGTTTTCTAATCTGTTACTGATCAGAGCCAGGGCTGCTTGACATCATCTCAGCACTGATCCACCTTCAATACTGGAAGCTACTCTGGAACTCAGCTTCTGAGATTTTCAGGTCCAGTCAAGCCTCTGGCAAGAGTAAGTATGCCCATTTTATTCTCCTTCTCATATCTTCACCCTTATCTGCACAGATACCAACTGGGTTATGTATTTGTGTTATTATCATGTCTACTGATTAATAGTTGGTGTGTTTTTCCTCAGTGATATATTTAAGGAGTGCATGAGGGTAATTTGTATTTCTGCTTTTCTACAGAAGTGCAGAAAATACCATTCTGTTCTTAAGATCATAGAGCTGAATGTGCTAACACAACTTTCAAGGCAGCTCTTTAGCAGAAATGATTCCCAAAAATAGTTCCAAAGTCCTTGTCTCCAAATGGTATAGATTTCCTCTGAGACATCCTCCAAGAAAGAAATCTTTTGGTTTGTCAGTGTGACAGACCTATTTAATAATAAAAGCCACTGGAAGTAAACATCATGTATTTTATTGGCATTTCTACACGTTGAACTGTAGGGGGAGGTAAGGTCAGATGTTGAATATACAAGGCAACAATTGACAAAATAATGTACAGCATTTGTTTGGTGTCCAGCCAAGGATTTGCAGTGCTGTTAAAATGGTAAAGTACATAGCAAATATTTGATGAGCCAAACCACAGAAGACGGTTGATGATGGTTATGGAGTGGAAGAGAATCACTAAGTAGTCCCTGTAGTGTATTTACTATGCTGTACATTTTGCACATGCTATTTATTATGCTGCTAGTAATATGTTTGTAGTTCTTTTTTTCCCATAATGTATTATCATGAGCAGAGACCCAGCAGGAGAGTTTTACTTATTGTGAAATAATACTTATGCTTTTTGCTGTCCCCTTCCTTCTATAAAAGCCAAGTTAGCATTTTCAGGATGGCACGTTGCAGAAGTGTTGTATTTCCATATAGAAAACTATTCTAGAAATAAAATTAGTTGTAAGAATATTAAAAAAAACAAAGCAAGATAAACTCAAAAATAAGCAAACCCAATGACACCCATAAAACAAATGAGGAAGACAGAGAAAGCTGATGTTTTGAACTCCTCCTCTTGGTTCCCTATTTTTCTATTCATTTTACCACCATCATCATACTTGTTTTGTTTTTTGTTTTATTTTGTTTTGTTTTGCCTTGTCTTCTCTTGATATGTCTACAGTTCAGTTCTCTCCTCTGATGAAAACATGCTCTTCCAGCCATGCAGCTCACTCACTGGGTGCAATGCAGCTGTATGAAGTCAGTGCTTAGCATCTGCAGTCACCTCTGGAGGTGGGAATGTGTCTTCTGTGTTGATGCCCAAGCTGCACGCTGCATCACTGTGGTGTGAAAATATCTAATAAAGAGACTTCCTTGGGGCCTCCCAGTGTGTTTTGCTGTCCAGCTCTGTCAGGTATTTAGGCAGCTTGGCATTTGTTTTGTGTGTGGCCAGGTGCCCTGAGCAGGACTAAGTAGTTGGTATATAGTACTTACCCTCCATTTTGAAACTCCATGAGAAATCCTGAATTTTAAATATGCTTTTCTTCCAAAATCTAGTCTGGATGATTCCTTAGGTTCTACCCTTTTATCAGCAGCACTGCTAGACCTCAGCAATTCAAGTGAATTCAATTTCAGGAGAGCATAATGTGTTTTTAATGTTACACTTAAAAAATTAAAACAGGAAAAAAGTTTGTCTGAACATGCCCAATATGAGTTATTACAGAGATATCTGTGGTTTAAATGTGGACCAGTTTTCAGAACAGAAATAGCTTTCAAGACTGAGACTTCAGTCCTTCAAATACTTGGGGTGATACTTCAAGCTTTGAATGTCCTGCTTGAGGTGGGACTCTCCTTTGCTTAATACTGAACATGTGCTTAAGTGTTTGTCAGACTGAAGTTTGCAACTTTCTTCTCAAGACATCTACGTTTTACTGTGTGCATTTGCTAGGCAACTTTAAACAATGCACCTTTATTCTGTTTACAGCAGCTATGGATCCATTTTGCTGTTTTTGTGGAAATCCATGTTTGGCATTTTCAGGGATGCCTGAGCCAAGCTCAAACCTCAGTGTTTGGATATGGGGTGATGGTAGACACATGTCTTGTCAGTTCCACGGTTTTGTTACTTTATAAATGTATTTGATTATACACTGGGCTTATATAATGAAAACAAAGCTTTCATTAGTCTGGATTGGGAGGGGCTGTGGTTGAAACCAGGGGAGAGGAATGACAGAAAAGAATCATGGGGGAGGCAGGGCAGGATGAAGGAAGGCAAACAATCAGTGATGCTACAGCAAGTGAGGAGAAAATTCCTGAAGAGAGCATTTGAGAGATGAATGATAAGAGCTGGCTCCTTCCCAGCTCCTTTGGAAAAGTTAGGAAGTGGACTAGTGATCCAAATGTGTTTCTGAGTCTGGGCTGCAGGTACATTTCTGCCTTTGTGCGAGGCTAGCTACTGTCTTCAAAAGGACCTAGGAGTCTGGGAATTCCAGGCTCCTTCCCTCTCACACTTCCCAGGTTGTTAGATGGAGGTTGCATGATCCCTGCTGTAGGTGGTTGCTAGATATTGAGGCACCAAATGAATGGGAGACAGAAGGATCAAGCCTAATGGAAAACAGTGGTCTCCTCAAAACTGCACATTAAATTAGAATAAAATTAAATAGTTTTATTACTATGTTTTTATAAATCGTATAGCATTCAGAATTATGGGATCTGATAAACTGTCAAGCAGGGATGAGCAATGCCTGTTCATATTCCTCTTTGCTAAGGACTTATTTCCCTAAACAGAAATTCAAATACTGGGTAATTTAGGCACCTAGGTCTCAGGCAGAGTCTGGGATAGATACCTGAATCTCAGACAGAGTCTGGGACAGAGTATTTTACCAGTCACATCTGTCCCAAGTCCTCTATATTGGATCTTTTCACAGGTTAGGAGAAGTAATGAACTTAAGCCAAGTGGAGATCATTTATGGGGATGTGGAGAGCACTGCAGAAAAGTGGTCTGGAGTTTCTGAGTCTGTAAAGGCAGAGAACCTAAATTGCAGGGAAAATATCTTTCTCCTAAAGATGAAGAGCTAGATTCCTAATTGATGTACATCTCTGTAACTTGGCATCAGTGAAGCTATGCTGATTTACACCAGCTGAAAAATCTGGAAGGGAACAATGCACTTTTTGTTTAATTTTTATGTGCTTCTCAGACCATCCGTCATATTCAGTTGGAGAGGAATAGCATTTGGTAGATGTTTAGTCTTGACTTTTTTTTTCCTGAAATAGGAAGTGAATTAAACGAAGACAGAATGAGGCAGTTTTATTATTTGAGCTAACCAAAGAGTCTGAAAAAAAAAATTAAAATTGAAAAAGAATTTGTCAAATAATCTATTTGACATCATAGTAAAAATGGGTAAATGCATTAATTTTATAAGAATTGTTAAAGAGAAATTTAGAGAAGTTGTGCTGGATATGACTAGATTTATGGAGTTGGCTGTATAAAACATTCTGACTAATTCATCTTTTTTGCAGTATATTTTACATGGACTCTACCTGTTGTACCTCTATCATTTGCTGGTAACAAGTGCTAAGATATCATCGGAAGACCCAAGATACAGGGATTATTATTTCTGTTTTAGGTACTAAAATGGAATTTGGAGTACTGTCTGTCTTACCTGCTGACTTTGTATTGTTGTAGTGATTGAAATCATGTGTTAGTACTGTTTTGTAGCCCATACAAATGGCTCATTCTGAATATACGTGATAAAGTGGTGGCTTGCTCAGAGATGAAAGTGCTGTGCTGAAGAAGTAGAAATGATATATGGACTAATGTCCATGCTCACCCACAATCAAACAGACTCATACAGGATTGCTGGAGCTGAATGGGCTTCAAGAGATCATTGAATCCAATCCCCTGCTAAAGCAGGTACCCTGCAAAAGTTCATATATGTAGGCATCCAGGCAGGTCTTTTGTATCTCCGTTGGAGGGAAACTCCACAGCCTCTCCGCCCAGTCTGTTCCAGTGCTCTGTCCCCCTTACTGTAAATAAATCCTTCAATAAGTTCTTCCACATTTTAGATCCTGTGTTCAAGTTTTAGGCTATTACTCCTTGTCCTATCGCTACACACCACTGAGAAGAGCCTTGCCTCATCCATTTGCCTCCCACCTCCCTTTAGATATTTGTGAACATTTATCAGTTCCCCAAAGGAACAAGTGACTGTGAGTGATTCTAGCTAGTGCTAGAAAAGGCTTTATAGCAGGTCATTTCCCCAGAGACTCCATGAGTTTCCATTTTGGGGTTGGACTTGATGATCTCTTGAGGTCCCTTCCAACCCCTATGATTCTATGATTTAGGTCATGTTCTGCAGCAAGGCAACACATATAAAATTATAATTACTATACCTGGACAATAGGTCACAGTCTAACCTGTACTGACTTAAAAAACAGCAACAACAACAAACCCAAAGGTGCTGTAGTTTGATGTTGGAAAAACATGTCTACGATTTTATTCTCAATCTTAGCTGTACAGGCTACTCTTCCAGTCAGTGGAAAATAGCTGTGTGAGAAATGCATTTCATCTTTTATAGAAATCTTGCAGTTTCTAATGACTATGTTTTGCATTCCAAATCAGAAAGAAGGGTAGGTATGTGATATTTTCAACTAGACATGAATTAAAAAAAAAAAAAAAAATCAATAAAAACTTTGTGGAAGAAACTCAGTGAATTTGTAAAAGCTCAAGAAGCCAGGACTACCTCCCAGGTAGCATGGCTAGGACAAATACCTGAAGAGTCCATTAAGAAGACCACCTTGTTACTCAGCAAGGCTGGTGGCGAATTAGCAACCAACCAGCCTCAACATCAGGGAAAGCCCAGTCTGAAATAGTTCAGGTTAACTGCATGTGAACTGCAATGGGAGAGGAAATGCCACTGGGCACAAACTTGACTCCCCTTTCTTACAGGATGGAAAACAAGATTTACTGGCAAATCACTTTGTGAAGAAGGTGGGAGATACATGATTAGATCTGGCTTCTGATGGTGGATGAGCAATGCTTGATTGTGACCTTTTACTTACCTACAAACTGCATGTGGAATGTGTATTATCTTGTGCAAGTGTGTAAGCAGTTTAAAGCTATGCTTTTTACAAAGAGAGGCAGTGAGGTTCGGCAGAGTGGAGAGTTTCATCACATCACGTAGCAGCCCAAGTGAGTAAATATTATGTGGGTTGTGTTGGTATACAGTAGTACACCAAATGTGCTCATATGGCATTAGAGGTTTCAGTTTGATTCAGTGGCTTCCCAAAAATTCCGTGCCAGAGACCTATATAGCAGTATGCTTCTCTTGGACAGATAGTTCCTGAAAATATAAATCCCTGTGTGTTGTTACTGTAGAACCAGGATCTGACTCATTGCTTTGCAAAGCACTTCTAGTTGCTTTGGAAACATGTTGATATGCACTGCAAACCCACTAACTTCACTGATTCAGTAATGATCTACTTTACCTTAGGGTTGTCAAAAAGACTTTGTTCTCTGTTATTCGTATCAAAGTCACTAGGAACTTCATGTGACAATTCAAACCAGATCCTATAAATCCAGCAACTCTGAATCCATCTTCTTGGTCTTCCAGCTGATTGGGAGTTCTTGAGGGCTGCCAGCAGTGTATAGTTCATAGCAAAGTATTGCACAGTTTTCTCTCCATACAGTAGGGGGTAGTAAAATACTCAGAGACAATGTTTGCAAGAGAAGAGAACCAAATATTAGAGCAATGGAATGGAAAATAAACAAAATGTCTATTTTTAAACCAAGCTAAATCCATATAATTTTAAGTGGGCAACCTTTCGAGTCCTAGTAAAACAAGTTCCTTAAGTGTTTGATGCTATTTAATGTGTAATGACTTGGCCTATTAAAAAAAACCCAAACATATTAATTGCTGCACTTTCAGAATGAAAGTATCAAACATTTTAATTGTGCTCTGCATGTTTAGGATGCAAACAAAAGTGCTCGTTGTGAACCTGCCAATTAAAGTTGCTGCCAATGGAGAAAGGAGACGTGCCTGTGGCTTTCTTTGGGTTAGCTGAGGTCATGTCTGCAACTAATGCACAGGTTCTTAAGGAACTTTGGCATCTGAAAGCGTGAAAATCCCAAGTAATACTCAACTCTTTCTATTAAAAATGTTGTAGATGTTTTGTTCTGAAAGCAATGTTTACAGAACAACATCAAGACTTTTTTCCCCTCCCTTATTTATTAATTATTTTATTCTTAAAAAAATACATGTAATGCTTAAAGTATTCAAAGGGCTGTTTGAAATGTCAATGTTAAAAACCTGGTTGAAGGACTGCTCTTGCTCTTCAGAGTACATGTTAAGTACATGACTACAGTCCAGTCCAACAGTCATAAACCATGTAGGAACCAAGGAAATGGCCATGTGCTTCTAGATAAGGAATGGTTCAGAACTATACCATTATCAGAGTTTTGAAGTAACAGTTTCATTTCTACTAATTAGTAATCTGCATATTTCTATAGTAGTGTTTAACAACACAGAAAGTAGTTCAATAAAATCATGCTTCCTTTCTAAACACTGCATAAAAAATAGACTTCATTTTTTATAAGGTTTTTACAGGTCTCTGTAACCTGTGGAATTGGTTTCTAGTCATGTTCTCCCACCAGCTGAGCCTGATAACACCTAAATCCCAGCTGATTTGTTCCAGTGTGTGTTATAAGCAATTTGAATGACTAACAGAGAAAACACACTCATGCAGTCAGCTGTGAAGAGCTGAGAATCTGAATCAGTATTCCCTATTGCAGGAGGAAAGCTGTATTTAAATTCATACATGAAACAGAATGTATTGATTTTACATTTATACAAAGGTCTTAAAAATTTAGATTTAAATTGCATATTTCTTTCTGAGATGATGGAGCTTCACAGGAAGATTTTAAAGATGATGTACAAACCTTTTGATGAGTTTATACTGAGTTCTATTTAATTCTTCATATTTTATTGGTAACTATTACTCAAGATTCTGCAGAGAATGAGGAAAAGAAAAACAAAAACCAAAAAACAAGTTGTATGCCAAATCTGCTTTATTTTCAAGAATATCCAGCTACCACTTGCATATCCTTGCCAAACACATCATTTCTCTTAGCAACAATGTAGATGGCTTTAACAAATATTTTGTTATGCGAAAGAAAGTCACAGAGCTCACTTTTGTAATGTAAAGCTGTATTCATATACCCATGGAATGAATTAAGTGATCAATTCCTTTCCCTTCTCACAGAAACATGGAAGCTGTTCTTGCAGGGTCCAGTTAATATTCCAATGCCAGTGGTTTGGATGAGTGTCTATCTTTTTAATCTGAATCTGTCTTTATGTTCTTGTAGTATTGTAAATCATTGTGTGAGTGATGCAACACCCATGCAGAGATAGAGGCTGCTGCAAGGATTACATATGTTAAATATATATTTCACTCAACTTCACCAGCTTTTTAAACTTAACTTATCATCTGAGGGAGCTTGGAGTAATTGTTAGATGGCAACGTGGTAGCCATCCAACAAGAAATTTCCAACGTTCTGCTTTTACTTTTGTCAACATGTTGATAACATGTAGTGCAAATTTTTGCAGTTTAAAATGCCTTTTAAAATAGGTGTTTCTAAGTTAGCAGATGTTAGCAGAGTTGAAGACTGACCAGTTTTTTACAGCCACTTCTGCAGTTGTTTCTTTCATCACTGAGGGATGTGTAAGACAGAATGACATGTCAACATAGATAATTTTTTTTAATGTGCTGGAACCACAGATTTATTGCTATACATATATATGTGTCTCTTTTTCTGTTTAATAAGTAAAGGAACAGATGAAGGTTCTCATGTCTTTCTCTCATTTCCATCTATGCTTTGCCTACAAAATGCGAACTAACCTCTGAATTTGATAGGAAGGATTCTGCTACCATATTTAAACCATGACTTTGTAAGGCATGTTAATACTTAGCAGTATCACTTAAATATCTTCTTTATTCCCAACATCTGTTTAATCAAGTGTGTCAGACAGACCTGCAGTAACATCACTTAGCCAATGTCCTCTTTTAAGCTTTCTGCAGCATCCTGTTTTCTCCAAGACTGACTTTTAGACATTGTGTTTCACAGGTAAACCTAATCTTTATTTCTGGTTTATTTAGTGCTAAACTCTATTTCATCATAAACACAGTCCTACGTATTTATAAAAACAGATTTTCTTGACCTTGTGTCTTAATAACATTCTTTAACTTATATTTAATATTTTGGAAAAATAAAAATAAAAAATTAGTGGCCATTAAAGTTTGTCATTTCTTGAACTTTATTCAGTAGAGATGATTTCCAAAGAGTAGGTTTGGATTAGAATTTGCAAGTAAGGTTTGAAAAGGTCCTCTTAAAGTGTGAGATACTTGCCTGGTCATTGGGAATGGAAAAGAGAATGTATAAGTAGTTTTCTGCTGAAGCTGTTGGGAAAAGGTAACCTTGTGGTTAGGTTTGGAGTTTGGAAAAAAAGAAAGGACTTGAGAAATTCTTATAGTGTCAAGTCCTTGTGACTGACAGGAATAAGAATATTGATATAACTGGGGATGAATAACTTTAATTTTCCTGTAGGGACTGGTGAAAGATAAGGTCTGGAAAGGAGAGCTGTAACCAGGTTGATTTACTGCTGGATTTGTAAGGGTTTGAAAGGAGACTCGTGAAGTCATAAGCAAGTATTTTATTTTCAGTATTACTGGACATATTTTTCCATTTAAGGAGGGTTTGGGATAAGGGTAGAGAACTGGAAAAGAAACACATCTATAGTATTTTCAGAGATAGAAGTAGCGTGGTATAATCAGGGACATAAGTTTCATATTAGTATTTCGGTACAGATTAATACTCTGTCTACAGTACATGTTAATTTTACAGCTAGGTTTTCAGAATCAGGTTTTCAGAAAGGAAGGCAGAAAGCCTTTTTATTCTTGCATTACACAAGACTAGCAGAATTAGGATTAAGGATTCCATAAGCAGGACAAATACCTTATATTCAGATTTATTACACAAATTGGTGACTTTGATGTAAAAAATTTTGGGCTTAGGTTTTGGGTGACATTAAGGCCTAAAAGAGAGAAGCTTCATCAACTAAACTAATCGTCTGATTGTTTAGGACCAACAGAAATCAGGAAGATTGCTTGTTAATGACACTTAGTATCTTTTTCTTCATTTTCTTTACTGGGTTATATTTCAGTTTCTGGTGAAAAGCAGGAGTAGAGTTTAGAAGAGAAGGACTGTCGAGCCTAGGTTGTCAGTGGTTGTGGAATGGCCTCAGTGATAGGAAAAAGGTTAATATAATTAAGGACAAATGCATTCGCTCTGATTTCTTTCAGAGTTGGTTCACCTGATTTGGTAGGTGTGGAGAATTAGAAAGGTTGTTAGTGATGATACTGATGGTGCCTTTAATGCCTTTTAGCTGCAAGAATTAGTTCAAGTCCCAGAGGTTAAGTAGCATGATGCTTGGAGTGTATCTCAAGTTTGGGGTAGGAAATGTATGTTTCAAGTTCATATATTCCTGAAGAGGTTAGTCCTACAATTACATTTCATACTAGGTTAAAATTAACTTAATTTTGAATGTAGTAAATAAAGCTTGAAGAAGTTAATGTCCTATTGGACTCCACATGATCTAGCTTACCAGATCCCATTTATTTTTCTTAGGTTTTGCTTTAGCTATTTGTTTCCCAACAATGATTGTAACCTTATGATTGTATGACAACTCAAGAAAACAAAGTTTGTTATTTCAAAGATATGCTTAGATTCCCTAGAGCTGATTCTGGTAGAAGAGGATAATAATGAACAACAGTATATTGTGTTCACCCAAGGATTCTAGACAATTTCAAGAGAAGATCTACTGTTTAGTGTAAAATCTGTAGAAACTGTTTAGAATATTCAGAGGACACAGGGATAAATACTGTACATTGGTAGAGAATCAACATGGATTCTTTAGAAAAGATAGAAAGCTTGTGCATAATGAAACTGTGGTTGATATAGCCTACTTGGTTTGTAGGTTACTGAAAGCCTTTAAAAAAAACCTGCTTCTTCATTCATACTCCTGGCAATAAGATCTCCATTCTTTCATGTGCAGTCTGGATATATGTAGCTATGTTGCAGCATTTTGCAAAAGCAGTAGAAAGTGAAGATGGTATTAAATGTCCTTAAATGCCCTGTGATTTGCACCAGCTGCAGGAGAGGTAGCTTTTATTTGATATCAAACAATAACTCAGTGTAGAATTTTCTAAACTCAATTTGGCTGCTCACTATGCCCCAGAACCAACCTGGCATTTCACAATGGAGGAATCAAATGTCATTTGGCAGCATCTGATATTGTAGTTCCTTAGAGCCTGATCTCAGAATTTGGCCATCAAGAGTCACTTTATCTGTAGCCAGCTGTGTAAAACAAAAAATAAATAAATGGGCATCAGCAGAGCTGTGACCTTTACACAGTTCAGCATACTGCAAGAAGGCAGAATTGTTGTTACTAGTTTTAAATGATGAATACATGTTGTTTTTTTCTTAAATACATGAAGCTAGTGAAAACCTATTACTAGAAACATACAGCATATAACTTCAGAGGAATTTCATTTTGGCTGAAATACCTGGGCAGATGTGTTGCACCACACCTTAGTCTGTTTGCTGTCCTGAGGACAACTCCTATCTTCCAGTGGCACGTTAGCTAAAGGTGCACTGAGAAGGAAAACCGTCAGTCACTGAAGGTCGCGGACACCCTTTTTGATGATCTGAGGTTTAGTCTCAGCTGAGGAACTGTGGAAATCCTTGAGCAGAAAATATCTGCATATTATGTAGAATATTACTAATCTGACAAACCTTTGATGCTATTGGGTGGAAATTTTTTTAATAACTTATGATCTGGACTGTCTGGCCTGCTTGTAATGCACACTTATCACTTGTGGGCCAGTGTCATTAGTTAATTGAGTGTTACTTTAGTGATATTTGAACAGCAGTTAAGCCTTTAGCGAATTATGGGTTTGTCCTCAGATGGTGATCATGTGCCACAGATGGTTATGTGGGGGAAGCAGAGAACAATTCATATCCTGGTCTTTTCCTATATTCTTGTATCCTTAGAAAAGTAATTGTTACTTCTGCTTTCTGTGTTGCTTATAATATTGTATTTATAGCCCCATCTTTTGGGGACGTATGATTCTATAAAAAGAGCGTGTCTCTTAGTGTCCTCTTTCTGACTACAGTATGTATATACTAAAGTTTGAAAACATTAACTAGAGCATGAAAATAAATAAATTAATAAAAATAATTAAAGAACCCGCCTAACAGTCTAGGCCGTCTACTATCTGTGTCAAACTTTCAGTTCCCAAATCAGATTTCTTGTCTGAATGTCCTTCAGATGGCCTTTCTCCCAGAAATAAGAGTGTGGTTATAGTTGGATGATGGAGCATGTATCACTAAAAGAGAGTAGATCTGTTCTGATCTGCTCCCTGATAAAATTGGGGTTGAGTGAAACTCCAGAGTTTCTCTCTCCTGCAGTGATTACTTTAACTTTTGTAGACCTCACTCTGCATCACTGACATTCAGAAGAAATATTTAGCAAGAGTTGTGCTTCCCTAATTATGTCTGGCTTACCCGCTCTCACTTGTGAAGTGTTCCCAGTTCTCAGCTACTGAACCTGATGGGATTATGAGCCCTTCCAAATAAAATCTTGTCTTGCCATCTGCTACCAAATCTGTGATTTATTGACACTTGTTTTACAGGCTTATCAATAACTTATTTTGACCAATTTGTTTTTGAACAGATTTTTTTTGTACCTTGTTAGCACCTGGTCTTTCTACTATATAAGTGTAGCTGGCATTGAAATGCATCTGGCTCTTCCATCTAGCTTGATTTGAATTGATTGCTGATTTAATAATATAACAGTAAATATGGCAGCTGAGTGTCTACATTTTTCTGTAATAAATATGCAGAAAGGTTCCTGCATCTGCTCAATCATTCTGCAGATTAATAACCCTTTAGTAGAAATCTTTGCAGGCAGTCTCGGAATCAGCAAGAGTAGTTGGTTGTATTTTCTTCTGGCATACCAGTGTTATATGAAGATACGTTGTTTTATGCTTACTCTGTTACTGCTACTGGAGCTAATAGACTGGCCATTAATTATTCTGCCAAATTGTTGTCTGTAGCACATGAATTACATGGTATCTACAATTCGTATCTTCATTCTCTGTATTGTTTGCTTAGTTTGGAGTTTATGCACTTGTTCTGTAACAGTCCATTATCTTCTGTTCACTGCTCACTTTATTGTTCTTTCAATGAGTGCCATGTCTCTAAGGCTGTGACTATTGCATCAAAAATATAAAAATGATCTTGTTTTTAATCCTTTTAAAATTACATGTAGGTGCCAATTGTGTGAGTTGTGCAATATAAACATTTCTTCTGCTATTAAATACAAACATTTATCCAGGTAAAAGTGAAACAGAACACTTTTGTTTCTATGGTTCTTTCTGGGCTTATTGAATATTTTCATGATCGGCTCCAACATTAAGGGCATTGTTCCAACAGCAGTGTCCTGATGGTCTTTCCCCCTGTAAATGTTGTAACAGTGATTTCTGTCATCTACTATTATAAATTCCATATGGTGGCTCAGTTACTGCTTTCACAATTTTACTGCCTGCACAAGGTTTTTATCTGGAAATCCATCACCATTCGTGGTAACTGGCATCGTTCCATGCTGATGATTGCCTTTGTTTCTTGCCCCTGTTTTGTCTCTTTGTAAATCGTATTCTTTGTTATTGTGGGTCTCACAAGATTGACCTCTGCTGTCAACTTCCACATGCCACATGCTGAGTAGAAATGTAAGAAAACACCACATTTAAGTAGAATGACTCTAGTTTGAGAAAACTAGAACAGAAGTTGAGCCTCGTGTCAAGCCAGTGCCCTTGGATGGCAAAGGCTATATTTAAGGCCTGTGATGCTATTAACTTTTTGTTGCTCTGGACTATCCCTGCAAGTGCAACTTTCTTAGCTGTGAGAGACACTGCCAAGATGGCTCTCCACAGATGATGCAGTGAGCATCTTCAGAGTTTGAAGAACTTTTCTGAGGAGCTAAATCTGCTCTAGCGAGGTACACTACAAATGTATAAACTACACTGGGCCCCACTGACTGGTGGAACCTTGTCACAAGGCTCAGAGGATTACAGAATGTGAAAGTGAACCCCACTGGCAGTGATGGAGGCAGAGCCTTTCAATTGTTCAGTCAATGCTAAATTGTGGAGTAAACACAACCCCAAGTCAGGTAAGCACTTTCCATGGGAAGAAGTTGGCCTTAATTTGCCTTTACACTGCTACTCTGACTGCAGTGTGGTGCTCAGCATATGAAGGAGAGTGCTGTTACAATCTGCACTGGAAGAGGCTGCACTCGGGTGCAAGACTGTTGCGTTATTTTGAGCTGTTTTCACTCTTCTTAACCCTGGGTGATTAGTGGATATCCGAGGGGTCTGACTTTGCAAACTGATGATGAAATGTAATCATTCTCTATTGCAATTCTATGTACAAAGAATATAATTGAACTTCAATTTCTGTGAATGCTGTAAGAAGTAAACATGAGAAGTTTATTGGTTTAGAACTGCACTTGGAGCTACCATAACCCTGTCTTCTCTGCTCAGTTTCTTAAAATCCTCCTACAAACTGTCTAGTTCTCTTGATCGTTCCTGCTATCCGATTTATGGATCCCTGTGGTTTTGCCCATCCTCCAGTGAGCAGTGATAATTGCTCTGAATTTGCACTTAATCCCCAAGGAAAATTGTAGCGGTTGGTTCTTTTCCTAGGTCTCTGCTTTGGGTTTTGACTCCTAGTGCTTCATCTGTTCCTTACAAGTGTTGTAATCAGTTTTACATTTAGCCTACTACTTTTTACTTGATAAAATGGGACTCCTGAGTTCAATGCTGTTATCAGATTGCTTTGCCATTTCTATTTGTAGATGTTAGTTTTTCTTGTTGAGTGTTATTAAGCTGATCTTCTCCTTTTCCCTGTGTAAAGTTTTGATTGTTTCATATGCTAAATCAATGTTTCAAAAAAAGAATTACCTTCTTTGTGTGACCTTAATAGATATTTAGTTTTCCTAGGTTTCTGGGTGGGATGTTTAAGCTAATTGCATTTATTATTTTTAAGAAGACCCCTCAGTTATTTAAGCCTGAATGTTTCTCCTGCTAGCAGCAGCTGGCAAGAGAGTTAAATTAAACTGCAGAAGTATTCACGTACTATTTTAGCTAAAGCCTATTTATAAGATGCTTGTGTGCCAAGTTTTATCTGGAATAAATTTTAACAGGCAAATACTAAATCAAGGGCAAGGGCTAGAGGAAGAATTGTGAAGGGGAGTAAAATAGACAGAGAGACCCTTAACGATAGTGAAAATGGATATGGAGAAGTTTATGGTATTAACAAAGATAATTGCCAGAGTTGTAAAATCCAGATTTTTCAGCCTGCAAGACTCCTGGGAGCTGCTAGAGATTAAGAAAATTAAATGTAATGGTTCATATATAATTCAGAATTTTGTTTCTTTTCTCCATTCTCAAAAGAGTAAACATGACCTACTTTCTATGTAGTGTAGTTTGGTGGGGAATTCCCCCAACTCCCTGCGTTAGCTTGCTTGTTCCTTTCCTAAACAGGTGCTAACTCCCTTTTCTGCTTTACTACTGCTGGCATACTGTGTGCTAAATGTGTTGTGACATTCTTTCCTCTCAGTTTACAATAAAGATGGTTGTGGTCTTTCCTGCATTCCAGTTTTGTTAAGCTTCTGGGATTAATGTAGTATCTAAAATTATTTTCTGTATGTTAGTTGTCAACCACAATGAAGTAATTAAGCTCTCCTCTAAGAGCTGTGCTTTTATACTTAATCATGTACTTGTAACAGTGATTTAAAAGACAAAAAATATGAATGTAGACTGCTTTATGAAAGAGCACCATTTCTTGTTTGTTTGTCAAAGTTCATGTTTGGAATAAAGTTCCATTAGAAATCGCAGAATCATGGAAGGGATCTTAAAAATAATTTAATTCAAACATCTCCAACCACTTAAGGGGTATCTTCCTCAAGATGAGCTTGCCCAAAGCTCAGCCTTGCCTTGAACACAGCCAGCGAGCATTCACAACTTCTCTGTGCAACCTGTTCCAGTGCCTCACCCACCCTCTGTATAAAGACTTTCCTCCTCAGAACTAAATCTAAATCTACCTTCTTTTAGTTGTAATCTAAATCTGCTTTCTCCTATCTTTACAATCTTTGATAAAATGTTCCTCCCAGCCTTTTCTTTATCCCCTTTTAAATACTGTAAGACCAATGTAAGATCTCCCTTGAATCTTCTCTTTTCCAGTCTGAAAAACCTCAATTCTCACTACTTGTCTACATTGAAGAGGTACTCCAGCCCCCTTCTAGACCCACTTGAACAGGACCCAGGTGTAGGACTTTGCACAGGAGTTTGTTAAACTTAATGAGGTTGGCATGAGCTAGCTAACCTCCTAAAACTGTCCAGGTCCCTTTGAATGGCATCCCCTCTCCCTGGTGTGTTGGTTGCACCATTCTACTTGGAGTCATCTGCAAACTTGTTGAGGAGAAGTGAACCTGAAATTCAAAGGAGAAGTGATATCAGTTGGCTGACTTTGAGTTGGAAAGACTTCTATCCAGAAGACTTGCTTCAACCCATGTTTTCAGTAAAATGTTAAAAAAAAAAAAAATCACTAACAGTAAGCCCTATGCCAGGACAATGAGGAAATTGGACCAAAAGTTACAAGTCAAGCCTGACTCTCTCTTCTGTATATCACTATAGAAGAGTGCTAAAGTGTGGAACAAAACTTGTTTTAGATTCTGCCTTTTCAGAAGAGCCAGTGTTTAGATTGCTGGGTCTATGGGAGGTGAGAAATTAAATGAGTTTGTTTTGCTATCACAGCGTTGAATGCTTGTGGAGATTCTTAAATTTTTTTCCAATTATTTTCCCAGTATATTATTTCCATCTTGCGTGGAGAGAGAATAGTAAAATGTTAGCTCTATTTTTCTCCAATACAATTACATGAATCTAAATGAGATAATGGGATTATTATTAATGGTCAGAACAAGATTTGATTGTCACAGATATATACAGCAAGAGAAAACAAATATTTCTGCAGTAAATTAAATGTATTGTGAGGAATTTGAAAAATAAACATGGCTCTGTTTAGCCATGGCTTTTTTCTTCATATGAAGTAAGCAATTTCTTCCAAATACAGATATTAGACAAACTAGCAAGAAGACTTGTTCATATATTTTTGTTTTACTTTTATGATCCAAGTGTTAGGATCTGGGAATGTGGATCCAAAGGGAATGAATTTACGTATGCAGGACACGTTGTTCAAGGAGCTAATACTTACAGTAAACAGAGGTTGCCTAACTGTTGAGTAATGCTACAATAGTTATTTCCAATATTTTGCAAGAAACAATGTTCATGCAATATTTTACCACTAGCAATTTGTTAGTGGTTTTCATTCCATGCCAAACAAATCTCTAAGGACTGTAATTTCAAAAACATGGAGTATCATACATTAGGGACTACACAGTTTACTTTTGTAAGGTAAGCCATATATGAGAAAGACACAATCTCTTCTCTCGTGTTAACATTGCTTTAAAATCTAAGTAGTGTAAAAATACTCTTGTGGTATTACATATATTTCCTTTTGATGCATGAAATCAACTATAAGTTGCATGCACCCATATTAGTTCTTATTATAGAAGTCTATCAAGACCACAACAGATTGCTTGAAGACCGATAGATCTGAAGAGGCCATATATGCCTGTTCTTTTAGCAACTGTCAGATGTTTGCATTATTATAAGTTCAAACCCGTCAGTACTAAAAAACCTGTACCTGTTTAGGGAGTGCTTTTTAAATCTTCATATAATATTACAATATATTTTATGATTGAGATGAGGATATTAGCGAAAACTGTTTTACAGTGATTCAAAGTAATTTTTTTTGCAAAGCTAACATGGATCTCTCATTCCTGAGTCTGTAGACATTAATAATATTTCTCTATTTAGTGTACTTCACTGTAGTGATACGTTATTGCTGGAAAATTTACTTGGTGTTGAAATAGGTGGCCATTTTCTAGATAAAGTCAATTAGTAAATGCTCCTACTAATGTTGGTCTACTTCTTCCCTTTGAGATAGAAATTTTCTTATTTTGCAGGTGGAGATCTAAGGGGTGAAGGGGATGGATGATCATCAAAGTGGTAAGAAAAGCTGAAAGTTTTGTCTCCTCTGCTTTTTGCTTACTCTAACATTTTGCAGTGTGTATATGCAGACTTCAACATCTGTATTGAAGGGAAGTACTGTCTTGGGGCAGATTTAATTAAATTTTACAGTTCATTAATCAAAGTTTTTGAGCCTGAAATGTTGGGTACTAAATGAATGTTTTGAGAAGCTAGGACTTTTCCCAGCTTTTCTGCTACCAGTTTCACAACAGTTTCTTTGCTGGTGCAATTCTATCTTGACCACTTTCTTTAAAGATAGCTTGAGATGATTTTGACCTGAAGTAAATAAACTTGTGCATTTATTTACGTGGTATAATTGCTGTGTATACCTAAATGGATAGTTATTTTCCTAAATACATCTGTGTTGTTATCTGTCAACAGTTTTTATGAAGTTCCAAATTGATTGGTCTAGTTACTTCATTTTATTAAGGCAATCTGACTGAAATTTTTAGGTGGCCCTTGGGAAGGTTTGGACTTGGGAGAGGGTAAATTGAGAGGTAGCTGCTGGCAAATCTCTACTTTGTGGTGGGAAACTGTGTATGGAATTATTTGTCAAATGGTTTTGAGTAGGAGATTATCTGAGCATGGCAGATGCCATCTACCTAAATCCATAGCAAGAATCTGGGTACTTGGAAAAGTAGCTGCAGCATTGTAAAACATGGTGTACACAGTTGATGTAGAGTGAAATATGTGTTCTTAGCATGAAAAATGGTATGGCACTTTGTCTTTGTTATTCTGAAAAGAGAGGCTAAGTGCAAAGTTAAGGAAAAAGCAAAATAAAGGAGTAGAAAGTAATGTAAAAACGGAGAAGGATGAAGATGACCAGTGAGAGAAGGAAGTGGTGGTGCGGAAGTGAAAATGATACTTCATAGAGATGATACATGAGGATGAAGGGAGTGAACTGAGAAAACTAGAAACTAATTTCATTACTATGACACTGAATAGTATGCAAAGATGTATGGAAAAAACCTCAGCGGAGAGAAGGTAAAAGAAAGGTGGTATCAAGGTGGCACGTCACCAAAGAAATGCTTTGCTTTTCACACTGATTAATGCACATTTTCTCTGGTTTATTTCACTGTTTCTTTCTCTTCAAAACTGATAACTTTGCAGTAGTTAGAAGTCATAATATTTTGTTCTGTAAGGAAAACATTTGCTGATGGGATTTCATGGGACTGTTTGTGCATCTTTTTTATTTTTTTCATTTTCATTGCTTCCCAGTTCTTTTTACTGCCCTTAATACCTGAAGTAATGCTGGTTTATACAGCACCACCTAAAGGAACACAGCATGAGCAAGCTAGAAAACTGTAATAGAGAGTTTGCCAACACCCAATGACAGGGCCACTCACAATCTTGAACACTTTGATATTAGAATCAAAAGCTAAGATATGCTGCATTACTTAGGACTAACTGGAGTATCTCTCATAGGAAGCAAACAGATAACCATGAAGAGCCATTTGTGGGCCCCTTCAATATACAAGAGCATGAGATAACCCATGGGATAATCCAAGGATCAGTTACACAGCATTGCCTTGAAACTTTATGTGCGGGAATTCTCCAAAGCAATGCTTGTAGAGCATTAGGAAGTATGAAAGCAAAAACAATTACAACTAAAAATTGTCTTCTTTCCAGTAGATATTATGAATAGTACTATTGGTACTACATTTCTAGGATCCATGAGAAGTAGCAATAAATTGTCCATATTTGTATTTCAGTGGACACTTAACACTTCTCAATCTGCAGGAATGGAGGTGCACTAAAGATAAACAATGAAACTCTTTCAGTGTCCACTTTGAAACTAAAGCCATTATTTTCACCAATGAACACTGCTTGGACCAGGGCAGATGTGAAATATGCATAGGAAAGCTGGCCATGTAAGAGAAAAAGTGATTGTGCAGAATTATAAATGATAGAGTTGAAATTCACAAAGATGTTTGTCTCCCATATGAAGGGTTGCTAGGAAGTGATGTTTTAGATTTATTTGCATAGGTACTTGAAATTCAAGATTTGGATAATGAAGAAAAACACCCTATTGTATGATGACAAAAAAATTTACTTGTCATATAGACTGTGATTAGTGGCAAAATTACTCTTTTAAGAGTTGTTCAATCTCTATTCTTGGGTTATATGTACAGTTAAAAAATCTAAAATTACACTATTTTGCTCTAGAAATTGGATGATCTTCTCATTACTGTTTCTGAAAGTGAGTGTGTAGGGATGAGATAAGTTGGAATGTCAGATTGGAATAGGTCAGCTATGGCATGGAGATTGTCCATATGCAGTCTGTTTCCTATCAGGAAATGCAAGCTTAATGAAAAATTAGTACTCCTTGATGAAATAAACTACTTTGCATTTACAGCAGGAATAGATTATGTGCTATAAAATCACTTCTGTGTTGTACTCCTTGCTCTATGAAATACTGTAAGAGAAAAGAAAGCATGGAGAGTCTTGAAATTCAGAGACAATTATACTTCCCAAGCTTTGCATGGTTCTCAGGATGGTGCATAAAGAGTTGCTGTTCTGCACAGCAGCACAGCTGTACAGCTACTGGATTTGCTTCAACAAAACATCAGCTTGTCAGAGAAAATTGGCTGCAGGAAGATAACAGATGTACAAAAGAAAATAAGGATATGATAACTTAACATCTTTCCATTTTGTTTACTGGACACTTTTAAAGGGGGAAAATGGCAAGTTGCTTTTTTTCTCTTTATAAACTAATTTTATCATACTCATTTGTTCATATTATTGCACACAGATAAGAGTGCTGTTGTTGCAGCTTGGCTACATCATATTATACCTTCTTCCAATCACTTGTATTTTTGGTACTCTTTAAAGGGCAGCAGAAGCTGGCAGGAATCTGTGGCTACACTGTTTCTCCTTTTAAAGAATGGGAAAAACTCTGGTTAACTCTTCTCTTTGCTTGGTCTATTTTTTCAGCTTCTTTGCAATGACAATTGCAGACATTTTACTAGAAAGAATTATGGTTCAGTCACTCTCTCTGAAGTTTATTTCTGTTTGCTAAAAAAAATAAAACAACAACAATTTTTGGTGTTTTGTATTTGTTATATTATGGTAGCAGTTATGGACAATAATTCCCAAACATGGGCTTGTTATTCCTGCTTGGGGATATAATCACAGAAATATAAAAGGCAAAGGAACTATGAATTTTGACACAATCCCAGAAATTTTAGAAAACAGGAGGTCATGGTGCCCTTTCAAGTGAGGTTGTGAGTGGAAATGTTCAGGACCTGCTGTTCCAGGAAACCTGTTGTCCTCATCAGAAGTCCTCTTTGCGGGCACTGTGAAAACAAATAACAAAAAGTTGACTCCTATCCTGGAAAGCTTGTTGTCTAATTTACAACTTCTTTTTAGCAGCAACTGTCCATAATAAATCTCAAAAGGTTGCTTTCTGTCAACGATTCATTAGAGCTTTCACTGAAGGAGCACTGAACAGAAGGAATACTGAAATCTGCCTCTGACCTAAACAAAATATTGAATGTTAACTGCAGAATTGTTACAGAAGCCCTTCATCCTGTATTTGACAGGCATTGCACTCCAGGTCTATAGAGGCGTATGAGTATGTCTGGCTTCCTGGGAATATTCTTACAGTCAACAATTTGTGGGTAGGGGGCTTCCTGATCAAGGTATAATAATATGGTATTGAGGTGACCTTGCCTCATTAGATTTCTCTTCCATAAACTTGCCTACTTTTTCTCTGACCTCATCTCAACTGCTACTATTCATAAGTCTGGTACACCATGTCCCACTGCATAGTTATGTGTTATGGGAAACTTGTTTTCTTTTGCTTGTTTTGAGGCTAGCACCCACTAGTTTCAAGGGTAAGTCTATTTTTTAGGATGTGTAGTTGTGATTTGGAGTGACTTCAAGTAAAATATGCTCATCTTACAGTATGCAAGTGTTCAGGGTTATGATAATATGGCCGCCAGTGTATTTTTAGTATGTATTTCAGTACTGAAGGTATTTGTTTGATAACCAATGATGTCAATAAAAGTCACTAATGATGACAAAAAGAAAAATAGCAAGCACAACCAATTTTTATGCCTAGAAACTCTGGTGAACATAATGAGATAGACTCCTCTATCTTGGGACCTCGGAGACAAGGCAGACAGTAGCAAAACTTGCCTGGTGATGTGAGAATGGATTTCTGAGTTCCGGTAGTTAATTAATTATTTCAGACCAGATTTTTGCTTGAAATCTTTTTTTTTTTTTCTTTTTAAATTAAATTCTCTTTTAGATAGAGTATGTCTACAAGATGTTTACAGAAATGATTTTGATTAATTTACCCAGAGCTCCGTGCTGCAGCAGTTAAGTTATACAACTGAACTCTTTATAGCAAGCAGCAGTCTTTCTTCTCCACTGAGGTCTGACAGGTAAACACACATTAACTTGGAAAACTGACCACAGTAGTCTTTATTTGCTACGTTTTTGTTGTTGTTTATTTTTGACTGTGTCAATTTGAATAAGCAATCAATCAGAAACAGAACATATACTGAGACATTCACATGTCTTGGAAATAAAATGCTGTATTGTTTACAAACACAAATTCACTGTATAATTTCACATGAATGCTTAAAATAATTATTAAACAAGTCTATGTTTTCATGCTGGGCTGAGTTTTCCTTCCACATCTGTAGGAAATTGCCCCAAGCAAGTTTGACTCAAAATAACTGGATTGTCTTTCAGTAGTATGGCTAGGGTCAGAGTATGAATTGTGAAGAAGAGTACTATAATTTTATAATTGATCACAGGAAAAAAAAGTCTGATTTCAGAAAGTAAAATGTACAAAAATTAATTTCTTTAGCCAAATCTTCTGGTTTCAGCATGTCTTTTACCACCCTTTAGGCAGACTGAAGAGTTCCTGTAAATGGATGGAATGTTATGAAATACAAAATGGCAGAAGTCTCAGAGTGTCAGTTGGACAATTTTTTAGGAAGTGATTGATGATCAAAATTTCTGTATTATTGTAGAATTATTCAAATTAAATCCAGGTGGCTTTTGCAGCCTAGATCTGACTTTCGTGTTACTCAATATCATTTAGTGAATGAACTGCCCTTCAGCTGTGGAATGGATCATGTGGTACAAAATCTTGCAGACTTCCCTGTCCAATTTTCATAAATAATTTTTCATTCTGAATTTTTTCCTTTCCCTTTTTGTTTGGATGTATTAGACTACAGCTATCTTTCTTGGGGATTGTGGGAAGAGATGTGTTACACTGATAGAAATCAAGAAAACCTATGTTACAAAAGAGTGCATACTTAACTGAACTGTCTTACAAGGTGCGTTCAGAAGAGTAATCTTTGTTTCTTCACCTCAGGGCTGCTTGGGTATAAAATGAAAGCCTAGTGAGAACCGCCAAATTATACACTAAGTTTTGAAAGAACTAATGTATATTGTAACTGAAGAGGATAAACAAATGTGACCTAGCCTTCTTAAACAGGGAGAAAAAAATTGTAGTCATCTGAACAAATACTTCTATAGGAAGAGATGAATGAACCAAAGTAAAATCTGTATTAGTCTTGAAACTGTTCTAAAGAATACTGATGATTATAAAAAAGAACTGAATAGCTACAGAAGTTATGTTCTAGTTTAGTAGTTGTGCCATTCTCTGCTATTTGTTACATGGTTTAGTAAGTTGTAACTATAGTTAGTGAAATCAGCTCTTTGGAAAGATCTCTAGAAGGAAAATGTTCTGGTGCTGAGTGCATTGGTTTTACATCGTGAAAGGACAGTGACCAAAGAAATGGAGGAATGGAGTAAATTTGACGTAAAATTTTGAAGTAGGTGCATAAGGAAAAAATATTCTATCTGTGATATAATTTGAAAAACCATGCTATATTTTTGTGAGGGTTAAAAACTCTACATATCTGATTTGCTTTCCATTGACAAACAGTATTGTTTTTGTTCAGAACTAATCACTTTTCCTCAAACATTTCTCCCTGCTATTTTACCATCTGTTGATTAATATAAGTAAATATTGTTATTGTAAACATACTCTCTAATCTGGCCGGTATCGTGTGATCCAAATTAAATCTTGGCTCTCTAAGGAGTTGCTGATTTTCAGTGGTTCTGAGTATGTGAGACAGAGACTGTGTATTAAAACCCCAAACCACCAAGGTGATGTGTAGTGTGTGGGTTGTTTTTTTTTTCTTTGGAGACCCTGTCCCTATATTGGGAGGGGGTGCTAGAAATCTGGGTGCATGAGGTAAGTGTATGGGAGTTCTGCTTACATATGGAGTCAATTAGTAAAGGCTGAGAGAGAAAAATACTACATTTTCCAGTGTCCATCATTATGAAAGTGGAGTTAAGTGTTAAGCAACTGCCAACTTTACATGCTGAGCAGGATACTGACAGTAAGGTTGTCATCCTAAGCTGCTTGTTTTACCAATATGTTTCTCTTTGTTCTTGATGGGAGGAAAATCTTAGGCAACCTCAAATATAGAAAGTATTGAAGCTAAAATTGTTTAAAGGGAAAATTTAGCCACATTAATACCGTTTCATCTTTTTCCTATTAAGGAAAAACTAATGGCAAAGGTTATGGGACATAAATTAGATATAATGAAGTTAAATAAGGACAGAGTGGCCCCATGATAGGAAAAGAATTAGCCCAAGACAGCTTGAGAGGAAACAAAGCCACGGCAAGTCTATTTTCTGCATCTGTAAATAAATACCGAATGGACAAGTCAAAATTGACCTGAGAGACTCTCCTTGGATTTGAAAGAGAAAATTCACTGGAAATGTCAGCATAACAACAGGAATACATCAGGTGTAAGTGGAAAAAAGAAATATGTTCTTAAGTAGTAATCAGAAAAATAATTAAAATAACATCAGCTGTATCTGCATCTATGTCCTTTAGGGTTCTAATTGTCTACATGGTTTAGTTCGCAGTCAGTAAAGGAAAATCTAAAGTGAAAGATTTTCTTACTTTTCTTCATTGCTTTACAATGTGAAATTAGACCAATTTTCCAGATGTCTCTGTTATGTATTCAGTTGGGCAAGCCAAAAGGGTATTTTGCAGTTTCATTGAATAGAGTTCTTTGTAAATTAAACACAATACTTTTATTAAACACTTGGCACAGCAGCTACCTGAGCTGATGTAGACAAAGCAGATGAAAAATATCCAAAATTAATGTCATGTGTTTTCTGTTGTGCTAAGAAATATTTTCTTCACTGAAATATGAAATGTTAGTGTGAACTGAAATAAAATCTTAAGAAGAGGGTGATATCTAAGACACAATTTCCATAGTTTGAGAATGCAAAATGTGTGCAAAACAAGCTGTGAATCAATCAGACAATCCCAATATGAATAACGGTACATATTTCAATGACATTACTGGAGGGCAAGTGAAACTATTCTCAAGTGATGAAAATGAAGTTGCGCAACTTGAAACAGTGCTGAATGTGGAAACAAACTGCAAACCTTGAGGTCAGAGAAATATTCATAATTTCTTGTCAAGAAAAGACAGACCTGAATCAGTGCAATTTGGACTCTTATCCCACCTACAACAGATTTCTGAGATAGGTATCATTTGTGGCAGTAACTGTACCGTTCCGATAACCTCCATGATTGAAACTGCAGCTAATGAATATTCCTAGTTTATATTATGAACCTAATGTTCCCTACCTGAAAAGCAGAAACAATTTAATCTGTATTCTGTGTACTGACAAAAAATAATTGCTTTCATTTACTCTCTTAGTTCTAAAGTTAAACCCAGAGTGCTAAAATCAATAAGAAGCATTTCCACTAAATATAATCTTTTTACTGGTTTTGTTTTTCCTTTCTGAATATTTTTCAATATTCTTGATATGTCAGGTAAGCCTGTTTATCCAGGTGCTGACCGTGGTTATCTTCCATTTATTTCACTTTGACAGGAGCTAATCAGGACATGGTAGAATTTAACTCTTTTACTTATCAGAGTTCTCTTAACTGAAAGGGAGATGAAGAGATTGAGAGAGGAAATTCAAAGCTTTCTTAGCAAATGCATTTAAAAGTATTGCATAATGGGTGCTTTCTTATTTGGAAGAAACCTGTACAAATTCTTCCTATAAAAGCAGCTCTCTAAGATCATAGAATTGAGAAGTTTTGAAAAGATCTCCATGATTATACAGTACACATGTCCAACTATCACCAGTATTTCCCCACCAAACCATGTCCCTTGGAACAACATCTAAAAGTTTCTTGAATGCCTCTAGGAATGATGCGTCAACCATCTCACTGGGCAACCTTTTCCAGTACCTGACTGCTCTTTTAGAGAGGAATTGTTTCCTAATATTCAACTTGAATCTCCACTGATGCAACTTGAGGTCATTCCCTCTAGTCCTATTGCTAGTTACATGGGAGAAGAGGCTAAACCCCACCTCAACATGACCTCCTTTCAGATAGTTGTAGAGAGTGATAAGATTTCCTGAACTTCCTCTTCTCCAGACTGTACAATCCCTGTTCCTTCATCTAGTAGTGTAAGATCTAGTAGTACAAAAATGCTAACATAAAATCGTTTTAGTTCAGAAATACAAATCAATGAGATTCAGCCTTCAGTTGTCTTCTAAATCATTGTAGCGATCTGCAAGACAGCTAGCATCTGATGCTTTACCTCAAACACTTCAGTGTACAAATTACGTGGGAAAAATACAGTTCTTCTAATAGAAAAAAAACCTGACTTAACTGATTTTGTTCAAAAGTGAAAAAAAAAATACTCTGAATTGAGATGCAATGTGGAAAATATTAGACCAAGCACAGTTTGTTTTAGTACTACAATTATAACAAGTCTGCAGCTTCATATTCCAGACTGATGTCAGCTTTAGTATAACTTTTCCAGAAAGAATAGTATGGCACAGAAAAGACTTACATGTGTAGGCATCCTCAGCAGTGGCATGCTGAACAATAAAACATGTGGTTTAGTTGTTTAATATTTTAAAAAGAAAATACTACAGACATGAGCATGCTTGCTTCTGCTACATGCAGCCAGGAGCTGGACACTACTGTACAATGTCTAGTTTAAATGTGTGACTGGAGGCCATCTTTAATGTACTTCTGTTTTACATCATGGTATAAAATGATCTTGTGATTTGTAAATAGTTTACCTAGATTAATTATAATGACAGTAAGGAGTATTTTAAACCACCTTGTCTATGTAGATAGATTCTAGTATTTGCATGTGGACATGTCATATAGGTAATTAGAGCAATATGCTTCGTTCAAGCCAACAGTAATTACAAAATTACTTTTGCTCTTTAAACTGTACAGGGTGCTGTGATTGCATCTTTTTTATTTTTAATATGAGTTCCCTGCAATTCCCAGACTCTCAAATGCTTTAAACAAGCTGTAGCAGTAGGACTTTCAGTTACACTGTTGTTTACTGAGTGGCGTAGATTTTATTCTGAGTTAGTCCTGGGCAAATGGATAGTGAACTAAAAAAATAATTGCAGAACAGCTGTGGACAGAAACAAATGCCTTGATTTAGAATGCTCTTGATAGATTTCTTGCCTGTTTCTATGGTTAAAAAAAAAAGTTATGTTTTTATTACAGATTTTCCAAAGAGAGATGGGTGTTCTCTTGAATAGCTTTTCTGTGCTTTTACCCTTAATTTTGAAAAAGAAGTTGTCCATTTGAAATTTACTTTGGTACTCTGATAAAGGCAACTCATTGTGTTCCTTGTTGTATTGGACTGCAACCATTCCCAATAAAAATGCATAGGGAGAAAACTTTTCACAAAGACCCATCTAGCCTGCAGTGGTTATAATTTGTGATTATTTAAAGGATATTATTGAGAAAAAAAAGCAAAAAAAAACCTCATAAAATTCTTGAATTAACTGAGAAACTCATAAAAAGTATATTTGATAAATTGTCTTTCTAATTTTGAATTTGAATGTGGAATGCAGACCTAGAAGGTCCCTTCTAGTACAAAAATCTAATTTAAAGACATTGTTGGGTCTCTGCTGCTGGAGAAACCCTGTCCCTGAACTGGTTAAAGAAGGTATCACAAGTGGCTAACTTAGGTAGCTAACACAGGTTTATGGGTTGGGATTGTTTGTAAAATACCCTCAGAAGTTTATTAAGAATATTCTAAATGATGTTTTTTGTGTGTCCATTTCAACAGACACAATACTAGAGTTACTCGTGCCAAGCTTGGTTTGACATTTCTTCGACTTAATGCTCAAATGTGTAAAACCAGTAGTTCTGTTGCATAGCATGCTCTTTACAGCAGGGATTTCTTCTGATCTTTGTTCTGATAACCTATCACTTGTATCAAATGATAGCACTAGTCAGAGTTTCAAATCTGGATTCACTTTGGCCAGATCTTCTTTAGATCTATGAAAAGTTAATGCAATTTTCTTACTGGTACCAATTAATAAATGTCATATTTTTCTTTAGAAAAAAGGCTAATGGTAATTGTATGAAAATTCCAGTCTATATAGACTGTTGCTGTGGCTGACCTTTCTCTCGCCTGCAACTTCTTATAGATCAATCTATTTTAAAGTAGTTTATTTTTAATTTAATTTAATTTAATTTAATTTATTTATTTATTTTTTCATTACAAGATAATTCTCAAGCTAGGGAAAGAATGGAGAATAAAGGGAAATGCAGTTTTTGCAATTCCAGTTGAGGATGAATAGATTTGCTTCAGTTTGCTTTCCTGTTTTCTTCTAGCTTCCCTGAAGAGTAAATTATTTTTGTTTAAAAACTAGTTTAGTCAATTAATATTTCTTTGATTCTTGTGCTGCAATAAAGGCAGTACAGTTTCCTCAAAAAATCAGATGCTGAACTTGAGATATTCAGCATTTCAAAGGAATGCACAATGTCTTATCTCAGCACTGAAATCTGAACTTTATTAATACTCATGACCTGACTGTCAGAATGTGAGTGGAGCATCTTTACAAGCTTGTAAATCTAGACTGCTTAAATACTCACATGCTAGCTCCATCTGATAAAAACTAATTCCTGCGTAGTATTTACAGTATTCTTCACCAAAGTTAGCTTTTTTTTTTTTTTTTTTTCTCTTTATTTTTTTTCTGGAATCTGACAGGCATTTGCTTTCTCAACTGAAGCAAAACAAAATAAACAGTGCAAATTATCCTGAAATGAACACTGACCAAAAAGCCCAGCTGCTGAGAAAGGAAGTGCTCTGTTATTGTTGCACCTAGTTGCTCAGAGGTACATGGTGAGGCATTGGCACAGAGAGAGGGTGGATGCTCTGCCCCTGGAGACACTCGACCTCAGGCTGGATGGGGCTCTGAGCACCTGATAGAGATGTAGGTGTCCTGTTCACTGCATGAGATTTGGACTAGATAACGTTAATGGTCTCTTCCAACTCAAACGATTCTATGATAAATCACAAACTCTGAAGGGCCTTCTTAGGAGACATTTAGAGAGGAGTGGGAGGGCTTTCTCTCCCTTCCCATACTTGGCCAGCATGAGAAGGACAACTCAGCCAGATCTTGGACATGAAATTTCCTCCTACTAACAAGAACTGACCTATTTTTGAAACACTGAGAAAGTTTTGTTAGATCTAGTCATAATGATAATGAAATTATTAATGTAACTTAACTGTCTAGACAGATCTTTATCGAGTTGAAAATGAACAAAAAGAAGGGAAACAGATTTCTTTCTGAATTTGAACATTTTTAAGTTTCCAAAATTTGTGTTCCTACCACCCACCATGCTGAATTGACATACGTGATGCTGGCAGAACACAATACTTATAGTAAGCATTCATCTTTTTTATAATTTTTGTTTGGATTGTGCAAAGCACTCACTGCCATGTTTAGCAGCCTGGGCTTAAAGGTGATTGTATTTGACCAGAGCTAGCATAGAAAACCAGAATGGTTCAAACAGAGAAGGTGATCCTTGAGACAACCACTACTCTGCACAAGCTGTAGGCACTCTCCCATCAGCAGCTGCCATCTGTCCTAAATCTCCTAGTAATATTATTCTGAAACTTATGTACAAGGTAGAGTTTTATATTGAATGGGAAATATGGTTAACCCTGAAGGATAAGTGTGATTCCTCAGAGCTCTCTTTTCTCTTATTGTTGAAGGTACATCTCTGCATTATTTCATGTTGTTTGCAGGTCTCTCATTTTTCTGTTACACTGTGCCGTAGTTAGTATCAGGGATATGATATGCTACAGCTCCACTATTAAAAAAAGGGCATGACTGCCTTGCTGACCATTTTTCTTTTAGTGGTTCCTACCCCTCAACAAGAACATTGCAGTTCTGAGGAAATAGTAGCTTTAGGATGCTTTAGGCTCTGCTCAGGATTGTGATTTGGAATTGTTGTATTTAAAGAAATGAAAAAAGTATCTCCAGAAATTCGAATTCTTTTCCACTTGTGCATCCATCCCACCAACCTCCCTCCACACTCCAAGGCTGCATATCTGTAGAAGTGGTTATGGGCAAATCCATTTCTGTTTTTAAAGCTATGGATTCATAAACCTTGCTCATGTCCTCTTTCACTTCCTTGGATGCTAACGCCTGCTAGCTGGCTGACCTTATTCCCTCTCTTGGATCTACCCTCAGAAATAAACATGCCCCAGCTCTTATTTCTGGCAGAACTCTAAGAAAACCTAGACACAGTCTGCAATGATAAAAAATCTGTTAAAATGGCAAAAAATAACCAAGACAATTTGGGATAAAGAGTCTGTGTAGAGCCTTGTTTAACTGTTATGCTTCAGTTCTTGATTTATTTTACTCCTTGACACTTGCTCTTGGTTCTGTAATCACTTAGGGGCAAGAAGGCCAACTCCTGAAGGCCCACTTAATTCAGCATCTGTGCTCTAACTGATCAGTGTTACGTAAGATGAACATAACCAGTCCCAAATGAAAGGTATGTGTCTGTGCAACATATGCAAGCTACATGTGTCTGTACAACATATGCAAACTACATGATCCTATGATGGATTAACAGATTGCTTGGCCTCATTCTATAATTATATAATCTTTTCCATGTGAAAATTTTCCTGCACCCAGGCAGCACCCCAGTGGCTTCCCTGAAGTTCCATGCTCTCTCATCATGTCTTCGTCCATGAAGCAGCAGTGTAAGGCACTGTTCTCAGCATGACTTCTTCTAACGCATTTGTTTCCATAGGCAATTTTGTGGGGCTTTAATGAAGTGGAGGGAGAAGAAGTCTGAAGAAGAAAATTAACTTGAGTTTAAGCCAGAGTATGTGGTGGATAGTAGTAGTCTGCTACAATGGAGATGTTGCAGCCAGTGAATTCAGCATAATCCACATTAATGTGTTTTGAGATTGGCACGAAGCTGCTTAAACAAACACAACAAGCATAGCTAGGAAGGCTGATAAATACATTCTTAGTATTATTGTCTTCCCCATCCCACTATTTGTATGTATACAGCAAGCCCGCTGTTTCTTTTTAATTCTACTCAGATAAAACAGTGATAAACATCTTCAAGTAAGCAGTTTGGCAACAGTTTAGAAATGCTGCATACAGAGATAATTTTATTCTCTGTCTGAGTTATGTGTGGCACACTGCAAGTTAATAATTTAGACTGTGAAAGGAAGAAAAACATGTTAAAAGGATTTTTTTGTTGTCAGTCAGTCACGTGTGTTTCAGAACACGTTGTCTTTTAGAATTACCGGGTGTGTTTTTTGTGGCACCTGCTGGCACCTGCTGGGAAGACAGAAAGTAGAAGTGAAAAAGAGGAGTTTAAAAAAATTTAATTCTCTTGATATTGTGCAGAGTGCTGGGTTTTTTTGTTTTTTGTTTTTTGTTTTTGTCGTTTTCCTTCTTTCTTTTCTTTTCTTTGCTTCCATGAGGTACTGACATAAACATCCATTCTTATTTTATTTAGGGATCGGAAGCCTTAAAGGGAAGCTGGTTTCTCCTCTCCCTCTCCCTCTCCCTCTCCCATTTTTTTCCAGCCCTCTAACTTTGCTGAGCATGCTGAAAAAAGGCAGTATTCGTTTGTAGTAGACTTCAAGTTTTTGAACATTAGAACTACTGAAGAAAGATAAAATGTTTTGCACATTAACCACTGTGTATTCTGTTGTAGCTCTAACTTCAATCTCAGTACATTAGCTTTGGATTTCTGCTTTGAGTTGGTTTCACTGGTGAAGACATAATAAACTATACATACAAAAGAGTCATCTTATAAGATGGTGTTCATTGGGCAGATCTAATTTGTGAGGCGTAAGAAACTATATTATGCATTTGCTTACAGCTGTAAAACAGACATGAAATTAACAAATGAAGGCTTGGTGCCAATTTCCAGTGAAGCCAGTCACAAAACTACATTTATTTAAGAGGTTTGAGATGAAGTATGTAAAAATCACAAAAAAATCAGAAATCCGAAGTTATATTCTTTGAGCCAAAACTTCATCATTCCTTCTGCAGTCATGCAATGCTGAAAATGCAGATTAAAAAAATACTTATTTTCTTTTGTATGAATCCATCACAGAATGTAAGCAGCTTTTTAATCATTCTTGTCTGTCCTGTATCCTCATACTGGAAACCAGAGTTTAAACTCTGACCCTAGGCTGGCTGGAGCATCCTGTATTTCTGGGGGCCCCAACATTGAACTAGCATGCTAACTTCTGATCTCTTACTGGATTGGAAGGCGGGTTATGTTTATTGGTGCTGGTGATGTTGCTAAAGATAATGTTTTCCTGCTGATTCTCTTTACAGTGTGATACTGAACTTAAGTAGCAAAAGAATAGACTATTTTTTCTTTATTGGAACAAGCCTGCCTAAGCTGGAAAGAAAGAATTTTGGAGAAAAGTGGTATACTATTACTTTTGCTCAAGTTGAATGCTGCTGTCTTTCCTCTGTACATGAACATTTTTAACATGCCTTGAAATTAATGATGGAATATATCCAAACTGGGACTGTTTAGTCGGGGGAAAAGGAGGCTGAGGGGAGACCTTATTGCTCTCTTCCCGTATCTGAAAGGTGCTTACAGCAAGTGTGGGGTTGGTCTCTTCTCACTGATGGCAGGTGAGAGGACAAGGGGAAATGGCCTTCAGTTGCACCAGGGTAGATTTAGGTTGGATATCAGGAAACTCTTCCTCACAGAAGGAGTTGTTAAGCACTGGAATAGGCTTATCAGGGAGGTGGTTGAGTCACCATCCCTGGATGGGTTTAGAAACCATTTGGATGTGTTGTTCAGGGACATGATTTAGCGGAGGGTTGTTAGAGTTAGGGTAGTATGGTTAGGTCATGGTTGGAGTTGATGATCTTTGAGGTCTTTTCCAACCTGATTGATTCTGTCAGTGATTCCGTTGAAGAGATTTCAGAACATACATTCTCTTGACAGAAAAATGGTTGAATGGGGTCCATGGGTCCATGTCACACTTATTTGCTACCTGAAGTACTTTTCCACCTTTTAAAAGATTTCTGCTGCTTTTATCTTGACAAAATAAACAAGGCCTATGGCTTATAGTTTGAAATCATTCAGTCTAAGTAAGCTTGAGCCTCTTAGCAGGGAGTCCATGCTGGACTTAAAGCAAAAAAAAAACTTATCCCTAATCCTGTAACTGTCATAAAGTAGAGAATGTTAGAGTCATTTACAGCTGCCTGGCATTGTTGCTCGGGTACAAATTGAAATCACTGGTCTGCCGGGCTTGTCAACACCTTTGAAATCTGCTGCCTAGCCTGGTTCCCCAAAGGGCTGCTTGGGGAGAGAAAAGGAGCCAAACCAACAGCCAAAGGCAGAGTCCACCTTCTCGTCCCGTTTTCTTCCTTTGCTTTTGTTTCTTTTCCGCTTTTATAATTGCCTTTCTTTTTCTTGTTTTTATCCCAACACCAATGTTGTAATATTGGTAAGCGGTTTAATTAGAAGATTTATTAACTTGTGTTTTCAGTCTTTTACTGAGAAAAAGTACCAAAAAACCTTACATCAAAATAAAAGCTATTACACAATACACTATTTGAGTGCAGTCTGTCTCTTTTGAACTCCATGGCTAAACTCCCGTTGGCTTTCATGGGAGCCTATTAAGGAACAAGCTCTTGTTATTTTGTAATAGACATGCCACGTGGGGTCTCAATTTAGTCACTTAACTAAAGGCACTTAAACAAGTGGCCTTCTTTTTAGTGATGTGAATAACTCAAGAGGTAAATGGGAATACTTGTGCCTAATTTTAGAGCACCAATAGAGTATTGTAGACATAGACTAGTATCAAAACGACATCTATTCAGGTTGGCAATCATCAGTCATTGAGTGTGGCTTGAGAATGTGTGTGTGTACCAAGAACATTTCTAATGGGCATATTCCATATATCTAAAATAAAAGCAGATAATATAGAAGTAAATATAAAACACAAATCTGGGATGAGCTTGACTACAGTAATTGAGGCTTGTCTGGTCCTTTGCTTCTTGATAATAATTAATCACCTCTTTTCAGTATATTTCTAATACTGCATTTTATTAATGCTTTGAAAATATCAAGTAATTTAAGCTGTCATCAGAGCTTGGATAGTGTTTTCCTGGAGCAGACTCTATGGAGAGTTTGGTAAGGATCCAAGAACTGGTAAATTTAGAACAGAGTGTTTAATACATTCGGTTATTAAACACCAAGCTATAAACAAGTGCTCCAATATTTGGAAAATCATGACCTCCAGCACAATATCATTAAAAAAAAATGCTTTCCAAGTTGCAATAACATAAACTAGGAAATTATAGTTATTGTTTGCCCTTTTTGTACAGTGAATATTAAAATTTGTCTTGTCGATTTAAGAATTAAAGCCAGAATTAAAACAGAATTGACATAAGTTCCACCAGTGAAGATTTTTATTTTGAAATCATTTCAGAATGTATGGATTATGTCAGAGTAGGTGTAGCTATGATTCTCTGATCTCATGACTTTTATTGATATCATTATAAACGTTCACACAGTACATATACGTACACCTTGTCATTCAGAACAAATATTTTATTCTTTCAGCAGTTCTAGTGTGTTTTATATATCTGATATAGAGAGGTATGTAAAATAAGAAATACCTCATAATGTTTCCCTTCTCAACAGCAGAACTGTACTGGAATTCTTTGCTTTTTGACATCTCTCTCCTGTGGCTTACCTGGAATTAGACTTGGTATATGCTAACAATTCTTTCATTGCCTTTGCGGAGTTGTGTATACCTTCTGTATGGTTATCTCTCTTCTTAAGAAACCTCTCTACCAGTGGTCCTGCTTTGGTCTTAATTTTTTTTTTTTTTTTAATCAAGAAGCACATGTACTAGGTCAGGTTGTGCTGTTCTACCTTGGCAACAAAGAAGATTTCATGCACCAAATTTTTCAAGCACTTTAGAGGATGGTTCCTATACTACAAGAATCTTCCTTACACTCTTTTTAAGGCCATTAAGCCCAGATTCCATGTATTCATTGATTCCATATGTCAGGAAAAGAACTTCAAGAAAATATGCCAATTGACATCTTCTATGGCTTTAGTCTGCAGATCTCCGTGGTCCCACATCTTGTAGTAAATACTCAGCAAGTAACATGATCTTCATCCACACAGCCAAGTGGTTTGAAGCTCTCTGTTGAATATCTGGTCTGTTACCATTCCTCTGAGAATCTCTTGGTTGTCATGATCACTGGAAAATGACACTAACACAGGCCCTTCATCTTTGTCACTATGAGCATCCTCAACCCTTCTGGCAACTCTCTCCAGCACCATCTGTATGAAGTTGGGGTGTTATGAGCACATCTCCTTCATTAATCCTGAGATCAAAACCAAGTTTTCAGTACCAGCAGAAGTTTAATTATTTCTCTTCTTTTAATAAAATGTGTATTTTATAAAAGGAAATAAATGCAAACAACCATGGGTGGGCAGAAACACTGTTGGAAACTGGAGATTGTTCTTCAGCAGAGATGGTGCTTTTTGAGGTTGCTGCTAGGTCTTTTGATTTAAAGCACAAAGTTCAGATTTAAAGCACAAAACAAGCCCTCAAACTTTAGTGATAACTGCCTGGAATTCATTCCTAGAAACGAGTGGAGATTATGAGGATGAATACTGGTACTTCTTTAAAACACAGGTGTTGACTTGTGTTTTTTTTTTTAAATCTTCCATGGACATGACAAACCTTAAATGTTAACTGAAAATGCTAGTTTACCTTCAAAGATTGGATTAAATGATTTACTGATTTGATGGTTTATTTCTTCATTTTCTTTGATTTGTTGGGCCTTGGTTAGGAGGAATCTACTTAGAAAATTTACTCTTTTTGGTAAATGGATTTTTGGATTCCTTGCCTTCAAATTTTCAGAATTCTTAACTGTTTCCATTTGTTGGATACTTTTCTCTGTAAGGTTTCAAACCAGTGTTTATGACCCTGACTCATATCCTTTCCATGAACCTGCAGCAACCTTCTCACCCATTTCTCTTCCAAAGATGATGTTTATTGGATATTGCTTTCTCCTGGAGAATAGAAAGATAGTTTTTTTTATGTATGGTATCTATTCCTCATGGGAAGTTTCTTCTGAGACTCATCCTTATTTCTGTCTCAGAAACTTAAATTTTATCTTCTCTCAGTATATCTGTCATGCACACTCTGAACGCCAGGAAATCTCTACTTTATTTCTGATGTCTGCCAAGATCAGAAATTATAGGTGATTGCTGAGGCTCTTCCTGTCAACAGCAGAATGATCTGGGGATATTGTGACCTCTGCATGTAGACTGTCCTGGTAAATTAGAGGCTATCATGACCTGAGACTGCAATTAAGTCTGCATCCATGATTAGAGCAAATGCTACTAGCTCATCAGCTAAGAGAGTGTTAATGCTGAGAAATTTCACTTTTCCTATCATCTACTGAGATTTGTTCTGAAGCCCTCTTCAATTTCATGAGACCCTGGGCCATCCTGGAAACATCCAGGCATAGTGCTACACTTGGCAACATCCTTACAACCTTTATTAATATGAAGAATGCATTTGCTTCTCTGCAGTGAATCTAGAGCCTTCCTTTGAGCTCATGTGTCAATATGCATGCCGGTTAACACTGCAAAATAGAGCAGCGTATCTTAAATTAAGAAAATTTCTTCAGAATCTGAATGTAGATTCATATTCACCTTTTCTTCCTACAGTAGACAGCAAGAAAGAGAATTAGTTTGTCCTCATGATAAATGAATGGGAGATAAACTATTTATAGAAGGAAAACCTAAATGGTCAGGAAACAAGTATTTCCCCTGTCTACTTTTATGGCACGAATGTATTTGTGCACTAAATACATGAAAAAAGAAACAGTTTTCTTTCCAAAATCTGTGCATGAAAACTGTGAATAGAACTGACTGTTAGCACATTGAATGGGACATCATAGTGCTCTTGGGAAAGAATTAGCCAGAGATACTAAACTCTTCTTCTTGCTTTGAAAGCCTACCACATGAATAAATATCACCAATCATCACTGTTTGTCATTAGCAAGTACCCAGTTGCAACTACTGTGATCTAGAGGCGTTTTTTTCTGAGAATGTTTTTCATGCTGACATTTGCTTAATTGATGGCAATAAGGCAGCTATGCTTGCCATTAGGGTGAGAAAAACCTGAAACCTGCTCCATCCAGGATACAAATATTCCATAAATTTCCTATCTACTCCCATAATTCTCAAGATATTAGGATGTGACTCTTAGTGTGAGAGCATTATTGTGGCCTGCTCATGTTAATTGCTCTGTTGCTGCCTTCTTCTACTGCCCTGGGGAGACTTGCTTCACTTTACTCAAATTGTCTGACTGGCTCCCTTATGTGGTATTGGGTAGAAAGCTTTTGTAATGCTTTTCTGCACTAAATTTTTGAGCTTAAGTTTAGGACTTGGAATGCCTCAGCCAAACACAGGACCTCCCAGGATATGTCCCCCAATAAGAACAGGAAAAGGAAGACGTTGCAATGGTTGGAGGGCTGAGTTACACAAAAGGTTACTAAACATTATTGCTTATGCTTGATGACTTCCAACTGCCGTGCCACCCACCTTCTTGCTGAGCCAGAAGCAAATTTGAAAAAGAAACCACTGTGCATCACTTCCCTAGGAGAACATGTTGCAGACAAAAGAAATCAAAACCACAAGTAGAGAATTGGATTTCCCCTTCTTTCTCCAAAATAAATATTTGTTTGCGAGAAAAGCAGCCGGAAGAATGAGACATGGACCACGGACACTAAAGGCTTGTGTTTGTGCCTGCTGCAGTAGAGATATGATAGTACACTGAGAGCTATCTAAGGTCAGACTGAGCTCCACCACCCTTAATTTGTAAGTTATGTCTTCAGCCACTTGCTCAAAACAGAGAGAGACAAGGGTCTAAGGATCCTAGCAAGGATCTGTTAGAAGTGAAATGCAAAACAAGTAGTGGGGCTTCATCTTAGGGCTTCTCACTGCAAGGCTACTTCCAGACAGCAGCATCATTTCTCTTGAAGTCCATGTGGGGATGGGAAGGACAAACTGTACACCTCTAGCTGGCAACACATGCTGGTTGATTTCTGGAATCAGCTCCAGATTGAAAATTTACAGTGTAAAGACCTCCACACCTAAAACTGAGTTGTCAAACTCACAGCTATTGTCTTAGGAGGTGGTAAGCTCATTCAGGAGGTGATTTGCACAAAAGGAAGAGTAGGATGGTGAGCTCCCATTGCTGCCTAGAGTAAAAAAGTTGTGACTGTTTTTAGTTGGATGACTGGCACCTTTAAAGAATTTGATGCAAAGAAACATGGCAGTAGATACACTTGCTTTTTCAAAATCAAGTTGGCTCTTCCAGCATTTCTATCAGTTAACTGTCTCCTCTTTTCTTGCAAAAAGGCAACAAAGGTGGCAGCAGTAGACCATGAAGCATGGGACTGCTGTTAGAGTCAACTTTTACAAGTAGTTACCACATGAAATTATCTGGAGCACCACAATTATGGCCTTTCACAAGCTTAGGGAAATGTTGTGGCGTCTCGTATAGCACCACTTGGTAACACTTAACCAGCAAAAATTTTTATGATCAGTGTGCACTTTAAATTCATAGCTTTTAGCTTCACCTATTTTTTACTTTTGTCCACTGTTTCAGTCCTCATCTTCAACTGCTACCTGGCACACATTCATGCAGAGCAGTCTTCTCTGCCATCAGAAAGCCATAAAAATCCTTTCAGATTAGCAGACGGAAGGAGATTTAGAAAGAGAGATTCTTTTGGTTCTTGCCTGTGCCTTCACAAAAGCCATATTTTTATTATGCCCTTATATAACCTGTCCCCTGTTTCAAATACAGCTTTAAAAAAAAAAAAAAAAAAAAGAAAAACCTGTTTCGTACAAGAACATGACCAGCTGAGTAAATAGAAAAAACTGTTGAACTTGTGAATAGTACTCACTGAGGCCCTAATTATTTTGATACATGTGCCTGCATAGCAATACATTTTGGAGAGGAATAGTGAGACTGAGATACATAAAAACAGTTAGTAAAAGCTAGAAGTTAACCTGAAAACATATTCCTGGTAACACAGCTAAAGGGGAGGGAAACATGCTCAAAGGTAAATTCAGGTCAGCTGGCAGTTTCAAAAGCAAGACTTAGAGACTTTGTTTTATAAGTCATAAGCAAAGAAGGAACAAGTCACAGAAACACCGAATTTGCTACAGTGTCATGAGAGAGAAATAGAGGGGTAAAAAAAAAAAAAAAAAAGACAAAAAGAAACCAGCAGTAAAATGAATATATTCATGCAGCGTCAGTCTCTCCAGACAAGAAATAGTGCCAAGCAGAACCGCATCAGCGTGTGGCCGTTTCATGCACTGACACTAAAAACATCTGTTGAGGTACAGTGTTTATACCATCTGCCAAATAAGTGTTTTTTAATCTTAAAACATATGCTGGAAATAGGAAAATTTGGACAATTACAAAAAGAAAAAGTGGGGTGGGTGGCCAATAAATTACAAGTGACAAATGGGGGAGGATGGAACGGCAAAAATGTTTTCTGTGCAGTGCATCATAGTTAATTCAGGTCATCTCAGGTCATGAGGGGAAGGGAAACTCATGGAGGAATCCACAGATCTTTCTGAGAGGATAAAAGAGAACAAGGGATGCTGTCCATGTCAGAGACTTCATCATTCAAACAGGGAATTTTGAACAGTTAATCATGAAACTCATAATTCAGCGTGAGCTTGGGGATATGAGTAATTTAAGACACAAGAACTGCTACTGTTGCTGACAGAAATACTCCCTCCTGTTTTTGTAGGCAGGCATAGCTTAAATTTTTGCAGAAAAGCATATAGTTAGGCTCCCGGATGAGCCAGGGCCTTGTAATGGTTCTACAGGAAAGATGGTTAAATGCTGTTTGGCTAAATGCTTATTCAAACACATTTTTTGATGCATACAATGGGTAAATTATTTTAAAATTCCCCATCTTCACATTTACTTCTCTGGTTAATGCAAGTTGAATACATTATTTACAGATATTTCACATTGAGATTGATTGGCAAAGCTGACAAAAGACATTATTCAACAGTTTTTAGGATGCTTTTCAAATACAATAATTAAGTATACCTTAAAGAAAATTCTCACTTAAGAAGGGTTCCTTTTCTTTTTTTTTTTTTTTTTTTAAGAAAACATACGTGTGTGAGAAGTGACAAAGTGACCAGTTTCATGAATAACATAAATATATCTGTATATAAGATTTGACTTACATCACTCACTCTTTGAAGCTAAGAAAGAAGAGCTCTTTTGAATCAGCATCTCTTTGGAACCATCTCAGGACTACAACATGAGGAATTTTCAAAGGGATAACCAGACAACAGAGCCAGTTTTTAATATCATTTGTCCATTCAATTAATTCTATATGAATTGCAATTTTAGAAGAAACAATGTGCCTAGGGTAGTATTCAGGCCTCTAGAAATCAAATGGAAATCTTTCACTGCATCCCACAGAGCCAGGATTTCACCTCTATAGTACTTTTAAGTGAAACAATATACATGTAGTAAATTATTTTTTTGGAATACAAACAATTGCAGTTATTTTATCAAAATCTGCGTCACATTAGTAGTTTTATATATCCTTCAAGATTTACTTCCGTTTTTTTTCTGTTCCATTATGTTTTCTGAAATCACAGAAGAAATGAGTGGAAGTGTGGATTATGCTTGCAATGGCTTACAGGAGGTTTTAGTACTTCTCTTGTGTTGAGGGGGGGCAACTTTACACTTTGCATTCTGGCAAACTACCTCAGTTGGAGACAACTTATTCCTGGGATATATAAACATACTGAGAAATATGGAAATAAAATTCTTAGAAGAGTTGATGGGACCAGCTGGGTGATATTTTCCAAAGGCAGCACTCAGAGTTTCGTAAGATTCTGTCTCTTCTGGTGTTTAATGATACAGATGGATTTTTGTAGATTAGGTAAATATGTAGCTGAGCATTACTGGACATTTCTGTTCTTGTAAAAAAATAAACTAAATCACCAAGACATCATGTGCCCACATAGATGTTTTTCCAAATGTTTTTATTTCATCCTGGATCCTAAGAAAACACTTTTCTATGATAAACGAAAAGCAAAAACTAATCTAAGCCTTTAGCTATATCTCTCTTTGTCTTCAATTTACCACAGCTAGAAGAAATGGAATGATCATAGGCACTGGAGAGAAATCTTACAGGAACTTTTATATTGCTGTAAAAGAAAATTGCTATTATTTCTTCATTACTAGAGGATTTTAATTAATATTTTAAACGATCACCAGTATTGGATGAATTTTCAAATCAGATAATTTCTGCTGAGTTTCCTGATACTTCACTATACAGCAATTTCTCTAATACCTAGTGAGAGACTGTGCAGTGATTTGCAAACAGAGAAAACATAGGTCACGTAGAAAAAAACTTGTGTCTTGTGATATCCTTTTTCCAACAAATGCCAGGCTTTGTATAATACCCAAACTTTGGATGGATCTCTGGTGATTTTGATCATTATCTCACTTTCAGACCTGTGAACTAAATTTTCAGATTAATTCCACTTTGAATTAAATTCTTTTTTCTTGAAGAAAGTTTACCTATTCTTCTTTTCCTGGCCAAAAGAAAACAGTTTTGTCTCCTTCAGACAAAATCTACACGATGTCCATTTCAATATGGAAACCTGAGCTGTAAGTGAAATTCTGGAGATGGATAATCCATTTGTTGACCTGCTTGTTGAATTACAGTAAATATAAATCTATATTTATTAGCTTGATAGTGTGATTAGGAGCTTCAGTTACTGCTACTCATCTGGACTTAATTGACTGTAATACATGACAAGGTCTTTGATCCTTTAAATAATAATAATTAACTGGTAGCATTTAATGTTTTTCAAAACTTTAGAAACATAAAGAAAAACAGTTTAAGGTTTCACAAATCTGTCAAGGTTTGCAAAATGCTTCTCTCCTTAATTTGAACCATCACTTTCTCAAAGAAAATTAAATTAAAAAAGCAAAAAACATATTTTTGTAATTAAACAGAATACTGAGTTATACAAACAATAAAGATCCCTGTTTGAAATTAATTCTTGTCCAGCTTCTGGGGCTATCAGGGGACTAAAATTAAAGTAAAACAAAACAAAAAAAAACTGCTATAGACTAGAAGAAGCAAAAAGAAATTTAGGCTCAGTAGTTTAGATTTTCTGTCTACAAAAGCATGATTTTAGAGTTTGTTCTACATTTGACAAACTGAAATATCACTTCTGTCACTCGAAGCCAAAGTTTTACCTCTAGTTTTTTTTACATAAATTAACATTTTTTTTTTCTCTTAAAGCAGCTAAATTTAGCAACATCTAACCTGAAGCTCCTTGAAAGAAACTGCATTTTCAGAAGGAGGTCAGACTCCTTTGAGGAAACACTACTTCTCCATCTGAACAGTGAAACCCTCAAATTGGCTTCATAGATTTATGTCAGTTAGGTATCATGGTAGTAAGTGTATCAGTTTTGGAGGCTGTCTTCTGAGTGTGCCTGCCTGCCTATGCTGGCTGGCTTTAGCTACCCAACAATTCCTTGCTCTGTTGAATTCTTACCATCTGTTTTTTGTTGAGCTACTTGAATAAACTGTTTCTCCCTTTATTCTTTGTATACAATGTTTAGTCAAGCTTCTCGGCCCACAGATTTCTTGTACTTATCCTCTTCTCCTGCCCCAAGTGCCCCAATTGTGCTTGGGTACTCAGGAGTCCAAAGTAAACATTGGAGAGTCATGGGCATGCTGAGCTTGTGGTTTAGGGCACATCCAAACTGCTACATCCCAGATTTGGTTCAAATACTTAGTGTAGCCCATTTATTCTAATTATATAAATGACATTTCTGTAAAGGAAAGAAGAATGGGGAGAGAAAAGGAGCAAGGATCAACTGCTGCAGTCTTCTCTGTGTTCAAAAAACATGAGCAAAACATGAGCATTCCTGTAACATTACGCTGACTCTGTCACCAGGGACCCAGAGGCCCAGTTTCAAGTTTTTGTAGAGTTCTTCAGGAGTCTCAAGCCACAGTGCTATGCCCATGATTTAGCATTGCCAGCATTAATCAGATTTTCCGGGGAAATTTTTTCAAGTGCTTCTTTAATTCTTTCTTTCTTTCTTTCTTTCTTTCTTTCTTTCTTTCTTTCTTTCTTTCTTTCTTTCTTTCTTTCTTTCTTTCTTTCTTTCTTTCTTTCTTTCTTTCTTTCTTTCTTTCTTTCTTTCTTTCTTTCTTTCTTTCTTTCTTTCTTTCTTTCTTTCTTTCTTTCTTTCTTTCTTTCTTTCTTTCTTTCTTTCTTTCTTTCTTTCTTTCTTTCTTTCTTTCTTTTTTAATCTTGTTTTCTTCATGTTGAACAGTATTGTCAGCTCTCCAAGGGTCAGAGACTGAAACGTGGAGTATGCATCAATGAACTCTTTTCATCTTTGGAGATAATGACCATGTCAGAATTACTTCAGTCTCTTCCTTCTCTGCCTAGGACTTTTAAAAATACTACTTTGTTTGCTCACCTGCCTATCAGCTAAATATGTAGTTAAGAATTTTGACACAGTTAACATAGACATACATATTAAAAATACTTTAAAAAATGATCTAAAATATGAAAATTATGAACTTGCTTACTTCTTACAATGATTTTTTAGGCCAAAAGGACCTATTTTTCAAAAATGTTATCTATCTTTTGTTACTTTTGAATAGTTTGTTCCAGTTTCATTTCTTCAGGCTAGCATTCATATATAAAATCACAGTGACTGTGTACGACTATTTTATATTCCTTTAAGATAGGGTATTTTTCTGTATCATTCACTGCATAGTAAAATAAACATAGGAAAACTTTGCAGAGCAACTCTGCCTATTTATCTTAGAATGCCTTGGCTTGTTCTGGCACATGGCCTGACAACCACAGCACCACGATGTGCTCCCAGCTCCTGCACCTCTCTATTGCTGAATTGCTGAGTGGTCATACACAGGCAAACCAGCCAGCCCACAGCTCAGTTTCGCATGTTGCAAAGGTGACAGCATTCCTCTCCTGCACAAGACTTGTGAGGAATGAACCCAATGGCAGCAAGCTACAAGAGCTTTGATCTTGCGTCTGATGCAGGGTACTGGCAACCCAGCTTGGTGTCTCTGTGAGCAGGGTCCAAGGCATAAAAGGCTCTGTGGAATTTGCTCTAGGATAAGTGCCTAAAGCCAGGACTGGGTTCCCTGAATCCATAGAGCTCTTCCTCAGTGCTTTGTAAGTTAAAGTTGTCCCAGAAAAATAACTTTTCATACCACAGTGAATATATAACAGTCTAAAATTGCCACAGAAAAGTTCACTCACTGGTTATCGTTTACAATTAAGCTAATGCCAAGAAGTAATTTCCACAGATTCTAGTGTTTAAGATTATCTTTAAGCATATAAGTATATTCAAATCAGTTGTATGTATGTTACAACATCAACATTAGGATCAAATATTTAATCTCTCTTATTGACTTTACAAAACACAAATATTCATTTGCACCACACTGTATATGACTCAGACATGCATGCAGTTCTAAATAATTTATCTTAGAGATCTGAGTGACAGCAAATAGAGAACAAAAATAATAATGCCAGTCTGACAGAATATTTCAACAAAAAACTAATTTTTGAAGAGGTTTATGAGTTTCAGTTGATTTGTACTAGAATGTTACCCATATGCTGTTCTGTTTGAGTTGAGGATGTCATTTTTGTTAATGGAGAAAAATTGTGTTCTTTTCCTTTCTGTTTTTTCTTTTTCCTTTTTCTATTTCCTCCAGGAAATATCTGTCTTCTAGATACCAAAAAAAAAAAGCAATTTCTTAATCTGTTTTTTACTTGTTCATTAAGAAAGGAAAACTAGTAATGCATTTGCCTTTTGCTTTTTCCACTCAAAGAAAAAAACTAACGATGCAGCTGAGCATCTGCTACAATGGATTTTATATTTTCAAGATTTAATCTGTAGGGATGAGTTAATATTTCCAGGGAGTAGCACAGAAATACCAGTTTAAATGTTTCTGTCCTATAAATACAAGCTCAGATTGTTGAAAATGAAGTTTGAATACTAAGGCAGTTAATTAGTTTGGCTCCCAAAGGCACCAATAATAGCTCCCTCAAAACAATCTCCTTTAAGTGGATGAGATTCTTGGAAATACTCTGACATGGAGCGTAACAGCTCATTGCAAACATGGGTCTGGAGACTTGACCTTGCCAGTAACTGAAGAAGCTAGAACACAGCAAATTACTCCTCATACATACCCTTGCTTGTTCCTGGAAGGATTTCTTCTTTTAAGAATATTCACATTCACCATGGTTATCTGTAGAAAATTATCACAGGAACTATATTTATGGAATACGTTTAAGTTGGTACAAAACCAAAGCAGAACTAGAATTTGAATTTGAATTGATCACTAAAGCAGTCTCCCATAATGTCATCATTCCAGACTTCAACAGAATTAAAAACTGACTTTCTCAGAGAGCAGGTGTGAGTAGCATCAGTTTCCTAAAAGACAGTGGTCTTTTCTTGTTTTTATTGTATTTCAGACAGAGCCTCAAGAATGCATTAATATGTGGAGTTTTTACTTAGAGAATGTTGCTTGAAAGTAATTGATAAAAATGTCTTGTGACTGAGTGTGATGACTGTAATAAATCTTACCTGATGGTTTACTATGCCAGAGTAAAGGGACTTCTTTATCTCTAAGGGTCAGGGAAGAAGAGAAGAAGAATGGGGTAAAAATATGCAGTACTATGGTCCATATAGTTTAAGTTAATACAATAAAAACCAGAAAGAGAGGTATATTTGGAATTGCATCTAGGGGATTTGTTCTTTTTGGAGCAGGATGAGAACTTATGTTCTAGTTTTATCCTGTTCTCATACTTATTAACTCAAATAGTGGCATTAATACTGAAAAATCTGAAAAAATAACTTCATGTATGTGTTCTATAGAGGACTCTCAAATATCAGTCTAATGTCTGTTAAAAATATTAAGCATTGTCACAGATTATTCTACTTTTTTTTATCATGGAACCTGGGAAAATTCAAAGGGTAATATTACATGGTTTGTGATGTGTGAAGGACACACACAAAGTCCTAGCCCCACACTTTTCTTTTTAATTTTTTTCTTTTTCTTATTTTTTAAGTCACATCCACAACTTGAAAATGTCTAAATTAAGTTTTTGGAAATATTTGTAAGAAAAAAATAGAATATGTGCTATAAAAGATAGGAGAATGTACCAGCCAAATTGAAAAGTCACGTGGATTCCATTTTGTCCTCAAATATAGTTTTAAATTCCTTTGTGTTTAAGAGACGAATTGGACCCATCTGTTTTTAGTAGAAGACAGACAAATAGAGCAGTTTCTCAACAACAGAAATCTGTCTCAAGATACACAGATCAACTTAGACTAAAACTAGAACAACAAAAGCAATATCAATACCACCACCAAAGTCTTCCAGTCATTTGACTAGTACTTATCTGACCAGTGATGGCCAAAAGCCATCTATCTTTGCTTAAACTACATGATGATAAAACCAGAGTCTGGAAAATAGCAATACTTGATGTATTTGGTAAACTTTCAAATATTTCTTTCAGAAGATTTGCCAGGCAAACAGCATAGTATAAAATTTAGTTTTATTTAATTTGCATTTTATTGCTTTTAAATTTTTAACTTTCTGAAAAAGACATGATTAAAGAGCAAAAGTACAAAGCTTCTGTTGTAGAAAGCTGAGTGAGTGTGAATCTGTCGAGTGTGGATTAATAGGTGCATTTCTGTCCAGAAAATTGTGCTGCAGGGGTATTTATTGGGTTTAAAACTATGTTTGAAACAAAGTGGACAGCGTGAATACTATAACTTGCTCAACCTGATCTTTTGGCCGCTGTTGATTGTAAAAAGTCAAAAATATTGGTACATTCTGATAGAAAGACCATCCATGCTTTATTTCAAAAGGATATCACTTTATTTGTTCATTAGTTGCTTGAATAAAATGCTGAATTAGTTTTTCAGTGTTACTAAATTACAAGACTTGCAATTGAGCTTTTTTTTTTTTCACTGTAGGATTCAACCAGAAGAAATACAATCTTAAAGTAAAACTTAATCACAAGGCTGATTATCTTTCCTTAAAAAATTGCATCTTTTTGATTGTCTTAACATTTCATTGACTTGCAAATCTGAAATAGGAAACCAACTATTTGGATTTATTTGTTATTTTTTCCTGTTAAAATAATTCCTCTTAGAATTATTCTAGACCGTTAATTTTATACTTCTGATTCAGGTAAAGAGCATGAAGAACAATTTTGGACACAGTCATTAATAGCTTTGTAAAAATAATTATTACTTAGGAATGCTGCTCTGCTTAATTGTGGACTTCCAATCAGTAGTATGCAGTATTGGTGCATAGTATCCCAACACATACAGCATATATAGTGGACCAATTATTCAAAATAAATCCATGCTGACTCATAAATATGAGTTTCTATATTTCACTTGCTCAAGAAATTATTCTGTACGGACAAGAAAAGTATATTAACTTTTCAAATGTAAGAAAAATGATTAAGTGAAAAAAACATTTTTTCTCTCTGTTCACAAATGCCTCAACCAACATGACTATACTAGAGGTTGTTTCTTATTACACAATTGAAAGAGGAAGAGTAAGTTGTCTGAATGATATGTTTCAAGATAAGAATGAAACTGCAGGAGGAATATGTTAATATAAGAAGTGTACTGTGATCATTTGCATAAAATAATAATAATATTCTTGTATATGATAAATTATAAGATAGTACCATTACTAAAGGTTAATTTAAAATCTTATTTGTTTGTTTACACATATAACTGGGAAGTACAGGAACATCATGGTAAACTAGGAGGAAATTTCATTCAGAAGGATTCTCAATGGCCCAGGAATCTTCATATTTTGAATCTTGCTACTCTCTCTGAAGGGACAAAAAGGAACTTACTGGCTATCATAAGCATTACTGAGAGCCACTGTGCATAGAAAGGTTCAGTAGCACATTTGGTTGCTTGTAGAGTATTATACTGTTGGTATTTAAATGGTCTGCCTTCCAGTTTGAAAGCTTTCAGTTACTGTCACCTGGAGTTCCTCATGTCCCTTCTAACCTCAATGCTGTTGCCTAAGAAGTTATCCTTCTGTAGATAGGCATGTAAGCAGGAGTTACTTGATATTGATTCTTGTGTGGATAAGATTAAAATTAATTTAAATCATGAGCAAAAAAGAGTTAAATGAATTAATTTAAAATAAATATGTACAAAAATAATACAGACCTGTAAGCATAACTTCAGAAGTAAACTCAATAGCATGTTTGTAGATATTTGGAACAAATGAGAGAAAAAATGCTATACACTAACAAAAATCCAAAACTTTGCTGTCCATTTCTACATGAGTGTGACTTACTTCCATCATAGGAAGACAACAACGTTATTTCAGTGACAGCCTGTAGTCAGAATGGACTTACACCCATTCAGATGTCATTCAAGACTGGGCCTTTATTTCAAAAGAGTAAACATAAAAATGATGTCATTAAGAATACGCAGAAGTGATTGAAGCCTCTGCAGATGCATTTAGAGACTGATGATTATCTCAGGAAACAAAGATATTTAATGCAGAACAACAGTAAAACACTGAAGGTGTTAGAAATATTTTATCTGTTCACAGTGCAGCCAGACAGAGCACCATGAGCTTGTACAGCTGTCACCAGTGTGTCTTTCAGTAACTTGATTCACAAACAACTCTTGAACTGTCAAGTAACATGAAAATGGACTAGAGGGATTTGCAGAATGAAAAAATGATGAAGGTATATCTCAAGTACCAGTATCTATGAATTACCTTTAATTTACACCATTGCCTACAGAAAATAATTTGGGATTGTTTTAATTTGTTTTAGGGAGGTAAGGGAAACCAGTAGGGTATAGGAACTAATTCTGCAGAATAGTAGGCTGACTCATCACCCACTAAAGTCAATGGAAGAAATCCTATTTGTTCCAACAGGTTAGAAAAATTCCATGTTTCATGCCTAAACCAAACAAAATCTTAGAAAGTTTTTCATGAGTTAAAAAAGTCTGAAATCTACTTGATGGAGTCTTTGGAATTTTCTATATATGACAGAAGATGCTTTGTCTTTAAATTTCCAAGGCCGTACCTTTAATTTTACCTGGAACAGCTCACACTAGTTACCGTAGATACCTCCCTTCCCTCCCCTGCTTGTCAGCGAGCATTTGATGACACTGAAGATGATTTGTGGAGAGGAGGGGCATGACCTGACATTCTGTGGTGCTCAGTGAGAACACAGAGCTCCTCTGAAACCTCCTTTTGTGCTTGTTCTGAGACTTAAAAAAAAAAAAAATTAATCACAATTATCTTCTCTAATAATAAAGGAGCCATCATCTGGCTAAAAATAAACACTGGAAACAAAACATAAAAACTACGAGCTTTAATTAGAAACACATAACATTGAACATGTCTGATTCAAACCTTTGGCTCGTGTTCTTGCCTTGGAAATAGCATAGTACATATTGGCTGAACACTGGATGAGTGCTGGGCAGGCATCGAGAGCACCTGGACTCTTCGTTGCTTCTCAGACCCAACACAGGATAGCCCAGCGGAGATCTTTGCCCTCATCCAGAAGTACAGATACTCTTGCTTATGGTGGCTCATTCTACTGAGACACTGGGCTGAGCTTCTCATCTCCTCCATTAGCTGGAAGAGCAGCTCAGAAGATTTGCACAGTCTAGAATCTGTTCTTGCTGCTTCAGAAGTGAAGAGTGGCTTACATCCTTCAGCCAGTTCTTCATGTGTTAATGACAGCAAGTGGGGCAAGAAAGCTTCTATACTTAGTTGGAATTTGCTGTCATTTTTGTTCAAAATTGCAGGAATTTTGACTCTCAGCAGTTTTGCCGCAGAAATCTCTCTAATACTACTGCTACGAGAGAGTTCAGAACCTCCTATTTTAGGAGGAAAATAATACGAATTTTTCTCTCATTTTATGCTGCTAAAGATCAGACCAGATAAGAGATGTGCATTTCTATGCACTTCATAACATTTGTGTATAAAGAAGTTGTAGAAACACATCGCTTCCCAGAAGGGAACTTTTTGAAACCAAGCTTGCTTTTGAGGAATGGTAGAAGATGCTAGTCACTGCACAGAGAGGTTACTAAAGCAATACCATAACACAGATAAATATTAATTGAAATTAATCCATCCTCTTGGTCACAGAGGTCCACTCTTACATCCCTGAAGGTGACCTTATGTTCTATGACTTGTAATTATTGTAGACATTTGCACATATTATATATACATGGAAAGAGTAAATGCTAATCTCTCTTCCTACTCTCTAAAATCAGTGAGAAAAGTCCAATTAATCTAAAAGAGAGTAAAAACTGTTTTGAATTCAAATAAGAAAAAATAAAACTGAGTTAAGAAATACATAAAGTGATATGACTGAATGCATTAAGGGGACTATGAGGACCAAAAACTCAGAAAGAAATTGTGCAGAAAATAAATTAATATAAATTAGGATGGATGAATGTATGTAGAAAATGGTATAAAAACTAAGATGAAATATGAATTGTAAGAAGGACATAAAAGGTATCAGAAAAGATGAATAAGCAAATTTGGAGAAGACAATAATAAAGGAAATTTTGATAAAAGGATAAGAAAACAGATCAATATAAGAAACAACCTGTTGGAAATTTGTGATACGTGTTCAAATCAGAAGAGTCCACTAAAACTCATATCTAAGTATTCGAGGCTCTGGAAAAGCAAGCAAGTTGTGAAAGACCAGGGATTAGACTGAGAACTTGTGGGGATCAGAAATGGGAGGCTAGCAAGGACACTGTCCATCTTACCAACTGCTTAGCTTAAACTTGTCTCCTAGAAAATATTGGGACATACTGTTAAAAAATCTAAATAGAAGGCGTCTTACCAAAGGTTTGTTTAGCTCTCTTCATTTTCCTCTCTACAATAGCCAATAATGGGTACCTCAAGAGGAGTATAAAAGCATATCGATTGAAGTTTTCCAGCATACTTTTCTAAGCTTCAGCAATTTGTGCCTAAGGTAAACCTTTGTATTTTGTAGCTTTCAGAGGATTTACTTATCATTATGATCTAATTGCCTCCTAGATACATGCAGTCCTTAAAATGTGCAGGACTTGCTATGATCCTGCAACAAGGACTTGCTATGATCCTGCAACAAGGAGTCCCTCATATGTGTCATCTGTGAGTAACCAAATAAAATAGGGGGTTGAAAATCAACTTGAAATGCCATGATAGATTGATACAAGAAGAATGCCAGAAAGCAAATCCCCTTTCTTTTGATGACAGAACAAATTAAATATTTGAGGAAAAACAGACAATTCAATGTACTCTGATTTTAGAAAGCAATGGATGTTGCCTGCGTAACTTTTCCTTCAGCAAAGCAAGGAAATTTAATAAGCATTCAAAGAGATGAAAAAATAACTAAACATGGTTTGCTAAACAAAAATAGGGAGGCAGTTCCAATAGGAGCCTCTAAGACTACTGGGTCTCTGAAATTTTTATTAAGTTGAAGGATGCTACACATACTGGGGAACTGAATAACCCACCTGGTAAAGATGCACGTGATGTCAAGGGAGAGAGAATTATGAGTATGATCAAGTGTGTTGGTATGAAGAGAAAAAAGATGGAAAATAATTTCATGGAACTCTAATGGAAATGAAGTTCTGAATAAGGACTATGGGATAGAATTTTCAAGATATTGCAAATAGTCTTAATTTTTAAATCATTTTCAGATTTGGCAACCCACTTATCTTAAAAAACGGTGTGTAAATCTAGGTTGAATGGTTCTAATACTAAACTGTTGCATAATATCATAACTCCGTGTTATCAAAGTAATTAGGCCAAAGCCAATTTCCAGCTAGAGACCTTCCAAATGTGTCTGTTTTGCAAAAGAACACATAACAGCCCCTAAGAGAAAGTTTAAGGAAGGGGATCCTGTGAAATATTTTAAACAATATCTTGGGATGAGAAATAAATAAATAAATACAATAAGGTGGATTCTAAACCATGGTCAGTTTTGTGAGTACTAAGGTGTTAATTGTACATGAAGCAATTGAATGCATCTGTGTAATAAAACCCAATCTAGATGAATGTCAAATGATTCCAGAAACCATTTGGGCTGAGAGATCAGAGTACTCACTTGTCAGTGGGCAGCAACATGAAGCCTCACTCCTTTCCCTTCCCTACATTTGAGTTGGGTACTGCAGGCCAGACATACAAAGGTATTATGTCCCACATTCATTTTTAGGAACCCAAGGTTAGATGCTTAAATAGGAAGTGGGAGCCTCAAACACTGTATATCTTGGCTTGGAAGTGCAGCATTTTCTATAGGCTTGTGCACAAATCACAACCACGAAGGAACACCTAGGGAGGGAGAAGGGGGAACTGATCTCAGAGCTTCATATGTTTTTTATTACTAGGTAACTCTTTCCATGCAATGTGTGTGTACAGAATGGTTGCCGCACTTGGAGTCTGGCTTCCAGGGAGGCCAGCTTACATCACAGGGTTGGGAATAAACAGCCAAAAGTTCAGTACTATTTAGTAAAACCCAGACCAAGCTAACATGATCTTCAGGCGTAGAAAATACATCTTCTGCACTGCTGTGGAGTACTTTATGAGCTGTCAGTAGATATGGCATGACTTGCATTCCAATTTCCCATGGCTGCAGTGTGTCGCCAGAAATATCTTTGTTACTCTTGAGTATGAGTATGTTTTGTGTTGGTGGATGGGGGTGCAGGACAAAGTTGAAATGTCAAGAAATTAATCTGAAATGATGTTCTGGATTTCTTCCACACTGTGGGAATCAGCCCATACTGCAGGTGGTGGTCCTATAAAACAGTTGTTTTTTCACAAATCATTCTGCTTGTTCATTAATTTCATGAACCAGAAAGCCATTTCCCTAAAGGCTTTTTTTTTATTAAAAAAAAAAAAAAGCAATGCTCTTCAGACCAGTTTCTCCATTTACCAGTTTTTAAAGAGTTACACCTCACTTATCAACATTTACATGAGGGCACAGTGAAGTCAGTGGGTGTTTTGGATCTGCAAGCTGAGAAGGGAAACAAGATCTGTCAGAAGCATAAAGAACTTAAGCCATTTCTCGTGTGAATGTTAATATTCTTAATTTCAAATTACTAAAAGTGCAAAATTACTTTGTTTTTGAAACTTTATTAAACAGGCTATAAACCAACAGATTTGTTCTGCAGTCAGCTGCAGATCTCACCTCTTGGGAAGAGTTTGTCACACCCATGAAACAGACACAACTTCGCGGGTTAGCATTTTCAAACAAGGTACCATACTGAGGGCTCCAGGAAGGGCCTGTTAGAATAGAAGTAGTCTTTTTGTTTTGTTTTATTTTATTTTATTTTATTTTATTTTATTTTATTTTATTTTATTTTATTTTATTTTTTGAGGTGAAAGGTGTAGAGCAACCAACATTTATTTTTGAGTTCTGTCTGAACTCAGAGTAAAAAAAACCTGTCTCATTTTTGTTTTCTGAGAAACTTATTTAGAAAAGAGGTGCTATTTGAGAAGGCCCACCAGACCAATGGCTAGATTTTGGACTTGAGAGTTCTGGCTAAGTACCTTGTCCACTGAACTACAGAAAAAGACTTTCCCATCATCTCTCCTCCACATTCATTAGTGTTCACGTAAATAATTAAGTGTCGATGGATGAAGAAGAAAAAAAAAAAAAAGAGAGACATTTAGTCTAGATTCATCTCAGAAGAGTGAGAACCAATTTGAGCCCTTTTCCAAACCTTTCAGACCACTAGGTCCTGGATATTCCAGGGAGGCATTTTTTTCCCCTCTTCTAATTGCACCCTGGCTCTGGGATGGTTTCAAATTCAAAACAGTATATTTCTATGGGTCACTTTTCACAGAATTTGCTGCATTAGCAAAATGTGAACTTTTCCAAAGGAGCCTCTACCAGAGCACGTTTCAGTCAATGTTCTCCAGCGGTGCAGTCTGTGTGCGTGCTAACAATCCCCACTGCCTGTTCTCACTGGCAAGGAATTAGAACAACTTTTGACCCCAAGTTTGCTGGAAGGTATGAGTTAAATGATCATCTTTGGTTCCTACTTTCCCTACAAACAAGGTCTAACCAATGGCTTATAAATTCAGATAATTCAGCAGGGAGCAGATACTTGGAAATAAGAAATGATAGATGAGATGGGATATAGAGCAACTTATGTGAAGCAAGCTAGATACAGCTACATTCACTCCTGAGTGTCTTTGTATTGCAAGGTGGAGAGAAACAGTATTGGCACTTAGACAAGAGTAAGATATGAGGGCACAGCTGACATCCAAAGTTTGGAAAGTGTAGAAGAAACATAAAGGAAAGAGAAGAATTGTTTGACAACTTAGATGAAAGGACATTATTAGTAAGCTAAGGAAATTAAGGATAATTATAATAAAAAAGGTGGCTGAGTATGAGTATAAACTGGTTATTTCAGAATCTTGGGCTCACTCATACTTCTGCCAGGCATAAACTGCCTCCTCTGCTGCAAGGAATATGTCTAAGATGTACAATGAGGGCCTAGGGTAGACTAGAGAAATTGGGCTAAAGAAGTTTGAGGTTGGGCTAAAATAATTTAGTTATTCAGACCCTCCTGGCAAAATACTTTAGTCTTCAGGGCGAAAGGGAAAAAGCCAAGACTACACTAAAAGGAGACTGTCCCCTACTTTGCCTTCTGCCGCCATCCCATCCAGCTCCTTCCCTCTGCAAGTGCAAGCATTTGTGCAGCTACTCAGTGAAGATGTTTGGGAAACAAATCAGTTTAAAAATAAACTTTCTGCTGGGTTAGTTTTAGCCTGGATTGGTTTCCTGATCTGGTTCGTTATGCAGCCAACATGGTTAATGGCGTCTGTATCTCACTCTATGGTCGTAGTCTCTGCCTTCTGCAATTTGCATTAGTCTTGCAGCTGCTGCACGTGTACGCTGTAGGACTCTCAGACCTCACTAAGGAACACTGTGCTATGGAAAGAGAGGGCTGGGTCTTCCATGTGGGGAAATATCACAGTATTCAACTGGAAATATTTTACTGGAAATGTTTCTATTGCTTTCATTCAGACTAAGCTTACACTTAACAAAATATCTTAGTGACTAAAATACGCATGTCATAAAAAATGCATGTTAATTTCAGAGTTTTCTATAATTTCATGAATACTATAAATCCTCTCATAATCTTATATTGTGGCCTTTTAATAAGCTGTTTAATTCTCAAAAGGTACTATTGTGAAGAATTATTTATGTCGTGAAGGACAACCCTTCTCCTTTGTAACTGTAAGAAAAGAGTTTTGAAATTAAAGAGTATGAAGACCATCATTTTTATTATATCTGAAACAGCCAATTACACTCACCTCATTACCACTCAGTTCTCTACTTTTTCAATTCTGCTGTCAGTTTGACTGCACAGCTGCACTACCTCAGACTTAATGGTATCCTAATCCTGCTTTTCCACCCATCTCCTCATCACCTTCTGCTTCTCCCTCATCACAGATGCAGACATGCTTCATCTGCTCTTTTAAATCTTGTTTTCTGCCTGCCTTCTCTTTCTCTCAGCTCTTCATCTTCCATATGCTCATTCTCTTCCCCTCCCTTACTCCTTAACCTCTTGATCTTCTCTTGTTTGTTGTTTTCACTGTTTTTAGTTTTTTTTCTGCTTGCTATACCATATGTTAAGTCTCTCACATCATAAATAAAACACTTTTGACGACTCTTGCATCTCTAGCTACTGGCCCATCTGCAGTCACTCTTTCATCTCTAAGCCCTCTGAATGTGCTGTTTACACTTTTTCTTCCTAGAGCTCTTCCAATCTGGCTTCCCTTCTCTGCTCTTAAATGAAACCATTCTTTCCACAACATCTAATGGCATCTACTTTGCCAGATCTCAGACTCCCTGCTATAACCATAACTTCTCCTGGCCTCTCTGCTTCTGTACCTCTTGAAATTTCTCTAGGATTCCTCAGGGCTGGCTTTCCTTGGCTAATTCATTTCTTTAACATATCCTCTGGAGGATCCTCCTGCTTTTGGTGAGGAAACTAAATGCTTCTAACTTTGTGTCATTGCAATGAGAACATAAAACTCTCATGTCATCTCTTTGTTGAAGATCCACAGTTCTACTAATATATCCCTCTTCTGTCTCCTTTTGTCCTAAAAAAACTTTTCATCTGACACCTTCATGAATGACTTACTAACTGTGTGAACTTAGTTTGTCTGAATCACAGATTTTTCCACCACAGACCTTCTTACTATGCTCTTCTCAATAACTATGGACTTCAGCATGGTTGAAGTCCCTAAACCGAATGTCATCTAAATCTTCCAAACTATTTCTAAATTTTACAGACATAGAATCTCCAACACACAGTGCTTCCTAGCCATGCATATTGCTGAAACTTCCTCACTCTCCTGTCTTCCTGACATTTAAATTCTGCCTTTAAATCCTTTCCTCTGCACCTTTTAGGACATGCTTGCTCCTTCAATGTTTATTCAGGAGAAGCAGCAAGAGAGTATAGTTTAGGGGTATTTCGTGTACCTCTTCCTTGAAACGTTTTTATTGCATCCTTTATTTTATCAAATAAAAGAATTGCCTGCTTTTAGAGGCAAAGGTCTTAACACCTACTTACATTTGCCATATAGTACTGCCTCCCACTGTCCCCTTCTAAATTCCCAGACAAGGTTCCCTATGTTTCTGGCTGCCAAATTTAGAGAGTACTTTCTGTAAAGTGTCTGCAAAGCTGTCTCATTATTTTACTTCAAATCGTGCTTTAAAATTCTTTTCCTCTAGAGAGGACCACTAGGAGGACTTAGGCAGCTTAATGTGATAATACTGATATCTTTTTTCTTCCTTTTTTGTTTCATCCATTGCTTATCCTGCATAAGGCGAAAAAATGTTCTCAGATCATTTCACCTCTTTTGTTCCCTTTGTATGCACTACGTTTTGATTATAATTAGAACATCTAAGAAACAAAAGGAAAAGAAATCCCAACAAAGCAGTCAACACTGAACAATATAACTACATTTAGATGATTCTCTGAGTGCCTGAAGCTATTTTTTTTTTGCATATATGTATCAGATGGCAAAGACAAATATTCTATATCTTCCTACCTGAAATTCTTAAATAGAGAGAAGTTTAATGAATGACAAGATGGATGTTGTCATATAGGTGGCAACAACATCTGGAATTTTATTTTTCTCAAAATGGAATATATTCGTTTATGATTGTATAGATATCTATATGAGGATATATATAGCTTACTGGATATTCTACTTGGCTGGTAGTATGTGTTGAACTTTTGATGGACTCTGTGAAAGGTGGAAAAGTACTTAGAGTAGTTAAAGTGGTGTTGACTGATTGGTGAGTTGTTCTTAGTAAAAGGAGATAGTCCTGTATTCTGCCAAGCAGAGTTATCCTTTGTGTGGGGCAGGCATTTTGAACTGACTTTTTTTTTTTTTACTTGGTGTGTGGTCATCCTGAAATGCTTTAGGAATGTCTCGTTTTCTTCTTATAAAGCAGATTTGTTTTTCTTTCCTTCTTTCTTTCTTATTTTCCGTTTTGGTGGATAGCTCATTTTCCTAGTACAGAGCTGTTGTATTGTGGATTATAAGTTTTTAGAAGTATTATGTGTTCGAGCAGGATAGCGCCAGATCCTCAGCAGTTATAAACTGCTAAGACTGTTTTGTGTATGAGGCTTCTTTGAAGCTGTTTTCCACAGAAATGTTTTCTAAAAATTAAAGGCTCATAGTAAGTTATCATTTAAATTATTAATATTTATAGAATAGTTTTTTTTCTTGCAATTCCATCGATTTTCACAGACCTCTACCTGAAATTTATGTAGTCACAGTTCCAGTTTATGATAAAAATGTCCCTGGAGCTTTTCAGAATATTATATGTATTAGATAATACACACACACTCAAACAAGCAGACACTCAGTACTAGCAAGGTGCCTGCACCCTCATTTTGAAAATAAATATTCTAGACACCTGGTTTGAACTTGAGATTGGATTTCAGCTGCAAAATGATCATGCCAAACTACCAGATTTGAATGCTATTTCTTCTTTGTGTATATGACTATGTTGCCTTGCCATCACATCTGAGAGTAGTGTGTTAGACAGATTGTATTATACATAGATTGGGACAAATTAGAAAGCTCTTTATTCACATCCTAAATGAATAATCATAGAGCTCAGTGTTGCAAGATGTAATGCACTGGTGGCATCATTTCCAAGAGCAGAAGCTAAGTCTGTCACTGCTGGAAAGTACTGCAGTTCTGAAAATCGCAAAGTGGAATAGATATAAACAAGCATTAATAGGGTTATGATAATGCTGAAGAGCCTACTGTATAGAAAACAAATTGAAGCACAGGAAGTTCTGCACAGAAGTGCATGGGAACTTCTTCGCAGTGAGGGTGACTGAGCACTGGAACTGGTTGCCCAAAGAGGTGGTGGAGTCTCCTTCTCTGGAGATATTCAAGACCTTCCTGGATGCCTACCTGTGCAACCTGGTCTAGGGAGCTGCTTTGGCAGGGGGGTTGGACTTGATGATCTCTAGAGGTCCCTTCCAACCCCTACCATTTTGTGATTCTGTGATTACACCATATTTGTGTGTTTATCTTCGCAAGCTGGAGGCTGAAGGTGAGATTCTTCTTTACTAGTACTCATAGCAAGACTATTTTAGGCTATTATAACACAAGGTAATATGCCAGTCTTGACAATATTTAAGCTGAGATGTAACAGAAATTCTTAGCAATAAAACTTTTCAGATACAGTAAGTAGGAAGCAAAAGATAGTACCACATGTCCAAGCCGTATTTACTTTTGTGATGGGACCTGTCACTGTCCTGGAAAAGATGGTGGACCAAGTTGCTTTTACAGCAATCAAGCGAATATAATGTCCCCAAGTGCCTCTTCCTATTCTGTATCCCTGCAACCATTTCTGACATGTGAAACTGTAGATACATGATCTACATTTTAAAATAAATATTTAACAGCATTCATGTTATCTTTACTTTCTAGGCAATAGGCAATCTAGTAAACTGTCTAATTTTGGAGGGTGATGTCCAGGTCAGTGACCATACAGAACAATGGTGGCAACCTCAAACATGGTTAGGAGAGTTATTACTGAAAACTGAATCTCTACATCAGCCTGAGAAATAAGTGCTAACTGACTCTAAAACTAGAGGACAACTCTGTGAATACCACCGCAAATACCACTGGCAAGAGACATGTCTCCAAGCTGTCTTCAGACTCCAGAGTAAATAAATAAAATATTTCAGGGAGAAGAGGCCTGTATATGTTGGCAGCATTGCTTGACTTTGTGTGTAAAACCAAGCACGATTCGAACTTCCACTAGGTAGACACCAACACAAGTAACTCATTTAAACTGGTCAAATTCTAACAAACATTTTCTGTGAAATTTTGGTGAGCTGGAGTTTGCCAGAAGTTTTTCCAGGAATTAACAACCTCCAAAGACTGAAAACACTTTTTCTTCTGAACATCTCTGCCCAGAATCTTTCTCCAAAACTCATAAAGCAAGAACTCGAGAAAACCTGCCTGAAAAGCACTCTGCTTTGTAAAAATATAGTAGGAACTCACTAGTCTTTGAAGTAAGGGAGAACCTAAATAAAGGCAGTGAATGCATTGCCCTCACTCTGTTTCCTAATACTATGGGAGAAAATGAAAAAGTTTTAAGCATAATACTGGGGGCTGGTTGTTTATCTATTCACCATCTTCTACTTCAAACCTTCTGATTTCTCTATGTGAAAGTCATAAGTGGCTGATCTTGGCTCATGTCTGTTTAAAGATGGTCCTTTGGGGCTCTTCCTATACGCTGTCCCTACTGTTAGTCCTTGGTAATCAAGCCTGGGCTTATACACATTCCAAACCACCCCCAAAAAGCAAACAAATCCAATGACCGCATTCAGAATGAGATAACATTACTCTGTGATCACAGTTCTTGTGTTACCTTATGCTTGGGTCATTATCTCTTTGGAGTAATTTAAAATATTCTGTTAGTCCATTGTCTGGGTGATACGATATTTGCTCACTTTTAGCAAGCCTAATGAACTAATAGCAGTAAGCATTTATTCTTGGAAGAGATACAATTGCAAAGATTTTAGATCTTTGGCTACAATCATCTTTGCACACAAGTTAGGGTTTTTTCTTGTTATTGTTGTTTGTTTGTTTAACATGAGATGAAATAAACATTATTTTTAACTCTGAAGAGATTTTAACTTCAGACACTGCCTTTGCACAGCCCCAGAGAGGACAAGGGCCATGAGAAATGTGATGACATTTGGTTGCATAATTTTTAATTGAATGAGATTTACATATGTTTTTAGAACAAACAAAGCAAGAAACATGCATTCTTGGAGGACACTCTTTTACCAGAAGTTCAAAAATTGGATGAGCAGAGCTAAGTTACATCTAAAGTCAAAAATCTTAAGAGGCAATTATGTAAGATAAGATGATCATTTCCATCTATACAGTTCTTCATGTTCTCTTGACTTCTAAGGCCCTGTTGCTTAACTATCATCCCTCAACACTTGAACTTAGAGGTGCTTTGATCATACTTACTTTCACAGGGCTTACCAAAGAGTGGTTAATTCCATGGTACATGAAATTTGCACAGTACTTCTTTCTTAACGGAACACATTGTTACTATTTTGCAAACAATCCACAAGTTATTACTTCACGTTTGGTTTTAAAGTACAGTTTGGAAAATCAAAACAAGTTTTGACTAAACATTAATCATGCAGAGAAAAAATTCAGTATGAAATAAAATAAAGTAGCTTCCCAGGGGAAATGTTTAATCAGTTTCAAGTGTTTTTAAGAAGAATGAGAAATGATGCAGAGCCTCTTACAGAAAGTGTTAAATCAGTTAATAATTTTGTAGACTGCATCTGCATAAATAGTACAGATAATTTAAACCAGCTTTAGAAGTAATACAGCAAGATAGGCGTTGGCATAGAATAGAATATGGCATGAACAGAAGGAAGATTCTTTTTTTTCTTCCTTTCTTTCCTTCTTTGCCTGTCACACATAAATGTTAGTATCTCACTTTGATCTATTATCAAATCACGTATGACAGAAGTCAACCTGTTGGTTGCCATCAACTGTTTGATATTGTTCATAGCCACAGGAAAATGAGAAGTAAAATCTAGCAGATAAAGCTAATTGCTAAATACACAGGCTTACTGTCCACTTCAGAATATGATTTTTGTTGCATTAATCTTAAGCTCAACCCTAAATGCTGTCCTTTCTGGGAAAGAACAAAATTCATGAATCTGTTCTGTATGTAGAGATCTTCATATCTTCTGGATTCTAGATCTTGCAGTTATAGTGCTTTCAGACATAACCTTGCCTTCAGCTGGATGCTTGACTTCATTACAACTCACAGGCACTGTAGTCCATCTATCCATATTTTGCTGAACACCATATCACAGTTTATAAATTCCCTTGGTCAGGGGTGGCCTTCGTTGTTACTGAATTGTACTGTGTCAAACACAATGTGGCCTTGACCCCTTTGAGTTGCTCTGTGAGTCTAAGAAATTTATCTCTGTGGCTATGCAACAATGGCTACAATCTAAGACTGTGGATTAGACAATCTAAAAGAGGAGATGCAACACTCACAGACATTTCTGATGCACAGAACTCTGGAATCACTTCATACTAGAGTTACTTCCCCAATAGACTGTGTTGTGCACCAAAACTCACTTGATTGATACGGAAAAATAACAATTCTCAGGAAGCTTGGTATCCCTACATCATCTCTACACACAGTTCTATTCTGTTCTATACCAGCTGACAAGTCAAAATTCTTTCTTACCTTTTTCTCATGAACAGAGCTACATAATCTTCAGTTCAGATTTTTTTTTTTTTCTATATTCCTCCATTTCTATGACCTATTTCTGAAAGTAATCCTCAGTTTCTTGGAGAGAGCAATTCTCCCTAACTTCTAATTAGTGAAAGATTGCTGAATGCCAGCCACAGAAATCATCCATTAGAAGTCTATGTACATACTAGGCTTGAAAGGGACCATGTATGCATCTACAGGACCTTTTCTGTGACAGTGGAGTGAAAACATCTTTTATTTCATCAGTGCATTTTGTTTAAATGCTTAGTTTTGATCATTTAGTCCAAATGTTGAAGTTTCTAATTTATGCGTCTTCGTGGTAAATAATTTTCGGAAAAAAATAACTGTCAAAAACAAAGTGTTTAAATTATAGCTAAAGGTTGGTATAGATGCCAGCAAATATCTTCTAAATGGAATTTAGGATATGTCATGCTCTCAGATGTAAGAAATTATGAGACCAATTCAACTATTTGAAACAAAAGATTTTCCTTCAAACAGCTTTGTACCAGGGATCTAAACTATCTCAGGGACTCATGAGAGTGATGGGCAGGGCTTGATCAGGATCTCTTCTGGGGAGCTTAGCCCCAGAACACATCACAATAGCCACATATTTGCCTTGTTGATCAAAGAAAAGCATTCACTTATTTGACATAGCTTTCCCACAAGAAGTGCAATCAACAGAAATGCAACCCAGATCATTAACTAAATAGCCACACAATAAAAAACAGAACAAAACCCTCAACATTTTGTTTCACCTGAAATCTCTTCTCTTTACTCCTTTGATGTGTATGTCTCTGACAATTTAGCCTCTGTCACTCTCTCTTTTATTTGGATTTGGTTGAGTTTATTCCATGTATTGGTCTCACCTGGAATTTTTGTAGAGATTTACATAGGATTTTCATAGTCAATTGCATAGTATTCTAGGATTTAATGGCCAGTTGACCCTTGTGCTGTATCTCCCAAGTCTCTGAAGAGTTAAGAGCTCTGGCATTGACTGTAGCACAAAGGAAAGGCTAGCCACGGATTCCAGCGTTGCTTTTTATTATGTTGCAGCTGTACTGCACTCAATTCTACTTGGAAAAATTCCTGAACAAGAATCTATTTCCCTCACTTCACTTTTGGAATATGTACTGTTTTGGTTTTTGGCTCATCTTTGAAGCAATGTTCTTTTTGTCAGTATTGAAGGAATGAAGGGTATATTTAAAGAATAAACTGTTGGGATGTGTTTGGTGATTTTGATTTAGGATGTAGGAATAAGGTTCTCGAGGGATGGAAAACTTGAATTCTAAAAATAATGACCATCTAAATTTTGGTGGAGGTATTATTATTGCTTTGACTCATATGGTCTCTACTTGGTTACATTTCTACTTTGGAATGGGGCACTCATTTACGATGTAACAGTATTTATAGTAGTTACAAGTTCTTTCTTCCAGTAGTTATTTAAATAATGTTAATAAAATTCATATATAGCACAATGTATTAACTCTCACGCCTCGAAAACACATTAGCCAGAATTTAACTTCAAGAATTTAACAATTCTTGAAGATGGATACAAAGTCACTTGTGTGATTTGTAGGTGGTTGTAAATCCTGAATAAATTTTGTGTATGTGCAGATCACCTTTCTCTACCCTTCATGTTTTCCAAAAGACAGTTCTTGATTTCTGTGTCCTCTATGGGACCTTAACAGAGCTAAAGCTTGAGAAATACAGCGTAGTTTCTCCATAGAACATCCACAGTGTACTTATGCCACTGAATCCCTACTGTATCAGCTCCACAGACTCAGGAATTGCATTACAGCAGAGTTTGGATTTGGATCTAAATATTTTTTTTTGTAAAAATAGCTACCTGGAGAGAAGTCAGCAACCCAGCTCAGTTATAGGCTAACATTACCAATTTATTCATTGCCTACAGGCACTTATACATATGTAATGGTTTGCTTCACTGCAGTGTAAAGGTAATCCATAAAACAGAACAGAATTTTTCAAAGAAGTTGCCCAAGTTCTGCTCTTTATTTGTATTGTGAGCTACAATTATGAAGTTGGAATGTAAAATTTTTGACAATATATGAAAAGAAAGTTGCCCCTAAAATAGAAAAATCCAAGGTAAGAAGACTCATTCTTCATCAGGGTAAAGTAAGGACCAATCCTCACTCTAAGGGAGAAAGATATTCCAGATTTCATTTGAAATCGTCTGCTTTCAGAATTAGGGATTTTTTTTTTAACTGATCAGGAATCAGACTTTTCATGATAGGCTAAAGGTTTTTAATATCTGTGCATAAAAACAAGGAGTAGATAAAGACCAGTGTTTAAAAAGTAAACTTCTGGCTTTTGCCTTGTATTGAGTCAAGTGACAATATATTGTAACACCTGAACAAACTATAATAAGTTCTCTACAGCAAGGTACACAATGTCAATCCCTTAACCGCACTTTTAAAATGAGGTATTTTGATTTGCAAACACAGTTGCATAGTTTCCAAAATAAATCCATTTTCTTCCCTTTCTCTACTTAAGTCATTAATTTGTATTCTCTTCACTTAATTATGTTGTTGGTTTTCCAGGAAAACAGAACATTTAATCTCTAACTAAATCAGAAAAGTAAGGATTTCTTACTGCATCCCTAATCTGACCAATGCTTCTAAATTTGTCAATTTATGTACCTTCTTGCTCTCTTAAAGTACAATTTCTCTCCAGAAACAAGACTTTTTTATGGCAAAAGAGCTTGAAATGGTTCATTCCACTTACTGCCTGATAAGATTTTGGATTGAGTACATTTAAAATATTCTTTTATTGCCCCGTAATAGATTTTAGACAAATGCATTTGTTTTTGTAGTGATCAAAGAGATATGGATACGTTTGTCATCTGTTACAGATCTGGATGTAAAACAAGGAAAGGAAAGCTCCCTGATAGATTTAGCATGAAGCTGTTTACACCCATTTATGGATATTCAACTAGTTTACAGCAAAGAGGCCCTGGTCTGGCAAAAGTGACATATTCGTATACTCAACTTCATTACCATGATCAAGAAATGAACTTTCTAAGATTAGTTCTCTATATACCAGCTGAGAACACATTTTAGATTTTGAATTCCTGAAAACTTCACTGAGGCTTGATTGCCTGTTTGTCCTGATTCTTGCATCAAATCTAAAGTTCAGGAAAAGGTTTGTCATTTGTAGCATGCCTGTGGATGACACAGGCATCAATGACTGCACTGGGAAGACAGCATAAGAAAGCCTAAGGGAAGAAGTACCTCCTGTGAAAAGGTGAAAAACACTCAGTAAAAAGACTTGAAGACTTGAAGGAGACTGCATTGCCAGTGCCTAGTAGAGGGAGTCGGGAGGATGAAGTGACCTACTCCAAGTGCAGGATGGCATTTTTTGATGTTTTTTCCTCTGTCCTATGTGAGAATGAGAATAAGGGATTCTATTAATACTCCTTAGTAACTCTTTCATTACTTGGTCTGCATTTGGTAATCCTAATACTCAACTGCTTTTGTTTAGGGTCTCTGTTAGCTCTATAGCTGTAATGCAAAAAAGTCTGATTTTAAAATACTGTTTATGTTATGATGTTGGCACAAAAATATTTTAAAATCACAGTGTACACACTGAGTCCAAGGGCTCTAGGCATGTTTTTCAATATATTTAAAGAGAGGTTCTTTACACAAAAATATAATACATGTCCCAAGCCACTTAAAGAGTTGGAAAAAGTGAATATTTTGCATCTGAATAAGGAGCCAGATTCACAGTATGAGATAGTTATTATATATAAAATTTGACAGAGACTAAAATATCTACCCATTTACTTGTTTTCAGAGTGTGCTTATGAAATGTAAGCCTTCTTCAATACATTTTTGTGTTGCTGTGTGTGCATGTCTACGAATTTCTAACCTATTTTATTTACATAGAAAAGAGGAAGTTTAAAAAATGGGACAGAGAAGGTTCCTATTTTGATTATTTCAGGAAATACTTGTCTTTAAAGATAGATTTAAATTGGTTCAATTATTCAAAGCATATAAAAAAGAATCTTGAAGTCTCTGAGAAATTCTATTCAAAAGTGGCCAATAAAGTGAGTTTTATAGCTAATAATATATCACAGCTTTGATACCAAGAAAGCTGTTAAAGACACTGCCAGTCATTCGTTTGCTTCCAGTTCAAATGCAGATCTTTATGGGGATGACATCTCACTACCCTGACATCTGGAATGTAGCAACAAAATGCTGTTGGCTCAAAGAAACAGGAACAACATGTAATATTCATTGCCAGTTGTCACTTAGCTACATAATGTGTACAGTGTAGGGAAACTCACATCAGCCATACCTACCCCAAACAAACAAAAGATCATTTTAAGATCTTATTTTGAAATTAAGGCAAATGATGGCATTATGCCACCTTGGAAAGTTTTCTGTTAAAAATACAGTTAAATGAAAGTGCATAGAAAAGAAGTTCTGGTTCATTCCACAAGAGTTGATAGAAGGCGCCATTTGCCTTTACATTTCAATTCTGATAGGTCTCCCTTGGGAACAGAAAGCAGATTCAAAAACTTTCTTGGCATGTTATCAAATTGGTGTTGGACTTGTTTGCAAAGTCACAGGATTATCCAGCAGCGGAGCAGAGCTTCTTTTTTTTTCCTCGACTTTTTACTTGATTTCTTAACTGCCATCCTCTTCTTTTTGCTTAAATGTGTTCCTTCTCCCTGTAGATGTAAAGGGACTTATGTTCTGAATAGACCATTACATCTGAGTGGCAAAGTACAGTATAGCACTGTTCAGAGAAATTTAGTTTCCAAAAGCAGCATAATGGTGTCAATGGGCTTATCAGCCTAAGCAGATTCACCATTTTGACTTGGCTTTTGTTCTGGCGGAGAAGAAATAGAGAAAAGTTTAAAATTCAAGTTTGCCCAAGGCAGATATGCTAAACTAACCTAATATTTCATTGCATGGTCTGCTAGGTTTATTTTAACTGTATTTCATCTATTTAACTTTGGGGTTCCGCATCTGTAAAGGGCCTGTAAGGCAGGTAAGAAGCTGGTTTGAAGAGGAATCACATGTAACATGTTACATATGAAAACTTAACTGTTAAAGAGGCAGGAGTCACAAATAGAATTCAACTGAAAACAGTTCGGAGTCTTACCTTGTATAAGGGTGTCCATTTGGTTACTCTATTTGGATGAATGTTAGCTATGTGCCAGAATAAAGGACCTTGTGGACCTGCAGAAATGAAACTGAAAAGCCTAAAGAAACAGTGATAATAACATCTTATAGCAGCCAGGAGCTTAACAGTAAGAAATGTTGAGAAAGACAGCAGCATTTATCCAGTACAAGTGGACTACGTGCTGTCAATGCAAAAGCAGTTACTAATAAGACAAATGTACAGTGGTGCATTGGGAATTTGAAATGAGTTAGAGGAGTACCAAAGTCATTGACAAAACATCTGTGGAAACCTTTGTTTCCACAGTGTGCTGTGTTCAATTCTGGAGAAATACGTTCAAAAAATAGGAAATAATGTAGGATTAATATGAGTATTTGGAGGAATAGAAATCCTGTTTTATAGCAGGGCTTTTTTTTTTTTTTTTAATAAATACACAAAGATGTGTAAGCAATCAATTTAAAATATGTTGGTAAAGAAAAGAAAAAAATTAAGAATTCTGAGTGATACATTTAAATTTGAAATTACAAGAGAAAAATCACCGCAGGAACGAGGTTCTGCCACAGTGTAGCTGAAAAAACAACCTAATTGGTGGCAAGGGAGATTCTGATATCTTTTGTAAATGCATTACGTGATGTGTTGGCCTATGACCAGACAAGATAGGATAGTCTGGTGTTTCCTTTTACACGTGATGTGTATTCAGGCAAACAAACCAGCAAGACCTAGCTATACTGTAGTTCTGAGGAAATAGTAAGAAGAAATATCTTACTAGAGAATTAGTAAACTAAAGATAGATCATTTTTAAAATCTGTTAAGACCCAAAATAAACAACTGGAATGGAAAAGAATTTTAAAAAAGAGAAGTAACATGGGATAGTCTATACTAATCTCCTCTTACCAAAGCTCTTAAGAAGAATGATTAAAAATGATTGAAGTGAATGACTAAAACCAGGTGCAAGTGTAATGAGCTGCAAATGGCTCAACTGGTAGCTGCCCTTCATAAATTCAGAGCTTAGGGAAATGAGGAATAGTCGCAACCCTGAACCATCCTGCAGAGATACTGACTAGGGGAGCTACTAAGTGGATGCAAGAATGCAGTCAGAGGTAACAAATGGGGCATGTAGGGATGGAAATAAGTAGCTTTCTAACTGAATTTAAAAATATTTATGCTTTCATTTCCTTTCTTCACTGAGACAAATTGTCTAGTTCTCTGCAGCCCAGCAGGATTGCTTGGATGTCTCACTAAACTTAAAAATTTGCCAGTGATTTGAAGTACGTGAGCTTTGATAAAGGCACAATAATATCCTTCTGGTTATGGTAATCTTGCTTGAATCTCTGATACCTCTCTTACATCGCTAAATCCACTGGAGAGGGAAATATGTATCTTCCCATTTCAACAGAGATAGGTTGCCAGATACTCCCAACAGCAAATTATACAACAGCTTTCCTAATTATGGAAGTTGTTAGTTTTGGCAACAACAACAGAAATTTATTCATTACAGTCGGGCAGGAATCCACATTTCCCATTTTAGGACAATTCTCACATTATTGTTTTGTTGTTGTCATCATGAATCAGGTCAAAAAGTGGAAAGAAAAACAGGATGCTATCATAACCTTGACATCTTATTTACTGCAAACAAGGCATTCCTGCTGAAGGATCTTTCTGTGTGTTAATTGGGCATTTCCTGATAAACTGCATTTCAGCAGAAACACCAGTCAGTTCTTGTCTGTATCATATGTAAATAACAAGTTGTACTTGCATATGTACAATAAAATCATATATATATGACTTAATTCCTGTCCTTGTTTCATATTTGATTTGTTTTCTGATCTCCAGCTTTCCTTTTCTTCCCTGTCAAGTCATTATTCCTGTCAATGATAAGTTAATAGTTTAATTTTAAAATAAAACTCATACTCTGCCTCCCAAGTGTATAAGTATTATGTCATCTGCACCAAGTATACAGCTGAGCATATTGGCTTCTTTTTTTTGTGTTTTTTTTTCTACATTGGGGTATTTGTTGTGGAAAGTGAGAAATTGATACAATTTGAGCTAAGAGCAGGACATATGGAAAGTCTTTGTAAGCTCCTTCATAAAGAGGACAGATGTTCCATGCAACTATATTTGCAGTGTCCTGCAGATGCTGTTGTACACTTATTGTAACAATGGGAGTAATAATATGAAGCACTGTGACATACTTGAAAGGTGTGATGCTTTAACAGAGGAAAAAGAAACTGTGGAAAGAGTAAAAGCATAATTCCACTGAAGATCAGGGCAGAAAATCACATTGACTTTGAAAGACTGCATAGGCTACCAGCATTTGTTTATTTATTTATTCTGTTAAAGACTAAGCATTGAGACTTAAAAGACTTTGATAAGTCCAGATGGCGCTTCGTCTTGTTTCACTGACATTGTGGTGGGTCATTGGCACAGAGCAACACAGCCGGTTGCTGACATCACCACCCAACTATCTTAAACCAGAACTGAGTCAGCTCCAAATTGCTCCCACATACTTTTCAGATATGCCTCCAAAATATTAGAGAGGAACAAAGTATGACCAGAAGGTAAATATTTTGATCTGCGTACTTTTTTCCTGCGCAGACCTTCAATCCAAATTCCAATTAGCTTTGTCTTTGAGCAGGCAGGAAAAAAGAAATCTAAAGTTTTCAGTTTCCTTCTTCAACCAACAGATCAATGAAAACATTATGTAATACTAAAGGGTTTTTTACAGCTCGTTATCATTCCTGTCAGTAGTTTGCTTTATGAATTTTTTTGCCTATTTTTGAATGTGTTAACATGCCATGTTTCATTCCTGTTCCTCTCCCCTTTGACTTTCTCTTTCTTCTGAGTGAAGATCAGTACATTTGACATATGCTTATATTTTCTAGAATTTTTCTGCCTATATGTATTAATCCTGGTGCCTTAAGTTTATCAACAGATTGCATTTCACTTACCATAGTATAATCAGGAAATTCAAAGCTTCTAATAGATGTTAAGTGTGGGGTAAGATGTTGTAACAAGCTATTATCCATTGATTATAACTATCTGTTATTCATTTTGCCTTTCAGAATGCTTATGTTGCTTATGACATTTTACTTGATTGCATGAAATTCAAATGCTTTTGTACTCTGAATAGATAATAAACTCTTCTGCATGCAAGCAGGGCGTGTATCTGCCAGCTAAACCAATGGTGGAACCCACAAAATGGGGACACTAATAAAATCATCCAGCTTGCTTATTTTTTTGCTCAACATGTAGCTTAAGCATCACATGTTGCTCACAGTATCTGTGACTTCTTTTTTTTTTTTTTTCTTACAGCATGGTTAACAACAACTCTTAAAAAAATTATCTGCAAGACAAAAGAAAAAATGATTAAAGAATAACAACATATATGAAGGTTATCTGTTACAGATGGTGTGTTCCTCTTCTTTGCATAGTTCAAATTTAGAGTAATAAGAGAGGAGCTGTATATCACCTGTTTTATCTGTGGTGTGATCCTGCAAATCATTTTTCCTGATTGTAGGATCTTCTGCAAGGAGTGTTTAGCTATCTTTAGAAATTGTAAGTGCATGGGTATTTGTAGAGCAGATGTCACCCATAGGTATGTCAGAGGTAGGTTTTTATTTCTTGAATCATACAGAAAAATACCAGTGTCTTTTAAATATCAAATAATGGCATTGGAATAGGCTAGCATGATTCACCTTCAAGAAACTTATGTACTGTTTTAATCCTTTGTTCAATTTAAAGGGAGATACTCTGCTCACAAAATACAGTTCCTATATGATAATTTATTTTTAGTAGTTAATTTATACATTATGGAGTGCAAAACATGTGGTATTATAACTGGACTATTTTAAACAGTTTTTCCTTCATTTCCATTCTCACTCATGCCACTTTCACCTCAGTGGTCAACATCATTGCTCTTAGTGGAGTTTAGGACAAAATTTTCACTTAGTTTAGTCTCACAGAAAAAGAATTCTTCCATTTTACTGATTATTACCAAATACGGATATTATTCTTTCCTTGCACTCTTTATATAGGCAACTATTTTACCAGAAGATCAAGAATGCTCCATAAGCTCAACTGAGGTTAGATTTTGTTATTGTAATGCCTCAATTTGTGTCCTTCTTTCATCCTCAGGTCCCCTGCTGTCATCCCTTGAATGACCACTAGTATTTCTAATTCAATAAAATTCTGTTTCCATTGAGACCTTGCTTTGGTCATACTCCATAGCTTTGCTTAGAAATTAATTTTTCCACACTAATCTTTGGAATCACAGATTTATAGGAGTTGGAAGGGACTTCTGGAGATCATCTAGTCCAAACCCCTGCTAAAGCAGCACCTCTAGAGTAGGTTGCAAGGATGACAGTAGTATTCTCCAAAAATGCTGACAAATGGAGACTTCCTGAAAATCACTAGAAACAGCATCCTAGATTAGGAGCCAGAATCTTGCCTTCCTTACCCAAGTACAGAGGTATATTAATTTCATTTTGGATGAGTATTAGGACTCTGCCAACTTCTGAGCATTGGTGATGAGAAACCTGGGTGCATGCTGTGTGAACTGGTTGCATGAGGAACTGAGAGGGTATAAAATAAAGAAGGGATTTCTGGCTCTTCACTTTAACAGCTGGGCATGCCTGAAGGCAAGGACTACTGTAGTTGCTCTCAAATGGATAGTAGGTATCTGTACCATGAATTAGTGGGGTTTATGAAGTTATAACTTCAGTGTAGTGTGCTTCACTTTTTTTTTAAGAAATAGCTGTTTCTTTAAACCCTTTTTTCTTTTTTTTTTTTCCACCCTCTCTAAAGTGAGGGTATGGGAGGTTTGTGAGTGGAGAAATCTTGCTCATTCTTGAGTGCCCAAGTGGCTAATTTAGTTTCACAAATTACTGAGAAGGAGCTCAGCTGGGGTCATTTAAAGCTTGGTTTGTGTTTGCTTTTGTTATGTTTCTGTAGAGCCTCTTGAAATTGTCTCCAGAACTTTTTACTGCACCTGGCAGAAAGTTGTGTTTGCTTTCCAATCTCAATCTAGGAAATTAAGGTTTTCCCAAATGAGACTGTTTTCTGTCGTATTTATGCCTTTAGAAATGTTAACGAGAACTCTGTCCCTTCTTGCTGTACTGGCCCATGGCAGATCCCCAGAGCAGCATCAGTATGATCTTGTTAGACCTGAAAGTTTTATTTCACCCAATCTTTGCAGAAAGCTGCATCAGTAAGATAAAATGCTAATGCTTGTTTTTACCAAGTTGCTCAAATGCTCAGTGAACTCATTTTCTGCAGTCATGACGATTAGCATGACTTATTAACATGACTTTTGTCATAATAATCAGTTCCTCATCCCATACTAGTCCTAAAGTTCTATTTTGTTGCCTAAAGTGGTTGCATTTATTGTGTTTCAGTTTTACTAGTTTTAAATAAATTATAGTTCCTGAGAAAGACTATATAATTCTCTAGTAATACATATCTAGCTGCCATTCTCATCAATATGAATGATCTCTTTCTGCTGAAAATATTCCATCATCTTACCCTTTGTGTATTTCATCCTCATACAGACACTTTGTACCTTGCTCCTGCCAAGACTTTCCCATATGTCCTCTGAATCTCCAGCTTGCCGAGGTGGTTTAACACCTAAGAGCAGTTAGGGATGACCACACTGTTCCTCTCTCCCTCTCCTCAGTGAAACAGGGAGAAAATATGAGGAATGAAGCTTGTGGGTTGAGATAAGGACAGGTAGATCACTCACCAATTATTGTCATTGGCAAAATGGGCTGGGCATAAGGGAATGAGTGTAATTTATTCCTTATTGCTAACAGACTAGAGCACTGAGAAACTCATCCATGCTCTTCTACCATCTCTACCAAAGTGACACAGAGGAATAGGGAATGGGGGCTGCGGTGACTTGTTAAAGCTTTGTCTGTGCAGTTCCTCCTTGGGCACTCTCTGCCCCTGCTCCATGTGGGATCCCTCCCATAGGATGCTGTCCTTCCCAAACTGATCCGACACAAATCCCGCAGGCTGTGTCTCTTGAAGAACTGTTCCAATATATGGTTCCATACTATAGGGCCCATCCTTCAGCAGTGCACTTCTCCAGCACCTGTTCCCACAGGCAGCAGCTTCCCCCAGCTCCCCTGTAGCTCCTGAGCAGGCTGTCCATGGCTGCAGCCTCCTCCAGGTCACATCCAGTGCTGCACCTTGGGCTCCTCCATGGCTGCACGTAAAGATGTGCTCTTTGTGGTGCCCATATACTGCAGGAGGACAGTCTGTTCCACCATGGGGCCAATCCTGGGCTGCAGGCAGCTTCTACTCTGCACTGGTAGCAGCTCCTGCCCTCGTTTTGCACCAACCTTAGGGGCTGCATGGTTGTTTTGCTCACATTTTTTCACCTGCTGTTGTGCAGCACTCATTCCTCTTCTTGTATCTGCTCTCCTAGGGTCACAACAAGTGTGCCTCAGCTCTGGCAGCAGCAGGTCTCTTTTGGAGCAGCTGGAGCTTGCTCTGAGCTGACACAGGACTTTTCTTACAGAGACCATTTCTGCAGCTCCTGCTACCAAAACCTTGCTTTGTAAGCCTGACACTTGTCTTTATGCAATTCTGTCTGGGTACTTCCTTCTATCTCCCCTTACCTCAGCCTCTGTTCTAAGTTCTTTGTGTCTTCTTCAAACCCTGGACCTTCCCTTGTTTCCTCCTTTCTACTTGTGGGACTCACTGCTCTTTTATTCTTCACTATTTTCTACTCTTTTGTGAAGAGGCCTTGAGCAGCCAGTGGGTAACAGATGTGAAGTGTATGGCACTCATGGGTGCCACATACTCAGTGGTGGCCCCTTACATCCTCAGCACAAGACACCCACATTGCTAATGTTTATATTGGCCTTTGCAGCACAGCCAGAGGCATTCTCTCATCCTCTTAACATGCTGGACCTAGGCCAGGACATTGCAAGAGTGAGAGTGGCACAATTTGATTTTAATGACTGTCTGTCATATGATGCAAAGTTTTTTTTCATATTTAAAGTATTTAAATACGTTCACATAAAAAATGCAAATGTGGAATTTGAGGAAAAGTTATGGAATGCAGTAATGAAAATGACACCAAAAAGATTGTGCACCAAATGCTCTTTAGCTGCTTCAGTTTCCAAACCAGTTTGTGAGATTAACATAATACCTTTTTCAGCTTACCCAAGGTTAAGACCAAGAGAATGTCTTCCTTTCTTCTTCTGGTTCAGATGGCTGTCAAAGTCATGCAGTGTGTCTGCACTGGGCAGCCTGTTCTTTTCTATCCCAGTAAAACAAGCTTACTTTTTTTTCCTCAATCTTCTTCACATAAAACGTATTTTATTTGATAGGATGTTAAAAAACAAACCTGTTTTGTTTTGTTTTTTAAAGATCTAAGCTGTTTCTTTCTACCTTCATCCTTGTGTTCTTTTCCCCAACATAGTCAGCACATTCTGACTTTGGTCTGCTTTTTTTGCTGTTGTATTTTTCTAAAGATAAAGTGGTAAACATTGAACTAGAAATAACTGTGGTACAAACTTTTAACTAGAGTTGGAGCTACTTATTGCCTCCAAGCACTGGTTTAAAGTTAAACGTACTATAATATCTAAGGTAACTGGGAGTAGAGCCTGAAAAGTAAAGTTAACCTCCACACAAACTTATTTACTTTTGAGTATTTCTTTACTTCTTATATCTCATTCTTCTAAGGATGAGAAAGAAATCTCTTCAAATTGGCCAAGTATTCTGGTGAAGATCCAGGCCAAAAACGTAATTCAGTTCTACACATAATTACTTATTTAAAAAAAAATCACCTAATCACCATATACTTTTGGTTCCCCTTTTGAATTTTACCCTCTTTTTTCTTTTCTTTTCTTTTTCTTTTTTTTTTTAAGAATATTGTATTCTGGGCCAGTATCCTAAACTTGGTGTTGGGATCACAGAATCACAGAAGTGTAGGGATTAGAAGAGGCTTCTGGAGGTCATCTATTTCAACCCCTTGCTAAAGCAGGTTTCCCAAAGTAGGTTATACAGTAAAATGTCCAGATGGGTCATGAGTATCTCCATAGAAAGAGACTCCATAATCTCTATGAGCAGTGTGTTCCAGTGTTCAGTGTATTTTTCCAGGGATCAGTGTAGTCTTGGGTGTAATGCTCGGGGATGTACTGGAGACTAATGAAATAATGATATTTGGTGGCATCAGCCCTTCAAACTTCCACATTTCTACTCATGAGATTTCTGTGATTACTGGAGGGCTTGCAAACATTGTAAAGTCAGAGTTGGCCAATATGATGGGAATCCTGAATTACACATATATTTGTGAATATACAGAGACTATGAAGTGCCACTGTGAGATCTTATGTCTTTATCTTGGGAGCCAGCAGCTGCAGTGCCAAGCATATTTGGCTTTGTACAGAAGAGAACAAAGAAAATGAAAAAGAATAACTACTTGTGGATTAACTTTTCCTGGAATATCCTTGTTCAGTACAAAGCCATTTAAGGTCCCAGAAAACTAGCACTGATTAGTAGAACTGTTTTTATAACAATTGGCATTAATGATGCCTACAAACAATATTTTTTAGTGAATTATGTCTTTGGGCATTTCTGAGTAGTGTCGTAATCTATCCAGAAAGGTAGATTTGTAAAATCCTCCTATAGTGTGGCTACTGTGAGCCATAAATTGTTTCCTCTCTCATACGTTTCTTAGATTTTACAAATATACTCCAGATGTTGAGTTGAGTGCATCTTGAGTGCCTTTCCTCTGCAAATCTAAAAGACTAGATCTCACGGCTTCATTAATGTCCTAACGGTGGGAATTTTCACTCCCAGGAGGATGAAATGACTTCCCAGCATGCACAGAGTGAGCATCACCTTGTTCCTCCTGAATTCCCATCCTACATCTTAAAGAAATCCCAAAATGTCACTGAGCAGGATAAAAAATTTGGATGTGTAAGGAATTAAGGCCTGGGCTCTAGTTGACAGAACTCCTTTATTTGAGACATAAAAGGGTTCTCTGATGGGGGACAGTAAATGTTAGTCATAATATGTGATTTTATTAAAACCACTCAGAGGGCATCGGACAAATGGAATAAAGAAGCAAATACAACAATTAGCAACAGATTTGCAGATGTTATGTAAATGGACATAAATGCCACAAAACCCCAAATCTCCAATAATTGTAGGAAACATTAAAGTTTTGGAAACATTTTCCTGGAAATATGACAAACGGATGTCACAGGCCTGGGTGTTGGTGGGCATACCGCACTTGCATAGATCATGCAATGTAGCAGTAAATTTGTCATGGTACTGTGTTTGTGTTGGTTGCTGGCATAGTGTTAACTCTCCAGTGTGCCTCCATCTACACCTGTCAGGCCGTCTTGGGGGCTTGTCTCTGGAGAACCCGGAGTACTGGTCAGATGGGTAGTCGTGGGAGGCTAATACTTTAAAATGGTAGTTGCTCACTGTGTCCCGCAACGGTCTCTCTGCACTGCTGTTCTTTGCTGTCTGACTTCATCCAGAAACAACAATGGAGATTTGTTACAAGTGGTCGCATTGCACTACTGCATGCTAGCCCAAATTTCATATCAAGTCTTACTTCCCTGAGGTTTGCGCAGTAGTCTATCTAAATTTTGTTTCATTTTTGGCTTCGTATTGTCCCTCAAAAAAGAAAAGTTAAAATATGCTAGTATCATTAAAGAACAACAATAATTCTTTTATGTCTTTGTTAACTTTATCTAACTCTAATGGCTAGAGGAAACAAACTCCTCCACAGCCCTCAGGATAGCAAAGGTAACTTTAGAGATACACAAAGCTGGAAGATTAGATATAGGGAAGCCATAAAAATGTATTCCAGCAGTTTTTCATCCAGGGTGGTTATACATCTTGTTAACAGTATCCCCCAGTTCATAAGTGATCCGTATTAAAGCAGGTAATGAAATACAGGAGAAGATCAAGGAAATACAGGAGTGGGCTGGGGGTAACATGACACGTCTTTCCTTGGAAGAATTTAAGAATGGGTTAGACATATATCTCTGAGAAATCAACCAAGTATAAAGCATTCTTATCCACTGCTGGAAAAATCACTTCAGTGGTCTTAGGCTAGAACATCTGCCTATATATGTTGATATGATTGCTAACATCACAGTGGAATGCTACAAATATACAATATCAGAAAAATTTGAAATATTTTCCTAATCTGAAATTCTGAACTTCTGATATCTTCTGACTCTAATTCTTAGTCTTCTACATTTCCAGATCTTCCCAGTTTTTACCATGAATCAAAGAAACTCCTCTAAGGCATAGTTGCTCAATTGTGACTCATTGTAATGAGATTGCATACTAATAAAGCCTCCACACATTTTCAATCTTTTCTTCCTAATATTCTCTCTTTCGTGCTCTCTTCTCATCTCCATACTTGGCACTGTTACTCTTCTCTTTTTCAGCATTCTCTCTCTTCCTATTTTTACTTTTTTACTTATATATGAAGTCTTTCTCTGTAACAGGTCTATGCAGCTTTTTAGAATTGTTTGTTTTAATCATGCTTATCCAGGATAAAAGAAAATCTGAAATTTTTGACATTTCATTTTCCTCCTTTAATTAAAAAATATTTACATTTGAAACCAATGTCAAAGACAGGGAGTTGGGAATCTATTCAGACAGTGCAGTATCGAAAAGGGCTGTTTGCCAACCTGATTTCTTTAAAGTTTCTCTTTTAATTTGAGATGGCTTATACACTACCCAATTTGTATTAGCCAAGAAATGTGAAGATACACAGACCTGAAGAAACCAGAAAGAACTTCAAGAACATTCAGAAATCTAAAAGTGATGTGGTATCATGGTATTTTCCCTAACGGGCTTACTTCAGTACAGCAAGAGGAAGTCTTTCAGCAGTTTGAAAACTAGACCTACACCTTTTGAGTTAATCTGTGCTCTATAAAATAAATATTTCCATACCTCTGAATTTCCGGAGAAAATATTTCTGTCAAGCACTGAGGAATCACCATTTCAGCGGTTCTATATCTACGTGGCCATGTCTTCATGCCCTTTCACTCTGATGCAAAAGCTGTAAAATCAGTATCGTGGAACTATGACCAAATCAATTTGTACTGCTTGGATGTTGCTCCTTTGTGAAGAATTGTGTGATTGTTATCTTTGTCTTTCCATGTTGAACCAAGAAATAAAATTGGTATTCATTGAAAACTTGTCACAAACTCCATAGCCTGATTGAAGAATGGTAGCATAACACAAAGTTATAGCCTTTTGATATTTTCTAACAATATAATAGATCAAGATGGAAACTCATGATGATGTTGAATTACTATTGTCAGTAGCTGTTAGCAAATTAAGTCTCTGAGTTGATCAAACCTAAAGTCAATTTCAAGTAAGGACAATGAGGGATGAAAAAAAAACCCTAAAACCCCAAAAATTCCTCTTTGACATAAATTTTGCATTTATGGTCAATTTAGATTTGCAACACAAGCATGGGTTTGAAAATTACCAAAGTTTACAAAGGGATCATGTTGCCCATTGCCCTGCAGCCTGCTTTTGGGGAGTTTCATAGTATGAAACTTAAGCACATTGTCTACAGGCATTAATGGGATTTCTCAGAATTTACAGTGTGCAGCAAGGCCACTTCTTTCATGACAGTGGGATTTTAATTTAGCTTCCAGTTCACTCTTATTTTACTGAGATTTTGGGATTTGATAGAACACAGCTTCTTGACAGCCTAAAGAAAAGTTGGTGTCAGGTTAAGGCTTTACAGCCTGAAAAAGCAAGTATCTTAATTTACTTCTAAATTGCCCAGTTGTCCATTATTAACATTATTTGTTCTTTGGTGTATTACCTATTTTAGCACATGTCAGCAGTGACCATTTGGTCTGATAGATGCCTTTTGTTACATGTGTGTTTTAAATAATGAAGATAATAAATGTACCTTTCCTGTGTACAGACATGTAACCTGCTCTTTATAGAGATTTGAAGATGAAGCAGTGCCACTAGTTCATGGCTCTGCAACCAGTACATCAGAAAATGTAAAAACAACAAGAAATCAAACAGCCAAGTTATAAACCATAAGCCTTCATAATACTGTAGCTTTGGCAAGCTGAGAGCAGAAGATCTAAAGATGATGCCATTCTGACACTTTTTTCCCTCTGTCTTGGTGATTGTAAGTCAATTCTTGTTGGTTAGTATTGTACTGAAGTGAGACTGAAAGGGATATTTGGGGAAATAAACCTTGTTTACTCTGAGGCTTACAAAAAAAAAAAAAAAAAAAAAGTAATACAATGAACAGCATGACTAATGATTTCCTATGGTTTTCTATATATCCTACTTTATACCATGGAAAAGAGACTCTGAAGATTTCTTTGTGTTTCATATTAGGTGTGCTGCTTTATGCATGGTTTATATTTTTATCTTAGTTGCACCTCTTTCTCAGGGACAATATCAAATGTTTGATATTTCAGCATTATCTAACTTTCCTTCTCATTTGGTCAAGGTTGACAAACAGGTTAAAAAGTTACCAGGAATAATGTTTTTTACTGAGATCTTTGATACCTATACAGTGGCTCTCATCTTCACAAACACTGATTGTCACGTGGAGGACATGATCTCATAGTTCACATGTTCTTAGGAAATCTGGCTAAAAATACCACACATTTGCACATGAATAATAGGCTTTGCCCAGGCCCCAGCTGTCACTGGGACAAGAAGGGAACAGAACAAAGAGAGTATGGTGGGAATATGGCATGAAAATTCCCCCTGGGCTTGTTTACATGAGCACAATTTGTCCTCTGGTTGCACCATTACAGATGTTCCATAAAATAAATGGACTAAAGAAAGGGATGGAGATTTCTGTTGGGTTCAAAGCATTTGGACACTAGCCATGAGTGCAGAACTGCAACAGGCTTCATGACTGAGGTAGATCTAGGCAGTTCTCACTCAGCTTGCAGCTGCCATCATCTGTTGTGTTATCCAGCTGGCCTGTGAAACTCGTATGTGTACAACAGAGCAAAATGGCTGACATAGCCACATGCTGAACAGGTGTCTCATGACTGTCTTGCCGGAGTGGGGACATCACATTCATACTCTGTATCTGAGAGTGAACTGTTGCTATATTTCTGTGCTTCTATAAACTAGAAATAATTTCACCAGTCTTAGCCTACCATTAATCTCCAGTGGCACAAAAGACAAAAAAAGAAAAAACTACTGGCAGCAGATGATTCTGTTTCACCTTTCTGTGAAAGGGAGAAGGAACTAAGCAAAAAAGGATTGTGCACCTTTCCCAAGACATGGATGAGCTTCCTAGAAAGTGCCTGTTTGGTATAAAGCAGGCTCAAATTGAAACCTGGAGAGAAATATCTTAGTAGTCTTGCTTAGTGTTTTCACAGAGCTAAATTATATGTCAGAGAAGCAAAATTTATTCGCAAAAGAAAATATCTTTTACAGGAGACTCACAGACAACTCAGCTGTAGTGCAGGAGACAGGGTTAACCTGCTGTCAGTTAAATCAAAGCAGAGAGTCATATAAGTACAAAAGAGTGACTTCCCCATTAAGGTCTTACAGAGGAAGAAAGAGCATTGTTTAATAATGAAGGCAAGAAACAGAAGAACTAGAAAAAATAGACAAGAAATTTCTGTAGAAAAGGGTGAGATGTATGTATCCCACATCACAGGTAACAAAAGAACTTATTTGTAAATACTTATGTAAGAAGTGTCACCTAATTCATCATCCATCTTCAAGATGCATCTGCTCAACCAAAAGGACAATTACACCTCTTGGGAAAGCTGGACAATCTGTTGTGGAGGACAGCCCTTGTAATTTGGTGATGCATTTCAAATATTTAGTTATTTAAGTATCCAGGAGTGAAGCCAGCATTCAGTGGTGAAAAAAGTCTGGCCATAACTGAATTAAAAAATTGTAAAAGTTTATTTTTCACTTTAGAGGCAACTAAGGTCCAGATGGAATATGTTTTTTTGGTCTAAATCCCAAACTATAGTGATTTTTGGCAGTGAAGAAATCTTTTGACCTCAGTGTCTTTGAGTCTATACACTTCTATGCATACAATGTATAAGAGTAGGATCAGCAGTATTATCGTGGAGGTTTTGCTCCATTTCCATCATAAAGGCACAATCTCACTGACAGTATCTGCACAATTCTTCTGTGTGCTCCAGTCAAGGGTATCATGATTGTCTTTCCAGCCTCATAGGTATTATTCTTCTAGGCCTGGGGTCCCCAACACAAGAAAGATGTGAAAGTCGAAAGCTGATCAGAGGGCAGGAGCAGCTCTCCTACGAAAACAGGCTGAGGGAGCTTGGCTTTTTCAACCTGGAGAAGAGAAGGCTCCAGGGAAACCTCATTGCAGCCTGCTTCATAGGATCTTATAAACAGGAAGAAGTCTGCCTTTTTACATGGATAGATATGTATAGTACAAGGCGGAATGGCTTTAAACTAAAAGAGGGTAAGTAAGTTTAGGTTAGATGTCAGGGAGAAATTTCTTGCTCAGTGGGTGGTTAAGATACTGGAAGAGGTTGCCCAGAGAAACTGTGGCTGCCCCATTCCTGGAGGCCAGGTTGGATGGGGCCCTGTACTATCTGATCTTGTGGACAGCAAACCTGCTCAAGGCAGGGGTGTTGGAAGATCCCTTCTAATCTAAGCCATTCTATAATTCTATGATTCCATGATAATGCAACTGACAGAAAGCTGTATAACAAGCTTTGTACCAAGTCTCACTATTTCATCATCAGATGAAAAGCATTCATGGACTGCTGATGCATTTTTCATGTTGTCAGATTCTTGTCTTTGGTTTCTGAAATCCTACAGTAGACAGCATCTTCCATGTCTCTGATCTACTTCCCCTGTCCATCGTGTATCAGCATTCACAGCTTCACATCTCTTATGTGCTCTCACAATAGCCTTATTGTGGTTATATGCTTTCAAAATAGTTTTGTCCCTTCCTTCCTACAGACCTATCAACTCAAAACCACAGTTAAACTGTCATGGCAGAAACAGATGCAAATTCACAAATCCATTTTTTCCCCCTTATTTTATTTTATTTTAATTTTATTTTATTTTTGTGGTGCACTCTTAGAGTCTGCAATCAATACCACTCTGGAGACTGTTTTTGTCTGGTTTTGGGAAATGGACAGGGTGTGGAGACGTCGCAGCTCTTGCTATACAGATTGCGGAAACACAATGGAAAAAATGGGTTGAGCCTTCAAAGGAGCAATGGTGCTTCACTGTCCTTGTTCAGCTGGAGTATTTATGTTGCCTAATATCCGACCACCAAGTGTCCAAATTCTTGAGACTCCTAAAGTCTCAAGAAAGAGAAAATTGCCTTTGCAACCAGTGTTTCAGGATACATACTGCTTTTAATTCCTCTGAAGGAATATGTTTATTTCCATTCCCTATGGTGATTGTAGGCTCCTAACATAGATACTTATGCTGTGAGCTTCAGGTCAGCTGATACAAATACCTTCATGATACCTAACAATATTAAAAGCTTATAGGTTCAGTTGTTTACTCTGCGGCCAAGAGAGTTGGGTAGTCACAGAAGGGAAGCCACATTCATTCTACTCATAGTGCATCTGAGATCTTAAGGTTACTTTTCTGTTCTGTACTGCAGTTTGTCTGGGTGCCAGTGGTGAAACCTATCCTTGTAAATTGTGAACTCTTTGGGCACAGGAATCTGCTGTTTTGGAATGTTGTGTAAATTACATACTACAAACGCAATAACAAAATGATTACTGATAATAAGAGAAACACTGTTGATATTACATGGTAAAGAGCCAGATATCATGGTTATAAAAGAAGTTATTTACCTCTTGATAAGAATTTTTAAATTGAAAATGAAGAATTGACATGGTATGAAAAATGTATATGCACTAGCAATTCTTTGTGATGTTTTGGATGTTTTTTGGGATATAAAAAGTGTTGTGCAAACTGAGGATTTGCTGTTCTGTAAGGTAATTTATCAGAAGAAAAAGTGTGGAACAGTAACTCTGAAATTCAGAGGAAGTGGTAAAATTTGCTTTGATCTAACTTCAACCTGTTTCAGTAATTGTGTATCAATATCACTTTCGTCATACAGAAGAGCCTGAATAAGTGGGAGGAAATAAAATAATAATGAGGTTTTCATCATGTTCAACTTAAACATAAAAGTAAACTGAAATCTTTTCATTTTTAATTGCCTTTTGATATTTAATTTGACTATTTGATTAAAAGATTCTGGGTTGACTCTAATAGTGCTGCTATTTGACATTAAAAGTCCTTTGTAGTAATGAGAGCAGCAAAAGAAATATCACAGATAGGAGTGCATACAATGTAAGAAGCTAGCTTTAGTACAGAGGTAGAGGTGATTAATACAAAAAAGAAAAAAAAACATATATATGAATTTTAAATGCTTGCTTTGGTGCTCTTGAATTAAAGAAATGTTTTCATTGTAAAAATTTAGTTGGGAAAGAGGTGCAACTAAGATAAAAATATAAACCATGCATAAAGCAGCTTCCAGTAGGGTTTTTTTTCAGTGTTATCACTCTTCTCAGTATTTACTAGGAATGTATTGTTTACTCAACTGACTGCAGTAGACTTTATATAAATGTAAAATAGATGTAGCTGAAAAAGCCAATTCCTTGTTATTCAGATAAATTCACCTGCAGGAGCAGTGAGATTGAAAGAGCTATTTACTATTAGGAAAAAAAAAAAAAGAAATAAAAAAAATACAGAAGTGGAATTTCTGTGAAGCACATCCACCTACAAGCTGAGCTGGTCAGTGTTTTGCGATGGCTGCTTCCTCTTTGGAAAGTTCTGCTTGCAGATTGATTTTCCTGGGAACAATATGTGAAAAACAGTGTTGTGCTGTCTAGAGGCTTGACAGTATTCCCTTGGGATACAAATGTGTTCATGTCCAGAGATAGCTGATATCCATTGACCTACCTCACAGAAAGATTTAGAAGGAAAATAACTCACCCAGTTCATCACATGGCTACACCACTCAGATTGTTTTGTTTTTCTGCTTGGTTTGTAACACAAAATTATCATAGAAGGGCCACAAAATTCTATTTTCAAGATTAACCACTCCAGGAAGAAGGCTTTTTTTTTCCTCCTAAACCGAGAAGTGATTTTTTTTTACAATATTTGTTTTAGTTTCTTTTGCCAAATGAAAAGAATCAACAACCCCCCCAAAAATCATTGCCAGTAGACTAAACTTCTCTGTTCTAGCTTGAGTAAATATATTGGATGTAAAAATAAACAGAATTACTCTCCTGCCATTGAAGCCTTGTTAGAGCATGTATGGAGAGTATTATTTCCAAGGGGTTGAAGAAAACTAAAACTAAACTAAACTAAAACCCTAAAACTACATTTGCATATGATGCAATTTTTCCTTCAAGTAGCCTTTGTTCTCATAAAGACTGACTATTCGTATTCATCAGGTTGAGGCATCACCACTGATTCCCTGTCCTACTGCTGCTCAGTAGGCTCTAATCAGTCAGTGCTCCAAACAAAGCAAGTCCATTTGCATCCCTGAACTTACTGGAGTTCAAAGTTCTTGAGGCAGAGGTGCCAACAGTTAGTGATGTGATGAATAATGCTCATGCTCATTAAATCTGTCACTAAAACCAGAGCTCACTTGTAACAAGACTATTGATGTTTGTGTAGAATGGACATCTGAACTGCAATGGCAAAAGCTAACCCTTCGTAGTTACTGAGCATCATGAGGCCAGCTGAAGTCCCTAGAAGTTCTGAGTGATAAATACTTCATGCAAGTGTTGGAAAAAGATTATTGCAAAACCTACTGAAGTATAAAGACTATCATTTATTCCAGCAGGCATCAGAAGAAGCCCCATGTGAATGAGTATCAGAGTATGTCTACATAGACTTTTGCAGGCAGAATACAAGTTTCTCAGCCCAAGATTTGAGCCAGCTGGATGTATGACAGCTCTAAACTGGAAGCCATGTAACTGCATTTAGTGTGGAGCCCAAACTAAAGCCCCCGCTGAAAGACAGAAAATATCAATTTGTGCTAAGCAGCATGCTCATCCAAGGATGCGTAGAGTGAATGCACATATGCTCAGAGTGCAGACAGAATGATTTCATGCTTGTATGCAAAAGACCACGTAGAAAAATGTCCTGAAAGGGGAAATGCATCTAAACTCTGATGTGAACATTTAAATATTCTCTCCTATGGACTTAGGGAAACTGAGGAAAAGGGGTAGATGGACCTTTTCCTAACACAATTTTTCCTGGTTTGTTTCTTTTCAGATGGAAAGATGAGAGATAGCAAGAGAGGCCTGCAGATAAAAAGAAAAAAATATTAATTAAACTAAATTCCAAAGCCACAAAATGATTGACTTTCACTGGTATGAGCTTTGCAAGCTCCAAAACAATACTTTAAAGTGTTTAATTTTTTCACATCAATTTTAATTAAGCTCTCATTAGGCTCTTGTGCCCCTAGAATTTGGCAGACAAATGAAGCTGGCTTGCCCAGTGAGTTTCCCAAGCTTGCACAGCTCTATTCCTAAGGAGATTTATCGCATTTTTTTCCTCCCCTTGAAAGAACCTTACATGAACCAATTCAAATGAAAAACACATGGACTAAAAAAGACTTCATCATGCCAGATACCTTTTTATATCCAAAGCAGTGAACTTGTAGTCAGTTTGTCCTTTCATGTGTTGTTTTTTCTGGCTTTGGGACCTAAGAATGATTTTTTACTACGTGCAGTAGTAAAACAACATATTATGCAATTCTATTTTTCAAGGAGAACACTATGTAATTCATAGGCTTTGCAATGCCACATTTTCTGTTCAACAAATACATAAAGTGACTTCTTTTCCCCTTATGGGCAGACATCAAGAAATTTATGTTCAACAAATGGTATTCTATCTTACCTAACTTGTTTTTTTTTTTTTGGAGTTTTAACTATTCCAGAAGTGACTGCATAGTGTATAAACAAGCAGCTTACAAACTCCATTTTCATCTCTGTTGGAGATCTTACCAGGTGGGACTGATATCCTTTATCCCAAGTCTTCCAATAAAAGCGTACAGGTGAAAACATAGTATGACCTGGTTGCAGCTCAACGGAGCTGATAAAAGAGAAAGACTCTCCATAAGTCCACATCACAGATTATCAAATCTGTTAAAATAATTTGCTGGAAATATACTCACTGGTTTTGAAGATGGTACTATCTTCCAAAGAAAGCTTTCATAACACTTTCGGTTTCTTACAGACAGTGTACAGAAGAAAGGATGGAACAATTGCTATGAACTTTTTAAAAATTGATGCCTTTACTTTGTAGCTTCAAATAAACAGCAGTAATTTCAGAAGACTAGCCCTCTAATCCTTACGTGGATTTATTTGATGCCTTGCATCTCTTAAGTATCAAGAGTCACTGAATTGTTGGATCTTATAGTATTTTTTATCGTACTGACAGACACATCACAGAGATGCTGGCTGAGACAGGGCTGTGCTCAGACACAGGTAGGAAGGAATGCTAAGCACACTTCAAATCGTGGCAAAGAAGTGAATATTCAGTCTGTCTTCTGTCTGTTTCATTACTTTAAGTAATGATCTTAAAAATAAATAAATAGATAAAAAGATAAAGCGTTGGAGGAGATGGAAAAAATACATATCGCTTTGCATTTTCCTTTGTCGTTGATATTGGGAAGGACAAATCTAACAGAGTGGCTAGCAAGAAGAGGGGACATAATGGGATTGAGTAATCTTCAGAGAGGACAAAAGTGTATTTTGCTTGTACTGTCCCCTCATAATGTACTCATTCTTTCAGCTCTTATCTCTAATCCCTCCAATTTAGATGCAGCCTGTAACTTCTCTTGCAAGCACACCTTCCTTTCTGAGGGATCCCTCATACCCATTCTGCTCAAGGGCTATTGCATGTTCCCAGTTGGAGGTTTTATGCAGTCTCATGTACACTGGTAAAACAAATGCCAGTGGCATTTATTAATGAGAAAAGCATACCAAGATTATTGTCCAAGTGAAGTGAATGATTTAAGATATGTCACATTAAGGTGTTATTAATTGTTTCAAAGTGTTCTATGCCATGCACACATGAGGTAAGAAGCCTCCTGGCATTATATCAGACTTCACTGAGCTGCAGCATTTTAAATAATTTGAAATGCAAATATTCTGTGTATTATGACTCACTCTTTTTACCACAAGTGTTGGTGACTGTTTTGATCAGAGAGGAAGCTATGTGAGCTCCATTGCCATTCAGAGTTCAAATAGGGAAGGTGGAGAAGTTTAGGAAATAAATAGAAAGATGCAGAGAAACTGGTACATCTTTACCTCCTTTCAGTGCTGCTGTACTTCATGCTATCCCTAAGAACTGGGGAGTATGTTTTCTTTCTTTATAGGTTTATATTACATCCTCTTCTCTGTGATATGTGTCTATGATTTTGGAAGGCAAGATCGAAGGATCTTTTGAAACAAGTAATTTATTCAGTGGCATTTCTACATTTTTGTGTTATAAAGATCTCCATGCTCTTTCAGATTATTTAGGAATATCTGTTATATCTGAGTAACAAGCCAGGGTGACTTGTGCTCTATGTATTCTGTACACTATTTGTTTTGAACACTGATAATGTGTAAGCTATCTAGTATCTTGCCCAGGCATGTTATAATTCCTTTTCCCTGACTAGTTGTGCATGATTTCTTTGATCAGTCTGCTGCTCTGAAGTCTTCATGTGAATTTCAACTTCACTTTCTGGAAATATTTTGCAATATTTAATTAAAATTTACAGTGAATATCTCTTTTTGCAAGCCAGATTACAAGAATACTTTCTGGGTGAGACTTCATGGAAGCAGTACGAATAATTTAATTTGACAAGTCAGAAAAAGATTTTTGTGGAAAATTGAAAGTTTTTTGCCTACCCCTACTTTACCACAGTGTATGTACAATGTTCCTGTTAAATGCTCAATAGGTTAATTTACTTTCTAAGTGTACAGAACACTGCACTGTGGTTAAAACAATTTTTTTATTATTATTCTTTTTGCCATTTTCTGGATCTTAAATAAAGAAAATATTCTAATTTAATTGTAAAGAAATTGAAAGTTGGTTAGACAGAACCTCTTTGTAATCTTTTGTTTGAGACACAGTGGAAAAATAATGGGGATGGGAAAAATTACATTATACAACTTACATTTGCCAGGGTATTCACCGCCATCTTTCAATATTTCTTACTGCAAATCTGATGACTGCTTTAAGACAACTGCCTATATAATGGCTATCATGTGCAACACCCAGGAAGGAAATGGAACAGGCAGAATTATCAATGTTAATTGTTGGCACAGGGGTTGCTCCTCAGCAGATGTTATCTGCCAGTTTAATCCTGAGGGCTGGAATAGGTATGAAGCCACTCTTCCAGCTCAAGGGGAAGTGTGCTATTCTGTCCTTGATACAGCTTGAAGACTTCATGTGAAGCTGATTTTATGTCTCTGGGAAGCTAGAAGACATGGAGACAAGAGCAAGAAATGCCATTGCCTAGACTACTAGTTTCACCAAAGGGGAAACATTCACTTTGCATTTTTCAGGTTGGCTGGGCTGAGTAGGTTGCCTCGCTGATGCCCTCAGTGTGAAATGTGCAGACTGTTTTCACAGCTGATGTCCAACGACTGCACTAAGAACATGGTTGGAATAATTCCAGACTGGGAAATTTCAGGGGATGCCATATAAAGGGGATAGTAAACCTTTTCCCCCAGCAGACAAAGAAAAATGTACAGATAAAACACATGGTTTTCATTTGTCCGATATACCTTACGCAAGCTGAGTTCATTCTGAACCAGATGACCGCTTCAGGTGGCTAGAGGGAATAATTTCATTGTGCAAATTCCCTGTTAAGGCTTTCCAGTCATATTTTGTGTGCGAAATAAAAGTACATCTGTGTTTAATTTTACCAGTTTGCCATACATCATATCCTCAGAAGAACCCCTCAACATCATGCAAATTAAAGCAAGAATTCAGATGATTTGCATACATGTTTTTCTGGGTTAGACATTACATTGGAATGCATTGGCAGTGAGTGGCTGTGACTAATGTAACAGAGCCTTACATTTAACATAGTACATTATACAGTTTTATGCTCAGTAATGTAATAATTAGTTTGTCAAGATATCGTATTCATTTCAGATTTAAATAGTGTTGCTCTCTGCTGGTGAGTTTTGTGAACTACGCATTTGTTTAATACGAAAACAGCCCATTCAGATTGTCGCAGAGGTGAGACTTCAGGGCCCATTGTACAGATGAAAGCCAGGCTCATCAAAAGGTGGGGTTTTTTTTTTTTTGTTGTTTTTTTATTTTTTTTTATTATTATTATTATTTTCAATCTCATTCCTTCTTTTCTCTGGCAGAACTTACTCCCAAAAATTCTTAGTTCTTATTCTATAAAATGCTGCCTGCCTTATCATTACTCCATCCAGTGATTTGAGCTTTCTGGAACTTTTGATCCAGTTTTTCTACAAAAGTCTGACTGAGATTTTGAAAGTTCAGTTGAAGTGCCAAAGTATTCAGCATTTTCATAGGTGCAATCCTCTGTACTGCATGAATTATAAAATTTGGGCAATCATCATTTTTTTTTTCAGTAGAAGAGAGAAGTTTTGTTTTGAACCTGGCATTGAAGTCCACTTCAAAAACCACTTGCCAAGTTCTTGGGATCTTCTGTTACCTTAAAACAGATGAAAAGTAGCTTAGAGAGGAGGCAATACAATTAAACCATGAAAAACCTTTTGGATTACAATACAAAGGGCAGTTGTTTTTAATCCTTTTTCTCTGTGCTTCTACTACAGCCACTGCACAGTAGGCTACAACTTGTACATAGATGTGCAAGTTCTGATAGATATTAGCTTTCAGCTATTTTCATTTCCTTAGTTAGAATTCATATTGTAATTAACTGACTGTAGTGCATGTAGCATTCTCTTGTTGACTATATGAAATACAGTGACAGTTACCACAGGAAGTTTTTAGTTAATCAGACACTAAGTTTTTAGTGTAATTACTGGATAATATAAATATGTAATTATGTTTGGTTTTTAAAAATCTTGACTTTGAAGTGAATTCTAGTATTTACTTCAGTTCTGCACCTTAAATAGTTTTAAAAGTGTATAAATTATAGACTAAATCTTTCCTCTCTTTATGTTCCCAAGTACTGAGAACATCAAGATCCAGATCCTTCATATTTGATCCTATTGAGGTCACTAGCAAAACCTCCTTCCTGAGTTCACTTCATCACAAATGTTTGTTATATTGATTTGCAGAAGTCTTCAAGTAACTCTTGGTCTATTTTTCCTTCCCAACAGACAGCTTCTTCAAGCCTTCTGAGTTTAATTTTAATTATATGCTTTGGTTGCTGCCATAAAACAAGTTAGTCTTGGCCCTGATGTCATAGATTGTCAGGAAACAATTTAAAATGGAGAATCGACACACAACCAGTATATGATATCACTTGGGAAAAAGTTGTTGTGCAGCTCTTACTCAGGCATTATTTTCATTTATTATGACATTCATTGCCAAAATGTTCCAATAGTGAAGAATCAGATCTCAAGAAGAAAATATGTCACGAGTGATCTACAATATCTGCTTATTGCAAAGAGTTTATTTTGGACTGTAAAATAGGGGCACTTTGGTAAAATTCAATACATTGTGTGACAAATCTCAAATCAAGGCAGAATGTATGCCATGTAGCTTTACTTTAGCACCCCTGAACTGCATTTCAGTGGGAATTTTGGAACGGATTTTTCTAAGAATCAGGTGAAAGGCTTTTAATATTTTAATACATGATTTTTTTTAAGATAGTCTGAGCCATTTTGTTCTTAAGGTCAAGCAAATTTCTGTGACTGAGATCAAAAAGTGACAACCAGATTTTTATGCCCCATACTGAAAAACTTATCAATCTGCTTACAGTGCAGGAGTAAACATTATCCAGACTAGAGCTTGCTAAATAAATAAATTATTCTTCCTGAAGCCATTCTTGATGTAGCTAATCAGTAATAAAACACAGATAAAATCTATGAAAGGGACACTGTACAATTATAATCATACCCCCTAATATAAATATTCTGAACTAGATTATAGCAACACAATAACATTTTCTTTTTTAAAACTGTAACTACATTACTATGAGAAAACTGATTAAAAGAAAGTTCAAAAGGAGCAGCTAAAAGGACAATTTTTTAATAGCTTACATGGATAATGTTTCAAACTACCACATCAGAGAATCACAGTTAATGAACGCTACTAATTAAACAGAACCATTCAATGAAAGCCCAACTACAGAAAGAAAGGATCCAGCTTTGTAAAGTAGAATGAAAGAGTAACATCGCTCTAAAATAGATGTCCTTCCTAAAAGGTGGAAATCATATCCCCAGTAGCTAAACTAGAAGAGTATGAGGGCTGCTTCAAAAATAATGTATCCAATTTAATTATGTTGGAGCACATCATCAGAGGTGGGTTGAACATTCCCACCAATATTTCATTACATTGTATTGTGGTGTGACAGATGGCAGCAGAGAGTCAGTCTGATAAAAATGACATCTGATGTGGAAGTGTGTGTGAAACAAAAGCATATCACTGAATTCCTCCACGTGGAAACTAATGCACCCAGTGAGATTCACTGAGGTGTACTGAGCATTTGCGGAGACCAAACAGTGGATGTGAGCACAGTGAGGTGGTGGGTGGTATGTTTCAGCAGTGGTGAAAACGCTGTGAAAGACAAGCCATATTCAGGATGGCCATGCATAGCTGTAACACATGAAATGAAGAGTGTCTCAATCGGTTTATCCACACAGATAGGTGGATTACAAAACAGAAATTGTAAGGAAGTGAACATCAGCTTCAGTGCATTGGAAACAGTAGTGACATGTTTGAATACTGCAAAGCTTGCACCAGGTGCATCCAATGAATGCATACACAGGAACAGGAAGAACGCCATACACAGGTTTGTCAAGGTCTGTTGAACTGATATGGGGTTGAAGGTGACAGTTTCCTGGATTGCGTCATTGTCGGTGAAGAGAAGTGGTGTCACCACTATGAGCTGAAGTCAAAACAGCAGAGCTTATGTGTAAATTATCAGTTGAAGAAAAAATTCAAGATGCAGCCCTCAGCAGTTGAAGCGACGTGCACCATCTTTTGGGATGGGAAAGGGGTGATCTTTCCAGATTTCCTGGAATCTGGACAAACCATCAACTCTGACTGCTACATTGTGACACTAAGCTTACACTTTCAGAGCTGGACCAGAGATGACAGCCTTTCTCTTGCAAAACAATAACTCCAGGCTCCATACCAGTATGAAGATTGTGGAACACACTGACAGTCTTGGCCAACACATATAATCTGGATTTTCTGTTTTCTACCCTTCATCTGTTCAGGACAATGGAAGATGCACTACATGGACAATGTTCTAGCAGTGATGGCATCATGGCAGCTGTGCAACAGCAGGTCATCTCTGATTGTGCTGATTTTTATGAGTGCCAGTGACACTGCCTGCCTAATGGTGGTGACTGTAGAAAAATAGTGTTTCGTAGCTGAGAATTTGGTCTATCAAATAGTTTTATTGTGCTCTTTGCATATGTTGTAGTTTCCTTGGAAATAAACAGGAGACATGAATTTCTGAGGGACCTGTGTACATAAACTTTACCAAAGAAAGAGTGAAGCAGTAATAGAAGTATATTCCTGGAGCAGAAGAAAGCCCTCCACCTGTCAGGACATTTGCCAGGGTTGTGGACATGAACTCGTTGATTCAGACAACATCTCCAGATCTATTTTAAAGATGTTTGCAGTGTCTAAACACTGATTTTCAGTGTTTTTTTTTTTTTTTTTTTTTTTAATGTATGAGAATATGTGTATTTCCCACAGGTGTAATCTTTTTCACCCTCCTCTGTTTGCTTCCTTCTGTCCTTGGATGGGTTTTGTATACTGCATCTGATATGCTGCTTGACAGCCACCATTGCATTTCCTGGCCTAGCATCATATCTTCAGGCACTTATGACATTGGGCCATTTTCTGCTGACAACCTGATGTAAAATGAGCTCCTCCACATGGAAACAGCCCTCAGGAGAGCAAGTTCCTTCCAACTGGCTTCATATTTTGTTTACTGAAGCAGTCTCTGTGTTATACTCACATATCTTATAATTTTTCAGTGCTGCCTCTATTATTTTGGGTGATTTCAAAGTTTTGGGCCAGGCTAAGTTCTCCTTTGCCAGCAATCAGCCTTCGAATTCTGTCATTAATACCGTAAACCAATTTATATCATAGCATGCCCTCTAGGACATTTATAAATGAACAACAATCACATAGCCTTCCTTTTACTACACAAAGTTGCAGTTTCTTTTTGTCTCTCATCTTGTTACGAAATTTAACACATCCTACAGAAACACTTAGCTATCCTGAGTGAACTTGTAAGATCTTTTGCAAGTCCTCTAAATTATTACTGCAGAAAACAAGGCTGGGATAAAGCTTGTCCTGGGGCATCCTTCTGCTGGGAGACAGTCATTTTTACCTGATAGAGCTGTTGTTTTTCTGAGACTAATGAACTGTGTAGGAGGAATTCTTACTGCTATTGATTAAAAGCTTTTCCTTATCTGTAAATCTAGAGTGCAAGAATAGGGCAGTCACAGCTTGCATGCATGGCTGCCAGCCTTTATTTACTTCACCGCCTGTGTTCAGTCTTCCAAAAAAAAAACCAACTGTTCTTACAATCATTACTTCCACCACCCAGACCAGTTTTGAAGTGGGATCAATCAGCTATAGTCCAAAACTGTAGTTTAGATGTTGTACAAACCCTGGCTGCTCCATTTTCTTACCTATAGGAACAAGTTTGCTTCTCTGAATCTGGACTGGTTAACAGTGATAACTGCAGAATACCAATTCTGGTGTCTTTCAGACACAGCTGTGAGCATGGCATCTCTCTTGTCTTGGCAAGTCTTTTTGGAAAGGCAAAGATCGCTTTAGTCACAAAGAAGATAGAGACAACTGGGACAGATGCTTCGATGACCGGATTGTCATTGCCCAAGCTGAGAGCCTATAGCAGTTGCAAAACAAACAAATAAACAAACAAAAAACTTAAACACTTTCAGAATTTCTACTCTCTGCACTATTTTAAGCAGTCTGTACGTTTGGGTGGCTAATTTTTCTATCTTCTTTGGCCTTGGCTTTTTTCAGCTTGCCTCTTAATGAGTCAGAAAGGCTTTACCAAGGTTTTTTTATCTGGTATCACAGATGTAACACAGAACTCTAGGGAGATGACATATTTTGGATCCGATTTAGACTTGGCTTCTCAGGGAAACGGTTACTGTTATGATTTTACTTTGTAACTTAATACCATTTTTATATTCATCTCTGAGCTCCACAAATATTAATGAGCAAAGCTTTCCGACCTCCTCAAGAGGTGCAGCGTTAGCAACATTTTATGTACAGTGGAGTTAAAGGATAAAGCAGTGAAAATAATTTGCTCACAGATTTCATACTAACATGGACTCCCCGTTGACCACCAGACAATGCACATCTCTGTACTCTGTGGGTACCTTACAGCTGTCTGAAAAACCTTGTCTCCTAGAAGTGATGGTGCTGTCAAATAGCATGAGGGAAGGTGGCAGATGTACTACAAAATCTCAGACCTGGGCAGATGAGCCTTTGCCTTCTTAATGGCACTGACAAAGAACTCCCATTCTGAACTGTTCTTCTCACTGTTACATGTGGAGTATGCATGCTGAATTAAATGCTAATTAATCAAAATGTCAAGATTCTGCATTAGAATTACTCACCTCACGACTCATAGTAAATCTCATTTTAAAAATATATTATTATGAAAAAGCACAGTTCCTAAAGGAGTGAAACTAGGACCAGCTGTATACAGCATCTTCACCATTAATATAGGAGGGAATACCCAAGAAAACTGAAAAGCTTGCAGCTATGGTTAAGCTTTTTGAGATCATCAGATGCCCCACTTGTAGTGAAGAACCTCACTGAACTGACTAAGTGGACAGACTGGAGGTGGGGATGGAACAGCAGTGTTGAAAACATTAGGTTGGGCATCAAAGGAACAGCAGTTTAAAACATGCTTACTCAATGCTGAATTTCAAACAGGCAGCTACAGTTCCGGAGGGAATTCTTGGAGTCATCACTGACAGTCATCCACAACCACTAGTTCAGTATATAGCAGACACATGAAATAGAACAACAAAATATTGGGCATCACCAGAAGGAGAACTGAGAACAAGGCAGAATGTCATTTTTGTTGATGCATTACTTGTTGAGTACTGTGTTCAGTTTTGGACTCTGCATGTCATGAAGGGCGAGGCTTAGACTGGGTACAAAGAAAACCAAATAAAATGAGTAGGAGGAGTGGAGAAAGTTGAGGACAGAGCTACTATGTAGACAAAATTTTCATGAGGACCCCATGATCTTGACTGTGGATAATACAAGATTTTTAAAGTATTGCATTTAGCTTGCCCTAAGGTTGATTCCTTTATTCCTGTTTTTTGTTTCTTTATTTTTCAAGGTAGAATTAGGGCAGATTGGGAAAGCAGAATAAGATTACATCAGAAGAGCAGTGCAGGTATGTTAGAGTACCACTGAACAGTGCCAAGAGACATCTGCTCTGAAACCCTCCAAAAGTCATTCTGTAGTACTGTGATAGCATATGTTGTGCCAGGTGGATTGTGAGTCTGAACATCTAAAGCATTTATCTTACTCTTCCTTAGCAAAATTAAAGCAAGGTTTAACTTATTTCCAAAGACTTAACTTTGATCAACATTATGTACGGAACAGTAAGGTGGAAAGAAAACTTTAATGAGGAATCTGAAGTCTCTTCAGTGAGATGACAGTCTTACTTTAGGATCCTCATACACTGTGATGGAGTAAGGACTAAAGATGTTTATTTATTCTGACTTCCTATTGTGGGTGATTTATTTCTGATACATTAGTCAACCTTGCCTAAACATTAAGAGGTTCTCTCATATATCCTATTTCTTACACACTGTGCAATTTAATCATTATACTTTATTGCTGTGAGAGAATGGACAAGTGTTGCACATACTGGGATGATTCACCTTCCCTTAAAAATGTTATTGCAAAAAGGATTGAATTTACTAATTTTTATGAAGATATAAACTGTATGGAGAAAGCCAGAGAAAAAAATGAGTGCTGCTGCATGACCAGAAAATAATAGCCTAAAAATACAGCAATGTTTACCTATTTTGACAGATGGGCAGCAGTGAAATCATCATCAGAGAGGTACTGTGAATAGTTACTGCTGTTCATATTCATGATAGTGAATTAATTTTTTACTATTGCTTTGGTTCTCAGATTCTGATAAACTTTTTGTTGAGTATAATTTGAAATGAACTTGCAGATGTTGTCAATTGTTTGTTTGATGTCTCTAGCATACTATTTTTTTCCCTTGTAAATGGTGTGCTCTCTTTTTCCATGCCCCCATATGAAAATAAGAGTGCAATTTGCTTAGATTTTTCCTTGGATGGCTGATAGCAATCAGACACTTTGAACAATCTATGTAGGTCATTGCAAAGCTAATTAATCCTGCTTTTCGGTCTGAAAACTATTTTCAAGGAAATATGTACTAAAGCAGCTGTCCCAAGGATTTTAAATAGGTAATAATAACATGCAGGTTTAATGCCTAACCAGTATTTCCAGAAAATAAAATTGATTGAGATTCGTGACTGAAAAAGCAAAGCTGAGAGTGACATGATTCAAGATATCTATTTCTAAGCAAGGAAGGGAAATTAAAAAGTTAATCACTTATGTTTCTGAATGAACAATGTAAAAAAAAACCAGTAATACAAGATAGCCATGAAAGATATCTGAGGTGGTATTTTCTTTGAGAAGGGTAGCATCTGAACATCAAGGCGGAGTTACTATTTCGATTAAATAGATTTGCCAAGTTCAGCACAAGAGTTTCCTAATCTGTCAAATGCTTTTCTTGGTATATTGTAATCCAACTTAAATAAATTTAAGAGCTCTGTGGATTGAGAAAAGTATAGATTTTTAGTTGGGCTTTTGGTTTTAACACTGGTAATGTATAACCACTTTAGTTTATTAAACAGAGAAGTGTATTTTGTACCTCAGAGCATTGAAGCACTGAGGCAAGAAGGAAATAAATCTGTGAACTTCCATGTATTGTTCCTATTAAATTCTCTCCCTCTGAGTTTGTCCAGTGTTGACTGTTGGTGTCTGTTGACCTACAAGACAGCTAAAAGCCAAGTTTCATGTATGCAACAGAAACAAGCAACTTATACAGCATAGACAGCTCTGCTAACTTTTCAGCAGATACACCAAGCAGAGCAGTCAGTATCAAATATGGATGTATCAAGCACATGGATTCATCAGGTAGCTATCCCAAAAACCCAGGCATCATGAAATCTTGCTCATTAAAGAATCTGCAGTGTGCTTTTTTTGTGTGCTATACTTCTCAAACTGTGCTCTATGCATTACTACTTGTGTTTAATACATACACTGGTCTGTGAAATTAGAAAGAAACCACACATGCTCCCCAAACTTCCAAGCAAAAGTTCCTTTCATTTTTTAATAAACGGACATTTAAACTTTAGTCTAATTTTTAGTTGCTTGTAAATGAAGACAATGGTGGGAACACTGTAGTGCTAGTCTGTGGATTTATTATTTTTTTTTCTGAAAACAACCTCATGGTCATTCAATTAAATGAAGTTAAATAAAACTGGCCTACAGAGTGGATCTTTAGAATCAGGCTATGAACAGGAATTATAACACCTGGAGCAGAGAGGTGTATGTTTCCAAGAAGTGGGCCAGACTGTCTAGGTTCTAGCCCTATAGATGAAAACTGAGACTAGAGAAGAGATGTTTCTGTAAAAAATGAAAAATACCTTACCCACTTTCTAACAGTGACTACACTGGCCTCCATTAACATCTTGAGATGACATTCCAAATTCATAGGTGAGCAGAAAGACACTTCTGAATGCAGTCCCCCTATTTTGCCTGTACTGCTTCTCCTGCAGTGCTATTCTGAACCTATCCATTCCTTCTGTCTCTTCAGTATCATCAGAAGGAGCGGAAGGGTGGAAAGTTTCAGGGCTCTTTCAAACATTTGGTGTCACAATATAACTTAAGTTTTTTATCACATTTTTCTTGAACCTGAACTGTCAATTTGAAGTTTGGTGGGACAAAATAATTACAGAAAGTGAATGAAATGCTGCTCAAAATGTTCATTGTCTGAACAGATGCCTGGGCCTTGAAAGAAAACACATGGTGGGCTGTTCTATACAATGATTTAGGACAATGTCTCTTGCTTCTCAAACTTTGAATCTGAGATCACATCCTCCATTTCCCAAACACAACCCTGATAGGCACTTCCACGTCATAGCTCTTTCCCAGGAGCTGTGAGTGGCTGTTCCCTTCTACACTCAGCTCTGATGACAGCAGTGCTCCCCTTGAAAGTGGAAATCATGAATTTATGTTCCTTCACTCTCATAGCTCTCCACAGCCTAAATATCTGAATATCTGGCCAAAGGCCCTGAATAGTAATACACTAAAGAGCAAGACGAGCAACATCACAATTCTATTTTGTATTTTCAAAAGAAGATTGATCTAATATTCTGGACTCAACAGAACAAATTAGACACCTTAGTCCAGAAAGTTCTTTGGAATGTGTTGCAGCCTTTCATTCCAGTGCACTACACAACTGCACCCAAGACTGAGGTACCCGTTTTTAGTCCTATACTCCTAAAAACCTCAGAATTGTGAATCTGGGTTTAATGATGTCACCTAACTCATGCTTATGGTTAAAAGTCTAAGCCCGTGAGATTGGAAGAATTTTAGATATGACTGTAGAAGGTTTTGCCTTTTCCAGACAAGCTGATTTTAGGCATTCCTCCAGGTCATGAACTGTCATTTCACCTCTATCATTCACTTACTGTTCCTGCTGTTTTAGAGCCCCTTTGTTAAGTGGGGGAGACCTCAACAAAATCATGCCTCAACCTCTTAAATGACCTGGGTCCAGGTGATCTGAACAGTTTATCCACAATTTATAAAAACTTCCCCAAATGAAAGAATTGTTAATTGGGGAAAAGAAGTCTCTAGTACGCATTTCTTAGCATTGCTAATTTGCACAGATGGTTGAACTGGAGGGAATATGCAGAAGGAAAAGATAGATCCTGAAAATACTCTGGAAGCAGTTTTTCACCCAAACAGGGATAAATTTGTGAAGCAGCAGAACAGGAAAGATTGTTGAGCCAGCAGAGTAGGTGCCAGGGTTGACAGTAAAAAACAGTGCCACTGCATACTATTATGAAAGACAATGAAAAATTTTAAAAGAAATAAACAAAAAAAGCAATTTTTCAACTCTCATATCTACTTTCTAATATGTTCCTCGCTCAGCAAGACCTTGGATCCGACTTCTAGTGCACTGCTTTTTGAACAGATGCTAGTGATGAGCACATCTTGCTCTCTATAAACAGGACAAAAAGAACATAAATCACTTATCAACCTAACGTAGATTTGGCCTCTGAAAATAAAATAAAATAACCCAAAAACATTCTGTTTGAAGTGTCAAATACCCACTTGTTAAAAGAAGTGACATGAAGGCATGACAAAGGTCCAAATTCTTTAAATTGTGTCTGGATTTATTTAGAAATAGATCAAACTTGTAATTTTCCTCTCCTGTGAAAGCTGGTAAAAGGGATTTGATAATATATACCTGTAAAGCCATTACCAAAAGATTTCCCATCAACTGGAAACACATCACAGTTAGAACCATAAGATTGATAGGGACTTTCTAGTCTCAGATCCCAATTCTGTGCTACTGTAGATAGCTGTGTTTTAAGTGGTGCCAAGAGTTAATTTATTGATGTCTAGAAACTATTTTGGGATATTTTTTCTCTGCCGGGTCTTCCTAAAATCATTGGAACACATATAAAATTATACAAAACCATTTTCCTCACCAATTGAAATCACTTTAGGCTCCTCAGGTGGTCATTAGCTTGTAAATTGATGATCTCTGTTGAGTAAGGCACAGACTGAGTTCTACTAACAAAACAAAACAAACAAACAAAAAAGATGTTGCAAGAGAGGTACATAGCACTAGAACTGCAACCACAAAGTAACTGCAGTTCAAGTTTGCTCTAAGATTTCTATCAATTCATATAAGTTCAAGGTTTAAATATGGCTTACTCTAACTTCAGTACACTTGATTACACATGGGCATATACACAAACAAACTGTTCAATTTGTACCATAAATTGGATTAATACATTGGGCTTTTCAAATCATAATGATTGAAGTGATAGTGACAATTACAGGAGTTTTCCTTACATGACAAGCAATGTTCTGATAATGGTCCATTATCTGCTGACTGGGACTGTTTTGTTTAGAAGGACACATGATGAGGTTCTTGCACTTCTTCACTGTACTCCATGTGCCACTGGAGCACAGACATTGAAAGTGTATATCACATTCACTGCATGAATGAGCTGTTAATCTGGTAATGGTACAGACATTTTGTGCTTTTTGTGACACTCAAAACCTGCTTTAATGGAGGTATCCAGACAGAGAGTGTTTCTTGAGTAGGTGAGGAAAAGAATTGTAAGTATGCTGCATGAAAAAGATTGTGATGAAGAAATATAGAAGCCAGACAATTTCCATGATTGTCTAGTTCTGTTTTTCCATTTCTTCTGTCTGATGAGAAGTTGGACAATAGTTTGTTGAAAAAATTCTTGCCTCTCATTTGAAATAATGTAAATTTTTTGTAGATTGTGGAAATAGCTGTAGTTGTATGTTTAATTTCCTTTTAATATCAGTATTTAGAAGATAGATAGAAGGGCACAAAACAAAATAATGACCAGGCAACTCTTGAGCAATTCCAGTGTCCCTGTTGTAACAAAAAATGAAGTGTTTTCTGAAACATTATTTTTTAAGCAAAAATATTCAAAATAATTCAAAAATATTCATGTACAACAAAATGGGTCAAAAGAGTCTTTATATTAACAAAACTTCCTTACAGCATTAGTTTCATCTTTCTGGAAGTATAAAAAGATTCCGCAACCCAGTCATACTACAAAAATTACTAGACAAACTGAGTTTTAAGCTCATATCTCACACTGAACTCAATATCTAAGACAAAATAGGACTGGGAGTGCTTGCAGGCACTGTAATTCAAACACAGTTTTCATTCTCTCCATCTCTTTCATTTCATTATTATATTATATTTATCAAACAGATAACTCAAGCAATTAAAGACAAAATAATTTTCCTGCCTAAGAAATTAAACTGGTTCCATTAAACTTGTTATGAAATAGCAGGATATTTGTCCTAAGCTCTGTCAGTGTTTGATTTATGTTTTATATCAAAATTCAGCATTTTGATATTAGTATAATCTAGAAATGGTTACACAGATTAGACAGGATAACATAAAAGTTCCAGAAGATTAAAATATTTACTACTTGACAAAGGCATACATAATTAAGCTGGCACCACCTTACTACAAATGGATGTTTGAAAGTTTAGTTTTGGAAAGGTTTTAAAGGATTATTTTTATTAAAATATCTTGGGCTGCTAGAAATAGACTTCATGGCAGACCCACACAAGGTCACATACTTCCTACTTCTTGAATAAAGAAAAGCATGTTGGATTCTTTGCCAAAATCCTGCTTTTGTGCCTTTTGTTCTAAATAAACTCAAGAGTGTTAGGTTGCTCATTTCTTCTTCCTGCATTCTACGGCTTAAGATTCCATTTCTAGAAGCAACAGATAATTGGGGATCTTTTGAAATCGAGTACTTGAATTTTCTATTTTAGTCTCATTAATAATGATGAACTGAAATTCTTTCCAGAATTTTACCTCTTCAGGTTAGGAATGGGTAGTAAAAATTTGCAATAACTCCTTGGTTTGTGTTTTATATTAATGGTTAGAGTGGCTGAACGGCCTTGGGAAAGGAACAGCTTGCTAGTTTAATTTAAGCTGGCAAGATTTCCATGTCCTTTTTCAGGTGGTAGGTACTGTAGCAACCAAGGTCACGTAGGAAACTTCCAGCATATGGTAACAGCTGTGTATGTGATAGCAATATTTTCTGCAGATGGTTTATTCATCACTAGATAATAGTCATGATTATTTAGGGACTAATTGGACTTTCAAACAGTTCATCTTGGAGGGTGGAGGAATTAAAAGAGAAAACTGTAGTATAGCTTAGGGGGGTATTTATATTCGGATCCTTGCCAACCCTCAGGTTTTTCTTTAATATAAGAAAATATTTCCTTTCTTTATTTGACTTTTGCCAAAGTATTTCATCATCTCCTTCTAGAAAGAAACGTAATTTGCATCTTCCAGTTCTTATAAATACTAGTGTCATCTTTCTGCAATGTATAGTGTTAGCAACAAATATATGTGTTGAGGTTATGATATTTAAATACTTGTCATGCCATACAGTTCATGACATCAGAGTGAACTTAACCTTTCACAGGGCAGCTTTGCACCTTTGTAGAAGGTCAAAGGGACTGGATATAGCTAGTTATTTAATCAGGGTACACAGACAACTGAGCATTATTCTCTACCTTTTAATGATCAGTAAGGACACGTTGTGCTGCTCCAAATCAAATAATAAACAAGTCCATATCCCAAGAAACTAGAAAGCAAAATGTTACCAGACAGAAGAAGGATTCCAGAATCATTACTACTGCTTACAGAAGAGTTGTAACATGCCTTAATCTGGAGAATGTGATATGATGGTGTGAGAGGTCAAGAGTAGAGGTAACATAGAATTATTCTGATCATGCAACCAGAATTATATCCTGAAAGACAGCAAATCAAAATAGATATTTTAAACTGCTTTACTGTGTATTGTCAAGTCAGGGGTATAGGACTCTTCCATTGATTTTGGAAGTAACTTTTGAAGACTGAAGTACTACAAAGGAGTGTATGTAACAGAATTTATCTCTGAAAAGATATGTTGGAAGCTAGTGTGAATTTTCCTCAGTGTTCTCTTATGGACTTGAAACGTTTTATCATTACACAATATTCCTAATAACAAGAAAAATGGTAGGAATAGGCTGTTAGCTGTGTCTGTAACCAATATTCAATGTTGCATCAATTTTTAAATATAAATTCCTGAAACTTCTCAGCACATAACAGTTTCTTAACCGAGACCCTTAGCTACAAAAAGTCATGCACAACAATCCAGCTATTAAAAAAATGGAAAAGGAAAAGAAAAAAAAGGAAAAGAGAAAGAGAAAGAAAATTAAAAAAGAAAGTAAAAGAAAAAGAAAAAAAAAAGAAAAACAAAAAAAGAGAAAGAAAAGGAAAAAGTGGAAAAGAATAAACACCAGTTAGTGTTGCAGGATTTCTGCATTACAATCTGTTCTTTTACTTTCTTTCTCTGGAAATATGTATTCCCTTGTTTCAGCTGTGGCCACAAAAGAGGATAGACTAAAAGGATACTGAAGTCTTACATAATAGAAATTTTTTCACTATCTGATCTTTATTTTTTCTAGGCTGATTTTGCAAGTTATTTAAGGACACCTTAAAGTTACAGAACTGAAGGCCACTGCTGCAGTAACCACATCTCTAAAGTTATACTTCTTATAGTTAGCAAATAGTATGGGTGTGAGAATGGTTGCCACACCAGTTTTGAATATGTTATGATGACCATATTATGTCTCCTTCAGTCATAAACATGTGACATAAGGTTTTGTTCCATTAGCGCTACTGGACAGTGATTGTGCTTTGGTGAGATTAAAGACATAGTGGGCTGAGATTCTTTATCAGAAGGCAAGGTGATGTTCCATCCTCCCATTCCCTTTTAATCAACGTAAGAGATTGTTAAGCTTTAATCTACTTGACTCCCTCTTCTCATATATGGAAAAGGAGACATGCTATATACATACAATCCATCAGTATAGTCTGACTTATGTGGACTCTCATCACAGCTAATGAATTGCTCTGATGAAGATATTCCAGTTCTTAGTCTAAACTAACTGCTGTTGCAAGAAGTCAGACAGGTCTGCAGTGGAGCACCACCTGACCGGACAGTCTGCTGCAGTCTGAGGAAGAGGCTGTCCTTCTCAGAAAAACTTTCTTGCAAACTTCGGCTTTTCATACTAGAAAGCATACGCTGCCTTGCAAACATTATTCTTTCAAACCTACCTCTATAGCTTTTGTGAATTAATGTGGCATTCCATTTCAAACATTCCTTTTGGAAAACTAAATGAAAGTATGAAAGAAATAATTAAAGCAGGGGCTAAAATGAAGAACTGAGGGTTGTACTCTACAGTTACCATAAGAGGATTATTGAAAACTGGTTCCTTAGTTTTCTGATCTTCTACAATGAGGATAATCTTTATCCACAGGGTTTTGTGAATGGAATTTGCTTCTCCACGAATGTCCTATAATTTTGAATTGCAGAGCTTTATTAAAAAGTATTAGTGTGTCTAAACAACAACAAAAAAAAATCAAACATAGAAGCTGCTGGGTTGTGATTTAAATAATTTACACTCACTCATTAACAGAGTGAATAAGCAATAAGCCAGAATTATCATTCAACAACACAGAACTTTTTTTTTTTAAATGCACACATTAGAAGACATACTAAAATGCAGTGCACTCTAAAACACACTTGGAAATCTTTTCCGATATTTAATATCTCATTGTCATTATTCTTTTATTACGGTAGCATCAGATTTAGCATTCTCAAACTCTAAATTATTTCAGAAGACATAAAACTCTATGTGTTTTAAAGGAAATTTGTTGTTTAAAAATATGTTACTTTATTATATTATAAACTTACAGAATGAGGTATTGCCAGTGTAATAAGGTAGTATGTGTTCCTTTTTGAAAATATAGATGGGTAATTGTCATTGAAGATACTCCATGAACTGTGCATCAGCTGCTTGTTAACTAAGTTGGTGAAAATGCAAACTGATCTGTGCTTTGCAGAGCTCTCTTCTTCGCTTAATATATACACATATCATTAACATGTCAACAAACTATAATCTCCCTTTGATTGGGTATTGAACATTTGTTTGAAGTTAAAAGGATAAGAAGTACATTGCAACATTAGGAAAATATTTTCACTAGGAAAATTGTGATGAAATAATTGGCCTGTTAAATGAGAAGAGAGCTGTGGATGTTGTCCACCCAGACTTCAGTCAGGACTTTGACACGGTCTCCCAAAAGATCCTAACAGAGAAGCTGTTGTATGGGCTAGATGAGCAGACAGTGAGGTGGACTGAAAACTGGATGAACGGTCATGCTTGGAGGGTAGTGAACAGTGACATGAAGTCTAGCAGAAGGACAGTAACTAATGATCTGGATGCTGGATCAGGGAATACTCTCAGCAAGTCTGCAGATGACAAAAAATTAGGAGGAGTGAATGGTATGCCAGAGGGTTATTTACTGTCCAGGAGGCAGACTTGAGAAATAGGCTGACAAGAACCTTATGAAGTTCAACATGAAAAGTGCAAAGTCCTGCATCTAAAGAGGAATAAACCCAGGCACCAGTACATGCTGGGGGCCACCTAGCTGGAAAACAGCTTAGTGGAAAAAGACCTGGTGCTCCTAATGGACACCTGATTGGATATGATCCAACAATATGCTCTTGCTTCTAAGAAGGCTAATGGTGTCCTGAGCTGCCTTGCAGACAGAGACAATTCTTCCCATCTTCTCAGCAATGGTGAGGTCACAGCCGGAGTACTGTGCCCAGTTCTGGTCTCCTTAGTACATGAAAGTCATAGACATGCTGCAGAGAGTCCAGTGAAGGGCCATGAAGATGATTAATTGAATAGCACTTTTCTCTTACAAAGAAAAGTTGAGTGAGTTGGGACTGCTTGGCCAAGAGAAGGTTCAGGAGGAATCTTACCACTGTACAGAAATACCTTGTGGGAGAATGAAAAAAAGGTGGAGTCAGGCTTTTTTACATGGTACCCAATGACAGAAAAGAGGCTTGGGGCACAAACTGAAACGTCTGATCACCAGGAAACTCTGGTTCACTGTGAGAGTAGCAGCACTGGTTCAGATTGCCCAGAAAGGTTGTGGAGACTCCTCCTCAGAGATCTTCTAAAGCCATTTGGGCGTTATCTTGGATAACGTGCTCTGGACATCCCTGCTTGAGTAGGGTTGGACCAGATAGTCTAGAGAAGTCTCCACCATTCTGGAATTCTGTGATTTTAACAGTGCTTTTCTGGCATAGAAAAGAACTAGGAAGGAAAGTTTTGGAAAGCTGTAGAGGTGATATGTGAAATGTTTGTTGGTTTTGGATATGATCAATAGTGTAGCTCTTCCAAATCAATAAACACTGAAGCTAAGAACCAGCCTATACTGCAGCTGGGAGAAGGAAGGAAAGAAACTTCACAAGCAATGAATTTGCCTCATGTTAATGAGGTAACACAAGTTTTTATTTGCTGAGTGTTTTGGTGACCTCCTTCAATAACCTCTTCTACTGCTATTAAATTAGATTTTAAATGAACAAGGAATAGAAATTCCTCACAATACTCATTCTAAAATTAGAAACAAGGTTTTAAGAACCTTTCCACATCCATACACAGCCAGGGTATTTCATTATAAGATTCACAAAGCATTTGAAGAGAGATTCATTTAGGCCAGTATTGAGCTGGCAGAGGGGGACACCAGGGCTTAGGAAATGCTTGCTATTCCTTCTGTTAAAATTAGAAATGACTGGCATATTTTCAGGCCATAGACCAGACTGTGTCTTTGTTATATATCCAAGTGCCTCAGGTTGTACTGATATAAAAGCAGTGAAAGTGAGAGAAGAATCCAATCTTTAAAGGAGAGGTTGTCCAAAGGCAATACTGAACTCACTATCAAACCTTCCCATAGCAAGTCTCAAGCTAGTTTTGAAAAAGAGTTTGAAAAACAACTTTTTGTCCAAGTGAAGTTTATATATGGCTGCTGATTCTGTGAGAATAGTTGATGTTGCCTCAAAATATTAATGATTCAGTATTTCATTTACTCAAACTGGACTCCTTTCACTCCACTTCTTTACTGCTTCAAACTGATCTACAATATTTAAGGTCAATAATATCTACACTTAATTTTGATCTTGACCATTTCTCTATAAAGATTGCAGCCACGTTTCCTCTTTCTGTGATATTAATCCAGTGCTTTGCCACAACATGACAGCCCCTCCTGCAGGGCAGTTGGGACCTACTTCTCCTTCCCTATGCTCTTCATTTGAAGCAAGAGGATTTTTTTCTCAGTGCCTTATACTGATTTACTTGTGAGCCATGTGGAGCAACGTGGGAGCCACAGGGCTGGAGGTCTGTCCTGGGGAGTATGGTCACTGGGTCTTAGGCCTTCAAGCCAACAGTCATTTGCAAAACACAATTTGGTGTTCAAATGAATGTAAACAACCAAGACCCTAAAAAAAATAATAGTTAACATTTTTTTCATTTTGGATCTTCGAGTAAAGGTTCAGATGATTTCCCATGGGGCAAAACCTCCCACTCTTTCTCAGTTCCAATTTGGATACATCTATTTCTGGAAAAAAAAAATGAAAATGATGTAGGGTTTTTTTTGGGTGCTTTTTCTTCATTTTTCTTCAATTCTAGGACAGTTACAGCTAGCACTGAAGCATCTCAGTAGATTGGAACACAATGAAATGGCCTCTTGGTCTTTTGTACCAAGTCCCAGGACATCTCAGGTCTTTGGCAATCAATGCTTAGCTTTCTTTAAATTACTGGTGCTGTTTGCATGGCTCATACTGCAGTCTCAAATAGGTCAATATCATTGAAGATCTCAGTTGCAGTGTAAGATTCCATTCACATACCATTGGTGTAAGTATTTCCTTTGAATGAAAGTTTTTTGAGGTAACAAGTAGTAATGGAAGGGAAAGTACCAGCACGCTATACCCCAAGACAAAAAGGAAAAGCCTGTGTGCCAAGCCTGTGTTTCCTGTGGTTTCTCAACAGGAGGGGAAAATAATCTCCCACAGACCACCCCAAATCATCAAAACAGTATGAGCTATACTTGCTATGCCAAAAGCCAGGCATCAAAGCTCAAGAGCTTACATATTCTATTAAGTGGTTTAATATTGTAGAGAAGAAGAGAAAAAATACAGTGTTTTGTCCCTTATGGTCTTCTTTAGGAGACCTCAGGGAACCAAAAGGTTGCAGTTTTCCTGGTCTTCCTGCTTTAATATTAAACCATTTAATAGAGTATGTAAGCTCTTGAGCTTTGATGCCTGGCTTTTGGCATGCCAGAGGCTTTGTTACATGTTTTTACAGTAATTGAAAGAAATATCCATCTGTAGCCATTTCATTTTTTAGCAAACTGAACAGATTCTTGGGAGGTAGGATCTGCAAACATATGAAACAGAATAGAATAGTTTGTATCAAATTGAATTCTTTTAGTTTTGCTTTTGAGGAAAAAATCACAGAGGAGTGTTCTAGGGGAGTTGTGGAACTGGTGCTGGGGTGTTTGCTGTCTTGAGTCAAATAATGCTTTATGCAGCCAACACTTCATGTATTTACAAACCTACCATGCCACATTAACTGATAAGGCTGAAGTTATGCCACCAGACTCTGGATATAAGACAGAATTTCTAATCCAGCTGCAGCTTCTTCCCTGAGTGGTGATCTGATCCACTCTGCAGGGATCTTCTCATTTTCTTACCTTCTTCTCTGTTGTGATTTGTTCACACGCTTATGTGGTAATAATTTGTCTCCTGCTCTACTTCCAAGCAGAACATTACAAGAGGACACTGATCTTGACTGAGTGATATAGGTAATACTATGTTACAATTAATCAGCTAATAAAAAAAATGACAAAATGACAAATGCTACAAGTGGAGTTGACCCACTGCCTAGGAGGAGTAGGATAGCAATAAAATGGAACCAAGAACAATCCTACAGAAATCTGTAAAGCCAGAACCTTGAATATTTGGCAACGTGCTGAACAGGGAAAATTTCTTTGAATAGTGGAGAATCAAGTTTCCACAGTGAGGTTTGTTATGGCCTTTGAGAGTTCGGAATTTTTACAGCTTCAGCAGATGGACTTCACCCAGGTAATATGTTACTTTTTTGGAACATAAGATGTGTGGTTAGCAGCACCCCCACCAACATCTTTCATTTCTGAAGTTGGCACTGCTGGGAGGATTGGCAACCACTTGCCTACAATGCGTGCTCACAGCACTGTGACATCCTGATGCAAAAATCTCACTGCTTAGGAACACTCCACTACACTAGTTTCCACCTAAAGGCACAAAACTCAAACAACAAAAACAAGGTCCATGCACTGCCTTACCTTTCAGTAAGGATTTGTTTGCTACTGTTTGCCCTACACTGTTTTCATTTGAAATGCTTATCTGCAGGGAAAAATCACAGTAAGATTTCTCTTTTTCTATCAGAAAGCAGAGCAAACTTGGTTTCACATTGAACTGTACTCTCCAGGTAGCCCGAGGACCTCAGGGCAAAGTGAGATGCTGTAAAGCCACTCTACTTATGAAATATGCGAGACTTGAATTTCCCTTTATGAGTGTCTAATGCCTTTAACTTCAGAGCTATCTCCAGAGAGCAAAACCAGAACATCTTTGATAAGCAGGGATGATCCCAGGAATGAAATGTCAATTCTGAGCATGTTGTTCTGTGCAGCTCCTCATGCTTTATTATTTTATTGCTATATCTAAATGCTGGCACGTTTCACAGAGCTGACCTTAAGCCTGCAATTGTCAGTATCGTCAGATAAATTGCTCTTATTTGTGATATCTTACACTGCAAAGGAAGACCATGTCCAGTGTCCAGAACCACTAGAACCTGAAGGCAGTGTATCAAGGAATTTTCCTTATAACTTGCACCCCACAAAGACAGAAGTTCTCAGAGGAGGGACATGGACTTGTTGAAGCAAATCGAGAGGAGGGCCACAGAAATGATCCAAGGAACAGGACTCCCTTTCAGGGAGAAGCTGAGAGAGCTGGGGCCATTCAGCCTGGGGGATCAGATAGAAGCCTTTAATTGTATAAGTGGGGTCCCCATCCCTGGAGACATTCATGGTCAAAGTGGACAGGGCTCTGATGAACCTGACTGAGCTATAAATGTCCCTGTTCATTGTGAAGGAGTTGGATAAGATGACATTTAAGGGTCCCTTCCTAGTCAAATGATTCTATGATTCTATGGAAAAGAACAACAACCTTTAATCTCAAAAAGCCGTGTTCTTAATGCTCTAATTTTAGACATACAGAATTCTAGTTACAACAGATTGAAAACATTTATAAACTGTTACGACTTTGCTCAGCAAACAGTTTTATTCTCAGGCTTGATTTCTATCACCTCTACCTCTGCACAGCCCCCTCTGGTATCCAGTTTCTTTTTCTCACCACGAAGGTCTGGCTGCTCGCTGCTCACTGTATTCTCAAGCACACTTACATTCTGTTTTGCAGGGCAAATTCTTGGCTACTTTCTGTGACCATCTCTGTCTTCCACCTCACTTTACCCTTTTGTTCCCAAGTTTCTGTCTCTGCACTGCAGTCTGGTAAATGTACAACCTCTCCGTGACCACCTGAAGGACCTGCCTGACCCAGGACCTGTCTTCATAGGCTATAACCCAAATGGATAACAAGTAAAATCAAAATTTTGTGTCACAGGTGGCTTATGGCAAAGTGTCTAACTAACTAAAAAAGATTTGAGAGTCACTGTAAATGTTCTGGCCAAAAAAAAAAAAAAAGAGAATGTTATCTTCAGTAAAAACACTGAAGGTCAATTAGCTGCAGCTAAAAATGGAGATAGCATAGAGATAAACACCAGCTGTTTTTTAAATCCCCTAAAGCAGTGTATGAGGTGAATTTCAGGTATTTAAGAGGACATGTGCAATGTTCTTGGAAGGCACACTGCTATAAAGGAAAATTAGAGGAAAGAGGTTTGCTGCTGATCAGGGTAAGTCATTATTAACATTTGCAATGGACACAAAGATAGCAGGCACCAGAACAGTGCAATGGTTTGGCCTTAGAAAGCCTCGGGAGACATCAACCTTCTTCACGTAGCAAGATGTAAAAGGTCCAGTTTCTGCATTTTGCATTAGGAGGGAGGAAGTGAACAGAGAAAGCTAACAGCTGCCAGATGGCACAAATAGCTCCACATTGCCAAGTACGTTTCTAGTTTAAGTTTATGACAGAAGATTTGCAGTTTTGCAAGAGCTCAGGTCCTAAGAAGCTACACCTAGAATTTCTTATTATAAGAACTGGGGTGATTAGACAAGGTTTCCTCTGAAATATTCCTTATTTTTGGGGTTTCTGGCCATCAGCTGTAAATCAGATCCTTGTTTTAGTTCATTCTGAATGCTGCAGTCAGAAGGTGTTAGTGCTGCTCAGGATTTAAGGGCTGCCATCCCTCCATTTATCCACTGGAACGAATTCCTGAAATTACCTATGGTAGCCATGATGAGACATATGCAGGTCTGCAGGTGCTGTGGAGAAGAACTGAATAGGGTTGAAGGAAAGGACACTGGTTGTTTTTTGTTCTTATCTTGTTATCAGTGTAGGGGCTTTCTACTCAGACTGGTTCAGGAGATAACAACATTTAAACCAAGACCTTAACAAACTACATACGTTCTTACAATAGAACTAGTCTTCGGTTAAGGATGAGATAATCAGGGCAGAATAGTTTGCCATCTGTGAGTGAAGAATTAATCAAGAAAAAGGAGAAAGTAGTGCATCTGCATGCCTCTTCCTTTCTTCATGTAGTTCTGTAAACCTAGCTAGTCAGGTACAAATTAGTCTCTAAGACAGACTTTTCTCTGCAGAAGACAGAAAAAAATAGGTCATGAGGAACTGGAAAACTGCCCTTCATATGTAAAACTGTTACTATCTGTACTATCTGTAACCGTAAACTATCTCAAAGTCTGGAGACTTGCACGGGACTACATTTTACCTCTTCCCAAGTTCATCCCACTTGTTCACCGGGTATGTACCAACAACAGAGAGGCCCAGCTCTGAGTCAGTTTTGAAATTTCAGCAAAAAGGACATGAAAATCTATTCTGTGTCATCAGTATGAAGCACATCTACAGTAACTGACAAGAGTTCTCACCTGAATTTATTTGTTACTCTAACGTTCAATAATTGTCTTATGAACATGTCTAGTTATACATTACTTCATTTTTTTCAGTTAATTATATATTTACACTTTCTGAATACAATTCCAAGTATGATATTGTCTCTTTGTCCAAAACCACAAGGTAGTCAAGTCTGGAGTTATAGCAAAAGAAAATGTCCAACTTCTTAGAAGACAAAAGAAGTTATTGTCCAGGAACACAGCCAACCTGAGTCTTTTTGTGAGAGAAAAGAAGGATTCACAAATTACTTTCCTTGGATCAGTGACCTCTGTTTTCAGGTAGACTCGGTGGAAATTGAATGCTTGCATATATATATGGCAGAGCTGCTATTTAAAGAATGGTGTATGATCCATTAGAGACTATCTTGTAAAAGAGCAGACTTTAAAACCTGTGGAGATGTTTTTAGGAAGCATTCAGATGCTTGGATACTCAGACAAATCTCTGGTCTGTAAGAGCAAGAAAGAAATCTACATTAAGCATGTTGTGTTTTTAATTTTCTTCTGCAATATCTCTTGCTTTTGGCACCAAAAGAAAACAGAGTGACCAAAGAAAACCAAAAGTTGTTTCAGTTCAAAGGAAAGGTTCGGTACAGTTTGTCGATGTCTAAACTGGCATCCTCTCCCTACAGGTGGTGAGTGCAACTGGTATCTCATGAACTTTTTTGTAATGCCAGTACAAAAGTATGCAAGACTCAGCCTGAAAAGAATTAAAGTAATTGATATTCCACTCTCAGCTGAATGAATTCAGTATCATTACCAAATACAATTCCTTTCTTTGTAGCATCTTTAAAAACTTTTTCTGTTAGCAAAAAAAACTTAGCTTTGTGTGTAATTTTAATGATTCAGTGTAGGAGAAAGTAAGCACTAAGACAGGGCTTGATCCTAAAGGAGCCGAAACAAATTTAGTTTGGCCTAAAGAATGGTTCAGAAGTCAGTTCTGACCTCCTACCTTTGGAAAAACTATTACGCCACACAGAGTCCTTTTTCTTCAAGTGATCTGCTCCACCAGTATTTGCAGCTTATGCACAACAAGAAATGCAGTTTCTTCCCAGCTTACACAATTTAAGTCTTATCACGTAGGTAAAGTCAGTTTACTGGTAGTCAAAACAGAGATGTCTTACTTTGCATTTTTCATGATACTAGTACCTGTGAACAGATTTCTTCACAGATTTTCAGATTTAATTACTACTGGCTTGGTTTACTTTAAATTATGAAATTGTGGGGAAAAAAAAAAAAAAGAGGAGGGGAGGGGGTAATTGAAAGTGAACACTGGAAAGAACAATTTGTTGCTTGTCTTTTTTTTTCCTTTTTTTTTTTTTTTTTTCTGGGTAGCCTTTCACTGGTTCACTCCACTTAGATTCAATATGGCAGATTTTAGAGAAGGACTTTTACAGAAGCCTGTGACTCAGGAGCACTAGGTGGGCTGCTCTGGGTGAAGCCACAGAATCAAGTGGAGTGAGGGACTGCTGGTGCTGGCAGACATCACTGCTCTGATCTAAATGCTCAGCTCAGGAATGAGCTCAGAGCCTTAGGGGCAGCACTGGATGATAACCACTCTCTCCATCCAGTCAAACGCCTGTTCCACGTTCTCCTGAGTATGCAGGTTAACAATCAATTTGACAGTACCAGATGGATTTTATTTTATTTTCTCACTGTACTCTGAATCTACAGAACTGCAGCGCTACGTAGGATTTAACACATACAGTGAGGCACTAGAACAAAGGGCCATGCCCAGAAAAGTAATGAACGCTTGCTGTCATAACATGTCAGTTAAAGAAACCTCCCTGCCCCTACGAAACCTTCTCCTTCTCCAGCCCCCTCAGCACATATGCTTTACCAGATCAGACTCAATCTTGCGTTGGTAAATACATATCATCAACTACCCTTTGACTGTTTTATGCTAACAGAGTCTATATCCCTGCTGGGAAACATAACGCCATTTTGTTCTGTTTTGTAAATTTGAAGAGGGTTTATTCAGCTGCACGCCATATCGATAGTTGTTGCGTACTGTATTTTACTGTCTGACAACAGGCACAAAACTAGTACACAAAGAGGAAAAACAGGAATTGCAGTTCTGAAATATCAAGTCTCTGCTTTGAAACAAGTATCATCTTTCAAAAATCAAGAAATACTGTGTAAAGAAGTAGTCTTAAGGAAGTAGATCTTGAGTGTGCAAAGTTGTCTTTTTTTTTTCCATAGAGGACAGTAATTCATTCCCTTACAACTGCATGGAGTGAAGAAAGCCTGTGGAAAAATGTGTCTCAAGTCTGAGGGCCTAGAAATCTAGGGGTCTGGCTGCAGGAACTACAGAGTTCTGGACCCAAGTAAGGCTTTTAGGAATGCCAAGGCACAGGAAAATAATACTTACCTGTTTCAGGAGTGCTAAAAGAATGAGGTGATGTTTGTTAATAGAAGTGCACATTCTGGAAGCATTTCAGTATTACTCATTAAAAAAGAGCTCAGGCCAGAATTGAGAATGAGAGTCAAAAGCACTGCACACTAACGTGGGGCGTATATGAGTCAAACTCATGCTTAGTCCAGACATGCTTCTATTTGGTAGAAATGAAAACAATATTTACATCTTTGTTTTTCATAGGAAAACAGAATATAAAACCTAAACTCATCCTAGCATTTAGCCTTTGCATTTTGGTGATATATGCTTCAGAAATACCTGTATCCAAGAACCTTCATCTCCCTTCCACCACAGTCAGGTCTCAATGACTTAGTTGTCCTGAAGAGGACCTGATATGATAAAATACCACAAGCCTAACCTGACAAAAATGCAGTTTTAAACAAATGTCAGTACAATTTTTTTTTTGTGTGTGTCTTAATCAGATCAGTTATGCATTTCAGCGTCAACAAAACAGTGTAATTCACTGCTCTTATTTTGTTCCCTTATATTAAAATGCTCTGTTACAAGTGGAAATTGATCCCCCAGACTGTGCTTCGTGAAAAAGCCCTCTGATCATTCAGGCAAATGAGCAATGAGCTACAGCCAAACCTTTTGAGCCACACCAGCAGATCTGTGTCAAGGCCATGTGTGTGATGCATGCCTCTTTGTTAAGTACTAAGTTTGCACATCCCAGAAATTGCACGCTATTCTCACTGAACTTTGAGAAGAATGCAGTCACATCCAAAGAGTATGCAACCCTACAGCCCTCTATGGCTTCAGTTTCAGTTCTGATTTCAGACCAGAAGCTTTATCATGAAACCTTAGTTCAGAAAAAAATAATAATAAAAAAAAAATCTAATCACACTGCAAATGTACTTTCTTCCCATTTGCCCTTTATACAAGAAAGGATTACAGACAAGCTTTCAATAAATACTATGAAGCTCTTCAGTCTAACAGTCTTAAAATGTTCATCCCTGTCTCTGGATAGAATTCAGAATAAGAACCCCAGGTCCAACACACTCCAGACACTGAAACCTGGACACTCCTGCAGTGTAACAATCACAGCGGCCAGCTGCTTTCTGCAATTCTGTGCAACTGTCAGTACACAGCAAACACAAGGAGTTCACTGAGACTCAAAGACAGAACAACTCGAACTGCTTTTTTTTATTTGCAGCTGGATGGGCAGCTTCATGCAGCCTGTAACAGGGCCAGTTAAGGCACCATAAGTTGTTATCTGTGAGAGAATAAATTTTAGCCAGAAGCCCTGAGTCTCTGGGAGGGTTGAGCTGTGGCCTGTAGGAGATGTAGTGCTTTTAAAAGGCTTGACTTTCATTTGGATGAGTTGTTTCCAATAAACCTGGCGTTTACTTGTTTTAACTGTTGCGCTAATATCTAGAAATTTGTGGAACAATAAAGCTCATGTTAAAAGGACACAAAATTTGTATGAGCAGTCTTTGGGATTGAACTGCTAAGCTTTAACACGACTGTCAGATTATTATTTTTAAAATAAAAAGTAGAAGAGTCAATCTATTCTCATCCTTGGAAACCAAGCTGCTTTTTTTGCTGAGACTTAAAACAACATTAGCCTAAGCCAGAAACTGAGCATGGGAAACCTGAGCAGAGATGATTTGCATCAGGCATTGCTTTGCAACTCCAGCACAGGCTCCTAGAAAGAGAACTGTCAGATGAGTTTAAGTACAGTGTAATTGCACATCAGGCAATATAAATTGTAGATGGATATACGGACAGACATACTGTACTTTTTTTTTCTTTTTTTAAATTGTACTGAATATACACTGTTAATGGTTTCAGAGCTCACAACCCAGAATTTCCACTTTATCCCACAGCTGAAATAATCCTTCCCCAAAGATGAAGACAGATGTGCACATTATAATCACTACCTGAGCTTTCACAATTATCTGTGTAATGAGCAACTATTGTCACTCTCATTGCAGTTCTTATGTACCACATGGCAAGTGCACCATCTAGTCACAGAATTGCTCACTGCCACAGCGGTGGCCTGATAAAGCACGTGACAAATATTCAAGCATATACTGTCCATGTTTCAGCTGATCTTTCATATATAGAAAAAATGTGGAGGCAACAAGAGACGGATCTTACAGACCTTCAGTTGAGTTCACCAGTGCTTTATGTCAAATGTGGTTCTGTAGGGGAAGCATGAATGTTGGTTGGGCAGAGCTTTGTGGGCAGCATTAGCTGGAACTTTTTCAGTGGAAACTAGCTCAGTTGCAAACTCAGCACTGCCCACAAGAGACAGAACATATGTAAGTGTTTATTACATGATTCCATCTGAAGACCCATTTAGGCTGATAGTTTAAAGCTCCAACATTTGTACCGCAGGCTCTAATAACATTTTGTTCTTCTGTGTATCAAGTTCTTCCAAAGTCTGGAGGAAAAAAAAAAAAGAGAGAAAGGAATTCTCTTAAGCTACAAGTACTTTTTTTGAAAGAGTTACAAGATGGTCATACCCAGTGGAAAACACTTTTTTTTTTTTTTTGCTTAGCTCGATATCACCAGGCTACAGACAGCCCAACACTACTCCTTTTGAAGTACATCTTTGCTGAATTAACACGAGCTTCCATCAACCCTATTTCAGGCTCCTTGCTTCTTAGTTCTCCTTGAAGTGTGGGATGAACTTTAGACATTCATCCTTAATGGGATGTACAATTCCTTGTTATCTCATACTGGTCACGTATGGACAGCTGCCTATAAGCAACTGAATAGCATCACAAATCTAAGCAGCACATATAGAAGGAGAGCAGAAGAAAAGTCTGAATTCTCTATTTCTTCAAGCCATGCCACCTACTTAGATTTTCTCCCCGCCTCAAGCTAGTTAGGCCTGCTAGACTGACAAGGCCTCTGAGGTTCATTAATACCAGGTTAACTGGGTGGCCTTCATTTCTCTTCTGTCCTGGGGCTCTGTGGAGACTGTCCCACCACAGTTTCTTACTTCACATCCTCAAAAAAAAAAAAAAAAAAAAAAAAAAGCCATTCCATTGCCTCTTTAAACTAAACTTTTTCCTTTGATCTACTCCCTTTTTACACGCCTCTGCAAAGTAGAACACATGAAATCCTTTCTTAAAGTTACTTGATTACGGCTGGGTTGTCTTGGGCATGTTATTCCCTTTTTAAGTGCTCTACCACTACTCTTTTGGCTTTGCTCTAAGTCATGCTTAATACACATCAACAAGTTTCAAAGAGAGGTGGATTTGAGACACTATTATAGAATCCTTAAAGTTGTAAGGAACCTTTAAAGGTCATCTAGAACAGAGACATCCACAGCCAGATCAGGTTACCCTGAGCATGGTCCATCCTGAGCTTGAATGTCCAGGGATTGGGCATCCTCCACATCTCTTCTAGTGCTTTGTCTCCTTCACTGTACAGGAATTTTTCCTTATATCCAAAAGCATAAAATTTATTAATGCTTTCTTTATTTTTGCATATTATTTGTAGCATAAAACATAGCCTTTTATTCCTAATATGATACTGCTGCAAATGCTATCAGTGGACATGATGACCCTGGATCTGCCTATTAGAAATATATATGTATGTCATACTTCTTAGTTTTGTAACTTGGCCAACAGAGCTCACCATCTCTAACCTTTGTTATTGGCTTCTCAGGAAAAGAAAGGCTTGAAGCCAGAGGATAATTTCATTTCTTCACATCCTTTTTAACTTATAGCTAGTTTTTGTATGTATATGTACAAAAGATCATGACTTTAGGACAGAAAAATGAAATTCTCTAGCCAAGATAAATGTAAAATCTGTGTAGAAAGGAGCAAAATATCAGAAGGACCAAGGATAGTGCCGCTGATATTCAAAATGAAGATGACCTCAGGTTAAAGGTGACAATTGATGGACAAGTCAAGCTTTCTGGAGGGGCGAGCAGGCACTGTGAGTGCTCACTTCTCCTCATGCAAGTGCTGATTGGGCCTTCAGACAGTTCTGCAGGTCAAACCTGGTCAAACAAAGCTTATCCCTCCTAGCTCCTTCAGTTTCACATCTGCTCTATACTAGAGCACAAATTAAGGTCTTCTCTGAAGGGCTCACCTCATGAACAACAAAACAGCCAGGCAGCTGTCTAAAGAGAGACACCATCAGACAGGACTCCACATCAGAGTCAATCTCCTTATGGTTCTCTCCCACCACTAAGCCCACACGCAATTCCTTATACTTTCATCTCTGGCTTCCAGGCAATCTTTGTTCTTCCTCAGCAAGGAGCCACCACTAATTCTTTCTCAGGCTTACAACTACAGGGATTGCTTCAAGACACCCTAATAAGGCTGTCTCATATCATTCAGCAATCCAGACTTCCAGCCATCAGATCAATCAGATCTCTTTAGTCCTCCAAGACTCATTATTTAGGAATAAAGCCAGGCACAGGTGAGAGTTGACTCTTGAATCCCTTAAAAGATTATGCTTGCCATGATAAGATGCAGGACTCTTGAAACATTGCCAGTAATTTAAGCACTGGAAGGTAGCATGGAATAAGTCTAAAGAATTCCACATTTATTTGGCCAGGCTAAACATTAACCATTCCTTACTTAAACGCACAACTCCCAGAAAGCTGTGAGCTCTGGAAGACTGGATGAAATTCTCCTTTGAATTCGATACAAAAATTTTTAAAAATTAAAATGAGCTTTTTCTCTTCCAGTTTAGTCAGCTTTCAATGTCAGTAAGGCAGAGACAGGCAAAACAAAATTTTATCACAAGATGTGCAGAGTATGGGAATGAATATCACATTACAAAGTTTCTGTGCACATCCTTTTGTACTGACAAAGAGCAACAACAAAATAAGTAAAATCGGAGAGGCTAGGATTGCCCAGTATACAAAAAACTTAGAATATAGCTGAATTACCAAAAAATAATTTGTTTTTCTCTCATTGTTCTTCATTCTATCTCAGTGTCTTTACATTTAAACTATCTTCATTCATGCAGTTTTGATTACAAAATGTATACTCTTCGTTCAGTTTATAGAAATCCATGTACATGTTAGGAGTAAATTTTGCATACTACACATAGGGCATGAAAACCCAGCATTACTTAGGATCATGTACACCTGCATATGTTCATACCTGATGGCTGAAGACCAAAAATGGGTATTGTAGTAACCTTTCTATATGAATCATTAACCATATGCTTCAGCTGCCAATGCATATGCAGTTTAGGCTTTGTTGCAGCATGCCAGGTCATTAGAAGTTACCTATTAGAAAAGAACAGCTACGTTCTCATTTTCCCTTTTTTGCCCTTTTCATCAGGCAATGGTGATGGGTTAAAAATTTCCTAATGTAAAATACGGAATCAGTTTTGAAGAACTCTAGGCGGTTCCATGTTCAAATGCTGCCATCAAGTGGAAATACACAGAATCATAGAATTCTTAGAGTTCGAAGGAACCTCTGAAGGTCATCTAGTCCAACTCCCCTGCAATGAACAGGGACACCACACTAGATCAGGTCGCCCAGAGCCTTATGCAGCCTTGCCAGGAAAGTCTCCAGGGACAGGGCATCAACCACATCACTAGGCAAGCTGTTCCAGTGCCTCACCACCCTCACTGTAGACACTTCTACATTGTAGAAGGTGACAACTAATAGCAAGGCTATTGTTTTAAAAGAGTAAGGTAAAGCAGATTAGAAGAATGAAATAGTGTGTTAGGTAAATTATTATAAAAAACGTTTTTATTATAATCTAAACTTACTTTATGCTCAGTTTACTCCCTCTTCTTTATGCTCTGTTGTCTCCATTATTTTAACATCTTTAAATCTGAAATTTTTCTATGGCGTTGTTCCACACCTGCAAAAATTTCCTGTGTCACTAAGGATACGGGCTAGTAACTGCACTCTATTCCCATGAATTTGTCTGAAATCCTGGCCCTGATGTGAGCTTCAGGACAGAGATAAAGAATTTTGCCTTCTGCTTTTTGCAATTTGGAAATTTAATGTTTTTCTCCAAATCCCAGGGCAATAGTTAAGTTTGTATTAGAAAATGAAATAGCAAATATACATTAAAAATTCTGGTCTTGATGCCTCTATGGCTAAAGAGATGCAGCAAAGCTGACTTGTATTCATGAGCCTCAAGTGCTGACTCCAGTCTGGGTTGAGTAACCACAGAAGTCTTCTCTCAAGGCTCCTCTTCTTTCACCTAAGCCAGGAAGTATTGGATATTTTCCTAGGCTGTGTGACATTTAGGAATGCAAAATCTGTCCATGGCTCATTCACAAGAAATGCGTAGCAAATGAGATGTGTTTTGGAAAATCAACAGTGCATGCATAGTACGTGTGCAATAATCTAGTGTGTTCTGGATGCACATACACGTAGTTCTGCCAGGAAAGGGAAAAAAAAAGAGAAACAAAACAGTCAAAACAGCAAGCCCTACAACTGCAACAAATTGTTATACCCTTAAGACTGTGATGGTAAATAAACTTTGCCAAGGCACAGACAAATTTTAGAACTTGGAGAGGGAAGGACATTGTTATGAAAACTATCTGACTCAAGCAAGGCAATCTGGATCACTGTTTTTGGTGACGGTTTGTATATATTCCCACAGCCAGGTCATTAACACTTCTTCACTCTCAACATCTGAAGGTCTGTTTTAAGGAAGAATACTATGATCCATCTGGATCTAAATAATTATTTGAAAACAGAGTTGAGGTTATTGGCCAAGAGGAGCAGACCTACTGGGCTCTTGTGGAGATATCAGCAGCAGATGGTGTAGCACTTTCAAAAAGAGCCCTTTTTAATCAGAAGCACTCCCTACTTTATTGGTTTATGAACAGATTATCAAGAACAGCAGTAAAATGGCAAGCCACATATGTTTCCTTCACACATATGTGGCTTGTCCAGAGTTTGGTAGCCGCTGTTTCGAAAGTTCTACTTTCACAGCAGCCAGACTTGGTCATGAGAAAAGAAGACAAAAAAACAGTAACAAAAAACCCTCCCTCACCCTGGATGTAATGCCTTTGTTTACATCCATAGGTCTTTTACTGTTAATATATAGGAGGTTAAAATGTGTCAAAATGGACAATAAAAATACTGTTTAATATAATCTCCTAAATCTTGGGATAATGGAGAATTACTGACCTTAACTGATAAGTAAAAACTATCCCACTGTCTCAGCCTGTCACCCAGGCTAGTTGTCCTTATTTATTTTTTTAGCAGCAATAAGGCAGAGGTGGGGTTTGAAGCTCAGAGAGATCACTGCTTGATTACGGAAAGCATTATAGGTCAATGCCTCTGGCACTGGGCACCATAGATACATTATTCTCACATTTATAACAAATACGTAGAATAAAAAAACCTGAAGTGATATCATTGTTTTTGTGAAATGTTTGTTTAGAAATCTTTCTTTGGAGACCTGCTGCAGGTTATTGCTTGAAATACCACAGCTTTTAGAAATTTAAATCTTTCTTAGCACTCCAGCTGTCACTTACATTGTGATCAGGCATTAGAGCCATTCACTACACTACCAACACACGTATGACAGACTTCCATACATCTGTTTATCTTCTCTGTTCCAGAAAAGAAGACAGCTATTATTTTTTCCGGCCTTTCATGTTTAAGTTAGGATTTTTTCTCTTTTGAGAACACATCAGGACAACAGCAGCCTCATATACTTCTTCATTGCCAATGACAGAAAGGATGCTCTGAGCTGAAATCTGTTTTTAACATAGTGAGCTACTGACCTTAACTTCAAAGAGGACCTCCTGTCTGTATATGAAGAAGTATGTTGTATTGGAGGAGCTGCCAACCGGGTTACCATGGCCAAAAAATCTTGTGACAGTTTATAAATATGAATTACTATAATTTCCTGCTTTCTGTAACAGGCTTGGTTACTTGGAGCCTTAATGTAGCCTGTAGCAGAGAGAGTTGTAAGGGCTGACATAGCCTCTGCTGGCAGGGAGTGGAAAAGTGCAGAGCTACATGGATAATAGCCATGGCAACCTTGCTCTCTGCATGGGTGACATGAGAACACCATTAATCCCTAAGGGAAAGCTAAACCCCAGTGGGCTGGGATAAATGAGGAAAAATAAGTTATTCCTTTCACATCTGGAGTCACTGCCACAGTGCCATAACTTCATACAAAAACACATCATTGTACTCTTCTTAGGTTCTGTCCTCTTGGGTGATTCTACCCAGGAGCTCACTATCCAGCTTCTTCTATGCAGTTTGTTGTTTTGAGTGAAGAGGGTTTTTAAATGATTTTTAAAGGACAGGTATACTCAGCTATGCTCCTGCTACTGCTTCACTAGACCGAGCTGTTGGGTTTAGAGGAGTGCAAGAAGCTAAGGGCATCCCTATTTTCATGCATCTGGAATTCAGTCACAGGTACCTAGAGGATATCTGTTTTAAGCAGTTTGGTATCAAAGCTGCATGGATTCAGTTATCCAACGGAGTCATTCAACATTTCTGATCATCTCCAGATTGTTCTTAAAATACTCCTGTCACAGAATAGTTCACATATGAAAACACAAAATACTGAGTTATATTTAAAGGATTTTGTTTTAGAACAAGTATGTAAAGTCTCCTACTTCATGGCTTTAAAGTCAACATAGTTTGTCTGTATTTCTAAATCATTTTCACAGTGGTTTAAAAGTTGCCATTTTCGATGAAAACTTGACTCCTTAGCAAGAGTTTTGAGAAGGAACATCCATTTGCTTTAAGATTTTCATCCTGTTGTTAAGGACTCAGTAGTTTCCACAGAACCATCTCAACACCTGTTTTGATATTATTAAAAATCTTTGCACTCTACAGTGCAATATTACAATAAGCAAAAATATTAATAACAATGCAACAAAATTACTCTATGATTGCAGTACTTAAGAGAAATATCAAGAACAACAAAAAGCCTAGGGTAATGACTTGTATGTACATTAAGGCTTAAAAAAACCCACATATATCTCTATTTATACATATTATATTAATAATCATATAATTATATACATGGATATAAGTTGATTGAGCAGCTCTTAATGGATTTGGGAATTGCCTAATATTCAGTCAGCTTAAAAGAAGCTGTTAAGTATTCTTACCTGGAGTGGCTGGAGAAGCAAATTGTTAACAATTTCTGTTTGTATGGTTGTTTTTTAAAATGGCAAGAGCCAGGCTACCAGAAAGGATGCAAAGCCATGAGGTGAGGTAGCCCTAAGGTACAACACGCCCTCATCAGCAGAGCAGTCCCAGTGAGGCTAAGCAAACCAGTGCTTGTGAGGGTGTCCATTGGCAGTCCCAGGACAAAAAGAGACAAAACTAGAGTACAGATCCAAGGCCCATCCAGAAGACAAATGTGGAAACAAACCTGGACACAGATATCAGGGTCAATCCAGCAGATCATCCGAGGTCCATCCAGAACACAGAGGTAGAAAACAGCAACAAATTTTAGAAGTGTGCATAATCAGCAAAACTGACTGGATAGGTGAGATATCATTGTGAGTTTGCTCCTGATGATGCCAGTTGTTAATGTATTTATCACAGATAGAAGAAGAATTAGGCAGGGACGCTTAGGATGAATTGGTTGAAATATGACATTTACAAATCAAAAATTAAACAAGTATAGCCCTTATTTTTTGTTTATTAAAAAAACAAACCAAAACAAAAAAAAAAAAAAAAAAAAAACACATCACTGAGCAATTTACAGGTACCGTATTTGTCAGATAAACTATGCACAAGTCAAGAAAGCTGCAGAACAGTTCCAGTGGTAAATTCCCTTTTATTTTTACAAAAAATAGCTGCCTTGAAGGTAAATCATATTAACATTCCCTGCTCTTTATTTTTTTTCTTTCTGTTTTAATATTTATTTTGGGGAATGAAAAATCCTTAGCAATACAGATACATTACATTTTTCTTCATTACCATCCAAACAAGCCACAGTGAATGCACCCACAGATCCTGAGGCCAACCACAGTAGTGAGTATAATTTATTTTACATATTGTTATGCAATGTTTCAATTTGGTAGTAGGCTTTCAAGGGCCTAGATGGCAGTGTAGTTCTTAGTGTAATTTGTCAATTTGATTTTCTCTGGGAAGATAATATTAACAGAAAGGTTTTCCCCATTGCTAGACTTCAGAAGAAAGTTCTTCTTCTTACGCAGGAGATGACTATATTTGGCATTAGCCAACCACATTTCACATTTTGAAAAAAACACAATTCCAGTTGTACCCAAAACAACAAGACACGTAAGTAATCCCAGTACAACAAAACATATCACCTGGCTTTTACTGAGCAAAGGATCTGTATTTTGGATTGTTTCCTTCACTGTTATTTTCAGGATTTCTTGTTCTTGATGCACTGATCTGTGATGAGCTTTTGGGGGTAGCTTGTAATTCTGCACGTTCTTTGTGCCAGTATTCACTCCAGAAAGACTTGTGTTTTTGCTGGAATGTTTACAGGTTACACCAACAAATTCTGTCTTACAGATGCATTTGAATCCTCCTTGTGGGTGTTCTTTGCATGTTCCTCCATTCTCACATGGGTCACTGGCACAGAATGTGACACGACTGCTGCAGAGCTTTCCTGTATAGCCAAAGGGACACAAACAGCTGAAACCTGCACCAATATCTGTACATGTTCCTCCATTTTCACATGGGTTGGATTCACAGTCATCCCTATCTATTTCACAGAAGTTGCCAGCAAAACCAGAAGGGCACAGGCAGGAAGCATGGGGTGCAAAACCATTGTCATCAATACATGTTCCTCCATTCTGGCAGGGAGAGCTGGAAGAAAGAACAAACACACATATATATACAGAACTCAATCAAAGCCTATAAAAAGAAGACATTAGGAAACTCTTCATGTAATGAGAGAAGCTGGTTTTCTTATGAAGAACCAAATCCTAATGTAAATCCACTGAAGTCAATGAAGTTGAATCAAGAATGAGTTATTAAACAGCTTTGTCAATATAAGTGGTAACACAGCACTACACAAATCCAACCTGAAGAGCTGTAAAGGGATTTTAATTTATTCCAAACATTTATCCAAATTTAATCTTCTGAATAAGCTTAGAGTTATTTAGCTGAGTAACTATCTAGACAACGCTGAACAAACAGACTAGCAGTGAGGCTTTCTTTTCTACTCGATTGTTCATAAAATAATCTGTGCACTGTATTGGCAAAGCAAAACACTTTCATGGCAGCACACTGATTGTTTCATTCTGCCTCTATTGTACTTCATGACAAACAAAAAAACTAAATGTCAACAGATATACTTTCATGCAAACAGCTGTTGAAACAAGAATTTTAAAAAATAGCACCAACTATAATAAAAATACAAATGAAATGGTTTCAACCATAGCAAAGGAAGATGTCCAGTGAGAATGAGGGCAGAGGAAACCAAGTGTTTCTTCAAACTCAGACCTTAATTATTAATTGCCTGGTACTATGTTTTAAATGGTGTAAATTCATCAAAAGAATCTGTATTATTTTTTTCTTTGCAATTTAACTAACTGTGCCTTACCAAAAATAATGCCAAAAAGACAGAGACCTACTGACAAAAAAAGCACAAGTGCTATAAATTCTGTGGAGCTGTTGAAAGCAGATGTGGTCCTTTAACCAATCTTATTGGAAGAAAAAGGGCCCAGAGTTTGCAAATAAATCTCAAAATCACTTTTATGGCAATGATTGCATATGAATTTGAAACTTACCTTCTAAAAATGGATTTCAGGCATGAAAAACACATCATAATGCTTGACAAAGGCTACTTGACCACGGTTTTCCTAGTAATTATAAATCTCTGAAGACATACTGCACAGCACGAGGACATAACTGAAATGTCCAAGCAGTTACTTCAGTGTTACCTTGACAGCAGAAAGCCATGCAGGTATGAAACAGCTGCAGCTTCATGAACATTGACATTTCACATATGTAGTAGTTGGTAGCAATAGGCCACTATGGATTTCCATAGTGATGACAAAGTTCTTTTAGAGCCTGAGTGAGGTGACTCCCAAACTGAAAACAAGCTCCTTCCTAGAAATGGCCCCAACCATTGGTGGAATAAGGCTGAGCTTCTCAAATGTGCAGTTGTTGCTCTGAGAGTAGACATAATACTGAATATCCTCAGCACCTATGGCCTTACTGAGGATTGAAACACTCAGTGGTCACTATGTGATTACTGCAGCAGGAGTCGTGTCTGGTTCACATAAAACAAACAGCTCTGTGCTCTCATATTTTCCTTCACTGCAGCTGTTGTAGCTGGAAAACGTGCTACTGAGAGAATAAATTGGAAATATGAAATCTGCATTAGAAAAGAAATAGGAGTTATCCCTGGAATTATTTTTGAAAATGATTTTTTCTGATTTTTCATGTAAAATAATTTTTTATACTTTCATAGAAGCAGAAAATACAAAAAGTGTTTAGGAGATGCAGGCAACATTTTGAAAATCTATCCTTTATTTATTATTGACTTCATTTGCCTAACTTCTAATATGTTTAAGTGAATGTTATATTAATAATCTCCTTGAACAGATTCACAGTTCTAATAGAAGAAATATTTACTTTAGCATAGAGATATTTCCACTTAGCAAAGGAATCTGAAGAATGGTCAGATGGAGTATAGATTTTAAAATCCCCTTAGAAATCAATATTTACCCATTAATAATACAAGGTCCTTTCCTGAGATGGCAGTTTTTTCCTGTAAATCCCTGGGCACACAGACAAATATATCCTCCATCACCAGTCTCTATGCATGTTGCGTTATTGGTGCAGGGCTTTGCAGAGCATGGCTGAATATCTGCTTAAAAAAAACAATAAAAAAATACTTTAAAATTTTATTCAAACACTGTTTAATGAAATGAATGCTAAGTAGTCAGTAGAATAGCAAAGGCAGGGCTCAGTTAAACTTAGGAGAAAGAATCAGCAGTGCTTTAAATAAAACATAGCTTTAACAGCCATTCATCCTACATTTTACAAGTTCTGATTTATTCCTCCCTCTTAACATGGAGTACAGATTGTCCAATTATTGCAAGCATTTTGAGCTCATTTCTTTTCCTAGCTCACATTTTTAAATGAATTTGAACTGTTCAAGTTCATAAATAATTAATAGCATCAATAAAATATTAGTAGGGAAGAAAGAACTTGTAAGTATTATAGTCATCCTTTCCCACCCTTGGCATAAAACCATGACACTCCATGAGCAGAATTCTGATACAGAAAATAAGAATCAGGAATTCTTCATGTTCTCTAACAGAAAGTCTATTGTTATGTGTTTATGAACAAACATTTCATAACAACAGAGATTGGCAAGTTACAAAGACTCTTTAAGATTCCATCACCTGGCTGGGTTACATCTAACCCTTACAGAACTGCACCAGAAGAGTGAGCTGTCTGACATGTTTTGACCAGAAGTCACACATCTCGTTTTCGTTAGTTTCCCTGCTAAGGGACTTTCCAGTTGAACTACTACCAATTTTTACAAAATAACTAAAATAAAATATACAAACAAGTACATATTTTAGCCATCTAATGGAGCTGGTTGCAAGTATCTGCCAGCTCACATATTAAAGTACACTAAGAATCACTGAATGCTAAAGCTTGGAAAAGGCTTCTAAGATCAGCTAGTCTAACCTTTAGCCCACTCTAACCATGTCCACTAAACCATGTTCCTCAGTGCCACATCCCCACGGTTCCTGATCACTTCCAGGGACTGTAACTCCATCACCTCCCTGGGCAGCCTGTGCCACCACATCATCACTCTTTCAGAGAAGAATTTTTTCCTAATACAGAAGATAAAAAGGATTTAAGAGCATTTATATTCCACTTCCTACAACATAGCATGAAAGTTAGTTGATATCATGAGGTACTGCTGAATCTTAACCACAGCAGTACACTTCAATAGACTTAGCTTTCAAATATAAGCTTCCCTGGATAGAAGGCTCTATTTTCTAATGTGTTTGCCTGTTCTCATTACAAGAAAAGCAGTTTGCATGCACTTTAAGATCCAGTTTTCACAAGGACCAAAATAAACTTGAACGCTTTTTGGAATGGTGTTATTGCCACCTATTTTGGCAGGTTTTAAAGGCAGCTAAAAAAATATGAACTCATAATTCATGAGCAAGAAAACTCTGAAATGTGTATGTAGATGGGCATATGTATTAATAGGTATATACATATCTATGAACACATACATTACTACTAGTGATTTATGTAAGGAATTTGGTTTTAAAACACAACTTGAAAGCTTAAAGGATCATATCCTTTTAAAATGCAAACACGCAGATAAACCGAATACCCCATATTCTCTGTTCTATTTAGTTTTCCCCTCAGAAGATCAAAACCCAAATAACTGAATTGCTTCAAGTGGTAGCTGAGTCTTAGATGAGAATTGAAAAAAAGATTGTACATTTACACAGGTATGAATAGGTGCAATCACATTACCAATAAATTAATTAACACTTTTGTAAAACGAAGTTGTCATACTGCAGTACATGAAGGGAACACTGAGTCTATTTCTCAGGAAAGCAACACAGTGGTTGGATATCAGTTTGGATGCCAGGAAAATGTTCTGGTGGTGGGCATAGAACAGGCTCCATTGGGGCAGTGGTCACAGTCCCAGACTGCTGGAGCTGAAGAAATGTTTGGATAATACTCTCAGGCTTTGCTTTTTGGGTGGCCCTGTGTGGAGCCAGAAGTAGGACTGAATGATCGTTGTGGGTCCTTTCCAGCTCAGTATATTCTGCGAGTCTATGCTTCATGGCACAGCAGATTTTGTCTCTTGCATGCCTGTCATGGGCATTAGCAAAGAGGCAAATTAGCAGTATTAACATGTAGAGCAGCTCACAGATAAGTGACATGCCTACACATGTGACTGTAGTAATACTCATAAAGGACACCACTAATCCCTGCCTACATGTTTACAGTGAACCCAATCTATAATCTGCATGTCTGCAAAGTATAAGGTGTTCTGAACTGAGAATCACATGGCCAGCCCATAGTAAATATAAAACCACACAGCGACCGAAAGCTGTGCCAGAAAGGAACTTGTTCGACCCACGCTGAGATTGTACACTAAATTTCCAAGAAAATAGAAAAAGAGAACATCATCATTCAAAAAATGACTTATTTTCTCTAGTTTTTAGCAAGCAAATAAGCTGATGAGACTGTATCTATATTTTACATATATTTCAGATGTTAACAGTGGCCAAATGAATTTGTGGGTTTGCCATCTCTCTCGACAGTTGCTCACAGCTGGCAACACTGAAACAGTTGTTTTGCCAGAAATTCCTTGGCAAATGTGACACTTCCTATGGCAGCAAAAAGGAAGAATGTCAAGGGAATGACAAAACTACATTACTCACAATCCTCTGTCAGTCTCCCCAGAAAGTGTACAAATGTAGCTTCTTAACAAGGCTTATCTCATTACACACCTGAAGCAAAAATTTGTTATCACTGGCTAAAACAATGTCAACTAAAATAATTCAATGTGAAAATAAAACAGCTGTGGCCTCTGGACATCACATCATAAATTCAGTATTAAAAGAGTGAAGGAGTGTGGCTTTTTATGGTAAGAAATTGATGGGTTTGTATTACCACCACTAAAAAAAACAGTTCTGTGTATTTGTCAATGACAGAATCATAGAATCACCAAGGTTGGAAAAAACCTACAAGATCATCCAGTCCAACTGTCTGCCTATCACTGATAGTTCCCACTAAACCATGTTCCTTAACACAATGTCTAAAAGTCCCTCGAACACCTCCAGGATTGGTGACTCCTCCACCTGCCTGGGCAGCCCATTCCAGCACCAGTCACCACATGCATGAGAGCATTCGCTGTTTTTCCTAAACTTATCAAGGATGACTTAATAGTATCCATTAAGCAGACTGTAATGATTCTACATAGTCAGGAAATATTTTGGCAGAGGGTGTTAGAGGATTAGAGGTGGAACAGTTAACCCCATTTGAGGATACTGTGCTTTAATGGATCAATAGAAAAATTTTTAACAGCCTTCCAGTGGCAGGAAAAAGACTCTTGGTCTTTTTTGACAAAACAATGCATTTAGGATAGGTCCACTGAGATGTACCTACATAGTGAATCCACTGAGATGAAAGACTTTCAAAGTAACAAACCATCTTTTCATCTGCAGGGACATTTCTTTTTGGCTGAGTATTCTTGGCACATCTCCTTGGGGATCTAAAGTCAAATTGGCAAAGAACACTGAGATTACTCTGAGTGTAGAGAGAAATAATAGTTTCTGAACTTAAACAACGGATATTCATTTTATATTGAAAAATTATCACAATTAATGTTCATTAAAATATTAGTTTTCCATGGAGATATGGTAACAATTCCCAAAGCATTATCTTCCATCCTAAATACCAACTGAAAGATAAAAGCTCAGAACTGTGATGATATTTAAGAGCCTATTCAGCCAGGCCCGTAATACGGTTCTTTGAAGTATGTCCAACTTGAAAACTTAACCTTGAAGAAATCTTTAGTTGTCTAGATCCATATCACTGCAAGGATGTGATCAACCAGAAATCTCCTTTTAGTCATCTTCAAAACTGTATCCAGTTCAAACTGTGTAATCATTAACTACTGTTTTGGGCATTCACTGGCAGCCATACTCTACAAATTATAAGCTGTATAACAATGAAAGCCCAAAACAGAAGCAAAAAGAATAAGACTGTCTTCTTCCAGCTGTGGCTCCACAGCCTGAACTGCATGGTCCTGGATGCTTACACGGTTTCTTCACCCTCACATCTCTTGGCTGAACAGTCATTTGCCTACATCAGCCAGCATAAACCAGCTCAGCAAAGGCCAGCTCCTCAAATTGCTGATGCTGTCTGGCACATTCTGACAGGAAAGCAGAGAGCAAACACTTTCTGCTTATCCCTCAGATCTGCAGCATTTTATTTGGACAGACCTTTCTTTCAGTTATACCAATGCTATTCCTTTCAGTTATACCAGTGCTATTCCATTGAACCATCATAGGACGAAGGAAAAAAGAATTAGGATGTTTTCCTTTTCAGGAAAAGTATTTAGTATTAAACTCTTAGTTTTCCATACAAAAAATGTACATATATATATAGTGTGTCAGATAAATATTTCAGATTAACTAATATATACGAGAAGATGTGTTTTTATCATAATGACTAATATGACAATGAGAAACAATTGTTCGTTAGCATTTTTCACAATTATTTAAAATAGAATGAGGTAGGTACGCCTCACTCACACATATGCTTAATTACCAAACATACTGAATGTTTTGGAAGAGATCTCAAAGCCCACCCAGTGCCAACCCCCTACTGTGGGCTGGCTGCCCCCCACCAGCTCTGGCTGCCCATCTATACCCAGCGTTGGACACCTCCAGGGTTGGGGCACAGCTCTCTGGGCAGCCTGTGCCAGGGCCTCTTATGTGCTGCTGCTCAGAATCTCCTTTTTATCTTGCACTAGCATTCTTTTTAAATAAGTTATCCGTAACGTCTTTTGTACGCCTCTAGCACCAGATGGGGCTGTTTCACCTCATTTGCTCAAGAAAAAGAAATGATGTGCAAACCTATGTCACAGAGGCTGCCAACCCAGCCCTCTTCGCAGTTGCACTGCCAAGGCTTGGCACAGCTGCCATGCAAGCACCCAGGGAAAGGAACACACTGATTGCAGAGAGCACCCTGCCAACCAGGCAGACACCTGAAAGAGATAGAAGACAATGTGGTTTATTTATAATAAGCATAATTACAAGGATATTCCCTTTTTCAGGGTGCACAAAATGAACTTTTGGATATAAAATTGGATTGTGTGGCACAACTGTTCAAAAAGACACTATCAATGTTTCCAGGATGCTAGGAGTATTTATTTGAAAAATTAAAACATAAAAAAAAATGCTTCATGCAAGGACAATAAATACATGGAAATCAAAGTAAGGACTTTTCGTACTGGGATAATTAGGCTAGAGATGTGACTAGATACCTGTGCTCTATGACTCCAGTTACGGTATGGTAACAGTGCTGCCTCATTACAGTACCATATTTGCAGAGGATACATTGTTTCAGCTTCTATTTTAAAGAATAGTGAATTATTGAGGTCTGTTCCTATGCAAACACACCGTCCGACAGATCTTTTTTACCTGCATTCACTGGGAAATTCACAAAACCCGTTCACTGGGTGGCAGCCAGCTTTACAGCTCACACCTGAAGGAAGAGATTTTTAATATCAAAACAGAAAAATCAGCTCTCAGGATAAAAAGGAAAAAAAAAGTCTCATACACATTACTGATGTTTTAAAAGGCATCAGACTGCATAGTGGAAAAATGCAACTGAAGACTGCATAGTAGTATTCTGATTTCTGTCAAATATGTATTTCTGCAACGTAAAGTTTTAAAGGAACCTAGAGTGTGTTACAGGCTGTTCCTATAAGGTAGGAGAAATGATTTGAAGAATTAACTGCAGAACACTGAGTGAAACAGTAGCAAAGCCTGTCCGCTCTCATAGGACTTTAAAAGGGAAATTTCAGAACACAAATGCCACTACACAGCACGCGACGACAGCTGCATTATTTCAGAACGACTTGAAACGCGGAAATACCTTTAACCGTGACAAAAAGAAAAAGAAAGGCATCAATTTAAAGCAACTTACTTACTCATTTCGACCTTATGTCTGATTAAAAATAAATAAATAAAACATCCAACTTTCCCAAGTCGCTCCCGAGGACGGGTTACCTGGGGCTGCGGGGAGGACGAGGGGCAGCAGGCAGCAGCAGCAGCAGCAGCAGCCGAGGAGCCCGGCAGCGCGCAGCCCCATGGCCGGGCGAGGAGGAAGAAGAGGAGGAGGAGGAGAAGGCGGCTCCCCGGCCGGAGAAGCGAGAGGGCTGTCCCCGGCCCGGCTGCGCGGAGGAGCGGGCACCGCGCACACCCCGCCTGCCGCGGCTGCGGGAGAGAGGAGGTTGGTAGCGGGGCGCGGCAGGAGGGAGGGTGAGCGGGGCTGCTTTGAGCACGCCTCTTACCTCGGGGACGCTGTCCGCTAAGAGCTAGTGCTGGGCTCCGGGTTTCTGAAGACTTCTGTCCTTGCGCGCATCAGAGCAACTTTTTATTTCAGTTTTTTTTTTTCTTTTCCAGGAGATGCCCCAGCAAAGGCAGCGTGGGCAAAGCTTGCTCTGTTCCCGAGGCTAACGTGTTAAATAAGAAAAGAACAAAGTGCACCCAAAGCTGTCTTTTTTTTTTTTTTTTTACTTCATCTGTTCATTATATATAAGCAAAATATTTTTATACCACCACCAAGCAGTTTAAATTCTGTGCTTTGCTCTGTGACTGTTCCTCTCGCTTTTCTATCTTTCTGTTCTTCCTTTGAGATGTCCCTTATGAAAATGGACTGGCTACTTCTTGTTCCTTGCCTTCTTTTAAAGTAGATGCCTCTTCCTAAGGGACCCATTTTCTTCTGCTTAAGGTGCAGTGCTTACCTCCACCAGACATCATTTACCACTTTGTCTGCATTTATGTGCAGCAACTAGAGATCACTATAATATGATAAGAAACCATAAAACCTTCTCTTTAGGATTATAATGGGCTAATTCAAGATTACTTCCCTGAAAATGTGAAAGAAATTGAGAAGCACACATTAGCTTCAGATAGCCCACTTACTGGTGCTTGAAGGTAATGATGTCACTCAGGTTGAAAAAGTTTGCTTCTGTTAGTGCTGACCTTCAGTTTTAATCTAGAATGGGGGAAATGAAGGATACAAAAAGGAAGAGGATGAAAATGAGGGGTGGTTTAAAAGACTGCGCTCAGATGAAGTGTTAGAGGCAGACATTGCTTCTTCAAATCTCTCTAGAAGTTTGGCTACCTGAGTAAAAACATTCCCATCTGACTCTATAGGCACATATAACCTCCATGCCTTTTCTGCTTGTCTTGTTTTGTTCCTTTTGCTTCTGAAAAACAGTGGCACTGGATATCCACTGGCAGTGGATATGGTGGTGATAGGTAGATTGTTGGACTAAGTGATCTTCGTGGTCCTTTCCAACTTTAATCATTCTATGATTCTGCGAAAATGTTTCTTTGCCATCACAGCTTTTGCCAGTGTTCACCCTTACAGGGGTATTGTGGGTGACAGAAGTGCATCAAGAAGCCTTTTCTTATGTTCAGCCTTGGTGTGCTTTGTATTTTATTTTATTTTTTGACCAGGAGATGGTCTGGACAGTTAAATGCAGAAAAGACTCCTTATATTCAATGTTTTCTGGTCCCTAGAGTAGGTAATTTTATAAAATTCTTAATTATATCTGTACACTCATCACTGTCAAATTATCTGATCTCATCTGCATTGTAAATATGTACTCTGACACACAGTGACGCATTCCTTCTATTTTCTGAGTTAACTGCTTGTATTGTCCCAAACTGATTTCCTATGACAAATTATTGGAAAAATCTAGTCCTCACAGTTCTGTATATGTTATAATAATCATAACAAACTTCAATTGCTCTAGTTCTTTTTTACTTTTCTTCCATTTTCTACATGGATGTGCAGTTAGATAAAAGTAATCTATTTTTTTAGAACAACTCTACTTCACACTCTTCTATATCACATAGGTGCCTCTTGGACAGATGAAATTAGGACAAACCTCCATTCTCCCATTTTTTTCTACTTCAAGGGTTATCTGAACAGAAAGCTGGGAAGAAATTCTCTACTCAGAGGGCAGTGAGGCCCTGGCACTGCTGCCCAGAGAGATGTGGGTGCTCCATCCTTGAGGTGCTCAAGGCCAGGTTGGATGGGGCCCTGAGCAGTCTTATCAGACATCATTAGTGCAGCTGGAGCATTTAAGGAACAATTTTACAGTCTCTGTGTTTGTATGTTCCATCTTTGTCTGTGGTTGGACAGGATGAGCTGAGAAAACAGGGACCTTGTGGAGCTTAACATAGAAATCCTTCTCTTTTCCCATTACTCCTTTCAGTGTCCCACAGTGCACTGCTGCACTGCTCCCCCTGTGCCAGCTTCACTTCTGCTACCTATGAGCTGATTCAGCATAATGAACAGATATGAGACTGATAAGAATAAGATGAAATCATTTTTACCATCTTCATATTTCCAGTACCACAGAAGTTAGCAGGTGAATGTCTGTAGAACTATGTGAGGTGACAGCACGAGCACAAACACCAGAAAGCTTTTCTGCATAAAACAGATTTCACTACGCACAGAAATAGCAGCAGTCAACAGTTAGCTAGGGACTGTCAAAATATATATTTATTTACTGTGGTGATTTTTTTCCATTGAAACAGTAGCCAGAGTGTGCTGAGCTGAAATATACAGCAGTAATTTACATGAATTAAATTAAAACCCATTCCTCTGCCTTACACTCAAGATCCTCACAACATTCTCTCTACTGATAGAACTACTACTACTCAGTGCTATCCATCACCCAATTACTACACAGCAAATTGTGTCAACTGCTTTAGGAAACACATTACATGAAATCTGAAGATGGAGGCAAAGCTTCTGTCACGGGGGCAGCTTTCCACTGAATACAGAAATCTGTGGTCGGCAGAGGTAACGGCCAGAACTTTAATCGAAAGGAAGATGAATTTCTCCTGGATATATAGACATCTACATTAATACTGATGTTGATCAGACACTATGATGGTTTGCCAAATAAAGTAGAGGCAAAGTAATTACATGTCTTTAAGGAAAGGTTAACTACACTTTTGGGAAGACTGATGAAGCCATCACTTCTTGAAGCAGGTGCTTGCATTGGATTAGCCAAGATGCCTCTTTCGAAATCATCATTTTTGGCCCTTCAATGGTTTTTAGTCTAGAAAATGTTCATTTCAAACTGCCATGAAGAAAGCCCATATACTTCTGATTTTAAAAAATGCTTAATAGTCTGACAGATGTCAACAGTACCCAAGAGGTTGTATCACAGCAGGTCCAATATATCCAACATTCTTCACCTGTTTTTACATGACAACAACAATCAGTTCTTATTTTACAGCACCATATATTGTTTTCTTTTCCTGTAGTATAAAAAATCTGGTGCAGAGAGCATACACACAGATTCCTAGTAGTCAGTAAACAGGATTTTTTTTCAATCATGTTACTGATATTACACTTTTAAATGTATTTTTAAGTCCTTTCCTGAGGCTAGAAAAGTAGATTTACTTCCTGTTTGAAACTCAACTAGATCTGAGAGCTCATTTCAGGGAAAGGACTGACTGTCTGTACAAGGAAATCAAAGAAAGGAGAAACAGTTTCTGTACCAAGGCACAGAACCTTCTGCTTTCTGAATGGACAGAATAAATTCTTCTGTCTTCTGTCTGAAATAGATATTTATAAAGAAAAATAGACAGTTTACTCTGAGAAATACAGATATCAAAATGAGCAGCTTAACTTTAAAGTACAGTTTGTTTGAAATTACAGTGAGACACTGAAAATTAAATGGAGATTGGGGATTGAATATAGAACCACAATCTAGCTCATGTTTTCAAGGCTTTTCCACATACAGACGATCCAGAAAGAGAAAACAATTATATATATTTCTGAGTGTGTGCACAATCTAACTATATCTGATCTTTATATTTGACGTCTCTGTATTTTTAGATGTCATATCTAGATGTGGATAGTGAGCAGGAAAACAGACAGACACAGGGGAAATATCTACATAGAAAAATAAATAAATGCATGAGGACATTAAAATAAAAACATTCATCAATATAAAAAGACATACCTAATAACTTAAAACATTTTTCACAAGGAAACTTCTAGCATCTTTGGGAACCAACATTTCTAGTCTGAGCTCTGACCCTTTAGGTGTGTGGTGTTTTGAAGCTATGAACTGATCACAATAGAGGCTTTAGGTGCTTGCAATAACTGAGGAAGATGTTGGTGACTGATAAAAAAATAAATTGAAATGAGTCCACATTCCTCCTGGACTCATTACTGCTGTCAGAATTCTAGCTGCTATTTCATCTCTGCTTTTGTCTTAATCTCAGCTGGAATTTTTTTTGCTAACTACAGAAGCAAGCTGTTATTTTCAGTCCTGGTGGGTTCTGTGGTTTTGTGCCATTTTAGTGGAAGGATGCTGTGTTTGCTTCTGTTGTACACAACGTACAACAAACAATTCTGTTGCCCTTATTTACACACACCCACATATGGGTATTTATTGACTGTGATCAGTTTCCTGTCACATGCAAAAACTTCTACTATTTTTACTTTGTTTGTCTTCTGACAAAAAGAAAAAGAAAAAAGAAAAAAAAACAGCACCTTTTTCTACTCACTTATTTTCTTCATTTATTTTTATTTCAAACATGTTTCTTTGGTTGAATTCCTGCCTTTCTTATAGACATCTAATCATACTACAAATCGGGTTAGGTTCACTATAGTCTTACTTCACAGTTTCTTGTTTGATTCCCCCTTGTGTATGATTAACATTGCTATGCTGTACAATTCTCTTTTTTCCTTTATGTTTCTAATTGATTTCTTTGCTGCTACTTTTTTGTAAGGCTGTTTTATAATTATGGTTTTCATTGTTGTTTTTAATGATAATGTTGAACTACCAAATTAAATCTTAATTAAGTTTTATTTCCCTTATTATTTTTACCTTACATTTTGTCAGGGTCTGCTTAGATTAGATTTGAGGAAAATTTTTTTCTATGAGAGAGTGGTCAGGCACTGGAATGGCCTGCCTAGGGAGATGGTTGAGGAACCATCCCTAGCGCTGTTCAAGAAGCGTTTAGATGAGGTGCTAAGGGATTTGATTTAGTAGCTTGGTGGGTAGGGGTGGTGGTGGGAGGATGGTTGGACTAGATGATCTTGTAGGTCCTTTCCAACCTAATGAATCTATGAATCTATGAAAACTTTATTTTCTTATACAATATCCTATAATCCTGGGTAAATAAATGTTTAGGTCTATCAAATTTTCTTCTTTGCTATATCAGTGAATTTTCACCTCCTCTGTCAGGGACAGATAAACTGCCTTAAGAGTATTTATCTGGCTCTAAATGTAATGATAATATTTTATAACAATTGATGTCATAGAAATAACTATTTGAGAAGTAAAATGAGTATAAACCAGAAGGAACCTATAGCAGGAGCAATAAGCAAGCAACTGCCAGGAGACTTTTTCCATAGCTAGAAGTTCTCCTTTTATATCTACCATTCAGAGCAAGTGAAGTAGATCGGCAATATATCAACCCTTTACAAATGTTATATCCTCACAATCTACTTTCCTTGGTTTCATTTATGTCTCAGCTCTTATTTTCCAGGAAATCTTTCTTCTTTCTAGTCTCAGCTTGAAGTGAAAGAATTTATAAGTAAAGAACAAATGTTCAATAATGTTACTATGATAATATATTTTAAATTATTGAATTTGGAAAAAAAAACTTGCCATCAAGAAGCATTTGTTCTCACACAACAACAGACACAATATTTTACCCTTCAGTTCCTATATCAGCACTGGGTAACTGTAATTTTATAATGAAGATTTTTCAGAGAAAGATACTGAGTGGTTCAGTTCTTAGTAGATATTTTACTGGCACTACTGCCCAAAGAGCTGTGGGTGCTCCATCCTTGAGGTGCTCAAGGCCAGGTTGGATGGGGCTCTAGGCAGCCTGAGCTGGTGGGGGCAACCAGCCAATATCAGGGACTTGCAAATGGGTGGGCTTTCAGGTCCCATCCAACCCAAATCATTCTATCATTCTATGATATTAATGTAGATTTCACAGTGATAGGGATGGTTTTATAAATCGTAGTTTGAGATTAAAGTTATACACGAATTAAGCAGGAATCTTGTTACCAATGGTGACTGAAATACCAATGTTCCTACTGTAGTGAAGATTAAGAAGATATTTGAGGCCAGACCAAAGAGCTGTGATATATATATATATATATATACATACCAAACCAAATAAAGACAAATATGCAAGAATAAGTTGTTTACTCACTGCTGAGTATACTGGGATCCTGCTGTTGCCTTAGAGTTTCTTGGTGACTTCAGGCCACATTAAAAAGTGGAACAGAGTGCAGAGTTGTTCTGCATTCTGGATTTCCAGTCTTACTGGATACTGCCTGGGCAAGTGAGAAAATTTTTTGTTTTATAAACTAAAATGAACTATGGAACTTATACAGGAGGCTTCATGTGCTTACATTCTTGAAATAGTCATTTTCTGTATGTCTTTTTTCACTGCTACCATGAATTATGCTAGCGGCTTGTTGTTCACACTTGCAGATCTTTTACAAGCAAAGTCTACGTTTCATTTATATATTGTTTATGCTGAAAACTTGCACAAATGTGCTACTTCTCTTCCAAGTGTAATAATCCTTAGGCATTTTGGTCCCTCTTTACCTTTCCATCTTCAACAGAAATTTGTCATTTCTTTTGCATTGTACTCTAACATAACACAATAGCATTGAGTTTTCTGATTTAGCAATGTTCACCATTATTACCATATGTTTTTTTATCTATTTTCCCTCTTTCTGATACCTTAATTTTCTGTTTGTTTGTTTGTTTGTTTGTTTGTAGTGATACACAGTGGATGCAACAGAGACTTGGGAACTGGGAACAAGACAAGGAATCAATCATCTTTACGCTGCTTTGCATTTTGCTTTCTATAGGTAAAAGCCTCTAGTGACAAGGAGGAGAATAAATAGGTCTCCCTTTAACTGCAGTTCTGGAAAGCAGTGGCAAGCATGCCTGATGTGAAAGATACAGCCATGCTCTCAATTATGTTTGCGTAAAAGCAGAAAAGTACCAATTTTTTTTATTGCAGATATGACAACTACATCTGATTATTATGTAGTTTGTTTTTATCTTACTAATGTAGCTGCGTCTTGTTTTAAATATATAAATCTCCAGTGTCAAGAACTGCCTTTTTATTTTGCATTTCTAAAATACTAGTCTCCATGATGGGTTCCTAGTCATTCTGACAATGACAAGATGATTTACTGTTTGTGTTGCATCAAAATCTGGCAGCTGCTATCAGGACTGGAATCTGACTGACACAGGACATTTTACACGAAAAGGTACACACTCGGAATGTGAGCGAACACAAAAATCAAGGCAGTACAACAGATTAGGATACAGCAACACTCAACACAATCATACTGAGCCAGAAAAGAGCACACTGGCTCCATTCCTTTGAAGAATGGGATACTCATACTGTTTCAGCATTTGTTTGGTTGTGTTTTGAGGAAAGTGTAACTGTGCACAAAACTTGTGCAATTATTATATTATTCTTAATGATGAAAAACCAAGCCCTCAATAACTGTGAAATGGAAGAAGTAAGATCTGTATGCAATCTTAAATCAGCTTTCTTCGATTATGCTTTCCAATTCCATCAAAAAAAGCAGTACGTAATGGTATTGCTTTTCCAAGGCACGTCTGCTTTTCATTGTTTTGTTTACTCATGTGGCTCCTCTGCCTTATCTGCTGAATTTCTGAAAACCTTTTCAAAGGACTTTCGTTAATTTTTCTCTCAGACTTTTCATAATGTTCACATTAACATCCAATAGCTACAAAAATAGAAATGAACATATTTTCAGAACCTTTCTGTACCAAAAGGCACTCACACACTCATTTTATATTTGGAGGACTGTGGGACAAAAGAAATGAAAATAAACTCTTCCTGCTCATTTTTAGTTGCCAATGTAAGACATTTATTCAGTACATTTAACACATTAGTTATGCAAAGCATAGCTCTCAAAACTGTGAAGGGCAGTGGTGAATGCTCAACACCTTTTCAATTCAGCCTCAAGTGAGAGACCCAGATAATGAGTACGATGTAATTAATCACTGCATATGAATAGTTTGGCTCTAATGACTTGCCTGGTATTGTAGACAACATCATGGATAGAAGTAGGACAGAAAACAATTCTGCAGAAACCTTAATGCAAAAATCAAATTTTCTCCTCCTGATTACGTCTGTGTGCATCTTCTGACCTCTGGACCTGCAGACCATGCACCATTCTCAGCACAGCTCATTTACACAATGGAGCCCTGATTCCTGTGTCAGTAACAGTATATGACGTTTAGGCAAACCTTCCTTCACAATAAAGTAATATAAGAGGCTGAGGAAAGGTTGCACAGAGAAGTGCATTTCTGATGTTTTGTAAGACTCATGTTGTTTTAAAAGCTGCGTGCCATTAATATTCTGTTTTTTTTTCTTTTTTCTTTTTTTCTTTTATCTCTTTTTGATGCTGTTGTTTTAGAATCAGAAATAGGAATAGAGCATCTCCTAATATGGCATCATCTTGGTATCTTTATGGTACACCTATAGGTTGCCAAAATCTAGATCCACTGCACAGAATGCATCAGCTCAAAGTAGTGAAGTAGCTGCTGGTTGTGGCAAGAAGTCCTTCACTGTTGGGCAATGGGACCCTTTGCAGAGGAATTTTAGCTGTATTTGCAGATGGCACAGGAATGGTAAGATTTAGAGATTTTTAAATTTATTCCAGCTGCAGCTCCAAGCATTTTTCCATAAGAGCAATTTCTTCTGCCCTGTGTTTCCACTGTTTCCTCATTTGTGTATTCTATAGCTCTTGGTCCCATTTCAGCATCTGTGTCCCTCTGGGACTATTATAAAACCCAGAAACCATCTTCTCTTCTCATTTGCTCACAGATCTGGTCTCTGAAAACCACTAATCACAGTGGCTTTTAAGTCATTTCCTACTCATTACCTTTAATTCATTTTCTTGTCTGGTTGTCTTGTTCTTCTTGTTCCACTTCCCATCCCACATCCTTTTTACCTTTTGAAGACTCCAGTCTCATCTCCTTGGCCAGTCCTGTGGGGTAAACAAAACTTGCTGAGGTTTTACTTGGTTTCTGTTAAACATGTGTAAATGTCAGTTTTTAGGGGTTTCATCTCATATGGAAAAGAACAAATGTTCATAAGAAAAACAAGAAGCAATCCCTGAAGGAAAATTCAGTGTATCCTGATAAAATTCAAATCCCTGCTCTGTAGAATGAGGATAAGATAAAATGTTGGACACTTGCTTGATTTTTTTTCTTTAAGATTGCTGTAACTGGGGCCCAGCTCCATGCCATCCCTATCTTTGGAAACTGTTTTAGAATTTTGGCTGATAATAATTACATGCATTTCAAGAAAATACCTGATGCTTATGTCTGTCACAGAGAATCCAAGATGAATAACTATAAACTTAATCAAGTTCTATTTTGAATGAAAACAAGGTTTCATGAGATAAAGTATTTTGTGAACTTAAGGATGGGTAATGCTGAAACATGAGCCAAGGAGAGTGGTGGGGTGGGTGTGAGATAATTGAGCACAGGAATAGAAAGGGAATTGTCAGAGAATACAGAACACAATGGGAAGGAGAAAAGAACAGGAATGACAAAAAGCAGGAGGAAGGAGAATGGGTCTGGAACACTGAGGCAAGTGCAGGACAAAAGAGATCAGTGATCAGCATACAGAGAACTCACTCACTTACTTCCCCACTGCATACCATAATATTTCCCAGTCACTCTGCCACTAACTTGCCTCAGCCACTCCTGCCTTGTTGCCTTTGCTTTAGGAATGTGTTGGTGTTTGCTTTAGTAGTGCATTTCCCTCTACTCTCCAATGATTTGCTGAAAAGAAGACCACCACTGGCTTCTGGCAAGCCGCTTTCACTCATAAGCCCATGTCTTCACGCTCTGAGCCCACAAACCAGAGCATCTGAACATCCCTAAGCAAGCGTGTGAGCCCAGTATCTCCTTGAGAAGTACCATGCCCAGGGCAGATTAAAAAAAATCTTGGCTCATTCCCACAGAGGCTCAAAGACACATTCACACTCGTGCTGTGATTTCTGTTACACACACTGTGCAACAATGAAATTGAGGAGAAGTGGGATGACCCATTTGTTTGGTTGCCATGACAATGCGTTACTGGGAGCAGAATGCTGCTCCAAGCAGCCTTGCTGTTTGGCTGATGACAGTACTTTAAAAAAATAACGTAAGACAGTTGTCCATTGTCATTACACTGCACCACATTAACCTCTGTGAGGTGAGAGGAGCAGCTCATCTAAAATAAGAGATCTGTTGCTCAAAACACACTGCTTCTTTGTAAAGAGTTTTTGGTTTTTATTTTTCTTTTAAGAGAGATTAGATGAGGCAGATGAGTATTTAGTTATTTATTTGAAATTTCAGGAAGAATCGTTTAATTTATAGAGCTATTGTAATGCTGCAAATAAACTGGATAAGGAAAGCCAACAGTGCCTTATAGACACGAGTGAGAACAGTATTCATATTGAAGCAGAAATAAAAACATTTTCTCTGGAGTGGAATCTGCTGACATCTGTAAGTGGGTGTGTATAGGAGACGTAAAAATATGCTTGAGATATGCTTTAGAACAGTGGCTAAAGATTATTCTGCATCTGACGCAGACAAGGGCAGGCAGCAAACAGTTTTAAAGCTTACATTTTGCTAGAAATATTAATGATGCAATTATTCTCAATATTGTTAATAATGATGAGTATAACAGTTTGTTTTGCTGTAGAACTTAGGAATTCAAGTCAAGAATCTTGCTGTGACATACTGGGATCTGTATCTACTTGTCTGCTCTTATGTAAACTTCTATACTCATTTCTTTCAAAACTCCTGTCAGTGAGCAGCAATGCATCCCCCTAGATCAGGCGTAATTTATTCCTATTCTCTGAGAGATTTGGAGGTATGTAGCTGTTCCTGTCACAAGGAGGGATGTGCTTTGCAAATCTCTTTTTCCTTGACAAGAACAGCTCTTAGCAACGGGCAATTTCCCCCTTGCAGTTGTTCTCTCCTTCCCCCCTGTGTATTTGCTGTTAATTGAACAAGTTCGGCTCTGCTTGGAATTTCTGCTTAAAGTGATTGTAGACCAGTGTCAAAACAAAGTGTTGTGTATACATTCAACTCAAAAGCAATTAACTCATACAAGAGGAGAAATGACAGAATCTTGAACACAAGTTTCTACCTAAACTGCATCGCAATTTTTGCTCACCAGTTTTGGTTTGCTTTTAATTTACAAGAATTCAGAGCTTTGCTTCCCCTTTTTAATGGAACTCTTTCTTAAAAAGATCCTCTAATTTGAATGTTATGGTAAATGGAAAGGGGCGAAAGTAATTTACAAAACATAGATAATACAAGCAAAAATTCTTTAATATGATAACTCATTTTACAGGAAAACAAAGAGACCAACTACTTTGATATCAACAAAGATATCAACAAAAAAGTCAAATGGGAATTTAGTTAAATGGGAAGGTTGGGAATTAAAATGCAAGAACTGTAATTGTTTAAGAAATTGGTTGAAGTAAAGATGATGATAAGAGAAGCAGAAAGGGAAAATTCCTGGCTGGATTAAGGGAGACTAATGGAGTTCCTTCTGGATATTTTTCCAGATAAAGGTTTTTTAACATTTTCACAGACAATCTTGAGACAAAAGATAGAAATGTACTGGGGAAATCCCTCATGCTACAAATGGCCAAGATCTGATAAGTTCTTCATAAAAGAAGATAGGACATGAGGAATTGAATAGATTTTCTATGATTCTGTGAATAGGATATGAAATGAGATGCAGTTCAATGACTAGGCAGTAGGAACTGACCACAGCATAACACTCAATCTGTAACAGATTGTAATCAGTGAAGCTAGTTGATTCAAAAGCAATCCATAGATGGGCACTGCAAAATCTTGTCAATTTGCAGCCCCACTCCCAGTCACAACCGCACTGTTTCATATAGTGTACAATACGAAACATCCAGAGAGGTGGAATCAAACTGTGAGTTGTCTTACAGCTATAAAGCTTTCTCCTGACAGCCTTCAGGGAAGAATGTTAAAATTATACTGCATATTCTATTATGGAATTCAAGCAAATTTGGTGTCCGTTCCCATTTTAAGGCTGCCTTCTTTCTTGTCATTCTGGTAATTATCAAGTCCACGTAGCAGTAGCTTCCAGATATTTAGAAACAAAAAAATCTCTCTCATTTTTATAAAGGCTATTGGAGAAAACAATTAATTAATCTGTTTATGTTTGCATGCATAGGATGTGTGAGGGCTTGCATATGTAAAAAATAAACATCTGAAAGGGAAGCTAAATCATTTAAATGAGTGTTACACTTGGACAAGAAAATGATAGGCTCATGGTAAATTTTGTTTCCAAGAACTGCTTCAAAAATGACATCTCGTTTGGATTCATGTGGGAAGTTCATTCATGAACTTCCACATTTTCAGTTTCATAGGACAGCCATCAAGATAGATCAATATTGGAAAAAAGATAATCCACCTGATCACAGAGCACTGGAACAGTTTGCCCAAAGAAGTTGTGGATTCTTCTCTGAAGATATTCAAGACCTGCCTGGATGCTTTGTTGTGCATTCTACTGTAGGGAACCTGCTTTAGCAATGGGGTTGGACTCAATGACTATCTCAAGAAATCATGTCTAACCACTATAATTCTATGGTTGTATGATTTTTAAGCTTTCCCTCCCAGAAAGTTCACTTCTCTTTGATATTAGTTTCTACCTATTAGGTGGATGGAGTCTAGAACTTGTGCTCTTTCCTGTTAATAATGCATTTTAGCTTAACTCTTCTGTATTTGCTTACAAAGTAAGCTCACAGACACAGTGCACTTTTGGCATATTCTTCTTTATCAGTGAGATCTTAAATTTTCAAAACACTGGACATGAGACACAAGCTGGAAAGCAGTGACTAATTTTCTGAGTAGTTCCTTCAATTGAAAGTTCAGGGATCACATGCAAATAACTTAGTAACGGATGTTTTAGTGTTCTGGGTGGAAGAATCAATGACAAGGTACAAAGAAACATGCAATATTTAAAAAACAAAAAAAAAACAACCAAACAAACCCAAAACAGTTACTTGAGTTCACTGAATAAATATTTACTTTAAAACTTGAAAACTAAAGTTAATGACTTCCTAAACATAAATTCTTGTTCTAGAGTGATTCTGGAGATACTCTGTACTGCACAGGAACTACTGAACATCACTAAAGTGCATTTAAAACAAGTTTTCCTTCTGGTCTGTGCTGCAAGTTACTGCTTCCCAGGGGAAGTGAGGAATCAAATTAGACCTTCTAATAGGAAATAAGGGAGAACAACATCATGAAAGTACAGAAATAGACCAGAACTCAGTCAGAGTTCTTCTGCGGTGATATCCCAAAGACTGAAAGGTTTTATTGGAGCATAGCCTAAAATAATAGCTTTAAAATAAAGAAACCTGAAAATGACTAGATAGGAAAGAATAGAAATAGATACACATATACACCCTTCATAAGCTTAGAATTAGTAGGAGAAAAACAAAAAGGATATTAAAAGGCAGATAGCAATGTAATAAATATTCCAATAAATTCTAATAAATATGCATCAGGAATATAAAGTCTGACAGAAGATTTGTAGGGTCCACTGAAGATCAGAATATGGAAGACAAACTCAAATGGGACAAAGCAATTACAGATGTAGCTGTGAGTTATGTTGCATCAGTGTTCACTTTAGAAGAAATGGAGGATGCTCATATTGAAAAATCATTCTTTCTGCAGGACCCATCCAAAACTGAAGTGTTACTGAAGGGATGCTGGAAATTACTGAAGAAATTATCAGCGCCATATCACCAGTACCTGAGTGTATTCACAAATTAAATACAAAAGCAGACAATGATGAAATATCTAAATTACTAATAATGGTGTATGACCACTCGCTTAAATTGGAAGGATGCATAATTGTTGGAGCAGGTCCAGAGAAGGGCCATGTTAATAACCAAAGGGCTGGAGTATCTTTCTTAGGAAGAGAGGTTGAGAGAGCTGGGCTAGTTCAGTCTGGAGTCTGGAGTTCAGCAAATGAAAGTGTATTCATTAAAGTCAGCAGAAGAATAAACCAAAATGCTGTCTTAGAAAAGTAGATGGGAATACAATCTAATAAGAATAATTATGAAGATAAATACATAAGTTTCATGAACAGAAATATGCAAGGAGTATGATTCTACTGGGAAGAGATAATTTAGGAAAAAGTACATATCCATCCCATGTAAGGACTGCAGGCACACTGAACAGCCTCCTGGCCTTTCCCAGAACATCTGAGAGACAACACACTCTATTGCAGCATCTAAGTGTGTTTTAGAAGCACACTACAAAGCGTGGTTCATGTCTCGTATATATTTTTTTTACTTCCCTGATGATAAGGACAACTGAAGTCTTATAACAATGTTTTCTGAATCATTTACCAGCTCTGTAAAGTCCCAGATATTTGTCTGGGACTTCTAATGGATTAAAATGAAATTTGTAAAGGGCAAATTCAATCTACAAGCAATTGCTGCCCCATGGAAATGACATCAAGATAAGGATCCTTGAAAGAACTCAGAAATAATAATTACCATCTAAACTAGCAGTTCCCAGAATAGTATTCTTCAAAAACTGAGATAGAAGATTTCTTGAAGGATAAGTGACGCAATATCCAATCTTTCTTCAGAAATCTAAATAACTTTTACTAAAATATGCATCTTTGTGTTGATGTCAGTGGGCTTATAATTTCATACTGGGCCCATTTCTTTTCTAGTTGCCAAGGAGATATTTTGTTACAAAAGGAACTTTTATTTTAAATAGAACAGAATAGAAAATTAACCTTGTTTTATAACTGGAAGGATTCCTGCCTGCTTGAGTCAAAATCTAGCTATTTTCATTGAATATCTTTAAAAAGAAAAAAGAATATCTTTGTATTTCTATGAACACAAAGTGGTCACTTTAAAGCAAAAGGCAAGTAAAGAGCATTATGTGTAATTTATACATGCCTATGCACTCAGATAGCTGCTGTGAAATATCTTTTTCTAATTAGAACAAATCCACAGGAATCAAACTGATTTGTACAGTATCTTTATAAGAGATCTCTGTAAGTTGGGTAACACTTTTTATTTCACTGCAGGTTTGTCCTTTAATTTGAACAATGGCTAGAGGAAGAAATGGTGAACTTTTGCTTTCCTGAGATACACAAAGATAAGCATGCTGATAAAGCACACAAAGAAAGGGAAAGATGTAATTTCATAGAGCTGTAGGCTGGTTTCTGGCTGTCACAAGTTCTGCTTTAGCTCTGCTATTGCAGGCAGCAAGCAATGGTCAACACTCCACCACTTGTCTGCTGTCCCTTTTTAGTAAGGGAGAGCCACCACCAGGACTTGGGTATACATCATTCCATTACCTAAGGATCAGTAAGCCATCCCTAGCCCTCTGATCAACTACCCCAATGATCAGCTTGCATCTATGAAGAATTTTAGATGGCTGACCTGAGATGGCAACACATCCTGATATTCTGTGCTGACTTCTAGGTGAGTACAATGAAATAAAAGTAAATTTTATTACTGGGAATGTAAAAGTCTGAATAGACTTCTGGAAAGTAACTGCAAAAATAACGACCAGAAACATAAATGGGTAATGGATTCTTCTAGAAAGAGATGGAACTTTCTACAAGACTAAAAGCCTGGATGATGCAAAACTCAATTCTTGGCTCAGTTTTTAATAAATACACAAAATTTTTGAGGATGTAAACTCTCTTTCCTGAGGAAATCTGGCATGTTTTTAACAATTCCTGCACATTAGCAGGCAGATATCAAAATTACATGGCCTAAAAATATGTAATATCCTTCTCCCTCTACATGTAGATGTTAAGACCCTGTTAAAAAAATAGTTTCCTGCATTATAAATTTGCTGCATACAATGCAAGATGCAGTGGAATGTGAAGATACATCCAACTAGGTTTAACAACCTAAATAACACAGTAGAAATACCTGCTTTATTCCAGTTTACTGTGGTACCAAAGCCAGTTAACGTAGTTGGACTGTCATGAAGGTTTATCAGGATTTATTTGCTGACAATTTGCTTGAAGTGGTTCCAGGCAAGAGCACCAGAGAAAGGCCAAGACAGAGAAGGCTGCTGAAAGACGTAGGTTTTAGTCTAAACCAGTCCTAGAACTCGCCCAAAACCAGACCTCTACAATTGCTGCTTTTTGGGCTGAGTGTTAACTGATTTGCTGAAAAGTTACAAAAGGCAAATGTTTCTGTTAGGCCCTACTTCGTATATAATTATCATTTTTATGCATGTTAAGTGAATTAGGAGGCATCAGAGAAAAAAATGACCCTGTCATCGTTCTTTTACAAAATGTAGTTCTCAATTATTTAACTTTCTTCAACCAATCTAGGGTAAAATAATACAGGTAAATATAAAAACAAGAACAAACATAGTTCATTCTATTTCTTCCTATAAGAGGAAGTAAACATCTTTTTACTGTATGGACTAATTCTATAAATGTGTTTTGAACAACCAAAAGAAATTAACATTACATCATGACAGACAAGTCACATAACTTTGTACTACATCCTTTTGATGCTCTGAAACTAGAAAACATAAATACATTTGATATCTAACATCTGCAATATTAATTCCATACATCCTTAGTGGGGGATACAGAGGATGGAAAAACTGAATTACTTCATGCTTAATAATTTATTTTCTTTGAATAAAAACATGTCTTGAAATTGGGTTCACACAGAATATTGGCAGACTTCCTACTATTTCTTTCTATGAAGTCTTGTGTTTAATGCAGGCATAGGGATACGCATGTATGCAACTTATTTTAGGATTTCCTGTTGCCCTCCCCTATGACCTGGAGCTACTTTGAGCTATACAGGGACTAAGGGAGGAAAAGAATCCTAGTGGGGATAACTAATGGCAGGAAGGGAGGAAGGAGAAATACCCGATGGACACATTTTGTTCCTTCTTTAGCCTATGACCTAATGTACAGTTAAGTGAAGAAAGAATATCCACAATTATCCAGTTGGGTTATGAAAAAAAGGAAACCTGTGCCATAGTTTATGCAAGGTCTTGCTGACTTGAATATCTTCATTGTTCAAACACAGCTTCCCTGGGGTCAGGTCCTATGGCTTGGATTAGACAAAGACCAGGCATCTGTAAGGCAGATGAAGCAACATAAAGTTTTAACTGTAGTTTAGGACCAAATCACAGTCTGTCCTGAAATCCTCTGCTACAAGTCCTTCCCTCTCCCATTGGCCTGGTTTGAAGAATGGGTTTGACAGTCCAGCCTGACTTAGGATTTACCAAACCTGGGCCACAGTGGGCCAAAGGAGCAGTGAAAAGTAATCACAGCAATTCAAAATTTGGGTTTTACTGGGTTTGATGCTCACATGCTTAACTAATTTCAACAGCAGGTTTGATACAATATAAATTATAATTTGAAGAGACCTCATATCAATCCCGCATTTGGTTTCAAAATCCTAACATTTTTTATATCTTTGCCAGTCACTCTCTGTAACACTGCTTGTGGGTTACATTTCTCAGTAGACACACTGTAGTGTCTACTGTAGTAGACACATAGCCCATGATATTACTTGCTAGAAAATTCCTCATGACCATTATTAACAATGGATATATATTGCATGCTAGAAAATCCTTATTCTTTATGGTTTGCTTCTATTCTCTGTGGTGCTGTGAGCACTTTACGTCCTGTTCAATGACTTTGAATAGAATGAGAATGGACTTGGATTAAGTCCTCTGTACTTCCTTTTTCCCTCCTTTACCAGCCATCTTCCCTTTCATGTTCCTTACTTCCCCCAGATTTCTTCAGGTCTCTTTCCTGTATTCTGTAGTGATTTCTTCATTTTTTCAAGTATCATTTGGACAAAAATTTCATTTTCTACTTGGCTTGTGGCGAGGTACTCGGGTATTTATGTACTGGATTGTCTCGGCCAAGGTTCAGTCAGAAGCTTCAGCAAACAGAGATGCTAGACCTGTAAGCCACAGCCTGGAAAACCTACACCTAACCCTTCTTTTATTTTCTTGCTCCTGCTCACATCTTTCCTAGACAGTGGGACAGAAAGAAAACACATCAATGTGCTTGAAACCATGTGCAGAAAACTGTTTTTTAAAAATAAAAGACTAGAAGATAATCACAGATATGATTTGAATGATTATTTTCCTGTTCCTTTCTGATTCACTTTTTTCTACTAATGGATATTTCTTACTTCAGGCTTTGAAAATGACAGATTCATTTGCATGCTAGAGTAAGTGTTAATAACTTAGCTGCCTAAATCCCTACTTCCAAGTCTACAGAGAAAATAAAAGACATGTTCATTAACATTTTATGCAGCCTCTGGATAGAAATGATATATCCACAGACAACAAGCAGCACTTAGACTTCAGTACAGAGCTCTTTAGGTACCTTAAAATAAACCAATTTCCTCACACGACTTGCTAGAAAAATGTCTTGATACAGCCAGGAATTCACCTGAGTTCAGTTCACCGTAGTAGAGTTATTCTCGTAGTTAAATCCAGTTCTTTTTGTGCACTTCGAAATGGTCTGATCTGTGGCCCTGATGGAGTTCAGTGTGGCTTCTAGCATACTTATGAGTCAGGACTTGGCCAATTGGCTACAGACAAGTCCTGGAGCAACTATTTAGGATGTTTTTCTTTGATTTTCTTTGGACTACTCTTGGTTACAAACATCATGCTGTTAGCAAAATATTTAATAATAGTAATTCTCACTGCAGACCTGATTAGGTCCCTGGTAGTTTCCTGCAGTTGTGGTTATCTTATCATTAAGATAGAAGTATTAAATTACAAGAAATAATTGCTTTAGGTTGTTGCAGAGGAAGCAATTGGCACAGGCTGCTCAGTGAGGTGGTAGAGTCATCAATTCAGAAGGCGTTCAAAAAACATGGAGATATGGCACTGAGGAGCATGTTTAGTGGGCATGGATGGGTTGGGGTGGGACAAGATGGTCTTAAGATCTTTTCCAACCTTAATGATTCTATGATTCAAAGAGTGGAAGCCTGTGTACAAACACTGTTGCAACAACTGCTGATCACCACAACCCCTCTTTCATGACAGCTGGTCCAGCTTCCTACCTTGCTTGTCTGCAATTTGTTGTTCAAAATTTCTCTGCAACATGCATCCCTCATTCCTGTTATGTCTCATGTCTGTTGATTTGACAGGAATTCTAGAGAACTCTAAAAATATCTGGAAGGAATTACATTCTCAAGTTTTTTCTCTTGAAGCTGTATTGCCTTGTACTTTTGTCTGAGTCACATGATTCATACTGAACTGCTTTTTTTTTCTGACTTCTACTCACGCTTAACATAAATTTCAATATCTAGTCATCTTTCAAGCTCTTTGGAGCACCTTTTCACTTACATTTCTACTTTCACCTCTATCTACTGGCCCTTGATTGTACTTCCTTCCACCAACCACTCCCTCCTCTGCCTGGCCATTTGTTTTCACTTTCCCTTCGATGTTTTACTTACCCTTGAGGAGTTTCAGTACTGTGTTCCAGCTGAGGGGCATTTTTGGAGGATTTTTTGTTTATTTTGTTTATCTATTTATTTTTGTCTACAATCAGATCCCTTGCCGAAAATGCAGCTCCATTAAGCTTTTACACCGTCTTGTTGCAAATAAGTTATTCAGAAACACAGTGTATACTTGACACAGAGGTAGCTGATTCTATTTCTGACTTTATCTTTTTCAAACCATAAGGCCCTACTGGCAGAAAATCCATTATCTTCTGAAGGAAGAAACACTTTTCTACAATAAAAGCTGATTTTTTCCTTTCAATAAATACGTAATTTTATAAGAAAAATGAGAAAAGCTTTACTTGTGTGTGGGAACAGGTGCAACAGATCCCTATAGAGCTATAAAGATAAACAGGAAAAATTGTCTTAATATCTGTTAGAGAGCCAACCTGCTTAAGCCAACTCCCCAAGTACACTGGCAGTTAGAACAATCTACTAAGCATTTTGTATGGAAGATACTGACTGATCTTAATATTCCATGGTGTAACTGGTTGCAACAAACTAGGAACAAAGAAATGTAAACCAATCCTCACTGATGCTTTTTCAATCTGTCCTTAAAAAGCTGTAACCAAGGGGAGGGTGCTCATGCTCCCATAAAGTAAGCTATTTCTGCGGTTAATTATCATCACTGTGAGAGAGTTTTCCCTAATGTCTATCCTAAATCTCTTTTGATCTAATTTAGCCTCATAACTTCTCGTCCTGTTCACTGTAGATACAAGGAACGGATAATTCTTTTCTCTATGTAGCAATCTGCTCCATGTATAAGTTTTTCTGCTATAAGGTCATATTTTCTAAGCCTCTCTATAGCCTCTCTATCTTTTAGATACAGGTAGCAACTTTCCTGGGTACATGTTCTCCTAAAACAGATTATGAAAAGACCTGAAAATTTGGAAACCATGCTGTGAAATCTCCCATTCACGTTTTAAATCAAGTTGGCTACATAGCACATGATATAACTGCCTTGTAATTCTTCACAGAAGTCTTTCCCAGAATGGAAATAAAAATTTCTGAATATCATACATGTAAATGCATTCCTTCCTAGCTGAGTAGAAAGTAGATTTCATGATTATAGAAAACAATACATCTGTGGCTGTCAGACAGTAGTCTATGCCAGTCTCCTAAGTAATACAAATTATAATAACGTGATAATTAATTCTTTCATTACTAAACAATTAGCATTTGGGTGTGGCTGGAGGTGGTTTGTGAGGAAACATTCAGCCTTGTGGCCAAGAAGGGAGAAGTAGAAGGCAAGAAGTGATTGAAGCTGCAGACATCAGCTTTTAGAAGTAGCTCAGGTTCAGGCAACAAACACTGATGCCCTGCTGATGGTCACTGCTTGCCATCAATGATCTCCACTCAGTGCCTTCCTCCTTTCCCAGTAGATAAAAATGGTAGCTCATGGATTTGCCAAGCTGCAGTGGAGCAAGGTTCTCTTCTGTCAGATATTGGCAAAAGAAACATAAAGGATTACTGTCATGGAAAGTAATGCGCTGGAGACAGATTCAGATTACTGCATGAAGTGACAATGTATGTGGAAGCTCATAACTCCTACATAATGTTTCTCATGGGTTTACCTAGAAGAAAAGGGTGACAAAAGTACCACTGCCTGAGAACAAAGGCATTACTGTCTCAGGAGATCCTGTCAGGTCAGTTACAAAATCATCTCTCACAAATATAGTGATATTTTCTACTTGTACTAGAAAGAGAAATGGATGGATGTTACTGTTATTTTTGTTCATGCTTCATTCACACTATAATGAGAAGGAAGGTTTGTTTCATCATCACCTGAAAAGAACTAATCTGTTTCCCCGAATGTCAAGAAAAGATTTTCTCAAGATTTTTTTCTCAAGATTTACCAGCAAGTAATGCTGCAGAACGTAACAGAAATTACTGCAGGCCAAGTAACAGTGGAGGCTGACAAAAGCTATTCTACTGACACATCCAAATAGTGGTGGACTGAGAGCAAACTGCACGATAATTTAAAATGGTTTTCCAATGAGAACGATCGTATCTGGGCTAAGCTGTGCCCAACCTCTGTATCAGCTCTCTGACTGCACTTTGCAAGTAGGGCAAGTAGGACAAAAGGCTCGAGATTTCATCAAACTAATAGCAGGTCTAGAGAAATGCTAAATGGCTATTAGTCCAGGTTAAAATCTTGCATTCCATTCAGTAAAGGCTTAGCTGATGTTGAACTTTCTCTGCAGAGAAAGCATGACTTGTCTTACAAAGCAGTGAGAGCATGGAAGTGCTCTAAATACATGTATGAGAACTGCTGAATCATGGCCTGAAGCACTGATTGACCACCTGAGGTGAGCACTGAGTCAGACGCAGGAGCACAGGTGAAGACAATTCACCTGTGTGACTAGAAGGGGTGGAGTCTGACTCCACCTCTCCCAGACCCCATTTAAGGGCTGACCACCCCTAGGGAAGTATCTCTTGTTAGATATTCCCCCTGTGTGGAGTTCCAGGCAAGCCTTGACCTTCAGAGACAGGTGAGCCCTTCCTGATTTATTGGGTGTCTTTATGCCATTTGGATAATCTGTCCAAAAATATACTGTCTATCTTCACTATATTGTGTGGGTACTATTTGTTCAGGGTAGTCACCCTACAGTACAATGGAGAAAAACCTAAGTCACGAAGAATGAGATGGGCACGTTTGTCAGTAAGGGGGTGTTCATTAAAGAGTATTTGAGTCTATTTTGCAAAACCTCCTATAATCACGAAGATGAAAACATCAGGCTGTTGTGCTGTGTTGTGCTGAGATCTATCAATGAATGCTTTCTTTTCCTTTGAAAGATAATCTGTTCTATGTTTTATTTTTGTTTTCAAAATCCTCAGTTAATCCCTCCCCTGACTTGATCTACTATTCCTTAGACAGTACGGAAGATGTTGGGTATGTTGATTATAGGGAAACATTCTAGTTTGTTATGTTAATAAGGTAAACAGTGTTAGTTAACCGTGCTCAAACCATTTTCAGAAGTACTCACTTAGGGCAAGGTTAATTTTGACAATGGTCATGGGAATTTATACGTACAACCAAAAAGCAAACTGTTCCTCCTGTGAAAAACGAGACTGGTCACTGAAGAAGGCTAATTAAGGACTGAGACATAAAATGAATAACATTAAAAACAAAAGAATATTAAAAAAAACCAAACATTGAATTGAAAGGCTTTTTCATGTTTCGCTAAGCCATTTTAACACTAGTGACATAATAGCATATGTCATTATTATTCCTATTAAGAAAATTATTAAATTATTAAAAAAACACAACAAGGTCTCTTTGAAACAAAGAAACTGTTAAGGCAGGACCATGAATTAGTCATATGAATCTAGTGTCTGAATTAAAATTGTTATGATTTTGGATTTTTTTTTTTTTTAATGGGAGTTGAAGTTGCATTTTTCAACTTTGATTTCATTTATTATTTTCAGACGATTCAAATGCTGGTCAATTCTAGAAACTGATTTAATGATAATTTGTTTCAATTGAAATTTAGCAATTTTTAACCATTATGTAAAACCTGGAGAAACTTGGTATCTAGTTTAAGCAACAGAAAGAGAAGCCAAGTATTAACAGAAAGGAACATGACATGCACTAAAAGTCTTCCATTGTGTATGTGCAAAGATTACATGTATTGTGATCACACAAATCATGCTTGGAAGTATGACTTTACTACATCTTCATTCTTAGATTATCAGCAGCTTTGTCCTTTCTGACACTAGGGTAACTGTATTGTCATCTCAATATTTTTGTAATTCCTCTAATCTGTAGAAGACTGTACTTTAAAGCTCTTTTACTTCTTAGCTGTTCAGGAGAATGTGACCTATTCATATTATGTCTTGGCTAGATGTAACCTTAGAACTCTTGTCATGGCAAGCGGAGAAACTGATGTTTTCAAGATTGTTCAGTCAGATTTTTCATTGTTTTTTCATAATGTTTCATTATTTAGAAGGTACTTTAGTTATCAACAGAGGAAAAAAGAGCAGATTCTGAAGGACTGAGTTGAGTAGGAAACACTGGTGGAATAGAGACAGAACTTTACCATGATTAAATCTCCATTGTTCAGGAGAGTGTTTAGAAAGGAGCTTTAAATTTATGGATACATTTTTCTCCATTATCTTCATCAAATGCTCAGCTGAATATTCAGTGCCAAATTCTTCTTCACATTCCATAGCTGTGAAACAGAAAACACCTCAGACTGTGCCACAGATGCAGTGGGCTTTATAGGGAGTACAAGTGTGCCTACTTGAGTATAACTCAGTCAAACCAGAACAACTCTTAATCTTGTAATCTTGTATGCTTAAGATGCTGTGAATAGTAAGCACAGATAAATGCAGTTAATTTGCTTTCATTTCTGCATTAGCATTTTGTTGAAGTAAACAATTTGGCAGTGAAAGAGTGATCATCATATATTCTTTAGGCAGCTATTTATATTCTTCAACGCACTGTTTATTCAAAAGCAACAGAATGTATTAAAGTACTTGGCCATCCATAAGATACATAACAGAAACCATCTTGACATCAATGACCAAATGAAAACACTGTCAATCTTTTAAGATTTTAAGATGTGGATCTACTTCTTGAGCCTGGAATCCTCTGTTAGGACACAAGTGTCTGTGAGGGAAGGAGGAAAGGAAACAGAATTCAGACAGAATAATTCGTTAGCTAAACACAACCTGAGCTCGTGCCACTGACTGAGTTAGTAAGCTCAGGGTACCTCCTTTCTTGTACTCTTAATCACAGGGATGGGTCAAATAGACCACACATGAAGGTAAGCCCTGAGCATGTCATGAAACAGGATCAGCTCTCAAAAGAGTAGTGAAGTCAGACTTATTGTCCTAGCCAAACATCTGGGTAATTAAATTCTTCAAGTCCTGCAGTATCATCTGCTTTTGAAGTGAAAGATGCTTTCAGGAGTCATATTAAGGATTAGAAGTAAAAGTTTCTTTAAATGAAAGAACAGCAGAAGATTTCCCCAGATAAAAAACAAACAATAAAACTATGTTATCAAGTTAGAACTAAATATAACTAGGTTGTCAGGGTGACTGTGCTGATGATAGACTGACTCCCCCAGCATTACTTCAAGGTTTGATAGATTTTGAAAAATTCTCGTATCTACCCTTTTCCTTTATTTCTATAAAGATAAAGGAAACACCTGGGCAGATCAACAATAAAGACAGCTCTCCTGAAGAATTTTCTTCTAATTTCCTGAATAAAAAATACTTGTCTGTAGAGTCTCACCATCTAGCAATATCTATCCTACTAAATGTTTTGGTTCTACTGGCAATATCTTACAAGATTAATCTATAGGGGAATATCTTAATGAAACATATGTTCAGTTGTACTTGCATTCCTAGATCTTAGACATCAGGAAGGCTATTTTTCCATCTTCAAAGGATAATATAAATGGTTGAATGGGAATAGAATAGCTTTTTTTTTTTTTTTTTTGTTATAAAATATGTCTTGATTTCTGCTGGATGAGCTATCTTTGTGATAATACTTGTAACCTCTGCCAAGAACAGTGGTGATCTGAATCGTGACTGGGCAGCTCTACGTGATCGCTTTTTGTCAAGACTCTAGAGGCAAAAAACTTGGCCTACAGATTGAACTTCCATAGAATGCGATTTTTTTCTAAGGAAAAAGATCCACACCCAGTTGAGAAGTTGTGGCAGAGCTCTTCCTATTACAGTAAAAAAAAAAATCAGTAAAGGAATACTGTTTTAAAGTTGTTCCTTACATGTAAGAGTACAGAAGATTTTGCTTTTAGTGGAGGTTTATTTTGTACATTTTCCTAAGTTTAATATTTTAGCTCACTTTCTTACAGATACAATTCTGTGATACAGTTTGTATTAATAACACGAGTCCACAAAGAGCCAGTATAAATCATAGAATGGCCTGGATTGAAAAGGACCCTAAAGATCACCTAGTTTCAACCCTCTTGCCATGGGCAGGGTCACCAGCCACTACAGCAGGCTGCCCAGAGCCACATCCAGCCTTGAATGCCTCCAGGGATGGGGCATCCACAACCTTTCTGGGCAACCTGTTCTAGTGTGTCACCACTGAGTGAAAAACTTTCTCCTAAGATGCAGCCTAAATCCACCCTTAGTTTAAAACCATTCCCCCTTGTCCTGCTGCTAACAACCCATATAGACAGTCATTCCCCCTCCTGTTTATGCACTCCCTTCAAGTCCTGGAAGTGGAAATCATGTCCCTACCTGTCTGACTTGCAAACAAAATTGTATGATTAAAGCTGCATTTGGCTGTCTGTCTTAGTTGACTCCTGTCTACAAAATGCTCAGATATACTCTGAATGCTGAAATTATTTTTGTAGTATAGAAGCCTGCCTTTCAGAAGTCATTAGCCTTTACTGTACAAGTTTGGGGAATGATTTTAGTGAATAAATCATTTTCTATATGGGAACAACTGTCCAGAAACATCTTCTCTTGAAATCAACAATATATCTTGTTCTAACAGTATCTGAAGACAGCATTTAAGCCACAGAGCTCTTTCTGATCACAGAAATGTCAGGCACTTAAATACTTATAAACTTGCCTAAAGCAAGTGCACAGAGGCAGTTTTTATTCCTTTTTCTCCTTTTACTATATGTACTGTGTTCAGGATGGAGACTGTTTTTTAGATTTACCATTATGAGATTGTTTTATTATTTCTGCATATTAAACTATTGATTTTATCTAGAAGTGGAAAAAAATCTCCATTTTGAATTTATATGAATCATCCAGTTTGCATATAGAAGCTATATGCATCCTTTGCATATAGCAAAGGTGGGTAGACTCCTACTTCTAAAGCATAGGATACTCCCCTAAAAAAGGGCAGACATAGCCTCTAGGTCCTCCAACTTTCCAAAGTTCACAGACATGTATTTGTGACTTGCTTTAACTGTACCGTGGAGTAGCTGATGCATGGAGTGCATTACCTACCACTTCTCCATATCCAGAATTCTTGTGACCAGAATGCTTTTCCTACTGGAAGAACAATTTTGCTTATGTCCTAAGTTCTATCTGTCCTCAGTGGACATGGATATCCAGTATTTCAGGAATATTGTGAAGGAAATCAAAGGTGAATGTTATTTTTTTTTTAATATTAAATTGCTGTAGTGGCATTATCAGGATTTTTTAGAGGAAGTTTTTCTTTTTTGTTCCTTGAACAAGTAATGTTCTTGTGAAGTAATATACTTCTGTCAAGTAATGTCCTACACTGATCTATGATCTTTGCTTACTCCATTTCTGGTCCCAAGTTTTTTGCTGGTGGAGTCTTTTCTCGGTAGATACTGCATAATCTTGGGATTAGCTGCAGCATTATGAGCTGCTAGATGTAGGCAACCCTCAAACTGTCTCAATACATCTGCAGTTGGGAATACAGAAGTGATGACTAGCAACCTGCAAGGTAAACAAAGTGGAACTAAATGTTCCTATACGCTGTAGAATGTTATTCTCTACCTACTTTCTCTACAAGGACAAAAAGCAGTTCAAATTCTTTGAAAAGCCATATGTTCTTTTAACATTTTATCTTGACTTCCATAAGACCAAACATTAGGTTATTTGAGGATGGGTTTTACATTTATCCTAGATTAAAATTCTATCTCACAGAGAATACCTGAGGTCTTCAGAATACTTGAGAACTTCTTTTATTCCTCATACCTAGTTTTACTTCCTCAGTCAAAAACAATCAGTGAAACAACCAAGGAAAAAAAAACACAAAACAAATCACCACTAGATATGCTTTTTTGTTGTTGTTGTTTTCTTCAAGGAAATCATTTTAATTCCAGTTAAGTTTGCATGTTGTTGGAAAAAAAAAGGCTGTGAATTTTATGCTCTTGTGGGAAATTTAAAAAGGCTGGGAAAAATTATCTACTGTTGTATGTGGGAATAGTTTCAACCCATTACATCTGCAGAAAATTTAGCTCTGCATGTCTCAAAGAAAAATCATTGAAAAAAGTCTGACTAACTTTTAAGACACTGTTTTTGTTATCTGCAATAAAAAGTACATGTAAGCTTTGTAATTACCATTTTTTTTTCTCATTTACTTTTCTGTGCAGAACTATACTCACCAGACAAAATAGGAATGGGGATAATTGACTTTAAGTGCAAACCATAGAAAGAAGAGAAAATTAACTTCTCTATAGAAGCTTTGGAGACTTTATGAGGTTAAAATAGGGAAATCATGAGTAAGTGCAAGGAACACAACAGAAGAGGTATTATGCTAAATTACTGTTAATTTTGATGATCATGGAGTAAGGTCCCAGAGATACATTATCCTATTGAAGTTAATGATGTTCTGTTCAGAATAGATCCAGAGCTCTTATAAGTATGTATCCATATTTACTCATACTGCTGTTCTGAAGAAAGGAAACACAAACCTATTGTGATTGAAGTCAGTCCAAAGAGATGAAATCTATTTTCTTGATTATAATGATACTACAAATTACTATCCAGAACGGAACTGATTATATTCCTTGCATTTTGCTAACAGAGATGAAGAATATAACACATTTCAGCCTTTGCAAAACAAATTACTGTTCTTGCAAGTGGGATTGTTGTTCTGTACTTCTGTTATCTACCTTGATGGGAATATAAGTATTGTTGAAAACATTCACAGAATTTATTTCCTAAAGGAGTGTGCAAGCTTGGTCTTAATGGTAAATGTTATCAACACCATATTCGTTGCAGATCAGGTTCTCACTTCTGGCCAGCTGACAACTTCGAAAGTTCTCAGAATTTTTTCTGCATGTTTTAACTTGGATGAGGAAGCAGCTGATTTAAAAACTTGTATCAGTTCATGTGGGTCAGTTCTACATAAAGAACCTTCAAGAAATACTGCAAGGCAGATAATGTTTAAGTCATAGTGATCACATTTTCCTTTGCTACACCAAAATTGTTCTGTAACTATAGCAAGGGGGATAAACATAACAAGCACTAAAAAGCATTAAGATGAACGTTAACTTTTCCTCTCCTTGCTGCTCAAGGTCTTCCCCAGCACTCTAGCTGACAAAATCAGCAGCCCAAGAAGATGTAGCTAAAATCCATCCACTCAGCGAAGCTGGAAAGCTGCTGGGTATTGGAACAGATGTCAGCTAACAAAAAACACTAAGGAGTCTGTGTCTGAAAAACACAAACATTTGGTGCCTCACCCTGAAAAGAGTTATTCAGCTGTAACAAATCACTGATATTCTGTTCTTTTATATGCCAGTTGGCACTAGATAGAAGTGCCAAGGCAAAGTAGGTTTCCAGTCCAAATGGTCCAGAGTCTGAAGTCTACCATCCATCAGGGGAGATTACAGAGTACGGATAAGACTGGGAGCCAGCCCAGTGCTGGAGAGGAAAGCAAGCGACAGCCAGCCTGCCCTGTGACAGCATGGGGCTCATGAGGACAGTAAGCTTTCATTTGGCTGCTCTGACAAAAACACAGAATCATTCCTCTGTATCAGGCAGTGGTTCATCAGTCATCTCAATTTCAATCATAATTTGTCATTGCTTCTCAGCCAGGCATAATGAAATTGAATCCCACTTTTAAAATCAATTTAGTCTCATTGGGAAAACAAATGAATGAAGGCTTTTCCAAATTTGTGGTAAATCCAGTGTCTTGTAACTGTACTCAGCAAACCATGCCTATGTCTGTTTATTGACTCTTTTTTTGTTATGGAGGAAGGCGAAGCTGGAAGATAAACAACAGTAGGAGAAAGCAATTCCTATCCCTGTTAACTTCCACTGAGCTTTGAATAAATTGCGCTTTCCTACTCCCATATCAGAGAAGAAGGGAAAAACAAAGATAAAAAGTGAAGGAAAGAATCAGGCTGCTTTCTGTCCTCACTGTTTTTCATATTTTCTGGAAAAAATGTATCCTTATTCTGAGTTGGAGCTAAAAGCCAAATGTTCTCTTGTGAAAACACACGGAAACTATTTGTTTGTTGCTACTGCATCAGAAAGGATTAACAAGGCTCTTTGAATCCACCTGCTAGAGAGACTAGAGGTGCTAGAGATACTTTGGATCACAGTGTTAGCACTCATTTTCCCTCATTACAGCTAAGTGTATTTGCTATCATGTTTATGGCAATACATGCAGATGCTGTATGCATTTTGTTCCTGCAAGACAAGTTTACACATCTTTCTGGTTGTTGGACATCTGTATCACAAGAATATTTTAAGACCTTCTCTCTTTCTGCATTTTGCTTTCATTCCTCTTCCCTGATTCTGTCATTACCATTATCTTACCTAAATTATAATTAATTAAAAAAAAAAAAAATCAGCTGAAAGAGCTATTCTATGTGCTGGAGTGATCAGCTCCACTTTGTACCAGAGAGCAATGTGTTGTGCTGCAGAGATGGTTTGACCTGACATATACTTTGGGAGAGTAAATTTCTCAAATTGCTCATGTGACACGGCAGTTTTAATGTATTAATTTTCTTTTCAAAATCATCACATTGCTCATAATCACCTGGTTGACTAATCGTCTTTTTGACAGAACTTTACTATTTCCTCTAATGAAAAAAGATTTAGTCAATGCACTGAATCTAGATCAGTTTAATAAGTTGCATGATACTGGGCCACTGAAGAAAGCTAATGCATTACCAATGCTAATTACTAATGCTAAAACAATAGTTTTAAAAATCAGTCACAAAAATTAACTCACATTGCAATGATGTGCAGCATGACAGGATTCTCACTGTGGACCAGGGCTCCTGAGCATTCATTTGAAGAAAGTAAAAAGTTCAAGCATCTAAGTCCTTTCTGTACCTTACAACCATGCATTAAATACAAATTCTTTGTGTCAATTTTGTTATCAAGAAAAAAACAATACACAATTTTTCCACTTTCGGTAGATTTCTAATGGAAGAATCATAATGGAACCTTTAAATAACTATGGTGAACTTTTACCTGAAGCTTACAGGATTGTAAAAGCAGAGAATGATTAATTTCATTAACAAAATTTCCTAACAGAAAAGATGACGCATGCAGAGAGGATTCAGGTGCTGAAGAGGTGAACTGGAGCATTCCCACGTTTGTTGTTGGCACTGTAGAACACAAAACCTACATCAATATTTTACACTGTGTACAAAGGCATCCAGACAGATGAGTTACAGCTTTTGTGGGATAACCAATCCCTTGGGTGGGTGAAAGTCCCATGCCAAAAGATGGATGGCCATGACTTGCTTCTTCAGAGAGATGAAAATAACAACTTTTTTGTTATTTTGGCTTTGTTTGAGTTATTGTTTGAGTATTCAGTGCATCTGTGTAAGCCTAAAACTTTGGAGAAGAGTCCCTATTTGAAGGGAATAGCCCTCTTGGTTCACTTCAATTCCCATGCTCTGGGTTTGGAGCATGCAAGGATATTCTTTCTGAATGAAAACCAAATCAAAAGATGTACTCTGTGTTTATAATAGACCTCTACCGTACCATTAGTGGGTGTTCAGGTTGCTGAAGTAGAATGTAGTTGATATGAAGTAAAACCCCCAAATGCGTAAAGATGTGGAAATATGGTCCCCCAAACATCTTTCTAAAGATCTACTTTGTCACTCAGCATCACTGGTGAATATATATAAATCTTCTTGGACCTTCTTCTGAGGTAACTTTCAGCTTTTAAACACTATCACCTTCTTTCCACATATCCTGATCTCCATAGCACTACAGCACTATATGGCTAATGACAATAAAAGGACAGAGGAAACAAGGACTGACCAGGGTGTTAAGTGTTTTAGCCTCTCCTTGTAAACCTGTGCCTTTGTGGGCAAGATTCCAGTGTTATTCAACCACATGATACTGGCTCAGTCTGACTGACATTTTGTCAATCTGTAAGTAAATGATTCCATAGAACAGTGCTATGCAAGATTTAAAAAAGAAAAACAAACCAAAAAACAAAAGAAGACAAAATAACCAACTGCACAGAATCAAAGAGTTAATTTGGGAATAGTCAGTAACTAAAAGTACTGAGTTATGAATGCTGATATGAATAGGTACAAGAGCATGGGAATAACAGGAAAAAGGAAAGAAAAAAAAAAGAGATTTTGAAATTAGTATGCTGGCTAAAAGTAGGATCAGCCTCTCTGAAAAACAAAATTCTCCCACTATGGTTCCCTAAAGTTTACCTGTTTACCCAAGAATCACTGGGTGCCTGTGGTTTCAAGTTCGTTAGATTGAGAATGCTAACATCTAGTTTAGTAGTATGTTAGTCCCAGCAATTTACTGTTTGTTAAGCAATAAATATTTGTTTTACACTCACAAGTGGTGTTTAATCGTATTTTCAAGATATTCAGGTAAAGTAACTCAGAGAATTGAGGGTTACATTCCCTATGAACTGAAACTGCTTTTAAGCCACCTCTAATCCGGAGTTTCTTTTCTTTAAAGTTTGCCCCAGGGAGCCAATTAAACTATTGAGAACGAGAGCTAGATTCAAATTCTGCTTTATGCATCACTTACAGTCTTGTTAGCCAACCTCTAGCTGCTGTATGCTTTGTAATTTTTTTCCAAGCTGAAGCGTGAGCTGAAAAAAATCCACCAGGGTCTCTATTCTCAGGCTGAGTTTGCAAATGAAAACAAAAATGCTTTTTCCTTGTAAAGTGCACACATTTAGTTTGCAGTTGTCATGTAACTATGATTATGAAAACATTTAAAGACAACTTTTGCATTTATTATTTTCTCTCCCCATATTTCTTTCAGAGAGTGAGCTGTTTGTACATATCAAAGCAGTCTTTCCGCCAGTGTCAGAAGCTGCCAGACTATCAAGTTCAGCAAGACAGAAGTTCAAGAAATGTAAACTCCCTCTTTCTTCCCAGACAACTAATTTCTACCTTTTTAAAATGTGTTTCTCCTGGCGCTTTTCTAGAGAATTTCATAAACTACCTGTTCATCACCAGATGAACAAGCTCAGGGATAACTAAACTCCTTTCTGAAGCATTTTAAAAGGGAGAGAGCCCCAAGGCTACTCCATCACTCAGTGAGAGCACCATGGAGAGTTTGCTATTCGTGGAAATTCACTGTCCCATAGAGGGAGGCCAGCTGTCTCAGTAGGACAGTTCTGCCCCACTCCAAAATCATGCAGCCTTAGGGATCACAGTTCAAGAAGGAGTTGCCTACAGACTGTTTTTGGAGGGGAAGGGATAGTAAGAATTTGCAGGATTTATCCTGCTTGCCTGAAACCCATGTGAAATCCATCAGGAAGTTGATGAAGCATAAATATCATATGGTCAGGGTTCATCTATTGTTATCTTCTAATGGCAGACAACAAAGCAAGCAGCACAGATGGCTGCATTTATGGCCCCATTCAGTACAGACATAAAACCGCTTCCTGATATTTTTTAAGTGCTACAGAAAAAGTCATTTACATTTCCCTCTCTCAATTACAGGCCTTACTTATGATAATATAGTCACTTACATGGTTTTTAATTAACCATAAGCAGCAAAAGGTCTTCAGCACCAGTACTAAAATGGATCTCCTCTTGCAGAAAAGGGTTTGTGTTTCAGTGCCTTTAAGCAGAGTAAAACAAGCAACAGGACTGAGTCCTTTTCCTAGATAGCAAGCTCTTTCCACTACCACCAGGAGCTATTTGAAAGTATAAAGCCAGCTTTCATCTTGACCATTAATGCACTCCAGTTTGCATCATTGAAGAGATGAAGATATTAATTTTAACAGGCATGTGTTACTATGAGGTATGGGAGCAAGAGAGTTTCTCTGGATATTTTATAAGAGTTTGATATTTCTGCCTTACTAACTTGTGGGAGCTACAGCATCCCACATTGCCTTATTCTGACTTGACTTATTCTTATCAGATCTCAAGTCCTACACAACCCCATAGAAGGAGAAAGCTGGATAAGAAGCTCATGTGATTAATAAGTAACTAAAGGCAAGAAATATAATTAGTGTCAAACACCATGAATTCAATTCATAGCCTCCAGAACCTGTCAAATTTGATAAATAAGTATAAAAATAGTTTGTGAATGCAATAGCTTCCCTGTAAAAGATTTCAGTACAATGTATGGATAAGATACCAAGTGGTGCTCTGTTCAGAAAAGGAGAACATACATAAACCAGGGTGCTCATGAAATGGATTTGGAAGAGGCAATACAGCTGTCACAGAAAAATTAATTTCAAAAGGGAAGTCATCATCAAAGGTAAGTAATCCTCAAATACCTGCTCCAACTGGTCTCTATCCTTTCTTTAATTAAAACATAGAAACTGAAGACACTCTGCATCAAATTCAACTTATTTCAAGCTGTCCTTTCTTCCTCAATATACTACCATGGTGCACAACGCTTAAATTCTGGACAAAATGTTAGGGAAAGTAACAGATTAGCAAATTACTGACTGTGTAGTCATACTGGAACAAAATGGACTGCCTACCACTTGCCAGGCTATTCTGAGACCACACAAAAAATTAACTGGAATCCCTGCTATGCTAGAACTTTTTAATCACGGATGGACACAATTTATAGCATTGATGCATGTTATTAGTAGATGTCTTTTCAGACTCTGCCGCTCCAGATTACCTATCACTTTCGGCTACTATTGATTTTTCATTGTTTGTGGCAATATTCAGTGTCTGAACACATGATTTTTTATTTTTCCAAGAGGAATGTCAGTAGTGAATTTTGCAGCCAGTCATTACTAGCACTTTAAACTACAAGATCCTTTACCTTTTTTACCCCATTTTGTTCTTTCGAATTTCTAAGCCCTGCCCTCTTTTACACCCACTTCTGGTACATACATTTGCAAGAATTCATAAAGGAGTTTGCTATTACTTGATAATTCCAAAAGCAATCATAGGGTACCTGCTAGACTGTAGAAGCAGATTCTTTACAGCAAGATACTAGGGATACTTCTCTTGAGATTAAAGAATTCTTTTTTTCCAATAAACTCAATTATCCCTAAATTTTAAATACGAATAACTGAATTCTTCTGCATTATTATCATGTTCTTTCCAGAAACAAAAAAGACAACAGAAAGATATAAATAGGTAAGTGTGAATTGTGCAAATAAGGGATTTATCTTGCAAAACAAAAGAAATGCATGACTTTATGACCTGTTGTAGTCAAAAATTTACATTGAGACAAAGCAGGTTTTTAGATGAAAGAAGTTCCTCTAAATAAGAAAAGAGTGTTTGAGTCTGCTTCAGACAGCACTAACCATCTGAAAATGAAGGACCTTTATTTTTGAAATGTAAGATAAAAAAACAGTGCTTCACCTCAGTAGTATTTAAATCAAAACTTTCTAGCTTTTCAAAACTTTCCTTTTGGGTAAAAGTAGTAAAAGAAAAACAAGGACATGTTGTTATGAATTATTATTACTGAATTATTCAGTTCCTGAATTCAACTTATATCCATTAATAAAACTGGAAACCTGAAACTTCCCTTTCTCTCCCTGCCATTCCTCTATAAGTGATAACACTTTTTTGCCCAGATACCATGACATGTAAATGCAACATTATTTGCAAAGCAATTATCCACCTATTCTAACAGAATCAGAGAATCACAGAACTGTAGCAGTTGGAAGGGACCTCTAGAGATCATCGAGTCCAGCTCCCCTGCCAAAGCAGCTCCCTAGACCAGGTTGCACAGGTAGCACATTCATATTAATACACATTTTAGAAATAGGCAAAAATTTTAGTACCAGTAAATAATATTAGTATTTAAAATGTGTTATCAAATGAATTACCTATATATATATATATGTATATATATATATACACACATATAGGTAATTCATTTATATGAATATATATATATATATATATGTAATAAGTGAAAAAATAAAAAATAGCGATTAATATCATATTTGAGAAACAAAGCAGGTCCACAAATAACTTTGCATTGCAAAGTTTTCAGAAAAGTAATTTTGGCTGAAAACAATGGTTGAGAAGATGCAGGGAAACTAGATTATGTTGTATGTACCAGTGATAAATTCTCATGGCACTCTGTTACTTTTCCACCAGAATTAAGCAAGTGATTAAGAAAGTTCATTTTAAAAATTCTAGATGTAAATATTCCTCTAGATCTTGAGTAGAACCTTATGTTTACATACAGCTCTCAGTGAAATGAAGATGATGCAGAATACAAGAAATTTCCTCCTGAAAAATTAAAAATGGATCATTCTAACTGCACTAAATACACATAAAATACTAGTGCTGGTGCCTCATCCACACAGAAGAGCACAGTGCCAGATCATTAGCATTTCATTTAGTGAAAATGCAGTCTGAATCTGCAGATCCTCTGGAGAAATCCATCTGTTCTCATTAATCAGGGCATCTGCTTTGGCAACTAGCTGTTAATAGGAATTCTGTAGTCTTGATTAAAACTCCAAAAAAGCGATTTCTTTGTGAACGTGATACGATACCTCACCTTGTCGTTAGAAGAATTTTAAAATCCTTTCTCTTCTTTATCGTCCCCCCTGCTCTGTCAAATCCACACCTGAAGGCACTCCATTTTAGTCACAGTGAAAGTTTACAGTATGGGTGATGAGAAGATAGAGGTTTAAGCATCCCTCACCAGATGCATCAGTCTTGCATGACTGACCTATGCCTTCATCTGTAAGAACGCTCACAATTTTGCTGACATAGGCTGAAATGTCACCTCTACAGCTAAGTTTTGAGGGACAGAATTCATAGAATTTTCTAAAGTACTCTGAGTTCTTACAATCCACTGGCTATAAAGCTGCACAGTATTATTTTCCTCTGCATTTTGCTGACGTGAACTCAGTCTGACAGACCAACAGTAAAATCTGGAAACAAATAAACATGTAAGGGAGGAGGGGGCAGAATTTTGTATTTAAATGTCTAAAGATTAACTGGATATTACACAAAAGTAACAAGCTATTAAACATGTGATCTATTCATCATGCTGTAAATTAAAAAAATGCTACCCACAATCTCCAAGTTCTGAGACGGAAAGAAATCTTTTTGCTGATAAGAACTCGAATTTTAATGTTATTGATTTTAAAACTATAATTACCACAGGTATATGGTAATAAGAGCAATCACATCTCTTTCCCATCAAAAAAACCAAGAGGGAAAAATCTGTAAAACATTATCTCTGCTATCTAAATCTAAACTACAAAAGGAGTAAAATGAGTTGATGCGCTGTTTCTACCATTTCCAGTTCTTCCTATGATTTTTTACATCAGCAAAAAGAGGATTCTTATTAGTAACATCAACTTAACTATAAAGTAAAACATGGTTTAATGACCTGCATACACGCTTGGGAACAGAGACTGATTCTGATGCTGAAACTAATAACTTTGGCAGCTGTGGACAATGTGTTCTGGTCCCATATCAACACTCCTGCCCTATTCAGGGAAGCATTTAAGTACAAGTTCAAAATATTCTGGGATTTAAGCAACTGGTCAGCAACTTTGCCCCAGCACAAGATATTTGTTGCTTGTTACAAAACTTTTTAGGAAAGGTTATGGACACAAAGAAGCAATTAAATCCTTGAGATGTTAGCTGAAGCTTATGTTCTGTTTCGTGATGGATATGAGTACTGATGACAGCAGGAAAGCATGGGACTTGGGACGTGGTAACACAGGAATTTAATGTGAAAGGCAAAAGTTATCCCAGGAGATGAATGAGATGAGCTATAAAATCTGTCATCTTGTACTTGCTGAGCCAGAGATTGTAAAGCTAGTAACAAATGCTAAAAACTAAGTTTATTAATGCTCATCTGATGTTAAAATCAAATTTTTATCTTGAAGTTTCTTGTGTAAAGAAATACAGTATTTCCTAGAATAGTTTTCACGTGACTCTTTGGAAGGACAAAACTCATTAAAATCAAGTCTTTATCTAACAGTGAACACAAGTAGCTTCAGAAGTGATGAGCAGTAAGAGCTACTGAATGTGGTGAAAGTTGTCATTACTCTACATACTGTTAACTCAGAGCACATAGTTGTCGTTACTACCCTCCATATAGAGATGAAATACCTATTCACCTGTAATGACTGGCTTAAGAAAAACAAAAATTTGATACTGAACAGTGTAATTCCAGGGTGCATTAGAAGCCTGCCAATATGAGACACTGCAAATAGATATTTAAAGACTGCTTATTTATTTTTAAAAATCAAATTATTAACACTTTACACATTAATGGGAACCATCATGGCTAGAGCTGAACTAACTCCTGAATATATTCCTAAAGGAATCACAGCAGAAATGGAAAATAAAATTAACAAAAAATTTAAACAGACTCTTTCTTGCAAAGTAAATCTGCCCAATATCATTACAGAATTCTAATTGTAAATATAAGAAGATGTTTAAGATGCCATAAAAAGGTACAGAACATCTGGTGAATGCACACTCACCTTGTAGGCTACATGTAATCTGAGGCTCCCATTTTCCATTTGTATCTGAGTAAGCCTACAAAATCATTGAGATGTTTAAGATCTAACAGAAGAAGTAAAAGCTTAAATGCTCATTTTCTGTGAAAATTCTACATGATTTCTTTGGAAAAGGGCAAGAAAATCTTTAGACAATTGGCATATATACATGAAAAATCCCATGGGACATGTGAAGTGGCAGTAGTCAGAAAGGAAGCTGTTCCTGTTACTCTACTATGTAAAGGACTTATGATGTCTATGATTAAAACAGGATAACATAATAAAAGACAAAGCTTTACTCTTCATTTGACAAACTTTTCTCCTCAGCGTAATCCAACCATTTGCAGCTTCTACTTGTAATCTCAGGAAAAGAGGGAAAATAATTGAAGCATTAACAATATATTCATTTATGGCCCTTTTAAACAAGGAAGAGAGTAGATCGATATTTTCTGTACTGACATACTCTTCCTGTCAGAATTAGTTGGAAACATCAAAGGAAATATGATAAAGACTATCAAAATCTTATTAAGAGAAGGTAGCCAATGAGTATAACATTTCTTAAATGTCAAAGATCTTCATTAAATGTATGGCTATTAAGACATACTCAGGCAACAGACTGCTAGTTTCAGACTGATTTTAATAACTTCATATAGACATTTTTGTACCAGAGTATTTTCACGCCAAATGTTAATTTGGAAGAAACTTTCAGCTATGTCTAGGGTAACACTTGTACTATAACTGATAATGGAATTTTAAGGAAAAGGATTCACAACAATTACAAGTTATGCAGAATTTTTCTATTTAAACAGGTAATACTCTGCTGAATCTGGTCAAAATGTTATTGACTTTAGTAGGCCCAGGTGTAATTAAAATAAGATTAGCTTTCTCCCTGTACTGAGTGTATTTAACCTTTTACTGACACGCGGAAAGAGAATTGGAATTAAGAATTGGAAAGAGTGCAATTAGAAGTACTCTGTTTCTTAGTATATATGCATTATACAACTCTACGTGCTAGAAGACATTCAAGGACAAATGCAATTACCATTTGGAGACATTTAAGACTATGTACATTGAACTCTTAACTATATCTTGCATACAGTTTTCCTGAGGCTTCTAGATTCTTTATTACTAACTTGCTTTGAAGAACATTTTTAGAAAATGTCTGCTCTCAAAAATCCATAAAAACAGACAGAAAAATCAAGGGGCTTCCATTTCCAACATCTCTGATAATTATTTCACTTTCACCTTCAACAATACTCCCAATGTAAAAAGAGAAAGGATTTTTGTTGTTGGCTTGTTCTTTTGCTCTGACAACCCTAATCCCATACACAGATTTTCTCCTTCTGAAATGCAGCTTTATCATGGATTGTCTCACTGTTCTAGATTGCTTTAGAGCAACATTAAGGTTGGAAAAGACCTCTAAGGTCATCTAACCAAACCCCAACCCACCCCCACCACGTCCACCATGTCCCTCAGTGGCACATCTCCTTGATCCTTAAACACCTCCAGGGATGATGACTCCATTACCTACCTGGTCAGCCTGTGCCAATGCACTGCTGCTCTTTCAGTGAATAAATTTTTCCTAATATCCAATCTCAACCTCCCCTGATGCAATTCAAAACTATTACCTCTTGTCCTATCACTGCTGCTTGGAAAAGGCCAACCCCCACCTCACAACCTCCCTTCTCGTAGTTGTAGAGAGCAATATGGTCTCCCCAGAGTTTCTTCTTCTCCAAACTAAACAATCTGTTTCCTCAGCCACTCCCCATAAGATCTGTGCTTTATGACTGTTGCCCTCTTCTGGACATGCTCCAGGGCTTTGATATCTTCCTTGTATCTAGGGATCTAAAACTGAACACAAAACTGGAAGTGCAGTCTCACCACTTCTGTGTACTTTCCTCTGAGCTGAGATCTGCATGTTTAAACACAAACTAATGTATTTATGACCATGTGCAAAATCACAAAGAAATATTTACAAATATCCAAGATAAAGATATGCAAGGTAATCATATTCAATAGAATGAAAGAAAGCATAAAATCAATTCTGTCATCTTGCAAAAGAACACTGAATAAAAGTGGCACACATGCATAATAAATTTCTGAATGACAAAATTTAATTTCCCAGTTAAATTTAGTTTCTCTGAATATAAGACAAGTTAACATAACAATAATAATAATAATAATAATAATAAAAAATTAAAAAATATAAAAATAGAAATTCAACCCCAAAAACATCAGCAGACCTTCTAACATGCTCATTCCGTGACTTTCAGCTGCAGCATTCTGAAATCACATGCATCCCTTTTTTCTCTTTCCATCTGGCACACTATAAGCAAGTTTTAAGGTACAGCCAAGAAGTCTCCTAATATCACTGTAGTCATTTCTCTGCTAAAAATGGCAATTGAAAATAAAAGCCTAAAGAAAAAGAGGCTCTTTTTTATATGGATGTAGACATCACTAGGTGTAGCTGACAGAAAATTAGAGACAGACTTACAGTGCCAGATTCCTAACTAAGCCTTAAATAACACTGTTCATTTTGTGCAGTCTTTGTTTACCAGATTTCATCTCTGCATGAATCATAATAGCATGTCTCTGGTTCAGGCTAAATGGTACCCAAAGCTGAGAGAACACACCCTCATTTTCTTTCTTAGCATCTTTTTAGGACCTTCTGGTAGAAAAGTACATCTCTTTGAGTAACATAGCTAGAACAGAGAAGGGCCATCTGAGCTATCCACCCTGTCAGCTCACTGTTCTCAAGAAGAATCAGACACCACAAGTTTAAAACTCAACAAAAAGCCATCACAGTCTGGTCACATCTCTTGTAGTTCTTAATTTGAGCAGTTTTTTGAGCACCCTAACACTTCACTTGAAGCGATAACAATAATCTCACCTCATCTCTTTTGTATGGGAGCCAAAATTTGACTGTATGTATCTGGCAAGTAGAACTGTACTGTTTAAATAAAAATTAAACCAATTAGGAATATTTCAACTAAGATTCCCCATATCTGGTTGTTTTGAGATTGAAACCCTTCATAAAAAAGTATTTGTTTTGGTGAAAGTTTCACAGTGAAACTCAAACTGATCCTGAATTTCATACAGACCTAAAACATTGTCTCATCGCAAGCAAGCCAGTTGCCACGTAGTTGTATGTCACAGTAGATTACAGAATCCATGACTCATTCTTTAAATTTTTTTTAATCCCCTAATTCTGGGAGAGTGACCCTACAATCTGATAAATCTCCCTCAATATGAGGCATAGAAGATACTTTAACTTGGTTCATTTGTACTTTAGAAAGCACTTTGCTTGACTCCAGTGAATTAGAAGATGCTACAAACTCTTCTTTTTTCCAGAAGGCAAAGGTAATTATAACATTATTAACATCTGCTTTTATATTTGATTCTGAAAAATAGAAACAAATGTGATAAGAATCTGATAATGGAAGAGTTGAGTGAAAGGGAACACCAAATAGTAGAGTTCAAAGGTCTGAAGTCCCAAAACGTGCATTACAAAATATGCTTTCAGAGACCTTGAGAACTGTTGGTGGCATCTTTGGGAAAAAAAAATCAAATGAAAAAAGGAAAACAAGAATCGGCAGTTACTGACCTATTAGAATGCGTATCTAAATTCAACAAGATGAAATCAAATAGATAATTATTAAATGAAACTCCAATCATTATAACAACTATGAACTAGAGAATATAACCTGGGCATACGGCACAGGAGAAAGGATCTAGGGTGAGGTCATAGAATCACAGAATCACTCACACTGGAAAAGACCTTAAAGATCACCAAGTCCAACCACAACCTAACCATACCACCCTAACTCTAACAACCCTCCACTAAATCATGTCCCTGAGCACCACATCCAAATGGCTTTTAAAGACATCCAGGGATGGTGACTGAACCACCTCCCTGGGGAGCCTATTCCATTAGAATGGAAAGTCATTAGAATTCATGGCAGTCTGTGCACGATTTAATACTGGCTTCCCTGCTGAAAAGGAGACAAGCTTTAGATGTACCAGTGAGAGCATTTCAGACAATATCTAAGCTGTCTGAGGCTAGTTGCAGTTGGTAAGCATTAATCTGAAAGACTGACTGATCTGGCACACTATGATATACCAAAACAGACGACAACTGAAGAGAAGCCAGTGGAAAGAAAAAAGAGGTCTGAGCAATTCACAGCTCTTAGACAATGAGGGAAGTATGAAAAACACTAAAAGAGGTTCAGGTACTTGCTTATCATGTGTTTGCAGCAGAATTTTTATGATGAAAAATATAGTAAGTGACAAGCTGTGGCTTTTCTGCAGGTTTGATGAACAGTTTAGATGAAAATGTATCCTGTGCCTTTAGGTTTATTTCTTTCTGCACAAAAGCTGAAAGAAGAGGGAAAAGCATTCTAAGCTCCTCTACACCTTCACTTTTCCATGTCTTTGCCTTGTCTTTGGCTTGTCTGCTGAGGAAGAGGGTGTTTGACAGTGAAGTGTTCTCGTCTTAGGAGTTAACAAACCAGACTGAAGAGGAAGGAAAAGCTTTAAAGCTGTTCCTCAGAGTTAGTTTTATCGTCTTTCAAAACAATGATACTTTGCTATTTTTAGCAAAGATCCTGGAAACACATGGTCAACATTTATTTTCCACAATAAGACCATTAAGATGGTGAGAAATATCACTCATGATATGGAAAATCTCAAAGCTGGATTTGTTTGTACAGTATTTTGCAATTAGAGCTGGCCAAACAGAACTCACCCTCTCTGTCAGAAGAACCTCCAAACCAAAATCCTAATCATTTTTTTTTCTCTCAGAATCTATGAGATCTCATGTCTGGCCGGTTTTTTCATGACTAGCACCAAACTGTTAAGACTTGGTCAAAGCCTCCACCTAAGGAATCAAAGTTTCTTGGATTCCAGGTGGAAAAAGAACCCAAAATGCAGAAGAATCAGAGACTGAACTACTCAGTCAAACGGGTATGTTTCCTTACACTGCTGAAATATTTTGTCACCTTTGTTGCCTTTCAAGGAAAATTAAAGATTTCCAAGCTACTGGAAAGTTTTAGATATGGAAACTGATTTGTTTCTTTATATACGGACTTGAACAACAAACACAACTTGAACAAATGAGGATCAAGGTGAGTTTTGAGGCCATCTTACATTTTCTAGGAAGTAATCTCCCTAAATTATAGTCTTCTACAAAGGGTTTTGTGCATATAAAACTAATTTGAGTTCATGGCAGCGCATCTCTTGATCCAATGTGACAAACAGGCAGATGAAAATCATGGTTTACTGTCAGTCTAATTCTTCTCAGTCGTATTTTAGAGCTCACATCTACCTGAAATAAACTGCACTGCGTTAAAGATAGTCTGCTATGAAGCAGTGTATAATTTTGAAGACTCACATCATTTGTAGAAACATAATTAAACTAATGGAATATTAGTATGAGAATTAGAATGTAGTCATGTAGTTATGGTGTAGTGGTATCAGCTCAAGCTAATGAAGTGTGTCAAATGGCTTTGGTTATTTTATCAGGGATGCATATAGGTCTCAGTGTCAACCTGATTTCAGTCCTGCATGAAATGCCACTGGTCAAAACACAAGTCTGATGGGAATTCACAAAGAGAAAATGCATGTAGTGAGCATACCCAATCTATGCTGTGAACCTTGATAAAAGCTGCACATATGCTTCAAGTGCTTCATGTACATTCTTCCTTGGATCTACCAGAGCCGTCTCATAATGCTTTGAGTCCTTCTTGCTGATACATTCAAAAAATCAACAATGGAATTTATTTTTAGGGAATGTAATCTTTTAGATTACCCTGTTTCCCTTCTGCATTTATTCCTGTCTCTATTTGCTATGCCTGTATCAGGAAATTCAAGCATTTCTAGGAATGAATATCTACTAAACTGCTAGAATGTTCCTGGCACCTCCTGGCAAGTTCCAGGTAACACTCTCTAAAGCAATTATTGGGCACTGCTCACGACTTAGATTTCAGTTATTGTCTAAAATCCATGCCTACCTCATTAACACACCTGTGACACAGATCCAAGTTGTAACATTCCTTGTAATGAGTCTCTTTTTCTCCTTAGACAGGATTTCTTTTTTCTCCAACATCAATTCCATTTGATTAGACTGATGTGATGGCCCCAGGTTTTCTAAAGGCTTTAATCTCAGAGCCAACCACTATTGTAATTCAGATGAGTGCATTAATAATCTACACTGTTAATGACTAAAGGTCCTATTACTTTTACAGAAGTAACTATTGTAAAGATCTCTTCTGTGTTTTAGGTACTGATTTACTTAAAGTGCAGAATAAGCCCATAGCTCTACTCAGCTGGAAATAAAGAAACAAATTATGTAAATTTAGAGTTAGATAAATTCTGTGCCAAAAATGCAGTAACAGAAAAAAATATTCCAAAGAAAAAGAAAAAAAAAAAAGAAAAAAAAAGGTAACAACCAGAAAATAAAAAGTGGGCTGAAGGTAACCCATGAGTTAGGTGATTCTATATAATATCTATATTCCTTCCTAGCTACACAACATTTTTTCTGCCATGCTGCAGGAAAGTCCTACAATATTTATAAGTTCATATTTTCCATATGGGAACATTGATTCAGACATCACTGAGAAGAAACTTTGGAGCCTGAAGCCATTCATATTTTCAGATTGGTTTTGGCTTCAGGTTAAAACATTTATAAGATCACAAAATATTATTTCAAAGTCTGAAATAGGTTTTGAGTTCTGCTGAGCAGTGTTTGATAGGCGAACACACAAGGCATTAATGATAAGCAAATGCACTTGTCACTTTGTGACAAAATAGTAATGACTGTTTTATTTTAAAAAGCGGTGAGGGTGTCGAAATATAAAGTAACATAGTACTATCAATTTGCACGCTTATATTCATATTGCTTACACGGCGTCAAATGAGAACAGTATCCTCAGTAGGAGGCCATTTAATTTTATTAAGAGCCATGGAGAATCATGGTAGATATTTAGTCCAAAAACAGCTTTTCTCCCATCTGTCCCTTGTCAAAAATTCAGAGGACTGGATTGAAAATCATGAAACAGAGTTGTGCAATCTTATTCCTGATTCATAAGAACCCACAGATTTGTGCAATCTTATTCCTGATTCACAAGAACCCACAGATAATCTCTAATGTATGGAGCATGTTTGCAATTGTTTCTCATGGATTTGTGTTATTTTGTTTACTGATTGACAAAATGAAAGTGTAGTTATAAACTATTAAATAGTCATCCCAGACAAGGAAGTAGCTGCGTACTATGAGATAACTTGGCACAGAACTATAAATGAGTTCAATTTGTAGAAAACCAAGAGATCCCGGTAATGCTGAAGTCTGCTTGCATAGACAAGAATCGAAATACTTGATAAAATAACATTTCTTGGCTGTCCAAAGGATTTGGCGTGAGTTGGCACAATAGCAGCTCTAGCAAATACAGACCATACAGACAATACCATTCATCATGGTCAGAACCATTCCATGCAGTTTTAAAAACCATAAAGCCAAATCCTTCTTTCTATTCAGGCAAATAAAAGTTCAGGTGCTGCAGTTTCAAAGCACTTTAGAAGAAATTCAGCCTTTTCTTTTCAAAGCAGCTGTGATCGTCTTAGGAGACAGAGGTGTTTTATTATTATTACTATTTTTCAGAAGATTCAGGACATTCAGCAAATTTTGTCAGATGTGTAATATTTTCAGAAGTACTTAACACAGCAGAAGTGAAGATGAGACTGAATTCACTAGTGAAACTAGTGATCTTCAATTTGATGACCACTATCCATCTTACATTAAGTAAGAATGGCACATTTTGTACACTTTTCAAATTTGTCAGCAGCTAGTAAACCTCAGGCACACAAAAAAATGAATACTTTTTTGCCAGGCTTGTTTGGAAGGGGGGGGGGGGGGTTTCTGTTACAGAATATACTTCATACCTTGCAAGGAGAAATTATCTGAGTAGGAGGAGAAAACTGGAATGAACTTTTGGGTACAGCTGATTCTATGTTTTATTTTTTTTTCTCTGACCGAAAAACTTGCATCTGGAGCTGATTTTTCTGTCATTTTTTTTTCTTCCTCTTTCTTTTAAAATGTTCAGTTTTCAATTTAGACACAGCTATTGAGTTCTGTTATTTTCTAAATAGAATTATTCTGAAGGTGGCTGAGAGTAGGCAGGGAGGAAAAGTTAGAGTACGTTTCTGAGGATAATTGTAAATAATTAAAATAGATTTTTTAAAATATATGTATAAATAAAAAAAACAGAAGGAAGAAAAGAAAACCATGGAAGCCACAATATATAGAATATATATAAATATATATGCATCAACATGTGCATCATATCATGCGTAACTCCTTTGAGAATTCTGAATATGGATAGAAACATAATGATAAAAAACTTAATTTGTAACATGTTTTTTGACTCTCTGCCAATAGAAATTCAGTGACATGAACCTATCGTCTTGCAGAAATCTCCAGAGATTAGAAGACTATAAATGTGTATAAAGTGGCCTAGATTAAAATGACGACACTTCAAAAGCACAAGTTGAAATACTCGTCATTTTATCTTGAGCTGTGAATAATTCATCATTTTAAAACACAGGCTTTTTAAAACTTAGATGCAGACATAGATGCATAATTATTGAATTGTCTTTGATCTACATTGTTTGCTTAATCAGTTACCTAACATTAGGCAGTATACTTTGTAATTATTGTAATTCATCTTATATAAAAGAAAAGCGAGAAAAAGGCTTGAAAATCAAATTAAAGCATTCTGAGACATTTGACAAATCTTTTCACCAGTTTTGAGTGTAAATGTTTCGTGTTCCCTTCTAAGAGAAGGATTATATAGAGATTCATTACTGACAATTCAGTTTGGTGATCTAACTTTGATTATAAGTTTATCTGGAGGAACTATAGAAACTACAGGCAGTACAGAAAATATACAAGCATCTCATTTTCACAAAATACCGGTATCTATTTTAGTACAGTAAACCTTAACAGTTTAGCTTGTTCTAATTCTGTTATTTATACCAAATGCTTTCTCTTATCTCTATGCTTGAAATATTTAATATATTATTTAAGTCAATTAAATCTCATAAATAATTCTTGCTTTGTGTAACTATCTCACACTGCTCCTGTCATCCATTCAATGAAAGGTGATTTTTAGTCCAGATATATCTGTAGTCAAATTGGCTTTAATTAAGCTCAATTACAAATTAAGATTTATTAATCCTTCCAAAGTTATTTTTTTCATAATACAGATGATGGTCACAGCTCACTGTCTTTAGGTATAATCCAAATTTGAGACCTGGAGATATTTCCTATCAGTGAGCACAAAACAAAGCAACCTTTGAAAGATTTCCAGCTCGCAACAGGAGCCCAGTGACAGCAGCTCCACAACAGGGAGCAGCATTAACAGCTGTTTTCCAAAATGCCTGTTGGCCTTAGATAAGAAGGTTATAATTCTGTATCCCTCTATATATCATCCAGGTGACACACAGGGATGATGGCTGAGGAGCCCAACTTACTTACACATACATGTAAAGACCAAATTAGGCCTGGAGAACAAAGTCATAGCACAGTTAAAGTTGGAAAAGATCACTAAGATCTAGTCAAACTGTTGACCCACCATCACTATGCTCTATCTTCACAATTCTTGAACACCTTCAGGGACAGTGACTCCACTACCTTTTCGGACAGTCTGAGCCAATGCCTCACCACTTTTTCTGAGAAACTGTTCATAATATGTAACCTCAAACTCCTCTATACTTGGAATAAATCTAAGCAAAATATACCTATAGGTTACTTGGGTTCCTTAAAAATCAATCTCTGGGCCAAAATGCGTTCTCCCAACTGCTATTAAAAGATCTCCCTCTGAAATGATGATCCTCCTGCAAATGCTCTAGTGTGTAAGAGCTGTTATACTTTTGCTCAGTCAGGGTGCTAATTTGTTTTGCGGGGTATTAATTACCTAAGAATGCCTGAAACAATGTTCTTGACACAAGTCTGACTGAAAAGCACAAAAATGTTGAGGAACACATCTGCAGTGATCTCAGATTTTGGCAAACACATTTTCATTTCCTTTCAAAACTTGCAAACTATTATTGCCCAACCCCTAAAATCCTAATGGCTCAAACTCAACTAAATAGTCATATTTCTCTTACGCTTCAGAGATACTAGGAAACTCTCTGAAATTTTGCCCCCACTGAAATCCATCAAGTTTCTTACAAAGTTGTTAGCAGAACTGAGATTTTATCTGTGGTAGTAGTATGGAGCATTCTGTGTCAGTGCAGTCTCCTCGTTAACTTCAGTGTATCTGTAGTTAAAGCAACCATACCACAAACCTTGTTCTTCCAGTAGCAACAAGTCATCCTCAACAGGCAAAATAAACCCAGAGTAAGTTTTTACCAGTCAGTACTAAAATAATTAATACCTGCAATCCTTAAGACAGAACATAATAACACGGCAAGCATGCAGCGAAACGCTATTTTGAAACTTCCAAAATGGAAACCAGACTACTTGGGTTTTCATTGCATCAGCATTTATAACAGCTTTTTGAACCCAAATAAACTACTGGTATCCACAGTGTCCTACAGAGATGCAGTGGAAATTGTTTGGAAAAAAAGTACTTCCTTGCCTTTCTTTTCAACTTGATATTTGAGCATTTTATTTGCTATTCCCTTGTTAATGTGTGCTGAGAAAGTGAGTAATATTCCCTACCCATCTCCTACATGACAATCACTATAACATCTACCTCCCTTCCATCAGCTCATTTCAAGCAAAGATCCCAGTGCAATTAGTCCCTCCTTACACAGAAGCTTCCCATCACCTTTGCTGTCAATTTTAAATGCTATTTATTTCCACTGTAACTTGAGTGGGAGCAACTACAAAGTTGCACGCATTTTTCAAAACACAGGTGCACTGTGAATATGAGTAGTGGCATAACCACATTTCCTGCTTACTTCCTTACTCCTTTCCTTGCAGTTCCTAACATCCTATTTTGATTATATTTCATTTTTTTTACCACAATTGAGTTCTATAGGGAAGTTTCCAGGGCACTATCAGCATTTCCAGATTCCTTCCTTTAAGGGTGAGAGATAATTTAGCTAAGTATATTTAGGGTTATTCTTCCCTGAAAGTTCAATTGTTTTTTATCAACACAGAATTTTTTCTGTCATTTTATTACCCAGTCACTTACTGATTTAAAATTCCTCTTTCTCAGCTGGATTCTCATTCAACTATAGTGATTAATTTTCTTTCATCAGCAAGTTTTGTCACCTAACTTTTCATCTTTTTTTTTTTCAGAACACTGACAGACATGCAGAGCAGTGTAATCCCCACCGTTACTGATGCCTGCCCTTCAGATTTGTTCTAACCCTTTTTTTCCAAACCATAAATCAGATACTAAGCCAGAAAAGGACTTTCTCTTTCAGATTATGATCAATATTGTTTCTAAAAGAGCATTTAACAAAGAATTTTTGTAAAAACTTTTTGAAGTCCTAAATATTTTTACAGTTTTGCATATCTGTACCAGCTGAATCTTGTTAACATATTCCACCAATCTAATAGATTTGCATCACAATATATATATATGTATATATATACATATATATATTTAAAACAGTTATTTGTTCCTCTATATACCTGAAAGCACAGCTTGAAAACTTGACATTTATACAGAATTTTGTTTTATTACTTTCAGCAATAGGTAGCATGGTATGGATGTCAGATTTACTTTTATATAGTTCCTTTTGTAATTCCTGATTGCTTTTCTTTTCAAAATGGTACCATATTTACCCTTAGCTATTCCTTGTCATGAAGGCCTTGGCTTATTCCTGTCTGTGCTACTTGCCCTACTTCACATAAACCCTTCACCCCTAGTGCCAGCAGGGAGGCCAATGATGATTTGTGCTATTTGACTGAGAGGAAAACCTTGACTCCTATGGCTCAGGCAGACATTCTCATTTGTGGCAGTTTTGCCACAGGAAGTGAGGTCACTTTGCGCAGTTCAGCATCTTCATGCTGACAGTCCCCTCCTCATCCCCCAGGAATTTTGGCTCAAAACCTCCACCAGAGGTTTGGCTTACATTCCTGACTCTTAACGATGGCATTGTACTTTCTCCAAACAGACATAAACAGGATAAACCTCAACCAGTTAGTACAGAAGCTGCTGAGACCTTCAGGCAACATTCGTGTTCCTGGCATCTGATTCTGTTACATAAAATAATTAAAAAATTCCAAAGTAATACAGGAATGCCAGGCCATGCTGCCTCTTCAGGTTGACCTGCTGGTGTCATTCCTTCCTCTTACAGCCAGTTACATCCAAGTCTTGGATTCCCTTCTGTCCTTAGGATTCCATAGCCATTTCATGCACCCCAAAGGATTTGAAGGAGGGGCTTGAAGCCAGGGACCACTAGAGGATCCTGTCAAGCTGCCATTCGACTGACACAATTAAGGTAAGTTACTGCATATTTCTAAACACAGTGTTTGGAATAAGGAGGTATAAAAAGAATGAATAAAAATATCAGATCACATAGATGAGAACTGAAGCAAAGTAGGAAAAAAAATGCACTTAAGTAAATCACATTGCCTCAAATCAATCAACACCCAACTCTGTTCTGTTGCTTTCTCCTGCCCAGCTTTGAATTTGCTGTTTGATATCCAAGTACATGAAAACATGCTCTCTACAAATGCACAAGGTATATTTTTTAAATTATTATTATCAAGCATCTATGACAACCATTTTAAAAATAATGAGCAGATTTAATGCACTGTAACTCATGTTTAAGATCAAGGGACATGCATAGCAGTTGTTATAGGGAAGAGCTTTTAAAAAATACAAATTACAAAACATGGAGAACAGAAAATAATCTTGGTAATACAGCAGCCAAAGACAGATAAACAAGAACTGACATCACAGTGTGGTGTACAAGATGTTTGTTAGTCAGGACTGTGAGCAACAACAGATAGCTTTGCATATTTATTAATTCTTGTATTACAATACTGGCAATAAAGTTGGTTATTGTCATGAAATGTTAGATATAAAAAAAGCAGATACAGTAACTTAGGTTAGGCTCAGTGCATGACTAGAAACAGTGCAGCACCAATAAATAAATTAGAGCTTGAGTGCTATTAATTTAATTTCATACACAATTCTCTGTTATGTTCCCATCACATTAATTCTTCATTTGGACAGGTGAGTATTGAGCTCTGAAGGAATTGCATAATCCCAGAAGTCACATACACCAGCATGTACACTGATGAGCAGAAAATATTTAAATGAATATTTACTTTCTGCATCTCCTGAAAACTTATCATAGCACAAATTATTTCAAGGATATTGGGGATGGAATGACATACCAGCATGGATCTCTGATGTCTAATCACATTCCAGTCTAATCTCTGTATAGAAATCTCCTGATAATTCTTTTCTATAAAATTTTAACTCGGGGACAGATGAGGTGAAGTACAGATCTTGTAAGCATCAACAATAGGGACCATTTCACATAAACACAAAAAACCACAGCTGCTAAAAACTCAGCCCTTTGGTCATTTGGTACATTTGACCCCTTTCCACACTCACATGCCTGCCTTTCTTAGGAGATTCATACCACCTCTGCTTTTCTAAATCCCCTCCCATTATTATCGGAAAACCTTTGGTCAATAGGTGCTATGTTGTTCACTGATTTTTCATTTCTTCAATTTCTTCTGGGGCCAGAGCAATAGATCATCTCTTATCAGTTTTCTCCAACATAGGAATTTTCTACTGTTTCTTCAGTTAAAGTTTTCCACATCTGAAGACATTCTAATCTGACCCATTCAACTTAACATTGAAATGACTGACTGGTCATTGTTAACAGTTAAAGACAGTAAATTATTCAGGCTTGCCAATCTAACTAGTCAGTACACATCTACATACACATAAGCTTCGTAAGGCACAATTACTTGTACTGATAAAAGTAATGCTGGGAGTAGAGGTATTTAAAAAAAAAAAAAAAAGAAAAAGGATGTTCATATTACGAATAGGTAAGATCACAGATTCAAAACTAGGTCATGTATTTGCATACTCCAAAAGCATGGTAAATACTTTTCCAGAATATATTTACGAACAGAAACAGTATAAGTGAGAGATCCCATGATTTGAGGGGGGAGGCTGAATCAGGTAGCTTTTATAATTTAAATTACAAACAACTTCTATTATTAAGAACTGTTATTTGCATCAAAAATTACTGCCACGAGCTTTTAAAATGGTTTCCTTCTGATATAAAGCAATAAAATAAAATGTTCCTGCTTTAGCTCTTTTTCAGTATTATATACATCTTCATATATCTTTGTTTGCTTCTAGGAAAATTAATCCCAGAGCTTTTCCTTTCAACCTTTGGACGTGAAACACTTTTGGTCAGGAAGCCTAGCCTTGTTACACCTCAATTTGCAGCACAAATGATTGAAACTGTGATTGAGCAAGGCTGCCAGGTAAATTATATCTGATTAATGGAAAGTCATATTTTCAACTTGTATTCTTTCCTGTCTTTGCAGGAAACTACATGTCAAGCAACCAACCATATCCAAGATTTTGCCATGCCAGCTTTATACAAGCGTATTCAGACAGATCAGTTCATGTGATGATTGTATGGCTCATGCATTCACAGAACACTGATTTTCCCCAAGTCAAAAGGAGAAGCGTATGAACCTTTCTTTTAGTCACAGTTTAGGAAGCTTGTCGTTAACCATCCAAATGAATAACATCCTGATGGGAGGGGTCAAAGTTAATTATCATGATCAGTGAGCCACAGTACTTTAGTATGTCCAAGTTAGAAGTGTGATACATTCCTGCTACAATTACACTGATACCTCCAGCCATTTCTTGCCAACCTTGGCCCAAACCTAGTCCAGTATTTGGACAGAATTCCCATCATGACCCTGTTCTGTTGAGATAAACACAATTATGCAAGTGGAGAAAAGAATCATGATACTTAGAATAGCAGAAATGTGAAGAGACCTCAACTTACATATCTAAGTGGGCACAGTGAAGCAGTCTAAGTGGAGACCTGAGCTGAAGGTTGGAAGAACAGCTGGCTGCTGAACTTGGTTATGACACAGATAACCTCCATGGTCTAGGACAAGTTGTTGAGTTATTCTTCCAACTTCTTCCCCACTGTTTCCCCAGTAACACAAGGTTCTGTGAGACTTTACAGACTTGATACAGTGGGGTTGAAGGAGGAATAGCTAGGGTGAGAGAACAAAATAAATTGTATATGATGCTGCTCTGAGACTACTGTGCAGTGGAGACAACTTATAAGTCCATGAAATTTCTCAGTTTGATCAAAATTTGATCAAAGTGCTATCTATAGGGAACTCTGTCCACACTTCCCAGTGAGATGGGGCCAAGTGAGACTGATCCTTGCAAAGTTTTATTTCTAAAGATTCAGAACAAACAGTTTACATTATAAGAAAAAGAGAGAAAAGCATTTGTCATTCTGAGTATGAATGCTTTTCCCAATTCCTTTTCCTAAAGACAAAAGTACCCTGCTCCACAAACAAGACAGTTTCAGCCTTGAGAGCTACCAAGATGTGAGGGTACCCAGTGGGTCACCAACTGTGTTGTAATAAGCATTATCTAAAAAATATATATATATATATATATAATTATTTTAAATCCACATCCTTATTCTCACAAAAGACACTTCAGGGACAGCAGTCTGTGCCTGGATGAGCAGTTCAGTACTGCTCCATTCTAGGAAGGCAAGGAGCCTTGCTGGTAGCAGAGAAAGACTGAGGAAAACATATGCTACCAGGAGCTTTGCTTTCAGAAACTGCTTTAGCCAAGCTCTCAAGCAATGATTGAGCCCTATTTTCCAGTGATTTGAGGCTCTTAGCCTAAATACTCTGCAATAGAAACACAGTACATAGAGGAAATAAAGAGGACAACAGCTGCTCTTATTCTGACAAAATAAAATAATGCTATGTCAATTTTAAAAAGAAATTTTGTCTAAACCATTACCATTTTATTTCTTTTTTCCAAAAAGCATGTTCTTACAACACACAAAAAAACACCTCCTCTCTGACTGCTGTCAGCTGAAGAACTCCTAAGCACAGCTGGCTGTGGGTGGCAGCAGGAGGCTGAACTGGCACCAAGTTTCTGGTTGAATACAATTACCAGCAAAGATAACCTTGTCAGGCTACTGATAGCTGTTTCTCATTTTCCAGGAAAATTTCCTTCCCTATTTTCAAATCAAGGGGAAAGACTAATTCAGCACTAATTAAACGAGCCTCTAGTCATACCAGCTTCTCACCTCTGCAACCACAAAGGGCTGAGTGCTACCACCACTCACATGAACAATATATATGCTTTTAGAGCCTCAGTAAACAACATATTCTTAAGTTTTGTAAGTGATCATCTCATGATTGGTTTTCTAAAAGCTACTACTCTACGTATTAAATATTCCACAGTTCAAAGCCTCAAACTTTCAAATGAGTCAGCCAATTGAGTGCAAATGAGATAGATATTTCTGTTGCCTGGCTTGCTTTTAAAGTAGAAGGGTGTGTAAGCTTTGTTGAGTGATTTCAAAGTTATTCGAGGACAAATAGAATGAGAATACAATTCTCCTATACTTATTTTGTAAGTAACCAGCACATGAAGAGATACGTCTTTGCCATGCATATGTAACACTACAACCACAACTATGCGTAGTGTTTAGTTCAGTGCATTTTTGTACAGCTAGCTACAGTAGAACTAACTGTATCTGCATGTATTGCTTTGCAATTTTATGCCATCAAATACACTCTACCTGCAGAAATATAATGTAGTAAAACTAGTTTGACTTCTTCTATAGTTTAAAATAATAAAAAGGCACATAATTACCTATCCAGTTATGCTTTTAGACACAATGAGGTAATGCCACAAATAAAGAGACATTTACATGTTCCTGTTTTAGAATGAATTTTCATGTGTCCATATCTAGAAAAAAAAAAGTCTCCATTTTGGATATCTCTTCATATTATTGAAAGTGTACATTGGATTCCACTGCACTTTTTACAATATGAGTGCATGGTCTTTACCAGGTAATACACACCTCCTACACTGTACAGGGAATTTGGAAAGACTCTTAAAAAATAAATATTAAGGTAACAATGCATGGCAGATTATATGTAATTCCTTGGTATGGAAACAATGCAAATCAAGTGAAACTACTGATCAAGAAGTCTGAAAGAACTTGTCAGAGAGAACAGACCTTAAAAAACAAAACAAAAACAAACAAACAAACAAACAAACAAACATTCCTTGAGGCTTATTTGAATCAATTTGTTTTCCCCTTGTGATATGAGATAACTTAGAAAAATGAAAAGATGTCTAAACTGAACTCTTCCTTTGTTCCTGGCTTTCCCCCAGAAGAACCTCCTAACAACAACAAAACAAACAAAAACAACAAAAACAGACCCAGCAGTTAACAGGATTTAAAGTGTTATACAAAATGTGTCTGGGGAAATCTAAGAGGACCCCTGGGCTGAAAATATTGTGACAGGCCAACCATGGCAGCCATAAGCAGTATAGTAGTCTGTGTCCCATGGTAGTGGATCACACCTGCTCTCCCTGAGTACATGACTCCTCCAGATCAGACCTACAACTTCAGTGCCCAAGCAGCACTTTCTGCCTGGGAGTTTACATGAAGAGAGCATGGGCTCTTTAGTAATTTCAGTGACTAAACACTACTCAGGTACTGCTTGTTTGGATCTCCCCTCTGTGCCAGCCAGGCACCCTATTTCAGAACCATCTCCCATCCTGGAGGGGAGTGGTATCCTGCCCTAACAGGACGTGGAGATCCTTGAAGGGTTAGCACAATTGTCACAGAAACCAGAAAAATTCTTGCTTCCTGTTACAAGGAAATGGATCAGAGCTTTATCATAGAATCATAGAATGGTGTGGGTGGAAAAGGACCTCAAAGATCATCTAGTTTCAACCCCTCTGCCATGGGCAGAGTTGCCAACCACTACACCAGGCTGCCCAGAGCCACATCCAACTCTGGTAGGACTGGGAATAAAATAATCTCTTAATCACAAGGCTGGTGCTAACACCTTCACCTCCTACTCCATATTACTTGGAAGAATAGAAGTATTGCAGTAGAGAAACGCTAACCACATTGTTCTGATAGGCCAAGAAAAATATATGCATCGAAGCAGGAAACACACACAGGCAGAGTTCTTGCTGAGCCCAGATACCTAGACTCAGATTGAAACAAAAGACTGTTCATGTTATTGGCAGCATTGCTTTGGAATGGTAGCCACTCCAGTTTGTAGAATCCAGCATTGAATGGTATGAACCTGACCCATTTCTGAAGCTGTACTGAGGGACTGAAGATGTTTAAGCATCTGCTTTAAACTTCTCCATTCTGAAAAAAATATATTCTTTTAACACTTCTGTCTGTGCAAAAAGACTTCATTTTCTCCATCACTCATATTTCATTAGCATAAGGTGAAAACGTTTCCATAGAAACAGCGGAGATATATAATTTCTAAATAATTATTTCCCCACAAAGCACCCAAAAATCATTTTCAGATTACAATGAAAGATCTCTAAATAAGGTTCACCTTCTAATGTTACTGAGATAATATATGTAAAGACTTTGAGCTTTAAATTGTAGTTCTAAATTGTTAACAATAAATTGAGTATTTTAATATTTAAATTATAGAAAATGAAAAAGAGGAATTCAAAGTCTACATTAAATGTAATTTCATTATCTTAAATAATCAAAATCAATATATTAAGCGATCAAAATTTTCACTGTTATTCATTTTTATTTATTCAGATCATTCTGAATATTTCCTTTTGTTTTCTCCTTCAGCTGCTCACTATTTTATGCCTACAAGGTATGTCTATAGTCTCAATACTAAGATGAAAAGATACACTAAGTAAAATTGGCATCTTCTCCATCACCTGTTTACTTGAGCATCACCAATAGCACAATGCTAACAGCTGACTTGGGTAGTATGCTTAAGAGTTGAATCTCCCAACTGAGCTTTGAAATTTATTGGAAAAACATCACCTACAGGTCGGGCAAAAGTACAGTATTTTCTTTGAATCTCAATCTCAAAATAAAAAGAAAGATTGGGCAGAAAAGAAAGTAAGAGGTTCTCAGGGGAATGATATATTCCCAGAGTAGCTAAAGAATCTCAGAGAACATGGAGGCTGGAAAAGTAGGAGATTTGAGGTGAGAAAGAAGGATTTTGTATGTCTTCCATGTGTTACACCTTTCTAACATAATTTAGCTATAATACATAATTGAGTTAGAAACCATTTTATGGTGTCTTGTCACTGTTTCATAATATATGTCATTTTCTTCAGGGAGAAAGTAGTTTCTACAATTTGTTGTTTGATGTTATGTTTTCAGTAAACAAAGTTGTAACATTTTTGTTGTTGAAATAAACAGTAGGTGTATTGGACAGCACAAATAAAACCAGTGAACTCACATCAAACACAGGAGCCATTCTGTGGGCACTGGAGCTGTCTAAGAAGTTTTAAAGGGGAGTAGATGAGACACGTAGCACGACACATGGGGAAGATCCCCCAAACAAATCCTCAGAGTCCTGATCAGATACATGATGTATTTGAGATTTCTCTCAAAAAATCAATTTTAAACAGATTGGATGGGTTTTAGATATGCATTCTACAATCAAAAGAATATATGTCAAGAAATATTTTAAAGAGGATTGCAATCCACTTATAAGTGAAAACAGGTTCTCTCTAATGTTTTCTCTAAAATACAGGTTAAGGTACAATTTACTGTACAGATAATTTCCCAGTAAGGCAAGACTGCACACTCAGAAGATGAGGATGACCAAGTGGTGTAAGAACATTAACTGTCTGTTAAAAATTATCACAACTATCACTAGAAGCAAAAGCCACAGGCTCCCAAAGGGACTTACAGAATTATTCACTTTAGTAGTTCCTATCTCAAGGAACTACTGGTAGAAAAAACTAGTTTTGAGTATGAATAAAAATAAAGGTGCTACTTACACACATTGAAAACGTTTTTTGCACAGTTGCTGGAATAAACCCAGCATCTGTGTCTGTAAGAAATGAGCATGAATTGGTCCAGCATATGGCTCCTAGGTACAAAAATTCACAGAGCATCCTGGACCCTGTCAGGTTCTCAGCATGTGCAACGCTGTGGCATGTGCCACCCTCACACTTCTACCAGGCCCAGTGAGAAATCACAACCAGCTGCTAGAACTAAATATGCTTCCCTGAAAAGAGTAGGTGCAGCACTCGGGCTCAGACACTTCCTGTTATCTCTCCTTAGGTTTAAAAAACTAAAAATTAAAAAAAAAATCATGCAAAAATCTTTGTTTTCCTAAACACTGATGAAGTATGTATTTCCAGACCAAGGTCTCATTCATGAACTACATTCATCATGACATTCCTGGATTTAATTGTGTAGTTTATACTTCTTCCCAGATCTCTAACAAGGGCAGCAAAAAACTGAACTGCGTAGGTTAAAGCTATACGTGCCGAGCAAGGCAAACTTGAGAACAAAACCATCCAAAGGACATAATTAAATCCACCAGGACTTGTTCTGTGAAACAACAGCCTGTCAGCAGATAACTCTTATGTCTTAGGATCAAATATTTTAATAATAACTGGGGAGCTACCTACCATGCTATATAGTATTTCTTTAAAACTAAAGGTTGAAATTCTTTCAGAGGAATGTTGCTGAATAGCAACATTTATCTGGGTACATTTGAAGTCAGAAGATGACAAGTCAGGACAGTAGGTCACAGCAGGTGTTCTCCAGCAACACTTTTAAACACACCCTCTGTTTAAATCTAGATTTGTCTGCAGTTTTGTGAGAAATGAGTTCAGTATCCATCCAAGGCTCCATAAAAAGGAACAAGGTTATCTACTGGTGTGCAGTATACCCAATGCTCCCTGCAGCATATTTCTTTTACTGCTCAATATTGTCAGAAACATCATGATTTAAACAGACGTTGGCTTTTCAACCTAGGTAGCAGGGGTGCTTCCACTCAGGTAAGGATAAGAAATTCTGCAGTTCTTAAAGGGAGTAGCTTATTGTACAGTGACAACAAACTCAGAGATCCACAGACTCAGCTAGCTTTTATAACATCTCAGGTAGCAATGTCTTCATACAGCAGTATTTACCCTAGATCAATATGTCCCACTTTCCCTCTTGCATACGTCACCGAATCATAGTCAAACACCCCTGCTAAAGTAGGTTCCCATGGTAAGTTTCACAGAAGGGTGTCCAAGTTTTCATGTTAAAATAGGGCCTTTGGAATAGAAACATTTATCACTTCCTTCATTTCTAGGAACTCAAAGATAACATTCCAGAATACTCAACTGTAATTAATATTTTTATTGGTGATTTTTGCAGGCAGTAACTATCTCTGAATGTGCAAGTTCTAATTATACATTGAACCATATTAAATCAACACCTCATATGCAATAAAATGGCTAAGGACAAGATATTGATAAAACAATCCTTCAAGGCCTGATTAAATTTCTTCTACACATTTTGGATTATTTTTTCCTCCTGGCAGAACATTTGTCTAGCACAATGAGTTATGATTAAGTGTATACAGCTGGAATGTTTACTGCATGTTTGCACCTGCATGTTGCGTAATAAGACCCAAGAGATTTCACAAATCTGCAAAATGAACACAAAAAGAGTACAGTAGATTGGAGAACCACATGCAAGAGATGGTGTGACTAAAAGATTGCTTTCTAAAGCGCAGTCCAGAACCATTTGGGCATTATGCAGTGGCCTAAAAATGAATATTCCTCTATTTCTGACAGTCTGTATTTATACCTCCCTTATTATTTAAACATGAAGTAAAAATCTGTATTTTTGTTTCTTGTTAGCATTCCAAAGACAGTGACTGAAAATGCATATTGTTTCCCTGTAGCACCATAACATCCATATTAATGGAACTCTTGGGAGGGCTATTTTGTGATTATATAAGATGATTTTGAATATTTTTACAAGAGAATAGTTTTGAGTTTGCAAACTGCTTGTATTATTAAGTCCTCAAAAAATTATAGCACTGTCGTTAACATGGTTGTGAGCAAAACCTGAATATATCCTGAATGACAGAGAAAATTAAAAGAAGTACTATAGTCAGAGAAATACACTGTTTCACACTACATTTCTTATGAAAGCTCTATAAAATGCATTAGAATGACACAGGTCTCTTGAATTTGAAGACGATTAGAAGGAGGGGAATTTAAAAAAATGAATATATGAAACCCTCACCCCAACAGTACATTTTACCTTACAATCTACACTTAACAAAGCACTACACTACATGTAGTTAGTAACCAGATGGAGGAGCCAAGAGTCTGTTCTTTTAGCTGGCAGACGAAAAAAACACCAACATTACTGAGCTATGGGAATAAACAAAGAACACCAAATTATCTGAATGTATTGTCCCTTCCTGTACTTTGATATTCAAAATCAAATTAATATTCTGTTCAGATCATGAGAGTCTCAGTGACTCTGCAGCAAGGCACTGAGCAATTCCTAATAAAATTCTTAAAACTTACTACTGAAGATGGCTATTTTGCACCATTATTCCCCCAAAAAGCTATGTTTTATTATGAAACTACAGATTCAATAACAGTCATATTCAGAGTTCAGTTTGAAAGAATCATAGAATGGCCTGGGTTGAAAGGGACCCCAAAGATCATCAAGTTTCAACCCCCCCCCTGCCATGGGCAGAGTTGCCAACTAGTCCTCCAGTAATGGGGTATTCGCAATGTCTCTGAGTGAGCTGATCAGTGCGTCAGCACCCTCTGAGTGAAAAACTTCCTCCTAAAATCCAACCTAAATCTCCTCTGTCTTAGCTTAAAACAATTCCCCCTTGTCCTGTCACTGTCAAATAATAAATGTATAAATACACTGCACTAAAATCAGTCTATGTAAACATCAAGTGAATCAGTGCAAGCTGGTTTGTTTTTATTATTATTATATTTTCAGGTTTACTAAAAGCCTCTTTATTGAAGCCAGTACATTTTACACTTCCTTGTAAAAACTTCAGACTGTTTAATTATTCCTACAATTCACTACATGCATTTGACCTATATCAGGAACAGATAGCTGTTGTACTCTACCAATTAGGAATGAGGACTGTAGCTCATTGCTAGGAGATATTTTCAACCATGACAGACTGTGTAAGCCTTAGATTTCCTTGGAGTTGCAAGAATGGCTTAACATTAGGCAGAGCTGCACTTCTTTTGCTCTGTTACTGACTGCATAACTCCACCGTTGAACTCCTTTCCTGCTTCCATTCTCAGGGTCCCCTTGCTACCTCAACAACTCCAGTGTTAACCCAGAAACTGACTCAGACTCCTCCTGCCTTTCTCCTTCAAGCTCAAATACCTTATCTACAGAAGCAACTACACTTTGAAACATCCAGCTCTTCCCATTAACCCCATCTCAATTTCCCTAGATTCCACTACATGTAGTACATTTATTTCTACTGGGATATGACTAACAAAGTTATAAGGTACTGAAAATTGCTTTCTCACAGAAAGTGTGATTTTGCATCAATTAAAATAATCCAGATGAAAGAATCATAAAATATCACTGAGTCCAACTCCTGAACATTTTCTTAACCTTTTTCATACGTGCTTGTCATGATGAATAGAGATGAGAGAGGGAATTAGGAGCCGTGCTCTGCTTTGTTCAGGTTATCTGAATGATATTCAGCTTGGTGATGGCAGTGCAAAGGAGTCTAGTTTAAAATTGGCAAACACTTCAGTACAGGAGTACTTGGAAGAAAGAAAACAGTATGAGCTTGTTTCTGAACTGTGAATGTTGCCTTAGGAGGCCACAATAGGATGATGAGTGTCCTGGTTTGGTTGAGATAGTGTCAGTTTGCTTTCTCTTTGAAACCATCAACTATTTTTTTTTTCATTAGGATTTTCCAATCCTTAAGCAATATAATCAGCTTTTTCACCTAAAATGAAAATTTGCTATTTAACTACGTATCTTTATAAACATATACTCATATTTCTATTCCCCTCTCCCCATTGATAAATCTAGAACAACTAAGAAGTTAGGCAATATATAAAATTGTGAGTTGGAGGTGGTGCTGAAATTGAGCAGAAATTATGCTTAGGTAGTAGGTCAAACTTTTGCCTGGGAGACAGGATTCCCCCTGACATATTACTTTAATCAAAATTATACAGAAAAACATGCTTAATATTTGCACAACAGATTTGAACACTTCTTTTGAAAGTGGAACTGTACACAAATATGGAAAGAAGCTACCCTGCAGATCTGTATCTTGCCTTGTCCTCCCTCCTCACAGACCACTGTTGCTCTCAAGATGATCAGCTCTCCTTTTTCCCCGGTATCTAGCTGAGCTTAAAATACAGCTGTGCTTAGGTACTAAGTGAAGTTGAAACACAAATATAAGAAAGAGTTATTGGCAAGATCCATGGAGAGATATGTGCTTTGGAAGAGGCCCTTACAATTATTTTTAACATTGCACATCTGCAAAAACCCAGTGGTGATCAATTCCTCCCGGTGTAGTAAAGCGTTTCAGGTTTGTTTTGAACAGTAGTATCATTATTATCTGAATTACCACGGCCAGGCAGAACACCTCTTTCCAAATTGCTCTTGAGCTAATATCCTTTGTTCCAGTTAGGTAGATTAACATTATTATTTCCACAACTTAAGATCTTTTTGCTATTTTAGGGATTTTTTTTCCCCCAGCTTCAAGCTAAAAACAATCACAGATGTTGATCTGATATACGCTTTTCAAACAGAGCAGGCCAAAATGCAAAATTATATCCTTCGTAAATGTTTTCATATTTCCTTCTAATTAGCTTCATTGGACCTTATATAAGTGCTTGCAGAAGTGTAGGGAGATAAGGGAGATAATGCCCATGGAGTCAGAGTAAGGACAAAGCCAACCTTGTTCTGTAGATAACCACAAATGAACACACAGCCAGTATATGGATTTCTGATGCAGGTGGCAGACATAGGCTTTAATTCAGCATGATGACTCTGAAATCAGCTGAATCAAACTAGAGATGGAGTAATTCTACAGAGATATGGAGCACCTTCCAAAACAAATGGAGAATTCAGGGTTTCTCGCAAAACAGAAGTCCATGTTTTACCCTAAGTATTGCTTTTTTTTTTATGTTCCTTTGCTCATATAACACTAAGTTTGTGCATAAGGTTTTTGTATAAATGAAACAAGATTTTGCTTTAATTAGAAAAGATATCATAAAGAAAAAGCAATTTGCTTGCCTGTACAAATAATAATTTCACAAAAAAAGCCATTATGGACCCCAGACAGAAATTACTCTCAGCTTACGCAACTGTAGATGAGAATGTGATTTTATCAGCTGTGAAAACTACACACAGAGGATGCATAGACAGAGGCATTTCAGCTTTCAGTGTGTGATGTTTCCACTATTTTTTGGAGAGAGGGTAGACAACAACTACTTCAGTTCTCTTTATGGAGTTATGCTACCATGCTATTTTTTTGATCTGATGCCTCTGGAAATAATTAGCAAACCCCTGTAAGTGTTGTTTATCGTATATGAGTGCTGACAAACACAGACGTATACAGTAAGACATTACTAAAAAAATGAAAGTACATAATGAATGATGATCACCTACAGTATGAATTATAGATTCTGTGCAAGTTAGGCTGGTTCATGTTTATGCAGTGCTTAAGGGTCTTCTCCTACATTTACATTTTTACCATTAGCCTTCTCGGTTTTTATCATCTTCAAATATAGATTAAAAATCCAGTCAGATGATTAATTAAGTCTAAAAAACCCTGCCTGCCTGATCTCCATGTTCTGAAAATAAATGCAGTGCATTTTTTACCCAAGATGAAAATCCTGTGTTTTGGTGAGATACTAAGAATTTAGAGCTGAAGCTTTTATTTATTCAAGAGTAGACTTCCTGCAACATCAGTTCTATAATACATTTTTACTGGGTGAGAGAATGAAATGATATGAAGTCAGCATGTTTCACAAAAACATCAGAGGCATTCTGTCACCTTGAACAAAAAACTACCAAGCTATGGATGGCTGAGTGGGAGACTCACCAGAGGAGAGCCACAAAATTTTGCCAATCTCTGCTCCAAGTGTGTGGCACTAAAAAGTAGCATGTGGGGTTCATAGAAATGGAACGGGTATCTGGACTGTCTGACTGCAGGAACTGATCAGAACAACTTAGGCTGCCTAGCAAAGGGATAGTTTTATAAACTGAATAATGTGTGTGACTAGTGAAGCAGTGCTATGTGGTTTTCCAATACCTCGTTTATATAGAGAAAATCTGTCTTTCAACAAATTATTTGGATTAAGTGGGATTAATTAAGAGGGATTTCCTCCTTCAGTGAAGTGTTTCTTAGGTTTTGAAATATTCACAATTATATTAATTGCACAGTAAATTAATTAAACGTGTTTTGTATTTATATACACAACTAGGTTTTCTTAAATAATTTTATTTTTTTGTCAAGCCCAGGAGCTTCAATAATGTGTTTTGAACTACCAGTGGTGTGCTTTGGGTTATGCCTTGCATCTGCTTAGACAAGTATTAGAATGAGTGAGGTATTCCAATTTCCAGGCACATTAGGAAGGGCAGTATCTAAGACTCATATGTTTTCAGAAAGACAAAAAAAAAAGAGAGCTAATTGACAGCATACAATGTAAGACATCCTGTTCTGCTTGAATTAAACAGAACGCTCTTGAATTTACCTGTCAGCATTTCAGCACCTAAGGCATTACAAAGCAATCTTAAATGTCATATTTATACTTTTTTCAGAATTATAACTCATACAAATATGACTGCAATGAACTTCTACTAATTTAAAGTAGAAGTACTCTAGCTTTAGGATACTCCCTCATATGCAGCAGATGTGGGAACTTACATGATACAGGAGATCCCAGCCAGAGTAAGGGCCTATTGACTGACTGAGTGCACCCTGCCCTACCCTACCTTATCTGGAGTTCTGTGTAGGCAGAGAAGGTGCCAAACTGAAGATGCTCAAGGAACTACCTTGCTAGAGTTCCTAACAAGGGTGTGTGTCTGTGCTGAAGTTGGAAAATGGGCACACAAAATCACTTCATGTTCATCTTTTCAGTGTCACGCTCTGGCTTTTAAATACTGGAGCCCCAGGTGCTGTCACCTAGGACTGCAATGACATTGGCCTCATTCAACAGAAGGGCTCAAACCTCCGGCTGCACTCTGAAGACTGTAGTTATTTCAGGTAATGGAATAATGGATAGCAATCTCAGGTTGTCATTCTCAGTGTGGATCAGCTCAGGAGAGGAATGGACTCTCTACAAGCACTTTTTTCCCCATACATTTGTGATAGCAGAGAAATGATGATTCCTAGTTCATTTCCATGCACTTGATTGTAGAGTGCTCTCTTAAAAGCCTCAATCCTCCCTCCAATTTCCTGTTCTCCCTTCCATCTCCAGGCTGTCTTTCACAGCCTTGTACCTTAGCTGATCTGTGGTCCTCATTTCACACTCCTCCCAGTTCCTATCCCTGCTCAATAAGCCTCATTTCAAATTATCTATAGATTACATTTGAAGTACAGATATTTCAAAATCCCACGTGCAAATCAAACTTTTACATATTTTCAGTTTGCTAGATAGCATAAAACAAACACTATGACAAATTTCAGGTAGCTTGCATACGAAAAGTAATATTTTCTTGTCTCCACAGGGGTGAGACTTGGTATTTTCCTAGGATTTACACTTAGTTGGATATATATCAGAGCCATTTAAATTATCCAGGCTCATTTAAACATCATATTGACTTATCACTCTAAACAGCTGAATGCTAGCAAAACTTGAGGCAAGTGAAGACATCATCTTACTAGAGATCATAATTATAGTGAGGCTTCTTGAAACTTCACGTACTTTTCTGTGTTAATATGCAAAAGAAAACATACAAATGAAAGTCAAAATTAAATATGAATGAATTTGCCTGAACAGAAAGTTGTGGAGATTTCTTAGTAAATATTTTTCTTTTTATAAAATTTTCTTTGACATTTATTTAAATCCATCCGTCTTGTAAATATATTGGGAGGTATTTTTGATAGTTTACAGTAAAATGAAAAAGCATGATGTTGATCAGGCTAGTAGTACTTGTTCCATTTTTATCAAAAGTTATTAATCATGAGACATAAAACACCCAAAAAGTTATATAAGTATATGCTAAATGTATGTTACTTCTGTAAGTTACATAGCGCTCAACTATAAGATACATACAGTAATTATAACATGCTTGCATGCCTCCTTCTAACCCTACCTATATTTTGGTTTGGTTTTGATTAAACCTATCTAATTCCTCCCACAGTATGTTTGGTGGGTTATTTATTTATTTTCTTTTGCCAGCACACAATTGCAGTCTGGTTTGCTAACTTTTCTGGACAGAAATTTCATCTTACTGCTTTGAACAGCACCTGTTCAACTTGCAGGTGAGCGCATTTATGTTCTGCTACAAATATGTAATTCAGTAACAAACATTATAATTAGACGCATAATAATAGAAAGACAGGTTGCAGATCTCTTATTCACAGTGTTTGCTATTACTCATGTGATCTGTTTTGTGAAATCACTCACCAACTGCATGACTCGTGCAAAAAACTGAGCAGTTAGGACTCCAATCTGGCCCATCATCATTATCTAATGTTGAGCATTTGTGTAAATAGTTCTAATTCAGAAGTCTCTTCAGTGTAAATTCCTCTTTGGATAGACTCTGCTACACTAATAGATTCTCTTCTAAACTGGAACTCCCCAGGGGGAAGTCACTACAGCAACATATAAGAAGGGATCCAATCAATCTTGTTTGTTTTTTGTTTTCCTTTCCCAGACCACCATGTATCCCATGAGGAGCTGAGAGGAAAGGCACAGAGTCCTCAGAAGGAGGATGTCGTTCAAATATATTCACATATTCATAGGATCATAGAATCATAAAATCATTAAGGTTGGAAAGGTTACCTAGATCATCTAGACAACTGTCAACCCATCAAACCCATGTTCCTGGGAGAAAAGCTAGCATGTTGGATGAAAATATTATGTAGGCAGGCTTAGAACACGAGCCAAATGCTAATAACTTCGACTATCCATATTGATAATGTCACTTAGGCAGATATGAACACATTTTCTCTCCAATGCTTTTTGAAGCCCTTCTGACTTTGGTACTTCTAAACCCACGATAGTACATTTTGTCCTGCTCCAAGAATTCCATGGCCAAGCTGCCAACTATAACCTTTATCCTTTAAACCTTCCATGCTTTGTCTTTATGTTTCATAAATATTTTTTCTGCAGATTTTGCTGCATTTTTTATAAGTTTGAAAACACAAAGAATATATTAAAAACAGTTCAACCAATCCATTTTCCCCAAATCCTTCCCTTTCCTCATTTCAATAGTTCTGATATAAAGGTAAAACAAATTAATACTTCAAGTTTTTCTGAAGCTTTAGAAAATGAGAGCATGGGAAAATAACACTCCCCCAAATCTCATCTCCTATTCTAATTTGTCTGACAAAATTCTGGAGCAAAAAGGTAATAAAAAATGATGGGAAAGCACTCAGGCTTAAGAGGCCTGGGCTGGCAAATATGGTGATTTCGGATTTCAAAATATTGAAAATATTGAAGCAGATCTCTAATAATTTGAAATCTTCCAGGAATATCCAGTGACACCATGAGCCTGTAATCACAGCTTCTTGGTTAGCTACACATTTAAACCTCACAGATTGTTCCAAAACTATATTACACTAAGGGAAAAAAAAAAAAAAAAAAAGAAGCAGTCACAAGGGCCTTCCCCCCAAAACATTCTTGAGAAATTCTCAAACCACAGGAAATCCTTTTTTTTTTTTTTTTTTTTTTAAATAAAAATATTTTGAAGTCATCTCATAGAAAATTAAATTGATTTTACAATCAGCATTTGCTTTCTTGGCAGTGGCAAGACATGAAACAAGTGCATTACTTATTTTTCCTAGCACCTCCCATCCTGCTGACCTAATTTGCATACATAGATGACTGGGTCAGTTGTTACACTGGCTTAAGTTAGTCATGAAAATTGTGAGATTTGGAAAATAAACAAAAATTTACTCATACAGAGAGTAGAAGTGCACTGAAAAATGATCCTTATTTAATGCAAATACATATTGCATTGATTCCTAATGAAAAATCAGAGCAATGGAGAACATAGCCATTCCAATTTAGAAACTCAGGACGTGGCCAAGCGACTGAGAACACATCTAACAGAGCAGAGAATATTTATGTCATACAAGAAAAAAAACTCAAAAGCAAACTCAGCTACATTTTCAGAAGTAATATTGACAGTAATTTTTAAAGTAGGTACTCTGGAAGATCAACAAATTCAGCTGAACAGATTTTCAAAAGGCCATCAAATATTTAAATACAAACACACACACAAAGCACACACACAGAGTCTAACACAGACAAGTGACTAGCTAAAGTTCTCACTATTTGCTTCCTGTCAGAGAACACAGAATTTGTTAAAAGAACCTCTGTTATCTGATTGGATTAAGCTCTGGAAATGGAGATGAAACTACTGTTGCCTGAAAATAGCAAAGAAGTTTGGCACAAAATAAACCTCCCTGCATTCCAACTTGTCTTCAGGTATCAGAAAAGCTGGGAGTAGCTGAGTTTAGATTCTGAGTGATGCCCTATTTGGTGCTATAAGTCTAGTCATGTGCAATATATGAACAATCACAATTAAGGATTCACAAATAGCACACTGCCCAGTTTGTGTTGAAATGGTAGAATCTGTTCTCACCACCATTATCAGGGGAATCTGTTAGTTCTCTAAAATCAGCTTCCTAAAAAAAACACCAAAGCCCTTATGTTCCCAAGGTCTAGTCAAGATCAAATGTGACATAAATAAATACTTGATCTCTCCTGTATTTATTTTTTGTTTGAGCACAGCTAGAAATGCTATTCTTTCCATTGAAAACAATAGTTTTGCTGCAGTCAGCAGTCTCAGTTTTATAAGGCTAAAACACACCTCACAGATTTCCAATTATAGTTTCTAGTTGTTGCTTTTTCCATGTTCTTTAGAACCCTGATCTTTAGTCAGAAAACATACAGTTAATTTAATATGCTTTGTGGCGCAGATACATTATTTAATATTTCTAATATTTAAGCAAATGCATAATCACATTTTTAAATACTCTGATCAACTCTTGGATACTTTTTGGCATCACAGATACATAGTGACCAAACAACAGATCCCTTTGCTCATAAAAATGTAATAAAAATTATATTGGTTAGTATAAAACGTCAGGAAAATATATATATAAGGTATAGTTGGATTCACTGAAAAACAGGAATGGCAGATGTAACTTGCAACCTGTGTGGTACACATTATTGGCCTGAGCAGCCCGTGCAGTGCATGTGCACAGCAAGGACTCTGTGAACAGGTAATTAGTGATCTGGAGCACAGATGTCTGCAATGCATTAGAAAAAGAGGCAGAGATTACTGGTGCTATTGCAATCGTAAGACGGGGAGAAGCACACGCTATCCTTGAACTTTCCCAAGCAGGCCTGCTGAAGGCAGTGAAAGAAGGACAAAAACCCAATCCTCTACTCTTCTTTTCATCTGCACATAAAGCACGGCAATCACATCAGCAGAAAACAGTTATGATTAATTCAGCTCATTCATCAGTCCCTATTTGGGCTTAGACCCAACCCTCATTGAAGTCAAAGGGAGCATTTTCTTCGCCTCTGCTAAAACAGATTGTCATAGTGCTCTGGGAAAACAAAGAGCTCACCTCCAGCAAAAGCTGAAAATGCTCTTCCCTCAAGCAACAGAAAAGCGAAAGCAATTGTATGTCAAGTATCTCAAAGTGGTCTGGCAGTGCTGCTGCGACTTTCCTGATGCACCTGGAGAGAGGCCACGATAATGTGGCAAAGACTTATCCTTTGCAAACATAGAGCACCATCTATTATACTTCACATGAAATGAAGCAGTTCTCCCTCAGCTGCCTGCGGGAGAGCAATGAGGCAGAGCTCTCTGGTGGCTCCCAGAAGAAGAACCTGAGGGGGTACTTTAAAAAAAATAATAATACTCTGTATTTAAGATATGCAAAGCTCTGCTTCTTTGAAGAAATCCAAGAAGCAGTTTCTCTCTTGCACAATACTTATGACTCAAAATATTATGTTTTCCCTTTGAAGCATACACAAATTTCACATAGTTACTAAAAAGAATGTGCAGAATCCCCTCACTGCACAATTCAGATGCTTCCTGACCTTACACAGGTACCACTAATAGCTTTTCTCAGACATCTGCCACTGCAATTCATGACAGCCTCCTACTCCAACCCCAGCCCATTAGCAACAATAGAAAAAGTTAAGACTCTTATACCTGTGGTCATCTGAGACTTCTTCGCTATTTTCTTGCAAAGTTAACACCCTGTATGTGGAATTACTTCTCCTTAACAGAAACAAATAAGTATATATATATGCACACACATACATGTATACACAGGCACATATATATAAACATTTAAGGTCAGGCTGTACCAGGCTCTGAGCAGAACAATCTAGCTGTTGATGTTCATTGCAGGGGAGATGGACTAGAAGACCTTCAAAGCTCCCTTCCAACTCAAACAGTTCTAGGACTGTACAGAAAAAAGTTACTTTTTCTTAAACAAAGCTTCTACTTTTTCTCCTCCATGCAGCAACAATAAAGCTCTCTTATATCTGCTCCTGTTCAAAGGTTTTCACATACACCAGGGTATCAGAACCGTCAACATGCCAGCTGAGACTTGCAGATAGTACCCTGTCCGTTAACCTTTTAAATGTGACAGTCACATTGTGCAAACTGGAATCCATCACTTTAAATTGCTGTAAGATTTTTTCTAACAGATACAGAAGTCTCCTTTCCACTCTCTGGCTCCACTTAGTTCTGACAATGTGCCCTTTAATATAACCCCTAGAATCCAGATATATTTACAGCTACTTTGACCTTATTCATTTCTTTCCTTTTTTTTTTTTATTTTTATTTTATTTTTTACAGCAAATCTAGTGAAATTATCTATTTTTCTCTGCCTGCACTTAGGTCATCTCAAATCTCATATATGACATAAGGAACTTTTCTATGTGGCTCTTCCCTCTCCACCCCTGCTAAAACAGAGGTAACTCCAGGGGGGTGATTTCCTCATGGTCTTAACTGTTTTATTTCAACATTTGAAGAACGCAAATGCCATCATGAATAGGTTGGCAAAGAGTTGCCAACTTTCTATGCTATTTTTAACCTGAAGAGACTAAGGGAAAAAGATAATGGATTGTATTTCATTGGGTTTACATGATTCAATTTGGTATAATAACTTTACATACTGGCATGGAAGACGATCTAAAAAGTGAGTTTACTTGCACTATCTCAGGCAAATGAGGCTGCAGAATCTAACTCAGTTATTGAATTAGCAATTATACAGGACAGACTGACGTTTAACAACCTCACAATGTGTGTTTTTGAGCCCCTCATTTTTTATGGGCTAGGTACGAACTAGGAAATCAAAATGGAAAAAAAAAAAAAACACCATAGTAAAATGAAACAAAAAAAAAAAAAAAAAAACCAAAAAAAAACCAAAAACACCCAACCTTATACATATGCTGGCATAGAACCACTGAAGCACTGCACTTTGCTGAGAAATTCAGGGTGAAAGTGGACAATGAGCTCCCTCTTACATTTGTACATTTGTTGCTTGACGATAGCTTCTGTATATGAATGCACATAAGGATTGAGGTTGAAGATATTTGAATGCCTGCTTACAAGGTTGAAGAAATGGAAGCTTGCAATTGAATGTCAGTCCTACTGTGCAATGAATTTAGGGAAATACATGACAAGTTATAAAGACTGAAGTACTGCTTCCCAATTTATTCCTTTTCACATTAAGAACCGGTGCTAAAGCATTTGTGGTTTGGAAGGAATGGAGAGCCTGAGGGTAGTGATAGTTTGTGACAGCAATAGCTTCAATTCCTAAGGAAAGAGGAAAAAAAGATTTCTCAGCCCAAAAGCAACAGTTATGTTGCTATGCTTCTGAAACGGGCAGTGACAAACTATCTAAAACTTATTCATTGTTATTTGTACATAAGTAGAGTCTTTGGCTTTCTATACTGTTGCTCAGTTGAACTTCACCATTTGCATTTATTATGCCATTTTATTTGGGAGGTGTTACTAAGAACGTCATTTTAATTTCTATCAGGACTTTGAACCATACAGCAAGTATGATGAGCTGAGTAATTCCTGCTGAAACTGAGAGTATGTACATTTCTGAATTTAGTAAAGGTACGAAACAACTAAAAATTAACAATTATCTGTAGACTCAAAATGCTGAGATGATAACAATCTTCTGCCAATCCCTGACACCACAAGCTATTACCATTAACACAGAAAATAAACAATCAGAATTAACGTGAAGGTCTACACTGAATTTTGCATTCACAGTATATATGCAAGAAAGGAAGTAAGAAACACTGGAAGAGAGATTAAAACAAAGTTATCAAGGAACATAATCCTTAGAAAAATACCGTGAGAATAGTGGAACAGGTCTGGAGGAGATCTTTCCCTGCTTAAAGCCATATATGTTTAGGAAAATGTTACCTAAACGTAAACGTAACCGGATCAAAGTTGACTGACAAACCACAAATAGATTCAATGTAACTGCAAACAAATATATTTCTCTTTCATGGGTCTCAGTCACTGGTAGCATGAAACATAGTATGTGGATACCGTGCCGCTGCATAGACTCTTTAAATAACTAAAACCATCACTGGCTTAGTATAGACAAGCCAGCTTTCTCCATTAGGTTACTGGATGAGATCTCAGCAAATGAACACAGAAAGAGAAAAGCACAAAGACATTTCTACATCCTTACTCTCCAGGTTGTACTTCAAAAAAGACTCAGTAAATGCTCCAAACTAAGGGAAGCACTTGAGATAAGCTTTAAACATATTTCTCAAGCATTTTGCAGAATGTGGATAGGATTAACATGGTGCTACTTTGTTCTCTGATTCAAGCTCTGTTCTCTTCTCTCATGAATCTGCTTGATCCCAGGAGCTCTGTGTGTTTTAGTTCTCACTCAACTCATTATCTGTAATGAATCTCCAAGGCAGTGATACAAAAGTTGGATCTTACCCTATAACACTGTGGTAGAAGTAAAATACTGGATGGGAGAAGTTGAACTGTTGCCACAGCTAAAGCATATGATGTCTGATGCTGCTCCGTGCTCCTGACTTAGCTCTCTGCTGAGCACAAAGTGCTTGTTTCAGGGAGGGCCTGAATATAACTGAAGTTTGTTTCAAGATAGAAATAACAATTCACCATTGCAAAATTATCCATGTGTAAATGACCAAAGGCATTTTGCTTAACCTAAGATTTTTCAATGAATTTTTTTTTTTAAACTTTTAATATTACAAAATCACAGCCTACAAAACATCAGCATCAAACAAAAGGTGAGAACTTGGGCAGTTTTTTCTTCTACTGTTCAAATAATTATTCTCCTTGCCCAAACGAGACCCTGAGATTTCTATTTCAAATTGATACCTGATTGAGAGTAATAGACTAATCAGATTTGAATAGAAAGGCTATAACAATAGAATTATGTCAGAATGGTCTTTCATTTAATCTAATAATATCACATCTATCACATTTATATTTTAAGTCAGACAGCAGGAGCTCATTTCAAGAACATATTGTGCTCCTGTGGAGGGTGTGACCCTTTGCTTGGCAGGCATCATTCAGCTGTCGCATTTGACGGTGATGATCGTGTTTGAGAACAGCACTGGAATGGCAATTTTCCAAGCGTTGTTCTCACCAGGTGAGGGCAGTCACATTCCTTAATGAAAAGCAAGCAGCTGTCACCTTGGAAGAAAACCAGATTGGCTGCCCACGCATATGGCCAGAGGGATCCTGCTTGCCCTGAGTTTTGCGTATAGGATGGGAAAAGAAAAATCAGAAACAAGGAAAAGGAAGTGAATATTTCATGAGTGTAATTTATTTGTGGCTTTTGTCTTGCGTTCCCTGTCCTGTTTGAACATCAATTGCTATCATTCTTCAGGAAGCGGGGGCACTGTGGTAATATACATATTTATGTGCAGAACAGACATAGTAATGCAGTCATCTCTGTCCCTATGCAGTGAAAGACATCTGCATATCAATAGCCACAAATTTGACGCAGCTTTTACTACTGTCATTTCAGAGAAACTCAAGGGGTGGAGAAAAGGGAGTTTGCTACTCCTTTTTTCCTGTGGCACTGGCTTGCTTTATTCCTATTTGCCATCCAGCAGCTGAACTCTATAGAGCAGATGAAGATGAGGCCCAAGTATGTACATTCTACACCAGAAAACCTCACTACACCCAGAATGAGTGATTCAGGAATCTGGACCTTCTGGGGACGTAAGAGGAGATTTCCTTCTTACATTACATCCATGGGAATATAGAGGCAGCTGTTGCAATCTGTTGGCTAGGTTAACTTCTCTGCAGACAGCACTGAGCTTTTCCAGGGCTCTGGGGAATGGGAGGAATGAGATGAGATACAATAGCTGCTTGCTGCAAACTGCATGATGAACCACAAGATCTCTTCCCTGCAGTACCGCGAGCTTGTCACTCCTGAACAGAGTACACTCCTAAAGACTAACCAGGTTCTCACCTTCATTAAAGAGAATTTTGCATTATTTTTGGAATAAACCCAGTACCCTGTGCCTTTTTGAACATCAGCAATTGCTAGCTGACAGAGACAGAAGAAGAATCAAACGATTCATGGCAGATCTTTCTTCCTTTGGTTTCCTTCAACAAAGTGATGAAATTAAAAAATAGTGTAGCAGAAAACTGGTATTGTGCTGACAAATGTAGTGTGAGCTTGCAAAATTTAGAAAAATATATGCTTCCAGGGCTGCCTACAATTTATGCTGAATGGAGTACCGTGGGTGCTACAATTCTCAAAGGATTAAAAATTTTCATTAGACAGGAAACAGGTCAACAGCTTTTGTCATCGCACTTACATTTCCCTTATAGAAATACTTTCCAAAGTCTAATGGGTCAAAAATTAAATCTTTCACAAAAATATAAGCCCTATTTGCTGTGAGATGTTCAAATGAATTTTTTCCCTAAGTCTTCTCAATATTTCATTCAGTCCTCAAGTGGCAGGAAATTATCTGATAATAATCAATATATGCTTAAGAATGAAATAAATTTATCTTGCAACACATAAGAGTGATATCTGTAATGGAAATAGTGAGTATTTATCAGTGCAAGTAACTACATTTCACTTAACAGGGTGAACTTAAAACATCACCAGTACTCTCTCCATAGAATAGTGATCATTCACATTCATGAAGTGACTAGTAACATATTTGGAAAAGAGAGCTTTCAGAGGAAACAACAGCATAATCCTTTCACATCTTTGTTTCCAGTCTGAAATAAACAAATGTTTGGTTTGGATTTCAAAGCAGATTCATACAACTGTATAAGAACTTCTAACTGGGTAAATGAGCAACATGATGCAAAAACAAACAAACAAAAACAAATAAATAAAACCACTTTAAGACAAGTTGTTTTGAGTCAGTTTGTGTGCACAGCTTTTTGTTTCTCACTGGGACAGTGAAAAAAGCATCTCCTTCTCCTCTGTCTGTATCTATTTGTGTGTGTGTGTTTTGAAGTCTCACAATAAACAGTTTTTCTATGAAAAAATGGTTTTTACTTTTTTTTTTTTAAACACTGTATTCATAAAGACATCTACCAGCCGCAGGCATGAAATACTTCTACCAAGGATAAGTAAACTTTAGCCTCAGTATATTTCATTTTGAACGCCTTTAAATAGGACTGTATGGTGACATTTTAACTGTTTAGATAGAAATTTTTTCTTAACTCTCCTTTTATTTGACAGGGAATACATAACAAACATCTTATTTGATTTCAAAGTACTGCATTGCAAAGCAGCTGCACCTTACTAATCTTGTAGAGCAGCAGCTTCTAAAAATACTCATAGAATCACAGAATCCTCCAAGTTGGAAGGGTCCTTTGTAAGCCATCTTCTCCAGATCCCCGGCAATGAACAGGAACATCTACACCTCCATCAGGTGCTCAGAGCCCCATCCAGACTTGCCTTGAAAGTCTCCAGGAACAAAGGCAGCCACCAGCTCTTTAGGCAACCTGTGCCAGTGCCTCACCCCCCTCACTGTAAAAGGCTTTTTCCCCCTATATTCAACTTAAATCTACCCTTTATTTACATTCAAACTTAAGAGACAATTCCTATAAACAATACATTCTCTCTTTCCTTGATTTCATCATATGGAGGAAACTTTCACTGTATTTGATCTCTAACACTTGGAATCCACAAATTATGGTATACTCATTTCTACCACTTCACTTCTGAGGAAAGAAATAGAAGCACATGGATTCTGCTGCAGACACAGGTCTGGAGCGAGAAGACATCTTTGCTATCACTACATTACATTAGTGCATATTTCATGACACGACCAAAGCCTTTAATTGTGACGAAGTCTTGTGAACAGTGGGTGTGAGCAGAGCCTCAGTAACTCCAGACAACACAGATCCTCTCTCAGTTTGACAAAACTATTTTTCCACGTTCTTAATCAATGCAATTTCACCGCCTGGAGCCAAAGTTGTACTGCACAGCTGAGAAACTTTCAGCACCTTGTTGTTCATTCTGGACAAATGGTCTAGATTTGCTAATGGCTTCATAATGTCATGGTAAATACTTCACTACCTGTTTTCCTGTCCCTTTCTGCCCGTTCACCCTCACAGCCCATTTGGCTAACTCAAAGTATTTGTTTTTGCAGTGTCAGCTGCAATATAGCCTGGGTGCTATGTGAGTGGAAATAACATGCATATCTTTTTACTCAGCATAGCCCTATAGCCCCACAGAAACAAAACAAGACCACCTTCTGCCAGCTCCTGCAATATTAACTTTGCATCTCCCTCTCTGACTGGATTTCCTTCCAGTGTGTTCCAGTATATAAAACTCCATTAAATGAAAAGACTTGATGAAGATGAGTGGGAGCTGCGATTTTCAAACAGGAATCGAAGTCATTTGGTAATCTGTAGCCGAGCAATCCATATACTTTTTTTTTTTTGCTGCAGCTTCACACTTCGGAAGTTGTTACATCCATCACCAGACTGGTTGCTGGGTTCACATAAGCACTGCGCTTTTTACCGTGGAGTTAGTCAAGTATTCTGGAGAGTTTGACCGGAAGGAGAAAGTGTCTGGTATTTTCTCTCTGTAAGATCTCAGAAACTGCTGCACCAGATGTTCATACAACGCCTGCTCTGACAGTATCGCTATATTTAACCACTACACCTCCAAATTATGGCTTCACTGCAAAGATTCCACAATGATGGAAGGAATTACAGCCTTGAAGCTAAAAACTGTAATTGTCTTTGACCAGACCAGCATACAGAGCAGAGGCTTTCTGGAAACAGCATTGTCTTCATCCTCAGAACTTTATCATCCATCAAAAACCAAAAGAACCAGAATAAGCTTTAGCAGGGATGGAAATGTTTTTCAGTCAGTTCACATTTCCTCTGCTATGTATAATACATACTGATGGAATCTCACTCACTCAGCGTGGGAGTACTATACAATAACACACAGGTAAACCTCCATCTTTTCTGTTTTGTATGTAAAGGTTGAAGCTAAGAATGACTCCATGAGCCTTCGAGAAGAGTGGCATGCATTTTGCTCATTCATACTCTGAGGTGGACATCAGGATGGAGCTTAGAGAATAAGAAAGAGCAGGAAATCTCCACAAGGGCAAACCCCTCAGAAACCTTTCAAAAGAAACTCTTTTCCAGAATTATACTCTTACATTCATATTTTATTTCCTCCAGTATTTGCATCCTGAACTCTACACAGTGGACAAGCAGAGGAAGGATGTGGAAGGTACAGATTGTTTTTTTTTGTTTTTTTTTTTTAATCCCCACAGGTCTGTGGTTTGTCTCCAAACCAGACTGCAAGGAAGAGCTATACGCATTACTGCGTGCTTGATTCCACTCCCATCTCCAAGAATGCACCCATGTTAGTAACAGAAAAATATAATCCCCTGAATACTTTCCTATCAACAGTTTGCCTATGTCAAAATTCTGCTTCCCTGCAGAAGTCATTGGTAAACACTTTGACATAGAAGCTGGCAGTTCTGATATCCAGTCCACCTCCCTTAGGTCATATGCACACGCAGATATCTCTATAAGCACAGAGAGAAGGAGGAAAAAGTGAAATACCTCCTACAGTCGCTTGTCCATACCTCTTTGCCGCTGGACAAAAGCTTTTTCCCCACTCAGTCTTTTATATCTTACATTATTCTAGTCAAGCTTACAGAACAGTGGTGGAGATAAATGAAATATTGAAGGGCTAATCCTTTATTTAAAAAGCCACCAGATATGAATGGCTTGCTCTAACCGTTTATTACTGATTCTAGGAAGATCGGTGAAATAAATGTTTCATATCTCTTTGCAAGTGGTAGATGAAAAGAGTAAAATATTCATCAGCTCTGGTGAGCTGCAAATTCTCACTTTCTGAAACAAAATTCAAAGAATATCAGGCATTCTAAGCATAAGCATCACTGCTGATATTTTTCCAGGAGAACCCTTATCTGTTCTTATGTTACCCTCACAACTGAGCACTGGGATCTCAGACTTAATTAAGTGAAAAGGTCAGCATAATTACAGGTTTGTAGTCTCCGTTCCAGAGACAGCCTTCAGAAGGCATAGAACACCTCCAATTTCCTCTGCCTGCCTAAGTTCCTCAAAAGTTTATGATGTATTGAACCAAGGTTTAGCTTGCTTTCCAGGAGAGCTGGCTAAGTGATGGTACTTTTTCCTACATGTTTCTATCACACTACCACATTATCAGCTATTTTCTCTCCCTATAATCACTCTTTCTCCACCATATAAGAATCAGGATAAAAGAAATAACTACTTGGTAGTGGGTATTTGAAGAGATTGTTGTCTATTCCACACTTCCTCAGTGCAAATGAGCATCCGAAGAAAAAGCCATAATTTCAGTGTCAATCAATTACATTGCTTGTATGGCACAGAGAAGCTCAGCATGCAACAAGGCAGAAGATCACCTCACAACAATAGGTCTGAAAACAAATACCATGTTGCTTCATTTTAATTTCTAAGGAATACATTCTACGGGACACTGTATCAGAGACAAGTTCCTATGTGTGACACCGTTATCAGCATTTAATAAAAGTTATTTGGGTAGCACAACCATTGTTAAGACTGTGTAGACACTTCCATTTCCTCTAAGTTCGTATGTATAGGAAAACAGTTTCTTCAAAAAAAAAAAAAAAAATCTATTCTATAAAATCAGTCATCTTAAAATTAAAACCTATTGCTGTCTTTTACATCACTTTCTGTATGCATCAGTTTGAACATGCTAACTGTCACAGTCCTGCTTTGTATCTTACGGTGCATCTTAACTGTAAAGAGGAAAGAGAAGTAACATCCTCAATATGTTTTTACACTGTTGCCTTCTTCTGAGCCTCACCCAAAGTACAAAAGCTCATTTAAGCTTGTTCAGATTTCAGTGTTACTCATTTTCACACATAGTAATATCCACAGACAGGCAAGCAGGCTTGTATGAGTCCTTTCTGCCTGTGCTCACTTTGTGCCATCACAGAAATAAAGCCATCTGAGAGTAAAAGATGAGGAAAAATACACAGGTCTCTGTTAAGGAGAGCACACACTAAATCCTACATCCTTGAAAAGAGGAAACCTGACAGGTTCAAATAAGGCCAGTGAAGCCCCACAGAAGTACCTGAGGTTTGAGGAAGAGGCCAGCATTCTCTAAAGTGAGGTGATTACATTGGGCAGACTGACTTCTACCGGGTGTTATCTCAGAGAGACCACAAACATCCTACTAAACAAGACCATCACCTGGTTCAGCTTCACTCCTGCTTCTAGGACCATCCTCAGCTTCTAAGACGTGCTCTGAACATCTGGCAGGTGCTGAGGCACAAGTACTCCATGACCACCCTTCTCCTCCTGTAGTTCTAGAGGCCTCAATAGTCTCTCAGATATTTATTTAAATGGAAGTTATTAAATAATATCGGTGCACTGCAGGAACTTTTCCTGGTTATAGATGAATGAAGGTACCAAAGCCATAAGAAAATGTGGGACACAGCTCTTCTCAGAAGTTTTTTTTTTGTTGTTTTTTTTTTTCCCCAGACAGTGAATACTTATGTACTCAACATAGGAAACAGGAAAAGAAAGAAATTATTCCAGATAGGTTATACCTAAATTGAATTCTTACTGTAACTGAATTAAGTTGAAGTGTGTTGGGCTAATAATCCTGGAGTAAGATGATCAAAACTAACACCACCCTCATCATGCACACATATGCATTACAAATCCAGTGTTGATCTCACTATTCTGATGAAACCCAAAATGTTAGGTGCCTTAAAGATTTACAGCTTTGCTATGGTCTGAGTCCATCACAAATTGTACTGCTTAGCCTGCCAGATGTCAATTCTATACACCAGAAATGGAACTTGGTCTATTCAGCCACTGAATATTACTTGCAGGTTTGTAATTCCAGTATTCATTCCCAGTTGGTAAACTACATAAAAATTTCAACAAATATACTAACACTCAAACTCAGGGACTCAGCAATAGAAAAAGTAATTCATAAAGTGTCACGAAAGCTGCCAAAAGAAAGAAATCAATCTCAATTGAGTATTGGCAGAAATATATCCATCATAATAAAGAGATACTGTGAAAGTTTTTTTTCCCAAAGAAGTTTTCCAATGTAACAAGAAAACAATCTGACAGAAAAAGGTACTTTAATTCATCCAACTAATAACTAAGGGCATGTCATGCAAGTACTAACCAAAGGCAAATATATTTTGAAATTTTTTCTGATATCTCAAAAGTTCCCACTTGACTTAAAAATAAAAAAAAGATTAAAAAATAGGTAGAAAGATTTCCCTGAACTACTGAAATTATGTAAAAGGAATTCAACTTGCTTTGGAAGAGGATAATTCATTATTTTTTTAAATTTTAATTTCACAGAGACAATGTTTTCATTACTGTTTAAATAAACAGGATTACTTGCAAGCACTTACTAATAATACGAAAAGGATAATAAAATCTTCATTCTCATCCACAGTCCATATGTATTTTGAGTAATTTTTGCCCTCAGCCACTCAGAAAGAATGACAGTGGTGAAATTTCTGTAGTCCCCTTTCAAAGTTTTCTGTGACACTGAGAAGAGCACTACAAGTACACAGGAGACCTCATTAACCTCAAATGCTCATTTTTCATTCTTTATCACCATGTACCATACCAAACTAAATGTTTGGAAAAAGAAAGAACTTAGTTTGCATTGCTTTCTTTTAGTTCTATTAACACAGTTGAACCTCTGTCTCTTAAGTTCTGTATAAGAAATGCCAAAACTTAAATTTTGAAGTCATCCACTGATCAGTGTGCTGGTGAGATCAATTTCCTCTTTCTACCTTCTGGCCTTCACTTCTCAAGAAGTTAACTGCAACTAACTTCAGCATGAGCATACCAGAGGTAAAAGCCACCTATAAACTTACAACAGCAGCAGGAGCCTAGCATAAATATCTTAATATTTTTTATGTATGATCTTTTGCATTCATGATCAAGATGTGAAAAGCAGAACAAATACAGAATGAAGGCAAGAAGGAAGGAAAATAGGGTGTACTCTACATTAAAATCCCACTGTTTTATAGGTAGCAGTTTGAGTTTCTGATCTACTGAAGTGATTATACATAAATCACTAATGAACCAAATCTGATAACAAAATGAGTATTTCAGCCCATATTTATGTATTCTGAAATAAATAAAACTACATTAACAAGGACTTCATAGAAGCATATGAGAGGTACTTAGACATCAAATAATAAAATATTATTCAAGTCTTTGGAGCAACTTATCTTCTAAACTGAAATTCCATTTGAGTTAAGAAATGTTAAATCCTGATGAATTACTTGACTGATGATGAAATAATGTCAATAACTGGCTGACATTTGCAGTAACTATGATAATCTCAAAGCAGCTTCTTGCACACAAAGAGGCACATTTTATCTAGAAAGTTAATCTTACCCAGGCAGAAGAAAGTAAGAAAACAAAGCAATGAGGAATATTAAAAGAGGTGTGGACAACACAAATGAGTTTTAGCAGAGACTGCTAAAAGCTGCAACTCTATGGATGAATAAATGCAGCAATTACTACTGATGGAGGACAACTGAAAGGGAGACAGGAGAAAAAAAGTATTACTGTATTCTAGAATTTATAAAATACAGAAATCTAACAAGAAAAGTCTAAGGACACATGGGGAAAAAAAAAATCAGTATCTGTCAAAAATTAATATTATGAATATTTATGGAAACAGCTTTCTTGTATAAGCCAATTTTTGTGTAAGTATATAAAAATATGACTCTGTAGCAATGAAATATACCCATTAGTCAATAGAGGCAGTAAAATATTTAGTGTCAGGGAAGAAGCAACAGTTTTTGAAAACAATCTATGCTTTGGAAATTATGATACACATCCAAAGAGAACACTCTGCAGTACACTAGTAGATACAGAGGCTATAAACTTTCTACACTAGTGATCAACTTTTTACTGAAGCAAGCGGTTCTGGAGAACTTGCATCCACAAAACCTAACAATTAAGGTAAGATGAAACTTATTTTCAGGGCTTATGAAAACTTTGTGGAATACGTAGGAAATACAGCAGAGAAAGTCATGCTAGTTCTGACTGTTTCACAAGGATCATCAAAATTATTTACACAGATTTAGGCTGCTCGGGCTAATGTCAGGCATGGCCAAAATAATGGAACATATTTAATCTGATAGAGGACAGGACTATATTGGTTAGCCCTAATTATATTAGGTAGTGTTTGTTGATTAAGACTAACTTCATTTTTCAGCAGATAATTTCAATGTACATAGGCAGCTACAAGATACATCCATCTTTTGTTAAGCTGCTTAACTACATTACTGCATTATCTTAAAAACTAGCTTCCCACAGTATCTCTAAAGTACACAGTAAGTGAACAAACACCAGAAAAGTGTCCGACCTCAAAAAGCAGCTCTCCATGAAAAATCAAATGAAATATTGTTGACGAGGTCCTTCCCCGTTCAGGTTTGCCTATTAACTTCTGGTAAGCCAAATCTGCACAAAGGAAATACTTGCAAAATAGAAAGGCAAGAAAAGAATACTCATGATGACCTCGACTGTATTTGTCTGACCCGTTAAATAAAAATACTTTTATTGAATGAGTAGTTCTCTCCCAAAGAAAAATACTGACCCTGTCTGCAGAATAGGACCCATGGATAAATGCTGTGTCTGGAAGGGATAATGGGGCATGCAGCATGTAGCCTTCATGCCTGAGTCCTTTACCTAGAGACACAAAAGATTTCACAAGGATAGAGCGTACTATTATTTAAAAAAAAAAAAAAAAAAACAAACAACTTATATTTTCTCTTTCCATTTCTTTAAATGGAGAAAAGGTGACTGCCTCAGTACTTTAGCAAGCAATCAGTTACATTCATGAGAGGTCTGAGAAGTTTCTTCTGTACCAGAGGTCAAAGTGACCATATAAATCCTAGGCTACATCAAGATAAAAAGTACTGGACACATTCAGATGTTTGGAGTATGAACCAGTAAATGGGATGTGGTTTCTCCCTCCAAAAAAAGCTAGCAAGATTAACACACAACCTTGATATGGTGTTCATGCTTCAGAAAAATTGAGTACACAATCACTAAAAAGGACTTAAGCTTAAAAAAAAAAAAAAAATTAACTTCATTAGGGTATGAAGTTCTACAACACGGAAAAAATATAATGTATTAAAGTATTTCAGTTCCCCTTCCTAAAAAAAAGGTAGTGCGGACAGAAAGCTGAACAAATTTTGGTTTTATTTTCAGGCAGAGCTGTTGTGATTAGCACAGTTCTAATGGAGTGAGAGGCAATTTTTTTGTATTATAAAGGAAATCAGGTGCAATGACTTAATGATGCCTTTGCTCCCAAAGCTTTATGACTTTGTGTCTGCTTGCTAATTAAAAACTAAAACAAGGCAGCTGCATAACTAGGTTCTACAATGCCCAGGGTCAATAGATGGATTTTCAGAATTCCATTATATAAATAAAAATCTTCCCATTGTGAACAAGCATGAAGGGCACATATCAGCAAGTGTCTAAGAGAAGTAGTACACATGCAAATATTTGAGTGATGTATGAATTTCCAAAGGTTGGATTCCACTATACACTAATATTTTGACATTAAGACATCAGTGCAAAATACCAATGCTATTATTTGCACTGATGCCTTTGTTACTGAAATAGCTCCAACTAATGAATCCTCCATTATTTGGGCTTTACCTGCGTTAATTCTCAATAGAACTACAGTGCAGATCTACTACTCCTCTCTACTTGTATGTTTACCCTTTTTACTAGACAAAGCACCCTATTACACACTGACAAACTATGGCATGAGTCATCCTCTTGAAGTAAGAGAGACTTGGTTGGACTGAGAGTAACACAATGCTGTAATCATGTACTGTCTTAGTAAGATTCCTCAAGAACCATCTCTCAAGAACTCACAAATTGCCATCTTATCAAAGATTAGCAAGCATCTGTGTAGAGTCAATGTACATCGCCACTTCAACTCTGAAACCAATTATGCATTATCCATTGTACTGGTTAGAAAAAAGTCTCATTGTTATTTCTAAACAAGAATACTTACATATCTGCAATTCTTGTTTGAAAATAAACAATATTTTAAAACTTTTCCCAAATCAGAAAGCAGTGACAAACTTCTAAACTAAGTTCAAAAAATTTGCAAACATCTCAAATCCAGAGAAACTTCCGATGTTTATATAAATGGAAACAAATCTTCACAAGCTTTCCTGTAGATATTACACCTGAAAGGATCCCACAAGTTTACAGAGCGTATCTATCTTCCTTGTTCCCTTAAACATTATTTCTTAGATAACAAGGACATGCTGACATGTTGAAGGAGAAACACAGAGCCTATGGAAACATCCTACACATGTGAGCGATCATTACAGGTCATAAGAGTCACATACCTTGGGGTTAAAGGGAACTGAAATAAGTATGAGATTAAGCATGTTACCCAGGTGCAGAATTTCCAAAATAACTCTATCAACATTAATTCAACCTATGTTCTCTTGATGCTAAGTATTACCTGCCTAAAAACACAAGCTGAGCTGGCAGGTCTTACATGTTACAGGTAGGAGCACTCACAGTTTTATAGTACTGCCCTGGTCACGCTGCCCAGTTCACAACAGGAACCTGTTATGCATAATGGTGGAATTTCCAAAGGCAAATCTTAACGTACCACTGGTAAGTTGAAATGGCAAGGAACAGGCAGGTACAGTTTCTGAATAGATATTGAATGAGTCAGAAAATGAATCCATTAAAAAGAGTATGGCCAGCAAGTCAAGAGAGGTAATCCTCCCCCTCTACTCTGCCACGGTGAGACCTCACCTGGAGTGAATTGTCCAGTTCTCAGCTCCCTGGTGCAAAAAAAGGCAGGGATCTCCTGAAAAAGAGTCCAGCAGATGGCTACAAAGATTATAAAGTGCCTGGAACACCTCTCTTATGAGAGAAAGTCTGAGAGACCTGGGTTTGTTTAACCTTGAAAAGAGAAGACTCAGAGGGGAACTGAGCCACATCTATAAATATTTAAGAAGCAGGAGGCAAAGGGACAATGCTGGACTCTTCTCTGCAGCGTGTGGTAATAGGATGAGGGGAAATGTCACAAACTGAAGCATAGGAAGTTCCACACAAATGTGTATGGGAACTTCTTCACAGTGAGGGTGACAGAGCACTGGCACAGACTGCCCAGAGAGGTGGTAAAGTCCCCTTCTCTGGAGATATTCAAGACCTGCCTGGTCACATAACTGTGCAACCTGGGCTAGGGAGCTGCTTTGGCATGGGGGGGGGTTAGACTTGATTTCTGGAGGTCCCTTACAACTCCTATAACTCTGATTCTATGTAACAGAGCTATGAAAAATGAATTAAATGTACTAATAAGCATAGTTACACCAGGCCTCCTCTTTCTCGCTGTATCTCTCAACACAACAGTCTTTTTCATTTTGCTTCACAACCTTTTTCACCCCTTCGGTAAATAACTTTTATGCTTACTCTTTCATTACAGATGGAGACGCTTCACTGACAGCACTTTACTCTTTAGTGTAGAAGTCATATCACAGAAACATCAGTCAATATCAGCCTCTTCAGAAGCACTCAAATGCACCGCTGTCAAACTTGCAGGATGCTCACAGTCAGCTCTTCTGTCCTTATCACCCACTCATTCCAGCCCCATGACCTTTCTGCCACAGTGAAATCTGCCAGCATACTGCAGATGTAGTGAAAGCATGGAAATGCCAAGTGTTATTAAATGCGTCCACTGCCTAGTTGCTGCTTTCTCCATCACAAGAAATCTCTTAGATCCTTGTGCAAATAAGGACTACCTGAAGTTACATTTATTTACACTCCTGAAACTCAAACAAGCCTTTGGAGTACGTTTAATAAGTGATATGACTTCCTCAGGAGCAAGCAGATGATGTTTGATATTTGACATGCTTTGTAGATCACATGGATATCATAACTCATTACAGAATATTAAGTCAAGGTCTTGCCTTGTGACTCACTGGGACTTGTGATGACAGCTGGTCACCTGCTCCCTTTTAGGTCTCAAAAATCATGAAGTCCTGATAAACAGAAGATCAAAATCTTCTACCACAAACTTATAGCTTCTTTCTTAACATACATCCAACACAAAAATCCTAAGAAGAGAACAATGATAATCTTTCACGGAGCTAAAACTTGACCTCAGTTACATCATAGCATTGGACAAGTTTTTAAATCAAGAGGAGAGAATTAAGTAATTAATGTGATTAAGACCCACTGGTTTCCACAGATTGCCTGACTATTGATATTTAATTCATTAGCAGTTTAATCAAGAAGGTATATTCGTTTAAGCTCAAGGTATACTATTACTACTTTTACTGCAAACTTTATGAATTTAGTATCACCAATGAAAAAAAAAGGGAAACAGACTTTTACTAAAAGCAAACACTATAAATACCTACAAACACTTTCAGTTGATTGTGAATACTGTTAACAAGAGAGGACAGGAGATAACTTCAGATATACTTTTTGTAAAAATCTATTTATTTTATGAATTGCATTGTGGCAACTGAAGAAAATAATAATACAAAACAAACCCTTATTTTCTGCTTTTTCACCATCATCTGGTATTTATTATTTGTGCTGTACACAGTATCCCTTTGGACAACTAAGCTTAATTTAGGATGCCAGAATGAAGAGAAAGAACAACAAAGATAAAAGAAAATAAATATGTGCAAAATTATTCAGCTTTGTTAAGCAACTATACACACAGCTGTATCCTTCATACTGCTTTCAAAATTAATATGAATTCAGTGTAAATCAGGACAGAAAAAATCAGTTATAAATCAGAAACTGGTAAAATGCTCATTGAGTTCAATGTGATCTTGTTTACACATCCTGAGAAGAGCAAGTTCATTTTCTGTGACAGGGGAAAGAAGATAATCCAAAGCTTGAACCCCTCAGTGAAGCTACCTCTGGAATTATTACTGTGTCAGTTCAAAATCAAGCTCTAGATGTTCCCTTTTCACTTTTTAAGTAGGTCTGCATATTTAGTTTCACTCTAACTTTGGTAAAGAGCAGAACCACCCTCCCACCTTACCTTTCCTGCCACATTCAGTGTTTCCTAAACAGTATTTTCTTCTTTGGGTTTCATAAAGTAATACAGATGTGTCCAAATCTACAAATAGTATTAACAATAATCACAAACTCAAGCTGTCTTCTTTCCTGTTCATTAAATCTCATAATTAGGCCCCACATTTATATGCAATGCTAATGATAATTATAATTGCTGAATTTTTTTCCTGACTTTAAAAATAACATTATATTTAATTACAGCTGTATATTTTAATGAAATTGTTATTTTGCCCAATAAAAATGGATAACAGTGCCTTGCCAACACCCACCAGCATCATTGCTCAATTAAGTGTAATTTCAGCAAGTTTAGTCAAAAGTTGTAGCAAAAAAATATCTATGGTCTATGGGATATTTTAGTTGAAAATCCTAAAAGACAAGTTTGTATTTGTTTCAGAATATATTTCCTCCCATAATCATTGTGCTTTATAAAGCTGATTCTCTAATAAAAACATGGTAACTATAAATCCTAATCATAACATTCACTGGAAACACAGAAGGCAATTAATATTAGAATGATACTATTCTCTTGAAAAACCCTAGGGGACAGAAAGCAAAAGAATAAACCTTCAATTTTATGCTGGCGCACACTGTTTCTTTCCTTATTAGAATTTAAATTCATTCTCCTTTTTGTAGTATGACTGCTTAAATATTGTACTTAGAAAAAAAATGTCAGAAATGCTGCTGCCAAAAAGACATTTCCCAACAAAAAATGAAATCTGAAATGAGATGCTGAACTCTTCCTAGAGCAGCATGGCAGCGGAAAGATAAGTCAGCCTTCAGTATAGGTGGAAGTGATCTTGAACACCAATATTTTCTCATATAAAAGGATCTTTTTTGAGCTTCAATTTGAGAGTTTCCCATACTCCTGGTGTCTGCTGTCATCTAGAATTCAGATGAAGAATTAGCATCTGGCTCAGAAGAGTCTTTTCTTTGTCCCCTGGATTCTACTTAGAGTTAACAGACATCCAGTCAAAAATTGTTACTTTACTAAGGGGAAAAATGTATATTGCAATCATGATAACTATTTGTAGATAAATTCCTACACAGAAATATTTAGTTGAAAGTACAAAGCATTTGAAGTTCTGTGGCCAATTTCATAGTTAAGAATGCAACTCACATACAACATCCAGAGATGGAAGGAACCCACAAGGATCATCCAACCCAACTCCTGGCTCCACAAGGGAATGACTAGCAATCAGATAATGTCTGACAGTGTTGTCCACAGATTTTGTGCATTTGACCCCCAGAGGAGTCTGTGCAATGCCCACCTCTTCCTAAAACTCAACCTGAACCTCCCCTCTTGTCACAGCTGTATATAATATACATACGTTCATGCACGTTTAAAAATGAATTAAATACGACAAAATTTCTTCTTAATTCAGTTCTCCAAATATTTTCAGTGATGGGAATATTTAACAAGATACAGAATACACAGAATAACTGGCAGAAATCACCCTCAAAGTACACTACTGCAACGTTAACTTTTAAAATAATCCTCCCCTCTTGTTACAGTTAATCTCAATAAAGAAAATGAAAAACCAGCCCTTATAGAAGTTATCATTTTGTAAATTCACTATTAGAAGCTGAAGATACTTCCATAGGTATATTTTAAACAGTGGTGTAAACATTTAAGAAACTCTACAAGTATCATTTATATTTACAGACTGACCTGTAATGTAATGAATTTTTCTTTTTATTTATGCTTTCAAATTAGAGAAATCTGGATTACAGAACAGCTAGATCCTAACCGGGGACTAGGGAAGAAACTGCATAATAACCCTATGTTAATGTGACATTTCCATGGTTACTACTGACTTTATACGCTGTTGGCAAATTTGTCTTCAGTATGTGGCAAAATACAATGCACATTTGCAATGACCTGGCTATGAGGGCATAGGCATGGCCTGCCCATTCATTGAACACAAAGCCAAGGACAAGAGTGTAAAAACAGGGAGAAGTATGCATAACTTACACTACTGATCTGATGTACTGTTGCAAAATGTGAAGTCCTTGGAAATCTTAGTCAGAGGAGATCATTTGGTTGGTGTGAGAGACAGTTAGGCATGAAGAGTCAACAGGACTAAGAAAGTCCAGGAAACATTTTGTCATGAAAAAATTCTGGACAAAAAAGTCATCAATGTCACATTGTTCCAATCAAGAGTGCTGCATTAGGATATATTGACAGGAGTATCTCACCAGATCTGTGATGTAGTCCTTTCATCCAAACCCCGTTTGGAATGCCAACAATTCAGACACCCACACAGAGTTTTCTAGGACCATTCGGATGCACATGGTGGGAAAGGAAAGAATTACTGGGCATATTACAGCCAAGAACATTCAAGTGTGCCACTATAAGAATTTTTTAGCTATTATATGTAGTGCAGTCATGGACAATGCTGTCAGAGAAAGCTGTGAAGCCTCTACTACCATAATTCCTCAACAGTTAGATGGATACGTCATTCATAAATAATCACACTGACCTGGGGCCAGGACATAATCAAAATAACCTCTCAACACCTCACATTTTCAGCTCTGTATTTCATTTTAAAAGTCACACTAAAATAAAAACACTAAACATTATAATCATACTAGATTTCACCAGAATAACAGAATATCTTACCATACCAAACCCAAAAAGAATCTGAAATTTACAATCTAAGCAAAGAGATATCCCAAAAATAGCTTTTTTTTTTTTTTTTAAAATCTACATTTTTATTCACATTAGAATAGCTTCCACCTTTTTGACACAAAGCTGTCATTTCTGGCAAAGCCCTCAGAAATCCAGGAAATGGTTCAGGAAATTACTTTCTGACATGACGGTTATGCAGAGATGTATATTAAATGCATCACCCTGCCTTCAATTTGTTCAGCGCTCGTCAGCCAGAGAGTTCTTTTGGATATGCAAAAGTATGAAAGAACGTAAGAGTGGAAGTAAAGCCCAGGGAAGCCCTGATCATGAAGGCTTTCATAATAGAGAAAGATTTGCCTATACATCCAACAGGATATAAATGCCACTCAGTATTGAACATTTTCATTAATTACTCAGTTTTTCTGGAGGCAAAACAAGGATACACTGAGTTATGATACAAATGAAAGTGAAGAATGTCAGTGGGAACACAAAGATATCTTTTCTTATAATTAGGGAGAGGAACACAAGCAGAACAACAATTATCTGAAATTATATCTACACTGCAGGAGACAAAGCATGGACTTCACTTAAATTAAGCCTTATTATAAAGCAAGCATGTTGTCAGAGCAATACAGATGGGGCAGGGCAGCAATGTGGGGCAGAATCCAAGGAGAAGTTCAGAACTTTGCACACTGCTCAGAATCTTTTTATCTTCCCCATTCTGTGTACCAAATATGGGGAACTCAAGATTTATAATAGGTAGAAGAAGCTTAGGAGCATCTACAGAGTCCTACAACAGAGGAGTACAAGCCAGGAGCCAGCAACAGGGTCTGTATTCTCTCCATTTTTTTCTGAGTAAATCTGCTTTTCAGTGGTTTTCTTCTGATCTCTTCACTATAAATCTAGTAAGCTTCCTTGCAAGATGCTAAGTACAAGGTTATATTGTTTGGCATGGTAGGCAGTATTTACCAGGTCACTTGAATGTAAGCAATGGCTTCTCCTTGTACTGACAGGGTCTACAGTATGTGCTAAGATGAATGAGTTTCCTCCTAAAGAAGAAAATAGAACTTTTTCACAGCTATTGTCACACTGCACTGACAACCTAAATGCTATTATCACAGTAATAATTGAAATTAGAAAGTGAATTTGTATCATTTGATGATGAATACAAAGAACTTAAAGACTTACACGTAGACTCACTTGAGCTATTTTCTCTTTACCTGTTGTTCTGTGCATTTTTAATCTACTAAAGAATTTATTTTAATAAATGTATTTTTCTTCAATTGAATATTCCATAATGGATTCAACATTCCTGGAAAAAACTCCCCACCAATATAACATTCAAGCAATTAATGGACTGTGCTGTAACACATTTGGCTCAAACACTCCCTACAACATGCCTGAATATTTAAAGAAAAAATTATCATTAACATAGGATGCAGAGACATCTGTTCGAGAACTGGAATTGTGTTCATCTGGGAAATAGGATTTGAAATCATGTTTCTTCAAAATAAAATGCTATTACAGACCCAGAAATTATTAGAACTGTGAAATTGCTCTTTACGCTGGGAGAGTGCTCAGGACATTTAGGCATGGATACCTGAATTAGCAGACTATTGTGCCTTATTTTAAGCCTTTCAGAACCAGTTAAAGGTCACTTAAATATTTAAATATTTGAATATTTAAACGTGTTTAATGGAAGTTGGGTGTTTTATTATTTTTAGTTCTACTTCCGTGCTGAGAGTACACTAAGCTAATTCAGGTGCTTGAATGTGCCACTTGCAACTTAACCAGCCCCACTAAGCACCTGTCCGCAGTGCGCAAGGACAGTTTGACCAGACTCTTGCAGCTTCAGACCTGGCCACATGCTTCTGACTCTGGTAATAGCATTCTCACCACACAAAAAAAAATTGGTTTGTGGGGCTAAGTCAGAGAACAAACACAAAAGGAAAAAAAAGTAATTAGCTTACCAAGCCTACTTCTCGTGGTATCAGGTTATCACCAGTACTACCAAAGAGGACAGTACTTAAGAGCCTATCAGAAAGAGATGGGCAAGGTCACAGCTCTCGATAGTAGCTAGCTATAAGATAACAACTCTATTATACAGCCACGTGAGAAAGTAGATGAGATAACAGTTACTTCCCACAGTGTGGGAAAATGAAAGAGAACAGGAGCTCAGTACCAGCCACAAGTGCTGTCACCAAAGAAGGATGGTAATGAAAAATTTGGCCAACTTTCTCTCAGTAAAAGAGAAATCTCCCAGTAAAAGAGTTTCATTAATATGCATGAGAAGCAGGAAAGAGGAAAGTGGAGAAGTAAATTTAGCAAGGTTGGTGTCTGCTTCACTAGTGTGCCTTCTGTGTCAGACATGATGGGTTCAAGATGGCTACAAACACAATCAGAAATAAGAAAAAAAAAAATTAATTTCAAACACATTTAGCTACTCAGAAAATTCTGTGCAACTTATTTTTAAAATTCTCTTCCCTATTCAGGATTCACTTCACATGAGATGTGTTGTATACTTACAAAAGTTGACTCAAATAAAACCATCAACTTTAAGGAAAAGTCTATATTTCTTAGAATTCACTCAATATTAACAGGACAAACTTCACACATAGTATGCTCTGCAGGGTAAGAAAAGTAATGTAGTCATAATTCTGCTGAAATAATTGCTTGCTTCCCTTCGTACCAAGACTGAATTAGACACATTTACATTCAAGTTAGTGCATGAGGATCACAATGCAATAGCATAAGAATCCTTCCTGAAGATTCCAATGGCTCAAGCAAACAACACAGCCTGGTGTCTCCCATGCTTGTTTTATGACACAGTTACAACAAGTAAAAACACCAAATAGCCTCATTCTCCGTGCATTGCTCCTTGAAAATCATCACAGTTTTTTTCTCTGACTATGTTGCAGCTGAGACACTTGAATACAGAAAAAGCAGTTATCATGGAATCAAAGTTGGAAAGCCCACCAACATCATCTAGATCATCTGCCAACCCATGCCTGAGACTCTTCTAGGCTACATCACTCAATAGGACATCCACCCTCTTCTTGAGCACCTCCAGGGACAGTGACTCCATCACTTCCTTAGGCAGCTTATTCCAACACATTGCCACACTTCTCAAGAAGAGACCTTTCCTAGTACACAACCTGAGCCTTCACAGTGTAATTTAAGGCCATTACCTCTTGACCTATCCAAATCAAAGTGGAATTGAGAAATACAAATATCAACATACAACAGGATAGAAGGTACTGTGAAAAAAGCAGAGTGGGAAATTCTTTGTCTACAGCAAACAAGAACAAGCCCAGATACAGCAACAACATGCACAAAAAAGAAGAAAAGGAGCTACATACCCTTAAAAAGCCTCAGGCAGGCAAAAATCTCCAATAAAACATGCCCTTACCTCCACTGCCAACCCTTAGATGAGGTCTTGGAAGGGTGGCTCCAACCCCTCCAGGTATTCAGGTACACTGAATGCACCTGAGCTCCCCTGGTTGGCCCTGCCTTCTCACCAGGTGCTCAGTCACTGGTTTAGGCCATGATTTAGCATTTCTGCTACACTGCAATTGATAAAATGCTCTATTTTTAAACTTGAGCCTTGCTAGTGTAAATCAGCACAGTCTACTGAAATCGAAGGATGTACATGAAAATCCGCTTTGCAGATACTATCACAAGTCCTTTATCAGAACATTGAAACTCTGAAATGATGATGTTGCTTTAAGTTATTTAGCCTCATAAACATCACTGTAGATGTGGGCTCCCTGTTAAAGGTCGTTATACTTTCGGTAATTGCTTTAGAGGAAGTAAGTATCCTCAGCAAAAGATTGAGATTATGGACAAAATAACTTAGATTTTGGAGCTGTTGTGTGTTGTGCGAAAACCTCTTTTTGCAGCTATCTGCAGTCAGCTGACAGTTTGATTTATATTGCTAAAGAGGTTTTCTGTGGATCTGATCAGGAGGTGCACAAAACACAAGTGGTACAACAAACAGAAGCAGCAGGAGATGGTTTTCAGCAATTTTTTTTAATATTTTCTCATTGAAAATAAAATACAAGATAGTTGTCTTTTCTGAGTCCAATTAAAAGTGGCAAGGGGAAGAACTTTTGCTCAATTCCAGATTGAGAATTAGTCTTGGCAAATGTTGAGGCCGTGTTTGTGAAAGGCTGGTATCCTTAACCCACTTTCTGTAGTAGCTGCCTACCCAGCATAGCCGAGGTTACAGATTGCAACAATCCCAAAGAAAAAGCAGATTCAGATAAATGCTAAGAATATTATACATGTGTTCGTTCTTTGTTTTTTAGGCCCTGGAACTGAAGGTTGCAACAGTTAAAACATCAAGTCACAAAGATCAGCTATGGGCCATGAATCACAAGCACGTCATCAGGACTAAAGAACTGCACTGATGTTAGTATTTCAGGCAACTTAGGAAAAAGAGCATAAATCTTTGTTTAAGGTATTTTTGAGGGATTTTTCCCAAGTTTTACTGTAATCGTCCAAAGACACTCTCCCTGAAAATCTGCTATTCTCTTGAAGTAGAGGCAAAACAGGAGAAAATGACTTTTTTTTAGGTTTTTTCTTAGATGGCTTCAGGAGTGGAATCACACTCTGAACATCACATAAGGACAGAGTTAAAAATACATGTTTTTCATTCTGCGATCTGCTTCTGCACTTTGTGCGCACATGAGCAGATGTGCTCATTTGTTAGAGGTTGCTGACAACTTTGTTGCGCTGGCACAGGGAATTAACCTGTCCTAGAAAAGATGTCAGTTCAGAGTAGTTCATTGGCTAGCCCCAGTGAGTAGTTATGAACATCTTCCCATATGTCCACAGACACAGACATTATAGTCCTCTGACCTGACAGTGAATAGGGCAGAATGAGCAGGTCCCCAAACTGTCTTGGCAAAGCCTCCTGCCTTTGGCATAGCTCCCAGCTTTGCTCTTAGGGCTTATTTAGCAGATAGGATACAGAGTCACCTTTGGAAAGAAGCAAAAAGAACAAGCTCTTGGGTCCCAACTTTTTTCTTTACCACTTTTTGCTCTGGTACACAAGGGGAAAAAATTGCTTAACATTGCAGAAGATCAAAATGAAAGTCATTATCTATCAGATCCACTGCTTGAGCAAATTCAAGGAACCTAAACGTCCTTTTAGTTTTAATAGAACTACTGGAGGAAATACTGTTACAGAGGTGATATCTATGCCTCTAATCTTCATAATATAAAAGCGACATAAAACCCAATCAATTTTACCCACATCAGTAAAACCCCTTGATCATAAAAAACTCACGTTGTTGTCACACACACACAAAAAAAAAAGTAAAACAAAATGAGCTGCCTTTTTTTTTTTCACCAGCATAGGCCCCTTAAAATATTTACATTGTTTTAAACTGTTCAGAAATACTTCAAGTGAGTCATCTGCCTAGTATTAATATGTTGCATGCATGACCTTTCCTAATGCAGTCGTTCTTTTGCATGACTTTTCGCTATATTTATAAAAGCATTGGCTAATTAAATTAAAAAATGGACATGTTATGTACTTGATAGCCTCTTATTTCTATGATTCTAAAAATAATAACTCAAAGGAATTATTTTACTGTCATACAACCACTAGGGATAGAACAGGTCAGCATTTTGACATTATTCTGGAGCATATAGGACTTGAACAACCCAGGCCCATATAAATTTAAAATTGAAAAGCCAATTAATAAATACTTTAAACAAAAGGTACCTTAGCCAAAACATTATTCCCTCAAATTTGGTGCCAGAATACAAATTTTCAGATAATTATATTAAAAAATATATAATTAAATGTTCTGTTCATGCTCTAGGCTCAGAAATTTTCCTTTTCTTCTGTCCATGAAGATTTTCCATATGGGAAGCACACAAGTATTGTGTTATAGAGAACTCTCTGAAGTCAATGCTATTTATCTCATGCCTAAAGGGCAGATAGCAGAGAATTCACAGCAGACACAGAGAATGTAAATTTTTGGTGAAATGCATCCCACAGGTCCCTTGATGCATCATTAAGATGATGGGCCAAATCTAGTCACAGTGACAGATTATATCGTCTCCCTCAGGAAAAATATATAGAGAGAGAATCATATGATCAGAAATGGGTTCTTTAGATAAAAAATGTGAATTTTATATATAAATAATGCATATAGCTTTTGCAGGTATCCAAAACCCATGTTTTCTATCTAAACAACCCATTTCTGATCATAAAATAATTCACTTTATAATACTGACACTCGGATTGAAAAAGGGAGGAAAAACTCTTTACTTAGACCAATTGGCTGCCTTCTGGAACCAGCACGGATTTAAGCACTTAATGGAGCTGCTATCTCAAACCAATATCCTTGCTCTCTTAATGGTCAAAAAGTAGGACACCATCTTGGTTCTTCATTTCTGTTAAATACATTTTGTATTTCTCTCAATACTTTTGTAGCTGTGAGCTCAATACTGTCTTCAGAATACTGAAGGAGTAAGAATGATCCAGATGTGGGTATTAGCAGATGCCACTGCAAACATTTAAAGATCATTGCCTCAAATGTATTACTGTCTTCTGACTTTTTTTTAATGATCGGTATGTTATTAAATAATAATATTATTTAATTATTAATATTAAATCATTATCAGATCTGCCAAGCTTACTTTCCATATCTGCGTCCCCGTTTTCCTAGAGCTGTAGACTTGCACCTGGATATCTTCACTGTACAAGTAATATTGCATACTTGGTTCTTACTGTTGCTAGGAGAAAAGTCTGAAGAAAGCCTCAAACTAAACAGCTGCAACAGTGTCTCTCAGAGAATGGAAAAAGAGAAACCTGGACAAGTGACCTCATATTTCCACCGAATCCTTTGAGACAAAAACCCCTTCCAAAGGAGAACAGGGGAGCACAGCCCATCAAAGAGCAACATGTGCTCTAGCACAGACAGAAAATTGTACCAGATTTGTCCTCTCAGGCTCAGAGATTAAGCTCCCACTCTGAATTAATCCTTTAAAAAACACCTCTCCTGTGCCTAAAGATGGAGCCTACTAAGCTTTCTGAATAACCATGAAACAAACAAAAAACAAGGAGGCAACTTCCCTACCCAAACTTTTCAGTAGCATTTGGAAGGAGAAAAAAACCAAGAAAGAACCTGCATCCTGTCCCTGCTCCTCCCCTTCCCTTCTCCATTAAATTTTGGCCTAACACATTTATTATTATAACTTTAAAGGCTGAGTGAAGAATCAAAATCATTGTTCTCCTTTCTGTGTATCTCCATGTTTCTACTTCTCAGAAATAACCTGCAATTTCCTCAGGACCCATTAGGGCTTTTATTGGCAGAACTACAGAACAATGCCCTTGGTAGAGCTTTCCATTTAAAATCTCTAATCTGTGAGTTATCTGACTCTGAGCAACGTTCTTCTAAGCAGAAATTATGCACTCACTCTCTTACTGTATGCCCTTTGGGACCAGAGACTATGTATAGCACTAATTCACTTGAATTTCTAAGTTAAAAAAAAAAAAAAAGCTCACAAGTCCTTCCAAATCAATTTTTGTTTCTTTCTAAAGATTTTAATTGACTGCTTCACAGCAGTATCAGAATACAGTGATCAAGTGGCAAGAACAGCATGCACACTGGTGACACAGTAGAACAAAATATTATGTTTGCTTTTTTGAGTAAAATGACCAGAGTGAGAAGGCCCCCAAGAAAAAATGGCTGTATGATGTTTAAAATGTAAATCAGTCAGCCATTCTAGCAACTGAAAAGAAAGACCCCTTTGCCCTGCATAACAGAAGCTTGTAGATGCATCTTCTTGGAATCTAGAGATCCAATACTTGCTATGTGGGTAATTTTCAGACCATTTGTCTGGTAATCAGTTTTAGATATCTTTGGGGGAAAAAAAAGAAAATAAAACAAAGCAAGGAGTTTCATGGATATATCCGTTATTTTAAGAAAATAATTGTGATAATAAAAAAGAGTAAATACAAAAGTTCTGGAGAAGTAGCAGATTTCTGGATTCATGACTGGTCAGGTCTGATAGCTGCGTTACACAGATTTCATCATGTGAAGGAAATCTAACACACTGTGCATCCAACCCTCTCTTTGGCATTCTATCATAGTTTAAAAAAATCCAGATGCAATTCATAGCTGGTGCCAAATATTGAAAATAAATTACTGCACACAGAGCCTCCCCTCCACAGCTTTCAGTGCTGGTTGATGCAAAGAAGATAGCAATTTTGATCTGATCTCTGTTACTTTTTGAAGAAAAACAAGAAGCTCAAGTATTTTTGAGAGACAAAGTTGGGAAATGCAAGGATGCATTACCAGAAGGTGCTAGAAGCTGTCAAAATATGATTTTTTTGAATTGTGTTATAGAACAGTTCTTGTACAAAGAATTTACTCAGAAAACAACAATTCTGAGATTAAAAATAAGGTATCTTTAAATTTAGTAATAACTGTCACAATGACAGAATATGGGAAAAGAGAGTCAGCTATGACTTTCATCTTGCAGACTGAATTTATGCCTTCTAAAGTTGGCTTCTACTCATATCTCATATAGGCCTGAACTCCCATCTGTGCACCTGCACCTGGAGGTGGAAATCACACTTTCACCAATCCCATGACCAAATTCCCATAAGCCAGAGTAAGCTACTTTGTTAGCTTTCTTCAGAATAAAACTCATAGAGAGAAGTTTTGAATGTCTGCTCTGATTAAATAATGCCTTTCCCCAGAAAACAAGGGTGGGAGAGAATAGAGAGAAAGAAAATCTCCTGAAGAAAAGGAGACCCTGACAGGTTGTGACCACATTTAGTATAATGATAACTTCAAGAACTGCAGGATCTCCAAGCTTGACAAAAGACTCTCATTGTCCTGAATAACATAGAAACATCAGTGATCAGAAACCATTGGACTGGCTAAATTACAGCTTCAGTAACAATCCCTTCAGCTGACCACAAGTCACTGCACATTGCCTTATTCTTCCTTTCACACTGCCCAAAACCTGCCTTGATTACTCTTTGATGGACACCTAAGAAACCACAGAGCAATTGTCTATGTCCTCCTACAGATGGGCCACAAAGGATGCTTATTGAGCACCTTCACATAGCTACTTCTGACCTCATGCCATGAACTGTCCTCTCATGGGTTTTGATTCTACAGTTCCCTGTTTATGTTCAGGCTGTGTGGGTGGGGAATTTAAATGCCTTTATTTGATTCACACCCAAATACTTTTCATACAATCTAAAAAACATTTGCAGCTTCCTTCACAGCCCTACTCCTTCCTCCCCTCGTACATCTGCTGCTATAAAAACCAGCCTGTTCCATATTTCTAAAAATTGAAAACTAGACTTCTGAATCACTTCACCTTTTGGTTGCCACCCAGATTATTAATCTTTATATCATAAATAGAGGCTCAGTTGGCTCTAAGCAACTGGTATTTTAGTGTCTGACAGGCACAGTCTTCCTTGTCTGTCTGGGGACTTATTTACATTCCTGTATTCTGGCCCACTATTGAAGTTTCCTCAGCTCTCATTCAGACAAAATTCCCACTGTGATTTTAAAGGCCCCCTCCAATGAATTCTTAGAATCTCTCTCATGTGTTGTACCCAGGATAATGGAACATGAATTCAAGTTGTTTGCACTGGCTCCTTGCTCATGGCATCCTGCAACAACTTCATTCAGTGGAAAATGTAATGATTGCTATAAGAAGAAAAAGATGCTTCCAAAGTGCTCCCATGCTCCCAACATGCTGCCCTTTTTTTTTTTTTTTTTTTTTTTTTTTGGTAGGGCTTTGCATTTCCATAGTCCAAAATAACACAGATTTGCCTCCTAGCATGTTCCAAAACAGAATCATTCCAGGTACTGTTGAGACAAGAATTCAATAATGTTGTGAGGGGATGGACTCTCATGCCCCATCAATGTCCTCCTTTGTCTTAACAGGATGAAGGCGATGGCAATAGCCAACAAATGAGTCACAGAAGGGGAGAAGGCCGCTTACCCTCAAGGCCAGTGGAAGATCTGGTGGAAGTGAGGGCAGGAGGCAGACGTGGCCCCACAGAGCTGTGATCTGTGACCTCCAGCACCTCACACGACTTATTTCGCTCTGGAAGCCTCTTGTCAGCATGATTTTTAACTTGAAGGGCCAATGAGTTAAGCAAAAAACATCCATAAGCAGTTGCAGGTCACAGAAATGGAGGCACTTTTATTCCTCTGCAGCCAAAAAAGAGAAGTCAAGACTCCTCACATCTTGTCTTGGAGCACTAACTTGAAAGTCCTTAACTATCCCACAGATATAAATGTTTGAATGCCATTTTGTGCTAGGCACTAAAGCTAATTTTCCTATTCAGTGATTCTGTCATTTTGTAAAATATGTACAATATGCAACATCATTTATTATTAAAAAAAATCAGTGCAGGAAGATTAAAATTCTGACAGAGTCATATTAGCTTTGCTTGGCAAAAGAAAAACACTCTTCATCTGTTTGTGAATCATCCCTGAGATAATCATATTCCTTTAAAGAAGTTGTTTCCATAAAGAGAAATGAAATGTGTTTATTCTGGAAAGCATCATGAATATTAATATAAGATGAATACAACTCGACCATTCTGTGGAGTGAACAACTCTTTTCCTTCAAAAAATATTTATAATGGTAACATACAGATTTTAAAAGGTTAAAGACTCCACTAATCTGAGCCAGATTTGAGATACATTTGTATCTCAAATCTGGTGGATATCACACTTGGTTTTAAAAATAAAGCCCAACTGGTATCTGTTTGAGTCAGTTTGTACTCACTCCTCCTATGTGAGAAAGGTGTGCAATTTTGGAGACATTTCATCTTCTTGCAATAAATTCCAGCAATGAATACTTCGAGGAAACTTAAAGGTTTAGAAACATATTTTGAGGGAGTGAGGAGAGAAGATTCATCTTAATTTATATATAAATGTGTATTTTTCAGCAGTAAGTAGGTGTTTTAGTCATATATATGCAATGGACACTGTTTGAATAAATAAAGAACATTTCATATTGCAGCTTCTGCAACAGCTACCTACAGCACAGCACAACACAATACACCAGTATCTTTCCCATTCCAGTTTTCCTTGTAGCAAATGCATAGGTCTTTGGAAACCAATATTAAGTCCACAATACCTCAGAAAAGCCTTATACAGCTATAGCAAAGCCTATGCAACTCATGCAACATTCTTTAATACAACTAAAGAATGAATCATCTGATTTACACTGTAACATCAACAGAACGATGATGGCATATTTACTAGATTCACAAATGTACAGAGAGAAACTATTTTTAAGGATGGACAGATTTTATAATATAGCTAGATTTTATAATATAGTTACTGAAAAGATATATATAGCTCACCAAATTGTTGCAAAGGTAATTCTAGAGGTCAGATTTCTCAGAGAACTGCAGGAAGAGTAGCATGGAAATGGCCAGATGGAGCTGGTAAATGCCTGGTCAGGAGGCAAGAACATCCATGTTCCAAATGTCAAAAATAGACAATTTTAAGATATGGTTTATACACTTATCAACCCTAAAAATATCAAACTTGGTCAGGAAAGAGTTGGAAACAAAGCTGTGGATGCTTCCCTGCCAAGACCGGAATACAGATTTCATTCTGCATCAGCCAGCTTTGATATAAAAATAAATGATGTGTTTTGCAGGTTGGAGCCACTACTTCTGTTTTTAGTGTAGAAAAAAAAAAAAACAAAATGAAAGTCACAGGTACTATGGCAAGTTTATTGAGAGAGTTGTCCAAAAAAGCCAGCTGAATCAAAACAAGAAGCCCCTTTCTCCCCAGCATGATTTTCTTTCTTATATTATGCCTACTCCAAGAAAAAGTACCTAAGGCAAAAATATTATTTTGGATATGGAAAGATTTCTAAACCATTCTACATGGGTGACTATCCTGAAAAGGAAGACAGAGAGCATATGGCTGATTTTCTGACAATGGGAACTGAATACCACAAAAAAAAAGCTAGGATGTTTGCTGCTACGCTCTGATAAAACAAAATCCTAACCTTGGTCTAGAATTAAACATACTGCTTAAAACACACAGGAAGAGATCAAAAGGAAAAACTGCTGTCTTTTTGCTCTTTTCTATTTTAATCTAACATTGCCAAGTACCCACTGAGCAAGTCTGAACCATTTTGAACTTGTCCAGCATAGAGTATATTGATCAGCAGAAAGCATAATAGAGAAACAAAGCTCAGAAACAAACAAGTGAATTTAATACATTGAAGTTGCACAACTTCAAGGAAAGCATATAATTTGGACCATATTTTAGCTTTAAGGAAGCCACATGTGTTCGGGGCAGTGCAGGAAAGGAGAGGTGACATAAAACCTGAAATTTTTACGCTGCGTTAATTGTAATGCTTAACTTACTCCCCAGGATTTTACAAACCTAATAATAATGCTGGGGAAAATACTGGGCACAGAATCAGGATTTCCTTTAAAATACAGAAGTTTCAAAATGATAAGAGAAAGCTTGGGAAAAAAAAAGCTGCAGGTTAAAAAAATATCAGTTTAAATGTGACCCAGAAGTGTCAATGAGAAATTGGAGATACTGAGAAAGAAACAAGTCATGTTCCAAAGGATAACTGTGGCTAAAGCCTTTAGTCGTTATTAGCTTCTGGAACTATGATGTTGGGAGAAATCAAAATCTTATCTGTAAAAGTCTAGATAAAAAAGTTATTGCAATCTGAGTGGTTCCAGTGCCCTTTGGAAATGTTAAAGATTGACGTTGCAGCCATGGAGAAGTGCTTACACAGGAGCAATAAGCTGATATCTTTATCTCAGACCAAATAATGAAAAGTATTCTAGGATTTATGCTGCTAGAACAAGAGGAAGTGACAATAAAATTCATTTAGTTTCATGGGATTCTGGCTTTGTTTCGATTTAAACACAAGGACTGGAATAAGCTTATTGCAAAAGTAGAAATATTAGTAACAAGGTGTGATTAGAGAAAGTCTCTTATCTCCTCCACGTGTGTGAGAGGCTGTCAGGCATGCCTCACCTTTTCTCAGGCAGAGGAAGATTAGTCCTTTCTTGCTGGAAAGCTGAGCTCTCACATCCTCTGATTTCTTCCCACCTCTGGAACCAACTGTGTATGTAAAGGAAGACTCCTCCTGTGAATATTACCATAGAGGAGAGGCAGGCTTCCCTGAGAGACTTTTTTTTATCTAATACCCAGGGTGTACCACTTCGATATTGTTAAGTATGGTCCTCTCCTAAAAAGAGAAGGAAGCACAACGGTGCTTGTACTACAACGAAGACCATAAGGTGCTCATATGTTAACAATAGTTCAGGAGCAATCACCATTGTGAAATACTATGTTTACAGTACAGCTGTATTACTGGCATTGTTAAGTTAAACATATTTATACATACCTACATAAACAAATCACAACGTCCAGCAGAAAGTATCAGAAAATGGCTGCATTAACAGAACAATGTTGTCTGATATAATGATATATGATTATGTCGTAATGCAGATGTTTTGTGAGGCCTCTGTCACCCTACATTCTTCATTTTCTTAGCTCCCATCTGCACACCACAGGGTTGGATTTACAGATGTATGAGAGTTTGCAGATGTGGCTAAAATCCATGGAAGCTAAGCCCAGAGGACTATTTAATTCTCAGCATTCTTTTAAAATGATATCTCTGGCGGGACATGGTAGAAAAAGCAGGCACATATTTTACCTAAGTCTACCCTTGTCTCCTATTTCGGCTTATAAAATACTCAGTGTTCTTTCTGCAGAATTCTTCACCTTATATCAGCCTCCTTTTGCAAGTGAGAATAAGCAGTAAAGCCTCCAGTAGCTCCATGCATAAACTACATTTAGCTATCTCTGTATCCTTAATACTGTGTCTCTATGCAATCAGTCCCTACTGCTTCTTCAGTTTCAGTTAATTTCTTCCACACTCCAGTCAATTCCCATTTCACTTAATTTCTTCATTATCCAATTTCATCAGGATCCTCATCCCCTCCTTTCCATTTTGCTGCGCAGCTTTTGTTTCTGCTTTTGCATCTAGTACTTTGCCCCCTCCTCTTCCACCAGATGTGAGCACAGATGTCACAGATGAGAAAAAGATGGACAGCTTCTCTGATCTGTGCTTTGACATTGATGCTTATCATGCTCCAGAACAGCTATTTAGATCAAGTTCCATTTATTTATGTAGCTTGAGCCTATGTTCAAACACAATGCAATATTTGGACATATTACCCAATAAAACTGAAGTATCTATTGGCTACACTTCTGCAATATCTCAGGATGTGAAAAACATATTTTAACACAAAAGCTACTGCTTTCAAACTTTGAATTACAGTTCCAGAGCCTGGACACTACAGATGTTTTGCCAGTTGACCAGAATTATTTTTTGATTGTTGTAATTTACATCCCAAGATTGACCCTTATTACTACCATTTAAAATTTTGTCTAACTTTAATCTCATCTTTTCATTACAAAGAGATAAAAGCTTTGCTATCTTTCAAAAGAGCCACTGAATCAGCTCTGCAATATAAATATATTTTAAACATATATTGTTTAGGTTACAGTACATCAGATTAAAAGCTATATTTGGTCACCACCATTAACCTACTTTAAAAATACATATATAAACCCAGAATTCTTCTTAAAAATACATTTCTATTTAAAACATCATCTGTTTTTCACAATGCCTTTGCCACAGCACTGCAATTAGAGCCAAGTTAATTCAGCTCAAAGATTTCAGACTATTAGGACTGGGAAGAGTACATAATGCAATTTATTCTCTAATGATATTGTGTAAAGGCAAACCTACCACTTGCAGCAAGCCTTGAAATACATGGACTTAAATGAATAAGGAGACATGAGTTAATTAAACACTAGAATGTCAAGGCTTTAATGACTCCCTGTACTGGTGAGCAATGAATAACTGAAACCTTTAAATACCTGATGAGAGCAACACTCATATACCAGGGATATTACTATAATTTAGTTGCTGAAGATTTCAGACCAACATCTCTGTTACTTTGGCAGTCATCAGATAGCACATTGCACATATAGGTTTCATAATTGGTTATGAATGTCTTCATATTTGCTGAAATGTCCATGTAACCAACCAGGTTACAGCACAAGATGCCTTTTGCCAGATGTGAGCCAAAGGAGAGCAGTGGTGGGTTAACTAGCACAGAGAGTTTTGGCTGCAGTTGGTGAAATGAAGACTCCCCAGGCAGCCTGCAAGAAAGATTGGCTACTCTTCTCAGCTGGCTAGAATGGCTGCATATTCCAGAACCTCTGGATGGAACAGTTAACTTGTTTTTGCAATCAGAAACAGCTGATTACAAAAGTTTCTGCTACACTGCTGAAAGTCCATATCACTAAGCTGGAGACTCATTTTCTCAGTTTATGAAGAAACTCTGCACCGTACAGAGACAATACACTTTGCATCAGTAAAACTGTAGGTCAACCTCAGAAACATGATACTGTCAGCCAACAACATGCAGACCTCAAAAGGTGGGACAGTCAGTTCATATTTATCCTCACTCTAGAGACTACGAGAACAGCAGTAACAGGAAACACCAAATTCCAAATTTCTGCTAGTATGGCTGTTATAAAACTTCTCTAAAAGAAGCCTAGTCACCTCAGGCAAGTAGAAGGAATTACCCAGAGCTCCATCAAGACTTAAAACCTAATTGCAAAGGCAGTTAAAAGGGAAAAGTTGATAGAAAACTTGCTCCTTTGGAATATTCCTATCCCTTTCTATTCTTAAGTGCCTGTAAAGAAAAAAACATTTCAATAAAAACTTGTGTCAAACAAAGTAAAGATCTTTAATTTCTCACTTTGGAAGTCTTTTATCCTACCTAAGACTTCAGAGTGTTCAAAATCTGTAGTTATGCCAATGACCAGCAAGGTATGTAGTCACTGCAGACAGATCAGTGTAAGCAAGGACAGCTGTAACTGGGCTGACAGGTTTTGACTAGCAGCAAAAAGAGCCAAGCTAAAATTTAAGGGACTGCAAAAAGTCCTAACCCCCTTGTCTTAAGCCTCTCAATCAAAGAATATTTAAACGTGGTGTTTAATGAATTGTCATCATTTGCAAACATGAATCAATTGCCTTCACAATGTTTCACTGAAGGAAAAAAACAAACAAGCACTGTAGTAGATAAAGAGAGGAGCACCGTCTGGTTTCTTACTGTAATTAATGCTGTTTTACAGTTTCTACCTCTGCTGAGGCCTGATAGTTGTTTTCTCTTGAACAATGTCTCCCCTAAGCTAAGGCCTGTCAGGTCTTGTCTGGAACCAGAGCTTAACTGAGGCTGCCACTGGTCTTGCTGTCATCCTATGAGGGAGACAACCAGTAAAAAGACAAGAAGTATTGCCATGTATGCGTTTAACATAAAGACAGAAAACTGTCTTCAGTACTTTTCAATTGGTCAAGCTCAAATCCAGTCAGATCAGATTTTTAAATGTTGCCTTATTTTCTCTGAATTCCAGTTCAGAAGTCAGCTTCACTGTATTGCAGTCTCTTATCTTCTGCTGTCACTGCACATGGATCAGCACCATGTCGGATTTCCTATCAGCATTTGTAAGAGCAGCTCAGTGGGGATAAGAACTATCGATGTTTGAAGCTAGGTGTCAGTTAGCTGTTTTACAGTGTGTAGCCAGCGTTACCCATCAGTGAAAATCATATTCCCAAACACACTGAAAATATTTGATGAATAAACACTGGAAGAAAGAGAATTTGTGTATTTGACAGTGATTCTAATTACAACAGGCTCAATAAAACAAAGGAGTTTTACCAGGATGATTACTGGTATTTAAGAAGCTAAATATTGGTCTTTCATTTTTGCACCTTCATTCTGTGTTTCAGTACAGAGAAAAATGACAGGATCATGCACTTTGCAGGATACTTAAACTGTTCTGCAACACAGAAAACTGACACTGACAACCACGTTTATTCCTAAATAATATTTTGGAGCAACAGATTACAAGATATTCTATAAAAACGAGCCAGGGATTTTGCGCCAGCTGTAAAACAGTATTAGTAATGATCACATGAACAGAAAGCTGACAGGCAAGGGTTTTTGTCTTAACTTAGTATGAACAAAAATCAAACTAACCATCAGTTTGGAAGGAGAGTATATCTTATGAGATCTAAGTAGCAGAGTACAATCAAAAACTGTGCCTTGCACCATGAATAGTAACATTCACTAAAATGAATTAATATGAAATAATGTATTAGTGACAGAGTGTCCATCTCCAAACAGTGATTAAACTATTCACTATATTCAGTCAAAAGATCTGAGAAATACTGGAAGACAGCGATTGACCAAAGTGCTTTGGGGAATGGACCCTGATCATGTTTTAATAATTCTGTACAGAAGTTTTGTCTGCTGTAGTTCATTCTGAAAATGCAATTTCACTCTTACAGGAGAATATTTTGTTAAGTCAGATAGTGTATTGCCCAAATGTAAGGCTGAATAAATGGCCAATGTTTAAAAAACACGTGTTTTCCTCAAATGCTGCAGAACAGTTCTTGTTTGTTTTCCTCAATCTTCTCTCTTCAAAAGAGAGAAACAACAACAACAAAATCAGCTCTTAAAATTGGCTATATGTGGTTATAGAGAGTTCAGGAGTTTTAATCCCTGGTACTTATCTTTTCTGATTTGCATAAGAGAATTTCTTCAGGTATGTCATACCAAACAATTCATACAATACACAGTTGACAGCAGCAGGGTGCGTACATGCATATCTGATCTTAGTGCGCCATAACTCTTCCACCTTATGTAAGAGCCCAATGCAGTCTTTCAACTCCTTTTCACTGTTGTTCTTGGGAATTCCACAATCTGATGTCGGGACACTGTGTCCCAGTGCTCGTGCAAAGTAGCTTCACTTTTGAAAATGGATGACTAAAGTGCTAAAGACTCACTGACTCTATCAGGCTTACACAGTGATTTAGGGGAGACACAAACTGACTCTAAAAATTATCTTTTCTATCAGGCCATCTATAATTTACACAGTTGCATCCTTTATCTATTTTTCACCTTATCTTATGCCTTCCTTCTCCATTTTTTCTTCCAAGAGTTGAAAGAAATTCTCAGGAAACCAAATGGAAAATTCCTTTTTCCCTATTTCAAATCCCTTCAGTGTTTATCTCATTGCCAAAAGCATCTGTATCACTGCAAAACTGTATTAAGCCATTAACAATCTTGAGCTTCTTCCTTTTCAGGAAAGTCTATCCATGAGTTCAACACTGGAAATAAAGTAACCACATAAATAAATAAATAAACAAGCAAGCAAGCAAACAATCACTCTTCCATGTTGTAGGTGTATGTAAACTCTACACACCTTCCACTTCCCCAACAAATCCTTGAAACCCATATGGATGTAATCTTAACAAGAGTTACATCATTAATGAAGGAAAGCAAAACAGAAATCATCAAGGATTCTGAGCTAATTAATGTCAGCCTTACAGGCACAATAGCTAAAATTCAATTATTCCCTTCCTCATTCTTCACTCTTTCTACTTGTTTTTATCGCAGACAAGTAGAATGATCCTCTCTTGTGGGAATAAAATAAATAATATTCAAAGTAGAAGCTATGAAGCAAGATAAACAGCATGAGAAAGCAAGGCTGAGAACCAAGGACACTCCAGAAGAAGAAAAACCAAAGCTGTGTGATGGCTGCGTGATGATGATCCTAATTGTCCCTATTGTCAGGAAAGCCAACATCAACCTTGGTTGCATTAAGACAAGCACTACCAGGAGGTTGAGAGAAGTGGTTCTTCCTCTCTTCATGGCCTCAGGAGACACATCCACAGTGTTGGGTTTACTTTTGGACTCCCAGCACAAGAGAACCTGAGACTTACTGCAGCAAGTCCACCAAAGGGTAATGAGGATGTTGAATGGCTTGGGGCATCTGTGATATGAAGGGAGGCTGAAAAAGCCTGGGTTTTCACCCAGAGAAAAACAGACTTGGAGGGGGATCTAACCTGTATGTATGAAAACCTAACGGAGGGCCGTAAAGAATATAAGCCACATTCTTCTCAGTGGTACAGTGACAGGATGAAAGGCAGCGGGTACAGACTGAAATAAAGAAAATTCCCTTCAAACATAAGAAAATACCTTCTTTTTCTGAGAGTGGCTGAACACTGGAACAGATTGTTCTTGACAAGTTGTCACCACTTGGCCTGAGCTCTACATAAGTTTTATATTTTTAAAGAATACTTCGTTTCAGAATACTTCATTTATCGAGGTCAGTGTTTCATCCTGTTGTGTCCAGTGCACCCAGCTGAACTAGTGTTTTCTACTGGCTAGAATTCATTTTAGTTTACACTCACTAGTGCAATAAATTGCACTTTTTGTTTTAATTTATAAGCTTTAGGCTTTTTTTTTTTTTCCACAATATCACAGCCAAATACACAAAATGTTGCTCTTCCTGCAATGAATGAAAATTCATTTTTCATTTTAAAAAATCTGTAAAAAAGATTAAATATAGAAAACCTTAATAAATGGCCAATGCATTCCCAGCAATAATGATTATTTTAATAAAACCATTATTTTCTGGTTTCTTATATGAGATGTCAAAAAATCTTGAATGACCAATATTAAGTACTATAACCACACACATAGCACAAAATTTCATCCCTAATCTTTCTGAGAATCTATACAACAAAAACTATTATTTATGAGCTATTCACTTGATCATTTAAGGATCTGCAGGCTTACAGCTATGGAGCCGTAGCTGACAGCACATATTCTAGAACTATTTAATTCTTATACTTTAATGTGTATAAAATAATACATTCTCCCCATCAAAAAGTCAAGAAAGCATTCTCGAAAGTCTCATAAAAAGTAGCTGGATAAACATTAGGGTAAATATTCTGGGGGCTCTCCGGAACTATAAATAACTATTCAGAATAAATTTTAGGAGTTCATCTTATTATTAGCAACAACAAACTTCTGAATCCTAGACCTAGCCTATTCCAAGCAAAGGATTATATTTATATATGGTAACACAATGTTCGTGATTAGGTATCCAAAGTTATAATTCCTTGACTGTGCAAAAAGGAACAAAAGAAGAGCGTGCTGATTTTAAACTGCACTAGCTCTAAGCAGCAAACAGAGGACAAAAGTGCAAAAATACACAGGGGGTCAGGGAAAGAGGAATGAGAAACATGAAAGATGAATATAGTGCTATTTATGGGAAATCAGCATCATAGAATTGATGAATTCTGGTTAGGTGCAAGAAGCAGCTATCCAGAATGACTTACTTGCATAAAAAGGGAAAACACTGAGCAGCATGTTGTACTGTTAAGCTGTACTGAAAAATCAAGTCAGTTAAGTAAAAATAAACTAATGACATCTCCAAATGACAGGTTGGTTGTGACTTTTGAATAGATCAAGAGCTCACTGGATTGCTCAAGACTGAAACATAATGAGTTGCAACAGCATAGTTCTTTGTAATAAAATAATAATACTACAAAGGTTGTTATCACAATTATGTGTAGATAGATAACATTTGTGGAAGAAATTGAAATGTAGCAGAATGAAGTTCCCGTAGCTTTATGATAAATACTACAAGAACTGAATTTATAGTAGACCAGTAGTAGGTTAATGACAAGCAAGAAGAAACATTCCTAGGCAATGAAACACAATTTTCTGTGCTATTCTAATAACATTACAGCATGGCATACATAGCTTTGACTCAAGATAAATAGCACTTCCAAAACAATTCCTGAGCACAGTTTAAGAATTCACATGGACACAGGCATATTCTCAGTAGAAAGTTTTCATATACTCTTACTAGCCAAAAAGCTAACAGAGATCATCAGTATGGGTACAAGTTATTTTGTGCCATTTAGCCCCAGTGCTAGAGATGTAAATTTACTAGTAAATAGGCAGAGCCAGGCCAATTTGCAAAAGTAGAGTTTGTAGACTCAACCCGAGGAGTAGTTTTGCTTATTACTTCAGCACATTTTGGAACCCTTGAGCTGAATTGGCCCAGGTAAAAATAAAGAAAAAAGAAAAAGATCTTTTTTTTTTGCTTATATATGAGGGATTGAATTTATGTCATGGAAAGAGTAATGTATAATGCATTTTTAGCTATGATGGAGAAAAAGCTGTATGATTTATTCAGTTAAGTAAGCTTCTCAAAATAGGGGTCTTAACAACAAAAATGTACTGTTTAAACCACGTTCAATGTTGAAGAAAAAACCCTTGTCCTCAAAAGGGCTCCCTGAGGGTCAGAACATTATGTTTCATGAAAAAGTATGATGAGCACAGAAGCACAGGTTACACTGTTCTGCAACTATCAGCCAAATGTTTTGTTTGAAGCTACTGGGTAACTCTCCATGAGCAGGCAGAGCCAGCAGAGCAGATCTGAATGGCAAAAGGATTGGCAGACACACGGTCAGTTTCTATCTCAAGTATTTCACAATTAAAATTAATAGCTCTTCTTTGTTTGAAACAGACTCATATTTGTGCCATACAGAGCACAGTGTTGGCATTCAAATAACTAATAACTTCCATACCTTTTTTGTAAATGGAAGTGCACCGCTCTTGTTTTACACACAGATCATTTCATCTATCACTTACTGAAGGCACCTCAGGAAAGTCTCTGGGAACTGTTATGCAACATGGTATTACATAAACAGTTCGAGACAAGCAGCAAACAAAAGTAATCTCCTTCCTGAATTGAAATTAAAGGGAAAATTTTGTGAAGGGAAAATGAAATTTTCCCCATGGCAATTTGATGGCAGTTCTAGTCTGAACAGCTATCACTTGGAGAAAAATAGGAAACAGTCTTTCTGACATCATGCATTTCATGATATATATACAACACTACTCTGATAATACTATAGCTTTTCTAGCGAGGACTTTTTACCTGCAGAAAAATGCAATAACTAGACATTCCATACTCCTTGCAAACCCTGACCCTGTTGGGTTTGCCTTTGTTTTTCCTGCATTAGTCAGGTAACTGTAAACACACTATTACCACTGTCCAATAATAAAAAAAATATTATGCAGCATTCAGAGAAATATTTCCTCATTTGTAGAAATTGATTTGATAAAGTACCTCATATGTGACCTTATACTTGATCATATGTTTATTACTACATTATATCTGAGTGGTTACTAGGAGGTAGAATCTGAAGATCTACTGGAAAATTATGCTCTGGGAAAGAAGGTGCTTCACCTTCCTCACAGCAGCTTCATTTGTTGTGGCACAAGGTTTCACGTGACATATAATTCCATTCATGCAGGACTTATAACGTTCCCCATTCTTTTCCTGTGGGAAGATGCATCTATGAATAGTTGCATCTCAACCAGATGAAGCTGATTCTCTGCAGAGGCTCATGAAGCATAGCACTGATCCATTAGACTTCATCCATACAGCAAAGCAATTTTCTCTCATTTCTGCTTTCTGAACTTGATTCAAAACATTTATATTTTTCACATCTGGTATGTACAGTAATAGACTTTACCAGCAAAGTACTGGCCAAATTGGCTGCTCAAGGGAAGGAGTGAGCTGAAGGACTCTGGGATGGTTACTGTGTCCCAGGAGCTCTTTGATAAGCAGCTCCTCCTTGAAGGTAGAAAATGCCAAGGCCAAAGGCAATGCTAAACTAAGAGACCTACTGTCTCCTGGCAAGACTGTTGATGCCTCTGGAAAGCAAACACAGACAGAAAATACGTGTCACACACTTTGTACGAGTAGTTCTCTAGAAAAGTCTGTTGCTGGATGATTGGGTACTACCTCATTTAAATACTGGGGACTGGATTGAATTTTCAACTACAGTAGCAATGACCACTTTTGAAAATGATCTTCCTCCATAGTCATATAACTCTCTGAAATACTTACAATTGCATTCAGATTATCAAAGCAATCCCACGACCCTCAAAATATCAGGATTTCTACATTCTAAGTATGCTACACTGGACGAGAATTTATCCTATCACTTCTTTCATTAGTTTCACCAATTTCCCCCTGCTTTTCTCCCTCTTTAATACAAAATCCCATTCAAACGTTAATTAAAATTTACAAGCAACTCCTATCTCCTATATGGCTTATGTTCTACTGTATATATATGTATATGTGTGTTCTACTATAAATATCTACTTCAGACAGGTTTTGCAATTTGAAGGCAGTTCACCTGCAGCAGCTATTTATGTTAATTCTAGGATTTGGTACAGTGTCAGTGTAGCAAGCACTACATCTAACTACTGTGTACTACAATTGTGTCTCAGATAAGGTTTGGCTGTCCTTAGGACTAATTAAATGGCTGCTCTGAACTTCCTTTGATTTCTCAACATCCTCATCCATCTTAGTACTTTTTTACAAACTCAAGAATCACAAAAAATCCTGCAAGGGAAAGAAAAAAATGCCACAAAGATGCATATTTGCACATCCTGAAAATTCCATGTAGAATATCACTTTATCCAAAAATGAGGGTAAAAGAATTGTTTACTTAAACAAACAAACAAAAACAGAAATGCTAATAACTTCCTAGAAATTATTAGTAACACAGTGTATCAAAGTGAACATCCAACTTCCCCTATAAGGAAAATTTCTTCACTCAGAAACAACTTAGTTCACAATACTACTGAGAGAAAGAGTACCATTGAGAGAAAGAGAAAAGAAAATTAAAAAGTATCCCATAAAGCAAAAAACCAAAGATAATATAGTAATGACAGTTCCTGTTTTGTTGTTCCACTATCAATCATTACAATCCATCATCAGTATCTGAAACCTTCTGCCAGACTGTGAATTCCTGTTCTGTATCTTTTGATGTATCAAACGTCATTATAATCCCCTTGACAACACAAAAGCAAGAGTTAGTCTTATTAGCTGCCAGAAATAAAAGATTTCTTAGCATATGAGAGACTCTTTAAAAATACACTTCTTCAGGGAAATTCATCAAAAATGAGAGCAATAACAGAGTAATCCTTCAAGTGTTAAACCATGAAATATAGACTATACTGACAGCTTTGCTACAACCCATGTAGAAGACAGAAACATCACACTATGTGGTCAACTTCTGTTAAGTTGTCAGGGCTATCTCTGCAGTGTTTGTATGTAACAGTCCTGAACAGGACATCTGGGATATCTTTCAGTTCAACCACGATTTCTGGTTAAAGATCAGAAGCTCCTTGATTTCAGGGGAAGATCAAAAATTCAAATAGAATCAGATTGACTTTTTGAGAATCCTCATTACCACAAACTTTCTGAAAGCATTAGCACATTTTGTATGTGTTTGCTCCTATATGGTTGCACCTGGAACCTGCATTTGGGAATTTAATAATTATTGCAATAGATTTTACAAATTCTCATCAGTATAACCAAGAATGTTCCAGATTGATTGAGTTTTAACTATAGCAGCATTTTTCAATAAATAAGGTCTCTTTAGAACTAGATCTGATATTTCTAGCTTTCACCACCATGACATTTCCATCAAACAAAACAACACACTTTATTACTACCTTACAATTCTCATGCCACCTGTTAGAAAGCCATTTCCCACTGGCAATACATAATTGATGCTTGCCCTGACCCAAAATTCTTAATCTTCTGACCTGATGCCTATGCTTATTGTGTCTCATTCCTAAGTCAAAGTAGCTGACTTTATCTTCAGATATTAGTTACTCTGTAATCCTTGAAAACATTATGGGAAGCCTACAAGGGTAACAGAAATATTATATATATAATAATATATTGTATATATATTAATACATTATAAAAATATATAATAACTTATAATTATTCTTTCTACTAGATGTCGCTTTCAGGAAGAACTGACAGCTACTGATGAGCAGGACTACTGGAGAGATCAATCAGTGTGTTGGTCACAACTGGAAGGAAACTAATTTCTTCTTAATCTAGCTCTGTATCACAGCCACAAAACTATCCCAACAGAATCTGAAGACTAGCATAAGATGCTTGAACTTATCCAAAGCAGTTCTTCTTTACATGCTGTGTTTTAACCAGACAGCTCAGCAACATGCAGTCATTCACCTGCTAGCCTTCAGGAAAAGAATCAGACAAAAAAAATTAAACACTTGGGTTGACATAAGGACAGTTCAATGGGACAGAAAATGAAGAAAAATTATTAATAATAATGCCATTTGGTATGAAATATCCCTTTGGCCAGTTTGGGTCAGCTGTCCTGGCTCTATCTCCTCCCAGCACCTTGTGCACCAACAGCCTCCCTGCTGGCATGGGAACACGAGAAGTGGAAAAGTCCACGATTTAGTGCAAGCATTTCTCTGCAAAAACTAAAACATTGGTGTTTTATCAACACTTATTATCCTAAACCTAAAACAGCATAAACACAGCTAGTAGGAAGAAAATTAATTCTACCCTAGCTGAAATCAGCAAAGTGATCAGAAAAATAGCAGTGCAAAGAAGGATACTGCATGGAATACACAAATTCATAGTTCAAATTTCTATTAAATGTCATTTTAAGAGAATTTATATTTGCAATGGTTTGCAACAAAAAACAACAGTCCTGCTGGCATGGCACTCAGTGTACATAATTCTTCAAGAGGACAACCACTTTGCTTCATTCAGTCCCCATGCTATCAATACTACATATAGAACAAATTGTGATAAAAATGTGATCTGTTTCAAAGAAGGTATCAATTAACCTTTGCTATCTTCTCTTCCAACTTACTATTTATTTATCTGCATACTAATTTTATTTCAAGGGCTTTCATTTAAAAAGGTTTTGACATAGTCATGAGAAAAATGACATTTCAACTAATTTATCAAGTAATGTCTCAGAAGGAACAACTGACACTGAAGGGCCATTGGCATCTTTATTTAAATTCTTTCATTTGTGAAGAAAACATAAACAAATGTACATTGTTTCAATGTGCTAAAAAAGATGTGCTAAAAATTTCCTTCAGAATAAATTAATCTTCTCCAAAAACATATACGGATATGATGTATTTTTGGACTTGAAGGTAAGATGGTGTGGATGATTCTATATATATTTAGAAAGGAAGATAAATATAACCTTCTTCAAGTGGGTTGAAACTGAAAGTTATATAAACCAAATCATCTCCAAAGCACATAGTTCCAGGTATGCACAGCTTCCCCAGCCAGGAAAGTAATGCCTCCTATTTGTTCTTGGGGAAACTACAAGGGATACAAAGAGCACATAAACACTATTTGATAGGGCAAATACCCTGCTACAAAATGCTCTTTCAACATGGTCACCACTGTCATCTACACATTCATACCAAAGAGCTTGTTGTCCACTGTTCTGAACACCAAACATGCTTAAGGAAAAGAGCAACAAAGGCAGATTATTTTCAGTCAGAAATTCTACTACCATTTCTAGAACAACTACTGCACTCTGTATTTTTAGCAATATTTACCTCAAGTGAGCTGCTGAACCACCATTGCTACTAAGCCGGACAGAACTACCTTGGTATATCAGCAATCAGGTTAGCACCTATGTCATTTACTTTGGGGAACAGTTAAAAGAAAAATAAATTCACTCAGCTGAAATACTGTAACCTCATATAATGTATACTATAAGTATAAATCTTGATGGGTTAGAGACCCTACAAAATTCTATTTGCTCTTCATATTCCATTAAAAGGGAAAAGCAGGTTGCTCAAAATAAGTCTCTGAAAACAACTGCTATACCATTTCTTAGACTAAAACATATTCCCCAAGGCAATCAATATTTCCTCAGTTATTCAAGAAAGTAGACACCCTTTTGGAACAAATTTTTATCAAGAAATGCAAATATGTCTTCATTTTCCCATTTTTATTTAATGATCAAACTTCATACTATTCAAACTTTTGCTGAAGTTTAGGAAAGATCAATTAGAATTTTTTTTATTTTTTTTTTTAAAGTGCACTAGGAAGCTGGATACATTCTCTGTCTTTAGAATGAAGACAAGATGTTTATGGTTTGGAAGGCGTATTTTCTCACATTACCTAATGTGATACAAGGCTGTAAATGTCCCTCTTGAAGAGCCTGAAAAAATACTCATTTTCAAGTGAGACAAATTTAACAATACACGGCAAATATAGCAGCAAGAAGCTGGCTAAATAGAGTTTAACAAGAATATGTCTTTCTGAAAATCAAATTGGCATCTGGAGTCTGATTTTCTGTCTTGCCTTCTTGAATCAGTTTTAGAAAATAACCACAGAAGCAACACTGGCAACATAATAGAAAGATGCTGGTTACAGATGGTATAAAGAACACTATCTTGTTGAAAATCCATAGATTCAAAGCAACAGAAAAAAAGATAGGAATACAAAAGTAGTTTATAAATTCTAGAAGCTTAGTAGTTTTATTTCCAGGGATAACAATGTACTTGATATTTAAAGATAGAGATTGCTAAAACATTCATGTTCTTAGCAGTGCAGACACAAAGTTAAGTAATTTTTGAGCTAAGCTGCACTAGAATTAATGGCTTCAACAGGACCATATCATATCTACCACTTCAGTAATATCTTAGCTTGACACTGTGAAATTTCTGTGTTGCTCTGGATAAAGGTAGTCTATGATCCTCAAAAGTCATTGTATACAGGGTGTTTTTTCTTTTTCTTGTTTTGTTTTGTTTTGTTTGTGTTTTTTTTTTTTTGTTTTTTTTTTTTTTTAAGTAGAAAAGGTAAGATTTATCAAAACATAAAATCTAACATTGAGGAGTGTCCAAAATTGACTACCTCTCTGTATAGCAGAGGTCTCCTCACAATCACACGTATTAACAACATTCATTTTCTGCACATGCTATAGTCTTCACAGATGTGCTTAGATGCTAATACAAAAGTGGAATGAATGAAGGCTGTGGGAATCAGTGTGTAGGTGTGCAATAGCCTGGCTGCTGAGAATTGAGCGTGACTGATGTGCAGATAGCAGGCTATGTGTGGAGAATGATAAATATGGTGGGAGAAAATATTAGTGTATATGTGAAAGGGAACTTACTATATATTGCCTGAATTATCAGCACACCCCCTCTGTCAAGGTTACCTCTTCTCCCCATATTTGATTATGCTTGACAGCGTGATGAGCACTGCAGCCAGATGAGAAATTTATTTTGTTAACCATCCCAGAGGACGAAGACAGAATAATCCTCTAGCCAAGGTACAATTTAGATCTTCCGGATACAAGCTGGGCATTTTTATTTCTTGTTTAAAAATGCAGTTTCAGAACAGCTGAGGTCACTTTTAGACTGAGGTCAAATTCAGCAAATAGCTTTAGTCATGTCTTCAACTTTTAAGGAATGACTTTATATTTTGTCCAAAACTCCTGCTGCACCAAAAGAAGCTATCTGCAGGAGTAATTCTTCGTCACATTCCCGTTCCTAACAACCCATGCTAGACAACAGGAGCATATGACTTTCCCTTGGCCACACAAAAGACCTGCACAAGAACTATAGGCCAAGCAGAAGCCCTGGCTGCTGAGATGTTTCCCTGCTTGCCATGGGGGTGACCCCATGGCTTCTTGATGTTTGAGGAACTTCAGGTAGGCTTCCTCTGTATGTCTTGAGTTAATAAAGGAACTTCAGTGTCTGTTTTCCTTCTTTCTCCCTTTTAAATCCTGGGAGCTGTGAGGTTTTACATTCATTAAGTTGTCAGAGAAGGCTTCTGAAGACCATTATCAAACTCCTTCAGTATTACCATGGTTGAGCAACAAAAAATACTCCCCACGTGCAAGGGCTGAGTAAGATTCCTCCTCCAAACTCCCTGCTTACATCAATCACTCCATGAAAGAAGGATGAGCAAGACCCATTAAAGTCATTAAATTCATCATAAGGATTGGTCATTTTAATGAAAAAAACTGTATTTAAACACAAATGACCATTCCACTTAACTGTTTGTAACATTTTTCCCTTGACATAACAAAGATTTAGAAACATTTATAAGAACATCACAACTGAAAGCATATAGTGTTCCTGAAAATAGTGCTATGAAAAGAAGCATAGCATAAATAAGCATACCTTTAAGACCATAAGGTACCATTCAGACTCATTATCAGGAGTCTTCTATGACCTTGTTCTTAGCAATAACTCAGTGCGAATAAATAAATGAAAAAGGGAGCATTAAAAATTAAAATAGATGTTCATGTGTATGTTTACACTTAACAAACTTAGTAACAGCATCAAATTCTGAACCATTTATGACACTCCATAGCAGTTTGAGAGAAAACTATTGTCTTTTTTAAACACAAATGTTTCATTTTGAATTACATAGTTTCCTAACTTCTCAACTTTGGCTAAGTTACATTTAGATTTGAGGTAATTACAGGGACTTAAAACATGACTGCAAAAAGGTGACACTGAAAGAAGGTGGCACTAAAAAGCATTAAATTTTCCAAACCTTCTATTATCTGCCAAATATTTAGTTCCTTCACATACATGACTTGGGATCACCTGTAGATGCATTCTTTTTTCACAATCAGTCATTATTTAAATCTACCCAACGGTATTTCTGTGACAGTCCCCACCATTCTCAAGTGATATTCAGTCAAGTAGGAATGTACTGAGATATTAATACTTCTATCTAGGGCAAGCAATTGCATAATATCCTCATGCTACATACAGTTTAACTTAAATAACAAATGACCAACCGAACATTGCATCAGTCTTGCCCTGGAATTTTGTTTTTACTTTTGGCACCACCAACTTTTATAAATACCTGCATCACTGCATCAATTTTCTCACCTTTCTATGACCTGTTCCCCTCACACTCAGGTTTAAAATCCTGTAAAAAAGGAAGACCAAATATTCCAGTTACATTGCTACTGAATTTCGAAGTTGAGCCTTTCTTCTTCTACTGCTTCTGAGGTTACTGTTAGCAATTATTTTACTGTGAGAAGAGGGAGGTGGAGGAAAAAAATGAGAAGGAATGAGTGGTTAGATAGCTGTGTTCTGCAAGATATACTTAGAATCAATCATATTACGGTTTTCTTAGCCAGGCTAGTGATCATAAATTTTCTATCTTTTCTCAAGCTCAGTGGCTGTGCCAGCCATTCATTCTGAAATGCTTCATGTTTCTTTTTACAGGAATTAACAATAGGATTATGGATTCAGGAAAAAGCTCAAGGAGAGGCAGGGAGTGAAAAGAGTCTTGTTTGGTACAGCACTGCATAGTGTGAAGAAAGAAAAGCATGCCAAGAATCTGGAGGGATAGGAAAGGACATAGAAGGAAAGCATTTATTTGTAGTTCATAGCAAAAGTTTAGTTCAAATAGACTTATTTCTTATTCCTGTATTTCTTCCTTTTCTCTATTTTCCCTTTTACAAGGAAACTGGAACTGTAATTTCATTGTTCCAATTTGGAAATGACTACTAACACCTGGAAAAGTATTTTTCATGAAAGAAGAGCCGAAGAAAAAAGGAAGATGCACACAGAACTGGACAATATTTTGTTCCTTTAACCTCTCAGTTGTAAGTATGGAGATGGCTAAAGCACTACCTACAATGAAGTCATGTTTCCCCTCATGTCAGCTCCTTGGAAAAAAATTGCAATTTCTTAGAAGCAGTACAATGTTCTTCCTCACTTTATCCAATGTGTCTTGAAAGTCCTGGTTTATGATATCTGCCCATTTGTATTTAGTTTCTCAACAGTCTTCCTGATGGGAAGAATTTGCAAGTCAAAAGATTTTATCATGGAACTATGCTGGGAATACAAACAGGGATAAGGTTAGGGGTACTCTGACTATAGAAACAGTTTTACTGAAGAAGCTATCAGAAGTCATGAGCTTCAAACTTTGGTCTGACATTTGTATCTTGAAGATAGAATTCACCAGTTTCTGCTTACTTTAAAACTTAGTTCCCTTTGAGAATAGCGATCTATTTTTCTGTCAACATGAAGGTGCTACTGTTCAGAGCTGTTTCATAGGGTTCTGGGAAAATTTACCTCCTTGAACACACATTTCTTGCACATTGTTCAATGTTCAAAACTCAACAGGAGCTCAAAATCTCCTGGCAAATTATGAGGAGTAGCTAACTGTAAGAGAAATCTGAGCTTAACCTTTCAATTTGCAGGTAGGAATTCAATACGAATAATTTGGAAAAATCAAAGTTATCCTTCACTCTCCATCATCACCATTTTTTGTTCCCCAAGACAGGCTATGGAAGTGTGGCTAATCATTGACCATCTTCCCAAATCAGGCTGAAAAGATAATGATGCAGAGCAGGGTTAAAAACAGCTCATGTATCTTCACAGGCATTAAAGGTCCAGTCTTCTGGACAACCCAAATCAGGACAAGCCAAAACCTGGGTACTCAGTGCGAATTCTAGCTGATAAATACACGAGACTTCTCTCTGTCTTAAAGCATCCTTGGGCAAAAGACCTTTTATTTTTTGCAGTTCGGTACTGCAGATACAATTGACTGCTGGACTATGATATGCATAGTTGTAGTATTTAAAAAAAAAAACAACATTCATATACTTTAAATAGTGCAATTACTAACATTCCAGAAATGTATATGGTTTTAAAAATATAGGTATGTGGAAATGATTTTCTTATCAAAATTCCATGCCCTTATAATTGAAATGGTTTGTGCACACTCATAAATAATGTGGTAGTTTACTTTTTTTAATCTCAGTATAAAAGGAAAAACACGATACTTCATTTTCTCACATTTGTTCGATCCTATGCTCCTTTCTGACTGGAGCTCTAGAACTCTCATACAAGGACCATCTAGAGCCAAGGAGAGCTGCTGCTATTTCATTGTGGTGGCTATCACAGCCTTCTGGAGGAATTCAATGGATGTTTCTTCTGAAAGATCTGGCTTTACTCAATTATCTCTTTATATTCAACAATACTGACTCAATCTCTTTCAATCTCAAGAGCACAAGACTAACAAATGATTTCCTACATTTGTGACATATCATCACTCTCACTGATGCTGTTAAAGTTTGTGGCTATACTGAAAAGCACTAGTAAGTAAATGACCCCTTGGTAAGTTATACAGCGATTGCTTGACTATGCTCTGCAAGTGTATGCTCTCATAGCAACACAGACAGCACATCATTCTCTGCTGGCTTCATTAAAAAGAAAACGATCCTATCTTTCAGTTAAAAAAAAAAAAAGAAAGAAAGAAAGAAAAGCTGTAACTGTTGAAGCAGCATGCACCTAATAAGCTACTTCTAAATCTGGCTCCATCATTTCAGCCTGTGAACTAGCAGAACAGAGCTTGCAGAATCCTTCTCAAGTAAGTACTGTTTTTTTTTCCTGGCAGAATGTCTGTTGTTTTGCTGTTGTTGTTTTTATTATTAAATAAAAGGTATAACAGGTAGCAAAGGATTCTTCAGCTTGAAATTAGTAGTGCTGCAGCATGGCTATTGAATGACTGCTTTAAATATGAATTAACATGCTCTGTTGTTTCATTAGGCAGACATTACTGCCTTTAAAAGAAAATATTTAATACATTAAGGTACAAGACAGCAAATTATAATCAGTGGATGATGCTTCTAGCTGCATTGTTAGAAATTTAGTGAAATTGTTTATAATTGACTTTCACAATAGGGCTTTTTAAATGAGTTATGCCTCTTTTATTTGCATAATCCACATCATCCACATCATGGAACATGTCTATTTGATCTCATCAGGACTGGAACATGTATCCTGAATATGCTTCTGCACATTAAGAATGAAATTAGCAAAATAATTTCTATCTTCAAGAAAGGAAAAACTCATATAATAGAGTTATTAGTAAAAGTAAAGCTAATATGTAGACATAAAAAATACTTCAGGTTTGAATTAAATTCTGAAGAAAAATATTTGTAATGGATGACTTTGTATAATTATACAGTGTTTTTCCACCACTGTTAAACTCGAGTATATATACAATTACTCTTTGTTTGAGAAACAACATGCATGCATGCCATTTGCCAAAACAAACAGTAAATACTGCATCATGTTTTCTGCAAGAATATTTAAATAGCTCTGACAAACATGCCTCTTCAATGTAATGAAATGGGGCGGGGCTATAGGAGTTGAAGGTAAAAAAAAAAAATAGCAATCTCTTCTTCATGTTTAAACTGCAGATGTTGCAGTAGAAAGGAGTTAGGAACAGACAATTCATAAGCCTCCCTTTACAGTTAGTGTGCAAAAACACACATACCCATATGCACACAATTGTTTTTTCCCATTTACTTCTAGCTGCTTAGCACCAGACCCCGTGACATACAACTCTGATTATAAACACGCAGGTGTGCAGCACTCGGCAAAAATAGCTGCATCTGAGACATTAAAGCTCTGGTACTAATATCTTAGAAGCCTTTCAGGATAGTCGTGTCCTATACCTCTGAATAATACTGTTTACCATCATATTTATTGTAGGAGAAAATAAGCTGCATAAAATCAAATGGCTCAATTAACTTCCACGGAAGTCTCCCTACATACTTACCTCCCATTCAAATTATCCATATCTCAACGTATTATGTCAACAGGATTCAAGAAACTACCATTCATTTTTCCTAGCTATTTTCAAATTATTCATAACAACACATTTTAAAGCATACTGCCAAGCCAACTCATTTATATGCAGGAAAGCTTTTTTAAGCAAACTTTTCCAGGACATATTGAGGCATGGAACTGGAACAACCGTTTCCTTATTTACTGTATAATAGAAATAGAAAGTCTTTGGCTGATTATGCATACAGAGATATGAAGAATGAAAGTAGAAATAACAAAATTACTGTGTTACAGTTATGGAGAACAATAATATGCACCTCCTTTGTAAGCAACACTAAGCTTCCTAGGACCATCTCTGAGCAGACTAATAAATTAGAATAAAGGGGTGGTCAAGCCTGACATGCCACAGCCCTTCCCAAAGTTAATGCAAAATCTCAGAATGGTTATAATATAGGCAGCAAATAGTAAGACATAGTACCTTCCTTGTAAGACCAAAAGAGACATTGGTGGGAAGTAACTCCACTAATAAGCCTTGATCCATGGCTATTAATACACAGCCAAAGGAGGAAGCTGTCATTGGCAACTGTTTCTGAGATAGACTAGGAGGGTAAGGAGAGGGAAGAGGACTGTATTTGTGAGGCCTCCAGGGGAAAATGTTGTCTTCGTGATAAAGGAGAAGGCATTACCTAGATGAAAGGTTCATTTCTTCCTTATGCCTTGTGATTATCTAATTTACCAAAGGAATGATCGTAATGAAATCCCATGAACCTACTACAGGTAAACTGTTCTTATGAGAGTCAAAGCCTTCAGGGATTTGAGCCAGTACAAAAAACTGTAAGTTTTTTCAATGTGCTCTTGAAGAATTCAGTCTATCACAGAATGTACCAAATCAAATAAGCTCAAGGGGCAGGAAAATAAAAAATGAACTATATAACAATATATTACTCCCTTTTGGTTTATAAATTTGACAGTTTTCATTCCAGTCTCTAACTATCCTCTACATTTAACCTTAATTAGTGCAATTCAATATTCCTGCAAAGGTAATAAAATGATGAGGAAAACTATGCTGTGAAAATCTCTAAAATAATTCCTGGAAGCATCACTAGGGTGGACTTTGAGCCCCATGAATTCACTAATAAGGTGATAATGTTCTATGGCTACAACGACATTGTGACCTTGCAGAATGTGGATCAAATGTTTAACTCACTTTGCATCAGACTGGTAACAGATTTAAAAGAAAATAAATTGTTATAGAAAATATCATTTTGAAAATAAAGCACAATTCAGTGAATGGAAAATACCTTCATTCTATCTCCCCTTCAAAAAAAGAAAACTATTTTTACCCCAAGATTGATTATGCATGAGAAAAAGTTTCCATTCTTCCAGTAAGTTTTCATCTCTATTACCATAAATTTTCTTATGTCATTTCCTTCTCTTTGATAAATAACAATAATAATAACAAATATATATATATATATAGGGACTGGGAATAAGTAAGAGAAAAGTGAGAGCAAAATGAGAAAAAAAAAAAAGCATAATTTGAAAGCAACAGTGTAGACGGACAGGTTTAAGAGCAGACTCAAAGAAGGACAGGCTTAAAAACAGACAAATAATTTGACAGTTTCCTAAAAACAAGAATGTGCAAGGAACAGTGGAAGAAACTAAGACTCTTCATCTGTGTGTTCTCAAAAGGATCAATTATTTTGCTGGCTATTTTCACCAATGACTACAAAGTGAACTGGAGACAGACTCAAATGCTAGTGTAATGCAGATGACATAGAGCTCTACCCATCCTACAGCACGGCTACAAAGAAGGCACAACGTGTGAAGAGCTCATGGAGCAGCTGGGTAAAGCAGAAGCTGAGCAAGAAAAAGGGGATGTTGGCAGAGGACAGAAAGCATTTTGAGGACTCATTCACAGTCCAGGTATGGAGCTTAAGCAATAATATGACAAATAAACTGTTATTTACATGCGTTATTGTTTTCAATTTGCTCCATCTCTCTTGGCTGAAGACAGCATTCTATCATGCAGGCGATACCACAAGCTTTTAGTGGTAAGAAGTGCCAACAAGGAGAAAATAGTATTGTGTATATGCTATGAAGCTCAGCCTAGCTAGACCACAAATCTATACTATAGATCAGCCTCCATATCATTTTCAAAGCAGTCCGCTGTCTGAAATGTGGATAAATAAAAGATCACTTAAAACACTTGAAAAAAGATCACAGTCTGCAGCTTCACTTCACTAGCTTTTCTCAGCAGGAGTAAAATTTGTCTTCATGGGAGATTGAAAGGAAAAAAGTCCCTTGGGAATTAAGGGCAACCAAATGTCTTGTCAACTAATACTGTGAATCTCTGGTACATTTATTTGAGTAGCTTTAAAAACATACTTAATATGTCCACTGTGCACTTTAGAAAATGTTAGCGATCAAGTGACACAATAGCCAACAGCTTACAACTGATTTTAATGAAACACCAATGAAAGATGCTCAGATAGTATGACACTGAGCATAGCAACAAGAGCCTATGTGGAATGGAAAGTGGTACTGTCACAAAAATAACTAAAAAACTAGTTTGTTGAAACATTTCATGCTTGTGATTTTCCCCCCTTTAGTTTTAATTCATTTTTAAGCTATATATAGAGCTTGCATGTGAAAAATGTGGCTGGCTCTTGTCTTATTGCAGTTGGAGTATTTTCAGAGAACAGTGACTCCATTTTCAGGGTGGTGCAGAAGATAGGCTAAAAACATCTCTTTTTCCTCTAACGCTCAACATTTCTTACAGGTTTAGTAAAGCTCTATCTAGCAAGCAGCTATAAATTAAGTGGATTGTGACTGTGTGCCAGCAAGATGGCATGGCAATTTGTTGCATTGCCTTTGGTCACTCTGTAGTTGTGAGAGAGATAAATGTTTGCCTTAGACTGGCAAAGAGTTAGATTAATGGGAATTTAGAGGAAATTAGATCCTTTAGATCTTTAGATTTAGATTAGAGATCGAAAGCAGAGACTACCCACAATGCAGATTCTGGCACAGAAACATAAATATCTCAAATATCTTCTGGACACTACAGTAATTTTTCAAACCCTTTTCATGCTGCCAGAAACTACCATATTTTAAAGAATTCAGACTTATTTCATGCTGGGAGAGGAAGAAGAAAAAAAATTATCCAAAAAGCAATCCAATGAGGGGAACACCTGTAATATTTAAGGCAATACATTTAATTGTAAAGTAGAAAGGTCAAATAAAATGATCCAAAGTGAACTGAACAGAACTGTATTAAGTGCAGAGTAGTGGATAAGATTTGATAAAATATTCATTAAAGGCAGGAGGAAAGAGCATATCTGAGCAAGAATGGACACTGGCAGGGCTAGGATACAGCTATTTGGGGAGTACATTATCTGAAGGACGTACGCATCCTTAGGGCAAATTGAGAAGTTTTAAATGAATTGCACTGCCTGCCAGCTCCAGTGGGTGTGGTCACTGTTTAGGCAATATTCTGGAGCAGTTAAAGGCTGTAAGAGAATTCACAGAAACATGATTAACAATAAATTCCCTCTATTGTAAAGGGAGAACTCATCCTTTCTTGCAACAAGAAATGCACGGAAAAATATATAATTATAGATCCAAATTCCTGGAGTCTACCCACTGATGACAAAAATTCCCAGAAACAGCCTTAATTTGAATTAAAATAAACCCCAATATTCCATTTAAAATCAAATTTATGCTCTATTTTTAATTAATAACATACAACTTTCCTATAAATCTTAATTTGTAAAAGCCTGTCAACTTATTCTTTAATGCAGATCATTTGCTGAATATCTTATCATTAGTGTATCAAAATGCACAACTTTAGGTACACAAAAACTTTGCACACTTCTTTAGTACTAGAACTGTTGAATGTCTGCTTTGTTCCAAAAATGAGCATATCTTCCAGAGCTCTATACAAAGACACTTCCTGTTGTCATAACAACCTTCTGCAGCTTTTTTTTCTGCATGGAAATCTTGTATTTGCTTTTGAGACTATTAGCAAAAATTAAAACTCCAGAAGTTTTAAAGCAGTGATAGCATTTAAAAGCATAGGGGAACAATGATACACGTATGTATGTGTACATACATATACACATTTCCACAAAACTCAAATTTCAATTTGCAATCTTCAGAGAGCGCTCTCTGAAGATATTACTTTGCACAAATTTTTGTCTGGAGGTAACATTTTTATTCTTTATTTTATCCAAAATATGCACTTTTCTAATAATATCTGTGTAAATTCACACTTAGAATATAAATCATTCTAACTTAATCTCTAGAAAAAGCTTCTTATGTTTTGATATGTAAAAAGTTTACTATACAGGTCCATTAATGTATCAGACTTGTCAAATGAAATACTGAATCATCATGAATGTTCCATTAATGCTGTGATCTTATCTATTACAAATAGATACGCTGTTGCAAATGTTTCAGATTCAGATGACAATTAAGCAAGAAACATTAAATATTAATATGTTTTTATTCTTATATTTAAGATAAAATAAGACAGAACATCTTAGCCATTGCACCACACAAAATTACAAACTTGGAATTTTGAATCCTTGGAACCAGGTCACATGAATTTTCACTATTTAAAGTATTTTTAGGATTTAGAGATATCAGTGTGCTCAAATCCTCTTTACGCAAAACTGTGTACCAATGCATGGAAATACACAATGCTTTCCTAAATTTTAAGGATGGGCAATGATGGTGATAAAAGAAAGTGTAAATATTTGTTAAAGATTACCTAATAAGTTAACGACAGAGCTGCTACCAAAGGACATCATATTTAGTCAAGTCTGTAACTTAGAACATACCATTTTCAATTGCCTTCAATAGATGTACTGAATAATTACAATCATGCCCATCATTTTAAGAATAATGCAACATCAATGCAGAAGTTTTTCTCTTGAGATTATTTTAGTGCTAATAGGACAGATTCAGATGAATTCAGAAATGAAGCAAACATCTACCTAACAGAGGTATGTTGAAGCAAGAAATAACAGAATAATTTGATCATTAATACACTTCCCCAGCAGTATTTGTTTCAGGGGAATAGCCCAGACTACTGCAGCAACGCATTGCTATTCACAGACATACCTGCTGGCACTGAAAAGACAAACTCTTTATCAGCAAAGTCTTCAAAGAGATTTGGACATAGAAGGCAAAATTATTTCAATGCTTTAGAAAGTCACTCATTATATGGAAACTAAATCACCAACATCAACTCATTACAAGAGATTTCAAAGTTTCAAACATCCAAATTCCTGAGCGTGCTCTGATTTAATATTCAGATACTTGATTAGCATATGTGACAAGTGAAAATGATTCCTGTGATTTGTATACTCAGTAGATAATATTTTGCTGAATTTACTTAAGACAGACCACTGCAGAGTTACTCGCTGCTTTGTTAACATCTATTCCAGCTAAGATTTTGAGCAGTTCTATATAATTTATATTCATTCCAGCCTAGCCTCATCCAGTTAAGACGTCTTCTGTCACTTTGCAAGGGTGGCTTTAATTTTTTGGTCAATATTGTGTCACATTTTGCCAACTCATTAAGAATATATGTATAAAGTCATTAGTCAGAAACAGCTGAAGAAAGAGAAGAAGCAGTACTAAAGCCCCCCAGATATTCAAGCTAGGTTACCTCTAATCTACAACCCTATATCTTTCCTATTTTTCTCTTAAAATGACATTTTACTGCTACATGGATGACATTTCAAAACAAATGGTCTCCTTCTTGACAATATGAAAGAATTCTGTGAGCCATTTCTGTTATATGTTCCACAGATTTCTGTCACATTCGCACCTTAAAATTTGCACATATGCAGTAGATAGATGAATCTGTGCTTGGAGTTAACTCTGCTTTGTTCACGCACATATTATCACAGTCCCTCATGAATAAAATAGCTCTTCACCAAATATGTACAAGCCAGTCCAGATGCTGGATTGAGAATGAGGCTTACTCTGTTTCTGAAACAGATATTTTAATAAAGTCCATTAAACTGCGCAGCACTGCCACTTTGCCAGGCTCTAACGGATCTTGGAGAGAAGTTCTGAGATGTATTAGCATAGGCCTTACCTCTCTGGGGAATACAATTCACTTCAGTGAGTAACCAGAAGTATGCAGACATCTGTATGAGGATATACAAAAGGAAAAAAATAAAAAAAAATAAAAAAAAAAAGCCCTAAATTCTGGCTTTACAAGAAGAGAAAAGTGCTGTATTCTGTGACTGCATTGAAAAGGTCATGAAAGTCTTTGTGTTGACAATAGAAAGCATTCACTGGTTCTTCATGCTGTCACCAATCACATTCAAGTGAAGGTGAGATAACCCCTTGTGAATAAGGTTTCTGCATTTTAATCCACATTGTCTCTCTGATCAGGATAATATTTGTAACATACAATGGTGCCACAGTACCACAGAAAATATGGAAACATTTCAGAAAATATTTCCAGAAAATGCAATTGATTTCTGATGTGTTAAAAGGATCTTTTTGTCCCCCTGTTATTTGCAAAATATTTATTTTATTTATATTATTTGCTCACTGTGTTGATTTGAGAGATTTGCAGGACTTCAGCAGCTTTTATGAGCAATGATTTAAATGAGTCCTAGAATTGTCAATGTGGAGTCAATAAATCATATGTGATGCACCAAGTGACTGGTAATGAGGGACCTAAATACACTGTCTGTTTGGAAATTTAATGGAATTACATTTTAAACTGAACAGCTGCTAACCTATGAGCTATATAAGGTATTTTAAAATATGTTCCTCATTTACTATTTTTCCCCTCCTTGCCATTTTTCTCATCCACCTCAATCCCTTCCAGGGATCCTTTTCACATCTTCCTGCCCTTAGGGCTTAAGGGAGATCACTCAGTGTTCTGCTTATCCACTTAACTTTTCTTTCTCCACCTGCCATATTTGGAAAGACTGATTCCCACCAGTCAAAAATGATTAAATCACAGAATGATTTGTGTTGGAAGGGACCTACCTTAAAGACCACCTAGTTCCAACAACCCTATCATGGACAGGGACACCTTCCAGTAGACCAGGATGCCCAAAGCCCCACCCAATCTAGCCTTGAGTACTTTCAGGGATAGGGTATTCATAACATTTCTGGGCAACCTGCTCAGTGCCTCACCAATCCCATAATAAATAATTTATTCTTAGTGTTTAATTTAAATCTATTCTCTTTACAACTTGTTCTAGCATAGACTGATTTTCTGATTCACAAAAGAAAAAAGGGATTAAATAACTTGCTTTCCTAAAGTAAGGAAATGCAAAAGCAAACAAACCAAACTAAGTCGCCTTCTGAATTATCAGTCAGTTAACCTGTGAGTACATCAGGATGCTCCAATTTTCATGCTGATCACAAAGCCTTTAACCTCACTGAAAGTACCTTTTATGAAAACAAAATTAGAAATTCTGTTTGTTGAAGTTCAAAGTAGCCTCTCTGTAAAGAGTGAGAAGAGTCACACACATAAAGATAAAAAAAAAATCATCGTTAACGCTTTATATTCATTTCTAATGAGAAGTGACTGCACCTTGCTTTAGTTTAAATTTTTAACAAATTATTTTAGAATGAAAACAGTAGCAGGAACATGCAAGTAGAAAATGTGAATTACATTTTCTTTTGGCTTTCTGGGTCCAGCAGAACTGCCAGTAAACTTTCCAATAGAATAGCAAACACCAGTAGCATTAGGACAATATAGGATGACCTTCTCTACTATTGGATTTTAAAAAGCCCTGAAACAGAATCACCCCAGACTTTACTTAGTGAGAATTGATTTACATCATGGTAGTTTGGTTTCCAGATCAACAGACAGGACTATATCATATGCTGATTCGGATCAATGAAAGCCCATGCTCATCCACTAAGAACTCAATACCCTGGAAAATTTGCATGTCCTATAGATTCTGTTGATTAGTATGGCTAATTAAAATGATGAGAATGTGCTATTGATCTAATTATGAAACATATGCATAATTTGGGATGTGTATGGGATAAAATGTGGTGGCTGTTCTATTACGCCTTTCAAAGACATTCGCATTGCCTTACAAGATAGAGGATTTATAGGAGTGCCACTTTCATTGATGCCAGCTGACACACCGACACAAAAATAAATGGAGTCACTGTCGAAGGGCTCCATTTCTTCTGTTAAGCCAGAGGGAGCTGTGCCTGGAAGACCAGCCAAACAAGAGGGGGTTGGCAGGGTGACTAAAGAAAGAGCACGCTGTGCACCCACCTCCACATCTGTAGCAGAAGCAGGAAGGGATGTGGAGAGGAAAATCTCTGGAGATTTGACAATGAACAGTTACTCAAAACGCTGCAGCTCCAGTGAGGACAGCTTTGAGTTACAGAATAGCACAAGGTCAGAAGCTAAAAGCTTTGTTAAAAGCAAAAATAAGGATGAAGGCTATCGACCCCATCGATCAAAGCACAGTCAGAAAGGGGGTGAAAAAACCCATGGACTGGAACACACTTCTCTATACCCTGCAGAAGTTGGAAACGCCAGCCAAAAGCTCCAGAGGCAGAAGACGACACAGAAGAAAAGCAGTTCCTCTGCATCTGACTTGAGCTTGGTGAGTCAAGGATCATCAAGTTCATTGTCTGTCGTGGAAGAAAAAATTGAAGCTAAACTGAAATTCTCTCAGTTTATTAATGAAGTTACGTTCAGAGTGCTTGATCCCATGAGCTTGAGGTCATATCGAGCTGCAAAACTGAAAAACACCTTTCCATCTGCTGTGAGAAGCCTAGATGACTTACGTATTAAGAGAAAGTCTCCTGAAAGCTGGAAGGAGAATGTTGTAGTTCGGAAAACCCATCAAGAAGTAGACTTAGAGAGTTTGAGAAGTGATGAAGTTGTGGCTGAAGCACGGACACGCAAATTAGAGAAGTCTCTGTCACTGGATACAGGTCCCTCTCTCAAGTCATTTGATAATGGTGCCTCATGCAGAACAAGATCTGGTTTTCCAGTAGAAATTATGATTTCTCAAAGCAAAGAAATGCCACCCACAAAATCTGCATCTCTGCCTAGAAGTACAAGCATGGTGAGCTCTTTCTCAAATTATTTCTTTGGGTCATCCGTGACACATATGCATTAATGTAATTGTTTGAGAAAGTTTCTTTCTGCCTGGGTGGGATTTTACTTTGTACACAAATTTTTGAGGAGTTTGCAACTATGCACGTACTGCTTTTCTATATTCTTTTCTATTTTTTTCTATATTCTTTTCTATGTCTATATTGGATCCAGACCTACTAAAGTGATTTTCAACTTTCAGGCTTCTAGGAACTGTTCAAAATCTTCAGAAACATTCCAGCAGCAAGTATTTATTTATTAGCAAAGAGTTGCAACTAAAGTGAAATCTCACAAAACAAAACAAAACAAAACAAAAAAAAAACCCTTCTTCACTGTAGATATTTGCTGAGGAATTCCAGACAGCTTATAGCATTAAAAAGACAACCTACTTACTTAAATGGAGTTCTGATAGGTAGAAAGTAATTACCAAATCAACAATTATGTGTTCCTACGGTTATAATATTTTCACAACCTGGCCAGGGTAATAAAATTATTTCTATACATTAATCTAAATTTGGAATGGTTGGATGACTTAGCAGAAAAGTAAAATAATTCAACCAAATGAAAGAAAAATCTGAACACATACCAAACCAGAGGAGGGTACACAGCTCAAGACTATGTCATGCTTCTAGACCAAAAAGAAACTATCTTTTCAATAGGCTGAAAAAATCAGGTAAATGTTGAAAAGGGTCATTGACAATGAAAAGTGCGTCTCAGTACTGGGAGGAAATGCTTACTGCAGTCTGTTAAAGGACAGATTACTATGAAAAGACATATGAATGCATCCAAAAATATGCATTTTCCTCACATCTGGGCTATGTCTGGCTTGTGTGTTTTAACCTACATTTTCTCTCAAATGGACACATAGAAGTCATATATTGCCACATGACCACTTTTCCTGACCTCCCTTCTTCTATGTAGATTCACACAACACTGCTTAGAAGTGTGCTCTGCTCTGCCTTGCAAATTGGAGATGACCATCACGCTGCCAATAGTTTCAAAGTGTTTTGTCAAAAAAGATATAAAGAATCCATGGCTAAATTCCCTTGCCAAATATTTGAGAGAAGATATTGGTCATTACTTTTCACCATTTGGAGACAACTGTTAAATACGGTAGTTCTTAAATTCCTCTCCTAAGTTAATTATCATATGAAGCGAACATAGGCACTGTGTTGCTAGCTAAATAAATCATAACAACTTCACACTGATTTTTTTCTTTATCTAAAGATTCCTGAAAACAGCCTGTATGTTTAGTGACACTGTAGAAGAATCACAGGTCAAACTAATTGAACATGAGCACTGAAAGCTAAGTACTAAGCTCTTTAGTCAATTGGGACAACATTTGCTCAGTACATCCAAGAATTCCAACTGCATCATTATAATCCCTCTCCTTCTGATACCAACACTGACTGTTTTCAATTCTGTACACAGCTTCTGTGAAATTGTGACTTAGGCTGCAGTAGTAATAAGTAACACTGCAAATGTATGCAGATAAATATTATTGAATCTTCCAGGATTGGTAAAGTATCTTTACAATATCTCATGAGAGATAGGCAGTCAAATATTCTAAGTCATAAAATCTAATGACCAAAGCAACCCCTTACCCTAACCTCATCTGAAATCATAGACAAAATTAATTTTCCACTGATTCAGTTATCTTAAATATCTTCTCGGTCTCTGCAAGGTTATTTTAGTTTTAAGGAACATAGTAATATTAGTTGCACTAGCAGCAACCAAGCTAGGACAAGATTGAGCTCAGCAAAAAAACCAGTCCAAGTATTTTCCAGCTTCATCAGAGTGCTGAATCCTCTTCTTCATATTTTTGACATTTATAGCACACTCTCAAGATGTTAGAAGCCAAGAAGGCCATGTGTGGTTTCACCTATAGCTAACTTAACACCTCATGTCCCAATAATGTAGCATTGACTCCTTTTCCCACTTCTAAGAGGAATGCAGCAGCTTTGTACTGTAGGAGAGATCAGCATAATGTTTTTAGAGCAGCAGATGTGACATCGTTTTACAAGCAACACTATGAGCAGATGGTGTTTAGAGAGTTCTCCTTGCCTTCTTTAAAACACCTCCGTTGGGTCACTAATGGATCCTTCGTCTAGTCGAACATAGTGCATAAAGCTGTAATGTTCCCAAGATGACGCATATGGTCATTTACAGCTTCTCAGCTCATCAAATACAAATTAGATCAAAATCTTCTTTACAAAGCAAAGACATCTACAAGTCAGTACTCAATAAACTAAGCTATGTATTCAAGACAAGACAGAATAAAAAGTCTGAACTGCTTGACAACAAAAAAAAAAAATATGCTTTCAATGAAATTAAATATCTCACTAAAACTTATAATAATTTTAGAAGTTAAGATTTGTACTAAATACAAATCTTGTACTACCACCATTATCATCCATTTTTAGAGAAGGGAAGCAGCAAGTGACACAGACAGAGCTCTCTGGATGAATGAACAGGCATTATTATGGAGCTGAATTTGTTCAAGGTACTGCACTTGAATTGGGGCAATCCCAGATGTGTGTACAGACCAGGGAAAGAACTCACTGAGAGCAGCCCTGAGAAAAAGGACTTGGAGGTCCTGGTGAACAAAAGCTGGACATGATCCAGCATTATGCACTTGCTGACTGTAAAGCCAACTGTATCCTGGGCTGCAAAAATAGGACAATATCATTTGCTCTTTCCTCTTGAGCCACCATGAGGAGTACTGCATCCAGACCTGAGGTCCCCAGTACAAGAAAGATGTAGAGCTGTTGGAGACAATCCAGAAGAGGACACAGAGATTATCAGAGGGCTGGAGCCCCCCTCCCTTGAAGAAAGGCTGAGGGAGCTGGGATTGTTTAGGTTGGAGAAGAGAAGGCTCTAGAGAGCCTTATGAACTGGGCAAGATTATAAACATGAGGGAAATCAACTTTCTATGTAGTCTAATAGTAATAGGACAAGGGAACATTTTAAACTAAAAGAGGGTCGGTTTAGATTAGACTAGATCCAAATCTACTAATTGCCTTCATTGGAATGGTTACTCAGACAGGGAAAAATGCTGACCACATGTATTTCACATTGATTTTGATATCTCTTGGCACCAGCCACTGGAAAGCAGCACTGGCAATCAAGATGTTCAGCATTCATTTTCCAGAAATTTGTGTTAATATGACTTTTCCCCCTCCTTTGAGTTTGAAAATCACTTCTCAATTGCACACTCTATCTTTGTGTGCCTCTACAAAGAAACAGCACTTTCAGAGTAATGGAAGTTATAACAGGCTCATAACAATTACTATTAGCAGAGATTCCTGAAAATCACAAAGCCAAACAAGAGAAGGCAAAAGAGTGAGAAGTAGAAATAAAAAGCAATAGATCTCTTTTCTCTGGCCCAGGTTTTGTCTAACAACCTTTATGTGTAATTTGTGATAATGAGTTTTGAAGGTATTACAAATAATTTTTTCTTTCCTGCCTTCAAAGATCAGCTGCTACTTATCACATACATGAACAGACTTTTCACCCTGACATAACATAGCTTTGGTATATCACAGAAGCAAAAGAACTCAGCATGCAAAGGATCTCTCCCACAGGTAGATACAGTAATTAACACAACCACTTTGGATTGGTGAACATAGTGAAAACCCATGGATACTACCAAGAGAATGTTCAAGTGCAAGGCAATGCTGAAAAGCTGCTCTGACATATTTTCTACTTGTAATTAATATTTCTGCCCCATTTGTTATGTGGCTTTTAGTTCTGTTAAAATTCCAATCACTGATGTACTGCAGTTAATGAAAACACAGATATAACACTGCCCTTCTCCCTAGCATGCTATAACATCACCTGAGTAAAACAAATATTCTCTTCCAAATATGAACCCTGCACAGCATGCATGTTGAGGACAAAATACAGGGAATCAGTATGTTTGTCTACCAAAGATGCAATTGAAATATTCTGTTTTCTCTGTAGGTCTTGATAGTCTGTGTGTTTTTTGACATACAGTGAGAATGACAAATTTCAAGAGTAGACACCTTTTTATGTGATAAAGGATGGATCATTTTATATTAGATGTGGTCCTCACTGAAATGTAACCTACCTGCCCCAGCACTGTGCACTTGTGCCTCAGAATACTGCAAAATGCATACACTCACATCAGTAAAGATGGTAAAGAATTGGTCTCCATTTGGGAAGATGCTTTATATTTGTTGAATATATATATTTTCAAGAAGCTCTGCGAAAACTGAATTTTCAAAGACCAGCTCAGACATTTGTTTCAACTGCCTCCTCTTTGAAAAGAAGCTTTAATTTGACCTTATCAAATGAAATGAAATTCAGAGCCAGGAGTTGTAGATGACAGGAAAACATGCCTTGAAGTTAAGAAAGAAGCAGTAGATTCCATAAATCATGGCTTTAAAAGGCTCCCAGCACCCATTTTAGAAAAAATACTAAAAGACTAAAAATGATTTGAAAAAGAACTGCTGAAGAGGTAATTTATAATATTTAGTCGTAAGTGGGGTCTTAGTCAGACTAGTAATATTTAATATTAGCAAGAAAATCAATTTATTTGAGATATCTCTGTCATTGATATTCAGAGAGTAAATAACACATGCAATTCTGCTCATTTGTCCGATTTGAAAGTACATTACTGCACTTGTACTCTTGTGTAATGATCTTGAGAAGATGCTTATGAAATTTCCAGAATGCTGACTTCTGACAATAATCAGGCACTTAATGTGTTTAAAAGGTTTCCCATTTCTGAAAATCCGCCCTGTTGGGAAAGCCTTCAAGTCTTCTAGCCTGTGGATTGCAGGCTGTGTAGCCCTCTGTTGGCCAACAGCTCCTAATTTCTGACAGTAAATTCAATGCCTGCAAGGATAAACTAAAAATTAATCTAATGCACACCTGCATTAGTTGAGCTTATGAGCACTAATATTTGATGTTATCTAGGCAAGAATGATCAGTTATATAGCAGTGTCTGTCTCCTGCTCAGATAAGGAGAGCATTTAAAACAAAAGAAAATGAGGAATAAATACTAGGCTTGTTCATATAGCAACTATTTTTATGCTAGAAATAAAGATATATTTGCCCTAAAGAAAATCTATTCCCTAGATAACTGTAGTAACATAACCTTGCTACATGAATATGGGTAAAATGAGCAGCTGTTGAGAATTCAAAAACTAGTTCACAACCATTTATTTCTACAGCAGCCAGCTAGACCTTACACCACTTTCTTTGCTGAGCTCTGTGCTGTGAACTCACAGAATGTACTAGACATATCCTATTCCTGGAGACTCAAAGCTGAATCATAGTCTCAGAAAACTGGGACTGCCTGTAAACCATCAGTAGGAACCAACATAGCAATGGCCAGAGGAACTTGGGCTGGGGAGAGAATACTGTCTGGGACTGGAGGGCATTTGAAGGCCACAATGGTTCTGGATGCCAGGGGCAGGGCACAGCACTGGAAATCTTCCAGCTGCTAGGAAGCAGCTGTTACCACACTGAAGCTGCAGCAGGGTTCATTTCCATATCCCCATGGCTGGGTCCTGCCGAGCCAGGCCCAGCCCACACACTATCCAGCCCAGCCCTGTTCCCAGGGAGATAGGCGTATAGTACTGGGGCTACCATAGTGCACCCTGGTCACTCTCCTCTTTGATGGGGTGCTGGGGCACACACTGGCTATCAGGGCCACTCAGTGTCACCAGAATCTCCTGAAAGACCCAGGAATTGCAATAACCTGACGGCAACCAGGCAGGGAAACACAGGATGGATGGGGACACTGCACTGCTGCCACTCACACAGAGCTCATCTCTGAACAGCAATGAAAGCTAAAATACTGCCCAGTACACAACGGGTTATCACAAGGAGGAATAGTGGATGTCCCTGTTAAGTACAGGGGAGTTGGACTAGATGACATTTAAAGGTCCTTATCAACTCAAACAGTTCTATGATTCTATGAAACAAAATTGTGACACTGCAAAGAGAACAAAACCAGAGTTACCCAGTCATTACTGGGAATTTAAATGGGAAAACAAATTGTTAATAAAACTGCTAAATTTTCTTCATGGATGCCTACAGTTAACATTAAAACACAAAAAGGATCTTAATTTGCCTTACATATGTCTTCCTTCTTCACTTTTCAATATTTTGAGGGTTTCTCTTGCTTCTTATTTGACTGTTATAGTAAACATAAAATGGACGCTAAGCCTGGCAGCAAAGTTACATGATGTAAGGGTTCAGTTCATTACAATCAATGCAGTTAATTAAAAATACAGTCAAAAGAGAAACAGTGATGAGAACTGGAACACAATAAATAATTAAAACAAAATTAGTTTGTCTCTTTTTATGAGCCAAACTCAGTCCCCTGTAAGAACAAAATGACTTTTACCTCATTCGCAGCAATAACAGCAAACTCGATAGAACTGTTGATTCTTGTTGCAGTGCTACCTATGCTAAGTTCAGAAGCCCTAAATTCCACCTTCACAAACATGAAGTCTTTTAATTATTCCAACAAAATATGAAACATTCCCTTATTGTTGCAGGGAAGCTGTTGGCAAATAATTATTTAAATGTTTATTTCTGTGGGGATTAGTCAAAGGAGAAAGGACCAATACTGATCCCCTCTCAAGCAACTGGCAGTTTATTTGTACCTTGCCTGTAGCCATCCTGGAGCATAGGCACTAACACTGTAGGAAGAAGCCTGGAAAGGAAGGGGGCCTTGTTTCTCAAGCACCAGGCATTCAGAACAGATGCTGGGCACAAACAGCTAATATTTCATTTCTGAGCTCAAGTCTTCAGGACTCAGTTTTACAGGTTATTGTGTCTCTGTCTGATATTACCACAGCAGAGTTACTCCTCTATATATTGCGCATTGACAGCTGTGGTTGGTTTCCTGCTTTTCTTGTATTCATTCACATCTTAAATGTTCCTTCCTTCCTTGAAGGATATAAATCTCTCCCCTGTGTTGGGAAATGTTAGTGACAGGATGATGAGAAGAAAGTTTCAGATTTCATTTCCTCAATGCACAAAATTTCCAGTTCTTACAGAAGGAAGAAACAAATGAGCCCTTCTAGATGAGTCACTATTTAATAATGTAATAATTAGTTAAGTATAATGACAACCAGGCATTATGTATTTTCCACTCTTATTAGACCTCTATCATCAGAAGAAAAACAACAGGTAACTCTTCTAGTAATTCAGCTATTTTAGTGCCAGAGATCAATACTTTGATTCTTGCAGTTCTCAAAGATATGAAGCCTAATAGCAATAATAAATACTAGCATGTGTCCTCAAAGCTGTAGTGGAATTTTACAAAGGTGTAAAATCCAAAAACAAATGTTAGATCCTTATTTTCTGTTGAACATTTAAGACAACAGGTGTTCCTATGACGATTGTTGCTTTGTGTAGTAACAGCTTTTTTTCTAGATATGCACTGTTGCAAAATATAGGTAAAACTGGTCATGGATTTATAGGGCTCGCCACCATATGTGAGATTAGTAAAATGTTTTCTCTGATGGTAAAAGCTGGAGAAAGCCTAATGCTGTTTTTTCTTACAATTATCCACACTGGTTTACTGTATAACTTTGAGTAAACTTGGAATTGTATCCCTTTCACCAGCAGTAAAATTAGAATTAATCATAAAAAAAATCCATGTTACTTTGCGTAATGTTTTGACTTCCTCACATAAAATTGACTGTTGCAGAAATACACCTTGGAATGTCAGATGTTGAATATCTCAGAATTATCAGTTACTTCCCTTATTAGCATAGCTGGAGGAGTCCTTATGCTAATATACACAGGAAAAAAAATCCAATACCCCTGCAGAGTTTGTAGAACGCTGTAGAATCATAAAATATCCTGAGTTGAAGGGAGCCATCACGAGAGGGAATGGCCACAAGTTGCGCCAGGGAAGATTAAGATTAAATTTGAGGAAAAATTTTTTCTCTGAGAGAGTGGTCAGGCACTGGGATGGCCTGCCTAGAGAGGTGGTTGAGGCACCATCCCTAGTGCTGTTCAAGAAGCATTTAGATGAGGTGCTAAGGGACTTGATTTAGTAGCTTAGTGGGTAGGGATGGTGATAGGAGGATGGTTGGACTAGATGATCTTGTAGGTCCTTTCCAACCTAATGTATCTATGAATCTATGAATCTTGTGATTCCACACAGGATTACCTGAAAATTAAACCAAATGCCCAAGAATGCTGTCTAAATGCTTTTTGATCTCCAGGAGGCATGGTTCTAAGATCACTCTCCAGTACTATGACCATTGGCGGAAAGGTTCTATCTCTATTCTCATACCACCAACATCTGTTTCTGATGTCATGGGCCAACAAACTAAAATAAGAGGCATTACTTTCAGAGGAGCTCTCATAATTCCAGAGTGGTATACGGGTATCAAAAATTAAATCGAGCCATTTTACCATCAATAATGAACTGTCAAATATTTCCTTCAAAAATCCAGGTCTTCCTTGGACTTCTGTATTGGCACGTTATGATTTATCCAAGACATGTGAATGGCAGGCTAGTTGGATATTTCTGAAGTTTCTCTGAGTGCTGTTTTTCCCTGCCCTCAAACACTTCCTCAGTTGTCTTACATCCATCCATTTAACAATTCTTCCACAAAACAAATGACTCAACATGTTTTCCATGATAATGGAATATGGTAGCCTGGCTCAACAGAACATCGTTTTCCTTCTTCTGTCTGAACTCTTTGCCTTCCATTGTTTATAAATGTTATGTCCTGATAACAACGTTTCTGAACACCACCCAAAGCTCATAATCTGACATCAAACTTAAAATAATCATATTCTCTTTGCCTCCTATTTACTGATCTATTTGTCTTCTACTACTTCACTCACTTGGCCTCTGTTACCGTCCTGTTTTTCAAGGACATAAATAACTTGATGCTTTCAGATTCTCCCAAAGAATTTGCAAAATACTCTGACTGTTTATGTAATTATCTTTATGTTAGATCTAATTCAACACAGCTCTTGTCTGATACTGTTTACCCTTATTCTTGTTTCCCTCAGCATTTCGAATTCTCAGCTTTATCTACAGTATCATTGCACTGTCAACCCCTGAAAATCCATGCAATGACTTTCATGACACAGCAAATTTAGATGTCTTATTTAAGGTTTGTCCCAAATCTTTCAGCAGCTGGTGATGTTTGCTCTAGCCACAACCCAGCTCACAGCTTCTCTGAACTGAAGGCCAATGCAGTTCAGGCAGAGCCCAATCACTATATTTGCACTTTCCTTTTATAGCTCAAAGTTAAAAATATCTTGTGTTTTTATGTCAAGTATAGTGCTCAACCCTCTGTAATACAATTTTACAGCTAAATTACTGTGTCTGGATTAACTGTGAACTGCTTACTTCAGAACAAGTGCAGCAGACCTTACTACTATGGGAAATAAATCTACTTACTGATTATGCTGTTTCAGTAAAATGTACCATAAAAATATTTTTTTTATTTTTTTCATTGTCTTCTGAATTAAAAAAAAAAATAATGGATCTAGTTGACCTGTTCACAACTCTGATTTCTGCTCTATTCTGTACTTTTTATTTAGAGCTGCTACAGTGGAGTACAGCACTCCAAATAAATTCTGTTTTGTCATTTCCACTATTTCCACTTAACAAATATATAAAAACTTAAGCAACTGCTATGTTTCTGCATTATATTAACAGCTTGCCTCTCAAAACATAAAATGAACAAAGAAAACCAAAAAACTAAAAGCCACTACACACACACACAATAGAAAAATAATGGAAAAAAAAAAAAACAAAAAAAAAAAACAGTCAAAGCTTTTCATACACTTGGCACAAAAACCTGGAATTATCTATCACTGGGTTTTCATTGATTACCTTATTTTTGGAAAAATATGCTTCCAGGGTCATGACAAATATTGAAATTATGAAAGACTAACGATTTTTGTGTGGTTTATTATCAGTATATAACACGTGTCTGCTGTGGAACTTCTCATTACTCAGATGTGAAGTCGAAAGCAAAAAGATGGTCAGCGCAGCAATCTGGTAAGCCCACAGCAATCCTCACATGTTCAACTCATAAAACCGGATGCAGATTGTCCCAAACCTCTGCTGCTAGGCACCACCTGCCCTTCTCATCAGCAATGAGCACTGCAGTGATAAATAGGTAAATTTTCAGAACAACCTACACATATTCTTTTATTGCTGATGATAAAGAATGTTAACAATTTCCTTTGGTTAAAAATAGCCTGCTCCTATTGGTTATTAATAGTTTAGCCAGCATTGATTTGAAACATCTTGATAAACATTCATAACTTCAAAGCCTTATATTTGATCATTTATTTAACTAAACTACTTAGCATAGACGTAAGAATGACTTCAAAGCAACAGCTTGTTTAAAACTCCATCTGAGTAAGTTAATAATTAGATGTGACTTGATATCTTTTGGAATAACTGGTTTAAAAATATTCCAGAAATCCTTGCTGCTTTTATTTTTTTTAATTTTAATGTCATAACTTCATTCCATTTGCTTCTGCTGAAAAAAGAAACAAAAAGGTCTCTTCATTTTATGCAGAGGCCTTACTTTACCCTGTTTCTACTTTTATGTTTCTTTTTATTTTAAGATGGAATTAATTTCTCAAGAATTCTGAATAGAATTTTGGTAGTTATTCCTTAGTAGTGTTTTGCCTTCAAGCTGTTTATCTGATTACACAGTTCTACGATTTATTTTTACATTTTCTCCCTAACTCTGCTTTTCCTTTTATATTAGCCACATATTTAAACAGGGAAAATGTACGTCCTCCTTTGCCAGATATTTAATTTCAGTCAAATTTCCATGTTCCTTTGCCTACATACAGCTCTCCAGGAATCCTGATATCAGGTTGAATATTATGAAAAATTTCATCTCCAAAACAGTGGTCATGTGCTGGAAAAGGCCACCCATGGAGATGGTTGAGTCACCAACCTTGGAGATATTTAAGAAATGTTAAGGTGTTGTACTAAAAGACATGATTTAGTGGGAAAATATGGGTGGTAAGTGATTGGTTGGACTGGATAATCTTGAAGGTCTTTTCCAACTTTGATGATTCTACAATTCTATGTCTTGCCAGATTCCAGTTTGCATTCTGTCTTCTACTGCTCCCTTACCATTTGTTAAATGAAAGACTGTCTGTTCCAGAAAAAAAGCTACACTTCCATCCTTTGTCTGAACAGAGAGGAATGGGAACTAAAAGGACACACCCAAGAGGCAGTGGCTGCAAGATTCTCAGGAACCTGTTTCATTTTATGCTGATAAAAAAAGACTATAACAATTCATTTCTCAATCTGGGTCTCGCATAGCCATAGCAGACTTGGGGGAGGAATTAAAAGTATTATTTTCCTAAGTTCTACAAATATAAGCACTGTACTATTTAAATCCCTATTCACACTACAAGCTTTGTGCTCTAGCCAACGTACCCCAAAGGAGGTTTAAGAGAGCACCTGTAACAGCCTTTGAAAGGTACTTAATTTAATACAACATGATCCTTTCTTTTTAAAAAAGAAGTATGGAGCTATACAATGCAATCGTAGTAAAACAATTTTTCATTGAATATAGACTAGATCAACAGCTCTCAAAAGGGTTGTTTCAAAATTGTATTAAACCTTTTCATTTCACTTTTAAAATAATTATTAATACATGGATAACACAAGAGTTGACAGTGTGGCAAATATTATAATCTTAATGAGATTAGAGCAAAATTATCTCATTTTTAATTTTTGGAAAACAATATTAGTATTATCAGTGATAAAATTATACCCCTATGTGTAAGAAGAAAAGTTAATAATTTTGGATTAAGAGACTATAAAACAGACCATGGAGAATCAAGGAGAATTGACTATATAGCTAAAAAGAAGCTACCATAACTATGGATATAAAAACAGAAGGATAGAAGTGTTAAATAACTATCTTCACATTTGTGCATAGAATAACAAGTTCATTATTAGAAAGTATGACAAAAAAGGGTCTTCAATATCATGGGTGATATTGAAGAACTACGCAAGACTTATCCAGCACCAGAAGAAATTTGCATGTGGAAACAGGTACAAAAAGAACACACTTCACAGTCCCTCCAGCCACAGAAGCAGGGCTGACTGTTGTGTAAATACCCATCTCTTCCTTCTCAAAGGTGTCTTAAAGTTATCATTATAATTATACAAGGAGATTGCATTTGCCATATTTGCTAGGTCCTGGGGAGCTCTGTAAAGAATCAAGGAGCTCCTGTTAGAATCAAGAAGTCAGAAAGAACTAAGAAAGAAATTTTGCTGTTTTAAAAAACATGCTATGAAAACTAAATTATAGGAGTAAGTGGTCAAAAAGATTAACAAAAATGAAAGGTGAATTATAGGTTAACAAAATGACTAGGGTCACACTATAGCAATAATATAGGAAAAACCTATGAGTGAAGGAAAAAGCTCTTAAGGACAACAAGAATACCTGGAAAAAATCAAGAGATGATTGATTTGAAAGAGAACTAACCAAGTTGGGTGAATGTACGACAAGGCAAAGTTCAGTGCTGACAAATCCAACTGCACTTGGTGCCAAAGGGTCTAAATTCATAGGAGGGTGAAGAGGGGAGAAAGAGGAGGGAACTGAACAATCAATCAATCGATCGATCGATAAATAACACATGAAAAACCCTATAGGAACATTTGCTGAACATTGCTGCTCAAAAATGTAAGAATAACTCTAACTTCTTTGACTACATCATTCCAGTCTAGTGAACTGAAAAGACTTCTCATCTTCATTTTGTCAACACCAGACAGAGCCAGAAAACATTTAGAAAAGGAACAAAAGGTAGTTATCTTCTTTAGAAAGAGATATCAAAAAAGAATGGATTAAGTTTAGGAGAAACGTATTAAAAAAAAAAACCAGGGGTATTGAAATTGATTTTCAGCTGCTACCATTTCTACTTTCACAGTGTGAGAATGAAACACTCAAATTACACAGAAAAGCAACACATTCAAAAAATTATCTAACAAGTGCTTTTAAAACAGAGTAAATTGTATAGGGAGCTCATTGTCTCAAAACAATCTGAAGGTATTTCAGATTTATCCTACTGGTAGTAGGACTCAGAGTAAAGTTAGACATACATCTGAAGGCATATAGATCCTCAGACAACAATTACAAACCAGGCTCTACCTGACAGGTGTTACAAAGTTAGTAGCAACTTCCAGAATATTTCATAATTATTCAATGGGTCATTTAATCCATTTTCTTGTGAAAAGTAGGGATAAGACCCTTGATTTTGATGCTGGGTATCTATTAGCCATACATTTCAAAACATCTCTGGAGATCACTGACATGGAAGACTTGCAGAATGCTTTGGTCATCACGAACCCAGAGAGAGCACTATACATTGGTATATTATACACTTTTGCAGGACTATTGTAGCTCTGAAAACATTGTAAACATACAAGTTTTTGAGGGTGAAAGAGTTTCTACTGGGCCAAAAAATGTATCTGACAAAAGAAATCAACAACCAAAGCAGCCTCTTTGTGTTTAAAATTTTGTTTCTTCTGAATAAAGTTTCAGCAACATTATGAATTTTATGTTTGCTTCTCAAAACATACCAACTGGTGTAATAAAATGTATTAATTCTCCCTATAAAACTTGACTCCCTCATTTCATATCTGCCAGTTATTGCTCTAAAGCTTCATTTTCTAAAAGAATGACCTGACAGTATGAAATATTTCTTTCCAAGGGCTCATTTGGCTCTGTACTCATAGCCAAGCTGCCAGACTGACTTCATTGCAGTGTAGAGGGAGCTGATCCTTGCAGCCCTTCCTAGCGATGTCTGAAGTACAGGCTTACAGGCAAATCCTTGTTATCCCTTTTGGTTTAAGAGAGGGGAGAGTGATGTCATCCTCTCCCTGATAAATACTGGAAGTTAATATGAACTCTCTAACCCAAAGGAATATGCCTGTTGGATGAAACTCTGGAAGCAATTGAATCAAATGTAAAAAATCACACACAGACCAATAGAGCCAAAATTTTGTTCGATAAATTCAGACCATTCGCCTTGTTGAAAAAGGACATCAGAGGATGGCCATTCTCTGACAAGCTCTGTCATTATCCTATAGCATATATGAAAAATAAAACATTTACAATATGTTGATTATAATTATGTAGTGATGCTTATATTATACATTCAAATTTCTTTTTTGACTGCTAAGCACATTCTTAAGTTCTCTACATACACTCCCTTTTCCTGTCTTAAAAGTCTATCTCCCTTTTATCTTATGCTTCATGTGATTTTTTTTGGTTCAGTGGATCCATTATTCTATCACACTGATGACAATACATCTTTCTTGATTTTCTTCCCCCAGTATATAATGTTTACACTGTTAAAAGGAGAAATGTAAACACTTATGAGAGATGATAGTACTCTAATTTGGGGGGGTTGCATTCTCACTGTGAATCTTTTCTGAACATCGAGAAAATTATTTTAAGAAAATACCCTTATATGCTGAGTAGTTGCTTATCTATTTTGATGCTCACTGGTCTGCACGTCACACATTTTATCAGACTAACTCATTTCTCAAACAGTTTTTTAGTACCAAAATTCCATCTACTTTGCTGTAAGCATTTGCTAAATGCATAGCTTTTCTTTATTTATTTCTGCTTGAGATTCATTTCTCTATTCTCACACCAAAGATCACTACAAGTATTCAAGTACTTTCAGTTTAATTTATATCTAATTCAATGCCCTGTTTCATTGTCATAGTCAAACATAAGTGTTTTACAAATATGACACTCCCTCTAATATTTCACTGAGTTCACCTCCATTTGTCTCTGAAGATTTCAGTCCTTGCTCCTCCTTTTCTTCTCTGCATATTTGCAATACAGGGCAAAGGTGTTTACAAACTTTGTTAAAGAAAGTCTCTTCACAAAGGGACTAAAGCACACATTCATCTTCCAGCTAGTCTTGTTGTCACACAAAGAATTTGTTGAAAAGCAAGATTTGGAAAGCTAGGTGAAATGAGTCTTGAACCACAACAAAGTCTTCCCTCTTCGATTAAAAAAAAAAAAAATCAATTTAAATTGAAAACAAAACCTTTAACAGATGCTAAATATACTTCAGTCTATAGAGCTTAGCAAGATGAATCTTTGTAACTTATTTTTTTTTCCTGGTCTTCTTTCTTCATTGCAGTAGTAATGTAGTTTTCATAACTTAAATAGGATTAGGATTGCAATAGTCATTGCATGCTACATAAATACGAAGGAAGAAATGATAACATTTATAGCACAGGTATACTGTAAGTTACAGGATGGATTGAGGTTTAGGCTGCAAGATCCCAAATGCAAGTACAGTATTTTTATAATAGCAGAGTACAAGAGGCTTCCTGAGGAAATGTAAATTAGGCAAAGGAATTGAACTCGTCATCCCCTCTACTGCTTCAAACACTGTCTCCTGACTTCTTGAAAGATTTCTTTCCTTCTTTCAACCTTGACTGTAAAGCCTGCATATGGTGCACTATTTATAGAACATTGTTTAATTCATTAGAGTCCCACTCAAACATTCCTAGTTTCTCCAAATCTATACAATACTTTTGAGTCTCTGCAAGTGGCTCTTTGTTTGCATTCACACATTTGTCCTTTCCATGTGCAAACCTGCCATTTTCCTAGTAGTGATGGACATAACACAGTTACATAGGTGTTTCTGAAATTACAACCACCAAGAAAAAGCACCCTCAGAATAGCAATTCTGACAGTGATTTTCTGTTGATGTCAGGTGAAAGAGAGCAGTTCTGTAATGGCTCAGAGGCTCCACTGCTCAGGAAAGGCCAGAGCCTCTCTATTCCTGACCTACCCTTGCCAGGTATTCATCAGAAAACCATTAGCCCAGCAAAGCATTGTTAAGACAATAATGCTTCCTTCACAAATTTCATCAGCACAACACAGCATTTTTGCAGGTGTAGGCTGTCATTATTTGATACCTCCCATTCTTTTCTTCTCTATAGCCTTTTAGTAGTCTCTCCTTATGTTTCATTCCCCTTTTCTTTTCTCTCTGGCAGCCACCTGAGATGCAAACAGAAGACTGATCTCAGTCAATAGTGCTGCTTCACATATGGTCTGTGGCTCAGAAATCATTAGGGGTCACAAAAGAGAACAGCCTGTATTAAGTGTCTGCCAAACAACAAGAAATCAAACAACTTCCCTGATGTGGGGAAAAATTTTTTGTTGAGTTAAACAATGACGCAAGCATTAGGAAAGAAAGAATCACGTTGAATAAAAGAAAAAGACACTCTTTTCAGTTGTGAAAGTTTATCATGATTTCAGTTAGATAAACTGTAAGATAAAAATATGGAAACATTTTAGGTCTGTTTATGGTTTTATCCATTCATTCATAATTTTACTATGTAATTAATTTTCTTATTTAGGGCAATCACTCAACTGGCTGTGTCTGTTTAACAGCACATAACAGAGAACTCACAGAAGGAAATTTCCTTGCCTTTGCAAAAGAAAATATCTAAGAAGATGCAGAATGTCAGAACTCCATACAAGCACACAATCAGACATTTACAACATTCTTAGTAGTTTCATAAATCTAGAATATCTGAAAGTAACGGTTTACATTATTCCAAAAATGCCACAGTCCTAAATTACAGTGAACTTCATTACCTGAAGATCCCCTCCTTTGATGCTATTGTAAATTTGCTTACTGATTACACATATCAAAATTAGTGACAGGTTTTTGTTTGTTTGTTTCTTTTTAAGCATACTGGAAATAGATGTTCTTTAAATAGAATGAAAGCTCCTTCCCTGTTGCACTCACAGAGCACTGAAAATATTGCTCTGGAAGAGACAGACATGGCACTGCCTCTCAGACACTTCATCTTCACCCTATCATTTCTTTTTTCACTCTAAAAGAAGCCAATCAGATATGACCACAAACAGTCACTTGTCCTTTGCCTATGTTTAGCAATACAGGGAAGCCTTTTTCTTCTTGGTGAAGCTGCTATAATGAATGTAATAAAGATCAAACTAATGAGATTCTATGGCACTTAAACAATAATCAGTAGAAGCGGATGAGAAATGCTATCCTTTGTGTAATTATCACAACTGCCCTACAGAGGCCTTGCACAGAGTCCATTCTTTATAGCACAGTTCCATTGGGGGTTATCCATTTTTGCTAATTCCAGGAAGTGTAAGAACCTAATTTGTACAGTTTATTTTTCTTTGAGCTCCTTCATCTCTTCGTAAAGTAGTGGTTGAAGCAGAATAATCTTTTTACTTCTTTTTTTTTTCTAAAAAAAAGAAAAAATTGTGAACTCTCCTCCCTATTTTTCAGAAATCTGTAAATTCAGTCCTTTCCAACAAGATCTGCCTGGCATAACAGTCCTTCCTGCTTCATTCATTAAAAATAGCAATGCAGCAACATGGATATATCCTTTGGGATTCAACATTAAATGCAGACTCCTGCATCCAGGGCTGACTTACATTTGTGTAGCTCTTTTGAAGTCTCCTGGCACACCACCACAGCTGTCCCTTGTAGTAGGCATTTGAATTGATTAATATGCTTGCTCCTTTTTTATTCCCCCCCTGCTCTAAGGGCTGTACCTTGAAAGATTTACTGCACTCCAGAGAGTGAGGAACTCTGTGGATGCCCTGAAGACAACCTAACTGCTGAATCAAAACATCCCATGAGGATGTGAGCTTTGAACTTTGCTTTCAAGATTTAAATTCTCTATTTCTCAGCATATGTGTAACAGATTGTCAGAAAACAATCTCCTAATCAGATGCATGTAGACAAGTAGGGGAAGAGAGAAGAACAGTACCTTTAAAATATTGTCTGCTGAAAATCTGACAGTAAATCTACAGTCCAGCAAGTAATTAAACATACATATAGTCACACCAAAATCACTAGGGCTGCTCACATACTCAGTTATACATATAACAATTTGCAGTGGTGGGATTTGGCAATGAGAATCTAAAATAACAAAAGAGAAATGTTTAGCAACACAAACCACGTTGAGTCACCAACAGAACAATGCTACATTTGCAGACTATATGCAGTGGTGTTGGTATTCCGGACCAAAGACATAAATCAAAATTCCTTATCTCATTAGGTGTGGGCCTCAGTGTTTTATTTTGCAGTATCTAGTGGCATTAACATATTTTAGGACTATCAAAGAGAAGATTCTTCAAGGATCTCTGGTTGCTAGGAGACTGGTACTTCAGTCCTGCAAATCTTCCACACTGCAAAGAGCAAACTGGCAATAATAAGGTTTTCTTGCCAGACAGCACTCAAAAAACTGAAGTTTATAGCTCATTGTTTAAAAATTTTGATCTAGACTTGAATTTGTAAAACATGAAAATCTAAGAGTTTTTGGATTTTTGGAAGCAGGTATTTTATCTTGTATGTATTACATACTATCCTTACACCCCTCTTTAATCAATACATTGGTTGTCCAGAACACTGAAACTTAGTTCCAGTGTCCTGGCTGATTTCAGCCAGTGTATAAAGCACTGAGTTTCTTTCAGACAGTTCAGAGCAAGAGGCTTGCTATCCCAAGGCCTGCTGTCTCCATTCCTATATGCACAGAACATGACCTGAGAAGCCTCAAGCCAGCATCTTCATTCCCTGCATCTCGCCATGCATTTTTGGCCTCCTATGTTGCAGTTACAGCAAGAAGTTTGAAGCTGTCTCCTGGGCACATAAACATCTCAAGATATACACACAGTGACAGGAACGCTATCTTGGAAGTTGTGACAGTATTTCCTAATTTTAACTTTGTTGAAGAAATATCCCATCTCCTCTAAACCAGCATCACAGTGTTTGAGAAGGTGTGGTAAGAATCTCAGACATCACCCAGGGCTGCAATTTGAAGGCCTTTAGATTTCTTTATTCTTTGTGACTCAAGAGATATGCAAAACACAAGAACACACCATTTTCAGTGAACTACCACCATGCTCAGCAAATGGGTTTGTGCTTTTCTGATTGGTTGGCTTTAGTACTGTTTAAATAGATGTATGCTACAAAAGTATTCCCCTATTAAGAACTGGGTCTGTTTTTTCACTCAGGGCTTTTCAGTTGCTCAGTGTAAAATCACTATTAAATCACAATCTTTACTCCACTGGAATCAGCCTTCTCATGGATTTTGACCCTGATTCTGTTTAACTGCGGATGTTCTCATTTCTTATAATGCACCTGAGTAGGATAATGTTCTGATTGGATCCTTCACTGTCCTCATCTGACATCACTGCCAATCTCTTTTTTCCTTCATGTGACAGTAAGGGTATATGAAAGATGGTGTTCATGAAGAGATAAGGGGAAAGGGAGAGGGAAAAAGGACAGAACATCAGCTGATGTCGAAGTAGGGTAGACTGCCATCACTTTCAAGAAAACTAAGAATTCCCCCAGAATCTTCCAGCAGTCTTCTACTTACTCTGTAATGATTCAAACATGGTTTATAATTATAAGCCTAAAAGCTTATATGTTTTATGAAATTTTATACCCTAAATGCTGCATTTGTCCCCCACTGTGGTACACTTATATAGTAATAGTAGCAAAGAACATGGCTGAATCATTGACAAATTCAACCTTAGGCATCTTCTTTTATTTGCCTTGACAACTAGACTATTGAATTTCAACAGGATGAAAATCTAAAAATAGCACTATGTGAAGGAAGACTGCAAGCAAAGCCACTAGATAATACAGGCTCAATGCTCCTGTGAAATACGACACGTGCAGAAGCCAGATGTAATTTTAACAATACAGCTTTCTTTTCGACAAAGGAATCTCCAGAGTCTGATTTAATGTCTCCACAGTAAAGCCTAACAATTTCACATTTTGTGTAGGAGGAAGAACAGACTTCTTTAAACTTGCAGAAAGGAACCCCTGAAAAGAACGTTAATGCAAATCGCAGTGAATATAAAAAGAAAAGACCTCTTATGACCCTATAGCAATTAAAACATTATCTAAGTCCAGCACAGAGGTCTCCTTATATTTCAAATTATTACAATGACACGACTGGAATCAGCAATACTAACACAGACCTATAACACTGTGGCTCTGCAGAAACCCAAATCATTGCAGTTAAGGAAGTATTTTGCCTTATTTACTCAGACAATATTGTACTAAGAATATGCCTTATTATGCAGGACTGTAGAAAGAAGACAAAAGGAGCTTTTCTTACCTTCACACTGTGCCTAAAAAGGGACAAAGATGTCTTTTAAGTACTTAGCAAATCAGGTAGAGACTTGGGAGCTTAAGGTTCAAGTATCTTTTACCTTATAACATCAGCATCTGATCTTGGGATTCCCAAAAGGAGCTAAAATTGTCTATGAAACAGATTCCTCTCTAAGCCCCACCATACTTTGAATGTATTTTAATGATAATTAATATCTAGTATCTTGAGGTTCTGAAAAGTATATACAAATTAAATACATATCTGTTTTAAATGAATATTAGTCTCTCAAAGTCTCTCAACCTCCAGATAAATAGCAGAACACACTTTATAACTTTAATAGCAAGGGACTGAGGAACACAACTTTTATGCTGGTTTTACATGTACCTCAACATCACTGGAGTCCAAATGTACAGAAGAGATTTTGACACAAAACATCTGTGCAACAAGTAATCCAGTGTCAACCAACAGCACTTCACTGAATATGACCTGCTCTTTTCTTCATTATAGTTATATTTTCCTGGCACATAAGTTAACTGGTGTCTAGAACCTATTCCTCTGATTTAAGTAACATCCTAATGGTCTGCTGTGGATTTGGGAACATTTTTCTTTTTTTATCTCATCCATAATATTATTAGAAGATCCTATTCCTTTGGTGAAGGGAGACTGGCTTGAAAAAAGAAGATCAAAGATATTCTTAATATTATTCTCTGGCCTCATTCTTTTATTGCTTGAGTAAAGTTTTCTTCTTAAACAATTACAGGCACAAATCCAAATGATCTATCACAGGCCATGGTTCTTTATTCACTTGGAACACCCATTGTTCCAGAAATAGATGCAGCCCTACTGTTACAGCTTTGAAGCACCACAAACATTGGTTGAAAATGGGATAAAAAAGGTGAATCAATAAACAGATATTCTTTTCTACTAGCACTGTGTGACAGGAGAAGTGAAAGCTTTGAAGTCTAGCTTTCTTTTTGAGGAAATATCTGTGACATTATCTGGGTGTATCACTGCATCTTGCTTATCTTAAACTTCTCTACACACAAACAAGTTCATAAGTTACAAAATGCCCTATGAAGTAGTTGTACTTAAATGCTTCCAAACTTCATGAGGCATCCCACAACTATCATGGACAATTACTTCAGTACATATCTGCCCCTGAAATTAAAACTATTTCTCTTAGCATTTTTGGTGTTGGTTTTTTTTGTGTTTTTTTTTATAAGTCTTTCTGGTTTCAGTTTCAGCCTGCTGTTTTCTACTCAGTCCACAATGGTTACAGAAAATGGTTCACTCCCTTTCTCTCTAAGAGAAAGACAGTCTTAAGACATTTATCTTAATCAGTATTGCTTTTCCTAGCAGTTTTCTAGTTCTCTTAGCAATTTTGTTGTCTTCCACTGAGTCCTTCCTTTAGGGATGGATGGTGCTGAATTAGGGCACACAGTTCGTAAGCAAAATTAAGAAAAAATAATTGTTAAAACCTTGTATAACAGGCCCATATACTATAGCTTCCATCACCTAGATAGAAGTAGCTGTAGTTAGAGCAGAAAATGCATGTTTTGTAACAACATACTCTATGAGTGTAGGACGTCAGAATTTTGCAGTTCTGCTCCCCCTCTCATCTCTCTCTCCCACTTCCCATCGCCAACATTCACAAAAAAAATATCTCCAGAATGTAGAGACATATGCAGAGGTATAAAGATGTAAACACAGAAACATACAAGACTTGTATCAGCTTTGTTAGAATTTATAATCTATCTGGACTCGAAGAGAGGACCCAAGCTTTGGTCCCACTCAGTACAAGGCCACCCTTAACAAGACAGGAGTCAGTGCCTCAGATACCATTTTATATTGTCTATTGATAAATGGAAGCTTCTTAAGTGGCAAATGCAGTGGCTAAATACTACAATATATACAAACTATAGTAAAGTCTATAATTACATTCACAGAATCACAGAATTGTAGGGGTTGGGAGGGACCTCTAGAGATCATTGAGTCCAACTTCCCTGACAAAGCAGACTCTCTAGACCAGGTTGCACAGGTAGACGTCCAGGCGGGTCTTGAACATCTCCAGAGGAGACTCCACCACCTCTCTGTGCAGCCTGTGCCAGTGCTCCGTCACGGCACTGTGAAGAGTTCCCATGCACATTTGTGCAGAACATCCTATGCTTCAGTTTGTGGCCATTTCCCTGTGTCCTATCGCCACACACTGATGAGAAGAGTCCAGCCTCATCCCTTTGCCTCCTTCTCCTTAGCTCAGATCCCCTCTGAGTCTTCTTTTGTCAAGACTATACAGACCCAGGTTTCTCAGCCTTTCCTCATAAGAGAGGAGCTCCAGGCCCTTTATCATCTTTGTGGCCCTCCGCTGGACTCTTTCCAGGAGATCCCAAGGAACCCAGAACTGGACACAATACTCCAGGTGAGGCCTCACCAGGGCAGAGTAGAGGAGGAGGATCACTTCCGTCAACCTGCTGGCCAGTTAGTATTTTTTGTAATACAGACCCAAACATATATATATATATATATATATATATATATATATATATATATATATATATATATATTGGTATTGTGCAGTAGGAACTGCCATGTCTTAGTTTAAGAGAAACAGACTTCACTTAGTAAGATCACATCTTATTATGATTCCTCAGTCTCCACTCACCTACAGTATTTACTGATGTACTGTACCTGGTGGGGTCACACTGGAGTCAATCTAACTGGAAGTATACAGAAGGTTGCTTTATCTCTTTGTTTTAACATTACGTAATTCTATGGCATCATAAAATACTGAAGAACTGTTCAGAAAAGAAATATAGTGCAGTCTATTCTCGCAGAACAGAAGTGCTACTTAGTATCATACAACAACAACAAAAAAAGAAAATACTGCACGGATCTATTTTTTTTTTATCCAGTCAGATCATCATACAAAGGCTTTCCTTCTCATATGAGGAGTTTGTATTGTACAGCTCTTAACGCTATGGAGCCTCATCTCTGCTGATATCTATGAGAACTATTTAAATACAAGTAGACAGTTCAATCACATTAACTAAGTGCACAGATTTGAATAATTTGATTGAGAAAAAGTATACAAAAACATGCTGAGCAATTGGAGTTCTAACTGCCGTTTTAAGATAGAGAGCCACCTAAATTTGTTTAGGTTTTTTTTTGTTCAGGTTGCACTGGATGGTTTGCCAAGCAACACAGAGAACAGGTGCAAGTTCTTTAGGGACTGTTTTTTAAGAGGGTCTACAGCATTTCATGCCAGCTGAGAATATTAGGCATGACAGAAATCAGCTTGACTCACCAGTACAGCCATTTAGAGCAGAGCCTCTAGTGGTATCAATCAGCAAGGCTTGACTTCACCAGAGCTCTGCTAATTTACCCCTGTTGGGAAGCTGGCTCTGAGACTTTACAGAATGAAACTGAAACTAAGGAATAAAAAAAGATCCTAAAATATTAGGAAATAAAACAGCTTGAGAACGTTACATTTTCCCAAGCATGCAAAAGAGAAGTCTGAAGGTAATATTTCCATTTTAATTTGTGGTTATTTGATACATGCTCACACATGCAGTACATGCTGTAGAGGATTCTAAGGCCTATATGGAGAAAAATACACAAATTTTCTATATTAATTTTGTTGCAGGTGTTTCCCAGCCTCTTTCAGACATAACTTCATAGAAAATAAGCCTTGCTAAAGATTTTTCCAAGAATATTTCTATGAACATCTTCAACCATACAAACAGAAAGAGAAATTAAAAAAATAATAAAAAATAAGGAAGATACAGTGTATTTTGAAGGGAAGAGTGAGGTTCAGGATAATTTAGAAGAAATTCATTTATTAAAGGTTTATTTTTTCTAACCTTTCATTAGAGATTATGAATGCAAAATAATTTTAGGATATCAGATAAAGAAGGAAGAATGTGTAGCAGTAACTACCACAGGTAATAAGAGCAAGCTGAGCCCATTCACTGCACTGATACAAAGAATCCCACTGTAATCACCCCAAGGTCTTGAACATGGGTACAAGAAGTGGTAAGTCCAGAAGCAAAAACTTTTCATAAGTACACTTGTTCAAATGTACTCTAACTGGTAAAGAGAAAATACAAATCAAAGGAAGGTGAAAGTTTCTACTGTCAATTAAGATGAGCAGGTAAGGATGCAAACAAGCAACATAAAGCACAAAAAGATACTTCTGCTAAAACTGACAAAAGAACTGATTTGTTACTTGGTTAATATGTCCTAATCTACCTAGATTTGCATGAAGCAATGTATAAAATGTTCAGCTTAGAATTATTAAGTGATATATTACAGTGCAAATCCAGGTTAATAATTTGAATGAAAACTTAATTTTTGAAAGTACCATGTTAAAAAGGAAGTCTGTTGGGTTGGGAGGAAGACATTAGAACTTCGCAAGATAATTTTGGACACATCCTATTACAAACACATATTAGTGAACTTGAGTCCATGATCAGATCTGCATAAATGATAAGAAGAACAATGGAAATAGGATAAAGTTTAACACAGAACAATCTACATAAAGACTTCATTTAGTCAGGATGATATAGAAGCAGAAGAGAAAAAGAGATGTAGTATATTTAGACTAAAATACATACAAGCCTCCAACTCAGCAGAACTATTGGAAATCTGAGACAAACATAAGATGTACTGCAGATATACAAGTTGCTTTGAAAGAAATTTCTCCTAATTTTTTTTCCGTGGAAACTACAACAAATACAAAGAGCACACTAAAGCGGTTTGATAGAGCAAATTCTCAGCTACAAACACTACTTTTCAACATAGTCACCACAATTAGCGATGCATTTTCACCAGCAATGAACAAGAGCCTTCACGTCCCACTCATGAATACATTCACAGCCATTGAGAACGTGGCATGTCTTTCACTTCGCTGTCTCTAATTCTGAAATGCACCACCCACCATCTCACTGTGCTCACGTCCACTGTTTGGTCTCCATAAATGTTCAGAAAACATCAAAGAATGTCAATGAGTGCCATTCTTTCCACACAGAAAAATTCTGTGCCACACTTTGCTTCGTGTACACTTCCATATCAAAAGCTTCTGCTGTCATCTATCATATGGCAACAAAATAAAATAGAATATTGGTGGGAAAGTTCAACCGTTACTGTAATAACATCAACACCCACCTCAGACCAATATAATAATATAGGAGGCATTACTTTTGGAACAGCCTTTGTATATATTCTCCACGGAGGTACTAAAGCATTCTTATTATTACACAAGATATGGGTGGTATCTTTTGTACATGATGAACAGCTCTGGACACCCATTTTCAACTGAGATTATGTTAATTTGGAATAAGATGAAATGACAGAATGAATAAGTTCAATCTTCTGAGAGCAGCCAAAGAATCACTTTTGTTTCCCCTCTCAGATAAGACATCTCTCCATAAATGCTTGTCAGAATTTAAAAACAGGGTGGGAGTTGCATGCCTTAAATTTAAACTGTTACAGGATTAAACAAAGATAAACCAACCATAACAAATATAGCATGATTGGAATCACCCTCTGATTTCAATCAGTTTAGAAGTGCTCAGTAACACACTGGGCAAGAAGTACCAAACCTCTTCAAGATGGAGTGTAGTAAGCTGATGGATATTGCATGACAGAGTAGTGGTAATCTGGAGACTTGCATTCAGGCGCGATGTGAAGATTTTGGATGTTGAACTTAATTCTCATCTCTAAGAATTAAGAAGAAAACATATCTACTTGTTTACGGAGGTGGTTTTGTCTTTACCTATGGATGAACTCTCATTTTCCACAACACAGAAATAAAAGTAACTTCCACAGTACTGATAAGTCAGAATAATAACAGTCAGACTAAATGAGAGGCAGTAACTTCCTGCTGCTCTTTCTTGACGTCTGATCACAGCTAGCCAACACACTAACTCAAAGTCCACTAACTCAGAGGGAAGACTGGTCAGTACTAAGCTAGACTCTGGATCCTGTTTGTCCTTCTAAAACAAAGTATCTCTTTCCAACAAATAAAAACAGAGGTTTCACTTCCTTTCATGTGTACATCTGTACCTGTAAAAAATGACCTCAAGATGTTACAGGAAGAAAATTTCATTACACCGCTGGGAGACTTGAAATCTCATGATTGCTTATCCTTCAGAAAATGCTAATATAAATAAAGGAAGAAAGTCAGTATTTTGCCAATGCTGTCACCATGGGAATTTCACAGAATGATGGATAGACTGTCAGCATAACTTTCTACTTTATTAACTGAGTTGGTTTTCTTTGTTTGTTTTTTTTTTTTAATCTACATTATAAACACCAGTCATATAAGAAAAATATAAAGAAATAAATCAAGGAATTCAACCACTAGATGTAGTTTATGTAGTTTATATGAAAAGGACTAAAAATGTTCTGCCATTGTCTCGTGATTCCTTAACTCTTTAATAAAACACAGGGAAATTAAAAACCAAACCAGCCAAACAAAAACAACCAAACACAACACAATCACAGTGTGTTTTGTTTGCTCTATTGACTTGAAAACAATTGACAGCTTGTCATGCTGACTGGAAGTCAGTAACCATATAATATATTTAAAAAAAAAAAGCCACAGTAATATATCCTGGAGTCTCCATTAACAGCATCCCCACTTTCAGTCAGGCAACTAATTTTATTCTTGAATAACGAAGAATATCAAATAGTCATTCAGAATAAGCATAAGAAAATAAAGATAAAACCTACAGCAACAAAAAGCCTTGTCCTTAGAATTCTCATTCTAAAATGAACAATCAGATGCTTACAACCATCAGAAAAAAAGGTCTTGTCAGTTGTTCTGTTTAATATCTGCACAGTTCAAACACTTGGAAAGCAGAGATTTTTCTACTAGTATTCTTAGACATGGCCTGAAAGTGCTCCCAGGCAAAGTGACTGTACCAAACACTTCCACAGAAAGGAAAATCCTTAAAGTTTTCTACATAAAATGTGGAGACTGGTTTATGTGGATATATAGGACATTAAATTAATGAGGCTGATGGCTCTGTTTAAGTGAAAACTTGCTATTTTTAGACATTAAAATTGCTTTAGTTATGCTGCCTCGATATTGTTTAAAAAAAGAAAAAAGGTATTTAAATCACATCAGATATTTCTATAATTAAAGGTAATTACCAATCTTAATTAAAAATGTTATTCAAGAAATCACACGAGCCTTCAATCACAGTGCTCTGTTCAGGCATCGTGAAGCACTTACAAGAGACCAACCCACTAGAAAACAGCAACTCATGAATGACATAAAGGACACCCTCATACCAACCTTAACTTCAGTATTTGTATACAAAATTAATCCCCATAGGATGCCCTGCAATTGGGCAACTCAGAGCCATTTAGAATATATTTCAAAATCAATTTGTTAAGACATTTCAGATGGGAGCCTTCAGAAAGAGCTGCCTAAGGATAACATAGGCTCTAAGATTCCACAGGCTGTAGCAGTGGCAGGGAACACAATTTGCCTTAGCAAAACTGCCACCTTCTGAAAACAGAGCTGTTTCAGAAAACCAAGCTTTTAAAATCATTTGGAATTCTAAGGTTTTTGGAAAGAGATAGAAAGAGAGGGAGAGGAAAGAAAAAAGAAAAAAAAAAAAGTGAGAGAGGAGAAAAGTGTAAAAAAGATCATCTAAAGGAACATAATTATCTGAGACAAAATGCTTGTTGTGAAAACAATATGGACACTCTTACCTTCGTTTTCACCAGCAAATCTTTCTACGTTTCTTTACTTTAGCATGTAAACTAGACCATTCACCTGAAAAACACCTGAGACCTAGTCCTCTCATCTGCTGTTATTTATTTACTGAGAGTAGGTCCTCATTAGAAGAAAAAAAAGAGAGCATTGCAGTGCTATGGCCCAGAAAGGCTCCGACCCAGGTCAGGGCATCCTCCTCGAGGAGTGTGAGTTGAAGCCATTGCTACTATCATCAGTCAAGGAGACAAGGAGCACTCTACACTGCCCACACAGTCAAAGAAAGGCAGAGGATAACAACCCCAAAGGTCTGAAGGATAATTAGCCTTCCCATACACAAGGAAAGCAAATTTTACTGTGAGGAAAGAAAATGGAAGAGACATAATAATAATAATCAGACTGATGAAATTGCAGCTTGGTTTAGTTTTCTGGTTTGTTTTGGTGCAAGCTTTTACTTTGCTTTTTTCTCCTACTAATTTCCTGTTGGGATTGACAGCCAATGACTCACTTGTATTCATAGATGAGGTCAATAGTATAGCCAAAAAATCTGCCTACAGATTCTCTTCTCCATCCTGCACTTAAATCGCTTGTAACAACCCTCACCCTGACACCAAGAGCACAGCAACATTTCAAGCAACGTTTAAAGCATTAAGCAAAGGCTCAGTCAACTTCCCTTATACCGTTGCCATAACAAAAGCACTAAGATCAGATCTTTAAGTATCCAGTCTTCATGGGTGTCTCCTGCAGTTCAAGGCAAAGCAACAGTGAGTAGCTTTAGTGAAAGCTATGCCTAGCTTCAGAATGACAAGAACACGACTATTATGGAAACTGTTTTAAGTACCACTGAGAAAAACCGAAGTGCTAAGATCCATGGGGCTACCAGGGACTTCCTATGCTCACGAAAAGCACACAGGGTTCATTTTCGAGTCAATAAAGTATAAACCATTTCCTGCACATTCTAGAATCCTCATGGATTAAATGTTTAGATAGATATTAGATAAAGTAATTAGAAATCCCTGTTTTAGATTTTTAATCTTAAAATCCAGAATTTACAATGGGCAACTCCATGCTCCCAGCAGGCAAGCAGAGAGCACGTGGTGTGCATCACATCCACTACTGGGAAGCTAAGGAAGGGTTTTCCTGCAGCTGGCTTCTGGCATACCAAGTTCTGGTGAATGCCTACCATCTTCAGAAATTACCATGCAAACATTGTCCTAACTGACAACTTATCTAATAGACAAATCAAAAATAAATGAGAAGAGGGGAAAAAAAAAAAGAGTGACATGATGAAGAACCAACAATTTGTCATTTGGTATGTTTTATTAGTCAGTTTGACAAATTTCCTGCTGGATAACTGATTAGAATTTCCCTATTTTTAATCTTTAATTTATTTCATACTCAAATATGATCGTTAGTCATTAATCAATAGGGTTTAAAGTGTTCATGATTAATGGGCAATGCCTTCAGTATAAATAAGAGTTTCTGAGATGTTGGGATTTATCTGGCTCTAAAGCTCGCAGGGTCGCTCCAAGTGTTCATTCCCTAGATTCAATAAAGCAGAACCAGGAGAATTGATGAGATTCTGTGCCAGAGGGATGATTAGATGAAACAGAAGCAGCTATTAAGGACCTGCAGAAAATAATGATGAAAAAGAGATCCAAAGGGTTAACAGGAGTCTGCTTTTCATATAAGTACTGTCAGAGATTAACGAGTCTCTGTGTTACAGATAAATAGGATTCACAATATCTCTATGGTAAAAAGAAACTAGGAAGATTAATGAAATTACCGCCTTCTGCTCCACCAGGATGTAAAAAGTCAAGGCTACAGAAGTGCAGTGGAGCTGCCAAAGGGTTAACTAGAGCCCAGCTTGCACTGCAAGCAGAGGGAACGGGGCAGGTACTGGAGTTGCAGATGAGTAGCAACGAAGGGGTTAACAAAAAGCCTACACGCATTGAGATGCTAATTGTCAAGATAGCGTATTACTGGAGGAAAGTAATTTGACTATTTGAAACTCCCACGAAGGATGCCAGCCTGTGTCCACTCCATCTGTCAGGCTCCGTGAAACACGACGAATTGAACTCCAAATCCAAATTCACGTGTGATGAAGTCACTTTAATTTCCCAGCCAGCCGAGCACTGCTGCCATGCCCACTGCGCAGAGGGTAGCACTGCATTTCAACTTTTCCTCTGAAACCCAGGAGGCACAGTAACCTGTTACTTGCTGCTGCTTTCTTTTTTCTTTTTTTTTTTCCCTCCTCTTTCTCTCACCATTTTCTGCCTCAGTGCTACAACTGAGTCATTCTGTTGCCCATGGCTCGTGGGTATACACAGTACTCCTGCAGCGTGCTGCATTATTCCTGAGTTAATCTCTCAATGTTATTTTCGGCTAATGCAGATGTGGGGTTTGCTTACCGTCGCTTTGTAGACACTTGTCGAAAACCATTTGGAAAGCTTAACTATGCATAAATCTGCAGAGTGAATGTTTTCTTTCATTCACTTGCTCCTATTATTTGATTTCTTGTAGGCCTCTGCGGCAGAGATGGAGAAAATAAGGTAAGTGAGACAGTTTATTTGCATCTCATTATAGACAAGAAATGTTCTGCTGCACAAAGGACAATACAGGCTCTTTGAAAATATTTTGCTTAATACGACCAGAGTAAAATACTGGATTGCATGATGATGTAAGGGAAGCTGTGTTTTAGAGACAAAAGAAAAGGAATGTGGTTATAGTAGTAAATCTGTTTTGCAGACATGTCAATTCGGAAGGGGTGTTTTATACACAAACATGTTTTATTGCCAGATGCAGGGGATATATGATTATATAAATGTTGTAGTCACTTGTCCATTTACTGCAAGAGCTTACTATCCATTTAATGAGGAAAGTGGATCAATAATTCATGGAAAAAAAAAATCTGAAGAAAATATAGGCTTGACTTCAAAGCATCTAATTACTGTGGTTTGTTTCAGCATAATGTTGTAAGATTGGTGTTCGATTTTTGTTTTATATTGCATACCAGGCAGACAAATCTCATCTCCTCCGTGTTTAAAATGTTGTCATACTGTACCAGTTTCTCAGCACATCTCACTGCTTTAAGCAAAAAGAAATGGCTTTCTATAAATACAAGTTTTCCATCTCATGTCCAAATGCAAGTCTGCTTTGGGGGATATTGCTTTCATGTATGCTATTAAGAAAGAGAAAAAAAAAAAAGAAAGCATTCTAGCCCCATTAAATATAATTTCAAATTTTCAAATCAAGTTATTTCTATTGATGAAATCAAGTATTATGAAAATTATATTATTATCAATATAAAAAGTTGAACCTTGTATTTAGATAAGTTATGAAGCTCGTTTTGATAACCCAAAATACTGGCCCTGATCTGACTTTTTTTTTTTTTTTTTTTTTTTGGACAAATCCAGATTCTTTTCCTGAACCCTGTGACTCAGTTTGGCTAGTGGCAACTATTGTCCAAGCATAACTTTTTGATCCCTTGAGTTTACAATGACTACCCTGAGCTTTCAGAAATGCAGAAAAGTTCTAGAATTCTGAAATAACTAAAATAAAGAGAGGCAGCCATGAAAAAAAGAGATGGTTAATGAATTCTGGGCTGGAAACAAAATTCTGTTTTTCTTTTGAGACGAACAAGGTGGTTTTCTCTCACAATGGTCTTGAAGATGCACAGCCAAAAGTTTCTAATGTCAATACATACTTCAGTTGTATATTTTTGTACTTCTCCATGTCACTGAAAGAATAACTTCTAAACTGAAAGAAAAAATCCTATGCACCATATTGTGGTTTTGCATGCAAATTGGAACTACATACTACAGCTGTGAGTTGTTTGTTGGTTTTGTTTTGATTTTTTTCCTGAGTAAGGACTGAGAAAACACCTCAGTATGTGGTTCTGCATTTACTATAATTTCTAAATGGGATCTCATATGGTATACACACATTCCTGTCATGAATTACTCTGCTATCAGATGCAAGCAAACACATAGGTACGTGTTCACTTGACAAGCGTGTGTGCATAAACATGCTGCAATACTTCTAATACTTTTCTGAGTATGTTTTGGCTTCTGTTCTTGCCACGTTCACAATAACAGGCAGCAGAGCCCAGGAGGATAAGCTCAGGAACGTAATGAAAAAGAGAGAATTTTCTATGAGAAGAGTAAATAGTCATAAAGCGTCAGCTTCCTAGCACCCTAGTTTACAGCTGTCAGACGTGAAACATTCCTTACCTCAGTACTTCCTGAGCACTTGTACTGATGGAAATCTCACACTGCTTCACTGAAGGAGGTGGGAGTTAATAGCTCAAACGAGAGGGGTCAGGCTGTGTCAGCAGTTTGTTAATGAAGTTTTCTGCTTGGTCTTCTTGCGTGTAAAAAATTGCTTCTGATTGACGTTGGTCCCCATCACCCAAGCTGCTGACCAAGGAGAGCAGCAAGATGAGGAAGGGAAGTTCCAGCAGGACCTGCTCTTGAACATATGGTCTGATTTCTGGGTGGTCCTGCACGGAACCAAGAGTAAGACTCAATGATCCTTACGGGTCCCTACCAACTCAGGATTTTCTGTGATTCTTTGACTGTACAAGTTGTGTTCTTCCAATTCAAACGTTGATGGGCTCCTGTCCACAGTTATTGTCCTGAGTGTAAACTGACAGGGCAACAGAAACAAAACCTGGAGTCATTGTTTTAGATGTCTGCTAAACTCATGGACCTGAGAGAACTCTATTTTTCCTAAGCCTCTCCAAGCCTGACACCCAGGTTAAGGCAGACTGCCTCATCTCTTTGGCACAGTGGTCTCAGAGAGGCCGTGAGGAGAAAGAGCCTGAAATCAGGGGAGGAAAAGAATTCTAACTAGGGAGGAGGACAGGCCAGGAGGAAAGAGGCAGTTGTGTGTTATTTTTTGTTATAGGGAAGATGTAGAAACCAGTATAACAATGCAGGAAGAGACATCGACACAGTACTTGAAGATGTCCTACTAGACCTAGTTCTTTCCCTTTTCTCTCTGCCCAGAACCCACCAGAACTATTCCTGCAGGACTCATAAAGGGTGAAAATTCCCAGAATTTAGGGTTAGAGATGTATGGGTTTGCAGTCCACAGCACACTTCAAGAAAAGGAAGGCTTATAAACAAATAGAATAGGCGTAGAGAATCACACTTCTCAGGGGAGCTGGTCCATGCTAGCTGCCCTTGGGAGCCCACAGGCCCAGACATTTTAAAAAGGCATCAGCTCTGAGTTGCCAGGCAAGCTGTGCTCCTTCTCCTGCCCAGAGCATCTGGGATACTCAAAGGACTGGAGGTGGCCAGGCCCATGAGAAACAAAGACAGACACAGAAGACTGCAAAACTGATCTACTGATCACTAACAGTGAATTTCCTGAGCCAGAGCAGAGTAATAATGGTTTCATGAGTTCAGACACACACTTCAGCATTATGTTCATCTTTCCTGGTTGGAAAGATGGAATTCATCTCACGTTAAACAGTGGTCATTTCCCTTGAAGGCCAAGGGACCCCTGCAACATACATTGCATCCTATCTTTTTCAGCCAGGTGGCTAAATCCAACAGCATGGCAGGTGGAAGGAGCAGTAGGAAGCAGAAAGGGAAACTATCAATATCTAAGCTGATATGGGAATGACATCCTCTAGATGTGAAAACATGCTTTTTTATACACAAATGTCAACCAGAAGGATAAGTTGCTGCAGAAGTATTCACATGCAACAATTCCACAAACCCCCTGGAGATCTGTACTTATGAATTTTGGTTGTGTATGGTTAAGTGACCATTTTAAACATTAATTAACTCTGACTGCAACCTTTTACAATTTTGTAGACATGGTTCTTTATTGTGTTTGGAAACAAGGAGCATAAATTTTAGTTCAAGCACATTCCAAGTGTACCTATACTAACATTTTGACTCAGCACTGTGCTGTTTCAGGTTTGTCTCTCCAAGAGGAGCATACGCCTTCCAAGCCTTGGCCTTGCAGATGACTAGTGGTGGTGGACACACTAAAATATAAATGCTCAGGAAACTGCTCCTCCACGTCAAATTCAACCACCAGCATGGCTACACATGCAAAAGAAAAATGCCTGCCAGTTCCACCAAAATTCCGGTGCAAACTCACACAGTAACTCTTTCATTGTTTCCATTTAATCCTGCTTGAAAGACATTTAACCTTTCAAGTTATAGGTTGTGAGGATTAATGTAAAAGTCTTCCTGACATGTTCATACACATTTTTTGATCAGATTCACAGTGTTTCTTGCACTGAAGGGTATCTCATTCCACTGGAGATACCAGTTAAGGAGATACCACTTAAACTGAAGGTACGTAGAACAGTACACATCACCACCACAAACTGGGAGACTCACATAATTAGTGCCTACAAGAATACAGACTTTCTGCTTCCCAGACCACAGTGTGGCTGTGTTATCCTACAGCTGAGGATTACTTCAGCAACACCAATAGTGGCACTTCACTCCCCATCCACAGATCTCTGATCAAAGTGATCCAAACCTCATGAGGGTCTGTGGGATAACATCTTTATTTCATTACAGCACTTGTTTCAGCACGTGTAAAGAGTGATCTGTTTTGCATACACAGCTGGTAGTAAGTCAGGAACTCAATCCAAGTTGCTTGGATTTCTCAGACTTAAGACTTTTCTCAAGCATGTTTGAGTTCATCTTCGGTAGGAAAGGAAAAGTCACTCTTTAAAAGGAAAATCAAAGGCGTGTGGGGAAAAGTTCCTATGGTAGTTGAGTGGGTAAGTGAATACCTCCTTTAATGCCCACTAGATCATGCTGCCACTTGGTATAAATGAAGCCCTCTTCATATGCTAATGAACACATTGCAATTTCCTGCAATTCCCACCTTGTCCTCCCTTCTCTCAGACTGTATCAACGTTAATTTTATCACAGTTACTTAAGCACAAGGAAGGGGATTTTTTTTCTTCCAGGCTTACACATTTCAATTTATATTAGGTCTTGCATGCAGAGCCACCAGTTCTAGGAGTTTTATTAATGCTGTCACAGATGCAATTTGCTTGTGTAGTTTATATCCGAGTCCAATCCATTTTCACAACTACTGTTAGATGTACTAGTCAGTAAAACCAGTACAGCTTCAACTCAGACAATGGAGTTTCTGTTGGCCTACATCCCCATGCCCTAAACCTCTACTTTGTTGCTTAGAAAAATGATCTAAAAGGCAGGAGCTTTGGTACGGAAGGAATAATCACTAGTCACATGCTGTAACAAGTGTTGTGTTGTATCTTTTAGCTCTAGATAAATATTCAGTAGAGTGGAAGTGCCCAGCAAACAAGAAACATGACAGGAAAAGATAACAGAATAGATTCAAACTGAAGGAAACCAGGTACAGCAGAGGAAAGTGGCCTGCAGGGACAAGTGGGAGCTGAGCAAACATCAGAAGAGACTGAGGAAGTAGGTAGGAGGAGATGAGCCATGCCATCAAACTGGGAGCTGCAGTGAGTCATGGGGGAGAGGCTGGACCTAGGAGATACCAGGCTTACAAATAATGCTCTGCCTACCACTTTCTTGTAAGGCAAAGTGCAGCACTGAGCAATACTATGAGTATGAGGGGAAAAAACCAAAAATAATAATCTGACAATATTTACAAAAAATAAAAAAGTCTATTTATTATAGTGTTCATGATTAGTTCAAACTTTGTGACACACGGATTAGAGCTTCCAGAACAAATTTACTCAAAAGTGCAACGACCCTTGATTGTCAAAAAAAAAAAAAAAAAAAAAAAAAAAAAAAAAAAAAAAAAACCAAAGGTGGGTAAATTGGATGCTCTCCACATTCTCTTTATTGCTAATAGTAGCTGGAGTTCAGTTTATGTAAGCACTCGGACGAAAGCTACCAGGGAAGTGTGCTAAATAGCAAGAGCAAGATCTTACACAGCTGAGATGATGACTGCAGCAGTAAGAAAACAATCTTAGAAGCTGAAGAGCATAAAGGCTTCTAAGTTGCAAACCAAAAAGTGCTCTAAAGCAGCATAGTTTGTGAACCGCACCCAAGTGTGGTAAAATCAAGTACAATTTGAATGCTTGCTGCTGCCACAGGCTGATGAGAGCAAGGAGATAACTAGTGTGCCGCACTTCTCTGCTTTTTTCTCTGCTTTTGCAACTGCTGTTGATGCTGGCATGGCTCAGACAATTTAATTTACCAATCAATTTTATTTTATCTTTTAAACATACAAGAGATTTGCAAATACTTTCAAATAAAACCTATCAGTGAATGAAATCCAATATTCTTAAAAACAAAAACCAAAATCATATGAAGTATATGAAAAAATATTGACCTTATCACATGAAAGAAGTTCAAGTAAAAATCTAAGGGTCCGAGTTGTCTTAGTGATGACCTTAGCTAGAATTACAATGTGCTGAAACACAGCCAGCAAGCAGTAATTGTACTTTTAGGAATTAATGAATAAGAGGGTTGTATAGTTTAGAGAATTCTCAAGTGGGGTAGGTGGATTATTAGTGCCTGCAGGTCCTTGCTAGGTTCTCTCGTGACCATCCTGCTACTTGTGCGAACCACACCATTCTGTTGTTCAGCTCTTCCAGGAAGAAAATCTACCTCGCTGAAAAGTGCACAGTCTCCGCTTGCTGGTTCATTTTATTCAAGTTTATATATAGAGTCAGGAACATTGCATACATGTATATTGTCTCTCAGAGCATAACTTTCTTCCTGTGTGCATTCACAAAGCTCTGAGGAGCACAGAGCTATCTGCTCACTTCCTGAAGTTGCCCAACCATCACCGTATCAGCGAAACTCTAACTTGCAAGAGTACATACACACACCTCACACAGCAGACTTGCATCTAGAAGTGCAAACATAATTACAAAGTAGCACAGAGAAACATGGGAATGCTGCAGTAGCTAATTGAGTTGTATGACATACTAGGGCATCATTACTATACAAATTACATTTAAGCAAAGTAGAGCAAAATTCAGGTATTGGCTACCTCATGTCAGATTCACATATCTTTAAAAGAGAGAGGAGGCAGAAGGAAGTCTGTCTCCAAGAAGAAAAGAGGAGCTTCAGACATTTTCTGGAAGTCACTGAGCTTCTCATCATGCTGAGAAGACCCTCACATTTGCAAGAGGCTTTCATGACTCCAAAAAGTTGCCCTCTTAGGCAAGACTGAGTTTCCCATTCTTAATCCTGAAGTGTCCATCCCAATCAAGTCAAAGAGATGCTCTTGTTTAATGTGTTTCTGTTAGCTTTAGCTGCCATTTAGACAGGGAGATCAGTTTAAAGAACTGCTCTGTTATTAAGGCCTTCTGAGAGCTATACTGGAATTTCCAGCAGTGAATGGCAACTTAATTTTTTTTTCCCAGCCATCTCCCTGCAGCTCATTCTTACAGTAGGCAATTTGAAGAGATAAGTAAACAGCAGTCTCCTTTTCTGTGCATTTCCTTTTAAGAAGTGCTAAATCTTTATGTTGCCATTTACTCCAAGATTCTGCCTTAGTCAAGGTACTGCACAAAGTGACGTGGATTTCAATGGTCTGCCTGTAGAGGCTAGTCTACAAATAGAAAAAAAAATTGTCTATATGGCTGTATAATTGGTCTTACTGTCAAGTCCTACAGATACAGGTGCTTGAAATGACATTTATGTAGCAGCAAATGCATGAGAAATGACTTCACGCTCATATATTTAACTGAATATGTATTTGCTGTGTCACCTGTCCTTTCCTCTTGGTATGAATCCTACCTGTATCTTGTAATGAGGAAGTAGTGTTACCAAGGAGTTAATCAGGAACAGTCCAGACCAATAGTACCAAGTATGTTCCAAGATTTAATACAGATCCATGAGCATCGAAACACATGTTTTGCAGTCTGGCCCACTAGCTCAACAGGGAGCTAGTAACAAAGTATATTCACAGATAGAGTCATACTCTTTATGAAGGTGAAAGTGCTGTTTTCTGTAGAGAAACACAGCTTTTAGACTGCAGACATGCAATCTGTAGCAATGCAATAGTTATATTTGAATTCAGAATAAATTGTATGCTTAGTTTTGACTCTCAGCTTGTGAATAGCAAGAGCACATCTAATTTAGATTCCTATTGGCATGAGAGCAATAATTAAACTGTAAAAGATTACATGAGAGTTAGATACTCCGAATGAATAACAGACATCCAGAAAACTAGTCTAAAGCAACACAAGTAGAGAAAAATCAGAGCAGAAATGATATTTGAGCAAGCTTCTTAGAGAGAGGTAGCATAACTTAACACACGAAAATATAATCATCCTAGTCAAGAGGGGAAAAAAAAAAAAAAAAAAAAAAAAATCAGATCCTGTTTTATTCATTCACAAGGTGCAGTTTGTCCCTCATGTCCATTCTGTTAAGTTTTTACTGCTGGAGGAACCAGCAGCAGGAAATGTCTAGCTGTTTTAGAAGACATGCAGTGCTCCCCAGTCCCATGTGAAGGAATGGCCAAAGTCAGCAGTCTAGGTTTTTTCAAGAGAAAAGTTCATTAGTTCTTTGTATAACTGAAGAGGTAGCTCTGGCAGCAGAGCATATGGGCAGGAAAGGGAGGAAATGAGTCACAGATAGAAAAGAATGGCAAGAGTTTCTTTGGGCCAAATTTAGCTGACCTATACAGTTTGGTAACAAAGTAATCCCCCTTTCCCATTCCTTCCTCAGCCTACAAGAGAAAACCACAACCAAAACTTGTGAGAAGTTTCTTCCTGAGAAATTAAAAGTTCATGCAATTATAGCGCTAAGCAGGTAGTCTGCTAAAATATGTCACTTCAGGAGAGAAAACTGTCTTGTCTGTTGCGTATGATGGTAGTTTTCTAGATAACAGATGACATTTTTTTTCCACCTTCACAAAGTTGCTGATGCAGATTTTTTCAGCAGCTGCAGTCTTGAACTTGCTTTCCATTAGTTGTGTTACACTTTATAATTCGACACAGCCTCAGTAGATTCAGTTATAAGAACTGATGAATTTCACAGGCTGTGAGCTACTGGAAGTTTTCCTTTACAAACCAGGACTGAATACCATCTAGATTTAAAAATAAAAATCACAAGCTTTCAGATGTCCCGTTAATTCCATGTTACCCTTGGAGTGATTTGAGAGAAACAGTGCTAACAGATGTTCTTTTTCCTGATACGTTTTGATTTGAAGACATGTATTACTTATTATTATATTTGAAGACATTATTATAAAAACAGCTCATATCGTTCACTCCAAAAGTAGTACCTCCTATATATTTCTAAGGAAACTACAATAAATAGCACAATAACACTTCTTAGTAGAGGAAATTCTCAGCTACAATACACTTTTTTTCAATACAGTCACTACCATTAACTTCACATTTCCACCAGTGATGAACAGAAGCCTGCAAAATAACAGTCTAAGTGGTCAATCAACAACTAAGGGGCTTGCCTTTCACATCACTGGCACCATTGCTGAAACTCACCATTCAGCACCTCACTGTGCTACATCTACTGTTTGGTCTCCTTAAATGTACATCAGACACCAAAGAATGCCCATCATTGTCATTTTTCTGCACGGAAGAACTCAGTGACACACCTCTGCTTCCCATACTCTTCCACATCAAATGTCATTTTGTCAGACTACCCTTCTGATGCCATCTGATGCATGGTGACAAAATGTAATGGGATACTGGCAGGAAGATTCAATCTCTACTGCCATACCTACAACAGCATTCACCGTTCACCTCTGGCACTGTGAGCCATCTTAAAATAGGAGGCATTACCTTCAGAACAGCCCTCTTGTTTGCTATGTGTTTCTAGGTTATAATAATAAACAGCTGCACGTTACATGGATTGAAGGATATGGAACGTTCTAGTTATAGTTTCAACAGTAAAATTCTAATTAATGCTTTACTGGTAATACCATGCAGATTGAGCTGCTCTCCTGACACTTTGCTGTTGCTTTGCATTCTCATCTAGGTCCCCAGAAGAGCTGTCCAATTTTTATTGCACAGTAAATATGAAGTTTACCAGGATTTTCATCTTAAGGTTCCTATAGCACTGAACTCCTAATTATCATGGCATACAGAGTTGACAGTTCTGCTTAAATTGCCTGCCTGTATTTGTAGACTATCCCATCTCCTTATTCATCATCTCTATATACACACACAACATTGGGAAAGCATCTTAAGATATAAATAGACATGGAGATGGTTGCATGCTGAATTCTAAGTAACGGGAGGAATCCATTATTGCATCCTTGGAGGACTCCAATTTTTCCCAGAACTACAACTCCTTTTTGAGTGTTATCTACTCATTATGCATAGATTAGTTACATTACGTTATTGGTTTGCACAGACCACACAGTAGCCAAAAACTACAGCTTTGCAGAGAGATTAATGAAAGAAACTCCTGAAAGGAACATATTCTCTCATAAAAAAGCTGTGTTATCTGTACGTTTTCCACATTCACATGAAGAACAAAGCACTCACATGATACTTCTGTCATTCATCTCTAGGATGCTGTCTGATAGAAGTCTGCATGAATCAGAACAACCATTGGCATACACTTGCAGCATAGGTTCATTGTGCAGAGCAATTAAACTATATAACGTCTTCCGAATCCAACCAGAAATTGTTTCCTTACCTTTTTATTATGAGCCACTAAACTGTTGACTAGTTAACTACAACTTCCATGAAACATTAAGAGTAAAATCAGGAAAATCAACGAAAGCCATTATCTCTTTTCAAGGGTCACTTCTTTCATAGAAAGCCATTAGCTGCATTTTCTATTCTTACCCTGAATATTTTTTTAGCATTAGAAATTAGGGCATTGGCTTGCAGAGTCATGCCCTGCTTGCTGAAATTAAGGGCAATTATGCAATGGAAAAAGGAAATTTAACAGGTTAGAGATTGTGCATCTGCTGAAATTCAGGTGGTTCAGGCACTGCCCCTGCTAAGTTGAAAACATGGAACAAGGTCTAAAGTGTTGAATTATCTGACATTCTCGTTCCGTGGACACATGTAACAGCCACAGCCATTCGGATTCTCTCTGGAGCACTGTCAGTGGTACAAGGATTTTTAAGTATTTATTTTCAAAAACTCCATGTAAATCACAAAACTTTCATCTCCCCGGGGAACACTTATGATCTTTTCTAGAGTAATGAAGAGTTCCAGCAGAAAACTGGCAATCTTTCACAGGCAATGAGCCAAATTGTATTTTTTTATTCCTAATTTTGAGCTTAAACACGTTGGTAGACAACATTGAAGAGCTGGGGGCCACAGATGCTTATCTCAAGATGCTGTGGATCCCAAATCTACAAGGCCAGATTCTGTTCTGACCTTAGATTTACAGAAATCCACCAATGTCTATGTCTGCAAACCTCTGGGTCTGCCTTAAAAGAAAAGTTTTATAAATGCAGACTGCTGCTTTTCCCTTCGCCCTCCAAGTCTTTCTTTACTCTTTCTGCATCATTTGACATTTTACCATACTTCCATATTAACCACCAAAAATCCGAATTGTGAGCATGACTTCAAACTTGTATTTACAAGAGTAAAGATACAGTGACATATGGACCACCAGCTGGCGAGAAGTAGGAATGGTACTTTGTGAAGTTTGAGTCACTAAGTAAATTAAAGAAAAAAAGTCCATCTTTGTTACAGTCATAATCCTGCTGAAAAGAGCTCGTCTTCTTAAAACTGAAGCTGTTTTAAAGGACGACAGCAACAAGGCCACTACCCAGGAAACTTGAAATCTGGGTATACTAAACTAGAAGGTAAACTATTATAAGAAGTATACGCAAACAAAGCATATTTCCCGCTAACTCTGTGAGGAATAGTACCACAAAGGCAGTAGTGGGAGACAGAAAGAAAGAAAAAAAAAAGAAAGAAAGAAAGAAAAGGATGACAGTTTGTTCTTTCTAAATAGGACTAAGAATCACTTTGAGCTTGAAGGTGACACTAGGAAGAGTTTATTTTTATTGAGGTCATGACCACCTACACACGCTTAAAAGCTTCCAGCTTTTCGCCCCCATACCTCTCCCTGGCCTTGCGCCTTTTCCACAGGCATTTGCCACCCCTTCACCTTCTGGAGAAATCCTCCTGGTCTTCCATCAGGAGAGGAGGACCACCCCTCCTCCTCCCCAAATGGTGGCTTAGATATGCAGGCTGTCAGCTAAATACATTTCCCACCCCAGCAACTGTCAGGAGATTAATATCTTATTTAACTACCCAATGTCAAGTCCTCCCAGGAAGTAGTTCATTCTTCCTCATCCTAATTTCTACTCTCAAACCGCTGTTTCTCACCACCGTTACTTCAGGAACAGGTGAAAACCTCCCACCCACATTTATGAAGTTATAACAAAAAATCATTTTCAAACTTAAGAGACCATTCTGTTCAATCCCAGTCCATTTCACCAATCTTCTCGCTTTGCCTGTTTCCCTAAAAGGGTCAAAAAGAAAAAAAATCTAGCACTTAAAGGACAGTTCTGTGGTCTCAGCCTACAGTGCAGCTGCTAAAACAGAAGTTGTCTTTCTGAATCTGGGACTCTTTTTAGTGAAAGTAGTACACAAGGAAGATAAGAATATTTGACAAAGGGAAAGAGTTCGTTTTTGGTTTGGTTTTCGTTTTGTTTGTTTTTTAAACAGGGAACAGTGGTATAGAAAGAAAGGCCTTTTCCTTCAAAAAACAAAACATTGTCTAGGGACTGTTAAATAACAATGTAACTAATTACCAAGACAATTATCTTCATGCTGGAGCACCAAACAGCTGAAACACAGAAGCTGCTGAGAGCACTTACTACAGTAAATTACTGAAATACTTCTCATGGTTTATTTTGCTGAATTAGAGCACTAGAAGAAGCGTGCTCCATTATTTCTCTATTGACTTTTGCCTGCATGATTATTTATTATTAGATTTATAAGTACAAATCAGGCAGGAAGATCAAACTGCTGATGATTATTCTGGAGCCCCATCAGCTGTATAGAGTTATCTGCACTGTATAGGTAGGGACATTGCTCACCTGCACAACAAGGCATGCAGATGATCAATGATGTACTTAAACATCCATCCAAAACAAAACAAAAAATAGCAACACTGGGACAGCATGCAGAGCACTAAACATATAAGTAGGGGGAAAAAAATATGTAAGACACAGCTGTTCCATGCTGTACTGGAATTCTATTATAATGCAGAAGAAATATGAAGCTTCCCTTCCTTGCCTACCTCTCTCTGAACAAAGAACAGAAACATTAGGGAAATTTCAGAGAAACATGAAATCATTACTTTCTCCCTCCGCACTGTGTAGGTTTGTTTGTCCAGCAAGAAAACACTTTGAATTTCTAGTTGTCAACTAAACCCTCCTCAACCCTCCACAGTGCCTGCAAGCACTATTCTTTAAGACAAGACTGACAGTGGTTTAGTGATTTCTGTAAGATCTTTGAGGGTCTCTTGTCAAAGCCAAGAGACTGCATGCAGATTCAGTGCCTTAAGACAGAGAGGGCAGAGAACAAAATCTTTGCCCCAGGAGCAAAATACTTGTTTCTTAAATGAATCGTATCATTTGGTCGAGAAGGGTCAAGTTCTGAAGTAAAACAACCCTCAGTCAAATCAAGTCTCTCACAGCACTTCTTATTTCTTCACTGCTTGACAAAAGATTTCAAAATGAGTTTGTGACAGAGTCTATTTCCTTACCACTATTTCTTAACAACAGCATGAGAAGGAATCCAGATAAGCAGACTTGTCTTTAATTTGGCCCTGAGTATAAATAAACCCCACAAAAATCAGTGCTACTTACTAAGGGCTCTTAATATCACTCTGTATATGTTCTTGCTAGCAAAGAATCACCAGTAGTTTCACAGAGCTAGATCTACCAGCATGAGCAGACTCGACCACATTCAGTTCAAAACAGTTACTGCAGCTTCTAGAGGTAATGTCTTCAATTTATTCTGATGTTTTCCTATTTATTAAAAATTAAAAAATAATAAAAAAAATAAGCACTAAGGAATATAAAACAGCATGAGATAAAGGCAGTTAACATGATTCTAGCTTCAACAGTAGCATTCCCCTTCTCTGGCAGTTTTAAAGAGAAAAGTACAAATCTCAGTACCATTTCTATGCTCTTTTCAGCTTATAGTAATTGTTGTTTAGTAGAATCAGAGCATTAGGGCCCATGCCCTAAAACTCTCCGTCTTGTCCAGACAACAACAGGAGAATTTTCTTTTTGATCTGTTCTTCTTATAGCTTCAGTGAAGTCAGAATATTAGAGCTACTCATTACCTAAGGGCTGTGCAAATTCACATTAAATGAAAAATGTAACTTTTAAGTCATTAATACACTGAAAGAAGTTGTAGTTAAAGGAGAGGATGGATTGCTTGGAAGCTTATCCATTACATTTAGAAGCAAACTATCAGTGACAGAAGATAGGTGAAAAAGGCAGCCAAAGAAATAAATAAATTGAGATTTTTTTTTTTCTTTTCTTATGGTACCAACCACTAAATGAGAGATATAGATGGATGTAACAAAGCAAAAAAAAAAAAAAAATCATACAATGAGGGAAAATCTAGGCCATTTCTCTTGCCCAATAGATGACAGGGAGGTGTGCTGTACCCAGGAAACAGGAGTGCAGCAAGGGGTGTTTGTTGATGCTGTAGGGTGCAACATCCCAACTCCTTGCAGATCAGAATGGCAAAGGTTAAAGAAACCAAGAGGGCTGTTTAGTAAAAAGGAACTTTGTTCACAGTCTGGAAACACATTTAAAAGAAAACCCTTGGAAACTTGCAAGTTTTAGAAATCGACATCACCACTCAAAATCACAGAAATGCAAATAGATCCTGCAAACAGAGGGGATTCAAGGTTAGAATGACTCTATGTATCTAACCTTTAACATTTTTGAGGCTCAGACCTATCTGATAAAAAAGATGACAAATCACTTTCCCCAATTTAAAAGGCAACATGAATTAAGCATAGAGAGATCCGTCCAGCTTCTGCATATAGTGGTTATATAACTCAGAGCAGGTAAAGGTGGGACCCTGGAGTTTATTAATTAGATCTACACCAGATGAAAACTCAGATGTGAGGAACAGTTATTCAATAATGAGTTAATACTTGCTGTCCAGTGCTACATCATTAAAAGCTACCAAGTTTTTTTTAGAGCAGTATGGTATTATGTTGTTTTCTGTGATTCAGAAAGAAACAGTGTGTTTTACTTTGACTTCTTTTGATCTCTGTGTCTTTCGTCCCCATTCTCAGGAGTATTGTTTGAACTTTAATTTCTACATTATATGCTGCATTCTCAATATGGAATTCCCATATTTAGGTACTATGATTGTTCAAAAGACTCTCCAGCTGGGTAGCAAGACTATTTGAGTGATAATGCAGTGATTGTAAAGAATGGGACATCAGTTCCCATTTTAGAACATAAATCTTGGCAAGTTTGAATGGAGCATATTCAAGTGGGAACAAATGGACATTTTAAGCGTGTAATTTAAAACAAAACATTCAGCACTTACATGAATAAGCTCAGCAACTGCAGCTCCCCTAGCCCAGGATTGAAGAGCCTATGGAGGACAATTCCAAGCTCATAGTTACCAGGCAGCCCACAGGCATACCAGATCTGGAGTTCAGCAACAGGAATTCTGTGCCCCTGGTACCCTTTCTTCATTTTTGGATTTATAAGACACCCACATTCCTCTCTAGATTCTTGTGGTTTCTGTGAAGGAAACAGTCCTAAATCTACTCAGCACTGAGCTCAGGCACATTATAAATGTGCACATAAGCTTATACAGGCTGCCATTTCCAACCACCAGTGGAGTCTAAAATGTACTTTTAAAAGTCCTTCCTAAAAAATGATACTTAGCCAGGAAGCCTTATTTTTTTAAACTTCAGGAAAATGAAAAGAAGCAATACAAAATCAAAACAAATAGAAAAAACACCACACTTAATGTGGGGTTGAAGAAAGTAATCTGTGGATCGGGCTGCTTTTTCCTCACAAGTGAGCACCTTGTTTGCTTGTGGCATTTTGCTTTAGCTGAGAAGGTGCCACACATCCAATTAAAAAGACATTCAAGATGATGAGATTGGAATGAGAATGAGTACATGCTGCAGCTGCCCTGAGATGAGTTAGCTAAAAAGCACACAGCTAGGAGATATGCTGTTGTCTTGACCATTTTTGAAGCCGTAGCCATGCCAATACTGTAACAGCATAAGTCAAGTTATTACTGCTGGGTCTAGTGCACAAGTCTTACAAGAAGTGCCTGAGGGAACTGCGATTGTTCAGCTTGTAGAAGAGGACACTCAGGGACGACCTTATCACTCTCTACAATTCCCTGAAAAGATGTTTTGGTGAGGTGGGAGTTGGCATCTTCTCCTGTGTAGCTAGCGATGGGACTAGAGGGAATGGTGTGATGTTGCTCCAGAGGAGATTCAAGTTGGATATTTGGAAAAATTTCTTCTCCAAAAGAGCAATCAGCAATTAGAATGGGTTGTCCAGGGATGATGGAGTCATCATCCCTGGAAGTGTTCAAGGAACATTTAGATGTTGTACTAAGGGACACACCTTAGTGAGCAAATGTTGGTGGACAGTTGCCAAGATTAGATAAGACCTCCAAGATCATCCAGTCCAATTCTACGCCTCTGTGATGCACTTCCTTTTTATCAGTGTGTTTATTTTGAAATCTATGAATAAATTTTCCATTAACCTAAAAAATGGCAATGGTCAGCCTTTTACTATGTATCAGACAAACACTCTTCAAGACACATGCAAGAATTTATTCTCAGTTTCCTTTCCAATGATGCTCTCATCAGTGCTTGAGCTGCTGTATCCTAGAAGTTCTACCTCTGTCACAAAATGCAACCATGTGCACAGAGCCTGATGGTAGAAAATCTGCCATTCAACCCTCAACAGAAGAAAGAAGCTTCAGGCCTGGTAGAAATCAGACTGACAAAGGAAAAAAAGCAAAAAGCAAGCTAAAAGCCACATAGGTTATTCTATAAGGCTGGGTCTACTCAGTGAGTTATTGGGTAGGCACATCTATCTTTCAAAGATAAGCAAGAATTGAAGTTTGACAAAGCTTTCCAATAGAAATTGCAGAAGAGTCCTGAAAATCTGCCATTCTGTAACACGTCCTATGTTTCATTGTCATCCTGTCCTCCCTTGACTTGTTCAGAATAGCACAAGTGAAAACTTATAATATCGTTCACTTTTATGGGATCTTTTTTTTTAATTTATTATTAAACCCTTTTTTTTTGTTGTTGTTTTAAGTCCCATCTTCAAAAGATGTCATCTAGCAGCATAGTTTCTGATAAACTTCAAGCTCAAAGAGTTAGTTGCAAAAACGTGCAATTAGATTTCATTTAAAGAAAAGGGTTTGTCAAAAAAAAAAAAAACTGTGCTTCCACCAGGAAATAACTGTTGCAAGGTCCCTTTTCCCCTTTATAAAGTTTAAGCTGCGGGCAGAAGTAAACATGAAATATTTAATACATAAATACACTCACTATATCTGTGCTAGATCAGGTAGGTGACTATTCCATATCTGCTCATACCAGCATTAGGTTTTTGCGTAAGGATGTAGCAAAGAGCCAGTGTATGAACCCGATAAATAAATATCAAAACACTATAAAAAAGTTAGCTTTCCTGAAAAGATCAGAATACAGGTTGCTTTTACAAAAAGCAATCATATTGAGATAGAACACAATGGTCCACAGTCTGTTTTGAGTGTACTTTTGCAGAACATCCAGTATTTCAATTACCATGGTGTTAAGTGAGGAACACCATAGAAGCAAACGACTTCTGGCCACTTTTCTCCCTCCCCACTTGTTTAGAGCAAGAAAGAGTAGGAAGGTCTGATGGACTTTGAGCAGCATCCTCTCACAGCTGGGTGGCTCAGCAAAAGAATTTGCTAATTCCAAGAGAACGTTCATGTCTATGACAAATTAAATGACGAAGTGTTATCAGAAAAGTCTTTTTCAGCCCTGTAGGAATCCAAGCTGAGGGAAGGAAATACATGTAAATATTATTTTGTTTAGGCTATCTTTTGTTGGTGATGAGTTTAGAAATATTTTGAACATCTTTATCTTTTATGAATCTTTTCTTGATGTTACCGGCTCACTAGACAAAAACTGCAAAGGGACAACACTTAAGGAAAGAAAGTGTTTAGGACTACTAGATGGATTACAGGTCAGCATTTGTCCAGTGTAAAGGAGTACATTATCTGATCCAAAACAAGGACCATTGTGTCAGTTCCCCTTACTGCTGCCCATCAGCAGGCCCCATCTCATCCCTGATGACGCCATCTGTCCAAGTCCATTCTCAGCAGACCCTCCGATCCTTGGAACATTCATTTCCTTAGGATGTGGTCACCTGGGAGAGAAAGAAATCCCATTTGAGAGCTATTTCCTAGGGGTAAGGATTTTCCCAGGTGCCTGAAAGATGCTGCACATTTTTTTTATAACTGTTCCTAAGGAGCTAGGCCCCGCATTTACCATGAACATGCCCCTTCTCAGTCAGCAAATGGAACAGACTTTTATAAAATAAATCAGGGTATACAAGCAACTTCTACATTTCAGTCCATTACATGCCATTAAATACTCACTGAAATGCTAGCTTGTACTGAATTGCATTGAATGATTTTTATTGAATATAATTACTCAACAGGAAGCATAGAGCATAATTAATCTTTGTGCAAAACTCCATTTTAACTTGGTTGATCTAGTACTTCAGAATGTAGTCACTCCTCGATTAATTTCTGCCCTTTCATTTATGGAAGTGGATAGCCTGTATTTTCTTCAATTAATTAAATAAACATTAAACACTTCTAAGCACCAAATATGAAATTGTCTAAATGTTGCTGTAATAGGTATGTTGCAAGTGCATAGATTAGCTACATCTCAAAGCTAGGGAGCAAATTAATTGAAGTCTGGCTTGCGGTTGTATAAAATAGTTTCTTGCTTGGAACCAAGCCTTGATATTCTTCATTCTAACACAGGCAGCTTTTTCGGTCACTTCTGCTAGCACTGCTAAGGCACTGCTATTACTAATAATAGAGAGAAGACTGTCATGTTGTACAACAGGCTTGCAAATAGTATGGTTCATGGTACAGTTATTAAGTACCTGATGCTGCAAAACAAAATGACTTAAAAGAAGGAAAACCCTACCAAGATGTATACCCAGAAGCTCATTAACAGTAGTATATGATGTTTCTTTGAGTCAAGAATTTTTCAGAGTGTTTCATTTTTATTTTGTTGTCCACATGCACAATCAAGTAGCATGTGAAGTAAAGGCTATAAAGCAGCCAGCGCAAAATGGAAGGACTCCTGTTCACTCTATTCTCACAAAATCCAAAAACACCACTTCCCCTATGCACAAAGGGCAGGGTTTATGTCTGAACATCTCCATACCGCATTCATACTACAAGAGGAAAAAAAGGTTACTTGGTTGTGGCGCCATACACCTGGAAGAGCTCTGAGCATGCTGCTGAAAGCAAGCAAGCAGCCTGAAAATAACTGGCACTAAAGGGAAGCGTTGAAATTATAGAACTGTTTTAAAGTAAAAAACAAACATCCAGAGTTCAAACAGATGAAATCAATATTCAGGGTAGTAACAGAGCAAAAGTGCTCTTCACCTCATGTATCTCCTGGACAGATCTCCCCCACAATAGTCAAGACGTACTCATGCACCTCCAACCCGTACTAGGTTTTAGGGTACTATTCCATTCTCCTCAGCTGGACATTTGCCATTCCTAGAACCAAAGCTCATGAATCAGTAGATATAAATGACTTAAACCAGTACTACTAGCATAAGAACAAAGATGAAGTCAGACTCCAAAGCCTCCAAAAACCTCTACTGCCTGGAGATTTCTTGTTAGATCTCATTTATTCCCATCCTGTTTTTCTGCTTGCCTTCTCTCACGCTCTTCTGTCTTGTCATCTGTAAGTAGGTGAGAAATTATGGATGAACAGAAGCAAAGATAAACACTTGAAACTAAGGGACAGCACAGGCATAAAAAGAAGCAAGAATGAATTGAGAAGGCATAAGTTTAGTCAACCAATTGTGATCACAGAAGTGGGTCTAGAGACCAAAATGAAGTTCTTTTTAGGAAAAATCCCAGATTATATAACGTGATAGCATAGAACAAGTTATTGGGGCCCAGAGTACTTATTTTAGTCTTTCATTTCTATAAAATTTGTGAAAACTTGTTTAAGTATTTCTTTGCACCTTGTTTTCCGTTTAGATATTAAGGATATTTGAGAAGCTAAAGGAAAAAGATATATATATAGAGAGAGAGAGAGAAATATGAAGGTGTAAGAGGGCAGAGATTCTACTATAGAAGAAGTCTGTTCACATTGCACATTAAAAGACAGATCCAGTACACCTTCAGGCATGATGCTTCCTTACCATTAAATAGTAGGAAAGAAGGAAGTCAGGGCAATAATCCATTAACCTTTCGACTGGCAACAGAACCCATGCTATTTCATACTGAGTGTCCATTACAGTTTTGTTGCCATGCCTCATCCATGCACAGCAATGAGTCAGAAGATGCCCATAGTTTACAAACCTTAAATCTGCCTTCTTACATTGGTTCCTTATTCTACAGCCTTATACTCATGAAAATACCAGAGACTAGACAAATGAAGTGTCTCTCTTGTGTTCTGCAAATACTGCCTGTGATATCACCTCTGTCTCCTGAACTACGAGAACAAAGCCCGCTTTTCCATACTATAATGCAAAAGCACCCATAGCCTGCTGCTTAGTGGTTAAGAAATGCTTCTTTGTTTGAAAAAACAAAAAACAAAACAAAACAAAACAAAACAAAAAAAAAACACACAGGAAACACACCATGCAGAATTCATTTTAATAGCAGCAATGTGCCCATCCTCTGTCCAAAGCACCAGTGGTGATTTTGCCCAAAGAATATATACAAACAATTCACCACAACGCATATCTGAAAGTGTTTCAGTTTGCTTATATAGCATTTGCATATACACAAAGTGCTTCAGGGTCACAACAGAAAAACACTACTACTACTCCCTCTCATTAAACAGAAGGATTTTTTGCCACGTAACACAACAAGTGCTCCAATAAAGGGTAAGAAAAAGCACACCGACTGAAAAATAATGGTCCAAAGCATATTACTTGTTCAAAGCCTTCATGGCTGTCATTTACCAAAACAAAAGTATTTTTCATCTGACAACAACGCTTTTATCCAAGATTCTACACATAATTTTAAGGACCCAAATTTAACCAAAGCTTTTCATTTAAAGTAGCAAATATTCCACACAAACGATACTTCTCTCTATTTTTCCAAGAGTGCAGGTGGAAAAATATGAGCTTGAAATAGCTTAACAGTTACACACAGTAACACTAAACAAACAGGATGAGGAACAATACCCCAGGCCATAACAAAACCCTTATTTTTAAGGCAGCGTGAAATAACATTAGGCAAAAGCTTACCTAGTACAATTGCTGTAGGTTCAACAAAGTTAATCCCATGAGTTGAGGATTCAGCCTGAAGTCTGTCTGTAGAGCATTTTGATTTTAAATTTTGCTGGTTCTACTAGGCTCTGTAGGGAAATTGATTTCTTCCTTAGGAGGGAGGCATTGATTAATGGAGCTCGCTCAGCTGCTGGTTTCACATGGTGTGGAGGGCAAACGGTCTCCAGCTGGAGTCTGTGTCTGCCCAGGACAACAAACATCTCAGCTATAGTGTATGAGGAAGCTCAACTGACTAGAAAACTGATGGAGAGGAGTAAGTGTGCTCTTCTGTCTCCACATTGCATCAGACATTATTTAAACTTTCTGTTCCAGTCCAGGCTCTTTAATTGTAAATTCTTCAGAACCTTCTCCATCACATTTCATCTGGAGTAGCACATGCTCTATACTGCCAGTTACCTTCTGTGGAGCTATATCAGGCATGTCTTTCTCCATCCTCCCCAATGCCTGTGTTTTGTCTCTGATACATGAGTTAGATAGAATTCACCAAATACTTGTGGGGGAGCCCAGTCCCCGTAGCCCATCTGCACAGACAAACCTGCAGATTATAGGGTACCAGCAAAACCCTCCTAAAACCTATTGCTGCCTTCGGTTTGGGCCAGGCACATAACTGGCTGCAGGCAGTTCTGGGGGCATACTCCATTGTGCTTTGGTGCTAGTGCTTCCTCCCCAACACTAATGGTGATTCAACTTCCTGCTCCTTATTTGATTTTAGTTGGGATACTCTTGCATTTCCACCTTCTGAATCAATGGGACTGTCCATTTCAACTAAGAGCTGTCATATTTCATGTGTATTTAAATTCAATTTCCAGAGAATAGGACCAGTTGTTTGGTATATATATTTCTGTGCCACGGTAGACAAGTTAATTTTAGAGTATATTATTTTTATGAATGCACAAGATTTGCTTTTTTATTCACTTATGTCTTGCTTGTCATATACTAGAAAATCTGAACAGAATGAATGGCTATAAAAATAAGCAAAAAATATTTCAGCACTATCAAGTAGGCTCAATAGATACAGCAACTGCATTTTCTTTGTATTCTACCTTTCCTATTTCACTTTTAGCATTCATTTACTTTGTGAGGTCAAATGAACAAAAAAGTATTAAGATGCATACCAAAAAATTACTGTTGACCATCACAAAATAAACCTCATATTTATAGAAATACAGAGATACCTCTGCTTGTTTAAAATCTTTTTTTCCAATTTGTACCCATAAGTATTTAACATATGTTGAAATGGTCACACTACTTTTGACAAGGAATGTAAAAACTACATTTGTTTTAACAAGCTTACTACTGACACTCAGTGTATTACTTCTTTTTAACTCATTCTATAAACCAGAAATGTACACGGTTAATTGAACTCAACACTAGTCAATTTTAAAGTTTTCCTTTTCCTCTCTCAGTCCTCACTGCTGTAGCCTCATGTCAGTTTAATTCCCCAAAACAAATGGTTTGGGGGAAGAGCATCTGAGTAAAAAATAAAAACAATGAAAAAGAGTTAAATATCAGAGCATTCTAACTGGTTTTGATTAGTTTGTTGGGTTAATTTTGTTGATTTTTTATTTATTTATTTTGCTAACTCAGGTCTGATTACTGTGAAATGATAGAGATCATCATTAATTACCCAGGATAGCCTTCAGGCATGAGAAAGTATTAGTTCATGTCTCTGCCAGGGCATAAATATGTAACTTGTTGGCAGCAAATCTACCTAAAATCATAAAGCTCTTGTCATACTGTAAGGTAGGATTGTAAAGTGTTAGCTTTGTCTATAGAATTGGCCCACAGTTCAAAAAAAATCACAGTAAGTCAGAAGAAACACATACCAAAATTCTTACTGACTAAATTCACCATAGCAGGAGTTCATCCTAAATTTTAATCATCCAAAGTCTCTCCATGGAACTTTCCTAGATGTTAATCAGCACTGCAAGCAAATGTTAGGTCTGGACTCATGCCCTTCTTGCTGTTCAGTTTAGCCTGTCTGTTCCCAGGAGTACAGGAACTGCTGTTCTTGTTGCACTTGATCACAGTCAGGGTGAAGAAGAGAAAGATTTTGCATTCCCTTTCTACACTGTTCACTCGAATGTCCATAGAGAGCAAAGGATCTCTCAGTCTTATCAGAAAGAGGCCAAGAAATACAGATAGTGAGCATGTTCTGGTCCTCCTGCCAAGATGCCTGGAGCTGTTAAACATACAAAAACAAGACAGGAACAAGGCACTGGGCGTTAGACCGTGAAAGGATGTCACTTATAGCAAAGAGGGAGTTGCCAGTAGGAAGTTCTGAAATGATGCTAAAATACACTTTCCAAAAGAGGAAGAGAGTCAGGAAGAAAGTGGTCTGTTAGAACAACCTAGAAAGACCTTAACTGGATACTACTGTGAATACTTAAGATAGGTCATCTGAAGGATCTGAGGGTGTAGAACAGCTGCCAAGATCCAGCCTCACCCTTTCAGTAGCAATGGAAGAGAGCAGTTTCTTTCCCAAGAAAGACTGATAGATTGAAGGAAAGAGAATAGCAGCTGCTGAAATATTTAACAAGATGCGCTGTGTAACTATACACAGAGGCAGAAAAATAGAAAAATATATTAGAAAAAAGATTTGAATTCTAATACCAAGCCCAGATGTTACCAGTTGTAACAGTGCAGTGGTTAGCTGTGAGTCAAAGTAGTCTCTGGTGATAGTCAAAGTTGCAAGTCTTCCTTCAGAATTGCTACTACATGGGCAGAACACAAATTTCTGTCCTTTCTGTGATCTTTAAGAAATAAAAAAGCATGAGAAAGTTAAACCTTTCTTGATTTTGTACTGACAACTCTAATTATGCAGTGGAGATCACAGGGATTGTTAGGATGAATGAACAATATACGAGTAACACTAATGAAGCTCAGAAGAGGTAACCCTTCAGCTCTAGAAATCCTCTTTGTTGAAAGCAAAAAGAACATGACCCAATAAAAAGAAAGCAACCCAAAATGTCGTGGATTATGTATCTCGTAATATAGGACTCACTATTCATATCTGAGCTACCTTAATCATGTCCATAAAATCGGTCCGTTTAGTGATTATTTCTCTCTCTCTCTCATCTCACATTCCCAGAGGTCCCTTGCAGACAGGAATAACAATACATAGTCACCAGCTTCTGCAAACACTGCTTAGGATTTTTCCAGATAATTGGAGGAGGAATGCCTACCTGCTGACCAAGTACTGCCCAGTCCCTGTCATTTTCACAGAATCACAGAATAGTAGGTGTTGGGAGGGACCTCTAAAGACCATCTAGTCCGAACCCCCTCCAAAGCAGGCTCCCTAGACCAGGTTTTATCAGCTGAGCTGTGATGTCTGTTTATCAGACAGGATGCCTCTTCCAGATAAAAACTCAAGCAAAGCAGTTCCTTTAGCTATATACAAGACTTTGATCTACCCTGTTTTAAACCAATACTTTCTATGCTTGTTGGAGCCAAGAGGACATGGCTTTGGTCTAGAACAGGCAGTAGCCTGGGGCTTTGCAAAGAGACAAAAAGCACTACTCAGCTACTAAGTAGGAGCATGTTTCTGGCAAAAAAATATATATATATACCTTTTAGCAGGGTTTGTCAGAAAGTTAAACTGTCTGTAATTACATGAGACTGAATGGAGTGCAGCCTTATATTCAGTAGGTTCAGTAGTAGCTCACCCCAATGCTTGACCTCTGCATCCCTAGAAGATTTGATTATATGGGCTGCATGATACTTTCCAACTCCTCCAGTCCTTCAGGACTGGCACAGAGCCTCAGTCTACACTGGGGAGTATTACAGTACTAACTTCATCTGAGATGGGAATTTGATTCTAATCACTTAGCATCATTAAAGCTTGCAAATGTAAGAACCAGATTTCCAGATGTCTTGGCCCTTCTATCTTACTGTAATTTTTGCCTTCCTGGCTTCCTGTAAGTATTACTGTTTCATTCAAGGGGATTAGCTGCCAGATCAGACCTTTCAGTTTCTCTGGTTGTACTGTGAGAAGTTAATAGTGATACAAACCTGGGGCCCAATCAGCTATCAGTTACTTTTGCAGCCAAATCCAAAACAATAGATTAAAATGTCAATTATTTTCACAGCGTAAGCTTACTGCACCTAAAGTTTCACATTCTTGCTCTTCTGATATTTGACCCAAATCTTATTCTGGGCACAAAATGCAGTTACTCCATTGCCTCAAGAATCACAAAATCATAAAATTGAGTTAGAAGGGACATTCAAAGGCTATCTAGCCCAACTCCCTTGCAATGAACAGGGACATCTACTGTTAGATCAGGGTGTTCAGAGCCTTATTCAGACTAACCTTAATTGTCTTCTAAGGACATGGTATCCATCACCTCTCTGGCAACCTGTGCCAGTGTCTTGCTACCCAGTATCCTTAACCAAACACTGTGCCATTGATTCCCACTCTCAGTGCTGTCTTACAACAAGCAGAAGTCTCTGTGTACAACTTTACGAGGCAGCTCTGTCTCTGTCCAGCCTCCCATTGAGTTCCAAAGTCCCAAATGTAGGAAACCGTGGGATTAGTTAAACAACCTTTCTGTATTCCTCCATTGAAGACAGGGACCTGAACTTCAGCCAAGTGCTACTTCAGAGCCTGCTTCAGCTTTAAAGCTCAATGCTTTCAATATGAGAGGTTTTTTCTGTATCTTCGAATTCTCAGTGTTGCACAGCCTGCATTTATATCTCTGCAGCTTTAAAAGTATACGTTAGTTTGTTGTCATCTTACTTTGACACTGTCAGTACTGAATAAAACAGTCTTGTGCCCATGACTCACTGATATGCATCTGGATAAAGACTGAGACTGTTTGGTTTTTTTTTCAGCAGATTCAGTTCTGGCATTCAAAAGGAAGTGTGAAAAGCATGGCAGGATTTAGCCAAGTAGTGAGAAGACTCACCTGAACATATACATTTTTAATTGCTAAATTAGACGTGTTCCATAACACTTAATATATTTTTAAGGGGATAGATAATTCATCCAATTCATAATAAATACAATTGTGCTCTGATTGCTCACACCTGGCAGTTTTGCATTGCTACTTTTTCTCCCCAAATCACATTCAAAGCGTAGAATGGGCCTTCCTCCAGGTGTAGTATATGTTTCATGTTCTGAAATAAATAGAATGGGATTTGCAGAGCAAGCTCTAGACGTAGACAAAGTATACATTTGCAGGGGCATCTGTCTGCTTTGCCTCTGCCAGAAACCTGCTAACGCTGTTGCCAAGGGAAGGGCTGCTAGAAGTAGGGTGAAAACTATTGTTCATCTCTTTGCAGAAGCAGCAGTTGTTGCCCCTGGCCCTGGCACAATTCCTGCTTCTCCATCCCAGCACTGCCCCTTCTCCTGGCAGCACTTATCCATGGGGAGGTGAAAATCTGCATGGCCTTTAGTTCTGAGCCGAATCTGGCTCCTGTTCATTCCAGATTCAACATTTTAATTGACATTTTTGTGGCTTCAAGCAGTATTCAGTATAATAAAACAATTTTCAAGTCTTCCAATTAGTTAGTCTGAAATTCAGCCCTAGACAAATTCAAGAATATTGGGTTGTTTTCAACATATCTCAAATTCTGCATCCTTCAGATACTGTTTTTTCTTTTTCTTGATTTTGCAAAAAATCCTCAACTCTAGTGATCCCCCCTAGAATCTCTCTCAAATTTTCTCTGGACTGTCATCACTTAGAGTCCCATACTGAGTTAAGGAGTCCTTACACTGTGAGCTGTTTCACACAAATCCTACGAGACTGCACCTTTCTCAATGAACTAATACTTTAAATAGATGAGAAAAGGTAGGAGACCTGTTCAAATGATATAAATGTTTTTCTCTACATAGGAAGCCGAACTGTTTATTTGACATACCCAAGAGTCCAATGTAGCAGTGCATGGCATAGATAAGTGCCTTTAAATTGAATGTAGTATACCCTGAGACAAAAGAAAATCTGTTTTTTATAATGGAAGACACATAAAACTAGAAAGAAACAATTGCAAATAGCCCCACTGAGTTCAAGACGGACTGAAATAACCGCTATGGATATACAAGAAATAAACTCCATGCCAACTGACCCCAGAAATTCTACTGAATTATTTCATCAGAGGTACATTCAGAGATGAATAACTTCTTCTCTAATAACTGAGTTCAGCAAAAAGAATCTAAAACTCTGTTGGCAAACAAGGGAGGAGGACCTGACTGGTTTCTAAGCAGTCAGAAAAAGAATAACATTTTCTGAAGTGAAATCTAGTCTCTATGTCTATTTTTTCTGTTTTTAATTCTTTCATCTAACCTCCAAAGTACAACACAAAAATATTTCAGATATTTTAGGGCTCTTGTTTACATGTGTATTTACCAATTCTCCAGAGAGCACATTTCTGAAGTAGATCACTCAGTGCTTAATTTTCCCAGCAAAAGGGGTATTGCAATGTAGCCACAGGGAAAATACCCATTCTCTTCAGGAGTAAGAGATAAGGTTATGTAGACACAGCAGAAACAAAATCTGAAAAGATGTAGAATACTCACAATTTCTATTGATTTTAAGCTGCCTGGAAGCATCCTCAAAATGTTTCTCTAGATACTATCTTTGTAATCATAGTACTCTCAATTCAAAATACAGCTGCTCTGTTTTAGTGCATTTCTATTGTGTACAGGTGCAAGTGTTGGACTGATAAATGGGTTGCTAGTTGAGATCAAGTGACTAATTAATTTGCTGCATCAGATTTTGAAATGTGCCTTCTCCACGAGGTTTCCTCTCTTCCTCAATTCTGAGAAAGAGAAATTCACCAGCTCTGAGCTGGTGTTTGGTTCTGATCTCCCACAGGTACCAGTTTACATGACTGAAGGGAGTAAGATCTGGAAGGGGTGAGATCCATTATTAGAATAAATCTGTTGACAATAACCATTTTGTGAAAAAAGCAGTTTAGGAAAAAAGGTATTTAAAAACATGGACATTTTGGAACAGTTATCTGTGGTTACAGGCAACACCATGGTCCATCTTCTAAGTGTTACTTTTTTTTTTTTTTCTCTCTACTCTTGTTGCATAGCTGTTCCAGAATCACGTTGTTCCATTATTTCAAATGTTCTAGTTTCCAAAAGAAAATGTAATCATGGACAGTTCTGCTCACTTGTTCTTAAACCAACACTTTTCTTTAGAAGAAATGATTATTTCTCCTCCTTGTTTTCTTTGAGAGTGTGGCCACATCCTCTTTGTTTTCTTTTTTGTGAACTGACCTAGAACACCTATGGTTTTGAGTTTTATTTCTAAGATAGCTCTAAAGTCTCCTACATATGCTTTTTTTTCATATGCTTCTTCCAGAATGAATTACTGTCTTTTATGTGACTGTGACAATATTCACAGAGAGAGAGCACTTCCCTCTCCTGCTGAAACACCTCACCCAGTAGTTTATTGGAGCTGCTCAGAAAACAGACCTTTAGCCTGTGTATTCAATGTGAAAATGAAAGTTATTGATCTGTCAGATTTAATTTAGGACATCCAAGGTGAAAGGATTAAAATATTCTAGTCTGAAATGTTGGCTTTATTATACTTATCACATAAGGCAAGTGCTATTTTAAAAAGATGTCTTATAATTATTAGTTCTTTCAATTTCTCTGGAGGCATCAGTCATGGACTGCTGAATCTGTGCAAGTGCAGAACAAAGTCTTCGCACAAAGGAGCTGCTATTCTCAGTAAAGTTAATCCTGTCCCTTATTCAGTATGATTTTATTCACACATTCCTATGCCTACTTAAAAATGTCATCTTGGATTTGGAAAGGTATGAAATATACATACAAGCACAGCTGATGTCTGCAGTAAATACTTTCATATATTTAGAAAAGACTTCTTATGTAGTCCATTTTCTCGAGTACAAAATGAGTCAGTGATTATCTGAAACTTCCAAACTTAGAGGCGTAAGTAATACTGAAAAAAATAAATAAATCAAAAGAGAGAGAGAAGAAAACAGAAGAAAAAAAAAAAAAAAGAGGAAAAAAAAAGGAAAGGGGAGAAATAAACTGATAATATAGGACTTTTAAGGTAGCTTTTCATGTGCTACAATTTTATCCAGCTGATGTTCTCAGCATCTGTAGTCTTTACATATTAGAAAACCAAATCATTTTCTCCAAATTTTATTATTAAGACATAAAAATTACAGACAGAAATCTTCCTGTCCAGATACCTACTTCCAGCAACCCCAAAACGTTTTCCATGTTGAAACAACTTGGCTTTGTTAAGGGCCCTCAGAGAGGGCTACTGAAGCAATGTTTTTGCCTAAAGTTAAACTGTCAAAAGGAGTTACATGTGGAGCTGCTGCTGGGATGCTGGAGGAAAACATTTATGATAGGAATAAATTAGGATAAAGTGGTTAATGGAGGCCTAATTGCGTGAAAAAATTATATTCAACCAGACAAAGGAAAAATCAAATTGGAAATGTAAGGAAGAACAACCCATAGGTCGGTCTGATACTTGCTTTTGTACACATGGAAAAACATTCCTCATGAAAACCAGATTCTGCCATCACACAAAAACTCATTCTCAAAATAAATGCCTCAGTGAAGTCGTTGGCTGTTATCGCTGACAGCATTGGAGAGCCATTACTAAAACTAAAACTTCATGGAACATATAAAACACGTAAGCAAGTACAGTTCTGATGATAAATATCTACAGATAACAGGAATATTTTGGCATCTGTACAGTGTATTTATGGTTATTGATTCTTTTAGGAAATACAGAATGCATTTAAGCAGTGTACAGACTATCAGCTGCCACTGAATTGCACTGCAAAGATGATCTATAACTTTAAAAAAGTGTGACTGCTTTTCTTCTATTGCAATATTTTCTAAGCTGCAAAACAGTCAAGATAGCTTATGCGTTTCACAGTAAGAAAATGATCAACTCCTTGAATAGGAAATTCAAAGTGAAATATTAACAATTTATGATTATTTCCATGCAGATGCTGAATGACTAATTCCTATCATATTTTTTCGTAGTTGCAGGAGGGAGTGTTTCTGCACCTGTTTCTCTTCCCCAAATCTAATCATCAGTAAAATTACACTCTGCCAGCTGTTGCATCTCAGTTCTGTCAGTATATTTCATATATTTAAAGAGTGACAAAATATGAAGTCATATAGCTTCAATAAAATGCAACATTTGTACTAAGAGAAGGTGTTGCCCACCTTAAAAAGATTCACATAATCTTTGTTTTTGCTGTAATGCCTAACTAGATTGAATTTTATGATGGATATTCATATGCAAACTAAACTTAAAAGTTTCTAAAATCAGTAAAAGTTTGGAAATAATGTGGGCTGTTTCCAGGGATTCTTCTGAGAGCTTAAACCAGTTTCTAATTATAAGAAATTTATGTAAAACCGATTAACTTATGTCTTCTGCTGTGGAATTGTTCACAAAGTTTATGAAATGTTCACATTTTGAGAACAGAAAACTCGCTAATTCATTTAGTCATAAATCCTTGCATCTTTTTGGAACACCTGCACTGAATGTGCTGGCGTTAGAAAAGAACATAATTTGTGTTTTTAGTTACACATGTACCTGAAGACATCAACAAAGAAAATAAAACATTGCCGATAGCTTCAAACATACCACAACCATTCCATCAACATGCCCAATACGAAGATTATTGTTCATTCAGGTTTTTATAGTCTGAGCACGAACATTTAACTCTAACGGCTTTATGTATCACTTTACAACATGTATTTTCCAAAGATAGTGGATTTAATGTGTATACATACATTCATGCCTGTGTGCACATATACACATTTCAAAAAAGAATGCCCATATGGTTTAGTAAATATAGATAAATAGGTAGATACGTTAGTTATGAAAACCTGGTATCGTCACTGATAGCAGAGTTCACTCACAATTTTCCATTAAGAGAATGCGAAACACTTTGCAAAATTTCACTCTATTAATTGGATTGCTGTATGCCATATTTGTGTGTTAAAATGGCTTAATTATTTGCAAAAATATAAGTATTGGGAAAAAAAAAAGTTTTTTTACTCATAGATAAAAAATAGATCATTTTCTCCATTAAAAAGTCTTCACATCTGCTTGATTCAAATTAAGGATCTAACACATACCAAGGAAGCCTTTCAGGGTGCTAGGAATACTATTTCTACCAATGCTCAGAATTGCACATTTTAAAAGTATCTGAAAGAAAAGTAAGTTGTTAACAGAGATATGTAAGTTTGGTAACTAACTTTTGTGTTGACTGAGCGCAGCTAAGCATGCCCCAGCTAAGAGCTCCGGAGATTGAGCAAAATTTCCTCCCTGATTCTTCCTGGCAGTTGAACCTTACTATAATGTCTGACTTCTCAATAGTAGATGTAGAGATGGGCTTTTCACAGCAGCAGCTGATGTTGAGGCACCAAGAGGAGCCAGTGGCCGTACCAAAAGTGTATTCAGCAGGGACTGTAGTAACTGGGGAGAAAGGAAAACAAAAGTGGATGAAGCTGGAGATGAAGAAAAGTCATGGTATTAGCTTGTTGGAAGAGTGGGGTAGAAAGAAAGATAAGGATGAGGGAAAAATACCATTTTTGTACCAGATCATAAACTCAACTAGGGGGATATGTGATTCCATAGCAGCCTGTTTTTCAATTAGAAAACTGAATTTAAAATATTCATGAAGATATATTGTTACAGTCCCTGCAGCACTTTTACATTATTTAATGCTGTGGTCATAGATAGTTCTGGGTAACTCCAGAAATAGAACTGCCACCCCCTCACAGAAAATGGATTGTTTGACATTTTTATCAGCTCTAGCCTTTGTTCCATGAAGATGACAGCCAGTTACCTACTTTGGCAAAACTGGTAGGAAAGTAGGTAGCAAGTGCAGCTGACAGCATCTCACAAGTCTGTGATGCTAAATCAGCACCACCACCACGTGCTCCTTCAATGAGGACTGGATGTGGAGGTAGAGTCGTGACAGTACGTTCCAAGGTGTCCCCACAGCTCTTCCAGCTTGTTCTGTCAACGTTTCATCCATGGTTATTAGTGTTTATAAAAGCATGGCCCTAAAATAGCTGCATGGTGCTAATAGAAGCAAAAATAGCAGTTCTTCTTACGTTCTTTCATACTGGGGTAAAATTGGACTAAATTGGGCAAGTACAGGATTCATAATAGCACAACCCAGTTGAAGGGTGGCATTTAAAACTCTCAGGTCACACACTGAGTTTAAACTAAAATCAGATTAGGACATGTTCTTTGCAGTCTACAGAAAATCCTGAGTTTTCACAGGACAAAGATTTGGGGTCAGTTTTGCTCAGAGAATGCTAAAATCTATTCAGTAAGTTCTCTGTACACAAATGGAGAGAGAAGCAGACAAGAAATTCTCTGATTTTCAAAAAAATGCAATATTTCCAATAAATTGTTCAGATTTTCATTGGTATTTGTAAAATAATCATGCATATTCTTACATAAAAAGAGCAGTATTTTTGAAGCGTGTGAAATAATCATCTTTATACATATTAGATGCATCAAATTTTACTCATTTGTGAAATATGGTGGCAGAAGTATGAGGTTAGTCATGTTTACTTATAATATTATTTTTTAAATAGACAAAGTAGTCTCTATGTGTCTACCATAGACGCAGCAGATCAATTGCCTTCTGCCACCAAACCCGGTGAACTGATAGTTCCACTTCTCTGGGCAGTGAAATAAAATGTTGATCATATTTCACTGAGAAATCCAATTTTTTATTTTTCTAAATCAGCTATATGTATGTAGCTGTCATCTGTGATTACTGTCAGATGAGCCACAGACAATATGTGAAGTAACACACTGCATCTTCTAGGACAAGACAAGGAAACACAGACTATTATAACAGTATGTTTAAGTTCAAACCTCACTTGTCACAGGAGTCTGTCTTAATCATATCAGTGAAAGATAAAGAAAGCTCTACAGAAAGGAAAGGAAAATGAGTTACTTTACTATGTTACAGCGCAATAAAAAGTTATTTTGATGTTTGGTAATCTGAAATGCTTTATCGTCAGTTTGTTGGGACAGAAATTTTTCCCTTATTGAACTCCTGCTTTTCCACTGTGACTATAAAAATCTTACAAAATAAATAAGTTTTTTTTTATTTTTCAGTAGTTACCAGTTTCTTACAACTGTTGTTTGAGTGACAGATGTGGGAATTTTTTCATTTAATTTTCCTTTTAAAATTCACAGTTTCTTTAGACAAATATATTTGTATGCATATTTTGATGATTTCTAATTTGCCAGTGGTAAAACAATATCCCATGAAAATTGCAAAAGCTGAGAAATCAAGTTTTGTATTTGAATATCTGGAAAATAAATAAAACCTTACAGCTACTAATTATTTTTAAACCTTGCACATGAAAATGTGATTACACTCAGTACAGCTGACACTGATTATCTAAGACAGGATGTTATTAAATCACTTTGGAGAGCTTCTGTAAGACCCACCACATTTCAAGCAGAGTTTTTCTTAACTGCATTAGCTCATTTATGGAGCAATTACACAGGACTTGGTACTGGAAAATGTCAAGAAAAACATTGAGCAAACAACTGAAGTGGAATTTACACTCCTCCGCTCTCTATCAAATCATCTCACAATTTTACAGACTTAAAATATTCTATCAGGATTTCCTACACCAAAGCTATGTATGAGTAAATGCTGTGTATGAGTAAAAGGTATGAGAGAGGTTAGTTTAACAAACACTATGTGGAATAGAGCACAAAATGGATGTGAAGACTGCAGAAATTTCCTCCTGCTGAGATAATGTTTTTGCTTCAAGAATGCCACTTTAATTAATTCTGGGGACTTGAAATCTAGGCAAAAACATTTCAATATTTGTAAGTTAGCAAACTAGTATGAAGAATTTCTCAGTGAGCTAGGGAGAAAAGCACAAAATGTAATGGTTTCAGAAATCTCCAGTGATTCTGGAAAACCCTGTGGCTGAATTCCCCATTCTTGTTCAAACTTAAGATTTGATTTTTAGGAGTAGTTTACAATTCCATATGCAGATACTAAATAGATGGCCAGATAGAGACCATTTTCAAATCTGCATTCTTACTATGGGCAGTTTTCCTGCCACTCATAGTTGAGGATGAATATATAGGAAGAAGTACTACAGGACTGTAATGTATTAAGTCCACACGTACTTATTACAAGATTTAAAGTTTGTTCAAGAACATTAGGAAAGCTGTTAGAGATACATAGTGGAAAGTAACAGAGATAACTCACTGGAGAATAAATGATGCTGAAATATTGCAGATTTCAGACATTCATCCTCGGCTCACTTTGAATTTAAAGCTAGTATCACTGTATGTTCATGTGATGACAGCACCTGAACTTCAAGCCACCTCTTATTTCTTGGTATTTTCTTTGATTCTTCATGTATTTAATCCAAGTCTGGTATAAAAGAAGTTGAAAGATATTTTAAATAGTATAGTATTTCTCAATGAATAACTCAGGTGTACAGCTAGAGTGATGTCCTGGAACTCACATAGTTCTTTTCCTCTGAGTACCCTAAAAATCTTGCTGCTGGTAGTTTTTAAAGTGAAGCCATTCTCACGTGGGCTTACAGAAGTAGCAAGAGACTCAGCAGAGTTCTCTCCATTCATAACTGTGGAGATTTTTTGCTGCTCTCTATTGTAAACCTATTGGTCGTGAAACACATCTCCGTCTGTAAAGATGTGTTCATAGAAACATCCAAAAGGCAATATCCACTGCTAATTGACTGTAAGGTAGAATTTTCTGCATGTATAGTAATCACTGACCACAGGGAAAATTAATGCACAAATTCTGTTTCATAAATATGAATGTGCTTGAGTTAAGAAAATCTTACCTTTTAATTTGTTTATACTTCAAGGCATATAATGCGAATTTCTAATATTGCAAAGCAATAGAACAACACTGTTTGGCACAATCTATGTGTGCTAATACTGTTCTTACTCAGATTTTACTCAGGAAAAACCATCTTTGACTTGTGTGACAACTTGCTCGACTGAGGACTGAACAGAGCATTTTGAATCTTACCAGCCTTGCTTGATATTAATGTTGGGCAACAGATCTCATTGCTAATTTGCTTGTCTTGTTGGCCTTTTCTTGGGCTCCAGATCTGCATTTGCTGTGTGTTATTCGTGGCTTATATTGCTTGTTCAGATTGCTTCCTTTTGTGCTTTTTATTTCTACCAAATATTTTGCAGCTATTGTTTCTGCTACTGGTAGATGTGCATGGAACCTGGTATGTGGAACTTGAACCTCAGCCCAGATTTAATTAAAACTATTAAACATATTCTCACTGTGGTGCTCAGAAGGAATTTTGGTGACCCTCTTTCAATGAAGCATAAATTTGCTTAATCTGAGTTTTTACAATGCAAAAATAAAAGGGCTTTATTCACAAATCTTAAGAGCAAATGCTCCTCCAGTAAAGTAGGTGGAGTAGAATCCATTTACAGACATAATAAAGTCAATCCTAAATGCCTATTCTGACCTACAATATACATTGTACCAGAAAATCAATCAGCGTGTGCACTGGAATACCATCTTGCTATGTAGACTTAATGCTGTTTTAAAGAAAGATATTACCAAATTTTTCCATAGCCGACTGATATGCAGCAAATCTAGCTAGGTTATCACTCGTATGTCTTATGAGCCATACCTAGCCATGGTTTATCCTCTATTCATGCTGCAGGGTACGAAATTCCTGGGTGCCAACCTGCCTATGGCAACCTAGAATTCTCCAGGGCAGGCTCGCAAAATCTTCACCTACTCTATGGGACAGGTAACGAACAAGTGATGTTTTGTGAAGTTATGCTTTCTTTCTAACTTTCTGATGTCTGTAAAAATGTTTCATTTCTTCACGTCAGTCTCCAGTCTGCCATTGTTCAGTTGTGCTGTATTTTCTGAACTAGAAGAATGACAGCTGTTTGTTATAGTACACTAGATGCTTGCCTCAGCCAAGCCTGTAGTAATAATTATTAGTATGTATAAAAACCAAAGTTTTAAGATCCACAGTTAATAGTTTTTCTGATGGAGTTCTTATAATAAAGGCACACTGTATTCTCCTGTTGATACCATACTAATCTGGGCAGTTTACCTTCCTATTTTAGTTGCCAGTGTTTAAATGTTATCTTTCCTTTGTTAGGTTTACATTAATCTTCAGTCTCCTGAAATAATTTTTTTTCAGTGTTCTAGAGGATGTGAAAAGATGATGGAGTTATGACTGATTCTAGTTTATATTCCTGTGCAGCATATAAGTATAAATAATGACTCATTTATCCATATTTTGCTTAGATTTTCTTCTACTTCTCTCATAAATTCACATTTAGTTCTTTGCCTCTTGACGTTATTACAAGTGGCAGGTACGCAGTAGTAATGTTATTCACTAATCCTATAGTGTACAATGAAATCTGAAATCTTGAAGTGGAGATCAGAAATCAATTAGATAAAAAATAAAGACAGGCTGAACTTTATACTCCCTTCTTGCATTCTAATGAATGAGTTTGTGTAATGGTCATGACTTTTCTTGTTAAGAGTGCTGCTAACATAGGAAAGATAAGTACGATCCTTTCAGTATATTTTGGCACAGTATACACAGTATACACTCTGGAGTGAAAACCAACAATCCTGGAAAAGTGTTTTGAATTCCTATTTTTCATCCCCCTGGGGCTCTGCACGTATGCTCTATTCTTACCTGGGTTTAGATGAGTTTCCTGTAAAAATAGCTTTGTTGTGCTTCATGCCCTTGTTAAAAACAGGGGATGATGAGTGAAGCAAAATATAATCAGGACACACAACATTTTCAGAACTTTGATTCTGATTTCAATTTGATTTCATATTTGGAAATAATTTAAAATACAAAAAAAAAAAAAATTACAGAGCTACACAGTAACCAATGACTTTGATCTTATGTGGCTTTCTAAAGTGGACGTCCATAAGAAATTCCAGAGTCTTAGGATGACTTTTAGTGGCCTTTCTGAAAAGTTAGCAGGAAACAAAGCTTTTCTTCCTGCCCATTTATAATTTCTTACTTTCATATGAATGTAATTTCATATTCTATAAGAGAAAATTAAAAAAAATTTCAAGTATTTCAAAGTTGTAAGTGCTCAAATCCAAAATTATATCTCAGGCTATTCATTTTATTCAGACATTTTATGGGATATATAAACACTGAAAGACAAATTGCATTTATTCCTCCACTTTTCGAAAAGCTCAAAAGGATCTAATTTTACTGGAAGATTTTAATAATTTCCTGAATCTCTGCTTGTTTCTTTCATGTTTATTAATCCAAATCTTTATCACACTGTTTTAATAAACCTAGACTTAAAATTATCTGGAAACTTGTTATCCAATTGTACTGAAATCATCAGTTTGTTGGAGAAACCAAGACACTTTTTTTTTTGTGTCCATGAAAATGAAAGATTGTGCATATGACAACTTCAGCATTTACAGAATGAGGATATATTTGATTTTATCTACCCTGATGCTCCTTAATCTTCAAAATATAATTAGGAAGTGACAAAAATTTCAAACAGAATACGAAAGTAGTTCAGATATAAAGTTGCAGCTAGGTTTAGATAATCTCTGAATGAAAAAAAAAACAAAACTTGTAGCTGCTCTTTGAGGGCCGTTCCCAAGATGAAGCTACTTCAATATGTGTAGTTTTTTGGGATGCTACGTCTGAGCATAGGTTGAAGGTCTTGGGTTACCCCTGAAAAAGCACACTATGTACTCCTTTTCACGTGAATAGTGCAAGCATTTGTTCAGATGAATGTCTGCTGCCTCATTTGAACTTTCAGTGATTGCAGAGAGCTTCACTTACTGCCTCACTCCAAAAACTGCAGGACAGCTCATGACAAAAGCAGAGAGAGAGGACTGTTCATAGAATCACTAAGGATAGAAAAGACCTCTAAAATCATCTAGGTCAATCATCAACCCACTTCCACAATGCCCACTAAGATGTCCTTCAGTGCCAGATGTAGTGAAGTCCTATCCCCTCTCCTTCAACATACACTCATCAAAAAAGACCACAAAACATTGTCTTACACTGACAAGCCAGTTCAGCTGAGGAGGAACCAGGGTAAAATAGACTTGACTGAAATAATAAATCATGACATTATGTTGGAAAGATGTTTGTATGAAGTGACAGCTCAACATGCTGAGCAGTGGTGAACTTGGTAGAGGTGAACTGATATATACTCTCGTGGAACAGAATACTTCTCAGTTAACAAGTCCTAAAATAGTGGGCTGCAATGCATAAAACAAGGTAGGGCACAAAATAATCAGCCAAAGATGACAGATGGCAATTTTTCTCTCCTTTCTTCTCTTCTTTTTTTCCTGTAGTATCAAGTTGATCAAAGTGCTGAGGATCATTTGTTACTGTAGAAAAACTAAAAATATCTTGGAACACTCACACAAAATAGATAACAGATAACAACCAGTAATTCTCTTTTTTCCCCATTTAAACCTTATGCATGAGTCCATGTATAGTAACAGCTGCCCTCAGAATTCTAAATGTGCACCGCTGAGAATTTGGGTCTGACCAGGTTAAGGTGCATTATTTAATCACCTCTGTTGTTTGTTTTTGTTAGCCAACCAATTTTCTATTCTACTGCCAGAGAAAAACCTTCCCACAAATCCCTAAAGCTCACCTCTGTGGCTTGTCACTGCTCTATTGTGATACAGCCATGTGTGACATGGGAACTAAATGATAAGAAACAGAGACTGCAGCAAAACTGCACCAATGGCTGAAAGTGTCTACTGTGTCAGCACTCCGTCTCACTCTGAGCACTAGCAGTGTTATCACAGAATGTCAGGGATTGGAAGGGACCTCGAAAGATCATCAAGTCCAATCCCCCTGCTGGAGCAATTATCTCTTATACTCTTCAGTAACAATAACGTTAACATTTTTTAAAAGGTGGACGCCTACAGATTTAAGTTAGATATACAACATGAGCTCTTTGTATGAATTCTATCACAAAACAGTCGCAGTTGCCTTCTGATCCTAAGTATAATAAAAAGATAATTCAGAAATTTACTCAGAGCAGATAATAATAGAGTTTATGAAAAAAAAAAGGAAAGAAAAGAACAAAACCTTAAAGTACACATGCAGTTTCTCCTTCCCCCAGACTCAGTAGTAATTGTGTCTGACTTCTGGATTCAAAAGAGCTTGTTTATTTTTTTTCCAAATACTTGGCATAACCTCTCCCATGGGAAGTGCTAAGATAGTCCACCAATATGAGCTCTTTGAGACAGACATAGATGAATTGGAAATGGAAGAAAAGAGCCAAGGTGAGTGCAGAGATTATAATCTCTGCCCACCTGGTGCCTGATGCAAAATAAGACAAGTTGACATTCTTTCCCTACTACTAAAAAACATTTATACCGTCCTCGCCTGCTCACATTCCAACCTCAATCATTTAGAAGAAATAAGAATATAAATTTCAACTTGCTTCTTGGTGGTGGGTTTCACTCATTCTTATTACACATCCAATTACAAACAGCACAATTCAAGAGGAACCACTTTTCTGTTCCAGCACAGTGTGATCCAGATGAATCAGGAAGGTAAACAGATAAAAACAATAATTAGAAAGGTTTAATAACATAATTAAAATATAACTTTATAAGCTTGTGAGATTATGTAGCATGCTGCTTTCAGTAATTTCCAGAGGGAGTGCTTATTCTTGACCATAAACCAAAGCAATCTAGAAAACGACCACTCAGAGCTGCAAGGAGGGCTGCTGCAAGCAGATGCAGCATGCTTAGTCACCTGGAGAGTTTTCTTTGAAGTTTGCCTTTAATTGTGCTGCCTCCATTTCTCAATTCCTTACTTTTTTTTTTTTTTCTTCCCTCTCTCCTTATCACTGCTTAGTACTCTGGATTCCCTAGTGAGACGCAGTGCAGACTGCAAGGACCAAACATTAAGAAGCAGGCAGTGGCTGTTCAGCAGCTTCAAGATGCTTTCTATGTATGGAAGCACACCGTGTATCTTTTTTTTTTACAGCAAAAATAATTTGTTGGAGTCATTTCTTTCTCCTGCTTTTCTTATTCTTTCATATCTTGCAGATCTACAAAACTCAACATTTCCTCTATCCAAATATTTTATGCAAACCAATTGGCCTCTGGAAAAAAAACAAAAAACAAAACAAAAAACAACAACAACAACAAAAAAAAAAACACCACAAATAGCAACACTTACCAAAATGAACATTCTTCCATGGTCATCTCAAAAGCAGTGTCTGGTCAGCAAGAAGTGTGAAGATCCCCTCAGCTGTGGGAACAGAGTTATTTTCATTCTTAGGTGAAAGTTGCCCCCGCAGAATGCAACTCCTGTCTCTCCCATCTTCACAAACTGTCTTTATTTTAGATGAAATGTAATCTAACACAAAACAATTTTTGGACAACAAGTAGAACCTGGAGTAAGGCATGAATATCTGTAGAATCCTCCATTCACAAGAGCAAACAAACGTATTCTTTCTACCACTCAGAAAACAGTTATTCCTCTTTGAATTGTATGGGCTTTTTTGTCTCTTGCTATGTCTTGTTTTCCCTCACTGTTTTGTCCTTTCATTTTCAAGCAACAAGGATCACTTACCCAACACAACAGCTTGCTTGTAAAAGCCACTGACTAGAAGAATCCAAAGTTGAAATCAGTCAGTTCTCACGGGCTTAACGAAGAGCCTAACAGAGGCACATTAAAGAGCCTGGAAGAAGACAAAGATCATAACTATTTCTGATAAATATATTGTGTTACTCTTTTAGTCACCTTTGTATCTGGGCACAAGGCTCCCTCTTTGCATTGTACCACATTAATTTCTTAAATTCAGCCACTCTGACCACTCTGGTCTTTACAATTGCAGTGGTCTCATAATCAAAACTGGCCATCTTGTTAATAGGAAATGGAATGTGTTCTGAAGATTCTAGATCCAAATCACATTAACAAATGTATTAAATCAGTCCTCTGAGAGGCAGCACAGTTACCTTGCATTGAAGAACAGTGCTGGGCAATCCCAATCTTAAATTCACATTCTTTCCTCATCATTCTCTGTGCTGTTCACAATAACGTGCCCCTTGGATGCAGGTCTGGTTCTCACTGCTCATTTTCATTTGCCCTTTAGAGTTTTCATCATGCTGGGAGAATGGCAATTGCCTGCTGAGGAACTTTCCTTTAAAATAATCAAAACACCTTTAGTGTCTATTTCTGAAAGCTGTAATTTTATTCATGGTGTTTCTATTCAGTCCCTTCAGAGCCTTAGGTTATGGATAGTAACTTTAAATAAAGGACAATTTGGATGACTTTATTATGAGCATACATCAAAAATCTAACAACATTCCACTGACAATAGTGGCATTCACTTAAGACAACTCAGTGCTGACAGCTGGCCCTCTAAGGGATTTCTAAATATCAACATGTAACTGAATTTTCATAACTTGATCACTTCATATTACAGTTAATACTGAATGCTTCTGTTGGATACGTATGTCTGCAGGCTTCATATAATTGGTATGGAAGTCACCCCTTCAGCAATGAGACTGTCAAGTCAATATAACCAAAATGAAGATCCATTTTGCTTTTAAGATGAATTTTTTCTACCTCTTACCTATAAGTCTGGCACAGTTTAGTCATACAAGCCACATAATACGTCTTTTCAGGTCTGAGTTTTAAACTGTGTAATTATTCAGCAGGTAGATACATCCTAAATAAAAAAAATAAAAATAAAACAAAAAAAACCCTGCAAACCTACTTTCCAAAATACAGCAATACCATATCAGCTCTCCAGGTATGTAAATGAACTCTTATGCTAAGAATTTCTCCCACAGTACTTTGGACTTCAGCTGCTAAACATCTTTTTTCTCCCCTCTTCCTTTCTTTAAGTTTCTGATAAACTATCCCTCTTATCTGGTTTACATTCTTCGTGGGACCTAACAAACATAATATTACTTGTTTTACATGTTCATCAGTCACCTGGAAAATATCTGAGCTCCACATTTGGTTCATCCACCCATTTGCTCTGAAACATATGTACAGGCCTCCCTTCTCAGAGTTGAAACACAGCTTCAGATTATTTGTTTTGAAAATGAGTATTGGAAGGAAAATTCAAATGGTTTAATACATGCAAAAAACTCTACAAGCTGTCTATATATGTGTATGTACATATGAAGGCAAGATCTGCCTGCAGTCTGACACACAAGGAGTTCATACTCCTTGTATGTCTCCTAAGTTTTAAACATTTAACAAACTACTTTGGAAGTAATGGAGAAATTTGGTGAGTGTACTGCAGTGGAAAAAAATAATAATAATACAAAATAAAACCCTACCTGACAGACTTCTGTGTAAATCTGCAAAAACTAGGTGAGCTGAACAAAGTATATACACACCTGAATTTGTAGGAAAATAACTTCTGTAAAATTGTCTGATGTATTTGTTTGGATCCAAATAAAGCTGCTGAACTAAAAGCACCAGGCAGTTGCCTTTTGTGGACAGAGCTCTAAGAAGAAGGAGTAACAGTGTAGTCTGTAACCCCAACAAAATGAATTTCAAGCCTATATCTGGATTCTCAGGATAACAACATATCTGGATTAAGACTTTGTGATCTGATTCCATTCCTCTAATCAGATGGTGCAAAAGCCAAGTTAGCCACAAAAAAATAAAATAAAAAAAAGTAAAAAACAGACAAGAAATATTGCTTTAACACTACTCTTTCAAATCTGTGACCCAGAGCATGTCACACGTAGTCAAAGCTTGATTAACATAGAAATGCTATTACTGCTTCATTCAATATCTTTCATTCATCTAGAAAAGAGTGGTTAAATTTCTGGACTTTATCTCCCATCTAGGAATGTGAAAACCATGGTGACACAGATTCAATAACACAACTGTCATTCCAGAACTATTCCTTCTAGGCTAAGCTTTCAGTGCCTCTTTTGCAGTGTGTCCAACCCAGGCCGCGTGCAGATCCAGTGTGGATCATGACCAGTAGCAGAGCTGTGCTGAAGGGAAGAATCCTAGGCAATCCAGACCACCAGACATGGACTAGCATCAGCTGCTACTGGAGCCTCATAACTCCAAAATAAAGTTGCCTATGCAGCCCAGCTCCAGTCAGCAGGAGCAGAGTGGCACAGAGGATTCACTAGCATCTCTTCTAACTGTGAACTCCCTGCCACCAGCTTGCTCCTCCCTAGGACCCCCAGGGTCCTGCCCAGCTAACTGCCCTCATATCCCTACTGATAGAATCATAGAAATGCTTGAGTTGGAAGAGAGCTTTAAAGGTCATGCAACCCAACTCCCCTGCAGTGATCAGGGACACCTACAGCTCAACCAGGTGCTCAGAGCCTGGTTCAGCCTGACCTTGAATGTCTCTATGGTGTATAGGCTCATATCAGACTTGTATAATAACTCTATTCAAAGATCAGAAATGAAAATAGGAATGTGGCCATTGACTCTCCTTGAACCAAAGAGGGCATCCCTTTTCATAATTCCCCTGAAGCCTCATGCTGTTAAGAAAGCATTTCCACAAGAGCAAGAACACAAAACTGAGCCCAGGCGTTCTGTCTGCCCACCACATCACTGCTCTTAGGCTTCTTTAGTTGTAAAAATCAGCACAGCGCAGCTGGGCTTACAGATGGCCCTTGGGCCCTTCCCAGTACCTTGTCTGTCCTGTTATATATTTCTTTTCAGAGCAAGCACCTAAGTAGAACTGATCAATTTTGATGTTTCTTAAACAAAATAAGATTTTATAAAATAAAAAGGAGAAAGAAAAAATGCTTTTTGCAGTCCTTTTCCAGAATATATTTTTAAAATTTCTGTCAGTGCTCCCAAATTTCTGATCCTATGATATCCTTTTTTAGAATGTGACACATCACTGACATGAAATAGATGTGATAAACACTTTTAAAGTGTTTAGTTGCCTTCTTTTGTGGGCCTCCATGCAATCTGAGAAGATAAGAAAGGAAATACTATTACCTCACTTCATACACAGAGTACTGAGTCAGGAAGAGGGGGAGTTATCTGACAAGATGTGGTTATCTACATCTGAGCTCCTTGACTAGATTCCCTTTGTAATTAATGGAAAGAAATGGGTACTTCCAGATTTGCGTCACCTCCTCTAAAAGAAAGTTTCTAAAATAGGTCAGATTACTCTCATCCTGTCTGCTCAGGACTACAAAATGAAAACGGGAGCCACAGCTGAATAGAGACATTAACATTTGCTTCAGGTCAGCCCCACATTGCCTTAACTCACTTATCCAATATAACTCACTTATCCAACACCAGCCATGTGTTCAAGGTAATGTACAAGTCTGAGAGCCCCAAGGAATTCAGATTCCTTGGTGTTTTGTTTTTTTTTTCCAGTATATTTTGCATTGGCTGCTACTTTGTTCACATTTAGTATTATTTCACTGTTTGTTTAAACCTAAAACTGCTAACCAAATTTTATTTTAGCTATTACTAGAACTGTGTGAAAGAATGTCACCCATTCATTCAGGGAGAATTTCAATATTTGAAAATATGATTATGAACCAGTTTAAAATAACATTGCAGAACCATTAGCAAGGCAAAGCCCTGAGATGGCAGGAAACATGAAAGCACTGCCAACATACATTGACTTTTCAGGTGGGATTTCGAGGAAACTCTAATGATGGGGCTGGCCCACAAACAACAGCTCCCAGGGAGAAAAAGCCTGGAAACCACCATCTTTGTGGTCTGTTTGAGGGTAAAAATCTCAAGAAATCCTCTGCCCTCCACACAGCTGATCAGCCACAGCTTTACACGTCAGCACTCCTTCTGCCAGGCAGATGAGCTGGCAGGAGATCAGACAGGTACAACGAAAACCTGTTCCAACTACACCTTTCCCAGAATAGAACTATCACCACATGGCATCTTGGCTTGGACTGAAATGCTCAAGTGAAATAAATACAGCTCATCTGGACAGTGCTGCAGATGAATACCAGCCAACTGCAAGCTGAGATAGGCATGTTTTCTGTCATCGTTAGGCTGTGGTGTTGTCCCAGTGCTCAGCTTGAGGCTGAGTCTTTGGGGAAACTTCTAGGAAAAGAAATAAATTGTTTTAACCACTCACCACCTTTTGTGGACAAAATTAAATAAATAAGTAGGGTGATAAGGAACATCAGGGATGCAAAAACCTTTTTTATTTTTCCCTTAATCAATTGGGGATGGTAAAGTTTACACCAGTAACATTCACACCAATAAAGTATTTGTGTTTTGGTAGTACTTGAATTTGTTTGTATAACCCTTAAATCTTTCTTGTGTACAACAGACCTCTTGTCACTACATGTAGTCTGAGTAGCACTACCTTCCATACAGTAAGATTTACCTGCACTGTTGCTGAGGACCAGATCCAGCAATTACATCCAACAGTGTCTCCTTGCAGGAGCTCTACCCAAGGGAAGGAGGCTGCAAATTCCTTTTCAGGCAACAATTCCAGAACAAAACCTGACAATTACTGGATATTTTATGATATTTCTGAACAAAAATCCCTTCGCCAGTATGCTTTCTTCCTAACTTAGCTAATTGTTAAAAGTATTTCTTTGGAAACTCTGAAGACCCAGTAGCCTCCCTTGAGAGGTTTACTTTCACCATTCAAGTACAATATTTAATATCGTACTTACTGTCCTTGTTTTCAGATAAATGCTTCAATGATCTAAAATGGGCAATGACTTGCAAACTACTTGTTGAAATAGGAGCAGAGCTTTAGAGATCAGTAGAAGACAGAGGGAACCATTCATACAAAGGGTCCTACTGTACAGGAATTTGGAACCCGTCCTGTAATTCCTAATTCTCCCAACTGCCTGAGTTTCAGTAAATCCACGGAATATACAATCAGAGTTCCATAAGGCATAGCACCACCATATTTCCATGGTTTATTCTTTGAAAATGAATTCTCTATTCTCCTGGATGTATTTTTCTGATTGAATTATTTTCTTTTTAATTAAGGAACATATATGCAAATATTTATTCAGAATGCATTTTCTGAATATATATAAACATATTTCCTGAATATATATGCATTCTCTATTATATATATAATTTTAAAAAGGGCTGACTAGCCACAGAAGATAATTGCTCATTAAAATATATTGATTTACCAGTATCAAAAAAATTGTGCAGTGAACTTTTCTAATTAATTCTTGTATGAGGAAGAGAATCAAAACACAGCTAGTTTGTGGATTATGTTGTCTTAGAGGAACAGGAAAAGTGATTAACTTATTAATCCATATTTTGACTTCTTAATTTTTCCCTCTTTTCAAACATGTCTAAATTACCACTACAAAAATTTACAATGGTACTCAACGAAATTAATTATTGATTGTGAAAAGCCAAGTCTTCTAGAACAACACAGCACAAAGAAAAGCAATTCATGCATTGCATTAATTGGTAACACTGGAAGCTAACAGTGAGGAGGAAGGAATAAGACATTCAGAGAAAGTGTGTTTCATAACAAACAAAATGGGCGGGAGGGGGGGGAAGCCTTCATGAAATATCTTAGAGCTTTATAATTAAAAATCGTGACTTTGGCTCTGATTTTGCTATTAGAGGTAAATTTGAAACATTGTATGTTCTTCCTCTTCCTACAATACATGGTACACAGCAACTTCTTTATAAGGTCACGTAGCAACGGGACAAGGGGGAACAGCTTTAAACCAGAAGAGGGTAGATTTAGACTAGATATTAGAAAGAAATTCTTTACTGTAAGAGTGGTAAGACACTGGAACTTGTTGCCCAGTGAGGTCACGAATGCCCCCTCTCTGAAAGCATTCAAGCCCAGGCTGGAAGAGCCTGCGATCAACATGGTCTAGAATGAAGTGTCCCTGACTATAGAAGTTAGATATCTTCTCAGAAATTGCTTGGTTCAGGAAGTCTCTAAAGGAAAAAAATAAAATAAAATAAAATAAAGCTTTCACAATTTGGGGGTTTTCCTATCTTTTATTTCCCCCCCCTTCTCTCCCTATTTCTTTCTTTTTATTCTATAAAAGCAACTCTAAGTTTCATCAGTACACGAACACATTATGTGCAGAGTGCATCTATGTAAACTGTTTTCTTCTATATGCACCTTCTATATGCCCAAAGGTCAAACTCTGCAGTGGCAAAAACTCCCTACTACAGCAGTTGTAGCTACCCCTGCACATTCAAAACCATAGCCTGAGAAGCTCCTGTTCTCTTTTTGTACAGATCTTAGTCACTAAATTTTTACAGAAACAGAAGACTTGAAATTGAATCTCTTTTCACTCTAGTTTGAATCAGAATGTATTATTTTAAAAGAAAATAACTGCAAGTGGTAATCTAAATACAACTGCAACCACACAGCATCAGTAATTGAAGTAGAGCACTGTGCTGGCAAAACATTCAACTGTTTCCTAGGCGTACACTGCATGGATCAAGTCTCAATTGTAAAGCTTTTGCATTAACTTACTGAAGATCCTAGAGCAGCTGATAGAGGAGAACACCAGCCCACTGAAGCCGGCTCAGATAAATTTTCCATAAAGAATGGCACAATGTTCTGATCAGAGGAGTCTAGTTAAAGGTCCAAAATACTATCTAATTGACACTGATGGCAGTACTGACTTGACATCAAAGGGAATCAAGATTTGCCATCATTTTATGAAGAATTATTTTTGCCATGTTTAGAAAAAAGCAGAGGGAATTAACAACACATCAAGCGTTAGCCCTTTTATCTCTAGGTGGTGGAAAACTACAGTTCTGTGATACCTCAGAGTTCCTACCCAAAGCTGAGAGATCAGCTCAGTATTAGCAGAGATAGCAATCTGAAACAAGGTACAATCACCCCTAGAGACACCAGCTCCAGCTCCCTGTTCACTTGGAAAATGTATTAGAAGATTGAGGAACTTTCAGACCAAGTAGACCAGGATGAAAGAGCTCCATCATGCAAATGAGAATTGAGGCAAGAGGGGACTGGCTCACTTGAAAACACACAGCTGGGGAAAATATCAGCAGGATCATCACTGCAAATTCAGGTGGTGGTTGGGGCAGATGGCATTTGACCTTAACAATAAAAGTTGTGCTTTTATCTCCTATCCTAAATTGTCTCTAAAATAAAATGAAAGAGTGAAAAATCTCTGTGAAAAATTTCTCTGCTTTCTCAAGCTAACTTACTAGCAGGACATGCATTCTTTCTTAGTGAAAGTACTGTGAAAAAATTAGGGGTCACACATGTGAGTAGGAAGGACAGCCAGGAAAATTGAGAAACACGGTAATAATTGGCTATTAGGACTACGGTTCTCATAATGAAATTCTAAATATAGCATCATTAGCAACTCTATGGGATTGTGGTGCAGATAAAACGAAAGGAGAAAAAGTCTTCTTTATCTAGAAAATGTTACAACCTGGGCTATTGGCAAGTTCTGTATAGTTTATTATAGTTTATTTAGATTCGTTGCTCTATAAATATCTGCTACTTCAGTCACTGTATTTTAGGGTAACTAAATGAAAGTTCTTGTATGAAACCAAACTCTAGACTGTGTTTTGTATTTTTTAATGAGGGTTCTTCCACAAAGCGTTCCATTGTGGCTAATGAGATATTAACAATGAACACACTACGACAGATGGGAAGATAATCAGCTGTCTAAATCAGAAGATTTTCAAAGTGCAGTAAACAGATTATTAAGCACAATTCTCTGGCTCAGTGCCATCACATACTGTAGAGAACTGGTCAAAGAGTGCATCATGAAAAGCTGTTCAGGAGCAGCTAAATTCTACAGCTGTGGTCTTTGTTTTTCTAGTACTTTGCAAGAACAGAAGGGGGAATTACGAAAACGTCTATCATATACTACCCATAAGCTGGAAATGCTTGAAACGGAGTTTGATTCTACACGTCAGTATCTTGAAATAGAATTGAGACGTGCTCAGGAGGAACTTGAGAAAGTAACTGAAAAACTGAGAAGGTTAGTAACTAACGTTTTGAAATCAGCAGATCTGAGGAATTTACAAGAGGCTGTATTAAAGACATATGTAAGCAAATGTATAAACATATATTCTCAAGTATTTACTGATTAAATATTGTATTTTCATGCTGAATAAATATATTTCACATTGATATGTATTACATATCACATTAAATTGTGTATTATGCATGGCATATTTTTTATTGAAAGCAAATATGCAAACAGAAACATATAGGTAGATATATGATATTGTTTATGTGGAATCATATGTGTTGGTTAGTACTTTGAAGTACACACATGAAGGTGCCATAAATATATACACATTCCATATAAATATATATATATATAAACATTATGTATAATTATATTTTTAATTCTCCTTTGTATGATTCTATGATTAATGAATTTGCCTGCAAATTTTCAGTTGTTACTCTCCACTGTATTGATACTAGAAAAGAGTATTTGGCTCAAAGCTGAAGCTAAGATCAATATAAACAAAATTATGACATTTCTCATCATGCTATTGCAAATCACTTACTTTCCAGATAGAACTGAGTGATACCAAAAACCTATCACTTAAAATTACTGAAGCTATGTTACAATGCTATCGCAAATCAAGGGCCCAGTTAATGTTAATGAGAAATTATCATAAGTGCACTCCTGTCATTTCTGGTACCAATTAAAATGATCTGTAATCCGGCATTAAACTTAGTAGCGATTTTTAGTATCAATTTTTTCATGTGTTTACAATTTGAAACCTAAAAATATCTGCTTATGTAGGAATGTATCTGCATTCTTTGTGAAGACTTTACTAAGAAGAATGTGGACAATTGAACTATTTCATTCAATTCACTAGATGAGTCAAAACAAAATTCAGAACAAATCATTCCAGGGCTATACCCAAAGAAATTTGTTTTCATTCTTTGCAGAATTAAAAAACAAAACCACAACAAAGCAAAAAAAAAAAAAAAAAAAAAAAAAAAAAAAAACAACCCGAGTGAACCAAATAATTCTATGTAAATTTAAAAAAATAATTAGTCTCTAGATCTCAAATTAAGAAACATCCTAGTGCGTTCTTATAATTTAGATTCTTTCCTATCTCAGATACTTCTTAAAATAGAACCAAAATGAGCAGGTGGATTATAGGGGTCATGACCATGAAATCTTCACTTATCTATCAAGACCACCATAGAGGTTTACCATATTGTTTGCTCACCACTGATATTTATTTTTTTCCATCATTTCATTTAGAGAAGACACACTGAAAATAACATTGCACTTAATGTAGCTTTGTTCATTCGTAACCTTTTCCCCCAAAATATTATTTCAGACATAACTGACATAATTCCTGAATTATACTTGTCTGAAGGACTGACTACCCCACTTTTGCTAAAATAAAGGGACAAAATACAGTCTTGCCCTAAGTAAGAAACTCCTTATCAACGTCCATTTCAACTTCACCAGACACTGATGATTTAAATACTCTTCAAAAATCAGGCCAGACAGTCTTGATTTTGCTCATGGCAGTCTAGGAATAGTAACCAAACATCAGACTAGTAGAACAGACTTTCCTGTACTGTAACTGAACATTCTACTATATTATGAAGAAAATTAATATTAAAAAATTATGTTTCAGACAGGTGAAGACATTGGAAGCCCAAAATATTTTATGAGGTGACCTTTAAAGATGTTTCTATTGAGAATAGCAAGGCATTCCACAAGTTAAACAAACAGATTTCCCATTCTGGAAAAGGAAACTTGGACATAAAACTGCCATCCAAAAGCGTGTCAGCATCAGAAAACCAGCATGAGAAATACAAGGAACCAGAATTTATTTCAATAATACATTTCTTGCTCTATTCACAGCACAGGGAGAAAAATTCAGCCCCTTCTAATAAACAAGCCCTGTGTAAGATGATCCCACTTGCATACTAGAGAACATTTCTGTTATTAAACTTCCATTACCACTGAGTGCAAAATTTTTCTGTGAAAGTGAACAGCTGTCTTTTTCCACTCCTTTTGAAAGCCTTTGCTCTCTTAATTTGTCCACAGTTAACATCTTCTGCTGCACCTCTCCTTCTCTAACCTAAGCAGGAAGGTCATTTACGTGATACTGTGGTCGAATTTTTTGACCTCCATTATTCTTTTCTGACCCAGTGGGAGCAGTGCTGAGAGTGTTTCAAAATATTAACTATGAAGTACAGTTTTGGCTTTGAAAAGTGACTGAAAAAGACATTGAGGATTTTGTATGCCTCACAGTGATCCCCCTATCTAGAAGGAACAGCAAGGCTTTTTAAAGTTAATATTTTAATAATATTCCAATATTAATATGTAAACTTGAACCTTTCTCCTAAGGTCACACTGGTTTTCCTGCTGGAGACTGCACCTTGGGAATCAGAAGTTCAAGGTCTTCCTAGCATTCATGAAGGAGCAGAGATATTTTAAGACAAGGAATAAAGCCATACGGGCATATTTTTAGAGCTAATATTAGCACCCATGCTTAATTGTTTCACCAAAAGCTGGACACAATGGCTAAAGGGATTTTAAGATCAGAAATCCTATAACAGTGTTAGCTTTAGAATAAACAAAGGAAAAAATATTTTGTTTCTGTAAGAAAATCAGTGTAACTTGTGTTAACAGAAAAAGATTTTCGAACAAGGTTACTATTTTAAGTTGCTTTTCAAAGCTAAGCTGAACTCAGGGTGAAATGCTCTTCTTTGCAGAAAGTCAACCCAAGCCTGTGTTTTACTTCATATATTTCAGAGTCATATGAGCGCTTGGAAATAGAAACTTGCGGCCTTTCTCTTTGGTGAAGATCAGTAGTCTTTGAGAAAAAAAAGTGTTGTCTGCTTGGTTAGAGTTCTGATACAAAGCATTCAGTGTGGTCAGAATACTTCTCATTAGAGTCTAATTTAATGAGGAATCTAAACATGCATTCTTTGCATAGGCATGTACCTATCTGAATATCATAATTCTATGAATTTAATGACAAAAAGCCATCAAAATGATAATTTATCAATACACATGCAAAGATTTCCTCCTTAAATTAGATTAGTGAAAATGACTCTCTCTTCAATTTATTTATTTACAGAGAATCCAAATTTATGACATAAAAATATTTCATACTTCACAAGACTCAGATTATCTAGGTGTATACTTTTTTACTACACACTGGATTAAGCTACCATTTACTCATCTGATCATTTCAAATGTGAATAATTTTTCCTTCTTTATTTCACAGTGATTGCTATGTTCCTCTTTTATCCCTTGAAAATTCTTTCATTTTTTGCTGACTCCATTTCTCCCTGTCCCATCTACATTTGCTGTCACTTCTTTTGGAGCAGTGGATTTAAATTTCAGTTTTATTTGTATGCCTGCATGTGTATGTGCACATCTATGCTTATCTTGACTATCTTTACGTATTGTTCTCAATAGAAACACTTTCTGAATCTCTGCTTCCTACATACCAAGTATTTTTGGTTTATATCTGATTTGCTGGAACTGGTCAGTTTCTTCAGTGGAGGATCTGGGTCTGTGGAATACTTCCCACTAAACATGCAACACAGGAAAATTTGATGGACGAAGACAAGATGCAAGCTGAAAAAACATACTCTGATAAGCTATTTCAAAATCCCCAAACTCACTACCATCTACTGCATGGAAGCATTGACATTTGAAAGCCATTATATTAATGGTAACTGATCTTACAGTGATACACACTAAGAAAAATAGTGTCTGTAGAAGCTGAGGACTAAAACCACTGATGCATTGCTATTGTAATAAGACAGAATTCTAGGTTATCTGGCAGTAATTGCTGTTAGTTTTGTTTATGTTCTTAAAGATATGGGAAAGGAAATTTCAGTGCATACTTTGAGCTCTCCACATAGCTCTGTACTGTAGAAAAGACTCAGGTACAAAAAAACTGAGAAAAGCCCTGAAACAAAATTTTGTTTTGCACTTTTTTCTTCTTTTTTTTTTTTTAAGTTTACACAGATACTTTTGAACCCATGCAAACTTTTGGGAAAAAGAGTGGATTGTAACAGATGAGATAGTAGGGCACACCGGTATCAGCCAGCTGGTCTTATTTTCATAAATCCTTGCTCCCCACAATACTTCATGCAGCTTTAACAGCTCACATAACAGTGTTGAGTAACTGTGTGAAGTTGTAGCCAGCTTAAACCTTCTCACTTCCCCTAGTTCATTAAAACTATTTTTACCTTCTCCTTTACTGTGAAAAGATGGGTAGAGAGTACTCCTAGATTTCTTTCTGCTGTGTTGACTTTGGCTAAAGAGCTGCAGACATCACAAGCATACCTAAAGCTGCACAAATAAATATGGCCTGGTACCAAATACTGCACCTAACAGGAACATGGACAATGCAGAGATCCATGAATTTCAGTCAACCCTTTAAGTCACCTGGACATTTACAAAAGCACACTGTGAGAACTAGTGAGATATAACCAAGTCATCAACTAGAATCAGTCTCACAGATTGTTTGGGTTACCACCATTACAAACACCACTGACCACCTACTCTCACTTACTCTCATTACAGAGTGAGAATCTTCCCTGTTCAGCAGCTCTGTGAAATACGCATAATGCCAACATTTTCCCTATGCTCACAATACATATTTGGAACAGCTGCCCCAATCCTCTTTACCTTGTGGAGCTTCATCTTGGGTGCGCCATTCCTTATGCTCTCAGAGCATCCATCCTCAGCTCAGATCTCTTCCCTCAGAGCCACGGGGCAGAAGTTTTGGTGTAACCAGAAGCCCTATGTAGGGCATCACCAGCCCTTGATCTGTCACCAGAGATTTCTTTATAACATAATGGGGAAGAAAATCTCCATGGTTACAGAAGCATAGGGTGAATACCCCAAAAGAATAGCACCCACATGAAATAAAGAAGGAGGCCGGTATATTTTTGTATTACTTATCCAGATAGTATAAAAGCAACCAGTAAATAAGGAAGGGTTCACCTGTCACAGACAGTCAAGGCTCACCTGGAACTCCACTAGGAAGGAACCTCCAACAAGAGATTCCTCCCCAGTGGTGGTCAGCACTTAAATGAGGCCTGGGAGACGTGGATCCGGACTCCACCCCTTCTGGTCACACAGGTGAATTGCATTCACCTGTGCTCCTGCAGCTGACTCTGCTCGCCTCAGGTGATCAATCCATGGTTCAGGCCAGGATTCAACAGTTCCCATACAAGAAGCATGGAGAGAGCTGAATTGTCACTACAGGGAAGGAGTGAGCTGGACCCGTCCATTCAGCACTATGGCATGGGTTGACTGCAGGTCTCAGTTCTGGCTTTGGCATCTAGTCCTAAACATGAAATAAATCAGAGAATTCTTTAATCCTAACCCTTTCTTGATCACTACACCCAGGCTCAGACTTCTCAGATGAAGTAAATTTCTGCTGAATGAATTTGTATTACATCTAAGTTCACTTCTAGGCAATGACAAAAATAAACTTGTCACTGAAAATACATTGTCCCATTGACCGAAGATTCTCAGTTCAAACATTTAGATATATTCAGACAAATGTTTCACAGCAAAATTTCTACAATTTGATTTTTTTTTTTTTATACACCCTTTTGAGATGATATCTCCTCCTCATCTTCTGTGAAGAGAAAGGCATGGCTACTACTGAAACAGGGATTCCTTTCCCACATGCTAAGCAGCTTCCTCACTGCAATACCAAGTTTACATTCCATGGAACATAAAGGTATACAGAATGAAACTTTCTTTGGTGTATTGCTCTGGAATAAGCAGGGAAGACTTATTTTCTAAGCCCATTCAATTCCTCAGTTCTAATAAAAAGAAACACCCGCCTTTTCAGGCTGAGATACCTGGATTTATTTGCTGAATAGAGAAAATGTTTTGCTGAGGTTCAAGGATGTGCAGTTCCCTGAACTTCTGTCAAAAGGAGAGTATTCCCTTCTAAGTAATTTGCTTCTACTGCAGTCATCAGGTTTCTGCTGCAATACTTCACATTAAGAGAGTCTGGTCAATCTCTCTCAGTAGTGTCAAACCAGAAAGCTCAAGCATCCTCCCTGACACACAATTTGTGAGCTTGATGCACAGCCACAATCCCCTTCTGCAAGTTCTCACACAGCAAAGCATATCTGCACGTAAGTGCAGAACAGCAAACATGTTTTCACTTCCTGACAGAATTGGTGCTAAATATAGTAAGCAAATATGACATAGAAGTTTGCTTAGGAAGTAGGCAGTAATTGCATTTCAAAGGAAACCACTGGCAGCAGGAGTGGTAAGAAAATAGATTTCATGTAATGCAAGCCAAGGTTTTGTACTGATGTGAAAATTACAGGTAAAAATAACACAAAAAATACATTCAATTACATGATATCATCTTTGTTTTAGGATACAAAACAATTACCTAGCCTTACAAAGAATTAATCAGGATCTGGAAGATAAACTTTACAGAATGGTAAGTTATCATTAAGTGAACTTTTTTTAATATTAAATGTGCTTTTATGGTTCTTAAGTCTTATAACAAACATATTTCCTCCAAGTGCAGTGTACTTGAGAAAGATATATGGGTTTATCACTATCATGATCTAAAGCCCAAGCTGTGTAAAATGGCGTATCTCCATTAATTTAAATAAAGATTGCATTTGCTGATGATCTGACTGAGTAAATTGTAACTTTAAGATAATTCTCACTAATTTAGTTAATAACTTCATGGGTTTCAAATATTTATGTTTTCATTAAGTCACAAATTTAAATTGAATAACCTAAGGTTTTCTCATGCTTTTTAGATAGTTTCACTCAACTTTTATTAGTTAATTTTATAGAACTTGAATGGCCTGATTTTTGTACATGGTTTTAACTATAAATCTCAGCATACTAATTTATGATCTGCATGTATCTGCAACCACAATGTCAAAGTCACTGTCACAGGTCAATTGGTAACTGAGTAAGGGAATCACTGCAGCATTTACAGTCTCTACCAGGACAAATATTACAAGACACAGCGCCGCTCATTCAAAAAGGTTGGAAGATGTTAAAAAGAAATGGCAACATCCTTAGCATGCTGGTTCATTGCTAACGCCACTTGGGCATCTTACTCACTGCTAGGAGAAAAGGTAAAGAGAAATCTAAGGGTAATGTTTAAAGAGGAGAAAAAAAAGAACAAAAATTTGATCTTCAAAAGGTCTTCAGGTCTTGTGCACAACTTGCTCTTCCTTCTCTCCCAGTTCATTCCTTGTTCTCTTCCCTTCCTGGCCCCAAGCAAGCAACAGTGTACACACCAGACAGATGTCCAAGCATAGGCCTGACGTATCACTGTAAGGATGCCAGCATAAGCCAACATTTTGCACAGGTCTCATAAATAGCATTTCTATGGGTGGGCTGCTTAGAGTGAAGAGAAAGGTTTATTTTTCTTTGAAAATAAGTAGAGACTATGGCAACATACTTGAGAAACATCATCATTTACAAAGAAATTGGAGACAAATTTCAGAAAATTACTTTGTTCTTATGATTCCATTTAAATGATGACAATGAAAGAAGTATTGATGCATTTTTAACTGGCTAGAAACAGGGCAAAGTTACAGCTGGGTTACAGCTGATACTAGTTTATACAGTAGCATAAAATACATTTGATCTCAGGGTGCTGGGTTTTATTTCTCCATTTTTCCTTTGTCAAATTATTTTCCTTTTTATCTGAATCAATTCAGGATTTTGTCTTCATCTTTAGTCTAATATTTATTACATACATGCTACAAAACAGAAATAACTTTGATGCATTCTGAATAGTAAAAGAAGTTCAAAATATCTATATAAAAAGGACTACAGAAAACCCATGCTTTTTCAGCGTGTATTTCAGATCAAAGTAAAGAATTTTTAAGCTGATATTTCTCTTAAAACACAGAGCAAAGATTTCAGAGCATAGCCCAGAAAGAAGGAAGACTGCATCTATGGAGCACAGTACTTTTTTACATCCCAGTAATATGACAATCATTGAAGGCAGCTTCAGACACTCGAGGAAGATCAGCTAGGCTTTTTACATTGCTTAAATCCAGACTGATTTGCCTGCTGAAACACTGAAGCTGGAGACACAAATCAAAATCAAACAAAATAAAACCAAACAAAAAAAATCTGAAGAAAATTCTATTAAAAAAAAAAAAGAGAGAGAGAAGAATAGTGGCATATTGAAAAAAACACTCAGTACTTCATAGAAACTTGGATTAAATAACAGCTGGTCTGCCTAGACAACAATTTATGGTGGACTGGGCTCTTGGACATCTTTCCCTCCTTTCCTGTTTAGGAGGAACAGCTGCTTATATTTTGGTCTAATTAATTCAGTCTGCCATTCTAAAAATCAAAAGTCTTTGATTTCTCTACCTTTATCCAAATATATATGCTACGTGTTTACCTTCTCCCTCTCTCTCCTTCCCTTTTTCTCTATTCTCACATATATGTGCATACATGCACACATACATACACACTCTGATTCTTACACAATTTTTGACCATTTAATGTGTACAAGTGTATCAAGGATGGAAATGATACATTCCCAGCTATCCCTTCCTGGAGTGACTAGGGCTGCCTCCAGGGAAACCTTTCTCCCTGCCTTTTCAGGCTACCCATAATACTTCCTCTCCCATTGAGCAGTCCTAGCTCATCACAACTGATCTGGGACTTCACTCTGGCCTCCTTTTTCTATTCAGATTTGGGTGTCCTGAATGTTAAAGTCTTCTGGTATTGGTATAACGGATGTAAAAAATAATCATTAATTCATTAGCAGACACAGGAAAGAAGCTGAAGTAGCAGTTATTTTCCTTCTAGGCTCTGCTTCCTTTTGAGTGCTGAGCTATAAAATATTTAAAACTGTTTGAAAGCACACTCCTGATCACAGCAAATGATATCCAATTGAAACCGCTGTTACATGAGAACTCAGAATAAAAGTATAAAACAGAGTGTGTGTGATGGCTAAGGACTGAAACCTGAAATCAGTGGAGAGTTTTGTATGTTAAAGTGGACAAGATTAAATACATGATATTGTAGCAGGAGACGCAGCTAAAATCCTGCTGTCATTACTTAAATAAATTTCTGTTCCTTCCATAGCCATGGTCTTCAAGTGGAGATTTATTCGCTACTTTAAGCACTGGTAAAGCAAGGGAATATGCAAACTGTCTTCTTAAATAATTAAGCCTTATAACTATCTTTTTTCCAATTAAGCTGTGAGAAAGAACTAAGCAGAGTCCGTAAATTTTTTACTGTGAGTCCATCACAGGGCTATCAAATCAAAGAATGTTCTTTCCTATATAATTTCTGTTGTTACCAACATACTTCGCTAGCATTGACAGTGGTCTGAGTTTCTTGCAGATTCTTGGCCACGGTCCTGCTGGTCACAAATAGCAGTTGCCAGTTGGTTATAAAAATCTTCCCAACCACACGTTAATTTATCCTTTTTACTATCTCAATTCAATTGTATTTTGCATACAATCCTCAGTAATTTTAAGAAGTTTCTGGAGTATGAAGGCTTTCTGCTGCAGCTAGATCTGCATTTTCCTTTAAAGATATAAAACAGATTATTAATAGTATCTACAGTTGTGAAGAACTGACAGATACCCAGTAATAGCTCTTAATAAATCTAAATGATAATGAAAATTGTACCCATTTCTCTCCTGCGTTTTGAATGTTCTTGAAAATGATTTCATACCTTACTTCCCAGAAAGACTCTAAAGTATCTATTTTATAACTAGAAAGTAACCTTGGCATCCTGTGTGATATAAGCTTACTTCTCATGCAAAGTCCTTTAAAAAGGCAGAATTTAAACTCCTGTTTCATCTAAAACTCATGCCATCTGCTTCCCTTATGAATATTCACAGATAGCTTTGGAGATGAAAAGGGAAGGTGGCAGTCCTGTGAGAAGGGGCAGAGCCCTCTGGTGACCTGAGAGCTAGCTGATAAATCGGTGTACGTGCTTTGTAAACCATTACACCCAGTACATCTTGGTCTGCCGGTCCATTTGTCAGAAGCCTGCTACCAAAGTGAACCCTGGCACTTTACGTCAGAGAATATCAACGGGTTCTCCCCCAGTCTGTTGGGTTTGGTTGACATTTTTAAGGAAAAAAACATTGGTTACTTCTCTCTCAGTGCTGTTTCAGGACTTCTCAGCCCTGTAGGCAATACTCAGTGCTGTCAGACATCAGGAACATGATGAGACTCCTATGTTTAGCTGTGCAGGAGCTGCTAGGCACCAGCTTCACCATCCTCAGCCACCAGGACATCAGTTTCTCTCTATGCAAAGCCAGTATTCTCCTGTACACATGCATTATGTATTTTATCATTTGTCAAGATGAAAACTGTTGCAACAAATTAATGCCTGATTTTTCATTCACATTAAGGCAGGCTGGGAGATGTGACTCAGCCATAACATTGGAAGAAATTATTATATAAACTAGCCATGCAGAGGACTTTGTGTTAAGGACTGTCGGGTCTGAAGTGCTATATTATCTGAGCTCTGCACTGATTTTTATCCTGTTTCTTCTCTATGCCTATGATTTAGAGGACTAAGGTGTTCAGCAAACCTTCTGTGCTATATTTTATTAACAATTATTTATTCAAGCCGTGAATATCTAGGGATTTCCAGTCTGCTGGCCATAATATATACCAAAGCATCTCTAGCTATAGAGATCCAAAGATGAATTAAATAAAAGCTGAGAAATTTTCAGATATGCTTAGAAGATTTGTGTAATGGGATTGTCATTTTAAAGGAAACATATTTCTAGATTTCCAGGCCAGGAAGGTAGAGAATATGGAATGCTGTGAGGATTTTGATGAAAAAATCTAATAAGGCATTAAAATCACCTGGCTACCAGGGTGAGCTCAGCCTTGGAATTTAAGGTCACCACTAGCCTGCATTTGAATGCCCCATGAAAGCTATTGGTTACCTTCCAGAACGGTTCACATCATAACTGAAAGACAAGAACTAGAGATGACCTAAATATACTTAAAAGGATTTGCATCTCAAAGACAAAAAAAGTTTAGAGTCAGCTCAACCTGACAGGCTCATTTGCTCGCATTCAGTGAAGACAGCTGTGAATTTCAAGATAAATTTATATTAGTTAGTTATCCAAGGCAGAATCAAGAGAAAGTCTATGCCTCATGGACTAAAGCAACCACAAAACATTTCTGAGGAAGGAGATGACCACGCATGGCACAGAAACATATAATTATAAAAATACTGATTAAAAAATGCATTTAGAAGAGGATTTTAGGTTTCATCTTTATACACTGATAGGCATTTTATATTAAAGATCCACTTCCACTTTCCCACTTCTGACTCATCCTTTTCATATTGATTGTATTGCCAAAGAGGATATACGACCAACCTTTTAAAATCTCATACTTTAACACCTGTTGCACCTACACAGGCTCAGACTAAGTAGATCCATAAATCTCGTAGCCCTGCATAAGCTGGGGGGAACAACACTGCCTCACAAAAGCACAGGAGTACTTTCTTCTTCAGTCCTTTCATATTCTTTCTCTGAATGGAGGTTCACTTACTGTGAGGCAGTTCAGCCTCATCCTAGTTAATGTACTTTTCCAGAGCCATAGGGTTATTCCTCTGCTCTGTCTTTTCCTCTTAGAAGGGTTTCTTCCACAAGTACTAGCAACCTTAGGAAGTCATAAAGAGAGAACATTCCTCATCTCCAATATCTTCTCTGCTGAATGATGACAGAGCTCCACAGCTCTTTGCTTCTCATCCTTCCATACACACAATTATGTGCTAGTTCAACACAACGAAAAGGAGAGAGAACAAATAAGCCTGAAAACATTTTATGTGCCAGGCATTTCAGATCTTAAAGTCTTTCACAAAAGCAAGAACGTGGAAGACAAGGTACAGAAGAGTGAAAGGTCTTGGCCAGTCATTGCTAGAGAAAATTGTTCAGCAGAGGTAATTTCCAAAAAACTCTCAGATCTTCTCTATCCAAATCCAGTATGTACAGAAGGATCAAAACATGTCTTAGGTTCTCTTCAATCTAATTCCTGACACCAGTGACTTGTATCCTGCTTACAACTTATGTAGAAAATAGCAATAGTTTTTAAAAAACAAAAACAAACAAACAAAAAAATAAAATAAATGAACAGACTTTCTTAAAAAAAAAGTACTGTCCCATTTAGTCCAGATCAACATAGGAGGTTTCTGTCATTTGCTTCCATAATCTAGTTATTTCTAAATAAAGTCAATTACCTTTTAGAAATAGTATAGCAGCTACAGAGTTTAAGAACATGTCATGTTGAATGTAAAGGAGGGAATGTGGAATTAACTCAGATAAGAAAATAATTACTTTTTGTGAGAGAAAATAAAAAGGAGGGAAGAAGTCTGACTTAGATATTGTCTTGTTCTATTTGGATCCCTCATGCTCACAGAACAGTACACTGAGCACATAGGATCATCAATACTCCAGGATCTATGAATCTTGTTATCACTCATGGCACTGTTGCCAGCAGTTCCCTTTGTTCAACAGAGATGTAAGCTTTGTTTTTCTGCAGAAACACACATCTCATCTTTCAGTCTACTTTCACTAATACAGCATCATGAGGTACAATTATGTTTGCTTCGTCAGCACCATCTCTTATTCCTCCAACTGTAATTTATTAGCATTTTACTATCCAACAGGACTCCACCCTAGCAAGACTTGCCACTGATGTGAAATGTGGGAGACACAAAGACAGACTACAAGCACGTTGTGTCAACTCCATCTGAATTGCTAGCAATAAGAGCAAGAAACTGAGTAGACAGCTTAGAAAGGCTCAAACCATAAACAGATGAATATATTTGTTCAAATGTAACTACATTGCTGGCGAAAACAACAGCAAATAAAACCTCACCTCTGTCACCCAACAGGCTGGCCACACTACCAGCAGAGTCAGGCAATGCACTGATTGTGTTTGATTATAACCAGCTGACCCTGAACATCATTGGTTCCCTAAAGAACTGCTGCTCTGTCAGCAGATCCAACAGCTATAAATAGAAAAGGACCTTTTTACCACAGATAACATCTAGCATCTAGAGCAAGGTCATGAAAAAGATGTACTGGGATGTCAGGGCTACAGAGTACAGGTGTTATGCTCTTAACTTCAGCCTCTCGTGCAGAGACTTTCACCTTGCATAGTAATTGTAAAACAGATAGCACTGAGAAGTCTACTGGTTTGTTTGTAGGGAAGCAATCAGCAAGTGCATTATAGATCCATATTTCATGTATACCTAAGCAGAACCCAGAAAGAGAATAAAAGGACCTTTACCCAGATGGGTTTTCATACATTCATTTACTTTAGATAAACAAAGTATCCTTGTTTCTAATGACTTTTCTGTTTATATTCCATTCCAAATGACCTGTGCAACAAGTGCCTTTACCCTGACCTCAATTTAGACATAGAATCACAGAATTGCTCAGGTTGGAAAAGACCTTCAAGTTCGTCAAGTCCAACCTCAATCCAACTATGCTACCCTAACAACCCACTGCTAAATCACATCCCCAAACACAACATCCAGGTGTATTTTAAACATATTCAGGGGTGGTGACAACCAGCTCCCTGGGGAGCCTATTCCAGCGCTTAACAACCCTTTCTGTCAAGTTTTTCCTGATATTCAACCTAAGTCTCCCCTGATACAACTTGAGGCCATTTCCCCTTGTCCTAACACCAGTGAGAAGAGACCAACCTGGCTCTCACTGCAATTGCCTTTCAGGTATTTGAAGAGAGCAATAAGGTATCTCCTCAGCTTCCTCTTCCACAGACTGAACAGCCCCAGTTCCTTCAGTTGATCATCATAGGGCACATTCTCCAAGCCCTTCACAAGCCTTGTTGCCCTTCTTTGGATGTGCTTGAGCACCTGAATGTCCTTTCTGTATTGAAGTGCATGGGACATTCATTGAACTGAAAGTCTCAGGACAGATTACATGATGAACTCTAACTGGAGATTTAGATTCAAGCAGTTCTGTTTATGTGATGTAGGTCAACCCTCTTTCAAAGAAGGAGCAGATCTGTACAGCTATCAATGATAAGTGGTATGAACTAGTAAGTCCTGCTCAGAATGGCTATATTACTATCAACTTCAGTCAATACATGCTTGCCCCATGAAGAAATTTTGCAGACTAACACTTTTTTACAGTGGGAAGGTAAATACTCATCTTGCTTATATTTTACAAATAACTTGCAACAAAAATGCCTTTGCTTCAGATGCAACACTATAACAACACTACTGTAGCTACATTTAATTCTGTGATACTTTATTAATTATACACTAGTGTTGGTTATGTTCTTTTCCTGCTACAGAATTACATTTCAAGATTATTACATGGAGAGTTAAGGAGGCAAACCTTTATAAGACCTCCCATAGTACAAGGTTGGATGTAATATTAAGAGCAAATCATGCTTCATGTGAAATATCATACAGCATGGGATCTAGATCCTCAGTTAACCTACTATAGCTCCACAAAGTTGTCTTTAATTACAGTATTCTCTTTGGAAATCAAAAAGAGAAATCAGATTCTGTTTCAGGTCATTTTTTAATCTACATCCAGTGATGTTGATTAAAAAACATAAATTCTATAATTTAACTCCAATGAACAAGTTAGGTCAAGTCAGTAATTTAGACTTTCAATATTACATTATTTGTTAGGGAAAAAAGATGCTGCTTCATTCCACAGCTCTATTTTACAGAATAAGCTATTTAAGTTGTCATGAACACAGAAGATGCACTGGTAACACATATCTACTTTCTCTTTATTTATCGTAAAATTAAGAAACTAACAAACTTGAATATCTACTGTGAATTCCAGAGCTGCTTTCTCATTCTGCCTAAAGTTCCAAAGCTATCAGAAAAAACTATGTTCAAAAGTGAAACAATCTGTGTGCCTAAACTTCACCCTCCTCCTATGACAATTCTTTTGATAAAGGAGTAAAGTGGATGGTAAAAATTTTAAATGACAGTCTCTTTCCTAACAAATTCCTTTCCTGCTTTTTTTTCCCCTTGTTATATATTCCTGAACCCCCTTTCCAACTTCAAAGACCTTTCTCCCCCTTTTCAGAGGATACTTTTCAGGATTTTTTTTCTCTTGTGTCTTGAAGTCCCCTTTTCTCCTGGACTTGCATCCTGGGAACACATGAAATAGTGTACACAAGGACATCAAAGTTCTCAAATAAGTATTTCCTCATTATTCTCCTCTGTCAACTCATAACAATGTCTTGTTTTTGTTTCATGTGTCTTCTCTCTGAGAGCCTTGTTTATTTCTGCATAATCAAACAAAAAAGTGAATGTCCCTAAACAATGGAACTCCTCTCCATAAAGGCACTTAAGAGTCTGAAATAGCTTGGTGGTCACACATAATGAAATTTCACTATCTTCTATATAAATCTTATGAATTTTCTTAAAACTATTTCTGTCCTAGCCATATTTTTCAGCTTTGCTGCCTCTGTACCCCTATTAATCATTGTAGGAGATATGTGTATGATATCCTTTTATTCTGGGAAATGATTAATATTCCAAACATTTGTGATGTGACTACAGATATTTTCAATGGGCTTAAATTAACTAAATGCATACTTTTGACTATTTTTCCCCAATGCATCATTCTATAATCTGGCATGAGAAGGATTAGAAAAGACTTGATTTAATTATATGCTCTGTCTGAGCAAATACAATTCAATTAAAGAAGATGTGATTATTAAATCTAAAATACATTAGCACGCATCTGTCAGTCAGATGCTTGAGCTTGAAATTAATAAATAGGGTTTTTTGCAGTTACTCAACTACTAGAAAGAGAATTGGAATTAAAACCTCTAATAAAATTATCCCAAGTCACTCAATGCATGATTTAAAATATAATTTGCTGAATGGATTTTGTGCATCAGTTGTAGCAAGTTCAATGAAGTTTGTAACAGTCTTCAGTGATGTCAAAGTAACTAATTCTGTTTTGTCACAAAATGTGGTCTTGTGTGTTTTCACACATTGACCAATGCATTTTGTTGAGTTTGTGTCAAAAATAACTGACACTCTGAAGTTTCTTTCAAATATTGTTGTGTTTTTTTTCATATTTAAGCATTTTAGCAATTTTTCCCTCAAATTTCTAAGAATACAAGCAGTTATTTAAGAATGTAGGGCATGCAGACATTAAAACCTTTAATTTTTATATAAGATAACAGGAAACAGATTAAACATCATCAGAAACAACTAAGGTATCAAGCAAAGATTGATTTTATTCTTTCTAATAGGGAGTGACCAATGCCCAACTCAAAATTCTAACAAGAGATGCCTCAATGAGGTATATGTCTGATCACCCAAAAGATCCTAGTAAGAAAATGTGGAGTTCAAAATATGGCCAAGTCAACCTGCTGCACTAAGATGGCCATATGTAAAGGCTTCTCAGTACTTGCTCTGCTTTAATGAGAATTTTCATACTCTTTACATTAAGCGTTTCTCAGTGTTTCTTCCCAGTTACAGTGATGCAGGAGCTCAGTTAATATAAAGTCAATGAGAGAAACTTTATTTGAACAAGACTCATTTTCCTTCATGGCGACGCAAAATTGGCTTGATCTGCTGCAATGAGATTTTTATAAACCCTTGCTGTATGCTCTTGCAAAACTTTCCATTGCTGAGCTTCCAGGAATTTGTCTTCTGGGTAAATAACCAGAGATGAAAAATAAAGAGTGACATCTTCCACAAGGAAGAGGAATTATAGGTTAGAAGCCTTTTTGGAAGATAGTGCTGATGGAGCATGGATGAGGAAGTTTACTATCAATTACTTCACAGAGACTAAGCTAATTAGCTTCTTTATTTTCAAGAGTTTCCAGTAGACAGCTGAAAGACATGATCCATGTAAATCCTGGCCAGAGGTGTCTTCTCCTACAAGTAAAGGGGGATAGAAAGCAGAGAGATGAAAACTAGGCACATGTCTGGAGGTCGGAGAAGTTGTCTAGTTTAGCTGTACTTACTCTGCCAAAGCAAATAGGAAGGTATCTAAGTGTAAGTGGATGGTTATGTCAGCCAAACATGAACTTAAATAACAACAAAACAAAGAAAGAATTGAAAGGTAGAAATATTTACATTCATTGTAAAACTGAAGATATCAATTATAAAACTATTCAAGTTGCCAAGAAGCATGAAAAGAGAGTTGCCCGTGTGCCAGTGGTAGCTGTCTACTGATAATCTACAAGAATTGGAAGTTTTCATGCAGTAGCTGTGTGTTAGTATCAGACAGTATGACTGAAGCTCACACAAAATTACTGTAGGTCTAAAATGCTTAAGTCAGATTGTTTGAGAGAGATAAGGTCGTCTTCAGAGTATGGGGCTGACATGCTATGTTGTGCCTGGCACCTCAAAAATAATTAGACACAAAAACAAATGGATTATAGAAATAATTTCTGAATATTTCATATAAGGCACAGGCAGAGCACATCTTGGTCTGTGTGACTACAGACAACCACACTGTGACAGGGAAGGAAACGAACAGCATATCTAAATACTGCTATTGGTAACAAAAAAAAAAAGAAAAAGCAATGCTGTAATCTTTAGCTTTAACAACTTATGCTGCCAGTCATTTATAACCAGTATAGAGCTCTTCGGAATGTGTTGCAAAAAATTTATACTGAAAATCTCCCAGTTATGATAGCACAATTTCTTCATGATTTCATCATTACACATGATTATCCTTACCAGGGACAATACTGAATACCTATACTGAAAATGGATAGTTCTAACCTCAACAAATTTTTACAAACACATTGCATGTTATGAAACAACCACAGCAAACAAGCTTTGGAGGTTTTAAAATGTATTACTAAGAAGTTTGAGAACCATAGAGAATTACCAGATTGGAAAAATACTAATAAGTCATTGCATATAAGAAATATATATATATATAATGAATAGGAGGTATTCAGGATATGTTTTTTTCCTTGGAACCTCACTCTCAGCATAATGGATTTTGAAAAAAATAGATACAAGGATGAACATGAGACAAAAGGTTTGCTTCACATGAACTGTCTTCCTAAAACACCTCTACAGGGTGTCACCTTAAAACAAGTGTCTAAGCACCAGGGCAAGAATGCTTTTTGAATAATACCTTCCACAGATTAGTGACTAGACGTGTAGCTTCATCCAGTGACTTATTCTTAGATGGTGAGAGAAAGTTCTGTGAGATGAATACCAAGCTCCTGTGTCTGTGGTAATACTCTGTCACTCAAAGCTATGAATCCCTTCCAGTTCATTGTGGATATCTATGTTTCTACTTTTGTGTCCTAGAAGGGTAATACGTTTAAGCTGATCTGTTTTTAAGAAGAAAAGATACTGAAGACTTTGAAAATTTAAATACAGCAGAAAAATCCTTTCCACAGTTTAATTCATTTAAATGTTTTGCCATTAAAAAAAAAAATGATTTTCTTGAAAACAGTGTATCAAACTGGGGAAAATATCAGAACAGTTAAAAACAAAGGAAGAATCATGACTTAAGCATGCAGAGCCAATGTCAATAACTGGTAGCATGTTGAGGCAAGAGCATATCATTCTGTACCACTGGCTTTGCAGATAACAACCATAGCAGATTACCAAATCTCATATTTTGCTATGTCTGGTTTTGCTTTTTATTTCAATAGTGTTTTTTAAAACAGAACAGTTCCTTTTACACAGGCCTAATAGGTGCAAAAGCTTTGATTCATTATAAAAGAGAGATCAGATTTAGTGTGAGCAAAGGCTTTGCAGAACCTGAAGAGCATCCCTGTAACTGGAGGTTTGTGAAGAAAAATCTGATGAGCTTTAAGGGCTTATATTATCCTCTCCTAAGGTTTCTGCTGTTGGAGAAAGCCCCAGAGGACGTTCATCTCTACAAAGCTTTTTTCACAAATTTTCTAAAACTCTCTGCCTGCTCCCATTTTTTGCTTGCAATCCTCCTCCTCCTGCCAAATTCATTAATACCTGCTCAGCTTTGCTGCTGCTCATTGAGTTTTTTTCTGGAGTCATACTGTGTGATGTGTTTGCAGCATTCCCACACTTCTTTTCCCATCCTACTCAGACTATGTATCCCCTCTTGCTGTATCAACAACAGATGCCAAAAGTGTTTCTGCAGAGATTTCCAGTATTACAGGATAGGCAGTTCTTGTTCATTAAGTCAAAGTTTGCTAACATGACAAGGAGAGACCAAACAAGATTCTTAAGTCTGACCTCTTAATGAATGTCTTTCTTAAAACTTTCTATTTTTACTCTTATATTTTCAACTGAGTATGAAGCAATTATTCACCTGTAGAGTGTCAAGTTCAGGTTTAAAACTTAATGTATTCTTCATAGTATAAATGAAATAGTTGTTTTTAAGCATAACCTTACATCAGGTTGTTTGTATAGGCTTAAAATAAGGCCACAAATCCTTAGAAATTTACACTACTTCTTACAGACTGAGAAGCACTATATTTTTACATTCCCTCTAGATTACAGATTTATTCTGTACTTTTGTCCTGGTAATGCATAAGGAAGAGTCAGCTGATGCTAGAGTTCGAGATGCACAAGAAGAGTGGCCTCATTATGTGGCCAGTTGCAGACGAGGATCAGCTATGATCCTATAGAGGATGGTCTACATACAAAAGCAAAGAAATCCTGCTTACATGTGGCTTAGAGAAGAGTAGGTGGTCACTGACAAGGAAATCTTGAATCCATGGAAGTGAATAGAATCCAAGAAAGTTGAGGTGATAGACAGCTTTAATAGGAGCAGGCTGGTAGTTGGAAAATGATGGCTAGAAAGAAATGGTTTATTCGTGACCATTGTTTTGTCAGAGAGAAGTCAGGTCTCACACAGAAAGAATATGATAGACTGGAAAGTGGACAAAAGCAACAGAAATTAACAATAAAAATGAAAAAAGAGCAGAACTATGTTATCAACTGCTGTCTTTATAGTAAAATGGGACTCTGGAAATTAACCTATTTTCATGGATTTTCTGCTAGAACTCATGAAATACAATCAAACACCTGCACCAAATAAAAGGTGCTGTGTGAAGGGAAACTACTTTTTCTTGCTATTCTCAATTTCGTGTTTAATATCAGTGTAGCTGACTTCAGCACAGATTGGCAGAGGCAGACAAAATTATGTATTACTGTAACAGACAGGTTAATTGACAATTTTATAGAAAACATTAATATTGAAAATACACAGATTAGCGAGTCGGGCAATTTTGGTGGAGGCTGAATGAATCATTATTGTTACTGTTGAACTCCATATTTTCTCTCTTGAATCCCTGGGTATATTAGAAAGAATTAAAATTCAGCAGGATGAGTATTTAAATATAAACTAGGTTAAAACAGAGGGAGATCTTAAATCAAAACCTTCTCAGCAGGACGTTATTGTTCAGAAGAGTTTTTAAACTCAAAGTAAAATCTCTTAACCTAAGAAAATTTTTACAAGCAATTAAGGGTATGTTACTAGGACATAATTTATAACAGCATACATTATGTAGGAAATTATGAAATATTTTACAATGTTTGCCAGAAATTTTAAAGAAACATATTTTTTCACAGGAAAATGTTCTGAAAAAACAGTATGAACAAAGAGACTGGAGACAATTCTTAGACATGGCACTTGAAGGAACTTCGGAGGCAAAATTTCATATATAATTTAGCTTGTGTTTCAACTAAGCACATTTGCTAGAGATAACAATAAAACCCTGAAGATAAGGGTAGGAATCATTTTCAGCACCCAAACAAGGCAGAGATTAGAATGTTTAGGAGCATATCTGTTAGAATATCACAATTATCTATCAATCCTGCCTTGTCTAATCTGTCCATTGATAGCAGAATTCCCTTTCTTCTTTCTGCTTAGTTACCTTATAGTTATCTCAATATATTTAATGCAAGAAGACAGATAGTCTGACTTTTCAGAAATGTAAATATCTCTTATTAAATCACAGTAGGAGAATATAGTGGTGGAAGAAAGAGTTTGTATCCAAACAGGCTGGATGAGACCCATTCCTAAATAAAATCTCCTCTGACAACAGAAACACAAAAGCAAACCCTACTCTTTTGAGCTAGGAAAAACTTTGAACACACTTTGAAACTTGGTGGAGCCCTCTTCATTGTGCTCAACAGGTGATAGCACACTCCCAGTTAATCAGTGGATACTGGTCTCCATTCTCATTAGACTAAATCTGCTCCCTGGGAGATATCCCAATAAACTGGTGATCCCAATTAAGCTCTTTACAATTAATTTGCACTTCATGGGGTTCTAACATTATTTCACTTAAATTTGATCTGAGACTTCTGTGTGTGTGACTTCAGCAGTACTTTCCCTATAAATAAGGACTACAGAATTCATTCCAGAATAGGGATTTGTCTTGAGGAGATGGTAGTTTTCTAAACATTTCTTGATATTTCAAATTGTGGATACTGAACGTCAAATTTCTTAACTGGATCTGAATATTCTCACCCCCACTTACCAGTTCCTGTGGGCAGTTTTCCTACTGCCAACAGAATCATTTCTCCCAGGCATTTTACACTTTTCCCAGTGTCCATGAACATTTTTGCCTAGAGCAGGCCTCTCCAGCTGGAAGCTGCTTCAGCTCTGTACTTAGGAAGAAAATATTATCATTCATTCAGTAGTCTGTAGAGAACAACATTCAATACAGAGAATGCTGAATTTAAACTTTTTGAAATATACTATATACAAAACCTTCATCCTTTTCTCAGGCATAGTAGCAGTTACTTGTAAGTGAATGGCAACAGTTATCTAGTTCTGGACTTGAAAGTCAGAAAGGTGCTGAATTACCATGGTGAAGAATTCCAAAATGGAAAAGACAGATCCTTTCGTTTTCCATTCCAACTCTCAAATTTGTTTCTCAGATGCAATCTCCCTCCTCAAAATTAGCTGATGAATTTAATGTGTATTCTATGATTTTTTTAAAGATTAATGTGTATGTCAAATGATAGCATATTCACCCAGGCAGCTACAAGATAAATTTTTCATGATAACTGAGAAACAATTTATATTTGCACTACTAAAAAGGAGATAATTTACAAATATTCATCTAAAAGACAAAATAAAGAACAAATAAATCTTCCATTTCAATTGTCATAATAATGTGAACATGTAACTGGGAAAATACATGAACTCATCGAGTACAGAACAGCTAGTGGTCTACCAGCAAGCCAAATGATTTAGATCAGTAGCTACCATCATTCACTTCTTTATAGAGGACATTTTCTGTGTCTCTTCAAGCAAGTATTGAAAGATTCCAGAGTTAATCATGGCAACAGTAACTAGTGTATTTTGAATAAACCTGGATCCCATTAACTTCGGTTAATGAGTTAACTGAATATAAGTTGTACTCAGAAGTATATATTTTATTGTACTACCATGTACATACACCATCACAGACAATTCTAATTATTTCTACCCATCCAAGAAGAGTGAGTGAATTTGCAGAACAGAATGGCAGTTAATTCAATGAAGACTGGCAAAAATTAGAACAGGAGCATGTCTCGTGGCTTCCAGGCATGTGATGTGCTTTTTTTCCATGAAAATGGAAGATGAAATGGCCATACAGGGTGATAGATTTGAAATAGAATTCATTTGGACACATTTGTTATTGGACAGTTTTGGAAGGGTAGACAAGAAAAAAAAAAAAAGAAAAAAAATACATGAAATATAAGCAAGTAGAATGTAAGTTAAAACTGACTTAAAATGAAGATGATAACGTTCTGTACAAGGAACAGAAGGAACTTACAAATATGTGCTACTGAAATGAGAATGGAAATAAAAGTCGATGCAATAAAACTGAATCATTAAAACTGCTGTTTTCATACAGTTTTATCATCATTCCTGGAAATTAGCTCTATCAGCTTCAAAATTTGCAAACCTGAAGACTTGAAGAATAACTAAGGTTTGAAGTTTGATCACTTAGGAGAGGTACAAAAACATAGGAAAGAGAAGACATGAAGCACAAACATTTTCAGTCTGTCCTGGAGAGGACGTGGCACTGTAAATACTTCTCTCAAGAAGCTACAATGTCCCTGCTTCTGTAATTACTGCATGTAATACCCGGAGCAGAAAGCATCACTCACCAAAACTCTTCACAGCTTGCTCTGTCATCCTGGCCTGTATCTCCTGGTCCCTTAAGTAGACCTTAGCTTTCACCTCCCAGAAAGTTCAGGCAAGCAGGGAAAACAAGACAGTTCTTGGGGAAAATGACTATCATATACATGATGGTGGTCTCATCTCTAGAATTGCAAGCGAGAAGAGATAGGAGCCCAAGATCCTTGTGTGGATCCATCCTGAAAATTCTTGGCTGTTTCTACCCCTTCATCTACAGTTCTTCCCAAATCCTAATGCTTTTTGCCAAATTTTCCCTTAATCAGAGACAGCCTAAACGCCATTGCTGATTCTCAAACAGCTTCAAAATTCCAATAATCTCTTTCAGTTTGCTCCTCCAGCACTTCTCTTTGTTAGGAATTCATGCTACTGCTGGAACATTTAATTTGACCTAACATGCTCTGGCAAATTTTGTCACTGAGACATGGGACTGACTTTCAATTCTCAGAGGGAAAAGGTGAATAAAAAAGACAGATTTAGATAGTGGCTCCTCTCTTATTTTCGAAGATCATGTTTTTAATAGTGTTCTTTTCTCTTCTCTGTGTATTATCCTTTCAGCTTAGGAAAAGATAGCACAAGAGTAAATGACACAGAGTTCATATAAACATGAGAATGAAACTGATGAGAGTTGTAGCAGATGGGGGCAAATTCTGATGACAAGGGGTGGTGATAAAAGCACCAGATTACAGCTGGCGAGGAAAGCAAAAGGGAGGGAGGGAGAAGGAAAAAAAGGAGGAGAGAAAAACAAGTCTTACTTCTATAGGAGGTACAAGGAAATATGCAGATATTACATGTGTTCTTCAGCCAAAAAATAGTATTTGTCTTAGTTTAAGATGAATTAAATTAACTGTTTTAAAGATGAGATAATTTTAGCTGACAACATTATCTATAAACCCCAAAATCTATGTCTCAGTCAGTTTTTCAAATTCCTTTCCAAATAAAATACACGTTGCTCAAATATTTGCTTAACTTGAAGATTTTCTTAACAAATGGGCTGAAATTGCTCTTTCATAGTAGTCTACTAGAGAATAGAAGCATCAGTTCAACAGCCTTGTGATTTTTCTGGCTTAAAGCAAGAGCTTTGCTGCAGAAAACATTACAGAATTTCTGCCTGAAATTATCCCCTCAGGCCACCACTAATATAAACCTAAATAGATAAATTGCTCACTTGCTCACTTTGTGCTTTGGTATTTTAGGATTTACCACAAGAGAAAGAAATAAGCAGTTATTGTGAATTTCATCAACATGAATATGTGTTTCTTTGTTTTTTCAGAAAATCTCTGCAACACAGTTTTAACTGCTTAATTTTAATTTAGCAGTAGGGAAACCAAAAGAAAGGAGAGTCTACTATTGAAGAAAATATCATTAGAAAAAATAATAAATTATGGAAAAGACAATCCCAGTAGTACATTGATTTCCATGGGGGTTTACACTTCATTAGATGAGCAGATAATAATCAGGTTACTGCTGATGTTTTTCAAAGGTCTTTGATTCCGAACGCTTCATACTGCTGCCTTTATCTATTGTTTGTGGAACTACACAGATTAGAATGTATTGATTTTTTTACAATGATCCGCAGCAGTACTATAAATCTTTGAATGACCTTGGAGACTGCAGCTTGTCCACTCGCTACTTAAGTGGTTCATTCCATCAAGGACTGAGAAGTTATTTTGACACCAGATACATCTTTAGGACTAATGATTTCTGTAGTGTAATCAAAGCACTAGAATACTCTCTGCAAGGTATGCACCAAACAAAATCCTCAGGTTTAACTTAAGCTCCACAGTGATGGTTCAAGCAGCTATAGAAGGCAGGAACAAATAGAGCTTTCTACAGGCTCTTTGCACCTGCTCAAACATTGCTCTAATTGCTTAGGCTTATTTACTTTCCCACTCATATCTAGAAACTGGAGATATGCTTTCCCTGAAAACCAGTTTGAATAAAGCAGTAAGCACGAACAACAGAAAGTGAGCCTATAGACGTGTTAATTTTTCTTTGCAGACATGAACAATCAATTATTAAAGCCAATTATTCCTACTACTTCTGCAACCAAACAATAAGTAAAACATGAAAACTAAAGCCTCCAAGTTGGCCATGCCCATCCTTGATAATAATGGGATATCAAGCAGATAATGGATCCAGGATGAATGTCACAGCCTTTGCTTTCTGAATTGCCTTTAACAGCTAAAGACAAAACTTCCCCTAAATAAATAAATAAATAAAAAGAATACATATTTTCTGGGAATAAGAGGAACTGAATTATATGTCTAAACAAACCAACAGACTTGAGATACAAATCTTCACATTCATTATTGCTAAGTGCCTGCACCCAGAAATAGGTTATGTGGAAGACAAGATATATTTCTGCTAGTGCTTACTGACAACCAGAGTCAAGGCATTCCATGTGCTTTTATTATAAACCTTATGTACCATAAACAAAATTTCCACATAGAAAAGATATAGAGGAGTTGAAGTGTTAAATTTGAATTAATTATAACAGATAACACTGATTACAGATTTGTATTTTACTATTACTGAGAGTTATTAAAAGGTGGGAAATGAAATGTAAGTACAAATAGCCCATTTTGTGAGTGATAAAAATGTTCTCAGGCATGTGTATGCTTAAAAAAGACCTGTAAAAAACAGAGGAACAGTTTGATGTGAGCAATCGCTGATGAAAGTGAGCTGCTCAAGAACATGGGTCTGAAGAGATTGTGACGGTCCACCAAAGGATTTTAGAGCAGTGTGACCAACAGCATTTTGGAACCCAGCTCTAAATTCACCAAGAAATTCAGATCTAGGTATCACCACACCATTCTGAGTTATAACAGATGCTTCCAAGAAAACACCAGCTTATAAGTATTTTGTATATTATAAAGGATTAAACAACAAAATCGGAACATCATTATGCAGTAGTACAAAATGGTAGTACATCCATAAGCTCACTACTGTAAGCAGCTTAAGTTTCTCCATCTCTAAAAAGACATAGGAGAAACAGAAATAAACATACCAAAGGAAATGATGAGAAAAAACATGGAGTACATCCCATGCAAAGTGCAGGCGCTCCGATAGGACTCTTCATTATGTAGAGGAAATGGCGGTGAGAAGGATCACATGAAAGATGTATCAAAAGCTATGGGCAGCAAGTCTCAGTATTGGTCTCAGCTTGGAAAGTGTAAGCTGATGCAAGCTATAGGTTGGATGAGTAACTCATGAAAACAAAATGAATCTGAGAGAGGAAGACTTTTCATTCATTCATGGTTAGATCCCTTACCAGGACATTTTTTATATCAGCCTCTCACTGTTTTTCCTGCTTCATCCTGTTCTAACCCATTAGTAAATTATTACTTCAAATTGTAACCACAGTGGCTCAGCACTCAGATAGCAGCTATCCCCAATAATTTACATAGGGAAATACAAAAGTAAAGATTGATTAGAGTTAGTCTATAATTGGTGAGTCCAGGACAGATGCTGAAAATGCTCTCTGCGGGAACAGATAATTATGGCAAAGTAGAAAGGGAGAAGGGAAGCCTGTACAGCTTCTATGAGACTGGTAGAAAGGTTTTGTTCTAACTCTCAAGTGGAAAGTCTTACTTTGATGACTAAAATTTGGATGCTGGATTATATTTCTTCCCTGATAAATTTTTAAGAACAAACTTCATCTCATAATTTTGAAAAGAATTGAAAAGTTTTGGGGCTGTAACTATAAAATCAATGAACTCTCTGTGTCAGAAATGGCACCAAAGAGTCTCAGGGATTTGTCTTTTGGGTCCTCGTCTTGCTGACTTCTCTGCACCATCTGTTCTGAATGAACAACAGTTCCCACGAGGTACAGCAGTGATTCAGAGCAAAACTACACTATAGAAGATGTAAGCAATTCAGATACCATTTTATAAATCAGAATCATTCAGGAGCAACCCATCCTTCCTCTCTCTGGAGATAACACTCATGAAATGACATTTTTGGGTACAAATAGGAATTTCACTTCTCTCCCATGTCCTTCATTTTTTACATCATGGAATCGTGAAGTATTTTGGGTCAGAAGGAACATTAAAGACCATCCAGGTCCAACTCTTTATCCATAGGTGGAAACACCTTCCACTGGACCAAGATGCTCTATGCCCCACCCAACCTAGTCTTCAGCACTTCCATAACTTCTCTGGGCAGACTGATCCAGTGTCCCTCAACCCTCATGTTAAGGCATTTCTTCCTTATACCTAATCTAAATCTTCACTCTTTCAGTCTAAAACCATTGCCTAAATAGTTTGCCTGTGCTGCTACACTTTTATTTAAAAACTTGGGTTGCAGAGATTAGGTGAAAAACAGTGGCAGGCTTAAGAAGAATTAGGAGTGTATTTAGCAAGATTTTTTTAGAGCTGGAGCCCGGTTTTGATGAAGCTTTGATCCTATCACAATTTAATGTGTAAATGCAACATGGAGTCATAAAAGTCAACAGATAAGAATGTAGAAGCATTTAGGAGCTCAACATCCCAAGGAGAACATTTTTATATAAGTTATTGCTCTTCTCCCAGACATTAGATTTTAAATACTGCGATTGTTTCCAAACACCCTCCTTTCACTATTCTTTATTAGTTAGTATTAAGGTGCTAAGTAGTAAATAGAATTGAGTCCACTGGGGTATGTCACACTCTGCAGTTCAGAGCAGAAGTAGCTGTAAGCGTTGTACTTTAACAGTGGCATAAGTCCTTGTATGAGCAATAAAAGCTGCCACTTCCTTTATGAGACAACCTAAATGCCATTAAAATGATGAATGAACTAGTTCCATTTTATTTGTTCAGCCTTTGCCAGCAGTATTCCCACAACTCTATTTAAATCACTGGCTTGTATTCTACATAAGTTCCTATGTGATTGAAATGCACAGATGTCTGCAAAAGAACTAAAAGCCTTTCAGAATTGCTATAAAGGTTTATTACTTTCTTCTCCAGTGTGCAAACAGTTAAAGAATTGAAGTGGAGCTGAAGTACATAGCCAAGATTAATCCCTGAGTTCTAAGGCGGCTCTTAAGAGAATTTTCCAGGTAGTTTAAGATATCATCCTGCTTTGCAGTCAAGTGTTGCTGGTTATCTCAGGGAAGCTGAATCTTACACTGATCAGTCCCTCTGGACTGCAATACAGAACAATAATGTTCAGATCAAAAGCATTCTGATTAAATAACCTAATTAAGAGGTACCTGGAACTGGTGTTGTAATAGATTGTTTTTCTCCTGTGTGTATGTAAGAAAATCTCCTAATTTACCTTCTTTTCAAAATTAAGGATAAACATTTGCTTCTGTGACATGTTTATGACCTATTAATTAGGTCCTATAAGGCTAGTTAAAAACTCAGCCCCCCTTTAGCATGGTTCAAGCAGCTAAAATTACCTTCAACCAAATATTCCAAGGCATATGCTGTAAAAGAAATCAAATGCATCTCACTGAAGTTTGGGAGGACGATTAAATACAGATCTCCAAGGTGCTAGCTTCAGTGTCAGTGGTGAAGAGGAGGGAAAGGAGAGGGGAGAGAAAGAAGGAGAGTAAATATAACAAACAATTAATCTTTCAGCCAAATTTGTTGCCAACAGAAATCCTTAACCTATGGTCTAATCTAAAACAGTACTTGAAATCAAGCCTCCAGACTGTGCTGCATGTCACCAGGACATGCAGGTCTGCTCCAGACCTTCACTGTACAAGAGGATTTTTAGCTCAAGACTTGAGTTTTAAAGTTCCTCTACTCAGTCTCTGGTGCATTAGGGCAGACACATATGCCTAGGGAATGAGCTTCACTAAAGAAATGGTAGAAAAAAGAGCTGGGATAGTCATTTGCTGTGGATAACACTGCAAACCTAATCAGTGAATCTCTACACTTTCTAAGTTCTGTTACACACCTTGCAATTTCAGTTCAAGGATGCAGTTTAATGGTCAGAGAATAAATTATGCAAATTCTTTCTATGGCGATAACTTGCTCTACATCAGTTCCAGCAGTCATGCTGCTGTGATGTGAATTGGGAAGCATGGGGTAGAATGGATTCCCCCAAGTCATCGAAACAAGATGCAGTGCATCCCTTTGGCCAGACTTATCTCTCTTAACCAAGCAACCCAATGTAGGAACATAAAATTTCTGTTCCTTTTGTAGTCAGCATCAGCAAAAACATGAGGCAGTGTCCTGAAGTGACTAGCTGTGTTACTCCATCCAAATAAACAGAGAGGGCCCTATGTTTTGACTCTTTGTTCAGATATGTACCTACCCATGGGCAGCACAAACCTACATTACCCTCAGGCTAATGACAACAATCTGTTATAAGTTAGGGATCACCCACTGGGTGTTGCAGAAAGGGAAAAAATTCTGGGTTGATTAGTTAATCATTGCTGGAAATGCCATGTGGGTTGAGACGTCCCTTGTGAGGCATTTTTAGAGAGTAAGGCCATGATGAGGCCATCTGGAACACAATATGTAGTTCTGGGCACCCAGATGCAAGGAAGATTAATTCAGTCTGTAATAGTACTACAATAATCAAGGAAACAAATAATTTATCTTCTGAAATGAGATTAAAAGATGACAGTTTGTTTAGCCTGAGAGAGGTTAAGGTTGTGGGGATTCTGATCGCTTTCTATAAACTCACCACGATATAACAGCAGAGACTGTTATATAGAGCTATCTATACTAAGATATTATATGCATTATATATGTGTATATATATATAGAGAGAGAGCTATCTAGACTAAAAGACAGTACTGCTGCAATAAGTAATGGCTAGACGCTAGCCAATAATAAATTTAGCCTGAATATTAGACAAAGCTTGCAAACCTCCAGAGGTGTAGATCAACTTTTATTAGGGGCAACTCCGGCGCTCAGTTACATTTATGCTGAAACATGCTCAGTTTTTCATTAGGATTTCCAGCACTGCTGCCTGCAGTAGCAAGCAGTGGGGCTCATTAACTCACAGGATCCTTTCTCGACCAATGCACCTTTGGCCTCAGGCACTTATCTTTGTGAGATGAGCCTTTGCTCAGCATTGTGTATGCAATGCATCTAGATGTTATGCCAGGTTTTCAAAGCTCTTCATGTCTCTTGCAGAGAGAGAAGCCAAAATTTCAGAAGTGGCCTACAGCCACAGGACTGTTGTCTCCTTGGATACATTAACCTGTGTGTGTTGACTCCTCAGTAGACTAAGATTATTACTTTTTTTCCTCACCATATAGTCAGGCTCACTCTGGTTAAGGTAGAAGAAACACAGGCTAGTTGTTCACAAAAATGAGGGCAGGTGGTAGAAAGGAAAGCAATGGCAAAAGCTAAGAGAGCATAGTGGGAGTTAGCAACATATCAGTTTTGATGCAGAATTATATATAGATAAAGGCAAAAAATAAAACTAAAAAATAAATCAGTACCTAAAACAAAGCACAAAGGGTTTTTTCTCCTTTTCTGAATATCACCACATAACCACATTTTTAGATTAACATCAGCATCTTTTTGACAGTATTCCAGTCCAAGGCAGCATCCCCTACCCATCAACCAAACTTCAAACCTTTCCTCTGCCTTTTTTCATTCACTTTCAGTATTGTTCATACCATGTGAATGCATATAACAACATATGAGAAACCTGCCTAATTTCCCGCCAGCTGAAGAGGTCTGAGAATTGGTAACAGTCCTCTTTAAGAATGAATCCAAAGGGATGGTGAATAACGTAACAGCATGAGTCCAAATGTGCTCTGTAAAATACAGGCAATTTCCTACAATAATGTAGGATGTGTAGGATTTAGTACAGGTATATTTAAGGCACTGAGGACTACAGTGATTCCTCTGATGTTGGGATCTCGTCAATTTAACTTTTTTTAATATGGGATCCTGCTCCATGAATAATTCTTCCAGGCACTATTACAGCACTGGGGAATGCAGTAACATCTCAGTGATACATTTCTATTAATTTCAGTGAGCAATCATTCTTGGAGTGCTTTCATATTTGTAACAGTGTATGCACGTGTATTTTGCCTTCTGGTTTTACTGTCATAATTGATATTATTTTTATTTTTCCAAAAGGGCAAAATACATTCCACTTATCTCAGTAGTCACTGAATGAGGTAGGAGCATGGAGTAGCTCCCCAAAATTCTCAGGCCATTTATTTTCCATATTTCATCACTAAAATTAATACACTGTGCTCAACCTGAGGGAACCGGAGCACATTCTGTTTTTCTTAAGCTTTATTTTTCCTAGTCAGAAGTGCCAAAAATGTGCTACTTGCAGAGTCCTGCACAGGGCTAAAATAAAAAGCAACTTAAGAGTATCTTTAAGAATCAGATGTGATAGATTTTCTGTTCTAATTCAATTTTAAATTCTGACTTCTAACCAGGAGTTTACCCCAGCAGTTGGGAGGCAGCAGCCACTGCAATCCATATAGAAACAACCAGTCATTTTTGGGTTTTTTTTTTTTTTTTTTTGTCCTTTTCAGGAAACTTGGAAAGTGACTTTAGAAATTGAAATTAATATCACTGTTAAAGAAAGGTTCAGGCTGGTGGTATTTTACTGTCCATCACAAACAGACAGGCTTAGTTTTTGGTTTGGAATTTCCTGTTTATCCTCACGAGTGGTATGATAGTAAAATGGTTTTCTCATCTTCTCTGGTTTGACACCATAATATTTCCGAAGAGATTATTGGATTTTAATCCTCTGTTAAAAGAAATGTTGTGCATCTTGTTCATGTCAGATTTAATCTTAGAAAGACAGCTCTATTTTAAAACCTGGTTTTGTCCACTGCCTTTTGAAATACAGAAGAGAATTTTTATAGTGATAATTTGAAGAAAATCTTTTGACAGTACATAAATAATGGTACATAAATAATGGTTAATTCACCTGAGACAGAATCTGTTCATATTATTAAGTATTATTTAGGCCACTATATTTAAGCACCACTACAATAAACAGTAACAAAAGAAATATAGATCTTTCTTATGGAGAGGCTGGGTGAGACCTGTGTTTTTTGGTCACTGGTTTTCTAATTGAAGCCTGAAGAGAAGCCGTAACTCTCTTTTTTTCTTTTTTTTTTTCTGCATTTGTATCACATTAACATTAAAATCCCATCTGGGGCCAGGGTATGAGTTTCTGTCTTTAAGTTATCTTAAACACTTGCAATGCTTCTATCTCCTCCTTTCTATTCACAGAACACTTGAACAGAACAGAATCTCCTGTTCTGATGCTGCTCCTCACCTTCCAGACAATCTCTTGGAATAGAGATTACATACTCTTTAAATGTCTTTTCTCAGATTAGAAATGCAAATACAATTCCTACTTCCATACTCCAAGATTAGAAATGTCATCATCAAATCAGTTATACATTTAAAATACTGCTGGAGACAGCCACAAATTTAAATGAAGATGAATGTATACTGCAGGAGTCCATTAGTAGAACTGTTTTCAGTGATTACAGTTATAAGTAGGGGTTTGTAAGAAATCCTAGTGAAAATGGGCAATATAGATAGCAGTTACACAGCGGCAGACTGATATCACAGGACTCTAAATTATGCATAGAAAATCTGAGTCACCTGTGGTAGGAACATTTTAGCCTGCTGCATAATTCAGGAGCTTTTGTTCCTATAAAGAATACATTAAGGCTTTCGATTCTGAACTTCTCTGGTCAATTGACAGTGATAAATAGTGACAATTAACACGTTGTACAGTTTAAACATCTCACCATTTGACTTCTATTTGTCATTTCCGTTTCTTCTGCAATCCTCATGCACCCCTTCACCTTCCAACCACTGACCTGACATTGGGCCCGCTCACTGACAGCCTTTCTTCTCATCAGGGCCGTTAGCTGTTCCCTGTCAATTTCCCAAGAAGAACCAGACAGGTTAACATGGCCTTTTAGAGCACATAAAGTTTTTCTGCAACATCCTTGGGCAGTTACCAATAGAAATAATGATCCTTTAAACACAGGAATAACTGATTGAAATGCTTATGGCACGAGCTAGACGGATCAACTGGGTGAATCACGGTAGTCTTCTTGCTGGTCTGTAAAACTTATTGAAAAAATATGTTTCTTTGACAAGGTTGGTTAAATTATTTATGAGTACTTGGCTTTTCACACAAGACAGATCTAGAGGACCTAGAATTTGACATGACACCTCATGCCATCTCTTAAGTTGCATTTTGGATAGCTGTCAATTGGCAAGTAGGACTTTGATTAGAATTTACCTCCTGTATTTAGTCTGCAGGAAAATAATGAACTCTGAAAACATGTTGGAGTGGTAGGAAACACTTCTTTACCTCTCCAGAGTGCCTAGGTTTTACAATACAAGCAACATGGGCTGTTCAGAAAGTTAAAAGGTACCCACTGTCAGTTTTTCTCCTACTTACCAGTATTAAATTGTACCTCAAGATATTTCAAAGGCCTATATTAAGATTTCTTGTTTCCTACAGGTAGAGCAAGTAAACTGAGGTGAAACCACACTAGTTTTGCTGATCACTTTGAGCCTTTTTCTGGGGCTAGATTCTGGGGCTTATCAAGAGTCTCCCTATCATAGAAGGTTTGAGAAGGGGATTTACATGAGCTTTAATTGAGAACTTGACTTCCTCACCTTGAAGTCACTTCTAGGACTTCTGCTGAACCTTGGGGCTAGTGTTGAGCCATTCACCTTTGCTTTCTAGCTATCCACTTACCTGGAGGTTGGCTTCTTGTTTGCTTCAAATAGATTCGTGCACAGGACAGTGATCATCCGTTTTATTTTGGAGCGACAGAGTGGAGCAAATTGCTTGTTGAGACTCAAACCTAAAGCTAAAAAATAAGTCAGAAAAGCCCTTTTGAAAATCAGAAATTTTGTCTAAAACCTTGACATGAATTTATTATCACTGGTGAGAATCAGCGGAGTTTTTCAGCGCCCTTCCACATTAGTACATTTCTCTCAGTGAATTCTTGGTAGCTGAAGAGCATATTTAAACTCTACTCTTAAAACAAAACAAAAACAAAAAAGATGTTTTGACAGGAAGCCTTTCAAAATGACCTGTAAATTAGATGTCAATACAGAAGTAGTATATTCAATATATCATACTTTGTAGAACAATGTGAAAATGATAAAGAAAACAAAAGACAATAGTCACATATCAAGACTGAGGTGCTGGAGCAGATCCAAAGAAGGGCAACAAGGCTTGTGAAAGGCTTGGAGAATATGCCCTATGATGATCAACTGAAAAAACTGGGGCTGATTAGTCTGGGGAAGAGGAGGCTGAAGAGGATACCTTACTGCTCTTTTCAAATACCTGAAAGGTATTATACAGTAAGAGCCGAGTTGGTCTCTTGTCACTGGTGATAGGACAAAGGGAAATGGCCTCAAGTTGTGCCAGAGGAAGTTTAGGTTAGATATCAGGAAAAACTTATTTACAGAAAGAGTTGTTAAGCACTGGAATAGGCACCCCCAGGAGGTGGTTGAATCACCATCCCTGAATGTGTTTAAAAACCATCTGGATGTGGTGCTCAGGGACATGATTTAGCAGTGGGTTGTTATGGTAGTATGCTTAGGTTGCAGTTGGACTTGATTATCTTGAAGATCTTTTCCAACCTGAGCAATTCTATGATTCTACGATTTCTGGAGCAGTGCCTTTGGTTTTGTGGATGAATTCTCTTTCCCATTCCTCCTTTCCCAAACATGATGATTATAAATAAATAAAATTTCCCTTGAATCAGCATCAATCAGCACTGTTCTCAAGAACAAGTCTTATTCTTTTTCTTCCTTTTTCTGGTTGCTTCAAGTGACTAACGTCCTTCCCAGTACTTACATTTCCCATAAGCCAATAAGGCCTTATTCTTCACAGTGAGAGAGGATTCAGTTATGTCATCTAAATCTCCTTTTCTAAATACCACAGGATAGTTTACACACCAGGCTCTAACCAACGTCCCTTCATATTACATTGGCAGGAAGGAACTAGCTGTCAAAGGATTTCAGCATCCTTGATTGAATGTTTGTCTTACCAGAGAAGGGAAAAAAAAATCACTGAGGGGACAAATTGAAAACAATTCACATTAACATTATCTTTTTACCAGGAATTTTTCTTTTGCTTTAGGGTTCTTTTGAAGAGTTGATTGCTTTTTCTTCCTTTATTTTTTCTAGAGAGATGTGTCTGAAAGTAAAATAATTAGTTAAAAGCGGTAATTATCTTTCATAGAAACTTCACTAGACTAACATCACAATTTAAAAAAGAGATCCAGTTTGTTGAGACTAGAAGCTCATTAAAGGCAGAGTTTCTGTCTCTGATGCAGAAGAATTTTTACTTAAAGCTGACTGCCATCTAACTTCTAAATGCAATGAAAACTATGACATTCAGCCAAGTGTCTCAGGTAGTACTCTCACAAAAATATACTTTTTAAAAATTTAGCAGCCTACACAATCTTCCATATAAGAGTCCTAAAACCACTGGCTGAGCCAACTCCCAGCTATGTATTCCAAGCTAATTTAAAAGTACACATTAATGTCTTCAGCTTATGTTTATTTTAAATGAGTCTTGAATGTTGGGATAATTCTGAAAGTTTGTACAAGATTTATGTATCTGAACTTCCAAGAGTTCAAGGGTAGAATAGGGTAAACGGAGTTCAAACAAAGCAGAAAATGATTATTTATGAGTTTCAGCTACTGGAAAATTAAATCACAGGAATATATATAATGGAAGCTAGCATGTTTTTATGAAAAAAAGAAGTTAAAAATACATTCTTTAACAAAGTCAATTATATAGATATATTCAAACATTAGTAAGAAATGGGAAGTACCACTTATGCAATTCTCATTAAAAAATGGTGCATATGCAATATGCAATATCGCATGATGTGAAAACAAAAGCAGTAGGTAGGTCAGCTACAAAAATATTAGAGGCCACCTCAAAGTATTAGCAGGCACTGGGCCATTTTTGTTCTAAAAATAAGTATTTTCAGAGTCATCAGGGCAGCCCAGTGCAGTTCTCAGGATTAATCAGTGTTTTCAGATGAGTCCTAAAAGTAAACATGTAATTACTGTTGGTAAAATTGAATTAAGAAGGATTTGCAACATTTTTAAACAGTGATAAGTAAATCATTCAGAATAACCTGTACCTTTCATAAGCTCTGCCCATTCAGTCAAAACATATTTCCCACAAACAGCAGGAGGTATGCATTCTTTAGAGATGCTCATATCCAAACAGGAGGGAAGAGGATGTGGAAGGTAGGGCCTCACTATGGAAAGCAGTAACAGGAAAAGTCAGAGACTCCGTTAAGTCAGACTGGTTAAACAATTTAACATCAGCTTCCAGCATCATGCCATGACAAAGGTGACAAATACAGCTTTTGTATAACCATAGAAATAGTGCAGAGAGTAGAATGGTGGTTTTGCTGCAGTTTCAGTCAGGGAAAAATCCAGTTTCAAGACAATGAATGAAGTTCAGATATATAAATCTTTTAAAGGTTGTTGAAAGTCACTCAAGCTGACTGACAGTTGAAGACTGAGAAGCATAGAAGCTTGTTCAGCAAGATACTCAAGGAGCCCACTTGTTTAGTGTGACAAAGAAACACTGACTTGTATTACTGTCTTCACAGGAAGCAAATACTAAATATTAGACAGCTTTTAATCAGACAAAACAAGAACAATGGCAACACTAGGGAACCAAATCTGTTGAAATGGGAGAGAGTCTGGTGTCTGTAAATGCAGAGGCACAGAGTTACTGTTTTCCTGGAAGTAGCACATGCTCCATTTGTAGAGGTTTTCTCATCAGAACTGATACGGTATCAATTTAATGTCTCAGCTGAATGCATGCTAGATATGTAATTCCTTCACATTGTTCTTCCCTGTGGCAGTTACAGATCCAGAGAAGTGCTAAAGTCATGAACTGTTGGGAAATACAGATTCAACTCTTATCTCTGCTAAATGGGATATGTATGGCATCAAGACAATTACAGTATAACTTCATTTTACCTAGTTTTATGTGTCTAAAAGCTAGATGTCTGTTTAGCAAGCAAATGTCTGAATCATTTTTACCCTCAGCAAACTCCAGCAACCAGGCACCTTTGGAGAGCCATTCTCTGACCATCTTCAAAATAATCACTGTACAATGTGGAATTCACTCATGCTTTGAATAAATCTCTGTGCTGACTGAAGGATGCCAGGCAGGTGACGAGCTTGTGCTTGGACAAATAAAAAAGGAAAGGCTTGCCTTAGCCACTCCTGAAGAGTATATTATTATTGGTAAGCTGCTGTGAAAATAACACCTTGGAGGCTTAATATTATTAGGATCTATGTGAATAGCTATGATATATGCTATTGAGAAATCATGGTGTTCAAGTTTTTGCAAAGTACTACACTGAAAGACTTAATCCTGAGATACTACAGGAAAACATGCAGACTGTGAGCCAGATTTCTGGATGCCACAAAGAAATACTGAAAATACTGACTTCATGTACTCTTTCCTTAATGGAAAAGAATGCTTAAAAGACTTATTCTGAAAAAAAGATTGTCTTTTTTCCTTATTTTAAGTGCTTATTTTTCATCAGTCTGTCTTGCAGCATGGAAATAATTATTGTCAGCACAGCTGGATGGAGCTGATAAAGAAGGATTTTATCATTGAGGACTGTGGAGTTACAGTATAATGCAGGATAGTTAAGGAGACAAATGAAATTCTAGCATAGCTCTGAAATGGCAGAAAAGAAAGTAAATCCAATTAAAATTAACAGTAGATTGATATGGAAATCCCCTCATGACATGGAAGGAAGGTGTGACATTTCTTCTGACTGAAAAGCAGAGCTTCTCTCATCTACACAAATTCTGAGGACAGCTGTCCAAGGGACCACCCTAAACAGTAAGGCAAAGAACATGCAGCAGTGAGTTTCCTGTCTGCTTGTAGGAACAGATCCTTCCACAAAGATGTATCCTTATTTTATTTTCTTTGGATTTTATCCCAGCGCTCGCATGGGGAGGAAATGTTGCACTTCCTTTATAGCAAAGCTTAAACTATACGCTGAGAGATCCAGTCTACAGTCTTTCCTCATACAAGTAGAACTTGTTCCTGAAACACTCAGCAACAAAAACAGTGGCCCTCCTATGAGGATCAAATGTGAGTATACCCAGCAAAGTCTTGCGTGACCACACCATGCAGCAAACTTCAGCCTGCTACTCTTGCTCAGACCTGCACAGTTTACCAGTAATTCTGAAAAGCCAATGCTAAACTCATGCCAAAAACCACTACAGTAACCACCACCAAAATAGTTGTGGTTTGTGCAGAATGCTGCATCAGGAGGCAGATGAGACTTGAATAACACATTAGCTGGGTTGGAAGCAAAATTCTGCCTTTGCTCAAGCGATTTACATAATGACTTTTTTCTCTTTCAGACTTTTTTCAAACTAGTTATTTAATATAGTCGTTACACTTGGGTTTGGCAGTTTGGATTGGAGTGGTGCCACAAAGGCACTGTTTAGCAGGGTCTGAGGTAGGATATTTGAACAGAGCATTTTACTTCCACCAGTTTCCTTTGCTCTACCTTGAAAACAGATTATGGGGATTTTCTCACAATGCTATCAAGGAGCTTAGATTGACTGGAAAAAAAAATCAAATTGCTTTATTCACCATGAGATTTTACATAGTAAATAGCAGATATATTTTTAATAAAAATGGATGAGCTGATTCACACAGAAAAGGCTCAAGTACATTACGATTTTTCCCTGTGCTGTACTTAGAGTTTTTCACCCAGCTTACCAAATCTTTCCAATCAGTGTCTCAGCCAATGTTTCAGTGTGTATATAAAATACATTTAAGAGATGAGAAGAGCAGAATATGCAGGAGATACACATGTTGGATACAAACATGCTTATAAGGATCTATTTCAACAAGAACAAGAGCCCTTAATGTGAACTGGGACATTCAAGAGACAGAAGTCTAGATTATAACAGCAACTGGAATAAGATCAGTACCCTGATTATCCTGAAGTCCTCTCAGAGAAGACAAGCACAGTAAGGAAGGCAGAGCAGCCCACAGCAGCCTGATCCGAGATGGGCAGACATCACAGAGTAGTGCTTGGGTGCAATTCTCAGTCTTCACAAGCCTCATAGAATCATAGAACAATCAAGTTGGAAGAGACCCATAAGGATCATTGAGTCCAACTCCTGGCTCTGCACAAAAATAGGTCTTAAGCAATTGAACTCTAGTATAAAGCTACAGAGGAAGATTTAGCCTTGCCACAGTAGTGCAATCATTCAGAGCAAGCTTTTGTGACAAGGAAATATGTTAATTCCCAAAAGAGAGCATTTAGCTAAACAGTTATTTTAAGACAGTAATTACATTCATTTTTCTTTTAGCTATCTAATTAATCAGAAAAAAAAATATCAAAAGGTGACAGGAAATGTGAACTTAAAAATTCCTAGACCTGAACAAAGTATGAAAGAGCAAAGTACCATTAATAGTCGAACCTTACTTTTGTTTGGTTGGGAAATTGTCATTGCTTAGGTAGTTAACTCCAAATAGAACACATTAATGTATTAAAATTATTAGCAATTAATACAAATGAATACAAGATTCCACATCCAGAATTCCCCGTTTTCTTTCCTAGGCCATTTCACTTCCTTACTCAGAGAAATTAATGCATTTTTCTCTTTCTGGTCCGTTTAAGTAGAGCCTAAGCAGCAACCACCTGTTTCCAGTAATTCCTTCATTGCCACAGATGAACCTGTGTGGCTAGAAATTTGAGCACTAAACAATCAGTCATTAGAGTGACAGCACTGAACCTACTATGCATGGTCTGAAGTAATAATGGCACTTCTCTTTTAATATCCATTCACATACTAATTCTCTTTGCAAAATATTAGTTTATTTTCTTATTACTAATAGCTCAACTGAAATTGAGCTTTCCTTTCTTTTCATTTTACAATGATTATATGATTATTTTTATAATCTGCTAGATAAAATTACAAAATAATAATAAAATAAAAAACTAAACTATGTTAACAGCAGAAAATCAAGACCTTATCTGAGCCAACCCTACCTCATACAGCTGTCGCTTCCTTTTTCCTATGTGTACATCATAAGAAGGGCCTGTCATGTTGGAATAATCTTGTTGCCACTGTCTTCTCTGTGTGGAAGAACTCCAACATGACGTAGATTTTTTGCAATAGGTAAGGCCTCAGGCACAGGACACATCATCAACATATTTTCTCTGACCTCCCCAGGAAAGTGAGAATATTAAAATCTGTAATATACCATCAATTTGTCTCTGAAAAATGCAACCTTGCCTGCGCCCTTGGCAGCCTGGAAGCAGAAAATCACTTTCAATAAATATCTACTATACCATAGAATAAATATAATGAATTAGTCATTACCCTTTACCATAATGTAACAACATTCCTAAAAGCCAGTACTGAAGAGGAGTTGAGACAAGGATGAGTGCTGGGGATTACTGCAGTGGGAAGCAAAGATGAGGCAGTGTCACATCCTGAAGTACAGTCAGGATGCTGCCACAGACTGCGTAAGTCCCAATAGGCTCCTGTCAGTTTGGTTGTAACCTGGCAAAAAACTACATAATAAATTAGCAAAATTTTGAATCTTTTTCTCTAGTTGTTTAGAACAATCTTAACAATCTTAAACTCTGGGCTTAGTGAGACTAGGGGTGAACAGCTCTTTTGGATAATTATTTTTATTTAAAACTAGACTGTTAAGCAAAGTAAAATGGAAAATGCAAGAGGCATCAAATGGTGCTCTCAAACAATCATAGAATTATTAAGGATGGGAAGGAAGGACTTCTGAGTCCAACTAACAACCCATCCCCACCGTACCCAATAACACGTCTCTCAGTGCCATGCTTAACGTATTCTTGAAAACCTCTAGGGATGGTGACTTCATCACCTCCCTGGGAAGCCTGTTCCAATAATAATCAGTACCAAACTCTATTCCCCAAGGTTCTTGTCATAAACTGAGTTCAGCTGGCACAGATTCCTCATTTATTGGAAACTCTTTTGCCATTCTTATTTCTTGTTCTTGTGTTGTCAGCTCACAACTTTTTTATTACAGTTTCTGCCCATGGGTGCAAGTGAGGGCAAGTGGTGATATCCATAGCTAGTCTCTGAGCTCACATGTAAAACCACGCTGCTCCAAAGCATTCATAAATGCACATACACACAATCCCATTATCTGTCATAACCAGATGATCTGCAGAGCAGAAACTAACATGCAGTAAAGCTTAAAAACATGAATTGCTTCAGAGAATATTCAGTCATGTCTGCAAATCTGAACCATATTTTATTTTTTTATGATTCAATTGATAAAACATATGTTATGCATATGGCCTATGGGTTAGCTTTGTGAATAGAACAACTGTTAAATTTAGGAGTTAGAATAGAAAGGAAAAAAAAATAAAAAAAGGTCCTTCCACAATTATTTCTCACTCTTTTTTACTTACTTTCTTGGATATGCCCCTGGACTAATGACCCCACCAACAACCCGGTTTCCGTATAAGATTCTACCAGCAAGCTAAGAAGTCCCTTGGTTCATACACTTTGTTTCAAAATTCTGTCTTGACCAGCAGAGCATATGACACACCTGGGTAGGAAGAAGACTACACATAAGCTTGAAGTGAGCACACTATTACCGTCTGCAGCAATGAAAAGTCTCCACATCTGGTGGGACAGACTATTATGTGCTCTTCCAGCCTTCAGTTCTCCAAGGAATGAGTATTTTTATATCTCACCATGATATAAGAGGTACACTGACATATTCTATAAGGCAAATTCATCCTCTCTTAACATCAAAATACTGCCATTGAACAATCACTGAGAATGCATGGAGCATCTGGACACCCATTCTTTGTGATAGATAACACATTCTCACTTCACATCACTCATTATTAGTGTAATTATTAGTGATAATTAGATGCTGCTGTACTGACTCCAGAAGATAGGCATTCACATGCACCAAGCCTAACCTGAGGTCTCACTGAAGTCTTGACATATTCAACACAGTTATTCACTACTTTATTGGGACCTAGGGGGGTATTAATTATACATTGCATAACAATAGAAACACTGGCATTTATGGCAGATGTCGTTATTTGTTAATAACAGGATAAGAAAATATCAAATATCTTAAAAAAAAAAACAAAGCTCTATACTTGTTATCACAGCAGTCATGTGAGGTATGACGGCCTTAACTGCTCACAAATCTTACAGAAATCACAGAATGGCCTACGTTGGAGGGGTCCTCTTGGTCTATCTGCTCCAGCCCCAAAGCAGGGTGCCCAGGACCATGTTCTGGTGGTTCTGGGAGATCTCCAAGGAGGAGACCACATTCTCTCTGGGCAGCCTGTGCCAGTGCTGTCACCCACACAGTAAATAAGTCCTTCCTGATATTGAGATAGAAACTCGTGTTTCAGTTTGTGCCTATTGCATCTTGTTCTATTTCTGGGCACAGCTGAAAAGGGCTTGGATTCCCCCATACTATTTATGCAGACAGATGAATTCCCTCCTGAGACATCTCCAGACTGAACAGGCCCAGCTCTGTCAGCTTTTCCTTACAAGTGGGGTGCTCCAGGTCACTAATAACCTTTGTGCCCCTTAGCTAGATTCCCTCCAGGTCTCACTTGGACTGAGGACTCAGAACTGGACAAAGACAGAAAAAAGTTCTGACTGTATTCCACATCAAAAACCTTGCTGGAAACATCCATCCTTTAATGTTCAAATCCTAAGGATAAGATAACTGTGCCACTTCGGTGGTATTTGTGACAGAACATGTCTCTCCCTCTTTCTTTCTGCCATTCAGTAAGAGACATTTCCAAAGGAATTCTGCTGGCCTGCCTCAACGTTTGGTCAGTGCTGTGACTACTTATTCTCATGATAGCATTGAAACACTACCCAGTGAAGTGTTCTTTACAGGAGCATCAAGAACGGATTTACTTTGCCATGTTTGAAAAGGCTTGTCATGTCCACAGAGGCTTGTCATGTCCACAGAGCAGCATTTGCTAAACTGAGGCTGACTTCTAAAGGTATGTACACATACCAGAGCTCCCACAGAACAGCAAAGGAGACAGCAAGCGGCCTGGCCCTGATTGAGAGGCTGACATCACTATACTACAGAACATTCTGCCACTGAAATACAAGAAAGCACTGAAGGGATACTAAAACATTACTGGAGAGAAAATCAGTTTTATTGCATCTTATCTGTTTGAGCTGAAGGACTACAGTAGGAGCTTTTGTGGATCCAGTAATATTCAGAAGATGCCACAAGCAAATCCTTTCATTTGTCACATTCCAAAATTCACTTATCTATTAAGTATTTCATGTTGTTTCAACCTATCAAAAAACTCCTTTCACCCCACTTACACCATTAATAACAGATACAGAGACCAGACAATAAGTTTTTAAAGTCACACCTTACAGTTTTCTGTATCTCTGATTGTACGAGGGGTATTTTAGCTATGATAGATACGAACTACAAGAAAAATGATCTTCTGAAGATCTTTACCAATTGAGGGACGAGCAATGAAATTTAACCACGTGAAATTTAACAAGAGCAAGTGCTAGATTCTGCACCCAGGACATCCCTGGATATATGTGCAGACTGGGGAACAAGAGATTGAAGTGTAGCCCTGCAGAATGGGATCTGGGGGCTCTGGTTGATAATAAGTTCAATCTGTGCCAGCAGTGTTCCCTGGCAGCCCAAAGGGCCAATCAACATCCTGAGGTACACCAAGCCCAGCACTGCCACTGGGTTCTCCCACTCTTCTCTGCACTGTGCAGCCTCATCTGTGGTTAGGTCAGATGGAAATCAGGAAAAGGTTCTGCCCTAGAGGGTGGTGGGTATGGAACAGGCTGCTCAGGGCAGTGGGCATGCCCCCAAGCTGCCAGAGTTTAAGGAGCATTATGGCAATGCACTCAGAGACAGAGTTTGGATTTGGGGTGGTCCTCTGTGGAGTCAGGAGTTACACTTGATGATCCTTATGTGCCCCTTCAAACTCAGAAAAGTCTATAGCTCTATCATTTGATCCTTTGGGAAAAAATAGGTATCCAATTCCTTCATCAGGAAGGACGTGAACTGGAGGCAGCAAGTCTCACACTAATCACGGATTAGGAACAAAAGCCATGAGCACTTGGTTCCACAACACCAATATCAGAACTGTGCACTGCTGGAGCAACCCAGCAGTATGAATTTGGTCTGACTCAGATGTGGGCACATGATTGCAGTTCTGGTGAATTAGTCACTGTGTACTGTACTCTCTTATGCTGGCTCTGTGCTGGGGAGAAGGCCAGGGCAAGACACATTGAGCTGACTCAACAAAAATTTATGAGCAAAGACACAAAGCATTTTGGATCACACTTCAGGAGTCCTCAGCCCAGCTGCAAGCCATTGGCATATCAATAACCTCATTAACTTGATCCATTGCTGAGTTTTAGGAGATAGGTTGTAAGCACCTGCAGAATAGAGAGCAGTGCCAAAAGGGAGAGGAGAGGTCACCAGCACTGCAGCACCTATCAGCAAGCATCTAACAGCTGCCAGGAACAAAAAAGGTCTGCAGAAGGTGGTTATAAGTAAAATAAGCATCTCCATTTCTAACATGTAATCATAGCATTGATATTATGATTCCTGTCCTCCTTCCATCCCACTCCAGCACTTATCCTCACTGCTGAAATAACAATTGTCAGACTGCAACTGGAGAGCTCTAAGTTGCAGCTCCCAGTAGTCCTTTCAATGCAGTGATCCAACACTATCATGCCACATCTACCAGCTGCACTGTTTTCCCCAAGGTGATCTCAGTATTAAGCTTCTGTGTCATTGTTGCCTCAAATACGCCACAGTAACCCCTGTCTGAAGCCCTGGACTTTCAAAGTTGGGGACACTAGGACATCAAGGATGTGATCAATGTACCAAAGCCTTTCAGGGTGCTGTTCATCCCTAAGCTATCTCATTTTGCTGCAGTGTGATGAACTCCCTGCTTATGTCAACAGCACTTTTAAGAGAAAGATGCTAACACACACTGGTGGAGAACACTGGAGTAGTCTTTCTTTCTCATCCCCCTCCTCCACAGCACTTCTGAGCTGGCTGTGATTTGGTGTCTGTCTCCTGACACAGAGAGTACACATTTGGATAGATTTAAATTATACTCAGTCAGACACAAAATCTGGAAAATGTTAGCCCAAAAGCTTCAGTAACAAATAAAATGAAACCAAAATTCAGTCAACTCAGCATTATGTAATACAATGAAAAGTACTGTTTCCAGAGCCTAAATCTGATGCCTTTTTATGAGTTCTCTCTGTGCTAGAGCTCATAAATCCTTGTTAGACAATCTTACCTGAACAGTAAAAGATATTAAGCCAAGTTCCATTTGGTTAGACAGGAGCAACACTCATTGAAATCAGAGCAAAATGAGGTTCTGCAGATCATCTGCCCTGGCACTGACAACTTTTCATTCAAGGATTGATAAAATCTTCTATACAGAATGTTATTTGGAAAACTAACTCCATACTCAGTAGAGCTGGATCCTTTAAAATCATAAAACAATTTAGAAAACAGAACAAACGTTTTCCCAAGGTATTTAGGTAGCTGGAAATGCCAATATAGCACTTGTCTACCTCATTACACAGCTAAGTACGTTTGCAAATGTAGTCTTCAATCACTCTCAAATTTCTAGAGGTGCACAGATGTCCAGGAGGTTTACAAAGTGCCTAGCTGTTTAGTTCTCATTAAAATCAATGACAGTTAAGGGCCTTATATAAAACCACTTCGATCTGCCTAATGAGAAAACATGGCCTCTAAAATCATGCATCTTGTACAAAGCAGTGAGGCTGGAGCTCCTGCAAGTTCTCCAAGCTACCCTTTGCTTTTCCAGGATAGCCCCCAGGCAACCTGCAGGAGCACTGGTGAGCTGATGAGAGAGATTGGCAACAGGAGAGATTTGAGTTTTGAGATATGATCAGCCTCCAGGAGTCCCTAGAAAATAGGAGCATTAAAATAGTGTGACATTAAAGATGATATTAAAATAAGTTAGGCCAGACCTTCACAACAACCCATCAAAGATATCTGCACTGTTTATAGCAAGCTATGGGTTCACTTAGACCATTTTAGGACATGTTTTTCTCTAAACAGCAGCTTATGATGAGTTGCCACGTCTAATTTAATCACTCTTCTTTAATGTATCTTGGTGTTTTGCAGCTAGATAATTAACTTTGATATTCATTTGGTGACTTCAAGGCACAAACTCCCTTTGCTTTCAACTATCTGACAGTGCAGAGCATGCGTTGATAGAAGACTTTCGTGTGACCCTGGCAATATGGCATTTGGGAAATTTCAGTAGCTAATACTGTCGGCCTGCTGGAGAAAATCTTTCACAAGTTACTCCAGTGAGCTGAGAATGGAAAGCATGATTGTGAACTTGTCACTGGAACAATTTCATAAAATGAAACAGATGTACATTGAAGTTTACCCTAATTTCTGTTCTTATCACAATGCTCCTTTCTAAAACAATCCTCTAGAAAACTGGGAAACCTTCATATTATGGCCTTGAACAGCACAGAGCACAAGGCAGTTGCCTTGATCCCAGGTAGGACATACGGAAGCTACCATACATTTTAATAGTTATGTAAGTCTAACGGCAGGATTATATATTTTTTATACATGAGGTGGTGTAATAAACTCAGCAATATGAAAACGGGACAGAAGAGGGGGAGGACCATTGGCACTTCAATTTCCTGCTAAAATCTTTGTCCTTATAATGAAAGGTTACATCCTACTGGTAACAAGATTAAATTCATGAGCAGCAAAAAGTTTAAATCAGATTCTTTTCTTATTATCCCATTGTGGTTTACCTTCTACTAGCACACACACTAACTCCACAGTCAGGCAAACATTCATCTTGAGTAATAACAGACAGGACTTATAAAACAGCCATCATAGACAACAACAACAACAGCAACAAAAGGCTCAGACACATCTACATTCATTTTTAAATACTACTCTTCCACGTCACTGAGAATGGGAGTTAATATCATAACTTAAACTTTCTTGTAGCAAAAGCTAATAGCAGCTCTAGACCCTTCTAGAGAAGACACTGGAATGTAGTGAATGAAGAACGGCTGAAGCTCAACTGAATTGTTTTTCACAGGCTAGCTAGAGCATTTCAAGGCAGTGTTTAGTGTGAGTTTAATTTGACCTCCTTTTTTTCCAAAGTACATTGCCTCATCTGTTGAGTGAAAATAGCAAAAAAAAACAAAAAAAAAAACAGTAGACATATTGTGTAGTATTGATCTGTTGTGCTTTTCCTTAGGTTTGAGAATGACATCAAGCTTTGAGAATTTGAAATATTTTGACAATAGAAAATACTGACTACTCCATTTTCTACACAGGGTCAACATTATGAAGAGGAAAAGCGGGCCTTGAGCCATGAAATAATTGCACTTAATAATCACTTAATAGAGGCCAAGGTGACAATAGATAAGTTGTCAGAAGACAATGTAAGTATTTAATTATGGATACATCTTGAGGTTATGATCACTAATAAATTAGGCTATGCACTTCTTATGCAATTATAGGAACTTCTTACTGCTTATATTAAATGTAACTGCCACCTCTATAGTTGTGATGTTCCCATCATTTTGTAATTTTGACTGTTCTTTGGTTACGGAGACTTCACTGATTTTTTCTTCCTTATGTCTAACCTAAAACTGATGAGAAAGTTATTCTAAGGAATAGTGATATTTTCACAAGTTTACCATACCTTCCAATCTAGCAGACTTGTAGAAGTGTATTCAAACGTGAAGTAAGGACATGTCCTCATTGGGGATTCTTCATGAAGCTTGTAGGCACAGGATAGAGCCCTTCATTTCCCACAGTTCCTCAGATCTTTTAGTTTTTGTTCACTGACATGGAATGCCCAGCATACGCGAGCTCTACTATTAGAGTAGGTAAAACTGATGCAGTCTGGTTACTCAGATTATTGTCAAGTTTTCCCCAGTTATGGTTCACACTTTCCCTGCTTCTGTGAAATTAATCAAGGAATATATTTTGTGATTGGCATCTTGCATCTCATTAAACATTACAGGAACCCTTCATGTGTTCTGTAATAGGCAGTGAAGCTCATGAAATTCTTCAATGAACAAACCTAACAAAGTCAGCAAAGAAAGGAAACATTTAGTTCATTATTTTGTCATTCTTTGGACACTTAGTAACAAAACAAAAAAAAACACATACAGAAGATGTTTTTGTTATTGCTCATTCTTCAACATACTACATTCTCTCTTCCCATATTTCATATGAAACTCCTAATCATAGCAGAAGGCAACTGATCCCATTAACTGTGAATTATGACAGTGTGATTAACCACTTTCCAATGGAAACAAAGAGTTCACAATCTGATCTCTACTTTCGTAGAAATTGTGTTGTAACAGCCATTGCTTCTTAATGCTAGTATCCATAGCTAAATTAACCTGATAAATGCAATGGGCTAAGTTTAGGTTTAAGAAGCACAGGTATAAGACTAGACTAATTCCAGATGATATCAGTAGATTTATTTCAAATTTAAAATGAAGGGGAAAGAAACAGAAAAGCTTTCCCAATAAGTATTCATGTATTCTGGCTACTTCATGAAGTCAGTTTTAAGTCTACATCTGAAGAAGAGCTTTCAATATTGATAATTTTTAAAAAGTAGCTCAGACTGACCTGGAATAGTGTGTTCTTCCTCCTTCAAGACAGAATTATTGTGAACCACACTGAATATTGTTTTACAACTTAGAAACATCAAAACCCAGTGCTACTTATTCACTGTTGATCTCAATTCACAGCAAAAAAATCTGCCCTTCATTATGTGGTGTCACTAATGAAAGTAAAATAAAAATTCCACTGTTTAAAATAAAGAACAATGAAACAATTAATATTGTACTATAAATCACAGCGAATACACTGTTCTGTTGAGAACATGCATTTTTCTTGAGGGTATTCCTTCCTCCAGATTCCTCCAACTGTATTTCCTCTCATTCCTTTGATAGACATGTAAAATGATACTTTTGATGCAAAAGTATATTTTAGATCATGAAAAAGCTTTTGGAATTTTAGTGTTCTAGATGCCATGGATATGCCTAGTCACCACATGGGTAAATATTTAAGGCATAAAGTTACTCCAGCCACACAGCATGCAACTGCACATCGAGAACATAGTATGCATGGCACATCCAACTAGTAAGAAATTTTTTGTAGTAATTTTTAAAGTGGCTAAAAATAGAATCAGAAATGCTTTTTGTACTCTCCATGGCAACCGCTTCGCAGAAACAGCCTAACTGCTTTAAAGAAAAGATTCAATTGTGGAATGACTTCATTTTCATGTACCGTAGGGGAATTTGAGAACTTGTCTATGCTATACATTGTACAGCAAAACTGTATGAGCTTAATGTGCCTGTTAAGATCATGATCACGCATCAGAACCAAGCACACATGCAAAAAGATTTTGCTTCCAAATTCAATTCTAGGATTCCTGGTGTTTTGCTTCTGTTTTCAGGAAAGAGACTGTGTGTACCAACATAAAATGTAGAACATAAATTAAATCTATTTCCTCTGTAAATGTAAGGCAGAAAATATCATGTATAAAGCTCATGCAGGTACACAAACACACGTGTACATGGAGGTATTAAGGACCCTTGAATACGAAAGTATAAATCAACTAATGATAATAAGAAAAAAATTTTACTGGCCACGTGCCTTTTGGACTCCCAGGAACATCTTATTACTGAATATCTTTAATGTATTTCTAAATAGAAGGAATTTCCACTTTTCCTTTCAACAGAAAATGTATCAACTTCTACAGGTACATGTGGAACAGTAAAACTCAGCATGTATTGATATAACATTAGCAACAGAATAAACTCAAATAATTCCAATATTCAACATTTTTTCTTTAGAAATCTGTCTTTTTTTCACAGGTTAACACAGCTTAGTGACCAAAGTGGTCAATTTTTTGTTTGTCTTTCTAAATCCCACCCATGAAGTCAATTTGGAAGTCAGCTTAGTTTTGAATGGCACTTAGATCAGAAGCAACATGTAACTCTTGGCCACAAGGACCCAAAGATACTGGTTAAAGGGTATAGTTACAATCATACATCTTAAACTAAATGAAAGATGAAAAATGATTTGAGGGTACATCTGAATTTTCCCATTAAACAGGCTGTGGGAGCCATTCAATACAAATTAGTTTAAGTATCGTGTTTAAATTCTCTTTTTCTCTTTGTGAAATTTTCATGATAGCTTCTTAGACAATAGAAGTATGATGTTCTGTAGCACAATATGTTTGCAGAGAAATTTAATGTGTTTGTATAGTCATACTCTGGAAAATAAGTGGGGAGCCAAGAACCAGCAAGAAAATTTCGTGAGAAGACAAAGGATATTTAAAAAAAAAGAAAAAATCAGTGCGTGAATATGAATTTTTCTCACAGTCTTGTAAGGTTTTTTCAGCAGTTTTTCTAAAGTAGTATCTCGGTGCTGATCTAGATAACACTCAGTACAGATCATCTGTTCTTCAATTTTCTTTTTGTTCAAAATATCATGTTTATTTTCATCCTCATAGTTCCATGCATGTTAACAGTATAAAGCCAAATTCCTAATGGTAAGTATTCACCTTTTGAAGTGCAGATTACTGTTCCATAGCTACAGTGTTTAATTTTTGGTAATTTTATCAACCCTCATGGAACAAAGGGCCAAACTTCTCAGTATCACACAAAAAAAGAATGCTAATGAGTTAAGTTTAAGCATGCTCCAAACTTCCCCAAAGTCAAACTCTGAAACATTTCTCAGGCGTGGGCAAAAGCCACAAGCTGCAAACTTGAACAAACAGGCTTTTTTTTCTTTTTTTTTTTTTTCTTTTTCTTTTTTTCCTAGGAGCTCTATAGGAAAGACTGCAATTTAGCTGCTCAATTGCTCCAGTGCAGCAAGAATTACGACAGGGCACATAAACTTTCTGAGGTAATGTGACTAAACCTGATGAATATTTGAAGAAATAAATATTGTATGGAAAATGGGTTGTTTTACACATATCACTTCCAGAATTTGTTTGCCCCCAAGGCTTTGATTTATTCATTTTTTTCACCCTTTAAGCAGCCCTGGGGGTTTTGTGCACCTGCTGCTATTCTGTGTTCTGTGTAGCTGGGGAAGTGCTGACAAAATCACAGTCAGTAATGGAACTTCAAGGTACTCTGCTATCCAATAGAATGTGTCTCTGCTGAATGTGCTGAATAGTAAAAGTTTTCACAAAACCAAAGTGGTGAGAAATCTAGGCTGCAAAATACTGGGGTTTGGGGGGAGGAGTGGGGACATGATAGGCTACAATCAGTTTTCCTCCTAAAGTTATTTTCCAGTCCAGTTAATTCTAAACCTGAATTTTAAAACAGAGTGGTGAATATCTTTTCCAAAACAACCATAGTTCTGGCTGATTGAATTCCAAGGTATGAACTTTAATCAGTATTCTTAACTTCCAAGAAAACTGGCATGAGAAACAGACTCCTTAAAGGGGAGGTAAATGTTGTGCCAGTCAACAGGGCAATCTTTGGAGATGCAAACCCTCCTCCAAGCAGTAACACCTTCACCACATATTGTTGATGGTCACAGAGAAAAACCTTCCCTTGATCAGTCTCATCAGGTTGCTCACTCCCAACAATGACCTCTTTTGCGCAGTTCTGTAACACTAACATGCAAAACCAAATGTCAGACATTTTTAAGCCACTAGATTGAATAAGAGCACTAAATAAATCTGACAAGGATTGATTAACATTCTTCCACGAATGGGCTGATGTTCTGGATCTGAAGCAAAATCTCCAAATTTACCACCATTCTGATCCCATTCATTTTCCTAGTGGCTGAATTTACTTAGCAATTTATACCTAGGAGTCATCATTACATTACTCATACCAAAATCCTCCTACCTATTAGTCAGAATTAGGATCATAAAAATACTTAGCAGTTCTCTTGCAGAGAGTCATCGCAAACTGGGATCTCCCCACAATTTCACAGACTGTTATACACTTAATTAAATGGGCAGTCTTCACTCGCAACTCAGAGTATTTGTCAATGCACTGAGTGTAAACATATCATCACAGTCAATAAATTCATTACAAGTACAAATATTGCCAGAAAAAGTATTGTGCATTATCAAGAAACCTGAACTACTGCACAATATAGTAATGACAGCAATACCATTTTTGTAATTCCAGATTCCAGTACAATAAGAAATGTAATATTTCTTCTAATAAATCTCATAGAATAAATAATGTATACAAAATAGACCCAAAAGTAGTGCTAAATGAAACTAAATATTAGTTTCCCCACACAACAATTTCACATTAAATGAACCGTATTTCTTTTCCTCACTTTTGTCACTATTTACAGCAGCCCTATTTACTTACTGCTTATTCAATCTTTGTTGCATCTGTACTTACTATGACTAATAATTCTGTCTGCCAGCAGATTGACAATCTTGTACTCTTTATTTCCAGTGGAAGATATATGAGCTAATTATCAACATAATGATTAATCCAAAATACCATAGAAAAAAACACTCTTCCTACTCCACAGTAACAAGAATGTCATTTCACAATACACCATATTCTGAATGCATGGAATTTTGGGGATTAAAGCATCTTTCAAGCACTTTCCAGGGAAGTTAAAATAGAAACCCCATACATTATACAATGTGAGATCACTAGAAGCAGCAGACAACTTGAATTTTTCTTGCCTAAAGAGAGGTGCTGAGGGGGACCACTTTGATATTTTTAGGGATGTCTCCCCTAGAGACAAAGTTAAGGAGTGTGTGTGTGAAAGTTGCGTCTAAAAGTGTAACCACTTGCTATTTGATAAGGAGAATTTTTATATCTACTTGAAAGAAAAACATAGAGCTGAGAAGATTTCAGCCAAGAAGTCAGGGGCTATTTTCTTAAGTGGAATAAATCAACCTAGATATCAAAGTAGCTAACCCAAAGTCACAGACCCAGTTGCAAACTTAGCACAAACATGATCTCCTTGGATTTTCAGCAAGAAATACCGAGTCAGCAGTTGTGCAGCATTCTTATGCGGTATCAATGGTAGAGATTTGAAATGTGCAAGGCCGAAAGAAATATAGCCAGTATAATGCTTGGTTGTTACTCTGTACGATTTACCTACTGTGTTTTTTGAGATGCACGGCAGTCTCTCCCATTTTTCTCCAGAATCAATCAGTCTGTTGCAAAACAGATTTGTTGACTAATTTTGAGTAGTCCACCATGGGAGCCATAATGCATCTTTGGATCATAGCTCTTATTTCAGCTGGTATAGTAAGAAACCCCAAAAGAAGCCAACAGAAGCTGCTGGAAAAGGAGGCTTATAAGGTTTGTCAGTCTGTGGTCAGATTGCTGGGACAAGGAATCTGTTCATTTGCTTCTTCTCAGCACAGAAACATGCCTGTCATAGCAACCAGTACTAATGCTGTAAGTGTCACTGAAACCAACTTTCCCATCTCTTCAAATAACATCACTTATCAAATGTGACACTGAAGGGCAGGAGCCAATTTGGCAGTGGGCTGGAGGCAAGAGGAGCTCAAAGAAGGCCATAAGAACACAATATATCTAATCTTTTCTTTCCTCATCTCAGCAGAGACCTCCACATCCCATCTTCAAATCACACACACTGACAGACTGGAAAGTGTTGCTATAGGCTTTAATTCCCTATATGCCTTTTGAAGGTGGTTGTTTACAATGTTTTTAGATTGTTTTGATCCAACTAGAATTAATTTGGAAGGGATCATTTCAGTTTCATAAGAGAAGCAGATAAACACTTCTAAATGCTAAGTAAATAAATGAAATTCATTTGATTACATTTGTTTTCAGAAATGCACAGAGACTGTGGCCTTCACATTAGTCAAAGAACCATATCTGGTGAGCTACATAATATCATGAACTGCACTCATATGTCAGTGTTGCACAGACCCAAGCAGATACCCATACTGATGTGCACCCTTCTCTCCTATCCCCTCTACCATCTCTCTCTGTTGCAGTTGCCATCTGACTTTCAGGAAAGAGTCAGCATCCACCTAGAAAAACATGGCTGCAGCCTTTCTGTCCCCTTGTGTCACACATCTTACGCTGATTCCATACCCACTTGTGTCATCGCCAAAGTACTGGAGAAACCAGATCCAAACAGCTTGTCTTCACACTTGTCAAGCCCCTCCACAAGGGATCTCAATTTCCAGGACTCTGCTGGAAAACTTGGACAGAGGCCTCAGTACAAGTCAGACATCTACTGCAGTGACACTGCCCTGTACTGCCCTGAGGAGAGGAGGAGGGAGAGGAGACCAAGTGTGGACACGCAAGTGAAAGACGTGGGGTTCCTGAGGTCCCAAAACTCCACAGACAGTACTGTTGAAGAAGATGGTTTCCATTCCAGCTTCTCTCACGAAGCCTTCCCAGAATATATTACCTCTTTGCCGACCTCCAGCTCCTATTCCAGCTTCAGTGTCACATCTGAAGAGAAGGAGAATGCCCAAGCCAACACTATGACAGCCTCCCAGCAAGCGATCTACATGAGCAACCGAGATGAATTGTTTGAAAGAAAGTCACCTGCAGGTTATGAGCATCAGGGAAGCCCAAGGTTTGCCAAGTCAAAACCTGCACAGCACATGGAGCTTGCTGATGACAACGAGAACTCCCCCACTTTTACTAGGACTCTGCCTCCTTATGCAAACGAACCTTTTCATTTCTCAGCCAGAACACCGCAGCAGGCTTTAGCAAATCAGAAAATGAGGAATGAGTGCAGGAGTACCAACCTTTCAGAAGAAGACTTACCAGGGCGATGGAGGCAGTTGAGTGTGGAGGACATTGGTGCATACTCTTACAGGAACACTGGCAGGCTATCACCCTGCAGCTTTTCAGAGCAGTATTACAGCAGCCCTATTAAAACGGGAGACAGTCGAACAAGTCCCATCTATGCTAGTTACAAAGCAGATAGCTGCTCAGAGGGAGATGATATCTGCCAAAGCAGACTTGTGGATTCTTGCTTCCTGAGAACAGACAGTGGCCTGAACATTGACATCAGCACTAGCTGTAAACAGGACAAGTTGCCCACATACAAAACAAAAGAACCAAGAGACCAAAAAAATGAAAGGATCACTGTCCAGTTATGCAGTAGCAAAAACATTGAAAATAGCCCGGTGTTGAAAAGAGAATATGTGGACGTGAGCCCCAACAGTTCTGCAGAGTCCCTCAATCACAGTTCGATAGAGGTTTCAGAAATCCACCAGTCTTCCATAGAGCAAGGAAGCCATTCGGGTATTCACAGCAAACAGCAGCAGTTTCAACGAACTGGGAGCACTGGTTTGAGTCGGAAGGACAGCCTTACAAAAGCACAACTATATGGAACCCTTCTGAATTAGGCATCTTCCAGAACTGCAATAAGACAAGCGAAAGAAAGCAAACCATGTTTGATACTTCGTGTGAATGTAAGGTTCTCAGAAATGGATTATAAAATATATATTCATAATGGTACTATATGTTTGAAATTAAATCTCTCCAAAAATGTTATACAGCACTTTTCACTTAACATCCTTTCCACGTGGGAGACTGTCCCCTCCCCTCTTTTATAAACCTGAAATATTTTTATAAACAAAATGGTATTTATTAGACTATCCTAAGCTATTTGAGCAGAATTCTTTTCCCTTCAAGCAGGTTTCTTATTTATTTTTGTGCATGAGGCCATCTGTGCCTAAACTCTTGGAGGAAAAGGGTAAAACCATTATGGCAGTGAAAAAAATAAATCCACCTGATAAAATACTATAAACTTCATGTGAAAAACAAAACTAAAAAGAATGGTGAATTTGAAAAAGTATATTTTTAAAGAAAGAATGGAATTGTATCTTAAGTTATTTCATACAAATGTATTTATGAGTGACTAATGTATGCACAAAGTGATACCAATATTTTGTTCTTTTAATCCACTGTGTTTCTGCTTTCCTATTTTTCCTTGTATACTACCTCAAAAGTAATTGAGGGTTTCTTTGTCACATTTTCTGTAGGCTTGCATTTATATTGTCTAAAATGCATGCAGTGTCATAATTAATACTGTATTTTGCATTACTTAATAAAAGACACCAGTGGAGATATTTTGTTTGGTTCTTTATCCTTCATTAAAACACACCCTGGGCAGGAGAATATGAGCGTGTTCTGGATGGTATCAGTCCAGTAAATGTTAATGAACAAAGCTCCTATTTACATTGCTTTCCAGAGGATACTGTCTAAGCCACACAGCAGTGGTTATCAGCCTTTGGCCCCTGGAAGCGTAAGGACTGCTTCTCATTGGCCTTGGAAGGTAAATAAGGAAAACAAACCACTTGAAAACGGTGTGAAAAGTTGTGATTTAACCTCCTCCTCTATTATGTATGTAGTTGGCACAACTCTTCAAGTCTTTAGAACAGTTATTTTCCACAATTGTACTTTTTCATATGCAGACATTGTTCTAAGGTTTAAGGAAAGTTTGGTCTTCTGTAGCCTATAGCAGTTTCAACCTTGGCACTGAGAAACCATTGTTCTACCTGTAGTTTTTGTGTTCACTGTTTTCTGTTCCTCATCATTCCACCACTAGGGAGTGTATAACTTGGGCAGTCATAGAAGGGAGAAAGCAAGAAGAAAACAGAAAAACAGAAAGAGGGAAGAGAGAATCCTGTGGATTTTCTTCCTGGCTTCAGTGTTGCTGCCTGGCAAGAGGCAGAATATAGCAATAAATGCTATATCATTCTTATAAGTCATATTCATTAAACATGTATCCCGTACTTGAAATATTGACTCTGACAGGCAAGGGTGTGGGGAAGGAACTTACTTAGTGTAATATGTGGCAGTAAATCAGTAAAATCACTGAGGAAATTTAAAAGTCTAGTACATATAAAGCTAAAATGATGTTATCATTCATTATGTATTAAAAAAAAAAAAAGAATTTGTCAATTCTCTGTAAAAATGCCACCTTCTAAGTTACAGTGAACCAGGACACTGAAACTACTCACTTTTATATAAGTGTCTTAACTCATGAAGATATGGATTCAATTCATTTGGCATCACTAATTCTCACTGTTTCACATACTGTTATTCACATTCTTCATGGGTAATCTAAAAATGTGAGTAATATTAATGCATGCAAGTACTTTCTGTGCTATTTGGAAGATCAGTTCTTAAGTTCTTACAGTTCCTTGGAGATCTGTACCAGTGCTGAGGAGAACAATGGTAGCTAATAATATCACAGAGGTAAGCCACAACACAAGATTGAAATCAGGCTTATTTCTGTGAAAAATCTATTATGCACCTTGTTCTTTTATGCTCCCACAGCTTGGGGCAGGTTGTACCACAAATAATGCCATTGAAATCAGTGAAAAAAATACATATACAACACTATAGAAGTTCCCAAAGACCAACCATTTTTATGGTAGAATCTGACCTGCGCTAAACAGACGTGCAGATCCAGAAAAATCTGCTCTCTCCCCTTCAAAACACTCAGTGTTGATTCATTCATGTTCATCAAATTTATGCAGTCTAAGGTAAGATATTCGTTTCTTTGGCCAATGAATACAAGGATCTGTATACTAGAGGTGAAAATTAACTTTTATCTCACCTTAAAAATATATGAACTATGGAAAAATAAATCTGGATACTTATGAACTGGAACACAATATCAGACTGATCCTTTTTATAATATACTTCATCATTTGACATTTAACTAGTATTTTGGTAATTGTACAAAACTTAGTTTCTTCTAGGTATTACAGATGTGATTATTTAATACCCTGTTATCTTCTTTTCTTCTACTGCAGTTTCAAAATCTGTTTCTATGCTTCATTTGATTTTTATTCTCAATTTATGTGCATTAATATAGAGATTGAAACCAGTCTTTTCAGCCAATTATTACAGGGTTTTTCTTATAAAATAGCTTATAACCCTTTGACATTTTCCTGTAATTGTTTCAGTTACAGAACATGCAGTCCTGCAATGAATTTCAATTGAAGGGGTCAATATAGCTAGTTACTCAACTTTAATGCATTGATTATTTAAAAAAAATCTTTTAATTCAGAGAAACTAACAGTATGTTTCCATATTCTCTAAGAACACAAGAGAAAAAAAATTAAAAAGTCATATAATTTTTCTCAGATCTACTGGTTTAACAATGGTTAATTTTGTGTGGGTTTTTGTTTTTATCTTTACCCAAAAATAGTTTGAAAGATTGTATTAAAGGATTCTCTCTTTATTTTGGTACATTCTGCTTTGATTTCTTGAGACAACTACGGAGACCAGAGATGGAAGGTGAGGAAAGTACAAAGCATTTCACAAGCAATTTTAATTTCCTGTATGAAGTGCTTTAATTTTGTGCCTTCTTTCAGTTTTCATATTGACACCAAGTCATTCAAAAATCCTATCGTGGAGCTGATCACAGGAATATATAGTCACAGATATTTAAGTCTGGCTACTTGGATTTCTGTATGTATTTTCTCCAGACTAAGTTCTTCCATCACAATGGTTCCCTGTGGCTTTAGAATGGCTCTTGTACCACCCAACAATAAATTTGGTCCAAGCATGGATTTAAAAATCACTGAAGATTTAGGAGCCTAATTATGGTTAAAAATAGCAGAGACAGGAGAGCAAATCAGTAACATCTTCTTCAGAAGGACATGCATGTTTGTCCAACTGGAATAGACCTGACTGCCACAGTGTTTCACAAGAATTTACATTCTGTAGGACATTTATGATGAAAAGCAACATCTAAAACACTGTTTTCAGAAAACCTTACTTCCATTTCTCATTCAATCAGGTGTAGTTTGAGAAAGCTGATACTGCTCTGATTGTCACTCCAGAAACGAAGAGCCGACCTTCACTCAAGCAAAAGTGTCTCAGAATCCGACATTCCAGTGGTTGAGAATTTGCATTGAAATAGCTTGTTCAAAGGATATAATAGTCTGATTTTCAATCAACCCTTACAAAACTGACAAAGGTTTTGTTACCACAGACCCTCACACTTTTACAATTGATGACCAAAGCACTCATATTCTACTTGCAGGGCTTGTAGTTATCTAAAACAGGATGTTTGCTTTGATCGATTATTTCATTTGCCACAAGAGCAGAGAAGGTGAGAAAAATAAGAGGCAACTACTCAACAGTGCAGTGAAGCAGAAGATGAGAAACGTCATTTTAATGAATGAAAAGTTATACCAAAGAGTACATGACACAGGATGCTGGTCATGGAATGGAAACACAACAGAAGTTGAAAGAACAGAGTGAACAACAGCAAATCACATCATAAAAACAGATAAGAATACAAAAGAAGGAAATAGGGTACAATTCACTGTGAATGATGTTATATAAGTAAGTGTTATGAAATCAAAAGGAGGCAACACATTTTTTAAGATGCAAGAATATTTTTCTCACTCCAAATTTAGGTTAAAATAAATGAAAGTCTCAATAAATTTGAATCACAAATAACACTTCCTTTTAAACTCTTTTACAACCCTATAAATAGCCACATTTTAATGTTTAAATCATGGCAAACCCCAAAATACGTAGTTTTCAAATGAACAGTTTCTAAATTCTGTTCCCAAACTAGAAAATATATTATGTTAATCATTTCCCCTTCCAGCACTTCTAATTAAAAAGAATTTCCACTCCAAAACTTATCACAGAACATGACTATACAGCAACTTAGATTGATTTCTTTAATTTTAATGTACCAATTTATACCTTTTTGATTTTCCTGTAGAATTATTATTCCCCACTCGCATTCACAACCTTGTAATTCTTACAGACTGTTATATCTCTCCTGAAATATTGCTAAAATTGCGTAGGTGTAGTCTGGTCATTTTTCTCTGGAAGACACCCCCTTCAGAAGTCTAATTCATTCAAACTCTTTCCAAGAAGCATCCTCTTTGCCTTTCTACTACCAGAGTCTTTTTCTGAACACTGAGCTGGGTCAAATATTGGGTTCAAGCACAGTGAACAAAGAAAGAAAGAAGAAAAATATGCAGTTCAGTGTGATTGGATCTGTTCTTCTTCCTAAAACTGAAATTCTCAGTAACAATAGGTAGTTGAACAGAGACAACCTCACTAAAATAAAGTTTATATTCATGTGGCCAAATTACAACTTTACATTTTGATGTAGAGAGTGTTTGGCCATATTTCTAGAGCAGAAGATTGTTTCCTGAAAATCAATGCATTGAAAAGCAAAGATTTCTTCTATACTTCCCTTTTGTGTCTAAGGTAGTTTCTTCAGCACTTGCACAGCAGCAAGCTGGATGTTCCCAAAGAGCTTTGGGTTTGCTTATGATAGATCTGAGCCCTGGGGATTCTCTTTTTATTCTACTTCCATCACTGGCAGGATTGATACATCGTTTTCAGGAATACTTCTTTTGATACCTGGGTTTTCAAGCTTTATATGGTTTCAATCGCAGGTTTGTCAGACTCCAGTGTCCCTCTTAAAGTCAATAGATCTGAAGTTCCACAGCATCAAATTTTCTACGCCTGCAAATGCCCTATCACAGATTAATTTCCAGCCATAGAATTCTAAGTCAATTTTTAGGAAAGGGCCAAGGTACTCTATTAAATCTACCAGTTTGCAACATAAGCACTAACTCCTTGTGACTATGAGCCAGGCAAGATGATCTGGATAGATTAAATCATGGCACGTTCCTATTTACATGTTGTTATATAAACATTATCAGGAGATTCACTATTTTCTCAATTTTTCTTCCATGTCTTCTTAATAAAGCCTCATTATTTTACAACTACTTTAGCAATTTGATTGTTCTTAATTACATGTCAGTCATTCCTCAACCATTGTTTTCTCTTTCAATTATCCATGACTGTATTGGCAAAGCTGATCTCAGTTGCAGCATTTTTTCCCAGAGGAAGCTAAAAGGAATAACTTAAATTTTCATGCAATTAAAGATTTCCTGCTTGTGCAGTGGCCGCACATCAACTGAGGTCTGATCTTGCCCTTCTCATTTGCTGACTATGTTCTAATTCTACAGAAAAATGTCTTTTTTCCCCTCATTCTTGAGAAAGTTTCTATTTGCAATTCTTCTCCACTTCTATTGTGGGATCTTCTATAACCCTCAGATCCAAGGGCTGTTTACCTTACAAAGTTGCATTTATCCTTTTCAACCTAATTTAATTCCTTTAGGTTTGCTTTCTGAATAAATTAATAAGTGTTTGAGGAGAAACTTAATCTCAGTATTATTTATTGAGAAAATTGTATATGATGTGACTTGAGAGGACACATCATTATCTGTAGACCCACTATTTGCCATGAGAATTTGCCTAAGTATGAACCTCATCCTATAATCCTTCACAACAGTAGTTAAGTATATATGTCTACTAATCATTTTCTTGCCAGACTATACAATTGGAAATGCACAGATGTTGAGCTTTAACTGCACAAGCAGTCAAAGATAAATTTCTTGTCCATCATGTCATAATTGTCACAAAGCAGTTTAAACTGCATTTCCCTATAGTAAAGTAATTTTAACAACCAGGACTTCAATTTAGGTTTTACAGTACAAACTGAATTGTTCAGATCTTATCTTATAAAGCTAAGAGATTAAGTTAAATTGCAGCTTGTCATACAGGTCAGAGATCTATTGATATCCAGGAACAAAGTGACCACCTGCAATAGAATTGGGCAGTAGGCTCAGGTGGTGATCAACCTCCAGTTATCTCTGGACAGCTTTTTACTGCACCAGATCTGGTTGGGCAGCAGCTTGGTGTTTAAGGCACCACTCACCACTATGAAGGGCATAGTTTTTACTGTCATACAGGTTTTGGAAAGTAGCTGTTTGGGGCACCCTGAGATCACTCTTCTGTGAGTTTCTGCATCACCAATCCTGCAAAGAAGAGCATTCTGCTTTCTGCCAGACAGAAGCTCCTCAAGGCTGCCTATGCTCCCCCATCCCACCCCTATGAGAAGTGACAATGTCCCTCCAGGGTCCAGGAGGAGAGATCATTCCTGCAAACAATTATTACAACCCAGAGCAAGGAGAATGTCTTCATCTGAAAAGGGCAAAACTGCACTGTCACTAAATGCAATTGCTGGAAAAGATCCCTGATGGGAGTTAAATACCTTCTCAGCAGCACACCCAGCACAGACATATATGCACTAATACTCTTAACTATGATTCTTCAGAGAAATTCTTATTTTTGAAGTCAGCTCTAATGAATTCGTATTTAAATTTATCCACTCATCTAGACCTTTTCTTTGTAATTTATGAATCAGAGCAGACACACACATGAGTTGCAGAGCCACAGCAGTATTTACTATACAAGCTGAGCAATGACAGCTCTACGATTTAGAAGTGAAACAACAAGTCCCAGATTAATTAAATTAGTAATACCAAACCAAGTCAGCATCCTTTTCCTATTCCAGTTTTATACAATGTGACATGCTAAACCAGATTAAGAGGAATAAAAGTAGTTTCAGCACATATGTGTTACGAATTCTAGTGGGCTGTCACTGAAGCCCTCACTCAATTCAATTCCTATAGCAGAAAGCCTTTCAGTCTGGACACCAGCTGTGTAGCACGGCATGATAAGGAAGCCATGCACTGAAAAAGCAGACAGCAAGTGGCCTCTCACCATGAGAACCTTGCTGTGCCACTGACCTGGTGAGATGGGAACAACAACAAGTAGGAAGGAGTTGTTTGATTTTAGATGATGGTAAGGGTCTTGGTCTAATTTCTGATATTTATGTTGTAACTTGGGAAATAACAGATGAAAGTTTGATTTCTCCATCCCATACTTAGCACAAGAACTGAATCATAGTTTTCTGATTCAACCCCACTTACCTGTGCTCCCAGAGTCCGCAGTAGTCTGAAGGTGATGAAGATGAGACCTAAAACTGGAAGAAGTTAAATGAAGAACTGAATCTAATAATCAAAAAATATGGTCAGACTTTCCATTCACAACATTTCATACATTCCCATGGTCCTTAGGGTACATAACAAAAAAAATCCCAGAGAAAAAAATCACAGACTATTTTCTTTCATCCACATTTTTGCTTTTCTCCCCTCTCCCTTTAAAGAAAAGATTGTGTCATATAGTGATATGAGAGATTTTTGTTAGAAGTGGCAGGACTGCCTACAACAAACTGACTTGTGTTGGTGCAGAAAAACAATCCAGAGACTAAATTAGTCCAACAGAAGTACATTTGTTACTCCAGCAGAAAGATCTGAATGAAAAAAGTGTTAGTAAACATCTCATTACTGAGACCTCAGAGCCAAGGAAGCCAAGATGGGGAAACACAACAAATCCAGTGAAGTCACACTTTGCAAGGAAGCTGAACATGTATTCAGTTTTAAATAGATTAGACAGTCTTTTATTTTTCTTTCATAACTTATTGATGATGAAGATGAAATGCACTTTTTGGCACTCCAGACGGCACCAATTAAACTTGATTTCTTGCTTGAGCTCATCATAACTCCACTTGTCTCTCACTTCTAAGCCAATTCTGTTTTGAGCTTTAAATTTCTGTTTTGTTAAGAGAGAAAACATTGCTCCCACTCAAGCAACCTAACTCAAAATTCATAAAAATACACACACAATTCTCAATCCCTGACAAAAAATTATTGTTAAATGTTACTGTCCAACATCTGTGCATTATTTAAGTCACTGAGTTATAAAATTATTCTTTTTATACTGTTAAGCTTGTGAAGGGTGTTTTGTCTCTTATTACTTAGTTATACAGTACTTGAAACAGTCTGTTGACTGCAATGGCATAAGCTATGTATATTGCTTTACCTGAACACTTTACCAAATGTGTTCTTACCCTTTGTTTTTTATCATTTTGGATGTGAAATCTGAAGTGTCCTACCCATAGGCCAGTTCGTGGACTATGGTACCTGCCGCAGGCCCATGCAGACCTCATGTATTGCATTAAGCTCAGACAGTTTGCGTTATTTATTCTAAGATCAAGAGTGAGTATGGCAGACTTTCAGCCAGAGCCAGAGGACACGACACTGCCTTTGAACAGCTCTTCAGTGTCTGCAGAAGACACGTTGCTGTTGGCCATCCCTTTCTCTTCCTGGCTGTTTCGCTTATAAAACTCCCATGTACTGAAACAATGCATTAGTGGAGCAAATCTATCAGCATATACTATTGAACTAGATGATCTTAGTGGTCTTATCCAACCTTAATGATTCTATGATTCAGAAATTACTAGGGAGCTGCTGGTTCCCACCTCAAGTTTCTACAGGTACTGAACAGCATGCATCATGTTTTTTAGCACTCTCCAGCTTATACATACTTGCTGGCAAGCCAAAGTTGTTTATCAATCCACACAAGAGATCTATTAAAAAAGAAGTACTACTCTTGTCACAGACAACCTTGACACATCTCCACCTTCTTCCATTAGTTCTGTCCAAAGGAGCTAAACATCAGTACTGATGGATTGCTTTGAATCTTTTAACACTGAATACTGCTTCACACAAGTTTTACAAAAAATTGATTTTCCTGGAAGAAAAAAAAAAGAGGGAGGCTTAAAGGAGGTAGGGCTGTGCAGTTTGTTGGAGTGGTGCAGCTGTTAGCAAGGCCAGAAGGAAGCACTCACCATCTGAGAAGGACTTTCCACTGACACGTCACTCGCTGCAGAGCAAATGCAGAGCACGTGCCTTTCTTCTGCAGATAGCCAATTTGTGAGGGTCTTGAGGCAGCCCCAGGAGTGCAGTACTGCAGGTACACGGCAACAGGCAAATTCTCTTTCCCAGCAGCTCATCAGAGGCTGGTGCCTGTCCCATTTTGATGGTATTTATGCTGTACCAATATAGGTTAATTCCCTTTAGACTCTCAGTTGCCATTCAGCTACTGCAGCACTTTTGTACTCCATACAGCAACACTTGTTTTTTTTACATCAGTTTTAAAGTCACTGTAGGCTGTTTGGACAGGTTTTGATATTCACATCATTCATAGCTGGAACTGTCCAGCTGTATATACTGCAAAAAATGTTCCTTGAAGAAAAAAATGTAGAGAAATACAGCAGGAGCACAAGAGAGAAAAATGGACATTTACATACAACGCCTTGGGGTTTACAGTCTTAACCTAGGATTGCATAGTGACAAATAACACAACAGTGAGATATATCCAGAGAACAAGAAAGAAAGAAGCACCCAAATGTGGGGACTCACATCCTCAGGCTCTACACTACAGTTAGATTTATCATCACCATTGCTGAGCTTGATGTCTGTTGTCCAGACAATAGAGATCCATGAGGAGGGGAGATTAATTACGAGAATTATTCAGTTCTGAATTCTCCCACAAGGTCATAAGGCAATCCTGCAAAAATTGCTGTGTCTTCTGTTGTGGCCCCACATTTGTGGAGGGGACATGGAGGCTGCAGCTACTGGGAAAAGTCTAACAACGATGAAAAAGCACATAGCATAACTTGACATAGCTCTCTACATTTTTCCTAATTAACGCTGCTGTCAGAATCATGCTTCACTCTTTCTCTCATGCTGGCTGAGTTAATCAATTTTCCTCTGCTCTAGCCCTACAAGTGTAAGCCAGGTGTTACCCATTGCATTCAAATGTTATCATTTTGACATTCATCAGCATTTCCCCTCCTCTCCACGCACTCGTGAAAGTTTCAGCATAGTTTATTTACAGTACATTCCATTCATGCCTCTAGCCATCCCAGGGACATCTCACACACCAAATCTTATAAAGACTTTCAGGCTCACTTTAAACCTACTGGTGATTCACAGACCACACTATCTGACCGTGGAGCATCACATTTAGTTGCTCTGCACATCTGAATCTCATTAGAATTATTCAGGAATATATACAAATTAGAATACAAACTGCAGACAAAATACCTATTTTGATTCTTATCAGCATAACCCTCCAGAAGTTACAGCAACCTGCTCTGAATTCTATTTAACAAACGAATTTTCATTTTACTGCTGTAATATATTGTTTGCCTAGAAAAATAGCAGAGATTTTCACTGGGCTGATGATTTATCTTTGCATGTATATCCACATCCCGATTAGGAGGAAGACATTTTCTACCATAAAGCTTGCTAACTTACACATATTATTCCCCATTATGACAATTCTCTTACCATTGGAAACTTCATATTAATAATTCAGATGAGTTTCAGCCCTCTAGCAAGAGCATTTGATGTTAAACCTGAGAAATAGATCAGCTGTATTATAAAAGCAAGAGATACATTTTTTGGCCTCCTGGAGTCTACTGATTATTTTCCTCTTCATAATAAGGGTGCCAGGCAACCTGTTCGCTCTACATTTTTTATTTCTTGCACTGAAGAGTTCAAATCCTATCCTGAAAATACTACTAAGACAAAAGTGCATAGCAGCCTTTTGTTCTTCCTCATTTTGCCTGTCCCTCAGCTTTTGTGCCAAAGGACAGTTTTGGCACAGACTTGGATGTGCCAAAGTTCAGCCCTTCAGCATCTCCAGCAGAGATGCTGCAAGTAAATACCTCACAGTGTGTACTCACCTTGGGATCCTGCATTGCCAGTGAGGATTAACGCTGCCACCAAGACTGAGCTCTGCAACTGCACATGAGCATGTGCTTAATGTTTAGAGCAGGAATTTGCACAACTTTTAAAGCCATCCACTGTCAAATCCTCCAATGCCCTATAAACCCTTCCAGAGTACAGCCTGAGAACTCCCATTCAAATACAGCAGAGAGACTTTCTGATTATGAATATCTTCCACTAGCCCACTAGGGGCTGTTTCCCCTGTAACAATCTTTGCCTGTATGAGAATGCAAGTGGATGTCCAGCACTCAAAAAACATCAGCATTTCTGGAGAAAAGCTCACTGCTGCTGCATCTTCTGGCTCCATCTACTTCTCCCTTAACTCTGCAAGGCTCTGCAGATGGCAAAGAACCAGGGACAGTGCATTGCTCAGATAGAGCTAAGTCTGCTCACAGAGAACAACCCGCTCACACACAGCCCTCCAGCTCAAGGGACCTGAGATAGTATCTCACATCTGGGGCTCTCTTAAGAAATCAGAGAGTGAAGTGGCAAGTGCCCTTTGCAGTTCTCACCTTGACGCCTTCTCCTCTGAAGTGGCTCTCTACAAACAAAACCTCATATTGCACTATGACCAGTGTAATAAAAAAGAGTACAAGTTTTTACCCTCAGTGTGTTACAAGAAAACCTCAGGCTACCGCAAATATCCTAGATGCTTCAAAGGGTCAAAGAGATATTAAAGAAAACAAGCTTTATCCTCTCACTGGTTGCACATGTCACAACGCTGGAAGATGTTTGTAAACAACTGCCTGAACAAAAATGTTGTTCTGAAGAATAGTTTCTGGAAAACTTAGCATCACACCTGAAGGAAGAGAAAATAATTTGTTTCACACATGCCTTTTTCACACATCATTGTGTAATTTGTCTGATGACAAATGGGACTCAAAATAGAAAGATTTATAATGCCACTTGTGTTGATATGTACTTAGTAACTCCCCAGACACAGCTAATGCTCCATGTTCAGCATGTTTCTAAGGGCCAGAAAAAATGACAGCTAATGTTCTTCAGCGTCAGGGGCCTTAGTGTTCTTTCCAGTAACAGGAAGAGTACTCTACATATATACAATACCACAGCAGTCCTTTTTCTTAGGAGCCATTAGGGACTGACAAGCAGAGAAATATTAGAATCAGATAAAAAACAAACAGAAAAACTCAAAACATTTAAAACGATTCTTGGGATATGTGGGAGAAGTTATATTTAAAAGCAAAAAGAAAAGATCTATGTAATGGTTAGACCTGCACCATGACGTTATGTGGAAGCCTTTGTTGGAATTTCTCCTGAGTCATCTCGGACTGGCAGCAACTTCAGCATGGATTGGACTGAGCCCCATATGAATGTAAAAATAAATATCCCAGATAATGTAGTAACACTTCAAATGTACTTAACTGTCGTGAATTTTTCTCAGGGAGATTTAGAGTAGTACTTGCTCAAAGGGGAATGATTGCGGAATTTGAAACGTAAGCATGGAGAGAGCAAATTAATCTCTAATTATGACTGCTAAAAATAAAAACAGATCTATTAATTCCAGTAGCAAATGATGAACCCTTATGTTATAAAGAAAAATAACAGCCCTCTAGAAAATATTTGAAGAGACCATTGATATTTTTGCCATAATTTGCTCAAATTACTGCCAAAATCTTCCTCTGACAAGTTCTCTTGTGAAACTATTTTGCATTGTCTCATGCAGTAGCTACCTTCAACGAAGATCTCAGGTTCAGAAATAGATAATGCAAAGTTAATGGGAATCTATTAAACTAGAGGAATTTGGTGAATGGAGAAAAGCTTCCTCTAGCTTGAATAAAGATGCTATTATCAGGTTTTCGTGCACCTTAGCATTTCTCTCAAAGGTCTCCCTTGACGTTGGTAAAAAGCATTTTAAAATATATCACAAAGGTTAACATTCTGGAGACTTTGAGACTGCAGTTCCTGAGGCAATTTTTCAACATCCTTTAAACTACACTGAAATGGGGACGGTAGAAAAAAGGAAGTCACCCTGGTGCTGCCCACTGTACCATTATTTTATCTCTCTCTCCCCGGTACCCAAGTCCAAAACAATAAAATATCCATACACGAACACAAAAGTGGGAATTTTCATTAGGTGGAATACCAGTTCAGAAGGCCACTTTGCCTGTTGCGTGTTTGCATGAGCACATCTAAACTTGAAGACAGGAATTTTGTGCTAAAGCTCCATGAGAATTGGTCAAAATGCAAGCAATTAGGCCAAGAATTACACTCTGCCACATTTTAATCTTGTTAAGAAGAACACATCTGCAGTTGTTCTACTGACATTTAATTAATTTGAACCAAAGAGAATGTGCACCTTAATATAATTGCAAAAGTAAGAGGAGAAACTGCTGATTCCCTAAGAAAGACCTTGTCAGACTTCTCAATCCTATACTTTGCTCTCTGAAGGTCACTGAGAATGCACCAAATAACAAAAATCCCTGAGGATACATAATTAATGTGGTACTTCAGCTGGTATGTTCAATAAACAAGGAAAGTATTCTATACATCATTAAGAAAATAGATTATTAAACATTGAACTCCTGAAGTAGAGAGGTTCAAATGTAAATTATATCAGAAGCTTGAATCCCAGGAGCATTGCTTTTAATAATGATACAATGCATGCCTCTGTTCCCTTCCCCATAACACCTTCAAAATGACAATTACCTATGGCAGCACAAAGCTTCTCGAGTGCATTCAGCTATTCATTTGACATTGAAGCAGCCAAGACCAGACTGCAATAGCAGTGCCAGAGTTTACCTACTGAAAACTAAACAGCTGTACTGAAAGCAAAGCCCCAAACTTATGACAAATATACCTTGTATAAAGGTGCAGTGTGGGCCAAAGGAAAACTCGGTTTTGACTAGTGTCAAACTCACTTCTTGTTTCCCTTTTCTCTTATACTACCTTTCACCTGACAATATCACTCATTGTCCAAGCATCCTCCTTTTCCTTCTCATCTCCTATTATTCTTCAAAGCTTTCATAGATTGTTCTTCTCACTGCATGCTGCTGCCTGTCCCTCCTGCTCTAGGTGTGCATCTCTGAAGTCAAGCACATGCTCTATTTGAGCACTGTGGAAAAGCGTTGCAGCATTGAGTCAGACTATAGGATTTAGGGGACTCAGTATTAATCTTTTTTAAATAATCTGTGGAATACAAATGGCATCAGATAAAAAAAAAAAAAAAAAAAAAAGAAAGAGAGAGATTTCTGTATATTTTCAGATCTGTGCACACCATGCATCCTACAGGGCGTTTGCAATGATTCATCTCTTTTTACGTTAGTATGTGATTCACTTGACTGACATTTTGTTTCTGAGGTGTTAAAAAGGGAGAAAGAATCAAAAGTGAACAGAGCTTGAGATCAGTATGAGTGACCTGTGCTGAGATGTTCCTTCCTTTCATACTGCAGTAGGAACCCCATGTCTTTTTCCCTCACTGGTATTTATATTCCAGGAAAAAAAAATCTAAAAATTCTCTCATACAATCCTATTAAATCAGGAAATTAAAAGGATGATTTATTTAAATAGAAGTAAACATCTGAGGATAAGTTTTGGGAGATGGAATATGATTAAGGTTATACTTTCTCTTAAGTTCCCTTCACAGATTCAGAGCCACATACCTTGTCAAAATATAAAATTTCTGAGGCTGTAGCAAGAAAAAAGAAATAATCCGTGTCATAACTGAAGTTCACAGACTGTATGCTTCATATTAATGGCCTTAATTAAAGAACACCTTCATTTTTTGTACTCACAGCAGTTCATGATTTGAAATGGTTACTGCCTGTCAAGTAATTGCATACATTGAAACAAATAGCAATGTTTAGCAACTTAACCATGCAAATTGCAAATTAACTGGATGGGGCCACCAGATCTTTTATCTTTACTTACAAGAAATTATCTTTGTGAACAAGAAAGATTAAAAAAACAAGGGAAGGAAAGAATCAAAATAATCCATTTCTGAAATAAGTTATGGAATTCTTTACCTAATATCCAATTTAGATCATTCTTAGCACCCTTTAAGGTAGAAGGGCTCTGCAATTTACCTGTATCACAAAACAGAAAGATAACAAAGGAGATAGTTATGCAGTGAAACATGAAAAAATAACATAGTTCATAGGTGAAAATAAATCCAAATGATAATATTAACAATTCTTCACTGCTTGTTTGCAGAAGAGTAGCAGCAACCTGAACACATAAAAATTGCTCTGTTAAGGCAAACAGGTCTGCGCCAGGGACAGTATGATTAAGCACACATTTCACAAATTGCTCTTCTAAGGATACACCTTCAACCAATTCACTAGTAGAAATCCTACTCAGAAGTAGAATCATTACCTGAGTTTTTTTTGGCCTGATGAAAATCGGAGACAAACAGATCTAACCTGAAGCTGTCTGGAAGTTTCAGGTGTTTTCAACCTCAGCAAAAGTCAACCTTCTCCAGAGAACTCCTTCAAGAACTTTTAAATTGGTTTTAAGAGGCACTTACACAAAAATGAGTAAATGCAGCAATAATTATATTTGGATGAAACTTCATTTTTAAAACACATGTTGGTATTTTCTGGCAGGCCTCTGAGTAAGACTATGTAAAAGACATCCCGGGACTGGCAGGGGAAGGCAAATGAGTCTAATTCCTTTACATTTCTTTTTCCAAAATGTGCACTGATGACAAACTATGATACATCTAGTAGGTGAAGCTGTAATAGAAAAAAATCTGCAAGACAGTAAAGTAGTAATCAGAGACTGAAAGAAGAAAGCAAGGTGAGAACCTGCAGAAGAAACATTATTAAAACATTGGATGGTGCTAGGGAGCATGAAATGGACAGGAGGAGGCTGCTCGTGTGAATACTTATAATTGTAAAAGCAAGCGGTGTTGAAAATGCATGGAGGACCCTCAATTGGAGGGAAACTCTGCTTTGTGAAGGGCAAAGCAAGGGGATTCATTTCTTCTGCTTGTTGATGTGGCTGTTTTCCAGGCTCTGGATCTAGGTAATATGAATGACTGGCAGAAGAAAAGCCCTTTAGGCTTGGAGTTGTGCGAACAAAAGGGTGAAAGTTGCAGCAGATGAGAAAAATGAATACAAAGGATGGATGGGCTTTAAAAGTTGATCCAGTTTCTACCACTATTGTCCTTACAGACTTCTTGGGGAATGAACTAGCATCCATTGTTGTTGTGTTGGGCCATGCTGTCAAGAAAGTTGACACACTGCAATAAGCAGATAATGAAATGAAGGCTTAGTTTTCCTGTATATTTGAGCATGTGGAAAGCAAAGCTGTAACCCAAAATTGCTTGACAATAGGAAGAATGACTTAGAGAATTGGTCCCATCCCTGGAAATGGTAAAAGCCAGGTTGGATGGGGCTCTGATCTGGTGAGTGGCAATCATTCCATGTTAGGGGCTGGAAATGGATGGGCTTTAAGGTTCCTCCCAGCCTAATCCATTCTGTGATTCTGTGACTCCACAAAATCTGGAAAATAGAGAAAGGCACAAATAGAGCACAGTTTTCTCTTATTTCTGGTTGCCTTTCTAAGGACAGCAGGAACAAAAGCCTGAAAGCCACCAGTCAGAGAGCATTGCAAAATGAAGGGTTTTTTTGTTCTGCTTTGTTTGTTGGTTGGTTTTTTTTTTTTTTTTTTTTTTGAAGATGAATATAGTACAGGCATACAGACTAGAACATAATTGAAAATAGGATGCTGAAATGAAGGCAGAAAAACTGAGGAGGATAAAGGATTGTTCAAAACAAAGATTAGCCAAAAGCAGAACAAATATTTTCAGTTGACTGCAATTTGAAATCACATATATCAGGACAGTGGAGAATTTGAGATCCCACGATTTTTTTACCTTAACATTTTTCTCTGTTTTACCAAAGCATTATAGCTTTAAATTTGGCCTTATTACTTTAAATTTGTCTGAAAGAGCCCAAATGTACAAAAAGTCATCCCTTTGTAATGCCATACCCTAACTTCCTCATTAAGCTTACAGTTGAGGTATACAGTGACTCACCAACAGTATTTCAGCTGAGTGAACGCAATAATTCTAATAACTGTCTGCTAATTAGCAGGTTTTTGAGATAAAGACACAGTTGAATAGTTTGCATCATCTAACACCCCAAATTAATAATGCTTCAGTAGCAAATAATAACATGTTAGAGATTGGTGTTGTTACTTTTTGGTACAGTACAAAAGAGATTAAAATGAACTCAGTTTGCTTATCTGCAAATCCTAAGGCCAGCCCAAAATGGTGAAGATCTCTAGCTTGGCTCTAACACACAATGCCCTAGAAAGCTCTTTATAAAGCTAGAAAAACTGTTCCTAAAGCAAGATTCAAACATTTCTAGATTACAATTTTATGAATAAAATTAATTAACCAACAATTCATTACATTCTAAAAGCTTCATCTGACCATAATGATCCTTGTTTGCAGCCTAAACAGTATTTGGTAATTGCAGAATGATGGAGCAATGTGGATATTTTTTGATTACAGTTCATTACATAAGATTACAAGGAAGAATTTGTCTTTGAATCATAATGAAAACTTAATTGACACCACTATGCTATAATATTTCAAATGATTAAATTTCAGTCTCTGTCTTAATCAGTTTTATATTAGAAAGAGATTTTAACAAGATAATGCTGTGAACATAATTTCATTCCTTTGTAAATCTGCTGGCTGGATCTCATAAGTAATTAAAACTCCAGCCATCTTGGAAATAAAACAAATGCAATTCCAAATTTAATATTCTTTAATATTATATAGTATAAGCTTATTTTATTTTCCCTGACTATCTTTAATCAAAATTTGACATCTTTCTCTCTAATAAATATTTTCCCTAATAAATGGTGTAGAAGTTCTATTTTCAAGATAATTTCAGGAAGAATCAATGCCAGACACCAGAATCATGCCTTGGGACATAAGTTAAACTCAAGCAACAGCATGGCTAGAATTACAAGGGTGAGTTACTTTTCTATGCAATATATGCAAAGATTCCCCAAGATTGCTCTCCCAGGATCTTCCATTCCATCCACAGGTGGTCTCAGCTGAAGGTGCTGAGAGCTTGTTCAGATATATAGCATTCTTCAGGTAGGCTACCATGAGTTCACATTTATTTCAAAAGCATATCTCTGTATTTAAACATGTAACAGCACAAGATAAGCTCTTGTAGAGATTAATAGGATGTATCGCATGAGTGCAGCACTGCCCATCCTTCATACTGACACATCAGGTGGCTGCAAGTCTGAAAGAGGAGGGAGCAGCTTTAGAAAAGAAACAGAGCCACTCTCTTATGCAATGGCACACGGCTGTGATTCAGCCAGCCCAAATACAGGCAACTAATACTTTGTTTTCACCTGAACTGCTCCTGATAGAAAGATGCTATAGAAGAACCACGTGAACATCAGCATCACAGGCTTAATTAGGAGTAACCACTCAAATCACAGAGCAGGCTATTTTTTGAAAGGTCCAGCTGGCTTGTGTGCTAGAGATGCAGTTGTGAGAAATGAAAAATTCAGCCTTATGTCAAAAATCTATTTACCAAACAATGAAGCAAGAAATTGAGAAAAATAAGTAGTTATTTGCACTACCTCACATGGATCACTAAACTTAATGCCCTGTGTTAAAACCTATCAAAGCTGTTGCTAAGATGATTAAAACTACAGAGTCACAATATTTTGATCCAGATTTCAAACTATCTAAAAATTCAAGGATAATTGGAACTCTGGTTTTGGTACAGGCTTATCACTTACTACAAGCTAAAGGAACATGGACTACATACCAATGGTCTATGTTTTGCTTATTTCTTAATTAGAATCTGCCATTCTCGAGAATGTTCTGATTATTGTCCCTGAAAAATCCATTTCAACAAAGCACTTAAAAATGGTATATAAAATAAAAATCTCATGTCACATTTGTGCCAATAAAAACAAAACGGAACATAAGATGCTACATATGAAAATGCAAGTACAGAGTTATGGTCAAGTGGATTCTCTATTCGCTGCAGAACAGCCCAGCTACAATCTGAATGTCAAAGAACATCCCCTGCACAGAATCATACAAACACAATTTTCTATATATAAATGACATTAGGAGGTATGGAGAAATACAATGCATTTGCAATAAGTCCAGGTAGCATATTTATTGTCTCACTCCCCACACACAGTATCAATTTCATGGGAATTTTGAGTACTAACTTGTGGAGATGAACAAGAGTAAAACAATGAAGTACAGACACTTTGTATTAAATAAGTTTTATTTTTTTTCCATTAAAAAAATACTTACAGTTTTGTAAATTTGAGTTCAAAACTCAGTCTTAAACACAGGAGCAAAGACTTGACTTGAAAATTAGCTCCAAGTTTTTTCCCTTAATACTGGAGAGCGTTTTACTATAAGCTGGGCTGGTAACATCTGCCTGTTAAAAGAGGCAGTCTCATCTGTCCTGTGACCTTCCCCCTTTTGCATGCAAGATGTTGTTTTGCCTTGAACTGTATATCAAGAAGGAAATATACCATTGCTTGACTGACACAGGAGTGACCGGGGCAAGGAGCTATGCTAGTGACAATCTGGTTTAAGAAAGCTAAAGATAAATAAAAAAGGCAATAGTTTTCTTCAAGTCTACATTCTCACACAAGGGTTGGGCTAGAATACTGGAACAATACCAGAATACTGGCACAAGAAGGGCAGAAATTTATCACCAGGGCCCAGGGAGGGAGGGAGGACACTTCACTGCTCAGCAGCTAAATGCAGAATCCTCTTAACTGCATTATGAAAGCACATATCTAGTGGTCCAAGAAGAAAAGATAACAGCTTCTGCTGCCTACAACACATTACAACAAATATCACATTGCATATCATGGTTTATTCAACTTGAAACACCAAACCCCTTGATGGATGAAAAGTTATTTTGTTTGTTATTGCCAGATCTTGATTTCTCCAGCCCAGTCAGCAGTTGCAAGGAGTGATGGCAATACTGGGTGAAATACTGTACTCACACAAGCTTCTCTGTGTGCTGACAAAGTACGAACAATCCTAGAAGTATGGTAGTTGTAGAAAAAAACTCTGCCATCTGAACTTCCTGTCACCAACAGTGTTCCATCTGGAGAAAATTCACAGCCCACTGCAAATCCTTCCACCTGTTATAAAAAAATAATAAAAAAAAATAATCAATAACTATGTCACTCCTGATTCTGATCAGGGACGTTCATTGTGATACACTAAAAAATGAACACAGTACTAAAAAACAAAAATGCATATTTAAATAAATACCCAGTAAGAACTTCTCCAGTTTTATATTAAGACATAGCTTTACCAGGAACTTTTTTAATCAAGCTACTAAGTATCCAGAAAGCCTTTTAATAACTACGTTCTTCAAAGCGTATATAATTCAAAATTGCACATGGGAAAGCAAAGGAAGGCAATTAATATCAATCACTGATTTATCATCAAGCTCTATTAGCATAACATATTAAAGCACACAGGTACTTTGCTGTCTGTCTTGCTTCTGGACTGGGAAAATAAAGTTCTGGTGAAAGGAAATACCTTATGCCCTTCGTATCTCTTCTTTTTGTTGATCCGGTAAGGTCGCTGGGAGGAAAACAATGCCACGTAATTCCCATTTGTCTGAGCAACAAATGCAGACTCTCTTGGGTGCAGAGCCAGACTTGGACAAGTGTAACGCTCCTGAAAATAATTATTAAGAAAGTTTTGTTGCTTGAAATAAATTGCTTGTTTAAATGAACTAGGTTTTTTTTTTGACAAATAGAGTCACCTCCATAAAGATACTTACTACAATTCACAGAAAGTCTTACACAAAGTCAAATACTAAATCAAATATCTATCCCAATTTCCTAAAAAATTAGCAAAATCCCACCTTCCTTTGCACTATAACTACTCAGCAGAACTGCCAAAGGATAATACACAAAGTTATTGAGCCATCCTCTTCCTGCTCAAGGATAACTGAAGTTCAAATGTGGAAGCAAATACTCTTCATCCATACCTCTTGCCACGTGGCAGGGTTGGAAAAGTATCAGACTGATTTTGTTATGGTGTTTGGAAGAGAGGAACTGGGACGGCAGTTCTGGATATTGCCAATATTGGACACAGAAATCAAATAGCATTAGGTGTTGTGCCTGGTTAACAAAGAGCTGCATGATTTGCATGGGGGAAACTGAGTCTAACCTGAAGGAGTCAGAAATCACCACCCAATCTGCAAGAGCCCTGTGCTCTTTCCTGTACTGGGTATTCAGTAATAATGGTATAGTCTTGGGCTCAATTACTCATTTATCATACAGAGAAGCAACAGATGAAGTCTTACTGGGACCTATTTTGTTTCAACTCACAGGTCCTTGCCCATCTTGAAGGTGTTCAAATATGACACTGAGGGAACTGAAACATTTTACCAAAATCATTTCCAGTTTCTGTTTAGTTACAGAGTAGAAGAGGGAAAAAACTGTCCAGTTCAGAGATTGCGTCAGCCCACTGAAGGTGGGATGTATGTACTTGCTTTTTGTTTCTTTGGTAGTGGATAGAGAAATTATTATGAAAGACAGCCTTCTTTGATTCTGAACCTGATTACTCTGCACTTTATTTATTTATTGCTCTCTTTTTTTTCTTCTTTTTACTGCCACTTCAGGGTTGTGAAATATTTAATAGCAGACAAAGACATAACTATGAAAATTAAACATGAAACAATCCCATTAGATCACCTACTACATGTCCTTATCAGTAGAGAACTGTTCATTTCAGCCAAAAGGCATCTGTATACAATCCAGTCGTATTATATTACATAGGATATTACACTTGGGTTTTCAGAAAAGTCCCTGGGAGTTGGAATTATCTATTAACTTCCTTGGTAATCTCCTTTGAAGCTGTCAGCCTTTTCAGAAAATTTAGTCCATTAAATATCTTGCTTGGAGAGATTACTGTACCTGCATTGATAACAGTAATTTTTGTCTCTGTGATTATGCCATACAAGATATGAGTATGCATGTATCAGGTTGCTGTTATTATGCAAATATTAAATTTAATTTGTCAATAGTCTTCATTCCAGCTAATTACAAATGTATCATTTTGCTATCCTAGGAGCAGTGTAGGAAAAGAAGTGTGGTGCTACAGAACCTTCAGTCATAGACCACTGGCAAGCTAAAATAGCTCTGCAGTGTTCTTTCCTAAACTTGGCTTAGATGTTAGTGAACTAGCAATGAAAATAAATACTTTTACCCAATGATCTATCAGTTTTCCAAGCGTTTTTTTAAAGATTAAATAAAAGCTGTTAAAATATGAAATAAACACCCTGCAACTAACATTGAGAGCAATTATACATCATACAATGATCTTATGAAAAAAAAAAAAAAAACACAAAGCTTTTGCTGTTTTTTTTCTTTCTAAAAAATCGGCAAGCATGAAATAGTGCATCATGACCTGAACAGTAATAGATGTTAATCTCACATGAAAAATCTGATTGGAAATTTTTGCAGCACTTTGGAAGTCCCATGCAATGATGGTACGATCAGCTGAGTCTCGGCTCACTGCGTCTGTGCTTGTAAGAAATTCTTTTCCTTCAGGAAGAAAGAGTATATCCAATGTCTGTTGTACTGCAGCTTTGTACACTCTTGTCACCTAGCAGACAAGAAAGTTTGTTATTTTTGGACAGATTAGAAGACCATGATAATTTACATTCTTGGTATTAATACCTATCTTGAACCAATTACATACTTTTAAATATGTGAAAAAATATTTTATTTTTAAATATTGAAGTGCTAGCATATCAAATAGTTTGGTAATGTATGTAAATAGTTCAAAAACTGCAAAGTTACAAGAGATAGAAAAGCAAGCAGTTCGCACAATTTATATATTCTACGTATATACACAGAAGAGTCTGTTACAAATTCTTGAGGAATTAGAGTTGGATCAAAAAAGAGTTGTAGATGCTACAGTGCTGTGGAGATGAGTCTACACAAGCTCTCTTCTGTTTTATGTACTGAGTGCACTCTGAGGATCAGTTTGAAGAATTCTTTCAGGAAATGTTACAAGTTTATCTTTTTTTTGTTTGTTTGTTTTGTTCTCAAAATCTTCAGCTAGTTACAGAGGCAGGGAAAGGAAAGCAACTATGTTAGTAGGGATTTGAAACATGTCAGGAAGTAAGTGAATATTCTTGTTGATCATTCTAGACTTAATTGTAAAACACTGTTTATGACAAGGAAGGAGTGAAGTAGAGAATTCAGGACTCGTAATCCCCTGCTGCTGTAGAGGGAAGCTTGCACGCCTAGTTAGTACACACAGATGTTCTTCAAAGAAGGTCCTGTTTTTCTACTTTGCAGAAGATAGCCCAGTTCACCCAGGACTCCATCTGACACCCTCTCCTGAAAAAAAGGAAACCCAAGCAGGGTTGGCTCCTGTGAAGTGCTGCCAGAGATGGGGATAGCAGTGACAGCAGTGCTTTAAGGACTCAGCAAGCATCCTGCCTTTTTCTGTGGGGAACCAATCCCCCACCTCCTACTTCATCCACCCACCAAGGCTCTGGCACAAGGCAGCCTGTGCTGCTGCTAAAGTAAAGGCACTTGCAGCCACTCTGCAGAGAACAGGGGACAGCAGGAAAACGGTTGTCAATGCTTAGAAGTATGACTGGGCTCTGGAGTAAACAGTGTGCCTCATGCAACAGCTTCAATTTTGTGATTAATTCACATGAGCAATCTCCAGAGAAGTTTATATGAAAGCAAATACCAAAGTTCCCAAATCATTTTCCCAAATCAAAATACCTTTTAAGTATTTCCCTCGTGTTTCCCTGTTGCCTTCTTCTACTGCCCCAATGTCAACAAGCTCAATGTCTTAAGAACAAGACAAGATCCTCCTTTAGGACTTATACCACAGACGGCTGGAAGTATGCAGAAGTGGATCCTCAGCCACAGGACTCTGAATATTTCAACGGCCTATGAAGTAGGTCTAAAGAAGTGCAAAAGATTTTGAACTACTCTAAGGAATTTATGAATAATTTTAATTTCCTTTCTTTCCAACTTTCTTCAGGAAATCTACATCTGTGTGTCTACTTTGAATCGTGAAAATCAATACCTTTGATTTTCTTTTCTGATTTACCTCCACTGAAAAGAGACTTCAAGGCAAGTGGACAGATCAAAGTAGCTCATCTCTGAATATGCTGATCTTCAAAACTAGGACACTGGAAGACTCATAGTTATTAACAACTGAAACTTTCTTTTCAAAATAGCTAACACATAGCAGCCTCCATTTCCTACACAGTGTTCAGAGGTTAGTCCTTCTTGCAGCCTCATAGAATTACTAACTGAGCAGACAGACTGCTTGCAGTACTATACTGAAACAGTTCTCAATGCTGTGAGGTATTTCCATGCCTGCCTAATATCTGTAACATAGCATATGGCTGCTGAGTTCAGGGGCCCAGTGCTCATAGAGATATGTAAGAACAGATACTTTTAGGGGAAAAAAAAAAAAATCAGGAATTACAGAATCATGGAATTGTAGAGGTTTAAAAGGGACCTCCAGAGACCATTGAGTCCAACCCTCCTGCAAATCAGGCACCCTACAGCAGGCTGCACAGGTAAGTGTCAGGAAGGTCTCAAATATCTCCAGGAAAGGAGAATGCATGTCCCTGGGCAGACTGTTCCAGTGCTCCATCACACTCACTCTGAAGAACTTGGTGCAGAACTTCTTATGCTCAAGTTTATGACCATTTCTCCTTATCGTGTCCCCACAGACTGCTGGAAAGAGGTTAGCTATGTGGCCCTTAGACTCCCACACTTAAGATATTAACGAACATTAATAAGATCAACTCTGAATCCTCTTTTCTCAAGGCTGAACAGACACAGGTTGCTCAGCCTTTCCTCACAGGAAGAGATGCTCCTGGCACTTTATCATCTTGGTGGCCCTACGCTGGACCCACTCCAGGACATCTCTGTCTTTTTTGTACTGGGGAGCCCAGAACCGGATACAGTACTCGAGGTGAGGCCTGACCAGAGCAGAGCAGAGCGGAAGGATCACCTCCCTTGACCTACTGCACATGCTCCTTTTAATGCACCCCACAATCCAATTGACCTTCTTGGCCACCAAGGCACACTGCTGGCTCGTGACCAAACTGTCATCCACCAGGACCCCCAGGGCCTTCTCCTCAGAGTTCCACTCCAACCTTTACTGACACTTGCAGTTATTCCTTCCCTGGTGCAAGACTCTATACTTGATTTTGTTAAACCTCATCTGGTTTCTTGCTGCATGGCAGCACAGCCTTCCCATGTGTAACGCTCCTCCCAGCTTTGTATCATCAGCGTACATACTGAGGGTGGATACTATTCCCTCATCAAGGTCATCAATAAATATATTGAACAAGAGTAGATCCAGCACTGACCCCTGGGGAACACTGCTAGTCATAGGTCTCCAATTGGACTCTGCACTGACAATCACCACCTTCTGAGCTCAGCCAGTCTCTCAGTTCTTAACCTACCTCACTATTCACTCATATCCTACATTGTAAGGGTGTCATGGGAGACAGCAAAAGCCTTGCTGAATATCCTAAATTATAACTCTGTTTTATACTTTAACTACTAAAGGAAAAACAATTTACCACATCAAACAGCACAAGAACTTCTCAATTCCTTGTCTCAAGCTCTAAATCTATGACAGTCAGGAAATGTTCAGAATGACCTGATCCTACTGCACATAGAGAGACACTAGATGATCTCCTGAGGTCCCTTCCAGCTCTGCTTCCTGTGATCTCAGTAGGTGAAGGTATGGCAGCAACTGTTCCAAGTGTTTTTCTCAGATTCTGTGAAATGTAGTTTGGGAACATAATGTTTGCTCTTAGTAAAGAGCCTTGGTCATGCAAGCACCCTACACACACTCCAATAACATCAGTAAGATGTAAACCTGCAGACAAAAAAGCAGCACATTTTTCAGCAATATGCCTGCATTTCTAAGATAGAGAATATACAACTGTGCTGTTGCACGAGTCAAATTTTTCATCCTAGGAATTTGCATAATATGCAAAGCAATTAAACTTTGTGAAGCCAAAAGTGATATTTGCATATTTATAGCTTCCACTTTGTCTATGGAGAAATCACCATGCATAGCTATTTCTTCACCAAGTTATAAAAGGAAGCCCATAGTTCATTAGTAAAGTAGAAAATCAAGCTATTTCGTAGGAGCTAGGAAAAAAATAAAAGAAGAAGAAAGAAGTTCAAGCAAATACACCAAGTTTATAATATCTGCCTGTAACAAGAAATGCAAAAACATACAGAATCTCAACAGCTGTAGGAACTGTAGGAGAACTGAAAGACATTGTAACTTGTGAGGAAGAGGAACAATGGCAGAAGGAAGCTCTACCATCTCCATACAGGTAAGGAGGCAGCAACATTTGCAGAAGTGACGAGTTCCAGACAGGAAGACTGGAGAACAGAGAAGCACAGACACATGTAGAAGCAGCAACACAGAGGCAAATACAAAGTTCAATGCATTCCAGAAAATGTAAAAAACAATATAGAGCAATAAAAGATAAAGACACAGAGATTCAAGGCAGTGATTCCTTAATTCTTCTATGTTTCATATATGGAACCAACTCAGACATAATGCTTGGGTCTTCAGCTACATGAAGTCTCTAAAAAACCCTTGTGAAATGCAGGTACCCACACACATACAGTGATCATCACCATTAGAGGTCAGTGTAGGGACTTTTTTTAACACATTTTTGGAGCAACACATATGTCAGTAAGAAACTGTGAAAAAATATTTGTGTCCAGATGTGGAGTCTTCAGTATAGAACAGACATAGACGTTTTGGAGTCCAGAGGAGTGCCACAAAAATGATCAAATGGATGGAACACCTCTCCTATGAGGACAGGTTGATAGATATGTTCAGTCTGGAGAAGAGAAGGCTCAAAAGAGACAAGACAGTGGCCTTTCAGTATCTAAAGGGGAACTGCAGGAAAGAAAAGAACAGACTCTTCAGCAGGGTCTGTGGTAACAAGACAAGGGAAAATGGTTTCAAACCTTATGAGGGTAGATGAAAGTTGGAAATAAGGAAGAAGTCTTTTACAGTGAGGGTGGTGAGGCTCTGGAGGCTGCCCTGAGATCTGGTCCTGGAGACTTTCAAAGCCAGCCTGGACCAAGCTCTGTGCAACCTGATCAAGCCATGGATGTCCCTGTTCATTACAGGGGAGTTGAACCAGATGACCTTGAAAGATCCCTTTCAAATCTAAGGATTGTATGATTCTATGGCAACATGGAAATATTTCTTAAGTTTTGCTGAAATTCAGTATGGCTCTTACATAAATTGTCATCAGTTCAAACATTTTCATTGCCAACTATCAAACATGCCTGCTTGTCTGCTACTCAATAAGATATCCAACCAAATTACCCTGTGCATCTTAGCTCTATAACAGGAAAATGTCATTAGACAAACTAGTGTAGAAGACATTTTCTTTACCTTTGACACGTCCCTCAGAAAAACTATGCTGTTTAATCATCAAAGCACGTAGTAAAAACTGACTCAGAGAACAATAAATTAATACTTTGAATAGCAGCTGGGACACATAGTATTTAAATTCCACTGTAAAGATGGCTTTCAGAAATAACTAATTGTAACACCCATGCTCTGAAAAGTACTCATAATTAAACCTTCTTTGTTCTACCTTAGTCAATAATTCATAACATGCCCGCAGAACTTGCTTGGGGAGAGCATTGGTTTTCCTACCCAGTTGACTTTAGTTTGCTAATAACAAACTTTTGGTCTTCTTCTATTTTCAGATTTATTGACCATAAGCATTGGAAAACCACAATCCACTTGTTCAAATGATGCATTTCTGGACGGAGAAGAAATGCTTGCAAAAGAATGGCCTAATAGTTTCTAGTGTCAACACAAGTTAACATAATAATAAGGCTTCTTTACAATGGCAACAGTTCATGGCTGCAGGCATTCAACAAGTACGGTAATTTAGGCAAATTAAATCATTTTCAAGTGGATTCTTAAGGCTCCGGGGATTTGAGAAACATGCTGTGATGCTGAACTCAAGGTATATATTTTGTATAGATGTTCTGTAATATTTCTCTGAATAAAATATGTGCAGTACCTATTATTTTGCTTCTCAGGAAGCTCAAAGCCTCCAGAAGAGCACCTCAGCACCTGGGACCATCCCAATTCTGTGCCAGTGATCCAGGATCTACCTGCACCTCACCCTCCTCAAGTCCCTCAAGCTTTAGGAAAGAAAAAAAATGTGCCTGCACAGTCATTCCCTGAGAATTAGGAGGTCTCAGAAAAATTAGGTCTCAGAAAAGATCTGATAGGACTACAGTCCATCTGGGTGGTCATTGTTGTGGTGACTCAGCACCACACAGTCATTTGCTCACTCCTATTTCCCTGTGAGATGGAGAGAGAATAAAATAAAAAAAAAAAAAAAATAGATCTCATGGATTGATATGAAAGTATTTACTAAGACAAGGAAAAGGAAAATAGCTATGACTATATACTAGCTCCTGAGCAGTGAAAGAGAGCAAGATGAACTCTTCAAAATTCCTTCAGCTTGGTATTACATGGCATGGAATATCCCTTTGGCCAATTTAAGTCCATATTCTGTTCCCTCCCAGCTCCTTGGACCCTTCGCTGTGAATGGCCTTTGCTCTGTACAGCACTGCTTAGCAGCAACTATTTACCAAATTTGTTTTTCCAAAATTGTGTTACCAAAATTGTTTTTCCTCCTAGAACCAAAACACAGAATCATACCAGACACTGAAGACAACAATTCTGTCCGAGCTGAAACAAAGACTATCACAGAAAAAATTAATCAGCCAGTGCCATGGTTTTCAACCCGTAAAACAATCATATCTTTCTCTTCTACTTTCTTGACTTACCTTTTTAGATTGAGCACCTTTGCACGAAACACTTGTTCCTACTGGCATGATGTCACAAACAAATACTCAGCATGTTGCATCAATACTAGTAATAGAAAGTGCATTTCAACTTAAAATAAAATAAAAATAAACAAAATAAAATAAAAATAAAAATTTAAATAAATAATAAATAAATGAAAGCCTCCTCTATACTGTAAGCCATTTGTGTTGACAGGAACTAATGCTTATTACAAATTATTTAAACTATGACAAGAATAAGGTGCCAAAGCAGATGACTAAACTTTGCTTTGTAGTTCCACACTCACAATAAAACCACAACCATGTGACAAACACAGCTTATGTCTTAGATTTGCGTCTAAAAGCTACAGCAGCTGTTTTAATCAAAACACATGGTAACAAAAGTAGTTTTATATTTCTTTAAAGTATTCCAACATAAAAATGGTATATAGCATAAAAGAGATAGGTTTGCATGAACACCTGTATTTCAACAAGGCCAAGTTCAAGGTCCTTACACCTGGTTCAGGGCCATTGGACGCCTACCTGTGCAACCTGGTCTAGGGAGCTGCTTTGGCAGGGGGGTTGGACTCAATGATCTCTGGAGGTCCCTTCCAACCCCTACAATTCTGTGATTCCATGATTCTGTGAAGATATGCCATTCTACTCCTAAAAATGTATGCAGATCAAATTTCTCTGAACTTTTTATCCATAGACTCAGTAAGGAATTTTCTCCAATAGTGAGAGAAGAATAACTTTAGTTTTCTAAAGCACTGAATAAATCATCTTATTTTAATTACATTGTTCTTCATAATACCATAAGTACATGACAATGTATTGGCTGTTTCCATAGAAACCAGAAGTACAAGTTGTTCCACCAATTTCTACAGTCTTTTTCATATTTACATGCTATCCAGAGACAAATTCATTAGGTTTCCTAAATACATGCTACTTAAAATGACTGCATCTCATCTTAAAGAAATTGCAATAGAATGTTTCCAAGGAAACAAAGGTACTGCATTTCTACTCTAAAGTTACTAGATTTTTAAACTGTGTTTTATTGACTTAGGCAAGTGCAGAGATATAGATGAACAGTAATAAAGAGGATCTTGTTTTTCATCTCTTTTTTTTTTTTTTAAGCATAAAGCTATAGATGGTAGTTGCAATATTGCAGATAAGCAGTGTTAAATCCTGATAAATAAACAAAGATGGGGGCAAAAAAAGCCCTGTTGATACAATACTTTGGTCCTTGTTAATAATAAACTCTGTGCATTTCTCAACTTTAGAAGCTCTAAATAACCACTTACACCATTTTTCTAGTTAATCACACCATTCCTAAGGCCTAAATTTCAAGAATGAGAACACCGTGTACATCTCCAATCTTAAAATTTCCTTAAATTTGCCTGTCACTGCAACCAACTGACTTCATATTCGTCCTTTTGGATATCTTCCTGACAAAACTATTATTCATCTCTAAAGGCTGCACCTTTATATTCTTTTTACTCATCCCATCTGTATTAACTCAGTAGCTATTTTTTCTGCATGATATTCCACTCCTTTGTTATTGATGATTGTGTTACCACAATATCTTTTCTAACAATATTTAGTTTGCAACACTTAGGTTAGTCCCTACCTTTCCCAGTTTATCTAAACCTTCTAATGAAGTGCATAAAAGATTGCCTTAGAGTGACACCAAGTAAGTTTTATTTCATTTTTTCCTATATCTTTAACTAATCCCTTCTTCACAATCTGTTCTGTGACTGTGTCAGGCCATTCTATTGGTTCTCCACTGCCTGATTTTGCAGTTAACTTGCATTTATGGAGGTCTACAATTTCAAATATTGACTAAAAATCAGAATTAGAAAGAAGCAGAGCCATAGTCTTCACACCTTTTGCTTATTCCCTCCTCAGATTACATCAGGACTTTCTGTGATGACACCTGTAGCACATAGGTCTTCCCAAATTTCCAATAGTTCTCACTGGATTACAAGAGAAAGCACATGATCAATAGATTGGGGCTAGCCCCCCCCCCCCCCCAACTCTGAGTTTAAAAATCTGACCATACCCAATAGGTCAACATTATTCTTTAATTTTCAGCAGACCTCCCCCAGATATATTGTGGACTTCCCTATCTTTAGATATTTATGTGAGCAAGAAGCAGTTAATGAATGTTTACAAAACATTAAGAGTTTCATAAAAAACATGTAAATAAAAGGTAAAATTCCAAAATAGTTACATGGATGCATTCAGAAAATTTAAATGAATATTCAGACACAAATTCACAAGAGCTGTATGTCCTTTCAGCAGAGCTAACAAAATCCTTGCTTTATAATATCTAAACCTTCCTGACACATGTAAATAAATCTTCTCTATTCAGACTGACAATTCACTCATTATTTAGGAACTGAGCTTCTTTAGAAGTAATATCAGTACTGTACAGTTACATTTGAAGTCTTGTTCTGATATTACAACTGTATTATCTTGGGAATTCAAATAAAAACAAGAAAAATATCTGTAATCATATCTTCCTTTGTGAATAAAAAGTCCTTAAGCATTGAGCTAACAGATGTAATTCTCAACCTTTTGCTCTCCTTGGTATTCAAAGGAATATAAAAATTTCAGGTAGAATAAATAAGTTGTTGGAATATACATTGTCTTCTGACTAAAAAGCTAGTGTAAAGTCAAAAGAGAGTGACTGTGAAATCCAACTAGCTTGTACTGAACACCTTAAGACATTCATTGACAGTTCAAAGATCAGGAGCATCTTTAAATTTCATGACTACTTTAAGGTCTTGGTATTCCTGTTATTGTTGCACAATTTCTTTTTACAAGGCGTTATGCACGGTTTTTCTAAGATCAGCTCCAAGGTCCATGGGGATTGTTCAGTATCCTGCTCTCTTCTTGGTTGATACTATAGATATCTGCATTTTTGTTTTCATTTATTTGTCTGTCAACACAGCAGCTCACTTAGAAGTTTTCCAGTTTTCACAAAGCTTCTATAAACATTCTCCAAATATTTCATAAATATAATCAATCCATTATACAGCAGTATAAGGCCTGTGAACACCCTCTTCTCCAGAAAGACAAAAACAGGTTTAACACAAAGAAATACCGCTATAACAAATCTGCACTTTCTATTCAACAGCCTCTTTTATCCTTTCTTTTTCCACACTTTGATTACTTCTCTCTGTAATTTTGAGAGGCCTGTATACTTTACATTTCACTGAGCTGTTAACAAGCTGTTCCATCCATTCATTTTTCAGCTTAGCTTTATCCTGAAGATTATAGCTTTCTCATTGTTCTTCCATTCCTTATCTTGCTCAATACCCAATGCTACATTTGAAATCGTTTTGCCTATTTGCAAAAAAAAAAAAAAAAAAAAAAAGTGGTAGTAATAAATGCCTTTCAACATTTCTTCTTTTTTTTTTTATATCTGCCTTTCTGATTAATAGTACACTGTACATTTCTCAATGTTTTAGTAGCTAAAAGACTGCCCCAAGTTTATCTTCATACATTTTCATGGGCACTTAAAAATCCAATTTTTATCACACATGCAATACATGAATAAATATTAGCTACTTATGCTCATAAATTTGCACTTCTGTTAAAAATCCATCACCAGACAAAATAAAAATGATATATTAATATACCTAGTTTAAAAAGATACAGGGGGGGTGCTCCTAAATTCATGCCTCCTATTTTATTATGTTGGTCCACTATCCCAGAGGCAGATGTTGGTGGCATGGCAGTAGAAACTGAATCTTCCTGCCAATATTCCATTACATTTTCTTGTCTCACAACATATGGCAGCAGAGCAGCAGTCTGACAAAGGAAAGATATGTCTCAGAATTTCTCTATGTGGAAAAAAATGGCACCCTTTGACATGCATTGATGCTTGCTGAGTGCTCTTGGAGACCAAACAGTGGATGTGAGCACAGTAAGGCAATGAGTGATGTGTTTCAGCAACCGCAAAAGCGATTCACATCCATTGGTGTAGATTTGTACAAGTGCAAGCTTTCAGTTCATTACTGTTAAAAAATGTAAGGCTAATGGTGGTGACTATGTTGAAAAGTAGTCTTTGATAACTGAGAGTTTGATCTATCAAATAGTATTCTTGTGCTCTATGTATCTGTTGCAGTTTCCATGGAATCTAATTGGAGACATTACTTTCAGTAAGATCTATGTACCACCATCAATTATTTTATGTTGTTGCCCATCAGCAGAAAGCTTTGATGTGATCCACAGGCATAGGAAAGTCCATTTAAATCACTGCATACATACATGTATAATTGGACAAGAGATTTTTTTTTACTAGTTCTTCCCTCCAACTCTTCTTTGAAATTCCACCAAAAATTCCCTCATTCCTCAAATATGATGATTGTTTTCCCATATACAGCTAAATCTAAGATGTGCAAGAAGATAGCCTTTTTAAAACACATGCGTGCATTTGAAAGCATGACCTGTGAAACTGAATTACCAACAAATGCCAAAATAGAGTTTTCAACGTGAAATGAGTAGTAAGATTCAAGCTTTTGGTTTAGGATGCTTATTATATTGACAAAATATACTGCAAGGCCTGAAAAGGCTATCTGAAATATGATAATGGGAACCAAAATAATTGTTACTTCACCCACACAGTTGTTCCAAGCCAAATGACAGGTTAAAGCACTTAAAAGAAGCAAAACAAAATGAAAGCCACTGGAAACTTAAAAAAGAAAGAATACTGGAGAAAATCTTCTGATAATTTAGGATGAAAGCACTTGAAAGATACTAAGGACGTCTGCATCAAAACTGAAACTAAGTGCCAAGACACCTCACACACTCATTTGGTTAAATGCAAAAAGCACTCATTTGAACAGGATAAATGCCAGCATATTGGGCAGTATACATTATCTAATCTTGAATATGACCTTAAGCCATAAGATGGAAAAGTAGAAAAGCAAAACGTTCTTAGATTGCAAATTAAGGTAACAAAAGAAACTGAAAACAGGAATATGTGAAAAATCTATTGAAATTCCACAAATGAGTGAGAAACAGGCATGACATACTGATGAGAGGTATGATTGGTGCCTAACAAGCATACTCTTCCGTGGCTGAGAATTTGAAATGCAACTATGATATTCTGTGGAAATGATGCACATGCAATACCATTCCGCAAGAGGAAGCCAGAAGCAGCCAATTCATTGTTTAATGTTTTTCCTCTCTTCTCCACTCCATTCTGATCTTAAGCATCCACTCAATGCACATATACGCCCTAAGTTTTTTGAATCAAAATGCCATATTAGAACCAATACAAACGTCAGCACCTCACAGTTTACACCTGCCACTGAGCTACAGCTATGCTAAATGGGAAAACAAAGGACAACAAAAACTCCCTCCTTCCTTTGGAAACATTTCACAGTAGGAGAGAGCAGGCCACACTGCTGCTATAGTCAGTCACAATACATACAAAACTTCATGGCTTTTAAACTAACATCAGAAAAACAGATCAATATCTGCTACAAGGCTAAACTCACTTTTTCCATTTTTAAGGTGATTAAGCAGTGTTCTTTATCAAAATTAATACTCCCAATGGACTGCTTTACGTGATAGATTACTGACTAATGAAGCTACACAAGAATAGAATTGTTTCCTAATGAAAAAAGCAGGTAACAACTTCTAAAAACTCCCCAAGATTACCAGGTACAGAACCTGCACAGAAAAAATAAGATGGTGGGATTTTTTTGGTTCTTCTGTTTTTTATTTCACCAGGCTTAAACCTTTCTTATTTTACCTGTGGGAATAAACATTCATTCACTTGTTTGTTCACTTGGAAAGTAAATTATTCCCTTGTAGAACAGTGGGATATTTCCCTTACCTCTTCATTAGCACCAGTTTACAGAAACAGTTATGCAAAATCAGAGCACTGCAGTGCCCTGCAGTTACAGAAACAAACAAGGTTTGCATTTCTCATCATTCAGCAGTTCTTTATAGCAAGACCTAAGGCTGGAGCTTCAGCATTATAAATGCAAATGCATGGTTAGCCACTGAGGAAAAAAAAAAAAAAAAGCATTACTCTTTATTTTTAGAAACAAAAATGACTTCTATAGTAACTGTCTTCTGGAAATGGATTATAGATGTCACCCAAAGCATTCACTACTGGCTCTGAATGCAGATATACACACAGCTTTTCTGTCATCCTCCACGAGCTACCCAAAGGTGGCTTCACATCATCTCAAGTCAAACTACTGGTAGGTTGACTTTCAGAATTGCAGAAGATATAAACAGTATTGAAGTCTCCAGTTTATGGGTATACATTTGCTACTTTGTTTTCTTATGCTGCTTTCGATAAAAGCCAGTATCTCACAAACTGCACACTGGACCCATCTCTTCTTCTCCCGTAATCTCCACCTCAACACATCCGCTTCTTACTGCAATAATGCCTCCTGTAAACCATGTCCTAGCTTTCTTTACTTTCCTACTCCCTGTTCCAGCAATGCCTTTCATCAGTAACAAAAGAAAGTACTGAAACTGAAATTTTACAGAGAGGATTAAGGGTGCAGGAAGAACCCCATTCTTCAAGACAGCTGCCATTATGACTCCACTTCACCTTTCAAAGTCAAAACCAAAACACCAGGGATTGGCAGAGATACTGACAATAGGAGAGCATCAGAGTAATGACTTAGAACTTATTCAGCAGAAGCATTAAAATGGTAGTTATCCTTTTACTTCTATCCGAGTCAATGCCAGTTCAGCTTAATCCTTAGGTCTTTACATCAGACTCTGGTAGCAGAATTGCAGAAAAAAAAAAATCTTATTCAAGTATAATATTTGAACTGTGAATATCCATGGGAGAAATAAGTCTATTTATCTCACTGAAAGTGAAGTGTCTTCTCCACTTATCAGTATTTGAAATTGTCTCCTACTGTATATGAAAGATTTCTAAGCACATTCATCCATAGCTACCCCCTTTCAGACAGGCACCTTTTTGCAACATACTCATATTAGGCATTTATTACTATAGAATAGCATCAGTTATTTTCTGTCTGGAGAGACTGGGCACTTTAACACATGCAATCTGAAAGTATTGTGATTTTTGGCATGAACATGCTCATTACTCACAGTTGATTTCGAATCTGAAGTAAAATCATCTTTGCAGTATTCTCAGACAGTCACAAAAACATATATATACGGATTTAAAATCCATCACGGAGAAACAACAGAAAAGAAAGTCCCTGGCTTTGTACATCAGTACACTATCATTTGATTTTGTGTATAACTATGAAGTTATTTACAGGAAAAAATACTGCATTACGTTAAGAAGATCTTTCTCTACCCCTCATACAAGCATGATGCATGCAAAAAAATCACAATTTTTACGAAGGCTTTCCTGCTGACACTGTAACTTTGAAACTGCCAGTAATTTAATTTGCAGTGTAGCCTCAGACTTGGCACTCTGGGTATGTATTTATTGATGCTCTTTTAAGAACTTACTCACATAGCAGAAGCCTAAGGTATAAAACCTACATAATTAGTAATAAAAAAATCTCACTGCAGAGAAGTGAGAAAACTTGAATTGTTTCCTCCAAAAATCAGTGACAAATTCCAAAGAACAACTGCAGCTGAGGATTTAGATAGCTGATCACACAAGAATACTGTACTTCCTCAACACAGCGACACTCATATCACCTTCAGAGCTCTTATGTTAAACCCCTCCTATATGAAATATATCTTCTTACATCCCTCACCTATTATTCTGTTTAGAGAGACAGTGTTTGGGTAAGTAATCCTTATCTCCTTCAGATCCCTTCTGCCACCCTCAAGAGCAAACAGATGGCTAACCACGATGAGTAGGCTCTACCCACACAAAAATTTAAAGGAAAACAAACAACTATTCACTGTACAGTCACTTCTGTTCTTTGAGCTCTTCTGTTCATACAGCTTCCACTTGGTGACACAGTACAGCTCTGGTCGTTCCTGAGCTCTAAATGGCACCTGGGAGTGCAGTGTTCTGCATTCTTCAGGTTAAGTAAAGGAAGAAGCTATTTGTGCCTCTGTGTAGCCTTCCATGCATGTCAAGTTACCACAAGCTACTACACAAAAGACACAGACAAGCATATCTTGAACCACATGCTACAGATTAAAGAGCTTCCTAGTTATTCTACTGCCTTTTTAAAAAAGAAAAAGAAATAGAAAAACAAATTAATTTGAAGTGAGCTATTGGACTAATTTAATTCCACTAAACATTACCCATGGTTATAGAAGAAAAAAAATAAAATAAAATTGTGTTTGTTGTGTGCAACAGTGCAATGTTTTTCTTTGTGTTTCAAAGATATTACAGAGGTTCATATCAACAAATAGCAACAAAATCAATGACAAATGCAAAATGCTTCAAAATAAGATTCCATCAAAAAACCAGGACATTGAGCAGCTTAGTAATAATTGTACATTCAACCTAGGAAACATCCACAAGAGGAGGAAAAAAAAAGAAAAAGGAAAAAGAAAGAAAAAAAAAAAAAAGATTTTCATTACCTTACAAGTCCTTATATCCCATGTTTTAACTTCTGGACTGAACCCTCCACAAATGAAAACATTTGAATCTGTAGGGTGGAACTTCAGCGTGCTGATTCTAAATTCATTTTTACTGCTGATGATTTGTTTCCCTAAAATAAAGTGAGAATTGAAGATTAGAATTTGATCAGAAAATGAAACATTTTATTAGTTTAAATCAAGTTTCCAAAATTCCCAATTTATTAAAGGTGAGTACATTTATATTAGAACATTTTGAGTGTCTGGGACTCCTCTGGTATTCTGAAAAAAACAAGACTGAAATCTTATAAAAATAGTAATTTCTACCTACATTAAACAAATTCTGCACTACTGATTGCTTTTTACTAAGAGAATTGGAGGATTGGCATGCAAAGGAGAGAAGCACCACCAAGGTTCCCACTCATTTGACAGGGCTAAATCTCCACATCTATCAGGGAAATATTGCCCAAAGAAAAGTCATAGTCTTTCCTTTGTTGATGTGATGAAAATAATGACCATAAGAAAAGAATGCTGTCTGTGTAGAAATCTCACATACCAAAATATACTATAGCTCTTGAGTGGTTTATATTTCTGTGAAGGAAGGAGTGAGCTATCATCTTGAAAGAAGGCAATAATTTGCATATGGTATTATGAAGGCAATAGCTGTTCCCATGGATACACTGTTCCCAACATTTAATTGTCCACACTAATCATCACAGGATCCTGTGGCTAGTATCAATTGTATTGTACGCTATTTCAAAGACAACAGAATTCAGCTAGTTTAATTTATAGGACTTTTCCATAGTCCACTGCCTTCGTGGTAATAAATACATGACATTGAAGTACATTCACTAAGCTATTATTTTTGGAAAAGCAGCATGGATCAAGATAAATACTTCATTTCACAATTTCAACTGTATATTATCTTCTATATATCAGATGGAGCAGGCTTTCAGCATCTAAAGGGAGGGCTATGAGAAAGAAACCGGCAGATTCGTTAGCAGAGTCTATTGTGACAGGACAAAGGGAAATGGTTTCAAACTAAAAGAGGGAAGATTTGGGTTGGATATAAGGGAGCAGTTTTTTACAATAAGGTGGGGGGGGGGGGAGGGTGAGGCACTACAACACGTTGCCCAGAGAGGTGGTAGAGCCCTGTCCCCAGAGAGATTTGCTGGATGGGGCTCTGAGCATCTGACCAGCTGTAGGTGCCCCTGTTCACAGCAGGGGAGCTGGAACAGATAGCCTTTAAGGATCTCCTCCAATTCAAACAATTCTATGATTCTGTGATTATAAACTTACAATGAAGAAGCCATTAGAGAAGCCAAAGAAAAGCTTATACTATTATGCAGCTTCTTAAAATATTAATTAACCCAGATTTTCTGCAAGCAAGAGATGTCTTGAGAGTCTTAAATAACTGAAAATGCTTCAAGCTAAAAACATTAGTCATGGGTGTAAATACTTCCTGTTAGGTCAACAATACTGAAAGTCCAGCTCTTTTCATGCTAACTTCACGATTCAGAGTCAAATTATTTGATTTCATCATCAGTTCCACTTTCACCATCTGCTGAAATAAGCTTGCACAGTCAAGAGAATAAGACTTGTCAAATTATTTACTTATTCATTGTAAAGAAAAGAGAGACTGTACTTCACCACGCACGTACTCCTTGAGCTGGCATTGTAAGAAAAGCAGACTGCAGAGAATTTGAGGAGGGGAGGCTGCTGTTCCACAGGAACATTGGTTGTCTTTTTTTTTTTTTTTTTTTTTTTGTCTTTTTAACAGATTGACCTCTGATCATCTATGCAAGGTCTAGAGGTCCTCTCTATCACTGCTGAGGGAAACACTTTATTCAATCCTCAAAGTTTCTTCCCTCAAAAGAAAAAAAAAAAAAAAAAAAGGTCCCAAAGGCAGTAGAGACCCTGTCCACAAACCATGTGCAATAGTGACCATCTTTCATACTGAGAGTCTGCAGCAATTCTAACCAGGGAAGAGAAAAAAGGCTGTTAAAAAGCTGCATCACCATGCATCTTACTCTGTCCTACAGATTACTAGAGAAAATATTGAATTTGCACACAGAGCCTATCTAGTTGGTTTAACAGCACTTTGCTTCCAAGGAATTTGGCTTGTACAAGTTTAATAATCACAGAAGTATAACCAATATGTTCATATGGGGCTGTAATCAGAAATTAGAAAAAGTATAGCCTACCTGTACTAACCTTGTCATACAGGAATTACAACACCCAATCAAAAAGTCACAATACTACAGAAAGCATGCTGTTCAAACAGTACTGCAGATGTCAGTTGCTCTGAAAGTAAAGCCTCATTTTTATTTTCATGGGAACTACAACAGATACGAAGAGCACGAGAATCTTGATAGAGCAAGTTCTCAGCTAGAAAACACTATTTCTCAGCATAGTCACCATAGTCACCATCATCAGCTATGCATTTTCACCAGCCATGAACAACAGCCTGCATGCTGCACTCAAAAATCTTCAGCAGCAGAGGTTATCCACTGTCCCTGTTGCCACTGCTGTAACATACCCCACCACATCACTGAGCTCACATCCACTGTTTGGTCTCCACAAACATTCAATAATGTCAATGGGTGTAATGTTTCCACATGGAAGAATTCAAAGACACACCTTTGTTTGCAAAAAAATGTAACAGGAATTATCGGCAGGAAGGTTCAGCCTGTGCTGTCATACCACCAACAACCATCTCTGATGATGTGCACCAACAGACTAAAATAGAAGGCATTACTTTCAGAGCAGCCCTCATACTTAAGAGATCCAGTGGAATTCATCGTCTCCCATTCTGAAGAGAGTGATCAGTTCAGCTGACTTTACTAAGATCTTCTTTTACCGCCATAAGACTTCTGTCAGCTTGTTAAAATTAAACATATCCAACTTCTGGGGGCCTCCTTTAGTATACTGCGATAGATGTTCTTTGAGCAGAAAACTCCCTTATCCGCAGTAGAATACAATCGCTGTTAATCAGCAAGTTTGTATATACCTCTATTGTGTATGTATTTACTGCAAGTTAGCTCCTACAGGAGCTACCAACTCACTAACTGCAGAAAATTCTATTTTTGAAAACTGATCTGGCTGGGGAAGACGTACGTCACAGATCATTTTCCTTTGTGAAGACTGTTATTCCAAAGCAGAGAGCAACCGCTTCCTTCAATCTTGAATTTTCACATTTTTAGTAACAATACCTACTACATCTTCGCAACGTGTTTTTATAAAGTGCTTTAATTCAATTCTTCATTTGTTAAAGGCCCACCAGTAACATATGCAGTATGAAAAAGTCTTTAAAGAGATCTTGAACATATGTTTCTCCTCATTTTATGCTGCAACCTACTGTGAAACTGCTCAACTATGAAATCAGATATTTTAAAGGCTATTAAACATTGTGAATTTTTCAGAGAACATCAGAATGGTTATTGAGCACAGGATGCTTCTGTAACTGTGTTTAGTGGTCCTAAGGTTCACACTACTACCTGCATAATCCAGAACATTCACTTCCATACACTAATCAGTAAAGAAAAGTGGCAAGGACATGAGAGTAATCTTGCAAAGTAGATTAGATTTCCCTACTGTGTTTACAAAAAGACATGAGACAATATTTAAAAAAAAAATCTCATTACATTGACAGTCTCTCCTTCATGTACAACAGTAAGAAGAAAATTAGATTGATCAGACATGATTCGTTCTTAACAAATTGATGTTCACTGTTACTTGTCCCTCTTATCTTGCTGTGCTTACAAATTGTTCAGTTATTTCTCTGAGGAGTAAAGTTGCACCAATTACATATATTTCCCTTTTTTTTTTTTTTACCCTCTTCTTAAAAGGTATTTACTCTTCTGAATATAGAAACTAACAGTACTAACTCCCTGCAGGAAGATGACCATTAATGTATGTTCAACATATTACACAAAACTGCTGGATGGACCATTGCAACCTCTCAAAGATATCCATGTGCATTTAAAAGTCTGAAATAAAGTAAAATAATCTATTAACTGCTATTTTTTTCCTGAGATATCATAGAAAAATATTCATGCAATATCTACAGAGTACGAGAAAAGAAAGGTAGGAGCAGGAGGAGACAGTCACAGCACTCCCAAGGTGATGTTTACGTATGAACACTAAAATTTCTATCTGAGCAAACAGAATTACATTAGCAATAATCAGGTTATAACTATAGGGCTAACAAATCTGAATATAAAAGAAAATAGAAAAGTAAATGTGGGCCATCCTCATGGAGGCACAAAATATTCCATTAACAAATTCCCCACCATAATATAAAATGGAACAAGTTTTAAAACAAACAAATAATAATAATAAAAAAGACAGGTTATAAGTGACCACTCTACCACACTATATAAATACAAAATTCCTTTCCAAACCAACAGCTTCATTTCAGCGTCCTGCCTATGGCAGTGTGAAATCTTTCAAAATAATTTTATATTTCCCATTGGAACTCTGAGCATGTTACGTTTGAAATCAAGCTCAGTACATGAAGTAAAATACAATTGTAGTGTCTGGCAACTTGGGAAAGGTGCCAAAATTTCTTGGAACATTCCCTCTCATAACGTTATATAATGAAAAGTATCTGTAATACACAGATAATATTAATCCAGCCACTGTTCTGCCTACGCTATTAGTGCTTGCACCATTTCATTTGTGACTAATGAAAAATCCACTGATGAATAAAATATTCCAAGAATAAAATAGTTATTTATAACTTTTAAAAATATAGTTCCAGTTCTGAAATTGGTAGAGAATTTCCACTTCATTTAGAGGTAACATAAGGTAAATGCCAAATGTGTCTGATTTTGAATTGCTTAAAAAGTAAATTTTGTGAGAGCTCAGTGCTCTCTCAGAATATCACTTGCTACTTGGTGGGAAAAAAAAATAAAATAAAAAAAACACTACCAGAATTGTCAAGAGTAGAAAAGGAATGTGAACACAATGCAAAATGTACAAAACCATGGAGTCTTGCTGGCTCACACACTGATGTGCTAGCACTGCATTTCTGAAACCTTTCAAAAAGTTTATTTTTATAATTAAAAAAAAAAAAAACCACAGATGAAATGAGACAATTAAAAACATCTACCATTACTCTTTGCAGGCCACTCATTTTTTGGATTTACTAATATTTATGAACCTCCATAACCGGAGGTCAAGTCTGAACTTGCCCCATGCTAACTGTAGCTACTGAACTGCTCACACGAATAACTGAGTTCCTTAAATATTTTACGCACTTTTGGGATCAGACCTATACTTTGCAGAATATAAACAACTGTTTCCAAGAAAACTATATGTGTGGAGAGTCATAGCTTGATATCCGGCTGTTAGGATAATGAATGACCATTGATGATTATAAATAATAATATATTAAAAATGCCTTTAGAAGATTCAAACATAATGCATTCTCAAATTGACTAATAAGCCAGGGCAAGTTAACTCCCTGTACTTGACCATTTGAAATCTTTTTATTTCCTGTTCTTCCTCATAGCACCACTGAACCTGAATCATAGCATTACTGTAGAACAGTGGGCTGTGAAACAGATTGACCAAAGAGGTTGTGGATGCCTCGTACCTGGAGACATTCAAGCTCAGGCTGAAAGGGGCTCTGAGCTGTAGGTGTTCATTGCAGGGGAGCTGAGCTAGATGATCTCTAAGGGTCCCTTCCGTCTCAAAAGATTCTATGAATCAAGCAAACTGGACTTTCAGTGGTTATCTAGCCTAATCCCTTACTCAAATCAGATCTAGCTGTGGCAGATTATGTAGTTCTGAAGTACAGAGGCTTCATGGCCACTCTGGAATGCCTGTTTTAGTGTTTGACGACCCTCTATTTGAGATAAAATTTGCTGTATTACTGTTCATTCTTCACTTTCCATCTTTTCAGGGAAGAGCCTGGCACTTCCTTCTCTATGATGACACCCTTGAAAAACCTTCTAACTGCTTGTCATTAGACCAAGAACAAACAAAAAGCTAGACTATAATTTCCAGTTAATAAGGCAAAATGTTCTTTTCAATAAATAAATAAATAAAAATAAAAGAAAAGAAAATCACCACCTTTTAAGTCATTCCCTATTGCAATTTTTATAACATACATGTAATGTAGGAAAAAAAAAAGGAATGAATACTAAGACAAGAAAGATTAAAACTCTGCAAACGTGAATAGAAACACATTGAGATAGAAAAATATATACAAGAAATGAGCACACAGCCTTGAAGACAGCATTGTTTATAAAATCCCATCAGCAGGCACTTACTGCACTTATGCACATCGCTAGTTAGTTCAGTATAGCCATGGAAAGTAATTAACAACAACATCCAAAAAAGCATAGAAAAGTCCACTGTGAAGAAACAGTTCTACCATCTATCTGAAGTTAATCAAAGAAAAAGTCATTTCAGTACAGATGAACAGTGAGGAGGAATGAATGATTCAGTGAACTAATGTAAATCAAAATCTTATAGCAGCCTTAGAATTTTTCAAATGGAAATGAGTCTTTTTATATCAAATTGATTTGAATTCCACGAGCAAACTGCTTGCCTGGTTTCTCTGAAATAATTGACTGAAATTATGGAAAAAAGTAAACTTACAACACAGAAGGAAATGACCTGGATGCGTATGAAATCAGAATAAAATTGCTATCCCTTACTCTTGGGAGTCAGGTGAATTTCACTGTCAGTCAGTTCGAAATATCAACAGTACAAGTACAATTGACAGGAGCAAAAAGAAACCCTGTATTCACAAAATAAGGCAATAATGAATACCTTGTAGTTTAAATGGTACTGAGAATTCATTTTGCCTTTGAACACAGAATTTACTCATGCAGTAAGAAAAAGCTCAGAGGTCAGTAAGGAAAGAGCCATTAACAAGCTCATCTGTTTTGAAACTCATGTAAATACAATTTGCTACCATTGCCATTACCTAAAACACCAGAAATATCTTCTTTCTAATGAAGCACTTAAGTCAAAAACTATCATTCCATTTCTGAACAGTTATGTGAGCGATTTTCAGAATTAAAATTATGTACGTTTGGAATTTTTTCAATAACTTCAGGAAACAAGATTTTGCCCCAGCAGACATTTAAATGCTCAGGCACATAAAATGCCTGTCACTATAATTCCCCTCAGTGACAGAAGCCATTCTGTTCTAGATTTATAAGCGCTCCCGTGAAAAGTTTAATCCACTTAGATTACTAAATTTCAGTTATATATGAGACTAGAAAAAAGAAGACTGCTACAATGAAGGCTAAAAATAAAAAAGATAAAGTTTCATAAAATTAACGGCCTGCTATATTAACTTCGTGTAACACTATTACATCTGATATAAAATATTCTTCTTACTTTTAAGAGACATGAATATTCTGAGAACACCAATGTTACATAAACATGTCACATAATTTACAGTACCTCCCTTTCAGCCATCACTGAACTTAAATACTTCTTGTGTGACAAATATTAAAAATAAATAAATTCCTAGAGCATGGAAGAGAATATTCACAGATTTCCTTGACCACCTTCCCTGTATTCCCAGTTTATTCAGTTCTCCAGATATTTCCATACAAATACCTTCTTAATTTTATATAAGATAAAACCCTCTTGAATAAAAGCCTCTTGTAGTTCTTTGTATGGATTTCTCTTGCATTGTTATACAAAAAAACAATTGCATGTTTGCAGAGGCAAATATTTTAGAGCAAATTAAGAAGGAAAAAAAAAATTGCATCTCTTCAGTAAATCATTTGAGGCCTAATCCCGCATTTATATACACACAGATGTCCAGTTATGAATAGCCCCAGAAAACATCACTATACGAATGCTGAAAACATAGATAAAGAAGTAATGCTGACAGAATCCATTTGGCTTGTGAAGGAAATGTGAAGAGACAGAGCATTAATTGGAAATTAATTGATGAAGTTACAACTTTCAAATTCCCAACCAAATTCCCAATGCAGATTCAATTTTAAGTTTCACATCAGAATTTATGTTCCTATGCTCTGTAACTATGTACAGAAGTCAATCTTTAGAGGCTCTGCAAACACTTTAAAGAATGACTGTAACAGAGCATACTAAATAGTCAGGGGTCATTCTGGCTACTTATGCAGTATCTTACAAGAGAAACTGAATATGGTCACGAGGTTAGAGACATTCTCGAAGAATCTCAAACCACCTTTAATTGCAAGAAACTTTTTAGTGAAGGAACATTTCAAGAATTCTAACCTTGATCTGTGGATTTTATCCATGTTTTCAAAAGAAAGAGCAAAGCTCGTGAGATCCAAATTTATCTGTACTCAACAAAGGTAACAAATACTGCTCAAATATGGCAGTGTGACCTTTACCTGTCTCAACATCTGTTAGATGCAGCATGGAATCAAAGCCACCACTGAGGATCCTTCTTCCACAGGACGACCACTGGGCAGCTCGGACAGCACAGGAATGACAGGAAAATGTCCTCAAACAACCACCCGTGTCTACAGCATCCCACACCTTAAAGAAAAAAAAAAAAAGGACAACTTTAATCAGAAAATAAACAAAATAGAATAATTTTTTCAACATACTGATAACTAGTTAGAGCAAATCACATAAGAAAGCTTTGCATTCCAAATGCATATCTGTTAAGCTGTAAATATCTGTTTGAAATAATTACATGGTTGATTAGAATTAAGGCATTTTATTAACAAGGCATGAATACGTAATGCATTTTCATGACTTACATTATTTCTTGAAACATCTATATCGCTCTCAGTGGCATTTCATGTTACAGTTTTCCACTCAGATTTCTGTTCTACCTTTGTGCAGGGATGCATCTAAATACAGCTTCTCCTTAAAACAATTTTTCTTTGAAGTTTTTTGCCTTTATCATAACTTCCTAGCAGATTGCAGTTTTCACTTCTACTTATGGATGGGCTATCATCATATTTCTCAGTCTTGCAGTTTGTAATATTAAGCACAATTTTACCTTAACTTCACTGAGTCAGACAAGAATATCATCTTAGAGATATAAAGAAAGGATAGGCCTAAGCCCTAATTTTTCAGCTTATTTTGGACCAAATTAGATCAATGCTCAGCAATTCTGAACATCCAATTCTCGTAGCTGTTTATTTTTATGTAACAACTAATATTTGCAGAATGCATGCAGAATACAAAAAGCTCTGTTCATGCTTTAGGAAGCATTTTTAAAGATTGTTTCCAACTAAGACATTTTAGAATACAGAAATCTAATTATAATTTCAATTACTAAATGTAATTTGCAACAATCAAGAGCTCATCCTTTTCGCCATATTCTTTTGTCATAATTCTTAACAAAAATTACAAGTTTAGCAGCAAATGACCTGTGTAAAGATTTGGCATGCTTACTTCTGTGAGAAAAATGCTAAATATCCTATTTTCTTGATGAACATTGCACTTTTGGTAAAAGGTCAGTCATAAAATATCTTATGATCATCTGTTAACAGCTGTTATTTGGATTGTCTAATGAAATATATACCAGCTGCTATAACCATACTGGTAAATCCTCAATTTTATTTCTTCTAATATTAGTAGTACAAATAAGTCAATGCTTTGGTAATGCTTCATGACAGGTTTATTACAGTATTAGTCAGAAAGTAAAACCCAAGGCAATTTATTGCTTTGAAGTCACCGTTTTACTTCACTGTATTTCTCTTGCCAATTAGTCATTTCCATCCTTCAAAAACTAGCATATATTAAGTAACTATGCTTATGAGTTTGGATGGCTACTGTAATTTTTTTCTAATTAATTAACTAAATTTTAAAATTGTTCATATAATACTGGGAACCAACTAGGCAATTTGCAGAACACACACACAAAAAAGAACTTTTTATTAAGTGAGACCAATTTCAACATTTAGATATGTCTACACAAATTAGTACTAAATTATAATTGACTGCATGCCTATTTCTTTTAAAGTACTTTTAAAACAGTAACAACTCAGTAAACGACAAAAAAACAGGTATGTACCTTGTAGTAACTGCACAATTCAGATCCCAAGAAAACATATTCAAGAAAGGAGTAATCAAGACATCTGGTAATGCATTTTTATTTTTAATTACGTTTTTCCTCACACTGGACAAAAAGTACTTACTGACAATACCATTATTAGACAGCCTATACTGAGAAAGAAATATTACATTATACAGAATTATTTCATCAAAGGATCTTCTGGCACAGACTACAGTTCTGAAACGCAAAGCAATCAATTACCATTAATTACTCAAATAGTCAGTTAAGACTAACTGTGATGGTGTCATATCCAAAAAAAGAAAAGAAATCAGGAAAATGTAACATTAAGCTGCTTTTGATAGCAAGTTTCTCTGCTTTAATGAGTTTTAATGATTGTTTCAATCTTCACAGTATTAAAAAGGGTTAATTGTGTCTTGGAGCGCTTTTAATATGAAGAAGCTTATGAAGAAACTAATGAATGAATCCAGATGAAAGGAAAAACAGGTGGTACATGCCTCAAATATTTTTCTGTCATGTTTCCCTGATTGAGTATGAAAACTCAATTTTCACAAGAAGGATGAAGTAAAGCAAGTTCTTAGCATCAGCCTGATTAGGGGAAAAAAAAAAAGAAGGAAAAAAAGCTGTAAAAGTGGAAAAAGTGCAGCCCTAAAGTTGCACATTTCCCTCCATTTTGTGAAATTGAACTGATTAACTTATATGGATGAGACTACCAACTACATACCAGGGAATCACTCAATATCATCTTCCTCCCTCTAAGTACACTCTCTATCAGATCATTATGCTCAGGCAAGAGCAGTGTTGCAATGCCTTCTGATATTACAGCAACATGGACAAGGCAGACTTGACTGAGGATGTTCGCTTAGATTACTCATCAATTAACATAAACTTCTAATCACTAATTCACCCACTGAGGGAGTGCTTTGCCGAACCAGGTTTCCACTTCCAGGCTCCACTCTTCTCTTAACTATCATCCTAGCTTTTCTTTTTTTCGGCAGGCATCACGTCACATTGGTCCCTTCTCCAGAAGGGGTTGGGATCAAGGCCTGCCTCTCCTCTTGATCCATTGTTCTCTTCTTACTTCTCTCTTACTTCTCCGCTCACTGCCTCCAAATGGGAGGTGCTTGTCCCACTCTGCTCTGCCCTCCTGAGGCCCCATCTGGAGCACGGCATCAGGACCCCATTACAAGATAGACATGGAGCTGTTGGAGAGGGTCCAGAGGAGGACATGAAGGTCTACAGAGGGCTGGAGTACCTTTCCTACAAAGACAGGTTGTTCAGCCTGGAGAAGAAAAGACTCTGAGGAGACCTCATAGTGGCTTTCCAGTACTTAACAGGAGTTGATAAATATGAGAAAAATCAACTTTTTAGATCAGTAGATAATGATAAGGGGAAACAGCTTTAAACTGAAACAGGGGAGATTTAAATTAAACAACTGGGGAAAATGTGTCACTGAAAGGGTGGTGAGACCCTGGCACAGGCTGCACAGAGAAGCTGGGGATGCCACATCCCCAAAGGCACTCAAGGCAGGTTGGATGTGTTTCTGAGCAGGCTGAGCCGGTGGGCGGCAACCAGCACACAGCAGGGATTTGAAGCTGGATCATCTTTTAGATACCTTCTAACCCAAGCCATGTTTCTATGATGATTCTATGGTTGCCTTTCACATGTCCTCCCACCTGTCCTCATGTTTCATCATGTGTGTCTTTGTGTTTTCTGTGTACAGTGGCTGTATCCTTCCCTAAAAACAGGGGATGCAGTTTTCCCAAAGGAATTTCTTTTAGATCATTTGTCTGGTGAATGTAGCTCAATCTAACTTAAATACATCAGTGTGTGCCCCATTGCATCCCCAGAATAATTTCAGATTTTTAAGGTTCCGTGTCATTTTCCAAAGAAAAGGGAAGCTCTACTTGCTATTTGCAAGAAGTGGTATTTGATATTTACAGTTAGCTCCTCAGCAATCACTTGAGGGACATAGTCATGCCCACAAAATGTCATATAAAGGTGAGCCATTGAAATCAAGATACAAAAGTGTGTGCAGCACTGAAAACAAGGCAATTAAAGAACAAGCCTTGCACTTTCTATACACATACAAAATTACAAAAAAGTGAGAACTATTATTTAATACTTAAATTAAATTACTTAATTACTTAACTGTAATAGAATGTGTCCAAACCAAGTGATGAAAACTCTTCCGTGACTAGAAGCGATAGAGAGGTTAACCATGCTATGACCACAAATGGAGAATCTACTGCACGTCATTACCAAATTCCATCAAAGGATTATCAGAAGACATCATATTTGCACTATTAAGCAGTTCTTCATTTCTGTGGTATGTTCTTTCTACAGCTTAATAAAAAATAAATAAATAAATAAAGGAAAAAAGGTTCTGCTGGTAGAATTCCATATATCCCATGAAATGCTTCAGATGATTGCCAGCTCTGTAGATGGTGCTTATTTTCTATGGGCAGCCACACACATTAAAAAAGGAGGGAGAAAAAAAGGGATGAATCTTCTGTATGCAAGACCACTACTCTCTGCCAAACACTCAAATGTCAGATTAACAGATTCTCCAGGATGAAAAGTATTTTAGAGGTTTTTTTTTAACCGCCTAAGAGACAGTCAAGTAGTTCAGGAATAATTTACGTGCAAGTTTTTCTGGCCTTGCTTGCTTTGCTTTATTTATAAGCTTGTTCATTCCAGGATAGAACAATAAGGCTAAAATGAAGTTCTGAAAGAGTGAGATGATGTATCCCACAGAGCTGCAAAACACCCAACATTATACCTGAAGCTGGAATCACATTTTCTAAATTACCATGGTAAATAATAAACAGGCACCATTTAACCAATGTAGAGCATGGCAATTGTGCAGGTTACAATAAAGCCACTGGAATTCAGCAATTCGGCAAATGAAGATCCCAAACTCCTGCTTCTGAATGACTACATATGAACTCAGAAAAACGATTTGCATCTAAGAACTGTATGTCTGTAATTTAAAAGTCACTATTTTTACAACTACAGCTTTAATCTCAAAGAAAATGTTTTTAAGAAGTTGATCATCTTAGAATTACTTAGAAAGTTGTATTTTAAATACCAAACTTTGCTGACCTCTAGGCATACGCAGCAATATAAATCTTTAACATAAAGCTCTATAAAATAAACTTACCGATTTAAAAAAAAAAAAAAAAAAAAAAAAAGGGGTTTACTTATGCAGTACATAATAAATTACTTAGGCAGTAAGTTCACTAAAAATACACAGGCTGTGTTATCCATGTTCCTCCATAGGCATTTAAACAAGCATATCAAGTATTATAGGACTAAATGCTATCATAAATCTGTCTGGAAGGACAGATCTATATTCAACTACTTCGAGATCAATTGTTCTAAGTGTTGCTGCTTCCCTTCAAAACTCAGTTCTTACTGACACTCAGTACTATTTCTAGCTGAAATAAATTCTCATTAAATCTGAAGTTGCTCTTTTATGTTGTGCTGTCAGATATGATTTCAATTGCTGAGGTAAAAAGTTGAAAGCATAAATTTCAGTCTGCTAAATACTTACTGCCACATATTCAAGCAACGTTTTACATTATAAACTGTAACCAGTCCATCCATTCCCCTAGCAAAGAATCTCCCAAACATTAAAATACATGGTTGCTATGAGCAAAAACATCCATCATTGTATTATCTTCTCCATATCTATGATTACAAGTGAACTCTCCAGAATTTGAAATAGAAACAGCCAAGACTCAAAGCTTTGAAATTAGCTAATTATTTTCATAGATTTTCTTCACTGCATTACAGGCATTAATGTATCATGAATGCTTTAAATGCATTTCTTCCCAATTTTATTAAAATTGGCTTTAATGTGTCAAGCCGGTTCATTTGTCAGTATTAGTCCTTTCTCTTTTGCAATTCACTATTTATAACATTACCTTTTCACTTCTTTCTCCATTGACTGCTTTCATTTCATTTCTTTTTCTATTATAGAAAATACTGTGATTACATGGTTAACTGATCGGATTAATATACAAGGCCAAAATGGCAGGTATTGAAGAGCCAAGAGACTAAATCATACCAGTGATCTCTTTAGAAAAAAGAAAATAACAATTGAGGGATGTCCTAATTCAATTACTATTTCACATTCTCCATCATATTTGGAAATAAAAGCATCAGAAGTTGCTTGCTTTCCTGTATCATTTGGAAACATGGCAAAAATTCTGCAACCAGTATTTTAGACCTTCTCACCTTCAAGATCAAAAGTCCATAAACCGTGTAAACTAAACTATATAATAGAAGAGATTTATTACAGATTATATGTTTCTCCATCCTATTTTCTGTCTGAAAGCTTTCAGAAGAACAGCCCCTGAAAATAAAGTAATTTGGGTTGAAGTTAATAAAAATTCTCATGGCAAATCACAAAAGACTGGATAAAAGGGTAAACATTTCATACTCAACTAAATAGCAGGCACAGAAGAAAGCTCAGGGGTGTGCTGTACTATCAGCTATGATACAGAATAAAGGCTTTTGTCACTGACTGGCCAAACTAGACTGCATTTCCTAAGTCACTGCATCATAAGTAGAGTAAAGAAGTAGCAAGAACAAATCTAACATCTGATGATGAATTAGGAATTGAATATGCCTCTTTCGTAGGCCTTCTTTGATTATCTATACTGTGCTGACCTCTAAGCAAATTGGATTGCAGAAAATAAAACATAGCCACCTTAATTTAAGAAAGGAAGAGATGAATCTACTCAGACAGTCAACTGCACAATGAAATCATGAACAATGATTGAATTGTGATAAATTAGGGGTTAGAAGTATCAAGTAGTAAGTTGTAAACATTTTAAATTTGCATACATAAGGGAACTACAGCACAGACAGGAATACTAAATGATAAATTAATTTCCAGACCACGCATAACAAAATTAAAAGCTCTTAATGATTCAATTCAAGCTAATTTCAGCAGAACATCCATGCTGAAATAACAGAACTTCTTTCCCCTTCAACTTGACCATGTTGTGCCATACTACCTTAATTATGACCGTCCTCTATCAATGGCTTCCATTTCATGACTGACAAAAAAAATTCCCACACACATTAACTAACTACAATGGTAGTGTTTAAGAAACAGTCCTATGCAACAATGATGTGGAATAGTACTGACTTACAGGAAGCAAGATGTACTTTAACTAGAAGACATGCTGCTCCCTTCCCAGGAACATACAGGTTGCTTCAAAGACCTGCTAAGCAGTGGTAACGTAACACTACCCTTTGCCTTTTTGGAACACTGCTTCCTGGCAAAAAATAAATAAGAAAACAAACAAACAGAATTTAATTTTTCTTTGATACCCGAAGATATGTACTACGATGCAGAGATCTGAGGGTATTATGCTCCCTGAACCATAGTGATTCCATCAGCCTTAGCTAAACAGAGCAATTTCTAATAAATATGCTAAAGAAGGAAGCCCACCCGTCATCTACAGCCAATGTCTTTTCAAGTTAGTAAAGCAGGCTCAGAACTGTAGTTTAAAAGGTTTTTCCAAAGTCAATGGACCACAGGGCAAAAGCAGTCCCTAGGTAAAGTGGCAAAAATATATCTGCTGCTGTTCCAGATTCTTCACATTGATGGGAGTAAGTCACTCATAACACAGGTACATTCTTTTGTTCATAGGAAGAAGGCAAAAGACAGAAAAAAGGAAACAAAGATTTAAAAACCAACAGTCAAAGCATTAGATTTAGTGGGTGTGCTAAAGTCCCTCCACGACAATGTATGGAGGAAAAAAAAAAACCAAAAAACCTTGAATGGACACAGAATTCCTTTAAATAGTTAGAGTAACTAGAGAAAAATTCAGGATGTTCCACTTCTGTTTCAGTTTGTGTCCTATTAAAATAATAAGCTAAATATTACTGTTTTAATAGAAGTTAACAAAATTTAACTGCTTCACATAAAACAAAATAGGTTACTACCTTTGGAGTCTCATCTAAATTTCTAGTGTAACTGTGGAAAAACAGAGATAAGGATCTGGAAAAACCAAAAGACCATGTCAGGCTTCATGCTTATTATGTGTTAATAAACCAATTTTCAATTAAGTAGGATGCCAGACATTCAGATCATTATACAGAATATGATTTAAGGGTATACTATCTTCATGTGAAAAGTAAATGTCCCATAAGAGAGCTTTTCAGCAGAAATCTGAAAAGCTAGCACATTTTCAAATGTTACGAACACTTACCACAAAAATGTTTAAAAATGTGTTAGGGAACATATTTAAAATGACATCTATTTTCCTAATCTAGACATGGTGTAAAAGATATATATCAATACTGTCACTTAAGCAAACACTTGTTAAATTCCACTAGCTTCTTTTTCGGAGCTGATGCATTTCAAAACACTATTATTTTATCAATCCAAATTAGCTGGACTAGCGACTCAATGAAAAGCCAACTTCATTATCGTTTTAATATCTGATTAAGAGTTTGTATCTGGAGGGTTTACTATTGGAGTACTCTCACTATGGAAAAAAAGAAGGAGAAAAATATAACAAATTAAATTAGCCAAGACAGCTAGCATAAGGCCCCACTTCATTTTTCAACAAAAAGATCATATTAAAGTGTTTCAAGCACATTTGTTAAATCAGTGAGGTGGAAATTTTCTCCTCACAAGAGGACAATATGCTAGATATTAATATAGGGTTTATTTTTTTTTTGAGGATTTCATTCTGACAGAAGTATACAGCAATTATCATACCAGTAGTATACTGCTAACTTGGTTAGCAGTACTAATAGAAACCAGACAGCAGTACAAAAACTGATTAGCAACAGATCAACAAGCTTACTCTATCCATGCCAATCACATAAAGCCAGGATTTATCATTCAGAACAATTAACAGGAATTCAATCATTTCAACTGGACAGTGACATATTCAAAGACTTCCAGAAAGGAACCAGCCAGCCCACCAACTGATAGCACCATGGATGTGATCACAACTCCCAGGTAGCCCAGCAAAGAGACAGAGAAAACAAGTGATGTGAATAATGTGGACTAGAGGCTTATATCCTTATAGATCAGAAAGAAAACAGACATCACAGTAGAAGTGTCCAATGCAAAATTAAATTTACTGAATTTGGTCTAAGTGTTACAACACTTTTGGGTTAAATATAAGAAATCTGAGAAACTATCTGAAGTTTACTCATCACTGACTAGAATAAGGGTACTGTCCTCTTCTCTTACAGAGTTCAACAACCTGGATGAACAGTGCAATTGTTTACATTAAACTTAAATATTTGTACTTGAAGAGAGAAGAAGGGCCTGTTATGATAGGACAAGAGGAAATGGTTTCAAACTAAAAAAATGGGAGATTTAGATTGCTTGTTTCTTTTTTTACAGCCAGGGTAGTGAGGCACTGGCACAGGTTACCCAGAGAGGTGGTAGATACCCTATCTCTGGAGATGCTCAAGGTCAAGTAGAATGGAGCTTTGAGCAATCTAACCAAGCTGTAGGCATCCCTCTTCACTGCAGGAGAGGTGGGATTAGATGACCTTTAAAGGCCTCTTCAAACATTAACGGTTCAATGATTCTATACCTCTAAGACCTATAAACCTTTAAATGTCTAAGCTATAGAAGTATGGACGTTATAAGCACAAGGAAGCTTCCGGGTCAAGGGATTGGTTCATAGTGATTTATCATTATTAACAGTGTCACCCGTACTTTGCATGTGTCCTTTATTTGGAAATGCATATTTTGTTTTGTTTTCCTGGAACACATAGAAGTAAAACAAATTGGGTCTCCATATAATCCAAAATAGATTAAATTCCCCTGAACTGAAAGAAACTGCAAAATCTCGGTTAACTGTTGAAGATTTATAAGGATTACAAAACAAAGAAAAAAAAAAGTCAGGAGAGGAATAACAAAAGGAAATGTAAAAGAAAACATTTTCTGGTTGGCCACTGGCTCTCATTGGTTCAGATTATGCTAACTTCATTCACATCTTTTTGAGAAGTCATTTATATTACAGGCATTTACCAACTTGTGAAATACTGCTCATATTTGATTTTTCTTTTCTCCACATAAAAATTTTATCTCAGAAGGAGAAAAAATTGAGGTTCATGATGGACAATGACAACTACAAAATATTCTGTATTTTTATTGCACATTCCAGTCACTCTACTCTAAGCTGCACCAGAAATAGGAGACTCCAGAGACTGACAATGTTATCTTAGCCCTTCTGAGCAGACAACAGAAGAAGTTGTTATATTATTCTAAGAATTTAATCATGATGTACAAAGCATGCCCATGAAATACACTTCTAGTTATTTTATTTTTAACTTTCCCTCCCACAGAAATTTGGCAGCTCTTTCTTCAAGGAAGATTCCATAACTGTTGGCTGCTAAGCTTCGTTTCAGTATTTTTGCCATTAGCAGGAAAATAAAAACTTAATCAAAAGTATACTACAAGATGCCAGTATTTTGTAAAATCAATTTAAGAAATTACTAATGGACTAAGATAAAACATTAACATTTTCAGTTGGCAAGGGAACAGAGAAATGAATTAAGTAGGATTCTATAAAAAATAAATAAAATTAAAAAAAAAATCACAACTAAACCCCAAACTACTACGAATCTCATCATATACAACATGGGAATGTTCTTGGTAAAGCTTTAATAACAGCTATTAGACTCAACCTGAGCTTGTTTGGTGATCATCTGGTCTTGGAAATACACTTAATGATTCACTACTGCCACAAATAACCTTCAGCACAAAGAAAATCTGACCAATCAATGGAAAACACATATCAATTTAAAATATGCAAACTGGCTGAGGTTTTGCCACTAGGCGTAATTAATACAGCTTCCATGGGAGACTTTGCAAGTCTTAACTGGCAAACAGAGCTCTTAAGGGAGATGTAAAGAAAAAAAAAAACATTAATGATAAAAGACTGAACAAGATTGATAACAACATTAAATAGATATTTACTTAAATTTGCAAATTAAGTTTTACATTTTCACTGCACTAATAAAGTATAATGTTATTTGCTGTATTTTTCTCAGGATGTACTAATTCAACCTGAAAATAATGCTTTGTTAAATCCTCTTGTTTTATAAATGGAAAAGTAAAGAAAGAAGTAAAGAGAGCATTGTCATGAGCAAATTCCTACTTCTTGGACATAATTTGTTCACAGAACGACAGAAAGATGGATCAGATGGGAAGTCAGGATAATATATTACTTCTGATTAGAGGTCTGCAATATTCTTCTTTAATCATTAATGATATGAGGTTTCTGAACAAACAAACTCAGTTCACCAACTTCTCATAGCCTTTTAATAGGCAATACTTCACTTGAGAATTTTTTGATAGCACACACACATTTCTTGTCTGGGTGAAACACTGCAAAACACAAATAATACACGTACAGATGTTGTGATATGAAAGATGGGAACTGAAATAACATATTTAAATTCTTGAACAAAGTAAAAAAAAAAAAAAAAAGTGGCTACTTAAATGGAAATTTCCAAATAGATTTAGAACCATAGAATATCCCAATCTGGAAGAGAACCACAAAGAAAATTGAGTCCAACTCTTGGCTCTGAACAGGACTACCTAAAAATCAAACTGTCTGTCTGAGAGAGTTGTTTAAATGCTCCTTGACCTCCGGCAGGCTTAGTGCCATAACCACTGCTCTAGGGAACCTAGTCCAGTTTTTTCATTACTATTATTATTTAATAAATGCTGTTTGCTCAAAAGTAACAGGCTTCACACAGTAAAGACAGGAACCCAAATAAAACTGACAAGGGATGAACAAACTCTGGATGACAACTTGGCCTTCCAGGTCATTTATTTGGCAACAAAGTTAAAAGTTTCAGAACTACTCAATACTAGCTACCTGTGAGTGCTTTGATGACACAACTCATAGCAAAGTTATAATTCTATTAAAGCATGACTGTAGATGTGACTGTTGAGCTGAAGACATGAGAGATTTAGCAAACTATTTCCATTCAACACCTGAGGGTTCACAAAAATAACAAAGCTGAATAGGCACTTTTCTTTCAGACTGCTTTCACAGAACAAAACAAGCACTGGATATGATATAAATCTCCTTTACAACACTTATTTTCAGAGTCACGCATATACAAGAAATAAAAAGTGCATCATTAGGAGTGTTTTTCTTCCTAACTGGAAGCCTTTAATGCAAACTGGAAGCAATTTAATACACATAAATTTTATTAAGTAATATAGATATGTTTTTATGAAAACAAGTTACTACTTAACTATTGTACAGACTATTATTGCTGGAAGACAAAACATTTAAGTACTGAAGGTAAGCAATATACATCACCATCAAACACTTTCTTTATTTGACGGAATGATAACTTGGAGCATTTGTTATATTTAAGAAACCAATAAAAAAAATTAAGGAGAAGGTAACTTGTCTTGCTACAGTCCATTATGGAATGCAATTATGAGAAGGTAAAACTATTTCAATGCAAGTCCTCAGAGATGCTATTAAGGTGCCATTAAAACACCATTATAATATTTAACTTAAACAGCAAAACAACATTCATACCACCATTTTAAACAGAAAACACACACACACACAAAAAAAAAAAAGCCAACTAAAAACAGACGGACTAACTATCAGCTCCCACCATAACAGGTATTCTAAGCAAGAATAACTAAGTCATCCTCACTTTGGATCTTCTATTTGCAGTTTTTCAGTTTGTTAATCTTCACTAGCTTATGTAAGAATTAAGCTGCAAGTGGTCTGATTTCCAAGGTGGCACTCACAAGAGTTGTTAAAGCTAACGGAAGTTGAGAGAAGAGGGTTGTTAAACTAAACATTAAGCCTCCCAGTAGAATCTAATACCTGGATTTTAATCTTCCAATATTATCCTATCTACTGTAACTTACCCTACTAATTAAAGAAGTATTAACAACACAAATCATTTGTCATTAAGCAATTAGCAGTTTTCATTAAGAAAATCCAGTAAATTTACATCCATGCATGAGCATTTGGATGGAAAAAATATTGCAGGATGACTACCATATCCATTAAACACATACTGATTTATTCACCTTCAGGCACTGGAGATGCTTCTCTGCTTAGACTAGAGATTCTTTTCTTCACATCAGAAGGATTGTTTCCCTCAAAACTGGAAGGTAAGTTCGGGTTATTTCAGCTGCACTTCCTCAGCTAATCATGTAGTTACTTTGATGTAGCTTTGCCACAGTGAAGCGGATGCTGAATGGGAGAAATGCCAGTCAGAGCACACATCTGGTGTGACACTGCAGGGATACACGACATCCACAGAGCAGCAACATCAGAACAGTAAACAGCCAATTTCTTACTGAAAGCAACTTTAAAAATGCTCTCTATTAGAGAACACACAAAAATCAACCTCATATCTTTTCTTTGAATATTTATGAAAAATTAAAAAGTAATGCCTAAGCGGTTTCCAATCAGTTTCCAGAACTGAAAGACTCCCCTGGGAAGGACAAAATATGCAGCTACCTAAAGCCAACTGTCAAGCAACTTGCTATTCTTAATTACTTTTTATGGAACCTTTAGGAGCAATCTGTGTTCCCAAGGGCCCAGCAATCAAAGACTTAAGCTATTACTATCTATTGAATGGTACTTTTATAGTATCATCACATTACTGAAATACAATTGCTGTGCAAGGTCTGACCTGTCATTCGCTATAAGAGTACTTAAGCTTTGAACCTCTTACCCAAAATAAACAAAAAATGATCAATTTCAGCAACAGTTGATTTTTCAACACAGATAACCACAGGCTGAAGGCAGGAGCAGAGTGTGATTTGAAGCCAGTGCAACTTGTCTGAGAAAATTTATTCCACACCTCATGGAAGTAAAAAGAGTGGTATGAAAAACTAGATTAATTTTTGGCAACATGGACTAGGGTTTAATTTATTTGTTGGTTAGAAATCTGTTCAAAACAATCTCTGTGCAGTTGTAACATTTCTATTAGTAACATTCTGTTACAAGATTAAAGCAGAGAGGAAATGGGCATGTTTATTTTCATTACTCTTCTGTATTTTTTATATATTGCTGAGATCTTCACAGTTCTAGCTTTCTTCCTTGAAGCCAAAACATTATTAACAAGATTCACCTGAAACCATTTTCTTTCCCCTGCCTTAGAATGCTCATTTAAAAAATTTGGAGAAATTACAGCGAAAGACTCATGGAAAAAAAAGTAAAAAGATTCCCTCTGTACAAGCAGTATTTGTGCTTTATCTCACACACACTTTAAAAGACACAGCAGAAGACTACATCAGTTCACAGCATAAATTCTTGATGTAAGCAGATAGAGATCTCTGAAAAGATGGACACTTTTGAAGTATTTTGGCAGACAGCTAGACTTTAGGACTGTGCAAGTTTTTCCATTTCCTCTCAGGTCTTCAAAAAGAGAGATACCTTTGTTGAAATTGTACTGGAAGCAGAAATATTCTTTCCCATCTCAGTCTCAAAACCTGTGAAGATGCTTTGCCCTTAGCTGGGATGAGACCCCTCTGAGCACAGCCCCATAGCTGCGAGCAGTGTAGCATGTCAGTCAGGCACTGGCTGCACAGCCATGCAGCAAACACATGTGCACTGAAATGCTAGCTCCTCAGGCCCAGTACATCAACTCTATCCTACACAGTTCCAGTGCTGGTTTCGGAACAAACTATGCAGTACCAATTGAAGTCAAGAGACTTGATCAGCAGCACTTGCTCTTCTCTCCAAAAGGCAGTGAAGCCACAACCTTTGAGAGCTACATGTAAAAAGAGACACTGGGAACTCAAAAAAATTGAACACATATCAAGGTGTAAGATCCATGTTGACATGGACTTGAAGATATTTCATTTCCACTATATATTTTAATAGACACATAAACAGTCAAGTCAAGAAAGCACTAGTGTCAGGGATGTAACAAACCTAGTGGGTAAGAACAATGGTCTTCAGATGTGGAGTAATGTTGCGTGCAAAGTGCTGCATGCAAAGTTTTACGGGACACCATACTTAGTAATCGAAGCCAGAACAACCGGGTCTGATTTCAATAGAACTAGACGTTATCTGAAGAACTGTATGCTCTGAGAACCACGAAGAATGGTAACTCTATAAAACAATATGTAATCTATCCAGTCATTAATCACTATAGCTTTATGTAAGCTTCTTCTAACCAATCATGTAGCTAAAAGACTATGTGCTGGAAACCGAATCTTAGCAACAGAATGATTATATAAGCAGATATGTAACCAATAATAAATGAAGCTTGCTCACATTGAGTATGTGTATGCTTCCCCACGTCACTCTGGGTTAACCTGGACAAATGCTGCAAACCTAGTTTGCAACACACTAGAAAGACCAACTGGTATTGATAGCTTACTTAAAACAACACAGGATATTTTTAAATAACTGAAGAATACACCTGCAACTGATTTGTCTAAGAGACAAAGGCCACAGGGTACAGAGATTGGTCCCTCTGGTCCCCTAGAACAACATTATTGCCACCTAACACCTTCACTTTGCAGTGACATATCACTTAGAAACATATTCTTCCTAAGTAAATTAAAGAGCCTGACAACGCACAGCATGGCAGTGCTTTCCAGACTCCTTGCTGATGCTTGTCATATAGAGATCAAAACAAGACTCGAACATCTCTACAGCAGGAATTCCTACTCAGGTAATTCATTACTGAATGGCTGAAGAACAGATTTTGTTCAGAAGAAAGTCTGTAAAAATACTATTAGATCCTAAAGATGAAGAGCATTAAAGGATGAATAACAAGAGATTCAAGGCATTATGTTACAGATGTTTGCACTTACTGGTCACTTTCAAGAAGCATCTCTAGTACAGCAAGGCATGGGTGCCCTAAAGACTTCAGGATTTCTCAGAGTTTACATTTGGCTGCCAGGACATTCAGTGTCTGCTCTAAGATCTGCTGACTCAAAGCTGTTTGCACCACAGATGGGAATGGTTGTCTTACAGAACTTACATTTTCTTTAATGTATGCAACAGTGCACATGAGGTATTCCCTTGACATATTCCCATCATTCAGATGTAGCAGAGACATTGCAGAGTGGGACTGTCATCTTTTCTCTCACACACACACACACACCTCCACTCAATTTTCCTCACCCAGTGCAGGCATCACCATAACTACAGCCTGGTCCACCAGTGCACACTGCCACCCTGGTGAGTACCAGGAACACTTCTGAACCTGAAAGGTGTCTCACGTCCCCCATCAACACAACACAAATCATTAGGTTTTGTGGTGTGGTGTGTTTTTTTTTTCCTTCAGGAAATTCAAGTATCTACATATTAGTAGCTCTACACAAAACAAAACTGATTAGCTTCTGTTATTTCTCCTTCGCATATCTACACAACCCATTAGGCATAAAGGGGCCCAGAACTCACATTCATCATCTTCTGTGATGTGGCATATGGTTAATACTACTACTTTCAGTGTAGTTTCGTTACTATAAAATCATTTAGACCATTTACACTGGTCTATGGCGCTTCTGTACAAGAATCTCTCTCCTCCTAAAACCTGAAGAGTAACATGTTACATTGGCAACCAAACAGAAAACTATTGACAACAATCTCATGAAGGCCTTTATCCCAAAGGGCTTTGGTGTGTGATCAGTAGGTCTAATGTACATCCAGTCAGCAGAGCTGGCTTTGCCTGTTCACATACGTTACTAAAGCAACATAGTCAACCAGTGGAGCTACACCCACAACCACAGGTCCCAGAGAGCTTCATCCTTGGCACTGCAATAAGAAAACTGCACTTAAGAAACACAACCTTACATAAAAGAGAATTTGGCTTTTGCTGTATGTGAAAAGCTTGCAGAATGTTACTCCGCTATGAGATGTATTTCATAATATTTACTTTACAGGTGCAGTGGGATTACAGAATGAATATTTTAACAATTAATAGTGAATGCAAATATTTTCGGTTTGGCCTGAAAATTCTAGCAGTATTACATGCTTCTGCTAATTCACAAGATTTATGGAGATTAGTGACCAGTTTTGAACGTATTTTTATCAGTTCTTAATTCATATTTAAGAACATAAAGGCACTGAGGCCCTGGAGCACATCTAAAGAAGAGCAAAGAAGATGCGAAGGGTCTGGAGCACATGTCTCTTGGTGAGCGACTGAAAAAAAAATAGAACTGCTCAGTATGGAGAATAGGAGGCTCGGGGGAAACCTTATCGCTCCCTACAACTGCCTGAAAGGAGTTTGTGGCCACTTGGGAGTTGGCCTCTGCTCCCAAGTAACAGTAATAAAATGAGAGGGAATGGACTCGAGTTGCACCTGAGGAGGTTCAGATTGGATATTAGAAAAAAATTCTAGTCAGAAAGAGTGGCAATGGATTGGCACAGGCTGCCCAGGGAGGTGGTGGAGTCACTGTGCCTAGAAGTGCTCAAGAGCCATGAAGATGTGGCACTGAGGGATGTGGTTAGTGGGCACGGTGGGATGGGTTGAAGGTTAGACTATACTTAGAGATGTTTTCCAACCCTAACAATCTATATATGAAAATGTAATAAAATGCAATGAAATTAACAAAGATAATGTCAGCAGTTGTATATTGGATTTCTGCGGGACTTAGATTGTTGTTATTTTTTAAAGAGATTGTTGTTATTTTTTAAAGTACTTAGTTACCCAAGAACAGATTTATCACCAGCCAATAAAAAGCAAAGAACTCCTCATGTATAAAACGGAAAAAAAAAAAAAAAAAAAAAAAAAAAAAAAAAAAAAAGGTATCTGCAGTTATCTCCACTCCAAATGCACAAAGCATACATAATTAGCTTAATTAATCTTCATGACTGTTTTAAAATACAGCAGCTTCTCTTGCTGGTTTTGGAATTATCTTTAAATTGATGCCTAATATTTCAAGCATCTACTTTGCACATGGTAAATGAATTAAAAAACTTAATAAAACATTTCATGTACTTTTATGTGAAGCAAGTTATATATTATTAGGAGAATTTCAAGGGATTCCTCATTCACACAAGAAACACTGAAGATTGCAGGCAAAGAAAATGTCCAGTTTGTAAGTATAAGACTAAATTACAAACAAGGTGTGTTTTTTTTTTAACTCTATAAAAACATTTTATATACGCATAAATACATATATATACACACACCTGCATGCACATGTAAGGTGTGCAGCTGCGAACAAGAACAATATTGTTGAAAGAAGATTTATTTCAGAAGGGGGAAGTCTTTAAAGGGAATCACTTCACTTTTCAATTAAATTTCTACATGAAAGGCAGAAAAGGAAGGTGGAAGAGAAAAGCCGAGAACTAGAACATAGGGAGGATTTTCTAGGATCTAAGAGGGTTTTTTTTGGCTGTAGAGTAAGCTGCCCTGGACTCTATAATGTTCTTTGCCAAGAAAAGCTGTTCTTACAGAGAATGACACATTGAGCACTATGACTAGAAAAACCTTCTGGTATTATCATAAGCCATATTTCTTTAGCTGGAGATGTCAACATACCTTTGTAATACTTCATAATGGATTGCTACACTGTCAGTCTATTTTACTATTGCTTCTCTTCTCTTACTCTGTTAAGAGTTTGACAGATTGATTAAAAAGAAAAAAGAAAAAGAAACAAAGAAATCACACTATGGTTCACATGTTAAACACATTGTTCAGATGTAGCAGATCAAACCAACTCTCTATGCAGGAGCATAGAGATAGCATTGTCCTCGAGTTCTACCGCTTTCGATCGGCACAACCGGAGCTGCAGTGACAAATTTTGAGGTGAAGAGGGTTTTTTTCGGGAGGTTTCTGTCACAGGGGAACCGAGGGAGAGCGGGCAGTCCCTTCAGCTCTCGGCAGCTCTCTCGCGAGAGGCTGACGTGGCGTAGGCGTTGCCCGGGAAACGGCGGGAGATTTAAACGGTCAGAACGCGGAACTAACACTCAGTCCTCGAGTTCTACCGCTTTCGATCGGCACAACCGGAGCTGCAGTGACAAATTTTGAGGTGAAGAGGGTTTTTTTTCGGGAGGTTTCTGTCACAGGGGAACCGAGGGAGAGCGGGCAGTCCCTTCAGCTCTCGGCAGCTCTCTCGCGAGAGGCTGACGTGGCGTAGGCGTTGCCCGGGAAACGGCACCCCCGCCCACACCTTCAGCTCTGAAAAGGCCTCAGGGAGGGCAGCGACGTGTCGCTGCCCACCAGGCACAAGGAGGAGCTAACTACCTGTGAGTATCACCCCTCTCTATTATACTGAAGCTAGGTGCTAAGTGTGGGAGTGTGGGAGCTTGTGTAGCTGGGTGTAGGAGTTCTATTCCTCCTCTCTTGTGAATTCATCCTATTTACTACTGGCATCTGTGCTCTCACAGTTGTGTTCTACTTTTTGCTTATTTCATTTTTATTTATCTTATTATCATCATACATATATTTATTTATTCTTTTTATTTATTATTCTTATTTCTGTACCATGGTCTCTACCAGACAGAGGGCTTGCCGTAAAAAGACGGTGGCGACCCAGACGGAAGGTCTGCCTAGAAATGTGGCTACACAGGTCTCTGGTTGCAGTGAGTGCCAGAGCCTGCTGCTGCTGGAGGAGGATGGCAAGCAGATCTCCTGCATGCGGTGTGAACAGGTTGAAGATCTGCTTAGCATGGTGATAGAACTGAAAGAGGAAGTTGAGAGACTGAGGGCCATCAGGGACTGTGAGAGGGAGATTGACTGGTGGAGTAGCTCCCTAAAGTGCCAGAGAGAAAGGCACCCAGGAGATCCCCCGAATTTGGTGGTGGACTCCCTGACCTGCCCCCGTCAGGTTGAGGGGGGGTATCTGAGGGATGGGGAGGGCTGGCAGAGAGTCCCAGCTCGGTACTGTAGGCGATCTCCCCCTCTGCCTACATCGTCTCCTCAAGTCCCTCTAAACAATAGGTTTGCGGTGTTGGATGTTGAAGGAGAAATAAGGGGAGAGGAGCGGGAAGATTCTCCCAAGAAGTCACCAATGGCAAGGCAGTCGACTCCATGCATTGAGACTGCAGCTGCCAAGAAGGAAAGAAAGGTGATCGTGGTGGGTGGCTCCCTTCTCAGGGGTACTGAGGGCCCCATTTGCAGACCAGACCCGTGCCGTAGGGAAGTGTGCTGTCTCCCTGGGGCCCGGGTTAGAGACATAACTAGAAGACTCCCAGATCTGATTCACCCCAATGACTACTATCCGTTGCTCATAGTTCAAGCAGATAGCAGTGAAATAACTCACAGAAGCCTAAGAACTATGAAAAGAGATTTCAGGGGTCTAGGACGATTAGTTCAAGGTGTGGGAGCACAAGTGGTATTTGCTTCCATACCTTCTGGGGCAGCGAAGGACACGGAATGGGCTAGGAAAACACAAGTGATGAATAATTGGCTGAGAGGCTGGTGTAGAGACAGACACTTTGGGTTTTTTGACCACGGGGCAATTTACTCAGCTCCTGGCCTGTCATCCACTGATGGAATACACCTGTCCCAAAGGGGGAAACGAATTCTAGCCCAGGAGCTAGCTGGACTAATTGAGAAAGCTTTAAACTAGCTGTGATGGGGGTAGGGGATATAACAGGGCTTCCCAGTGAAGAGCCCAGGGGGGCTGTGCTGGAACAAAGGGTGAGGCAAGTGTCTCAGCTGAAGTGCATATACACCAACGCACGCAGCATGGGCAATAAACAAGAAGAGCTTGAAACCATTGTAAGACAGGCAAACTATGACCTTGTTGCTATTACGGAAACATGGTGGGACCCCTCCCATGACTGGAGTACTGGGATGGATGGCTACAAGCTCTTCAGAAGGGATAGGCGGGGAAAAAAGGGTGGTGGCATAGCTCTCTATATCAAAGAGTGTCTTGATGTTGAAGAGCTTGAGGTTGGAAACGACCAAGTGGAGTGTCTGTGGGTAAGGATCAGGGGGATGGTCTGTAGGAGTGACATCGTGGTGGGGCTCTGTTATAGACCGCCTAGCCAAGATGAGGAGATAGATGAGGTGTTCTACAAGCAACTAGTAGATGTTGCACGATGGCCAGCACTAGTTCTCATGGGGGACTTCAACTTCCCTGATATATGCTGGAAATATAATACCGCGCAGAGGAAGCAGTCCATGAGATTTCTGGAGTGTGTGGAAGATTGCTTCCTGACACAGCTGGTGCAGGAACCTACCAGGGGAAGTGCCCTGCTAGACCTGCTCTTCACTAACAGAGATGGACTAGTAGGAGATGTGAAGGTTGGGGATCGTCTTGGACAGAGTGACCATGAAATGGTAGAGTTTGCTATTCTTGCTGACATCAAGAGGGTGACTAGCAAAACTGCTGCCTTGGACTTCCGGAGGGCAGACTTTGACCTGTTCAGGATGCTTGTTGCAAGGGTCCCTTGGGACTCGCTCCTGTGGGGTAAAGGGGTCCAGGAAGCCTGGGCCCTCCTCAAGACGGAAATCTTAAAGGCACAGGAGCAGGCTGTCCCTGAGTACCGTAAGTCAAGCCGGAGGGGAAAAAGACCAGTGTGGATGAACCGAGATCTTTTGTTGAGACTCCGGGAGAAAAAGAGAGTATATGTCCTCTGGAAGATGGGACAGGCTACTTGGGGAGACTACAGGGAACTTGCCAAGATTTGCAGGCAGGAAGTTAGAAATGCAAAAGCCCAGCTTGAACTTAGACTGGCTACTGCAGTAAAGGAGAACAAAAAATCCTTTTATAAATATATTAACAGTAAAAGAAGAACTAAGGAGAATTTCCCTCCTTTACTTGATGCGGCAGGGAATGTAACCACAGAGGATAAGGAAAAGGCTGAGGTTCTCAATGCCTTCTTCACGTCTGTCTTTAACAGACAGACCAGTTATCCTCAGGATACTCCTCGCCCTGACCTGGAAGTCTGGGACGAAGTGCATCATACACCCCCTGTGATCCCAGCAGAGACAGTCAGAGACCTGCTCCTCCATCTGAACTGCCACAAGTCCATGGGGCCAGATGGGATCCACCCAAGGGTGCTGAGGGAGCTGGCAGAGGTGATTGCCAAGCCGCTTTCTGCCATCTATCAGCATTCCTGGTCATCTGGAGAGGTCCCGCAAGATTGGAGGCTTGCCGATGTGACTCCCATCTACAAGAAAGGCCGTAAGGAAGATCCGGGGAACTACAGGCCTGTCAGCCTGACCTCGGTATCAGGGAAAGTTATGGAGCAATTGATCTTGAGGGAGATCACACGGCACGTGCATGGCAATCAGGGGATCAGACCCAGCCAGCACGGGTTCACAAAGGGCAGGTCGTGCTTGTCCAACCTCATCTCCTTCTACGACTGGGTGACCAGACTGGTAGATGAGGGAAAGGCTGTTGATGTAGTCTACCTGGACTTCAGCAAAGCCTTTGACACGGTCTCCCACAGTATTCTCCTGCAGAAGCTGGCAGCCCATGGTGTGGACAGGTTCACTCTTCTCTGGGTTGAGAATTGGCTAGAGGGCCGTGCCCAGCGGGTAGTGGTTAATGGAGTCAAGTCCAGCTGGCGTCCTGTCACGAGTGGTGTCCCCCAAGGGTCGGTATTGGGGCCCGTCTTGTTTAATATCTTTATTGATGACCTGGATGAGGGGATTGAGTGTACCCTCAGTAAGTTTGCGGATGACACCAAGTTGGGAGGATGTGTTGATCTGCCTGAGGGTAGGGAGGCCCTTCAGCGGGATCTGGATAGGCTGGACAGTTGGGCTGAGGTCAATGGGATGAGGTTCAATAAGGCCAAGTGCCGGGTCCTGCACTTTGGCCACAATAACCCCATGCAATGCTATAGGCTTGGGGCAGAATGGCTTGAGGAGTGTATAGAGGAAAAGGACCTGGGGGTGTTGGTTGATGCTCGGCTCAGCATGAGCCGGCAGTGTGCCCAGGTGGCCAAGAAGGCCAATGGCATCCTGGCCTGTATTAGGAATAGTGTGGCCAGCAGGAGCAGGGAGGTGATCATCCCCCTGTACTCAGCTCTGGTGCGGCCGCACCTCGAGTACTGTGTTCAGTTTTGGGCCCCTCACTACAAGAGAGACATCGAGGCCCTGGAGCGTGTTCAGAGAAGGGCAACAAAACTGGTGAGGGGTCTGGAGCACAGGTCTTACGAGGAGCGGCTGAAGGAGCTGGGATTGTTTAGTTTGGGGAAAAGGAGGCTCAGAGGAGACCTCATTGCACTCTACCACTTCCTGAAGGGAGGCTGTGGTAAGGAGGGGGTCGGCCTCTTCTCCCAGGTAACTAATGACAGGACGAGAGGGAATGGCCACAAGTTGTGCCGGGGAAGATTTAGATTAGACTTGAGGAAAAATTTTTTCTCTGAGAGAGTGGTCCGGCACTGGAATGGCCTGCCTAGGGAGGTGGTTGAGGCACCGTCCCTAGCGCTGTTCAAGAAGCGTTTAGATGAGGTGCTGAGGGATTTGATTTAGTAGCTTGGTGGGTAGGGATGGTGGTGTGAGGAAGGTTGGACTAGATGATCTTGTAGGTCCTTTCCAACCTAATGTATCTATGAATCTATGAATCTAAGCATTAGAGGTAAAAAGAAGAGAGGGGTTAAGCAACAGTAATACCAAGAATGAAAACTTTCTTATACTGCTAAATCTTCAGAAGTAAAGCACATTCTTCTCAGTGGGTAAGACATTCCAGAAATGTAAGTACTACCTTGAGTAATTATTGTTAATTAACTAGCAATGAGGCACTATTTCCAAATGTGACATTTAAAGCACATAATGTGATTGTGAATATTCACAAAGATAATTAAGTTCATCTGCTTCAAGTCCTTGATTTCAGCACATCTGAAAACACCTCTTAAACAATTATTAGACCTGCAATCAAGTATTTTGTTGCTCAGGAAAACTGGATACCTTTGCTTACCTGCTCATATAGGGATACACATTCAAACACAAAAGCATAGCTTTGTTAAGAAACTTTCCCTCAGGCAAAAGCTGAGAAAAACACTGATTTTGATAGTTTTCTCTGGAGACAGTTAAAGATAAGTTTCTCACACCATCAGATGGAAATGAAAATAAAAATTATTGAACTCCTGTAACTGTATGCAGACATAAGGCTGACGTGTGTGATAACTGTTTGAAAATACTCCTCATGAAGCAAGGCATACAATACAGTGCATACTAAGAATACTAGATACTTTAGTTGTATATTTTCTTCTTCCATCTTGTTTACAGCTGAGTCAAGGATATTAGGAAAAGATAAATTACACCAAATTACAGGGATGAAGTACTACATGTAGCACAAGGATGTTAACATCAGGTAGTGCACTAACATTATGCTGTTAGGGAAAAAAAGTCATAACCATTTCCATCTTCAAAGACAGAAGAAGGTTTTGAGCATCAACATTGATCTTGGCCTCGATTAACATTCTTGGAATAAATAAAAACTGAAAATACAAAAAAACTGACCCCAAGAACACTGTCAAGCAATTAGACCTTGCCATTTTATCCTTTTTCCTTCTACAAGTAAAGAAAGCTTCCTTCCAACTGGGAAGGAGATTAATGAGTAACATGCTCAAAGATGTAGAAACACTTCGGCAGAATTCTGAAGTGTGATAAATTAAGTTTCTTCTTGCTCTCAGATTATTTGACACAGAGGATTTCACTCAGCCCAAGTAACACTGTGATGTTTTAAGAACGTCCTACTGGTCTGCATCTCTCAATCCAGTTTGACTAGGAACCTTGTTCTATAACCAAAAAGCGTCCCTGAACATTTCTTAAAATAATAATAATAGCAATTAAGCATTCTGAAAACAATAAATGCCAAGAAACTCCTGACTGTCTAAAAAATGCTTACTGCTGCTACCTACCTCTATAAATACACATTAATGTTCTGCTTCAAAGAGGTATCAGAAGCACTGGCAACACAAACCACCTGGAGAACAAAGAAGAGTACGTGGTACTCATGCTTCAGGTCATAACCCTGCTTTTAACAGCAGCCATCTGGATTTTTGCCTTTTCTCACTGCAGAAGGGACAATACTCACTCAAAGCAGTGCTTATACCTCAAATTCCCAATTCTGCATTGGAGAAGGGTTATCTACCCTCCCTAATATCTGTTTCTTTAAGCTGTAAATGGACCGAGAATAAGAACAAAATAATAACAATAATGTTTGTAAAGCCTCTGGACATGAACAGCTGGGAGAATTATGACCATGTTGTCATACAAGTTCAAATTGAAGTGATCATCAGCCAAAGTATCAAACCATAGCTTTAGTTCTTCGAAGAGAGTTCAAAGCACGTATTAGAAGAAAAGAAAGAACAACCTACCCAGGCTTATCCAAAACAGAAATACAGTGGAGGAGTAAGACTTAGAATATTGAAGGGCAAGAAAAATCCATACTATGTAAGAACACAGCGAAATATTGTTGAAATTTGTAAAGTTTCATGTGAACCACTTCTGTTCCCATATAAAGAGGTCAACAGAATAAAACAGGCAGCAGGAGGTTAGGTCACGCTGACATTACAAATAAATGTCTAACATAAAGCAAGCAGGTCAGCCAAGCAGGCAGTAACTGAAGGCCAACTACTATGTTACGTGTCCTGCAAGCTACTTCAATTTTAGCCCCCCACAGAGAAGCTGGGCATCCTCCAAAGGGCACTGCTTCTTAGAATGGTATAGCTAGGCACTGTACAATATGAAAAGGAGGACACATCTTAGCAAAAGGATAAGTCAATTATGGCAAAGCATTTAAATCCCCACTCACAACTATATACCATATATACTAAACTCTTGAGAAGGAAAAAAATAAACCACTTGAGATTAATTACCTAATTTTTATACAGTATTAGGTGTATCTGGGGTGACATGGTTAAAGCAGAGCAATTTGCTGCACAAGATTCAAGTAATTCATAGGAAAATAATATGAAATGACAAGAAGCTATTATAAATTACTTCAAAACACAATATTTTCTACTGCTCCACTAATATACAGGAAGAATAACACGCCATGAATTTGGCAGTTTCTCATCAACTTCACAGTGTAATTGCAGCACATTAAGAATGATCTCAATATGTTCAAAATACCTAAAAGCACAGTCACAGTAGTGGTCACTAGCAGCTAATATTTGTGCCCAAAAATACTTAAGCAATCAATATCTTGCCAGGAGGCAAAGGAGAATGTCAGGAGAAGAGCAGATATATTACAACTCCCCAGGAGATGATTAGCTAAATTACTACAGCCATTTATTAAATAATCTGATTTTCTCTTCACCTCTATATATCATGTTCATTAACATCGATCACTTCCAAGTCTCATACACTTATGCTCTATTAAAAGTGAAGACTCCTCCTAAGTGTTAAAAAACCTCAATTTCCTTCTTATAGCACTTCAAGAGGCAAGTTGTACATTGTCATAAACCTTCTCAATCCCTACAGGGTAATTAAGGACTGGATGGATACATTCAAAGACTTATCTGCACCCTGCAGGTTTTGAACATCCATCACTAGAGAAAAGAAATGATGTTCTACTCAGATAAGAAGTATGGTTTTAGCTGCTACACTCCCAGCACTGCATACCTATATGCTGCTGACCTATGAGCTATTCCTGAAAACAGGGAAAAAAACTGGTATTTACCAACTTTTTATGGTGTGTTATTTAGTTGATTTATGTTTTTACGTTAAGCTACAGTTAAATAGTAACTGCAGAATTCAAAACACATCTATTTAGACTGTACTCATATATCAACATACTGTTTTTAAATACAACATTGTGAATCACCAAAGGCCATCCATATGCTTTACAGCTTTTTATGTACATATACACATTGACATATAACCATGAACACGGTCAACAAAACAGAAAAAGCACAAACACAACAAACCAAAAGAAGCAATCTTAGCCGTCTCATTCTTGCACATTATTCACTAGGAGAGCATAACACAGCAGAGACAACAGCACTGGACAAGCTCTGCCAAACCTAACCATCAGGTCACTGGCAGGTCTTCTACACTACAGTAATGCCAGATGTACTGTAAGCATGCACACTATTAGCACTATAGTCTGCAAGAAATAACTTAATCCCAACGTATTAGCAAATTCTGTATCACCCCCAATATTAACTGATTGGCTCTCTTCTTTAAAAAAGCAGTTATGGCAACCTTATTGCTCACACTGATTTGAAGCAACATCCAAATACAAGGGACAGTATACAGTTAATGATCAAGAACAGCCACCTGAAAGTCTGGACTCTAATGAATCATTCATTTATAGACCAGTTGGCTTAGCAAGTAACATTTTTTGGTTAACTATTCTTAGCCCATTGAAATCAGGGACAAGATCCAGTCTTAAACATAACCAGAATAAAGTATTTAATTTCAAAAATAAGTTCTTAATTCTGTAAAGCAGCTATGCATTTCACTGGCAGTGAGGACACTGATAGCTAGTAATATTTCAGTACTAGCAGATTAGGATGGAATTTCCTAGATTATTTAAATGTTTTGCACTGAGAAGTATATCACTGGCCTTAACACATCACATCTGCCAAGCATTAACAGGGAAAAACAGCTGTCTCACCTCCTCAGTATATAAAAACTCCCATTGCAATGAACTGGAGAGAGAGCACATGAACTTGTTCCACCACAGCAACACTCTACAATACTTGGAGAAGTGCACCAGGTTTGAATACGTGACACATAGTGAAGGTACATTTCTCAGCTGTAACGTCAGAGAGAAAGCCAGCTGCCATGAATAACGAGCCCCACTAACAGTCAGATTTACCAAAAACACATGGAAAGGGTTAAATGAGATTCACGCACAACTGATTCCTTTTGTAAGCAATTACACAAAAGCCTTACAGCTGATGAAGCTGGTACCACAAGCACAGAGTCGGGGTAGGAAGCAGGCAGAAGCCTCAGAAAGAAAAAGAGGAAATATGTCAGTGAAAGGTGAGGAACATTGCAAAGAGCAAATGAGAAGACACTGAGGCTTGGCTAGAAAGATTGGCAGTCATTGAGAGAAAGTGAACAAAAAAGAATGCAAGGACATAAGTCACTGGAAACATAGGAACTTGTAATGGATGCCACCTAGTTGCTCTGATGTCTCTCTGAAGTAATTCATACTCTGCACTTTTTTCACCTTGCTGATATAAAAACATTGCTAAAAAACTTACACTTCCTGAATTCAAATGCTGACACAAAGCTATTAGAAATGCTTACAAGAAAGGAAGTTCCAAGTGGCACTCTCAAAGGCCTTTTTGAATTACCTGTATATAAGACAATTAAACTGTAGGACTACAATATCCTTATAGATTCACCTGTTCACAGTTTGAAGTTACTAATTATTTTTTTTTCCCTGAGCAGCTCTTACACAATTATAGATACAGCATCTTTAGAAACTGTGATAATCATTCACCAACAGAATGACTGCAAGTCTGCAGCACCTAATTTCTCCAGCACCAAAGTTTTTCATTGATGAAGAGACCTTGCTCACATGGCAAAAGATTCTGGCTGCTAACTAAAACATTCAGAATCAGAAAATAAATGTAGAGAGGAAACAATTACCTGGAAGAAGGTACCAAGCCTAAAGAATAGGATCAAATAGAGAAATCTTGGTTTATACAGCAAGGTGCTACACAGCTAGTACACATTTAACAGACAATCACACGCACTCCTTACTATCTCTCATTCCCTCCCACCCCATAACTTCAAGCCACAAGCAAGCTTAAACACTTAAGAAAGGCAGAAGTTCCTACAGGGAGCTCCAAAAGTATTGCCTTCTAATTTTTTCTGTTAGCTCATAACTCCAGGGGTGGATGTTGGTGGTATGGCAACAGACACTGAACCTTCCCACCAAAATCCTGTTTTGTTGTCATGTGACAGATGGCAGCAGAGGGGCAGCCTGACAGAATGGCATCTGACATGGAAACACATATGAAGGAGAGGTGTGTCACTGAATTCCTCTGTGCAGAGAAAATGGCACCAATGACATTCGTTGATGCTGGGTGAAAGTTCGTGGAGACCAAACAGTGATGTGAGCACAGTGAGGGGGTGGGAGTTGCATTTCAACAGTGGCAACAGTGACAGTGGTCACCTCCACTAGTGCAGATTTTAATGAGCGTGGCTATTGTTTATCACTGGCAAAAATGCATGGCTAATAGAGCTAATAGTCGTGACTATGATGAAAAATAGCATTTTGTAGCTGAGGATTTGGTCTATCAAATAGTGTTATTGTACTCCTCTTTTCTGCTGTTGTTTCCGTGAAATAAATAGGAGGAATTACTTTCAGAGCAACCTGTGTAGAATTTCATTTTAGATGTCATAGAAGACAAATCTGCAATTGGGTTTAAATTTAAAAAATAAAAATGTAAGAAGTTGCGTGTTCTAGCATGCACAAGCTAGAAAACAAATCAAAGATTCCCAGAATACCCACAAAAATGCATTTTAACTTGAAGATGGAGGATTACCATTGGTGGAATGGAACATGGTAAGTCACTATTTCCATACCAGTGAACCAAGTTCTCTAGAGAATGTTTTTATTATGTTTCCTTTCCCTTCAATTTAAAGGGAATCTATAACTCTTTACAGTAAAAATATATAACAACATCATTAAAGTTCTGTCAGGCTTCATCTAAAGATTAAAAGTCAACAACCTTGGGCATATTTACCAATATTCAGATCCAAAAATGCACATGCTAAAAATAAAGTCTGCTCTAAAAAAAAAGCAAGGACACAAACATACTGAAAGTTATAGAATCTTCAGACAAATTGTTTCTACTTCTGATGCTGAATAAATCCAACACAAGTAATCTCTCTGTAGAACCTGAAAAAGCAGAGCAAAGCTTCTCAAAGATTTGTTTCCTTGACAACATTGACAGACCATGAGAGGTAAGGATACATATCATAAGATCTCTTGTACTTTTGTTAGCAGGTTTTTTTAATACATATATATAGCAGTATGTAAGATGCAGTATGTAAGACTTCTAGAAAAGAAGCAAGTTTACACTGATGTTATTTATGTTTTTAAACAGCAAACACACTTGGAATTTCTCAAATGGTGACAAAACTGATACTCCCACAATGTATTAAATTAACCTGAGAATACAGAACTATTCTAGCTTCATTCTTTCCAATCTCCAAAAGCCACAACATTTATTATTATTATTTTCTTTTTTTTTACCAGGGACGAAGCATCTGCATGGGGGTCACATCACCATATGCTGCTCCCACCTTAGGCAATGTTCTGCTCCATATAGAAGCTGTCCACAGAGATCCCACATGTAATTGGAGAGTTTAATTCGTGACATTATCAGTTAAGCTTCATTAGGACACTGCTCCATTGACATCTCTGGCACTGACTTTTCCCTCTGCTAAAGGGTTTGCTATGCTGGAGGGATGACAAGTTTGCTTATTAGTCTGCTAAAGGCCACGTAAGACAGTTTGTGAAGATTTGGAAGAGCTCTTAGTAAAAGGTACAAAACTCAGCAATTCTCAATAAGACAGACAGATTTCTAAGAAAAAGGCAGAGAAGCATGTTATACCCTTGATATCTTTTTTAACTAATAATAAAAGTGACAAAAAATTCATTCCATGTAACAAGAAGAAATAGAATCTTTCCACATAACCATTAGAATACGCAACACTCCATCCACCGCATCTCTGTGGATCTCTTCAGGGAAAATGGCCATGAAAGAACAGTGTCAGAACACAACAGAACCAGGCATCCAGGAAGATCTTGAGTATCTCCAGAGAAGGAGACTCCACAACCTCCCTGGGCAGACTGTTCCAGTGCTCGGTCATTCTCACTGTGAAGAAGTTCCTTCACATATTGGTGCATAACTTCTTATGCTCAAGTTATGGCCATTTCCCCTTGTCCTGCCCCCATAAACCACTGAAAAGAGGTTGGGCATGCTCCTTTGACTTCCACACTTAAGATATTTATAAACATTAATAACTCTGAATCTTCTTTTCTCAAGGTTGAACAGACCCAGGTCACTCAGCCTTTCCTCACAGGAGGAGATGCTCCTGGCACTTTATCATCTTCACGGCCCTACCCTGGACTCTCTCCAGGAGATCCCTGTCTTTTTTTTTACCAGGGAGCCCAGAACTGGATACAGTACTCCAGGTGAGGCCTGACCAGGGCAGAGTAGAGGGGGAGGATCACCTCCCTTATGCTGCTGGACATGCTCCTTTTAATGCACCCAACGATCACACTGTCCTTGCCAACTAGGGCACACTGTTGGCTCCTGACCAACCTGTCATCCACCAGGACTCTCAGGTCTTTCGCTAAAGAGCTCCTCTCCAGCAGGTCATGTCCCATCCTGTACTGATATTTGCAGTTATTCATCTCCAGGTAAAAGATTCTACACTTGTTTTTGTTACACCTCATCTGGTTTCTTGCTGCCCAGCTCTCCAGTCCGTCCAGGTCTCACTGCATGGCAGCACAACCTTCCAGTGTGGCAGCCATTCCTCTCAGCTTTGCATCATCAGTGTGCTAGATGAAGGTGGACACTAGCCCCTCATCAAGGTCAGTGATGAAGATTGAATAAGACTGGACCCAACATCGACCCCTGGGGAACACTGCTAGTCACAGGTCTCTAACAAGACTCTGCACAAATTATCTGTATGTAATGAATGACATACCCCTCTTCCCCTGCTCCCCCTCTCCATAGATATGTCTTCAAAAAACAACAAAGGAATGGCAAAATCTCAATGAGAGATCACTTTCAGCACAGGGTACTGCTCTAGTATTCCTTACTGAGACCATAATTCTGAAAACATTCCCAAGTGTGGAGCAAAACTTCAGAACAGGAAATCTAACCCAGAAGCTGAAATTCACTGATTTTTTTCCTTTTTTCTTTTTCTTAATACTGTTTCTCACACAAGTATTAGGATGAATTTCCATTGAAGAGAGCATTGCATTTAATTTGTTTTAACTAAGAAGGAGAGAAAACAATGGTCTATCAAGCAATGGAGAGATCAGGATGCTGCTATTTATACTCAAAGAAGCATACTTCTTTGAAAAAATCCTTTGAGGCACGAGTGTGTCAACTTCTGAGAACATAATAAAAACCATATAAGTCATCTCCAGCTGTGGATTCTGAGAAAGTGAACAAAGGCATTACAAGGATTTCTGTTTCCTTGACAACAGCATTGCTGGAAGCGAGAAAATAATTAAAAAATAAATCTGTGTAACAACGATTTCTGAACGCATCTGGATATTAACATACCAAAATAAAGAACAAACCATAACCAAATTTTTGTGATGAAGAGGCCAAAAACCACCACCTTCACAAATTGTTCTTAGCCAACTTGTGTTAATGGATTTTGCACAATGGTAGCATAAGAGCTGGCTATTACCTCCTGACCTGTATTATCATCTTGACAGAAACACAGTCAGGAGCTTTTGTTGATGGTCAAACGCACTCATTTCTGCACAATGTTCCTTTCACTATAAAATAAGTATTATGGGCAACAATTAAATGAAATAATTTTGTTACAAAGAGATACAATATACAGAGAAGCCCTTTCAGTACTCACTTAGTATTACACTTCATCTATATATACAGGTATCAAACGTCCATCCGAATAATCAGAGAGCTCAAAATCCCTTAAAAAAGGAAAAAAAAAAGGAGGAAAAAAAAAAAGGAGGAAAACCATACATATTTATAAACAGATAAGGTAACTAGGCACCATTAAGAGATCAGCTTCAATATTTCTGAACAGTCTATTTAGTAGGTTCATCAACGATAGCATCTTCAACAAGAGAATGATAATGCTATTTCCCACATGCCCCAGTAAGCAGCAGTCACCAAAATGAGGTTCTTTGCCACGGGAAGAACTTCTTGCTATTTTTACAATACAGCATTAAGAGTGCCCTAACACTGAATAAGCCATTTTGAAAGCTTTTCATTTAAAGTCGAACGCACGGGCTCCCCACATTCTCATCTTCTGCATGAGCAACAGCTAAAGGAGCACAGTCAGAGATTTTAAACTGGAATCTAAAAAAAAAATAAAAACGTTGGAGGTACTAGCAGTGTCATATCTCATACTGCTTATGAGTCTAGCTCAGTGGACACAGCTACCTGAGACCTTAAAGGCAGGCTGAATTCAGTCCCATACAAACAGACACGCAGGTAATGGAACAATGTTGCAGAACGTTATCTATAATAGCTCCTTCAACTGAAGTGCTGATAGAATGCTTGAAAACAAATGCTAGAACTTGTTACTCTGACACAGAGTAGCAGTCATGTCTAGAAAGTCTCTATTGCTACCTTCAACGTCACAGATGAATGTTTCCCCTTGCTTTCAGTCTCTTGCAGAACACGCAACAACGAAAGAATAAAAGTTTCTGAAAATCTAGTAAAAAAAGTAGTGTTTCTTGTACTATTTGACACACTCTGGAAAGCAAAACCCATATATTAGATTTGACCAGAATAAGTAATATAACACCCTGGAGCTAACACCCAGAGACAAAATAGTCTCATATGACCAGAGAAGTATCTGGCAGAGATCTATTGAGTCAGTTACAAAGAGGAACTGCTTTGTAGATCACAAACCCCCTGACTTTCAAACAAGCATAGGCCATAGGAGGACTTAAAGGCACCATAAATCTTTGTCATGTTCATTTTCTCTCAGCATCTACTTATGCATTCCACTAGAGACTGACCATAGGGCTAGGCAGAGCCTTGGTCTCAACCAGAAGCATGCAACACCTCTGAAAAGGCTGACACTGCCAAAACATTATTCTTCTTATGAACAACTATTAAAAAGCAAAGACCAGCACCAGTAACTACTGAAAACATTTACTTCTCTGGGGCTCTATTGCAATTATTTGTTATTCCATGAAAACAGATCAGAATCACTTTAAACTAAGATTGAGATAAGCCCATTCTGAAACCTTAAATAGGTACTTAAACTAGAAATTTAAGCCACTGAAAATACAGTTAAAACGCATTAGAGAAGAGCACTGCCACACTAAGGGCTCCAGATAGCACTTTCCCTAATTTGAAACAGGTTTCCTGCCTCTTTTTGCTACCTGTGTTACAAGCACTTACCTGGCAAACCCTTCCACAATAGAAGGGAAGCTCAAAATTCAAAGAAAACTGAGGGTAAAAGACTTACTGCCAAGGTCTAAATTCAACATTTTATTTATTTATTTATTTATTTAAACTCCTCCTCTTTCAATCCATACTACTAAAAAGTCTTCCAAGTTGGAAGAAGAAGATTTTTGACATAAAAATATTCATTTGCAATAATTCATGTTTAATTGAATGTACATAGTTTTGTGGCTCTGGATTTTACAAACATTTCCAGTTTCTGTGTCTTAACAAAATCAGATACTCAAAGTAAATATCACAGACAACCTGAATGTCTGTTACCATGAATATTCCCATTAAAATGAAAGAGGAACAAGTTTCCATTGCCTGGATTTAAACTATTAATTCTAAGCAGGTGTTATCGGAAGAATACAGAAAAGGAAATGCTGAAAAAAGGTACAGGATTGGGAAGGAAGAAAAAAAAGAAGTGCATCTACATCTGTTTTCAATTGTTAGTTTTATGCTTACACTAGTAAATAGACAACTCCAGGCAGTGGTAGAGAGCCAAAAAATTCCCGGAAGATAAATTATTACTGTCATAGAGACTAGTGGGCTCATGACCCTAGAAAGTTAGACTAGCTCTGTGACCATTAAGTCAATGTTTAATCTAACTGTGCCCTCTACTGGCTTACATGGTAAAGACGCTACTGCTCATACCATCAGTCTTCAATTTCATTAAGAAAAAAAATAATCACTTCCAGACGTTCCTCTACAGACTACCTTTCAAAATACTGAAATACATTTTAATAGGCTTCATAACGGCTACATTTTCACCTTAGTAATGTTCCACACTCCTATACTCTGAAGCGTTGTGAATATTAACACGTCCCACATACAATGAATTTCCACGCTTCAGGGCACCTAAAGCAAATACATTCCTTTGACAACCAGCTCTACTGTTAAAGACTGCTTCCCCTACTTAGTAGAAAACAGACAGGCTATTATTCACTTTTTAAAATACTTTTACATAGCAATGACAATTTTTTTTTTAGATGGCTTTACCAACTTCAGTACATCCACAATCATGTTCACTCATCATTGAAATGAGGCTCCAGAGTACTAAACAAACATTAAATAAGTGGTAGGATAGTTTAAGACAAAATCAAATTGAGACATACTTAAGTCAAAGGTACGCCCAATTTTGTACAATACAAACACACATTACTGCTTGCCAAAAAATAATCAGTGAACGAGCAAAGAAAACTCGATTTCAGTGAGAATTTTGGTGAGAGGAGTGGAAGGAAACAAATTCTAACATGAAATTAGAATTCAAATTAAATTTTAAAGTTCAATCTTCTCACTTTAGAAATATGCTGATAGAAAGGCTCTTCTTCTACCTCTTTATTTACTAAGATTTATCTAAGGCATCTGAATTTAAGAAAAAAGTTTTAGGGGACAGCGTAGAGCTGTGATATGGGAGTGTCATGTTGGGTATTAGGAAAAGGTTCTTCACCAGAGGGTGGTGAGCACACAACAGGCTCTGTTGGGGCCATAGTCATGCCCCAAGTTACTGGACTTCAAGAAATGTTAGGACAATGCTCTCAGGGTTTGTTTTTTGGGTGGTCCTATGTCAAGGCAGAAGTTGGACTCGGTGATCATTATAGACCCCTTCCATCTCAAGATCTTCTATGATTACAAAAAGTAAGACTTGCTGTATTGACTAACTGAACTAAGAACTGAAACCAAAGTCAGTAAAGTTTGAAAGAAAATACATAAACTATTGAGCATTTAAAAATGAAAAATACTTGACTGAAAAGACTCCTTAATCACAATAGGACACAGATGCATAAAACCCAGGAAAGCACTTGCAGCAGTAGTCACTTACTCCTGTCAGAAAGTTCCTCAAAACATTATTCCAGTGCCAGTTGTCATTTGTTTAATAAATCTTAAGGCAGAATCTACATCCAGATCACAGTGTTTTTGCACAGTGACCTTAAAAACAAGGAAGTAATGAAAGCCTAATATTAACACAGAAATGATTGAGAAGAAATGATTGAGTAGAAATCCAGCCTCTTTTAAATTAAGATCTAAAACACTGACATGGCTGACCTACGCACACACAAAGAAAAAATACCACTCCAAAGTAGTTGGCCTGATACACAACAACAGATTAAGCTAAGAGTTCTTAATAGGTCTGGTTCTGTAAAACATCTCCTCAGAGCCAAACTCATGATCAAAAATGTGTTTCCAGAAAATCATTATTTAATACAGCATTTTTAAGACCGTTGATAAGTCCAAAAAGGATCTTGTTTTACATTACCTTTATTGTTTTATCCATAGAAGCTGAGAGAAGCATATGACTTTGTTCTCGTACAGTACACCACTGGATTGCATTAACAGGGCCACTGTGTTTAGACATATGAAATATTAAGCTTTTTGGAACTTCAGTTAATTTATATCTGGATCCTAAATATGGCTTAATTAATTCAGATATCTTTCTCACTGTCTGCTCCCCTGGTATATCTAGCTTCACATCACAACTGGTGCTCTCACTTTGATCAGCCTCCTTTTTTTCATAGCCACTGGAATTCTCTTGACGTAACCTTTTTGGGATATATGGCCTAAGTCCTTTTAGGGCTGCTGGACTATCTTCATGAGTTCTCTTCTGGGAGGTGCCACTTCCAGAGGTTCTTGAAGAGCTCAGTGTCTGTTCATAGTTTTTGTAGGGCATACATAATGCAGTAGGACTAGAGTACGTTCTCCTACAATAAGATGTCAAATCACTGCTATTATTCAGTGCATAATGCTCAGGGGGATCGTCACAATTAATGCTCATGCCAAAATTGTCGGTATTCTCAGTAAGCAGCGTTTCATATGTAGATTTGGCACTCAAAATACCAGGTGCGAAGTGCTGAACAGGATTTGCAGAAGAACTCGGAAGGCTTGCTTGTCTGCTAGTACTGAGATCTTCAGCTTTTTCACTTTCTGCCTCAGGGTCTGAATCATCATAAGCAACCAGTGAGGAACTCATTACGGCTGGATACAGCAGACTACAAAAATCTTGTGCTGGAATCCTCCAAATGATGACCTGTAAAAAAAGATTGACCATTCAGAGCACAATTCATTAGGGATCCTACAGTTTCAACAACTTAAGTTCTTAAAATCCTTCACTGATTCATCCCTGTTTAATCCTGGAATTTATTTTTCTATGATAGTACATATGTGCATTCAATCACGCAACATAATGTGCCTCTAAGCACTCTGCATACATCTTTTATACATTGCAGAGATACATCTGTACAAGACAAAACAAAGAAAATGAGTATGGAAAGAAAACCAAACTTCCAACAGAAGTACTACAAACCACTTTCCCCTTGCTCACAATAGCATTCCCTCCCACTCACACACGAACAAGAGGCTACAGTAATTATGCAGCATTTCAGGATATTCATTTGTAAGAATAAGTGAGAATAGACAAACAATATCTATTTCTTTCAAATCATCTGTGTTGTTAAGTGTGAAAGGATTCAACTGGCAACAAAAACAGTACGCAGTCTGCTCCAAAAGTAATGCCTTATTGTATTGGTCCATAACATCAGAGGCAGATCTGGCAGTACGGCAGTAGAGGCTGAACCTGTCCACCACTATCCCAATCCATTTAGTTGCTACAGATGGCAGCAGAGGGGCAGCCTGACACAATGGTATCTGACATGGAAGTGTGTATGAAGCAAAGGTGTGTCACTGAATTCTTTCATGCAGATAAAATGCACTGATGCTTCCTGAATGCTTATGGAGACCAAGCAGTGGATGCGAGCACAGTGAGGGGCACTGGGTGGTGCATTTCAGCACTGCCAACATTGACAGTGCACTTCCACTGGTGCAGATTTTTACTGTGCAGCATGCAGGTTCTTATCATGGCTGGCAAAAATGTGTAGCTAATGGCAGTGACTATGACATAAAAGGGTGTTTTGTAGCTGAGAATTTGCTCTATCAAGTAGAGTCATTGTGCCCTTTGTATCTGTTGTTACTTTCCACAGAAATAAATGCGAAGCATTACTTTTGGAGGGACCTACATAAATACATTTTTGATCTTACTCGGTAACCCAACATTATAAGGAAGTTCTCCAATTATATCAATAGTAAGTTTCACACAGCCTTTAGTTTTACATAAAATACATAAGCCAGAAGCTACACAGAACTCGCTGTTTGCTTTTACTTGTAGAAAGTAAAAGCGTGAATATCTTTGCTTACTGTGGAACAAACTTTTTCCGGAGTTTCTCTAAAAAGAATTCCCACACTGAGACTGAATACATAGCAAACTGAATAATGTAACAATCCCCAAAAAGCTATCTTCAAAAATTTGAGTGGTGTATGTCAAGTAAAGATTTAACTACATTCAAACAATTGATGTTTCCACGGAAATAATCTTCCAAAGTCTGCTGTTTACAATCCTAAAGTAGAGTTATCCTTCAGTTGTTAAGATTCATGAACTGGGACACTACCTCTGCCTTGTTCCTTGTTCAGATGTTAGCACTGATCATGCTGCAATGATTTAATCTGCAACACTTTGTCTTCATTCATACACCAAGCTATCCCCAAAAGCTTCTTCATTAAAACAAAGAATGCTGCCAGAACATCAGCATCTACATAAGCATTTGCAGAGTTGATGCCACAAACAAGCGTCCTACAAACACTCCTGCAAGAGTAGTGCACTGAAACTTTTAAGGGTTATTCATTTAACTTTTCTTTTTGAAATAAGTATGCTTTAATTGACCTACAGAATCAACCACAGGCTATGGTCTGCATTCCATAACACTTCCAAGCCAAATCATGAAAATACATTCCTATTAAGGCATATGTGTATGCGTATATCTCCAATTCTTTTCAAATGGTCAAGATGCTTAATTGAAGCAGGATGACCTCAGCACATAAAAGCATCAAGATCTCCCTCTAGAGGACGTTCTGTCTTAATCTGAAGTTTATGATAGCTACAGGTCTCAACAAATAACTGCATGGGAAAATTCTTTTTAGAGTAATACAACTTCATTTACTAAAACAGGATTTCATTTAATATCAAGGGTATTTTTTAAGTTGCTAAGCAACTCATTGAAAACAGCAGAAGTCAGGTCCACTTGAAATCTTCCATTAGATAAATAGTTACAGGAGGCTACTGTATTTTTGCAACTGTTACAGTAAACTTACTGTTTTTGTTGCAAAGTTGCAAACAGATTCCCATGAGGATTTCTGGCGTTAAAAGAGCAAATACAGCAAGAAGCTGACCTCTGCCTGAAAGCTATGAAAGAAGATATATACGAGTAGAGTGGATTTGGCTTTCACTTTATTTTAACACACAAGACCAACAACAAAAAACACAACAAAAAAGTTGATGTTCTCAGGCAACTACAGGACAGTTCCTTGTATTCAGAATCACAGAATGGTTTGGGTTGGAAGAAAACTCAAAGCCCATCCAGTTCTAACCACCCTGCTGTGGGCTGGCTGCCCACCCAAAGAGCACCCACAGCTCTTTGGGTAGCAGCACCAGGGCCTCACCATCCTCCTAGTGAAAAATTCCCCCTAACATCTAACCTAACTCACTCCTCTTTTAGTCTAAAACCATTTCCCCTTGCCCTATCACTATCAGACAGCGTAAAAAGTTGATCTCTCTCTTGCTTAAAAGCTCCTTTTGAGCATTGGAAAGCCACAGTGAGGTCTCCACAGAGCCTTCTGCCCTTCAGAGCTGAAGAAGCCCAACTCCTTACAGGAGAGGTGCTCCAAACCACTGATAGGACTTCGTGGGGAGTGAGGGGGACAGAAAAAGTCCTTTCCCATGAGATACTGGAAAAAAACGCCAAATCACATTGCTCACCAAAAATCTATCTCCCCACAATAACACCTGTAAGCTTCAGTACTCTAGTAAGGTAAGCAAGGTATCTATCGTTCTAAGTCTTCCCATTCAGCTCTTGTTTATAAAAAAATAATACACCAGCCAGACGTTCCTCGCGTTGCTCCGAGCACAGAAAAACGTCACGTCACACAGCACAGACCCGCAGCTCAGCTAGCTCACTAACTCGGCAGCAGTTAATTCACAGCGTGCCGAGCTAACCGGGAAACGCGTGGTTCCGCAGAGCTTTCAGGTTTCCTTTAACGCCAACGAGCCCGAGCACCTCACACACACCTCGCATCGGCCCTCCTCACACGGCTCTAGAAGGACGGCACGGTGTTACCCCTAGCCCCTCAAACCCTACCCGCAGCCCCCAGCTCGCTGCCCCGGCCCACGGCCGCCCCTCACCCTCCGCTACCTGAACGACGCCGGAAGTCGCTCCGCTGCGACAGCCCGTCTTTAAAATGGCGCCGGATGGAAACCAGCCACCCCAACCCCTTTTCCCCCATAAACGTGTTCAAACCACCACCCCCACTCCTGCGGGGACAACGGATTGCGGCTCTCTGAGCGCTTCTGAGGGCTTCTCTCCACGTGGGCTCGAGAAGAACGCTGACCGTAAGGGGAGAACGGGAGGTGGGGAACGATGGTTCCGCGCAGCGCGCGTTCCCCGCCCGGAGTCGAGCACAGCGCGCCGGGCGCGGTGACGCGATGGCTGTGACAGCGGAGCGCTGAGGCGGTGAGTGGAGCGGCCGCGTGGGGACCCTGCGAGGACATCACGGCCACGGGGCAGCGCAGGGGCCGCCCGATGGGTGCCGCCTTGGGCTTTGCCTCCTATGAGTGAGCGGTCCGCGGGGCGACCCCTTCCCGAGAAGCGGCGGATGGGTCGGTCGCGGTGGTTGGGAGATTTTGGGGGGGCTCGAATGGAGCGAAACGTTGCCGAGGTGGGCTGTTGCAGTGTCACCTCGGAGAACCTCCTTGCAGACCTCCAGTGTGTTTTCAAGCGTAAATCTATGATTATGACCGCGGTGGTGGTTCCCTCACATCACATCTACGTCCACGCTGCGTGCTTTAATTTCACTTCTGGTTTTATTTTTGTTTTTAAGCTTACCGACTCAGTCCGTTCTCAAGTTCCCACGTATGAATTTTTTCCTCCGACTATGCTTATTCGATGCCTTTGGGCCTGACAGCTTTCCTTATGTAATATGCATTTTGCTGAAGCGTAGTAACATCCAGTTGTTTCTTTTTTTTTTTAGAAGGTAAAAATTGCATTTACATATTTCAAACGCTGATAAAGATCCATCTCCTATAACACAGAATTCCTGGCTTGAATTCCACCAGTAACAAAAGACGATGCTGAGATAAACATTTTCAGTAGCACTCAATTTTTTTTCCCCTCTTTTAATCCAGATACCCTCCATGCTTTGCTGCATTGATCAGGTGGCTTTTTCTGCTTAGCAAAAAGGCACCTTCAAGTGGAAAACTTTACTCAGCCTATTCCCAACTTATTAAGGAGACTGTTTTATAACTCCCCAGTTTCTGTGCTCAGCCTCAGCCTTGATATTTCAGCCTTTCTGAAAGGAGGCAATCCATCTATAGGTTCATTAAAGAATTAAACAATTTGTTCTACACGAAATTAATTGTATTCTAATGTGTTTTACCCTGTTCTTTCTTTTCCAGTTGAATATCTTGTGCTCATGAAAAGGAAGAAAACGCTAGTATTCAAAGAAAACGTAAGTAAATTGTAATTACTTAATGTATTATACTACCTCTTTAAAATAACACTATCAAACTGCACATAATCAGACTTGAAGAGATCTAAGTTAAGAATCTAAGGATCACACATAGTAGATTATTAGTCACTCCTATTGTAGTCCATTCTGTAATGTTAGTATGGTGTCAGCATTAACAGACTGAAGTAGCAAGTAGTGCTTACAGTTCTCAGTCTTTTCAGAGTATTCAGCTGAAATCTGGGAACATTACAGCTGTGTGACAAACAAAGCCTTAATGAAAGATATGTTTAGTTAATGATAGATATGGAGGACTTGCTAAATTAAAAACAGAAGTTTTTTAGGAAGGTGAAATTTTGGTGGGTTTTTTTTCCCCCCCTCCTACTGTGAGGGTCCAAATATGCAATATAAACATTTCCAAGATTGTGATTAGACTGATGATTTTGTACAAGGAATGCTTTCAAATTGTGTTTAACAGGTAATTATACTACTATATGCTTTTCCCAGAATTAAAAAATGACAAAAGGATCCAAATACATAAGGTTTTATTGTAAACATCTTTTATAATTTATTCCATTTAAATACATACCTTGTAAACTCTGTCTGTCCACGCTGCATGCTTAGCATTGGTCAATAATATACTTGGGAGGCTGTCCAGAAATCTTGAGTTGTTTGATCTGAACCTATAATTGCTCTTTGAAAACAAGCAAACAAAAAGTAACACTGCTCACTTTAAAGCTGATCAGAGATGACAGTCATCTTCACAAACTCATCTCCTACAACTATGTTTCTTATGAAATGATTAATGGGTGAGACAGATAAATATATTTGAAAGGGCTTTTCTTCCATTAGTAAAGAAAAGACTTTCTGAACTTGTTTTTGAACTTTCAACCAACTCTCTTTGAGTACCCATAATCCTTTCAAAGTCAGCAGGACTGTACGAGGCACAGAGTTCTTCCTTCATGGACTGAAACATGGCCATGGCATGACAGAAAATTGATAGAGTTAATCTTTTTTCCACCACGCTTATTTTCAACTCAGTATGAGTTAAATTCATTAATTTGCCTTTTACAGCACTACATTTCTCACTGTCCCATCTGACTGTCATCCAGGTAAAATAGGAATCATGACTTAGGATGACATCACTTTCCTCAAGGAAAAAAAAAACAAAACCTATGCAATAGCTTGGGTGATTGCATCAGCAACTGCATCCAACTGTGATGCAGCACTTTGCCACCCTGGCCAAGTTGGAAATTTTCTATGGAAAATATAATTGCTTTTCCCTCAGTGCATGTTTGTTATTAGGATCTGCACTGCTATGTCACTTTATCAGCCTTAGGTTTTATCAAGATAACATCGTTAGTGCAGCTAATGTTGTTCACATGAAAGAAGGTAAGGAAGACACCATCTAACACTGATTATCTTGAATGTAAATGACAAAATCAGAATAATAATGGCTTTTAAACTCTTACCATACCCAATTAATGTTTGTCTGTTCACAGTTTCAAATATTTGAACAGGATGCTGATTTGATTTTTACTAAAAACAAACAAAAAAAACAAAAAAAAAACCCACAACCTTAGCAGTTACATATTTTTGAAGATATCTTCATTCTTTGCATGAACAATTTATTTTCATAAGAATTTCTTAAAATAAGGAGTTTTACCTCTCTAGTTGAAGTGTTTTCTTCACTCATGGAAGGATGGTAACAGCTTTGCCAAATTTATTAGACAGCAATAGAAGCCTATTTTTAGATCATCATACTTAAAGACTATTTATCAAATAATTTAGAAAAAATTTAAGGCAGAAGTTACCAGAGGAATACGATTTGCTATGCCAGAATTATTGTAGGCATAAATAGTAAAGTTAATTCAGTGTAGTCCATACTACAGGGGTTTCCATTGTTGTAAGTTACTAAGAGGTAGACCATGTATTCACTAAAATTATGTTACAAATTATGTTTCAGTTGATAACTGGTGAGACAAAGATCAAAGTGTTTCTGATTTGGAGTCAGTTACCTTCCTGATTTAAACATGTTCGCAAACCAAAATTTGCTTAACAGTTTAACAGCATTATTTAACTTTCTGTGTTTTTGTACTATAAACTACACAGCTATGGTCTTCCAGACTCTTAGTTGTTTTAATAATATAAAAAAAATTATAAGTGCTAAGAAACTTTAGAAGTACATTATTGTAATATAATATATAAAATAACATGTGCAATATGGCTTTCTGCCTGCCTGGAAGAGAAGCCCATATGCAGAAGCTAGGAAGTTTCTGTGGTCCAGGTGTATGTTGGACACAAGGAAGACTGCTGGACTGTTATTCTCAGACTTCAGCTGTCACCCAGTGTTGCTCTTATATACTGCTGCAAAACTCATTCATTCCACTTCAGATTATTGCTTACCTGTGGATTGGTTCTTCCATAGAAAGCAGCATTTCTCACTGATCATCTATGTGCTTCTTTAACCCCTGGAGGAGAGCAGACCTTTCTCTTGTATATCTTTCCAGGTTGAAATACTATACACATATGTTAAGACAAAATGCCATATAATAGTTACAAAAATCTCTTGAAAATTCAACTTTCATGGGACAAAATTGGACAAGGTACCAAATGGTACAAATACATTACTTAGTCATTAATCACTTCCACCTGATTTGAGACTATCTGAATCATAAATATTTTTAATTACTTTGTCACCATTTTGAAAAGGCATTCTAATGTTAGATGAGATACTTATAGGAACAACATTGGAATGATCTGTATGTTTATTTGCTGCTGTGTCTGTCCTTTTCCACATGGAAAGGAATTAAATGTTCTAACCTTGTTTGCTCTTTGATAAATGTAAAGACTTCAACATAGTGAGTTTCAATCTGTTATCAGTGTAATTATATATGCAGTCATTATAGTTCTCTGTTCTTATTCTGTTCACATAATCTTCAAGGTAAACATGGAAGAATAAAACACTGTTTTTTACCCTACAGTTCATCTGGTTTTGCTGCTGTCATTTTGACTATACAAGCCAAAAACTGGAATTCTTCGGATTTAATTGAGTTGTAAATAAAAAGATCATTTATAGTCCAGCGAAATGGCTGATAGCCCCAACTGTGATCTGAAATCCCTGAGTCCGCTTCAGCTGTTTGAAAAAGTAACTGAACAAGGAGAGAAAGTCAGAGCACTGAAAGCAGGAAAGGCACCAAAGGTATTTCCATTCAACGTGCTAACCACTCAGTTGTCAGGTCTTTGACAGTACTGAAGAATATGATTGTTCCAAGATCTTATTTATATTGCATTGAGAAAAAACTCTTTATTTAAAAATAGATGTCCTCTTTGTGGTCATACCTCAAACAAAATAGTTATTAATAAGAGCAAAGCTGTTATTCCTTAAGTAAGTACAGAGAGCTGTAGACTTAGAAGTCTGCTTCCAGTTGCTGTGATCCAAGGTACTTGGTTTTCAAGTGGAGTTTATATAGTTTTCTTTCTGCCCTGGTTTTAGGTTCTCTGATACAAAAAAAAGTGGATAGACATCTTTCTCCATACATTATTGTACAGATTAACAAATATGTCTTCCTGTAGCCATTCCTGCTTAATCTTCCTAAAGTGATTTAATACTTTGCCGTTAATTTCCAGTTCCCTGTGCTATCATCACTGTGTCAGCAGAATCCAGTTTTTAGACATTCTTTCTTTGTGAACTGTGTGGGAGTAAGCCTTGAAAATTGAGCATTGTTAAAAACCTTGATGTATTTATTGCTTTCATTATATATTACATTAGCTTTGTATTTAAAAGATCATAACTATCAAATTTATAGAGACCTTTATATTCTTTTTGTCTTCAAGCCTGTAAGTGAATTGTTAGCAAGTAAGTTAAGTCAAGCCACAAAAATAACATTGTAAAATAAATTAGATATAAATTAAAGTATCACCTATGCATCTTTCTGTCTGCTTAAAATGCCAGCCCTGTTAAAATCCAGAAAAACAGGCAGGTGTTTTTTTCTCCTCATGCACAAATGGAAAAGCAGGACAGATACTTTAAATACCTTGCCAGTGATGATGAGCTGAATTCTTCTCGTTAGAAAGCTGTCAGTTGCTATTTGCTTTAATTTTACCTTTGGCAGAGATGTTGCAAACATAAATAAAGGCTTAGAGTTCATGAATAATGTATTTCAAGTCAAAGCATGGGTATAGATTTTTGGAGGACTGAGATATTCCTACAATTGTCTGTCTCAATTGTGTCAAATCAAACAACTGTTTTCTTCTTTATTCAGGATGAAATAGATGCAGCAGTGAGAATGCTGTTGTCATTAAAACTGTCATATAAAACAACAACAGGACAAGATTATCAGGCAGGCTTACCTCCAAAAGATCACGTATTAATAAACAACGGTACAACTAAAGAGGAGGATGAAGATCTTGTGGACCCCTGGAATGTGCAGACATCAAATGCTAAAGGCGTGGATTATGACAAACTCATAGGTACAACTCTTCACTGGTGCTAAGGGATTTATGTGAAGCAATTGTAATGATCACAAAAAAACATCAAAGGATCACTAGTCCTGATGAGTGTAACTGGGTAACATTTAATTTATGTTAAACATTAGCATTCACATCTAAAGAATTCACTATAGGAATTGAAAACGTTTAAGGCAGGGATTTCCCATTGAGGAAATAAGTATGCTTCAGTTGAAATAAGTTTTATTCAGTTTATTTTTAGCATAAGAATATGAGAAGCATTTTTTAATGCAGACATTGTGAATGGGTGTACTAATCATTGAGATGAAGAACAGCTAGAGCCTAGAGCACTCTAGCCAGGTTGTAGAATTCTTCTGTATGGCAATTGTATTGTGTAAGGCAGAGGATATAGAAGCCACTGACCAGTTTTCAGGTCACCTAAAAAAGGTATTGGTTATATTTCAGTACTAAAAAAGGAATAGCTTACCTCTTTCCAAGGATTAGGGCCTGCTAGAAAACTTCCAGAGGAGACAATCTCCAAGTAGAGGTACTTCCCCTTGGGCTGCCAGCCTTTAAAGGAGGTTAGGGAGGGGTGGATCCAGAATCTACTCCTTCCGCTCTCACAGGTGAATTGGTTGCACCTGTGCTCCCAGAGCTGGCCATGCTACTTCACCAGGTGCTCAATCTGTGACCTAACTGTTCTCATAGAGTGATGGAAAATACTTTAGAGATCTTACAAAACTTGCAAAGCTCTGTAATTTAAGAAACATGGTCTCAGTTCATTTCCTTATTTGTTTTAGAGCTTATTGTTAAAGCTTTAGACCACAACATTGAAATAAGCGAGAAAACTTTTTCATAAATTTTAACTAATTTTGCCTTCTTTTAAGTGAAATGGGAATCAACCTTCAAACTGTATTTAGTGCCTCAGTGAAGATTCTTTAACAGTTGTACACTGCTGATGTGAGAAGCAAGCTATTTACTAAGCAGACAAGAGAGTGTACATCCTCATGTGTTAGTGAGCATATATTTGCAGTGGGGAGCTCGCTTGAAGCATTCTTTTAACTCAGTGTGTTTTTATTGAAAGATCATATCAGATGTATGTGTATATTGGCTTAGTCTGCAGAAGGATGTAGGAGAAAGGAAGAAATGTGCGAAGAAAAATACAAACGAGGGGGGACAAGGGAGGAAGAGAATTGTTAGAATCTAGAAATGGACAAGTTCGCTCATCTCTTTACTTGTGTGGGAGATATGGAGAAGGCTTTTTTTGTTTTCTTGAAGGAAGTTCTAACTCTTGTAATCTGTTTTTCCCATTTTTCTGCTTCTCTTGGCACAATCTCAGTGTCTTTCTAAGTGACTAGCATGACTTCACTAGAAATTAATTATCTAAAGTAATGCTATTCTTTTACTTGACAGCAGCATCCTTTTTTCCAGTAACTGTTTGTGTGTGTGTGTGTATAGGTATGTATGTCCTTTTGACCTACTCTACTTCTTCCCCATTTGCATTGCTAACAGACTGAGGAAATTGATGGATGAGTCATTTAACTTAGATTCTAAGTTATGCATCAAAGATTTTTCGTAGAAGAAAGGTAGCCACTCCGAGAAGTAAAACAGCTACTACTTGCTATTGATAAACTCATTCCTCATCCTTTTAAAAATAATAATTAGAATATTGCCCAAGAGCTTAGTGTAACAGCTCTTAAAATAAAGGAAATATTTGTGTCACCTACAATCTATGTATATGCTATTCATATACTAGTGGTACTCTATAAAGTTGTTATCAATGTGTTTTTCTTCAAACACAGAAGAAGTGAATGCTATCAGCATGATGTAATTGAAAGTAGCATTATTCTCAAATGGTTTTCCTGGATGTGCACCTAAGGGTGAACAAATATTCTGGGAAGAATGATTCTATTAGCCACATGTTAAGAGTTGAACGTCCCTAGAAAATGTCTGTAATTTTCTGTGTGTTTTGAGCGGAGTGAGTGAGAAATCAGCTTGTTAATATGCAGAGCTCTATTTGAGTGAGCTCAGAATTGTGAGTTTGAGTGTTTGAGGGTGTTTGGAGATCATCTATACTTTGCAACCCTTTTTGTTAAAACTTCATGAGATTCTTCTCAGCCCATTTCTTATCCTCCTGAGGTCCTTCTGAATGGCAGTGGAGCTTTCTGGTTCATCAGCTGTTCCTCACACACGTAGTGTGTGTATCATCCACAAACTTTGTTGGAGTGCATTCTCTCTCCTTATCCACATCATTAATGAAGCTGTTAAACAGTACTGACCCCAGTATTAACTCCTTGTGCAACACGACCTATGTCTGGGCTCCACCTGGATTTCATGCTGCTGTATCAGTCATGGGACATAGCATAAATAGCCATTCTAAAGTTAAGATAAACAGTATCCATTGTTCTCACCTCTTTACTAGGCTAATCATACAATCAGAGAAGGCTATTAAGTTGGAATGACATTCCCAATCATAAACCCATGCTGACTTCTCCCAGTCACCTCCATGTCTTTAATAACATTTGAATTATTATTTACTTCATCACGTGCTTAGAGACTGAGGTGTGGCTGACTGGCCTCTAATACCACAGTTAATTCCTGCCCTTCTTCAAAGTGGGAGTGGTATTTGCTTTCTTCCATTCCAGATTCCATCTCTCCCACTTTCCATGGCTGTTCAGAGATTATCAAGACTAACCTGGTCAGAAAAGTTACTGTAATAACAAATAGTAGATTATTAGTTTTCTGCATACATATAGAACCTGGCAATGACAAAGAGGAAAAAGCACACAATATGTTTTCAGCAAATGCAAGTATACTTTTCAGAATGGAAGCACTCAGGATTTCCTATGTTCAGCAAGAGTAAAGCTGTCTTTTCATAAAAGCTACAGTACTAAGGATCAAAAGCAAGCTAAGAATTTTTTAAAAGCTTGTCAGGGAGTGGATACTGTGTCCTTGTCAGAAACTGTTTAGGAATGCAGATTCTCTCTGGATGGAGGATCTGAAAAGGTGTTGAAGTTCCTCATTAGAGGAAACATGTAGGTAAAAATTAGACAGTTTCCTTAGCAAAAAGATGAAGACAGACAAAGAAAAGGAAGTCATACAGATTCTGAATGTATAATACAATTACTTAGGCATTTCCAGAGGGCTTTTAGTCACTTTCCCTGACACTACACAAATATTTCTAAGGTGTCTGGCCCCAGTTAGTGTCAGTATTCTCATGAATTCTCATTAATGGGTCCATCCCATCTAGTCCAACCACACTGCTCAAAAAGGGACACCCAGAGCTGGGTGCCCAGAACCACATCCACATGGCTTTTGAAGATCTCCAAGGAAGGAGACTCCATAACGTCTCTGTCTGTAATGGTAGTCTCTTGACTGTTCTGCTGAGTCAAACATTTTCACATTCATTTGGTTTCTAATTAGCATTCATCCGAATTAGATTATTTGGGCATTCTTAGTGCGTTTTATTTGCTAGGAATAAATTCAGTCATTAAGAACTGCTTAGGACAAGCAGATGTGATGATGCCCAGGAAACACATGGAATAAAAGTGTATTACTGCTCTAGTTGCAGTTTATGGAAAGACATTTTAGTTAATTACTGTATGCCAACAGGAAGATTTTTTCATTTTTTAATAGATGGATATACATATTATGTACCTATGAAGTGTACTTTTATATCTATTTTGTTCCCTTGAATAATTTGTCAGTCACAATAATAACTGCAAGTTATTCTAATGCTCAGTAGAAGTAGAATAGTAGCAAAGGGTAGATTCTTCAGATTTTTCTGAGCAGATCAAAATCATGAAAAATGAATGTGCTTGTTAGGGTCCATAAATTGGGATTGGAGCATATGAAGCTTTACTGAAGAAATAAGATATTTCCCCAGTTTCATCTACAATAGGGATAAAACCTTTCTTAAATGAAATGACTTCATCTGAAAACGTCTTATTTTAATCAGCTGGTTTCCTAAACCACCTAGTAATAAGTCTTATTTGATTGCAATTATGAGAATTGTGCATTACCTTTTTGAGCCTCTTGAGGGGAGCAGTGTCCTTAATGATGTTGATACAAATGGGATATAAAGTTTGGAGAAGAGCATTTGGGATTGAAAAGTGGAAAATGTGACTGGAGGGCTGGAAATTTAAACAATGAGAAGTCAACATGAGGAGCCTTGCAGCCATTTTTATCCTCTGACATTCAGAGGCCAATTTATCAATCTAATTATGTTTCTGTGAATAGCAATAGTTCTGCTATAAGAAAACTGCTGTTATAATTGATCAGGGATGGAGCAAAACAGGGATGTAGTGATTAGACTGGGCCTATAAAGTTAATGTCAGGGACTACTGTTAGGACTCTAAGGAAAAATCTGGAGAATGTACCCATTTTACATTTTACCTGAGATATTAAGATGTCCTTTTTTATTTAGGCTGCAGAGATTAATGAAAGATCTGTTCTAGCTATGCTAATTTTTTTTATTTCCTTTTTTTTTTTAATATTATTTTAGTTCGGTTTGGCAGCACTAAAATTGATACAGATCTGATCAATCGAATAGAAAGAGCTACTGGGCAGAAACCTCACCGATTTCTACGGAGAGGAATCTTTTTTTCTCACAGGTGAGATTTTCTCATTCAAATTCAGAAATGTCAAATTATTAAGACTTTCTCTAAGCATTTCTGGGAGAAAGCAGTGAACAGCAAAAGAACCGTGTTCATTTACAACAAGGTAAACCAACTGTAATTTGCAATTAGCAATGACTTCAGGTTTACTCCGTCAACATTTGAAACACTTTGGGTTTTTTGGGTACATGCATCAATGTTTTTTATGTTTTCTCTAATCCCAGATAGAAGTAGAAATTGGCCTAGCAGAGAACCCCAGGGCTCATACACTGCAAAACTCTGCTTGTTTGAACAAGTATAGATCCACAGGCCATGTGAATCCATCTGTACTATCATGTAACAAAGGCTCAGGGAGTAATCCTAAACACCAGTCTGCAAGTCATCTATGGTTTATTTGTTAACATGATTTTGGCCTACAGCAGCTAACACTTTTCAAATAAGTTCAGTCACATGTTTTTTCTATTTGTGTTTTTGTTGTTGGTTTTTTTTTTCCAGAGATATGGACCAAATCCTTCATGCTTATGAAAATAAGAAGCCCTTTTACCTTTATACTGGCAGAGGACCATCCTCTCAGGCAATGCATGTTGGTCATCTTATTCCATTTTTATTCACAAAGTAAGCTATTTCTACCATTTGTATTATTCACAAACTTTTTTTTTTTCCCTAAGGAAATGCTGACTACTGTTCATGGAACTAACAAAATGCTACATTACAATTAGTTCTGTTTGTCTGAGATCAATTTTGATGAACTTAAGCAATACAATCATTAAAATAACCTAATCCCTGTATCACCACGAGGCCTTCTTCCTTGCACCTCTACCTCCATAGCAGTTCCTGAAACTTTCTCTTCTCTTAACCATGTTGAGTTTCATTACAAACTTGGCTTGTATTAGGTAGTGCCTGCAGTAGCAGCAGGACACAAAGATACTGGATTCTGAGCCAAAAAGTCTACAAATTCTCCTCCCATTGCAAATCACAACATATGTACAGGGAAGAATGAGTCTTTTTTCCAGATAAGTTGTCATTATAATCCGTATAAAATGTTTGTCTGCTCACGTCATCTTAGGTAACTGCATATGGTGCAGCCCTTTGACTATCCTTTTCTTTTAAATGTATAAAAATACTTATAGCTGTCTAGCAAAAAATGTCTTTATTTCTACTTATTCTAAAATAAAATCTTCCTGCTTTTATTAGGTGGCTGCAAGAAGCATTTGATGTTCCTTTAGTTATACAGTTAACTGATGATGAGAAGTACCTTTGGAAGGATATGACAACGGAGAAAGCATATGAGTATGCTAAAGAAAATGCAAGAGACATTATTGCATGTGGTTTTGATGTCAATAAAACTTTCATCTTTTCCGATTTAGACTACTTGGGGTAAGTTGAAATTTATTTAGAGCACTGAAATCAAAATTCCATTTGCATTTTCTCTCCGTCTTGAATAGCCAGCAGTGTGGTGTTTTGTTTTTTTTTAATAAACGTGTAGGTTTGAGAGCTTCAATAAAAGTTTTGCAACACTTAAAGTACAAATGTTGATTTTTAAGCTATTCAACATCTTATACGCATATTCTTGTCATTCTACTGTATCATATATTAACAAATTCTTGTGTACACAGTGCTTAAATTTAAATTGCAATAAATATATTAAAGGTAAAAAGTAAAAGTACTAAAACACTCAAGAAAGCTCCAGACTGATTTAGGATGGTGTCAAAGTCTTTGAGATGTATTTATAGTTCAACCACATTAATTAGAAGCATTTCACAAACATTACAATTAATTAGTTTAATACTTTTTGAAAAAAAAGTAGCTTTCAACTGAGTAAAGTTTAAAGAAGATTTAAGAGAAATAAGCTTCTATTGAAGCTCAAAAGGAAAAAAATGTTGGCATAGTTCAGAACTGAAGTTCTGGGCTTTTGAAAATACCTGGGTGAGAGGATGTTCGTTATAGAGAAGTGTAGCCCCTAGAATGCTGACCCTATAAAAAAGTTTTTCCTACTCCTCTAACTTTCCTGCCTTTAAGTCAGGTTAACATAGATATACGTTGTGACTGAATATGGGCAAGTCAGACCTGCCAATTCTATTGCTTTAGTTTTTAATCAGAGGTAGTAAGGAAATAGAGAAGATACTGAACTATATTGCATTTGGAATAGCTGCTGATGTCTTTGGTGATAGAGGAAGACCAGACAGGGAACTTAGCTCTGAGCTGCTATTGCTTTGGTGAGCCCCTGGGATACCAAGCAAAACAGGAGACATGGCCATTCAGGTTGTCTGAGTTCACAGAAAGGCATAAAAGATAATTAAACTTTAGACTCAGTGAGGCACAATTTCCAAATCAAAATATTTCTGGTTTTAGACAATTAAATTTTGATTTTTAAAAATGTTATTTTCAGTAAATATTTTGGGGAAAAAAAAAACAGTAAAATTTCCCAGGCAAGAAAAAATTGTTTTTAGTGTCCTTTGATAATCCTCTAATTATCATCTCAGTGAGCCACAAAAAGACCAAATTAGTGCTTTCAGGGATTTAATCCTGCAAGCTTTGTGACATTCTCAGCTTTTGGAATGAAAATTTCTGTCTGCACTTTCCTGCTCTTGGCTTCTCATGTTATTTTTCCACTTTCTTTCTCATAGGTCAAGTACAGGATTCTACAAGAACATCATCAAAGTTCAGAAGCATGTTACATTTAACCAAGTGAAAGGAATCTTTGGCTTTACCGACAGTGATTGCATTGGTAGGAAATGATACAGTTTACTAGAAATGATCCTTGCTTTCACTTTCCATGGCACCATTTAAGCAACTATTCAGAGATTGATATCTGCGACTCAGGAAAAAGCTGGGAACAGCAAGATCCAAAACAATGTTACTGTAGTTTCTTCAATATAGAAAACACTTGACAATGACATTTCTAGGTTGCAGCATTACTGACAGCAAAGTATAAAGCACAGAAGTTGAAATGATCAGCATAGTGAACCATTCCTCGTTTTGTAACTATTTAGCTGCAGTCAATTATATACTTTCTAGAAACTTCTACTGCAAAACTGTATAGGTTTTCTCTTCAGAAAAAGCATATTAATACACACACATACATGAGAAAAGATAAGCAGTGCTCAAAAGCCTTATTAGCATAGTGCTAGGTAGTTCTGTCTTCCATTTACATCACTGCCATTGCAGATTTCTGACTCATTAAAGACTGAGAGAGGATCTCATTGCTGTTTATAAATCTCTAAAGTGTGGGAACTCCAATAGATGTGACCGGGCTCTTTGCAGTTGCATGCAGCAACAGAAGAAGGGGCAGGGGGTAAAAACATCTTTGCAAACTTCTCCATCACTTCTGAACTTTTTCTTTTCTAGGGAAGATTAGCTTTCCTGCTATTCAAGCTGCTCCATCCTTCAGTTCATCATTTCCACAGATCTTCAATGGCAAGGAGAACATTCAGTGTCTTATCCCATGTGCTATCGATCAAGTAAGAAAATCATGTTTCTTAGTTTGTTTCTCTTATTTGTTTGTACAATTTACTGTTCAAGCATCACAGTGGCATATCAGAATGTTTCTGATACACTCCTGGAAGCACCTTTTTCAGGCAGAAGCTGGAATAAATTAGAGGGCTTTTTTAGGAATCAGATTCTGCACTGTCTGAATCTTTATCTCTTTTAGTCACAGGAATAGCCACTGGAAGATTAATTACATTCATCAACCACAGTATTGTCTAGTAATATTTTTATATTTGGTTCAGGTCACAGCACAACAACAGTCAGTCAGTGTTAAAACACTCTGGAATCTTGCCTGCTTAGTGCTATCCATCTCCAAATCCTGGTATATGTGCCCGTTAACCAAGAGAATCAGAGCGTACAGTGGAACTAGAGAAACAAAAAAATAGGATTTTGTTTCTTCTTCAGGATGGACTGTAAGAGTTATGGAACTTTGGGTTTGCTTTTGCATCGAGGCCACCCATTAAGGCATGAGCCAGCCAACACTAATCAGCCTTTAAATCACATTTTTTAACTTTTATCTGAGCTTTTGATTGTTGTTCTAGGATCCTTATTTTAGAATGACCAGAGATGTAGCACCTAGGATTGGATATCCTAAGCCAGCCTTACTGCATTCAGTCTTCTTCCCAGCCCTGCAAGGAGCACAGACAAAAATGAGCGCTAGCGACGTCAACTCCTCTGTCTTCCTTAACGATACACCCAAACAAATAAAGACAAAGGTATGTGTCTGCAAACCTTAAGCTCACAACACTTTACAACAAATGGAAGTGGTGCTCCTGGTGTTTATGGTGGCAACATTTTTAATGTTTTCTTTGAATGTATCTGCATCTGTTTTCTATACATCTAATTGCAAAGCATCCTCAGAAATTAATAATTATGCAAATTTAGCTACACTATCAAATGTCATCTTTTGCTTTGCCAACCAGACAGTACAAAAATCAGCTAGAATGTTTAATCTTTGGCCTAGCTATGTAAGGCAAGAGTGGAGTTCATACTCCACAGTCATTAGAAGCTGACGTCTAATGACTACTTTTTGCTTTCTTACTTCAGTCTTGTTGCTCTGCCTTAACTTTTCCCAAACCACCCTTCAGCTTTCCTTTAATAGAGAAGTTAGAGTGCTGTGATATGCCTCTATTTATGATATACTGACATACAGTTTAGTAGAAATAAGATCATTATGTTGTTTCAGATTAACAAGCATGCCTTCTCAGGAGGCAGAGACACTATTGAAGAGCACAGGAAGTATGGAGGTAACTGTGATGTTGACGTGTCTTTTATGTACCTGACTTTCTTCCTTGAAGATGATGACAAGCTTGAACAACTGAAACAGGTAAGTAGCCAAGCTGAAGGTAATATCATTCATTCATTTCCTTGAAGTCAAAACTTAGACTAAGTTCACAGGCCACACTGTCTTTTTTGTTGGTTTTTTTTTAAATAAACGTTTTAATTTCTAAGTACTTTCATAAGGACCTCCAACACTATAGGGCAGCAAGTCCCCCATATTTTTAAATGATGCCACCTTAGGATTAATGTTGTTTTTTATCTGTATAATAAACTCCATCTGTTCTTTATGTGCAACGTACCTAAATACTCTACAGCTTCAAAAGCTTGTTGATTGGTGTTCTTTTCCTTATCACAAGAAAGGTAAAACCCGTTTTCTATAAGTTACATTTCTACAAATATCTGACAGGCTTCTGCCCATTGGGGGCTGTAGCAAGACCTTCAGTTTAGTAGCAACATCAATACCAGGCAGCATGCCACCTTTGGAAGGCAGTGTATTTAGTTATTAGTACCCATGTCATATTGGTTTATCAGCATTCTCCTGCAGGAGCAGCTGCAAGGAAGACAGTAGCTACAGATTCTTCTCTAACCTTTTACTCCTTCATAACGTTTTACTTACTTCCCTAGAAGGAGAGGGTTGGATAGTTACTAGTAATAAACTGTTGCAAATTCCTTCCTTATGGAAATCTGGAGTATGTTTGACATACTTAGCAGTTTTCCATCATGCTCCAGCCATTGAAATACTGTATGTACAGTTCTTGCTACCAAGAGCACAGAGACTAAACCACAGCCAGCAACTCATCACAGAATCATTAAGGTTGAAAAAGACCTCTAAGATCATCAGGTGCAGCTGCCCACCTATCACCATTATTGCACTGCTGCCTCAGAATCAGATTAGAAAACATGAAGTCACTGCCAATGGCAGCATTAGCAGAACTGTTTCAGTTATGGTTCCATGGGGAAAAGCTTTCAGAACTGCATACTCAAAGCAACAATGTTTATAAAAAATAAAAATAAGAACTGAAATTAAAAGTTTGTTCTTGTTAAAGTATTGTACTTGAATAGCCATTAAAAGTGGCTTGATGAGAAGGGGAAGTAAGATTATCGTGTTTATTGCCATTTCAGATTGTTGTTGAACTGCTGCAGCCATGTTTTCTAACCAGTGCTAAACTCAGCTGTTTAGTGAAAGTACTTACAGGAACAGAGCAATTGCACAGATTAACAACTCTATATATGACACCTAGTGTAAATAGAGATAGAGTGTCTTTGCTGTAAAAAGCTTGCTTCAATCACACCTAACACTTTACCCAAACTAGATGAGAGAACAGTGTGAGAATCTGAGCTTCTTGTTGCAAAAAGCAGATTAGGGTGACTGCTCATTTGAAATGAGATGTCCAGGAGAAAAACATGCTATCTCTTGCACATAATTACTTCAGTTTCCAATTCAGCTTTTATGTATTACATATAGCTGATCACACGTGAAATTACCCAGCTGCCTCAGTCTTTTAAAAGTCAATGAGAAATGCTTAAAAGGTACCTTCTCAGTGATACCACTGATCTTCTAAGGCACCTGCTCCTTTTTAAGACATCCACATCTTCATCCACTATGGCCAGGCTTTTTAAGAAATATTTAATCACTAGGTCCTTTTCTGTTTGGCACCATATTTAGCAAGTAACACTTTCTTGACAGGCATACACAAGTGGGGAATTGCTCACAGGAGAGCTGAAGAAGGTGCTTATTGAAACATTGCAGCCCTTGATAGCAGCTCATCAAGAGAGACGGAAGCAGGTCACAGATGAAGTAGTGAAGCAGTTCATGACTCCACGGAAGCTAGCTTTTGAATTCTGAAGAAATGTTTATGTAACTCATCGCTCAATTAATCAAAATTGAGTAGTTGTTGTCTTCTGCTGTATATTATCACTTCCTAGTTATGAACAGCCTGCACTCAGTGCTTTATAAATACTGCTCTTAATGAGTTACTTACAAAGAGCATCAGAGCACTGGAAGAGTTTAAAACAGAGTTTAAAATAGGACTTGTATCTATTTAAAAGCAAAGTATGTTAATTAAGGCATTAAATCTGTACAAGATATAATTACCCAATCTAAAAGAGAAGCATGTCTGTCAGCCCAAGACTGTATTTTATTGTATTTCATGTTGAAAATATAAATAAAATTGCCATTTTGATTATGTAGTCTAACTTGTAAGTTGTTTTAGAAGCACTGGTTCATGGTCATATCTCAATCAAACAATTGGTTGGCTCCATTGGCAGAATGGAGCCAAACAAACTTTACGTGGTGTACTAGCCTACACGTCCGCTGGGGCTACTGGGAACACACTGCACACACAAAGTGAGTGTTAGCATAGCAGATCACAGGGTGACTTGGACCTGGGATCAGTGCAGAAGGAATGGAGGTCTGGACTGTACATAAGAAAAAGAAAACTAGCCTGATTTTCTTATCATCTTCCTTTTTGTCCTGTCAAAAAGTTGCAGAAATTTCACTCTACTATTTTTGCATCTGTTCATCTGGCCTGAATGCCTCTGAAAGGAGGAGGCCAACGTGAAGTTACAAAGTTCCTTGATATTCTCAGGTAGAAGATATTAGAGAAATGCAAATTTTAGTTTCTAGTTATGAAAAATGCTAAATGTTGGATCATAGTGTGAACACAGAGGTCTTGCTGGACACAGGGATTCTTGTGGTGTTGTCTGTCCTGTTTTATTGCACTGAGTAGTTTAAAGTAGGGATACTTTTATTTTAAGATAAATTTTCTCACTGGAATGCACTTTGTTAAAACACTTCATGTAATATTTTCATTTTTTCTTACTGAAAAAGAACTGTGATTGATGGGGAAAAAAAAAAATCACCTGATTCAGTAATTGGATTTAGCATGACTAGTTCTGAACACGCAATTAGATCTGTCTTCTATTTATACAGAAAAGGCAGTTGCTAGCCCAGACACGGCCTTATCTAAGTCAAACAAAAATCCCTTTGATAACACTGGTGGGTACTGATATACGGTATTTGCAAATCATTTAAAACACAAGGAAGGCAATGAAATGGGGTGTGAAATAACAAAACCTGTTAAAGTTTAAATGTGTGGGTCAAAGGAAAAAAAAAAATTACCACCCACCTGCTGTCTGTAAACCTTTAAAGTCAGCTGATGGCACTTGGGTTGAGGGAGAAGTTGCAAGGGTGAAGGTTCTTACTGACTTCAAGAGACCTTGTGCTAGCCTGGTAGTACATCTGAACTATTCGCCCTACCTGGAGCTTCTCCCTTCCCACCCATAGTTCTGTAACACCACATGCACATCCTTTCCAGTAATGACCTGAATTTCTGACGTGTGAATGCGTGCGTGCCAAGCTGTGTATGAAGTAACCCTGTTATATTTCTGCAACGGACTGAAGGATGAGCAATGAGTAAAGCAAGCTTAGTCTTAGAATGGCTTAAAGATCACCCAGTTCCAAACCCCTGCCATAAACTAGTTGCCAGCTACCAGATCAGGCTGTCCATGCCCCACCCAACGCAGCACTGAACATCTCCAGAAACCAGACACTCATGACTCCTACAGGCAGGCTGTGCCAGTGCCATGTTCCCTCTGAATAAAGAAATTCCATCTAATATCTAACCTAAATCTCCTCATTCCCCTTGTCCTATCACTCTCTGCCCATGTAAAAAGTCAGTCTCCCTCCTGCTTGCAAGCTCCTGTTTTTGCATATGTTTCAAATGAGTGCTGAAAAGCAAAGTTTAGCTTTTGTCCTATTTTTACAGTTTGTGTAACCTGGTACCACTAATCTAAAGTCATGGACTTTATAAAGTATTAAAGTAAACGTTTACCAGCCACTACCTCCCCATAACCCATGGGCACTGTATCTTAACACTGACAAGTGTTCAACAATCAGTAGAAACTTTTTTTAAGCAGTGGAGCAACTCACAGGAAAGACAAATAGCTTCTTATAGCTGTTAGTAAATAGCTTGCATTTACAATAGACTTCAGTGATGACCTTCCTCTTCCTGTCATCTGCTCTTTTCCATCTTTATACGCAAAACATAAGACTTAATGACTTTTAAAGGGCTTTTTTTACAAACTTGAAACGTAACTTTCTTCTTGAAAAATGTTATTATGCAGATCTGTCCTTCAAGATCTATTTCACTAACAAAAAATGCAGTTATTCAGGGAGGGGAAACGTGCTGTAAAATAGAACACGCTTCTGTTTCTTCTAACTAAGCGTATGGATTAATTTTGTAACGTGGCAATTAAAATTTGATTCCAAAGTTTCAGAAGGGAAAACGATTGCAAAATTAATTTAATACTTGTCTACTGAGCAAGCACCTTACTCAAGTACTCTCATAAATAGAATATAATAAAATGGGCTTCTGAAATGACACAGTTTCTCAGAGGAGTCTTGGGAAATGCTTAAATCTGGTGTGTCATGGTTTTATGGTGTAATTACAATTAACATCCTAGAGATATTTAAATGTTAAGACAAGGTAGTCCTCAAACATACAGACGAAACATCTGAGGATGTTATCAGTTAATGCTCATTACAGTTTCCTCAGCTTGTTCAGATTTTTTTCATCTCACTGTAATAAGAAAATGCGGTGAAAAGTCTGTCCAACTTGTTTCTTTTTGTTGTTGGTGGTTTTTTGTTTTTTTTGGATTTATTTAACTTTCAAAAGGCTTCATTTACATTTTCTCTATGTTTAGTCATCACAAGGAGTTGGTCATTGTTTTGATGTCCAATGCCTTTCAAACAGTGCCCCATAACCCCATTTATCTGGTCTTCACTTCAGCTTGCTGCCAGAGCAAGTTAACGAGAGTCAGTCTTCCATTAACAGATTGCAAGCAAGACTGGACATTGAATTTCCCTTTGTAGCAGCCAGCTCAGAAATAGAGAGAGGTCACTGTGACCTGTTAGAACATAAAATGCTTAAATGTGACTCCACTATTGCAGTTGCCCAAGGAACACAAATTGTGAATAGCTTCACATTACTCTCCTACAGTCACAAAGAGGCACACTTAAACCTACCTGGATATTCTTAAACATCACCAGAGAAAACAGGAATTATCAATGACATGAAACAGAATGCGCCTTCCAAATAAAGTTTTCTTTATTCAGGGCCAGCAAGTTTGTTTCTTAAAGGAATTGTCTATGTAGAGAGCTATGTGGTGTCTTCATTCTGCTGGCTGGCCTTCAGCTAGATAATATATCAGAAGAAATAGTTCTGTAATTATCAGAATGGCAAATACAGAAGCTGAAGGTCAAGGCAATACAAAGCAATCAGAAAATAGAGCAGCCAAGTTCTGAGATCTACAAGGCAAACAGCTTGCTGCATGTGGAGTTAAGTACACAATACAAACACCATGCCACGTCATTAAGGAAAAGTTGGTTCTTATTTACATGCCTAGGTTTACAGTACTCATACATTCAATACCTTTACCTGTTGGCTAATTCACCTTGATATAAATTACCATGAGTTCTTGTCTTAAAGCAGACTGTCAGTCAAACCCTGGGTACGTTGGGTTTGTTTTCTTTTTTTCCAGTAAGGTGTTGTAGCACACTACATAGCACAAGCAGTTAGATTCTTGAAATAAATTGCCTAAGGATACAACTTACCTCTCACATAGTATTTCTCTGTTCAGGCCACAGGAGAACCTATTTTTTATGGTGCTGAGTACCTAGAGGCTCACTGTTCTCAGCTCCTCTTGCTGGCTTCCACAGCTGTGCCCACTGATTTTCTAATTCATCTGTAATTCCTGCTTCTTGAAACAAGCTGTGTGTAAGTTACACCCACCAGAAGAGATATTAGTTATCTGAATGCTTGAAGCTATTGAGAAAGTTGGGATACTTTTGATTAGACTTTATTTTCAAACCTTGGGCTGACATTATCAAAGCTGCCTAATAAGAAATGGTTGTTTTGCCTGACATACAGTTACATGTTTTGCTGTCTGTTCACAGGATGTAATGCTTGACAAGTAAGGTCAGCAGAGAATAATTCACTACTAAGGAATTTTGATTCCTGAAAACGTTCCAACAGAGCTGGGACAAGTTAGTACCCTATTGGTACAGCCCTCAGTCAGATGCATCCCTCGTAGACAAGTGAGGGCAGAAGTCTCTTAGCATTTCAAATCTTGAGGACTTAATTAAATTTTCTGTTGCAAGGGCTTTCAAACCAAAGGAAGTTGGGAGCTAATGCCTCAAAGGCCTAAGCATGGGTGACAGGTTACTGAGGCCATACCACACATTGGGATAGAATCAGACTCATCTTTCAACTCCTCTGTCATGCTCTGTGCCTGTCTGGTATCTTAAAGCTACTCTTGGATCACGTGTGAGAGCTTAACAGATAAAAATTCAGAGAGTTGTTTGCTAGCGTGGCTGTGATGCAGTTTAAAAAGCAAGCTGAAGGCTTAGGTTTCAGGAGGATAGTTCTGGGACTTCTTACTTGTTTCTCTCTGAAAGAAATCACCTTTATTCTTTCCTAGTTGTGTCTGAAATTTCTGAGCTCTTCCTTCTAGTACAAGATTGATTCTTCCCTGTCCAGGGTGGCTGCCAAGTCCTATGTGCTACAAAATTACTGTACGTGCAACCAAGTCTATGCTATCAGTTTGTAAAAGGGGACCAGGAGGTTATCAGCCCTAAGAGAATTTCTTTAAATAGTGGTCTTCTTCTTTCCTTCCAAAAAAAGCACTCTTTCAGTAGATTCACTGTCCCATCTGTCACCATTCAGGGAGAAATATGGAAATAGAAATATCTATATTACTCCTGAGATAGGATCAATAAAGTATTTCTGTGCTCTTTTTAAAACAGTATTAAAAAGGTTTTTAGGAAAGCTGGACTCCATCGAAGTGTAGCTCCAGGGGAAAAAAGAAAGCCAGAAAGGCCACTGCATTTGCCTGCTCCTAACAGTGCATTTTAAAGTGAGAAGAATATGCACTTTTTAAAAGTAGAAAATCTCTATTACATTACACAATTTTGCAGTTCTTCTGTAAATTACCTAATCTCCCAGTGCACAAATTTCATGGCAGCCTCCCCTTTGAGAAAAAAAGGCTTTTTGCAATTCTTCCGGCCTTCTCTGTGGGACAGGAATAGGATGTAGACACTCTGACTGAACTCAGGCAAGTGGTGCTGCCACCAGAAGGGGCTGAATGATCCATGGCTGAGGAGAAACCACATGGTTTATGGGAACCAATGCCTGTTTCCACTTTCAGTGAAACCATTGAGTGATTATGTAAAGCAGACTATGTCTGCCACTCATTAAAAAAACAACAGGAAAAGAAAGAGATTCACATTTCAGCCACTACCAAAGGGATGTAATTATAGAGTACTTGGGCAGAATTACGGCTGAGAGAGAGCAGCCTGCCAGCTGGGGCTGAAAGCACAGATACGGAGAGTGCTCAGTGGATGCTTAACAGCACTACCTATAAAGATACACTGTGCAATGTATTTTACACAAAACCCTTGATTCCTGCCTTGTTAGTGAAGATTTTGTTTCTTTGCTGGTTGAAAACAACATTAAATATCAAAATCTCAAATTAAACCAGCAGCTTCTTGGAGCATAAAAGTTGCATATGTTTGAGTGGCCTAGGCAGTGGCTACAGTCTAAATACATTAACAAGACGAAAGGGAGGCTGTACACAAGTGCAAGCCCTCCTGATGAGTATGTGATCCTACGAGAGGGAAATGAGGTGGTCACCCAGCACAGTGCTGAAATGCCTCTGTTTTGTGAGCTGCCCACCAGTGGAGAGCTCACTGTGCGTCTATGTTGGGCTACAAAACCAAACCAAACCAAACACACCTCTTGCTAGAGCAGCATTAGCTATTTTTTGTTTGTAAAATGATCTGTAAACCTCAGTACAGCTTCATACGTGACAAACACCACCATGTTCACAGGAAAGGCACGGATGCAGTTCAAACCCAGGCCTTTGAACAGCACTTTGAGCCCCTCCTTTCTGATGCTTTCTCTAGCGCAGTGGATGAGGCCTTTGTACTTGTGCTGTCCCGACTCATCCACCTGCATCCGTGACTTGAGGACATCCATGGGGGTGGCCAGGCCCCAGGCCAGCACTCCGGCAGAGCCCCCGGAGAGCAGCACAACCAGGAAACCTGTGGAGAGAGAGCAGTGAGATCAGCCTCACGTGTGCCAACAGCTCAAACTGGTTCTCCCCAGACATGTATTTAACTCTTTTCTCATCCTGCAGTTGTAGGGGCAGGAGAAGGAAGAAGGAGCTGTGGGGCCATGCATGTTGTGCACAGGACTAGGCCTCGCTAGGCTCCCCTGCATGTCCGATCCCACCACGCTGCCATCCTGGTTGGACAGGCTGCAGATCCCCCAGCTGTTTTTATCCTCATGTTTTCCAGCAGTTAATTTGCCCAGCTCCTGCAGCTCTATGTTTCCAGTGGTCTCACACTGACTAGAAGGCCCTTGATTTCATAGCAAACTCCTTTTTGCATCCTCCACGCAGGCTGTGCAGGTCAGAACCCACCTCAGTACCACACGAACCAGGTGCAACATAGCCCAACAGCACTCATCCACTTCAGCCAAGTCTACTTATTTTTATAACTCTCAGAATGATGTTTTTTGGTAAACGCCACTTATTTGGGCTTTTCCCAAAGTGGACAGGTGCTTTTTGGAGCCAAATTGCAACTGAGGAACTTATCTCTTTCTGTTCTTATCTTCAAGCTCCAGACCGACCAGAGCAGTGCTTCATGATGGCTCATGGGAGGTTTGTCCATGTTTCATCTCCACCTACACATCTCGTTTCTGCATGGAAGGAATGTTGTACCCGTGTGCTAGATAACTGAGGGTGCTGTGAACATCCTTCTGCAGGGATAAAAGCTGCTGAGGGACAAGGCCAGACACTCAAATTTCAGCTCCTATTGATGTAGCAACCTGAGAGGACAATTTCCCACTTAGTCTGGCACAAAATGAGCCCTTTTCACATGAGGTCAGATGCTTTCTGATACCTACCCGGTTTGTTTTTCCCAGCTGGTGTGAGCCAGTCACAAAGAGAGGAATATGTCAGGAAATAAATTGCAGAAGAGGAGCAATCCCTGCAGAGCAATGCGGAGCAGCCTTTGTAGAGGCCCCCAAAGCCTTCTTCCTTGGCGATCACCTTCAGACAGTGCAGAGATCCTCGGTACTTTGGCTTGGAATGGGGCTGGGTGGATGTGATGGAGGGATGGGGATTCCTCTGGGTCTGCATCCGAACTTTAGCCACTTCACTGGGTGTCATAAGCACAACCTGAAAAATTACATGATGAAGCTTAAATCTTCACATCTGAACTGCATGTTGGATCCACCTCCTGCCTGACTGCTCAAATTACATCTCCCACCTTTCAGACAACATTATTTGATACTTGAAGCCAGCAAGCTGCATCTTCCTTCACTCTGTCCATGATAAATTGCTCCAGGAGAGCAGGTGCTGCCCTGTGCAGGTTGCATGGTGACGCAGAAACCCACAGAGGATGTTAGCTAGCTGGGAAACCAAAAGGGCACAAGGAAATGTGTTCAGTTCTCTGGTGTAGCATATATATCTGGGCTCTTTCATCCGTATTTGGAACTAGGGCTATAACCATCAGAGGGTTGGACTAGATGATCTCTAGAGGTCCCTTCCAACCTTTACAATTCTGTGATTCTGTGAAAACAGCCTGCACTAAGCAGAGTCACCACCTGCTAGGAAACACCCACTGACCTGGCCATCTGGGCTGCCTGTAAGAGGATTGCCACCATCTGACCGTGACTGCACGTGTTTCTGACATGAGGCACAGGAGCTGGAGTTTCTGCAGATGATCACAGACACCACAAGCATCTGTCTGCTTACTGCTCCCAAGTACCCCGCACCACATCACCATCAGTCACAGGCATTAATTCCTCTGAGTGCCAGCTGCCCCAGCCTTTGAGAGTTTTGCAGGAAAGGAGATGGCTTTCTGTCGTGTTAGAAACCTTTTATGCAGGAATGCAATATACACAGGCAGCCCTCGGTGACCAGCTGGATCTTTCTGACCTCTGCCCCTGGCAAAACACCAGCCTGTGCTTTGCACATCAGCTTACGTCTTTCTTACATAAACCTACAATTAGAGCCACTTGGAAATTTTGCTGCCCAGGTTGTTTTTTTTCCTTTTTGTTTTGCTTTCTTTCGCCAAGGTCGCAGGGCAGGACCTCACAAGAAAACAAACTCTTCCCCTGCTGAGCACACAGCAGAAAACATCAGTGCTTTCCCAGCCCCGCGTGCCCCAACAAGACTTCCTGTTATGCTTTCCCACTTCACTGTCTGCCTACCCGCACAGCACCAGCAGCACCTCCGGCCAGAGAAACATCCAGCCCCGATGGCTTGGCATCAGCTGTGCCATACCGCAGCTTGCAGATGTTACAAAGGAAGTTTCTGTATGTGCCGAATGAAACAGAAGAGATCAGCGACACTGTGAAGACTGATGCTGACACACCTTTGTAAAATCCCAAAACCTGATGGAAAACAGAGGAAAAAAAGACTTCTAAGTGGGAGTGATGTGGGAAAGTATATGTTCAAAAACACTGTCTACACATGGCTGAGCCTAAACTTATTGCCATCCTACAGATCACTGGCAAAGTTCAATCCCATCCTAACTCTTCTCCCAGGCAATACTTGTACGTAACTGCAGCTTGTCCTCCCCAGATTGGCCACAGCAGCACTGCTCCTCTGAAACACAAAGACATCTGCAACCCCTGCCAATGGCTCTGATGAGAGGTACCTACTCTTTCTGTCCTGTATGTTTCTTGAATGCAGTGCCAAATGCCATTGTAATGTCCCTCGGTCTGAATCCTCACCTAGAAATACAAGAGCAACTTAGCAATGCAGACATCACATTTAAAAACCATCAACAAGTGCTGCAGCAGCAAAGCAGCTAATCAGCCATATAAAAACATCCCCCAAAATGCTACCATTATTTTTAAGAGAACACAAATAAAATGAAATACATTAACGTGACAAAGCTGGAAGCTTTCAGTCACTGGGCTCTCTAACAGGGGAGAAAAACACCACATGGCCCATCTGTATTCAGACTGCGGTCAAGAAGTAAAGTTCCAACAAGTTACCTTCACTGTGTCCAGCGGATACCCCACAGCTGTGCTTAGGCCACCTGAAACAGAAAGGTTTTTGGAGACGGTTACCAACGTGCACTACAGCAGGAGGTCATGAGGGGAACTGCAGAAAAATGAAGCTGTCAAACCTGCCTGCTCTTGGTAGCATGTCATTCTCCAGCTCCAATGCCTGAGCCAACACTGACAGAGTAAAACTCATGGATTCCTCTGAAAACATAGCATGCTAAGAGGAGCGTGGGTATTGCAGGGAACTGACATAAGCAATTACACTAGGGTTTGAGGCAGGGCAGGAAAAAAACCTGATCCTTGGTACATGCCTGCACCAGCCATAGGATAGGGGCAGCCCTGCTGGAAAGGGACAGACATGATGAACAGAGCTGGGCTGTCTCTGTCCCCCCTCTCAGCTTAGACAAGAGCACCTCCTCTGTGCACCATTTTGTACACTTCAAAAGCAGAGCAAGGAGCAAAGGTCTGGAGGCTGCAGAGGAGAGAGCCTTGTGCAAGAGCCAGCGTGGAGCAGGGCAAGATGAAGGCACAGAGGGGGATTAGCACAAAGCTGTGTGCCCAGCAGCATGCCTGCACGCAGCAGCATTTCCAGCGTGCAGGGGGAATTTATCAGCCCTACATCAGCACCCAGCTCGTCTTGAGACCTTAAAATAGCCACCAGGCTTGGAAGCACGTTAATCCTATCAGACAATGTTACTGTCTTGGTGGTGGATACAGAGGGTGGAAGTGCACCAGCGTGGACACAGTGACAAGTTGCTCAGCCTCCATTCCTGCATCACTGCTACAGGAGAAAGAGTAAGGGGGTAACCAGCTAAATTCCTCCTGGTACAGCAATTCCACATGAGCTGAGGGGAGATCAAGCCAGGTGCAATAGAACTACACCTCTAAGAGCCATTTACACCAAGCCCATAGATGATCTGAGCCCTCCAGGGCAAGCACAGTCAGTGCCCAGCTGGTGGTGTACAAATGAAAATGGTTTCTCATTGACTGCTGCTTTAAAAAAATGCTAGTAGCTGTGGGCATTACACAGGGCAAATTCACCTGCAGTTATGTTGTACAGCTGCTTGGAATTTCTGAAAAGCTTTGCTACATTTTGGGAAAAAAGCAGCAGCTGCTGGTGGGAGTCTCCAGAAGGCAATCCTGAAGCACACAGCTCATGAAAATAATCAACAGTTCCCAGCCTGCAAGAACATGAGAGTCATTCTGCAGAAATCTGTCTGCTCCCAGATAAACTGCAACAAAGATTAGAAAATGAGCGAAGAAGCAACTTTTTCTATTTCCAATCCAAAATGAGAGTAAGTCAGAAGAGAGAGGGGGAATGTGCAGGCAGTGAGAGCGAGCAGGAAGAGTGATGCAGCCACCCTGCACAGGAGTGACGGCACACCAGGTCACCCAGGGCCACCTGTCCTGTACTCATTTCCCAATTGGAAGCAGGCAGCAGCCAATGGTTGCCCCATGCTAGTTTCCCATTGCCTCTCCTTCTGAAGGGCTCCTGCTGACCTTGGCTCCTGTACCAAGTGTCTCCACTCGGGAGGGAGCACAAATGTAAATGATTCACCACGGCAGTGATGTGAGCCCTCAGTACTGCTAAGCAACCACGGCGCTCCTAATGAGCAGAAGCACTCTGGGTAGTCAGGGTTTTAGCACTGAGGGGCTCAGCCAAGTCTGCCAAAGGTTGAGGAAGAAGGGCTCTGCACAATGCCACGGGATATTAATAGCCTGGGACAAAGATAGACTGACCCACACATGCACTGTCTGCATGGCAGAACCGAACAAGGCCAGATATGTATAGCATACACACATGGAGAGGGGTCCTGTGGGGTGCCTGCTGAGTCACACTGCGCTGGCTGTGGGGAAACGAAAGAACAAAATCAGAGGAATGCTCTTCATTAGGTTGCAGGGAGACAGTTGTCACACCTACTTTTTTGAGAGGTTCTCAGGGGCTGCGTAGAGATGGCAGAACCCCTGACATGCACACACCTGAAAACCGGATCCCTCACTCCAGCACAATCAGGTCACATTGGCCAAGAAATTAAAATAAGGAGAGGAGGATCACAGCAATGGCATTGGTACAGAGCAGGTGGCAGGCCCTGGAGCTCATCTGCTTGCATCAGGGCCAGCTGTGATGCTCAGGGAGCAAGGAGGAGCCTGGAATATGTGTTGGATCTATAGAGAACAACTTCCAAAGGTCTTTATTCTGTAAAGAGCTGGGAAAAAAAGAGCTGCCCCATACCCTAAACAAGCTGATCTCCTTCCTGTAATGTGACCCTGGCTATGGCTGGCAGAGCTGCTTTAGCTGTACAGCCAAGGAAACAGCACATTCCCTCCACGATCCTAGATGGTCTATTTTGTCTACCGCTGGGCTGCATGTGACTAGCAGGTAGCCTTGCAATGGGATGCAGGAAGACTGGATGTGGCCCAGTCCTGGCTGCTCTGCCACCATTATAGGGCAGTGCCAGGTGACTCAGCTGCTCTTTCCCAAACCTCTGAACCCAGGACAAGATCTAAGTCACCCACAGGTCACTAGTAGCCCTAGGTATCGATATGCACCATAGGCTGCTGCAGCAGCATGGCTAGAAAACATGCAAAGGATCATAGGGAAATGCTAGAAGGGACCGAAGGAAATTTCTGGTCCACAGTCCTACTGAAAGCATAGTTTGGATGTTGTGTTGAGGGACATCATTTAGTGGGAGCTATTGGTGACAGGGGAATGGTTGGACTGGATGATCTTTTAGGTCTTTTCCAACCTTGGTGATTCTATGATCAGAAGAACAACCTGATGAGCTGCTTCTCAGTGATTACTGAAAGGTCCTGCAACTGTGTCCCAAGTATAAATGCAAGCAGCTCTGTGAAGGACTTGGGGATGTTGGCTGATTAGAAAGTTGATGCAAGCCAGCAGTGTGTACTTGCAGCCCAGAAATCCAACCATACCCTGGGCTGCATCCCTGGCCAGTGGGGAGAGGGAGGTGATTGTCCCCTTCTACTCTGCCCTTGTGAGATTCCATCTCATGTGCTGCATCCAGGCTTGGGGACTTTGGTACAAGAAAGATGCAGAGCTGTTAGAAAAGGCCCAGAAGAGGACATTAAGATGATCAGAGGGCTGAAGCATCTTTCCTGTGAAGAAAGGCTGAGGGAATTGGGCTTGTTTAGCTTGGAGAATGCTTATTGCAGCCTTCCAGTACTTAAAAGGAGCTCATAAACGTGAGGAAAATCAACTTTTTATGCAGGTAGATAGTGATAGGACAAGGGAGAATGGCTCTAAACTAAAAGACAGGAGATTTAGATGGAAGTGTTCAAGGCTAGTTTGGATGGGGCCCTGGCAGCCTGAGTTGGCGGGTGGCAACCACCCCATGGCAGGGGACTGAAAGTGGATGAGCTTTTTCTGTGGTTCTATTGTGATCTGTCTTGCCTCTTGAGTTGATGCCCTTCAGCTGGGTTTGCAGTCTGCTTGGGAGAACAGAAAACTGCTTCAGCTCTAACAAGGACAAATGATGAGGCACATTCACCACGAGCAACATCTCCACTCTCACAGGAAAGCCATCCTAGCCCTGGAAGCTATCCCATGTATGTGAGCAATGCATGAAAGCTACTTGGAAACTGAGTTTTCAACTCTACATTCCTTTGCAAAAGGAGTTTATCTTTAAGTGGCACCTCTACAGCTGTGCCAAACAAAAGTAAAGGCCTCTGAGGGAACACAGCCATCACTTCCTCCCTGAGCTGAGCAAAACCACTAACAGCACCTATTAGAGGAGGTTTGATTCATCCTTCTGGGATGGACGTTCCTCTACCAGCACCAGCACAGGGCTCCCAACACCACCGCATGCCCTGAGGTCAGCAAGGAAAGAGGAGAAGAGGATGAGCTGGAGTGCTGCTGGTACACAAACCTGGCCCTGCTCGTGCCAGCCCAGCGATGAGCAAATGAGGGCAGTAGAGTAAAACTGTCATGGCCCCTCCCAGGAAATGCACACGGTGCCAGCATCACGCTGCCCAAATTCAGCAGATCAAATGTGAAGGTCTGAGCTGCACCCTCCAGCCACCCAGCAGCATTACCCAGTCTCTGACCACCCCAAGCCTCTTGGTATTCAACACCACTACATCTGACAGGCACACTCTAGAAGAGAAATGAGACCAGTGCCTGTGCTTTGTTGCCTAAAACAAAGCTGGGTTTGAGCAGTACATGCTCTAAAAATGTCTAAAATTAAATCACGCTTTTCTCCTCTTTTATTTTTTTAAGCGTGGATAACCTCTTTTCTTCTCTCCTCAAAGCCTGCACAGAAATAGCCTCACAGCTGTCAATACCTCTCAACCCACAATCGTGCACATGCCATCCCCACAGCCCCTCCTCACTGCCTCAAACCACGAGCTGTGTCCTCAGCCCCCCCGTGCCTTCAGTGCCCGCAGCCAGGACTCCATCAGCCACGCTGGGATTTGCTGCCCAGGCAGTACTCGCTGGTTTCTATCTTCCAGAGACATAATGCATTTGATCTCTGGTTTTCGCCTAAAATGAAGTCACAGAAGATTGCAGATCAGTGCCCACAGACAACCAGATTTCATCAGGGTGGTCTCTGCCCTGGTGATGCTGTCTGCTTATTAAAGACACTGTTACCGAGAAACCCCAGTGGGCAGACTCCCATCTCCGCCGCCACGACCTGCCAGCTAGCTTAACAACAAGGAAACACAGCTACCTGCTTCCAACAACAAGCACCGCTTTATTTCTTTACCTCCAATGGCCCCCGCAATGAAATCCATCCGGGCTGAGTCTGCTGCCTCAATGACCCCAATAAGCGTTAGGGAGGCGGAAGAAGGAAGGATGCCGGCTCCGCTTTACTGGAGCCCCGCGGGTCCTTCGGAGCCAGCGTGATCTGCAACATGAATCACCTTCCTGTCTTCTCCTGCCTCAAGGGATTGTGAGCCTCGTGGATACTTGATGAATTTGTACACTGGAGGCAGTAACAGGGAGGCTGGAGCTGTTCCAAGAACACGGTGAATAAGTAATCCCCCGGAGCCCTGCAGCGCTGCGCCAGGGCCCTTCTGCCTGGAAAATCACAAGGGGTGGTGCTTGCGGGGTAAGGCTGCCTGTGAAAGGGCCATTTCCCGCAGCTCTCAATAACAGCAGCAGTCAGCCTTGCACCTGCTCTGCACCGCGGAGAAGCGGCACGGTGGCTGCGTTTGCAGTGCGTGCCCCATCCGTGCCTGCCCTCCCTCCGGACAGGGCAGATTCCCTTCTCACCAAGAAATCCCTCCCCAAGGCATTTCCCTTGGCTTTCCTACCCACACAACAGATCCTGAAGCCCGACCCACATCCCCATAAATAATTACCTGCTCGTCGTTTGCGCGCGCATCCAGCAATAAGTGCAAGCACACGGGAAGCTTCCTTGTCAGACCAAAGGGCAGTTTTCCCATCCCCTGGAGGAGCTCTGCTGCTTCACATCTTGCTCAGCCTCCCGACCTATTTCCAGAGTCAGCTCATCAGCATGGAGCTGTCTATCACTGCTGCCCTCACCCTGGTGCTCTGACTGCAGGGGATTTTGCTAGGGGACTGGTCCAGAGCCATTTATTATTATTTCAGTAGAAGACAGCGATCAGAGGAAGGAAAAAAAAAAAAAGACCTGCTGGTCGAGGGGAACCAGCCATGACAATGCCACATTGCCTACTTCTATTTTTGCGCAAGAGCCCCGTGCTGGAGGTTATGTTGTGCCCCCAGTTGAACCTAGAAACCAAAGTCCTGATGCAGCGAAGGGTTTGCCAAGCCATGATCTGAATTGTACTTCTCCTGATGAGGTTTCCCCAGGTCAGAGCCAAGGCTTATTGGCAGCAAATAAGAGAAGAAAATTTCGCAGCTGCTGCCCGCTGGGTCGACTCAGAGGAACTGAGGACTTTTGCCCATGGTGCTAAGTCTCCTGCACATTTCACAAGACTCTATTTTTCTCTGAAGTGCACATTTTGGAGGTTTCAGTGATGCGTAACACTGCTTGCTGTGATTGGATTTTCTGGAAACCAAAACGTAAAGAACTTTCTATCAGTTGCCATTCCGTGATTTCTTGCTCATCCCTCACCAAACACATTCTGCATTGGAGAGAACATGTTATTCTACAGTGCAATACCATGCGAGGACAGTAAAAGCTTAAAAACAAAAGTAAAATATTATCTAGTGAGAGGGCAATGTCAGTAACTCCTGACACACACCACGTTACCTCCCTCCTTCCTCCTGGTGACCATACAGGAGTTGTTATGGTTCAGCAGCAGCCTGCACATGCCAAGTGGGGGAAACAGTGCTGTATCCAGTTCTCATACCAGAGAATTATGTCCCTGTGGGCACTCTCCAGCAGTGGGAATGGGACCTGGCACTTCAGTGACATGGGGACAAGGACATGGTCCCTAACAATGGGCAGCCTTGTGGCAGGGACATGTTCAGACTCACCAGGGATCTCAGGAACCCTGCTGAGATGAGGGTGTTTAGTTTTGCTTTTCTGGGAGCTGCTCCCAGGCCAAGTGAAGGAACCAATGGTGTTCCCACGGTGAAAGCATCACCATGTGCACCCCACACTGGACTTTCAGGGACTTTGATGGAGGTGAGGGCAGATGCAAGCACATCCCATACAAGGCTGTATGCCAGCAAGCACAGACAAAGGTGTCATTAAAAGCGAAGGAACTCAAAAGTCTTTCCTCTCATAGCAATCTGTTGAAGAGCAATTTATTCAAAACTGATAAATTTCAAAAGGGATTTGGGAAAAGAAGAGCTCAGAAGATGCTGTTAGATGAAGACAGGGCTGAAAATATAAAGCCATCTGCCTGAAATTATGAAACCAAGTGACAGAAAAGAGAGGAGTAGCTTAGTTTTGCAAAGCATTTGCTGGAAGAAATCCTCCGTTTTCTTCGTAGGAGAACTATGTTCCCACTTCAGTAGGGGAAGTGACAGCAAGGTAACAGGGCCCTACAGATACGGAGCAAAAATAGAGGTGAGTAGGGAGAGCATACAATGTTAAGTAGCATCTCTTGAGGGAGACACAAAAGGAGGAGCATCCTTTTATCCCTCTCCTTCTGCAGGTTGCTCTCAGGACATCAGCAGCCCCACACACCCTGCAAGTGACAGAGAAGCCAGTCCTTTCACCTCTGCAACCGCCCGCAGCCTCACCCAGCCAGACTTGCTGAGAAAACCTTCCTGCCTGTCATAACACGCTGCATTTTCCACTTCCCTTACACTGTGTTATCAAAAACTTAATTCCTCTTCATTTCACAAAATCCTTGACTGAGGAGGTTGTTCAAACAGCCGTATCACAGGGCTGTTTGCAAACTGCAGAAGGGGAAACGTGACAGCAGCAACACTGAGCTGGCAAAGCCAGAGCTGTGACTCGCACATCTTATGGGTGTGAGAGGGGTGGGACCTCCTGGCTCCCTCTGCATTAGAGGTTCTCAAATCAAGTAGTCTCATTGGGCTTGATCTCAGGCACTAATGAAAGAACAATAACATCAAGGTCTCAAACATTCACTGCAGGAATTATACAGCTCAATGAACAAAACCCATGAGAAAACAACTCTGGGAGCTGCATTCCTTCTCAGCAGCTATAAGTGATCAGTGATTTCACCTGTGGAAAATTGAAATAAGGTTGTTATGTTTCTCACCTGTTCCCAAAAGAGGGGAAGATGATGACTGCAGTAGTTTAAGAAACGATGCAGGTTTTCTGTAGGCAAGTCACTCAGTCTCTCAATACCTGATCCTGCCCTTCCCAAGCAGCTGGAGTCACTCAGATGTTTGGCTGCAAAGCATAAATCTGGTAGGAAGAGTGGTAAGCACCAAAACACATGGATGATTTTGGGGTAGTATTAGTGCTCTCTTTGGATCTGTGTCTTTCCTCAGTATATGCATCCCCACAGTGACCTCAGATCTCTGCTCTACACCTGTAAAAAAATCTATGAGATGCTGGATTGTTTTCTTGTTATTGGAACCACCTCATTTGATGTGATTTAACAACCTCAGAACTTCCTGGAAATTCGGAAGAGAACTCAGTTCTAGTGCTATAAACCATTATTATGTAGGAGTTTAGCTGCTAAAGTCGCATGGGAAAGATTATTACAAAGATGCTTAACTGCCAAAACTGGCATCAGTGTGTTCAGAAAAAAAGAACATTCCCTCAGTAACAGCATTATTATGAGCTTACGTTAAGAGGGGATACATACAAAAGAAAGTAAGAAGATTTTTATCTCACAGGAGAAGAGGTGAAAAACTAATTAATGCGTTCAGGCCTTATCTCTGAATATCACACAAGCTCACGACCCCGCTTATCACTCTTTATTTTTGCCTGGCTTGAGTTCAGGAGCTGTACGAGTGCCTATCTCACAGAGAGCCTGGGAAGTTTCCACAAAGGCACCTTAGTCACGCTGCTCAGCCTGTTCTTTCGGTTTCTAAGAACATGGTGTCTTTTAGTATGACTAATGCAGTAACAAACATATTCCACATGGCAGCTGGGAGGCTGGCAGGAAACTAACCTGAAGACAGGGCAAGATAACTCTGTCCATACACCTTAATGCCGTTGCCTTGCCCCATCATTTTGGGTTTTTCTCTTCACTCACTACTGATTGGTACAGCACACAGTGCATCTGCACAGCCAGCTGACTTAGCACGTTGCTGCTGCTGGAGCCCGGGTCTCCCTGTAGTTGACTTTGCATGTGGATACAAAACGTGCCAGAGGATTTCAAGTACACAATGTTGAAAGTGTATTTGTATAGCTGCTGGCAGGGGAAAACCATTTGCTCAGAGGAGTGTTCCTGTAAGAACAGGGTGCTTAAAAACAAAGGCAGGAGATGGGCAGAAGAGGTTCTCCTGCTAGCTCTGCCCTTTCTACATCAGAAATCAAGGTCAAATCAGTTTTACCACTTTCCTTATCTATGAAACGGGCACAACTGCACGCTCTTACTTCACTGAAACAGCTAGAGGTTACATTGTTTATAAATCCAGATCGGAAAACGCTATAAAATATCAACTACAGAGTTCTATCTTCCTTTTCTGGGTGACTTCACAACAGACTTTGCTTTTGCTCTTTGTCACCAGTCACACCTGTACTTGCTGAGCATCTGGCTAATACACACCGAGGGGCAGAGATGGGTACAGCTGCTCGTGCAAGTAACTGGATGTGATGCACACCCTCTTATCTCAGTGCAACTCTTTGCCTTGTCTGACGTCTTAAACCCTACTTCCAAACACACTGGGTCTGCTGCAGCCCCATGTTCTGTATCACTGACTGCATGCAGATACAAATTGTTCCTTTTCTGGAAGAGGCTCAGGTCAGTTTCTCCTGCCAGGCCCAGCTCTACTCTTGGGGCAGAGGGGCCTCATGTTCACGGATCATGACCAGGAGGTTTTGGGGGATCATCAAGTCCCATCAGAGGGTCTGTCAGCAGAGCAGCTGCTACAGCAGTACATGACTCATGTCCAAATGGATCAGACACAGCCAATGCTTTTAAATACCTGTCTTATCGAGGGATTTCATAAGGATGAGAAGTTTCAACACTTGATATACAGTACCTTTGAAGCCTGGGTGACAATAACATCAGAGAATATCCTAAAGGCACCCAAGGTCATAAAGTTAATGGATAATAAAGTTTAGTCCACAACAAATAATGCCATAGCTACTCTCTCCACAGACAGCAGCTTCCCACCACTGTACTGGTTTACTGTTGTTGCTTTAAATGGGCAGTCACTCCATGAAGTACTGGCTGATCTTCAATACTACTTGTACAATTGCTGGAAAATGAGAAACTTTCCTTGCAAGCTAGTGCAGATGCAACATTCATGCAGCTCTGAGTATCCATGATCTAAATGCCACCAGCTTCACAGCATGAGCAGGGCCCAGGAGTCTTTGAAGAGTGATTGAGGGAGACACAGCAACTAATTGATTCCAAAATCACAAGCAGAAAGATTCTGGAACATCTCTGCCAACAGTACATACTCCATCACACACTATTAATACCAGAACTTGTATATAAATTCATTGTAACTCTGCATTTCTGTGCCTTTCCTAGCTGCGCTGATGCTTCTTTGTACTCCTCCTGTTTCTCTTCCTGCCTCTCCCCTCCCACTTCCCATTTCCAGGTGGCCTTGGTGCTTACCTTCTCTCAGATCTCCTGGTGTGCCATCAAGGGTAGAACAAAGCTGGAAGTGACACTTTCAAAGCATTCCAAAGGGGAATGTCCTTTCCTCCCTTGTCCTCCAACATCTGCAGTAAAGGCTCTTTCACCTGCACGGCCACAGCTCAGACCTAAAAGGCAATAGGACAAAGGGAACAGAACTTTATAAGGACACATTTTTTTCTCTCAGACATGGCAGTGCTGTTGCTGTGTGAGCTGGTAGGCCCTCTCTTTGATGAGCTCACATCCCATTGTCCAATGGGGATGCCAAACTCCTCTCAAACCAGAAGTCCTTCCTCACTCCAGCTCTCCAGGGAACTGTGTTTGATGCTGCCTCAGCACTTTGAAAAGAAAGGCAGTCACAGCTGGGCCAGATCTATGGAGCCTGAAGGGCACCAGAGCTCACAGCTGACCTCTGACTCAGGCTGAGAGCAAGAGGCATCATGAAGATGCATGATCTGTCACAGCTTTTAAGCTGTCTAGAACAGTAGGAATGGAGAACCATTAAATCTGGCTTTCCTTGAGTATCAGGTTAGCTCTTCTCTCCAAAAGTGTATCTTTGGTCCACACATAAGGCCCTGGCTCAATAGGTAAAACATCTGGCCTAATAGCTCCAATTGTGAGAACTCTATGGCTCCCTTCCCTCTATCACAAAGGTCCTACAGAGGTGACACACAAGTGTAAGCCCCCCTATTCACTCACCACCATTGTCCTCCCCACACTGAAGCTCAATACACTCCTCTTTATTGATACAGCTTTGCCTCACAAGGGTAACTCAGATGGAAAACATCCAAAAAAGAAAAAATGAACAAAAGGGAAAACAATCTAAGTTCATTCCTTGCTGAACCAACCCTTGAGGTCTCAGGCTTCCTATCAATGAGCCCTCGATGTCCTCTGTTCCAATTCATCAAGTGCTCAGTATTCCCCTTGCCCTGCAATTTGATTTCAGGCCTGCTGGAGTGGGGTTCAATGGCTTCAAATGGAGCTCATTACGAATAGCTTGAACATGAAGGGACAAGACAGCCCTCTGCAGCCTGGGAGGGGCTGCACAAATGCCAGCGAGGAAACCAAGAAGCCCAGGGATCCTGAAAAACTGGAAAAACAATCTGAAAAAAGCAGCTTAGCACAGACAGCTAGGAACTGTGCAAATGGGAAAGGAAGGGAAGGGAAGGGAAGGGAAGGGAAGGGAAGGGAAGGGAAGGGAAGGGAAGGGAAGGGAAGGGAAGGGAAGGGAAGGGAAGGGAAGGGAAGGGAAGGGAAGGGAAGGGAAGGGAAGGGAAGGGAAGGGAAGGGAAGGGAAGGGAAGGGAAGGGAAGGGAAGGGAAGGGAAGGGAAGGGAAGGGAAGGGAAGGGAAGGGAAGGGAAGGGAAGGGAAGGGAAGGGAAGGGAAGGGAAGGGAAGGGAAGGGAAGGGAAGTTCTCATACTCAGATATATGATATATTCAGTGTTGCCTGCAAATACCTAAGGTAATTGCCCATCGGTCACTGAGCAAAGCCTTAGAGAACAGCTCAAGGAACAAAAAGCCAGCAGAAGAGGCTGACAAGAGCCAAAGACTAAGGATTGATAATCAGTAAAATTCAGAGAAGAAAATATGAAGATGTAAACACGTCTCCAGATAACCTAGAAAGCATCTGCAAAGAGAAGGGGTGTAAACGTCTTTCTCTGCCAGCTGTGGCTGAACACTGCAATTACAAAAGACTTCTGGTGGAGAGGGTGATCTCGGCCAGGCAGATCGCCTGGGAGATGAGGGGGTTCGCAAAACAGAGGAAAACCACTTCGGTAAAACCAAGTTTTGCCTTTCCATCCTATCTGCTGATTAACTGCAACGATGACTCAAGAGAGTCTAAATCTAGGACAGGCTCTCTGGACACGATAGCTTCAGCTTCAGCCCTACTTGCCTTTGCTTTTTCGCTCCAGGCTGTGCTGCAAGAAGATGGGAACGCTTTAGGAGCGACAGAGAGAGAGTTGGGGGGGGGGGGGGGTGGTCGGAAAAGGGGGGGTGGGCGGAGCAGAAGGGCTGAGCACGGCTCCTGCCCCTTTTCGCCCCATCCCCGTCCCTCCCTCCTCCCGCAGCCAGTGCCTGCAGACGCTGGGGGGGAGTTGTCCCGCTGCCCGCCCCTCGGGGGCGAGGCCGGGAGCTGGGCCGAGGGCGGGCGGTAGAAAGAGAGGGCGGGGGGAGCAGCGCGCACAGGGCCGGGCCCCGCTGCACGGAGCGGAGGATGGCTTTGGATTTCCTCGCGGGATGCGTCGGCGGTGAGTTGATGGGGGGGGGGGGTGAATTTAAATCGCAAAAAAAAAAAAAAAAAAAAAAATATATATATATATACATATATTCTTTTTTTAAAGGATAGAGGAAAGGAGTTTGGAAGGAGGGAGAAAAAAATATATATATTTGTTTATTTATTTCATCTAAAGCCCCCTCTAAAAGCAGGAGGAGGAAGGGGAAAGCAGTGCAGGGGGCTTCGTGCAGCCCCAGCCCCCACGCGTATTGCGGCGCGGAGCTTTAACGTTCAGGGGAGGAGGGGAACGATGCGCTGCTCGTCTTCCTCTTCCCCGTGTATCGGCTTATGGCCTCCGCTTGTTTTCCTTGGCTATTTTTAGCGGTTAACGCGCGTTCTGGAGCGAACCGTTTATTCTCGCATCGTTCTGATTCTTTGCGTTTGCAAAGAGGTTGTTTTCCCCCACTTTCCTGCTTTGCCGGAGGGACTGTGGGTCGTGGCCTTTGCGTTGTGTTGAGGTGGTGAACTGGCGGCCTTCGTGGTGTCCTTGGGCACCGTGGGCTGCCCCATCCCTCTGGCTGGGCACGGAGCAGCGTGTTCCCCCATGTCCTCTTTCGCTGCTTCCCCCAGAAGACACCTTCTGCAAACGTGGGGTGTGCCCTGTGCTCCTCTGCCACTGGGAGGTGAACGGTTTGGGGTTGCAGAGGTGGGGGACCCCTTGATTTAGGAGGTGCTCGTGTTTGTCAGTGCAGCGTATAACTGACAGGCCTGCACGTAACTTACAGAGAGCCCTCTGATGCTGGTGTAAGGCAAAAGCGGTCCTTCTGCAGGTGCTGCCATCCTGCCTGGAAAGGCTGTGAGCAGAGTGCAGGGAAACCCCTCTCCTTTAGGGTGCCCCAGGCTACCCCTGCTTCCCCAGTGTGAGGCTACACCTCAGAGCGAGGGGACCACTCCACACATCCACACGATGTGATGCTGCTGTAGAACCCAAGCCATGGCCCTTCCTGAGGCACAGAGGCACTCAGTGCTGCTTGGGGACCAAAGTGGGGATCTCCTGCCATGCTGTGCCCCTTAGGAAGGGGGCTGCTGCTCACCAATGCCATCTGCTTTGTTCCAGGTGCTGCCGGAGTGCTGGTGGGACACCCATTTGACACCGTTAAGGTGGGTTGATGGAGTAGTGTTTCTGTCTCTAAGTAGAAAACTAGATTAGTGCTTTTTCCCAAGGAGATGGGGAGATTAACAAACACCCCCAGATGCCGTAGGAGCCTCAGTCTGTGACTGAAAGTTTGGAGCAAGCCTCGCTAGCTGCTCCTTATCGACTGTCAGCCTCCAGCCCTGCAGAAGTGAACATTCTTTGTATGTATGATTCAGCCCTGAAATATGTACAAGTGTTGGCCCAGTCCCAGTTTCATCAGTGCAGTAATATCATTGCATTTGAATCTCTCACTTAATTTCGTTCAGTGCTTGCTCCTCCGTAGCTGTTCACTACTAACTGCTAGGAGAGCCTCTACCTCCATTTTGTCCCTACACTGAAAGCTTTGTGTTGTTTTTGCCCCCGAGATCTGCTACTTACTCCTCAGATGTTAATTTGTTGCATAAGCCCAGGGATGCAAGTGGACAAAAGTCCATAGCATGAAGCTTGTCAGGGGGCTTTTTTCCTTCCTTTAGGTAAAATACATGAATATTTTTATAACTTCTCAGTTTAAAATAGATTCCCTGACTGTTAGCTTTATTCCCTTACACGTACTAAGGAGCAGCTAAGGCCTTCTCAAAGACATGATTTTTGGAGGATGTTAATCTTGCTGGAGGTGCTTCAGCCACAACTCCAGGGGTCCCAGCCCATTTTTCAGACCCAAATGGTGACCTGTGTCACTTTCTGACAAACTTACTTAGGATCCCATGCTGGAAGAATAGAACATGGGACATCGGTGTATTTACCACTGTGTTATACCCATATCACTTGCCTGCAGCATGCCAGCCGTGATAGCTATATTTGGAATACCTCTACATTACTGAATTTAGATATGCAAGGGCTGATAGTATTACAGGGGTCACCACCATATTATGTATTCTAGCCACGTGATTGAAAATCTGTTCAGTATTGAGTCATGGCTAGTGGATTTTAGTCCTTGCCAGCCAAGTGCAAGCTGCTCAAACAGTTAAATGATGTGTGTATCTTTCTAAGAGTATGCTAAACTTGACTGTTAAGTAATCGTGTTGAATTCAATTAAATGTTTTCAAGAATGGTAGCATCCAGACTTGAGCACTTTTTTAATGGTGGTACAGGGACAGCTGTCTCCTCTCTCCCCATCCTGCCAAGTTTTATGTGTTTAACCTAAAGTGAGAGTCACTGCACTGAAGCCAGCAAAGCCGTGAGAATCCTGTGCTCGTACTGAAGTTCAGCACTGGGGAAGTGGGGAAGATGTTTTTAATGTGAAACAACTCGTGCATGAAACTAAACACTTAAGTGCTGGCAAATCTGGGGCTCTCATGCTAGTTCTGGCAGATGGATTAATGCAAAAAAGATGCACTAGCTTTAGAAAAAGCATCTTGCTGTACAGCAGAGTGGAGCACTTTTGTTTCCAGATGATTTAAAGCATTTTATAAAATCCAGCATGGGACGTGGCTTTCATACCACCAGAAGGGATGATGTTCATCCACCCTTTGTTGAAGGGCAGTAGTAATGTTTTGTCCTTAGCTGGCATAGTCACCACTGTACGTGGGGAAAACTACTGCTATAACCACTTAAGAAAGAAAGAAAAGTGTAATGTGATGTGTACCCATGTATGTTAAAGATAATTCTTCTCACATTTCTGTGGTTGGCCATCACTTTAGACCTTAACAATAACTGAACAGTGGGGAAGCTGCTTAGATAAGCCAGAATTTTATTTCCACCTTGCCTTTTAAGCTTTATATTTATTTCTTTTTAAACCAGTGCTCATGCTTCACAAGGGGGAGGGGGCTGGTGGGACATGCAGGGAGCCAGGCTGAGAAACCCCCTCCGAGCTGATCCCAGAGCTGGCACACTCCTTAGCCCTGGTTTGTTGATGTAATGTGTAAAATTGCTTTTTTGCTTTTAACTGCCTTTACTTTCTGAGCTAGGGGCTGTCTTCATTAACAGCAAAAGTGTTACTTTGTTGTAGATGAGAGATAAGCCTCATCACGGGAGAGTTACCTAGTAAGTATAGCCCAGGTGAACACTTCTGTTTCTCTCAGTCTTAATTTATTCCAAAATGTAATAGTTCAAATAAAGATCTAAAAGACTTATGAAGCTTTTATCCTTTTTGGTTTTAAACTGATATGTCCCTCTTCTACAACTGTGACGTGGGAGCGGGGTTGAAATATCTGGTCAGTGATTTATAAATGTAAAGCCTTATTCTGAACCTTCTTTCTGGTATGCATTTCTCAAACTATGTGCACACACAGTGGCTGTAAGACAGAACCTCAGGTCTCACCCACAACATAACCTTAGAGGACACTGATTGCTCAAAGGTCTCTAAATCACTTATTTCACACACTGTTAACTGTTTGGAGTGCTGGAAGGCTTGCTGCTTTGTTTTCCTTAGCTTAGTGTAAGTCTTTAACAGTGTGTCACAGCTTGTCACTGTGACAGTTGCCTTATTAACAGCAGCTTCACATAAGAAGGAAGCAAAATGAAAAGGATATGATGATTGTTGGTCAGTGAGTAATTTAACAGCTGAACTCTGTAAACGATTCATCCTGCCCATAGGTGTACATGCTAAATTAGAACTTGTTGACTATAATGTTAATACCCACGAAAGAAAGCTTAGTGTACATTATTGCCTCACCTAACAGTTTGCTGCTGCAGTTACTGCCATCTGATCTCAAAGCTAAAAGCTGCTTCTCATTCTTAGTCATGATGCGTCAGTGCTTTTGGCTTTCTGAATGTTTTGTCCTACAGCACTTAATTAGTCAATATTACATAAATTGTGTAGTTAAAAGTAGTAGAAGCTCTAAAGCTCTATGCTGCTAGGAAATTAATCAATACTGCGTACAGAGGTTTATTCTAACTTGCTAAAGGTACTTGTATGGAAAAGTAAAAAGGCTGCTAAGCTGTAATTCTCCCAAAGCTTCCATTTGGAAGTCTTCTAACCTCCCAGCTGAGGTTTGAAATAATAGCAATAGAACGATAAATGGAGCCAGACCAACAGCTCGTTGCTATGTATGGCTTATGGGACAGCTTCTTGAGCAGCTTTAACAAACTCAGCTACTTCAACCCCCCAACCTGACTCTGAACAACAAAGGATTTATTTGTTTTGAATCCTGCTCTAAGCCTGCTCTGAACTTTAAGACGTTGTAAAACCCCGTTCCCCCTTTGAAGAAGTTGTCTCAGTCTCCGAGCATGGCTTAGCGTACACTAAACATTAAAAAGGCACTAAAAACTACAGCTTCGTTTTACAAAGCATGAAATGGCATGTAATATCAAAAACACTGAACTATTCCTTTCTTCCCTTGAAGAAAGCTAACCTAATATGGGCTTCTAAGAAACCATGTCCCTAAATTGGTTCTAGAACCGTGTAAGCCTAGGGGCCTTCTATTCTGCTGGTAGTGGTGTTACTTTGGGGAAACAGGAATAAAAAGACTGAAGTCAGGAATTTCTCACACCTAATAATCCTTTCTTTTGTTCAAAATAAGTCTTGAATTTTTTTTTACTGCAGTTCTCTGCAGCAGTAAATGGTTGATAAGTATCCCCTCTGAGGAATACTGCAGTCCTCCATGCTGAGATCAAAGGCAAGATGTCTAACTTCACCACTCCAGTCAAACCAATTACTGAGTTTCTGCAGTGTTGGGTTTTGCATGAACTATGCAGCTCTGAGGCTTCCTGTTTCAGTGAGCCAGAGGCAAACTGGCAGGGAAACCTGAACCAGGCTTTCCCATCAAAGGTTAAAAACCACCTCAAAAATGCATCGATCTCATAATGTCACCACTCCCAGCGACATCAGCTGTTGTGTGGAACACACCATGTCCGTTTTATAAAAGCTAATTACTAACATGATGCAGCCACACTCTCACAAGTGGTTTGCTTTCAGCAGACTAAGATTTAAAAGGCTTTGTGACGACTTATTCCTTTCCTTATCTAAACGTAAGCTTTTTTAAGACACTTCCCCTCTAAACTCTGACAAAATCCCCTCTCAGTGAAAGGCCCCAAGCCTGGTAGCCAGAAACAGTACCTATAGCATTGCTTAAAAGCTCCCAACCTTCTGTTATCTTCCCTATTTCACGCTGGGCTTGTAAATATCTTTTTATAAAATGCTGTTGGGTTTGTACAGCTATTCCTTAGCATGCACAGAACTATTCCTGGCAGTGAAAGGAAGCCCTTGTTGTGTAGTCAGGTCAGGAAACCTTCTAGCTGAAATTCTAGGTAACAGTATACCCCGTTGTACTTCCACACCCTTTTTCTAACTTCCAAAATAAGTCAGTAATCTTCCTCCCTTCATTTTTTTTTCCACTCTCCAAAATATTTCCAAACACTCAAGATAATGTTTATAAATGATCATTCTAATGTCCAGTCTGTGCTTGTGCATATATATTTCATAGCAATTCTCAATGTATGTAGAAGACATTAGTTTACCAGTTATGCTGCTCTTGGCGTACACAACATTATCTCATACCACTTTTTGTAGGTTCGTCTACAAGTTCAAAATGTAGAGAAACCTCTCTACCGTGGGACCTTCCATTGCTTTCAGTCCATCATAAAGCAAGAATCTGTAAGTACAAACCTAATGCTTTCTGATTCTGTATCTTCATATATTTTGTATGAGAAGGGTGGGAAAGATGGTCAAAAAAACCCTACAGATACCATAGATCAAGAGAAAAGCATACTCCAAATCTCACATGGCCACAGATACCATTAGTCCTGGCATCTAGTATTTTGCTCTGGGGTTTTCAGGCTTGGTTACTTACGTTCAGAAGTTTGCTGGAGGTTTCCTGAAGGACATCATTAAGTTTGGAAGCTGAAATGACAGAGTCCACTTTTTTAAGCAACTATTAACTTGAATAGATGACTTTCTGAGAGTCCAAACAATGAGAGAATAAATTGATGGTTTTTCTTTTTGCCTGCTGCAGCTTAAAGACCATAACTAGAAGGATGAAAGCATGGCATTAGGGCTTTTACTTAAAAATATACCTATAATGCTTACCAGGAAATTTTTATCTTCATGGACCGAGAGATTATTTTCGGAATGTACTCAAGTATGCATTTGCACTGCTGAAAATGTTTAGATGCTTGCATCCCACGCAGCAGTAGCATTATTATTATCACAGAGCAAGATTAAACTGATCTTCTGTCCACAGCGAGGAAGTTAGAGCATGAGTGAGCACCAGAAAGGACGTGTTCTGCACGGTTTCATGATTCACACTAGTGCTAAAAAGAAGGTTTTTTTCTTCCTTCTTCCACCAGGCTTTTGGACTCTATAAAGGCATTGGGTCACCAATGATGGGACTTACCTTCATTAATGCAGTCGTGTTCGGCGTGCAGGGAAACACGCTGCGTGCCCTCGGCAAGGACACTCCTCTGAACCAGTTCCTTGCAGGCTCAGCAGCTGGAGCCATTCAGTGCATCATCTGCTGCCCCATGGAGCTGGCCAAGACAAGGATGCAGCTTCAGGGAACTGGTGAATACAAACAAAAAACAAAGAACTACAAAAATTCTCTGGATTGTTTGATCAAAATCTACCGAAAGGAAGGGCTGAGGGGCATCAACAGAGGCATGGTCTCTACAGTCATAAGAGAGACTCCGAGCTTCGGCTTTTACTTCCTGACCTATGACTGCATGACCAGATACTTGGGCTGTGAAGCTGAAGACAGTTACGTCATTCCCAAACTGCTGTTTTCCGGGGGGATGTCAGGGATCGTGTCCTGGCTCTCCACGTACCCCGTGGATGTGATCAAGTCCCGGCTGCAGGCAGACGGTGTCGGAGGCGTAACGCAGTACAAGGGCATCCTGGACTGCGTGAGGAAGAGCTACCACGAGGAAGGCTGGAGGGTGTTCACGAGAGGCCTCACTTCTACGCTTCTCCGGGCTTTTCCTGTCAACGCAGCTACTTTTGCTACTGTCACTGTGTTCCTCATGTACATGAGGTCAGAAAATGATCTCGGTGAATGTGACCCAGGCCCGGTAATCCAGCAGCCTTCTAGTCTGTGAGTAACCTTGACCTGAAGCCCAGCTGTCTTCTGAGTGTACGCAGCTGATCCGCACAAGTGGTGTCAGTGTATGCTACCTGTATAAAGAACTCCTAAATGCATCAAATTAGGATGTCATCTCATGACTTGTGTAAATAGCACATGACTTTATAAAGTCTTCATAACCAATAGTATCCAAGTAAGATGGGGACCTGCCTTTAGGAAGCACTGTACTGCTGGGACTCCAGAAGAGGATCTGGAGAATATCAGAGTACCAGAAATCAGGTTTGAACCCGTGTTCTGAATGACTGAGTGGAACTGAATGCAGAAGTGTGTTCAGAAAAAAATTGCTCCTTGTACTTAGCAGGAGCACATACAGTCCTCCAAGGTGAAGTAGGGGGAGGGGAGAGGAACATAACTGCTGGAAGCATTTTGCAGGTAGCCCTGAACTGTTTAAGACGTGGACTAACGTTCAGCTAGCCCCGTGTTTTACTTTTCCTCTGCTTGTTAAGTGTCTGTGGTTTTAGTAGCATCGTTGTTCATGCTCGTTTGCTAAAAGAAATGATTTGTTTCCAAGCTACTCCCTTACCTTTCAGATTAGAATAAATATTCCAAGCACAAAGTTACCACCTGCACTTGTATTTACTTCTTCCTTTACATTTCAAGGCTACTAAGGATTAAGGGAAAGTCAAAGCTAGCAAGACTGATGCTGTCTGCCTTCACCTCTACTTTTTGTTTGGTGGTGCACAGTGCGTGTGGTTCCACACCACCTAAACGTTATTCTCTGAGTTAATGCAACTTTGTGTCACTTCTCCAATGGTGCAGCATAGCATCCAGTGATGTACAGAAGTCCTACCTGTGTTATTGCACAAAACGTTAGTGGGTGTAGTGTTAGCTTAGCAGCTCGAAGTACCGTGGAAATATGCACATCTTTAGATCTGGAACTTTTATACCTCCCCAGAAAAGAAGGGGTGGAAGTGTAACGGTTTGTGTTGAATGCACTCGCAGTGTGAATTGAAACAATACTGATTTTGATGTATTTAGTTACAGTGCTACTGAAAAGACTAAAAAGGGTTTTGGAGAATTTTCTTGCTATATGAATCTGCTGTGTTCTATTATTATTTTTTAGCAGCCTGTTCAAGAGGAATTGCTTTAGCCAGAGCTTTAAAATGCAATTTAACATTTGGAGTAAGAACTACACATACTGGGCACAAACAGCCGGGAGAGAGAAAGGAGTGCATGCTCGCTGGGGAATGTTCAAAACATATCAAGCTACTTTGGTAAATCTGTTACATTTTCAGTTGGGACAAGTGCAATATGTGTTTAATTTATATGGATTTTTCTAAAGAAACCTTATTTCATAGCATTTTGCACTGTAACAACATATGCTGGAGAAACCTGTAAAACTGGTATGTGTTTTTATACCTTGAAGGTATGTTGGATGTTTTAGTGCCTACTTGCACTGAGATTCAAATTGAATGTTAAATCTGTCTACTAAGCTGCACATGCACAACTCACAGCAAAGACCATTTACACCTTTGTACAGTAGTCTGTAATTATTGTATATAAAACTGAGGGAATAAATTTTTTTAAAGATACTGATTTCTGTGTCTTTCTCATGTTTTGCTCTAATACTTCCTTGTTCTAAATTTAGCCTGCAAAAGGGAGGGCTTTCTGGCTTTTGCCTGAAGAAACGTGCTCTCCATCTGCCTTCCATACACCATGAGGAAGGAAAGCACCTTGCTGCAGCGTGAAGTACATCAGCTGGATGAAGCAAGAAGGGAAGCTGTCTGGCCTTGCTTCTTCATGATCTTTTCGGCAAGTACCTCACTTGAAGACATTTTAGCTACCAAGAGAACAGTCCTGCAATGGAGCAGGGGGGATGTTTGGACCCTTCATAATCTGCATTTATTCAGTCTAAGCAGAGCTCTCTCAACAGGAACTACAGCTTTGAACTAGGGCCCAGAAATAAAAGACTTGGAATAAACAGCATCCTTGGAATCACCAAGGTTAGAAAAGACCTGATGGTCATCCTCCAACCATCCACCTATCACCAGTGCTTCTCCACTAGACTATGTTGTATTAAGATACAACATTACAGCCACAAACTGAAGCACGGGAAGTTCTGCACAAATGTGCATGGGAACTTCTTCACAGTGATGGAAAGAGAGCACTGGCACAGGCTGCACAGAGAGGTGGTGGAGTCTCCTTCTCTGGAGACGTTCAAGACCCGCCTGGACGCCTATCTGTGCAACCAGGGCTAGGGAGCTGCTTCGCAGGGGGTTGGACTCAATGCTCTGGAGGTCCCTTCCAACTCCTACAATTCTGTGAGCATCTAAGTACTTCTTGAGCGCATAATTTTCCCTAATACCCTAATACCCAACCTGATAGACTGCCTGTAGAAGAAATTATTCAATCAAGAAGTCCACACATCGTTTTACCCAGTATTTGCTAAAACATTCTGTCCAGAAATTAATTCGTAGGGAACTTGAAGGAAATAATCAGAGGGACTAATAGTTACTGACACTGCACGATGAACAAGTTCAAGGGTAAAACCCAGCTTTCAACCTTTCTGACGTCAGCTGCTAGAAATCCTTGCCACTTCAAACATTTAAATAAGCTACAAATTGCCTCAGACTTTCTAAACGTGGTTCAGCTCCTTCATACCAGATTTTTGCAGTCAGCCCATACAGCCAAGCGAGAAGAGTATTCTGCTCATTCCAACTAGCATTACAGGCACTGGATGGGAGAAGCTCCTGACAGCAGGAGGGAACAGGAAGGTAAAGCTCACCGAGAGCAAAACTCAGCTACCATTAAGTCCCTGTATCTCTCAGATGACCCACCCCCTTACTGGGTGGCCCATACCAGTGTTATGTTACAGCCACAAACGTGTTTAAATAGACGAGGGGAAAAAAACCACAGGCTTACACAATGTCAGCAATGAAAACAAAGCTCTGACCCGATGTCCCAGGAAAGTTGAGATTACTTTTAGACAAGTTTGAACATGAGAAATTCCTGTGCTACAGAAAACTTTTCGAAGACAAATTACACTGTCCAAAGGTGGACACTGTGGAGTTACAAGTTTTACAGAGGTTATTTAAGCAAATCCTAGGCCACCACAGAGTCAAAGGATTCCCATTTTATTTTTCCCCTTTTTATCCATTAAGCACTCTGCCACATTTTCAGAGAGATGTGTCCTTCTGGGAAATTAAATATATTTGTTATGATGCTAGAAAACAGCTGCTGAGAACAGGTTAATAGCTGCTGTTAACCAGACTTTTCATCCACACTGGAGAACAACTTAAAGCCTATCAGTGTGCCAAATGTTAGATAGCAGTAAGGGCAATTAAATCCCTTCTTATCAGGAAAGTAGCCTCAGAAGATAGGAACTCACAAAGGCAACATGCCATTATCAGGCACTATGATCATGGGGAGAGATGAAGAATCTAACAGACTGTCTGCCTCTGGAGGAAGCCAAACGAACAGGGAAGGCAGTGATTCTTCATGGGCCAAGCTTACTGAAGATGAGCTCTGAAACCACAACTGCTTGTTGCTATGTTCAGGAATTCATATGTACTCACAAGTGGCATGAAAGGAAAGCAGAGGAAAATAGGCAGTCCCTAAAAGTAAGTTCGGCCATAGATGGCCCAACAAACTCTACTGGGAACATACAAACTCACGGGATGTCTGTTCGGACAGCCACCTCCCTGACCTCACACGAATTCATCAAGGTCCTGAGGAGACACAGAGGAAGGTAGAAGGCAGGACCCTCATCCTTCTGCAAGGCCAGCTTCTGCGTGCTGAGAGAAGCAGGCATGTGCTGTCACCTACTGAAGCACCTTCAATGGGGAATTTTCCAAACAGGCTAAGAGTAAATTTCAAGCTTGGTAACTGAAAGGTGCTATGTAAAAATAACACTTACCTTTAATTTTCTGCAGGAAGTTCCACCTGGGTTCCCTGCCTGCTCACCATGGAGTGACTATGCAGCTCCACTGCACACTCAGAACCAGATACACTTCCCACAGCAGTTGAGCACTTTGGTTCACAGCCCATTGCTCTTCAGACTCTTGTTATGAAAGTCTTCTCTTGAAGAAATCCTCCATCTGCAATCCACGTAAGAGGAAAGAACACTAAGAACCAACCCCCCTCCCCAACCAACCAAAAGAACCACACACAACAAAACCATACAGACTTGCCACGTTATTATGCCTTAAAATGCTGTTCTGAAAAAAGAAACTTCTGTATGCCTTCACAACCAACGGGAGTCATTGGATTCATTTAAATCCGCTGGAAGTTCAAAGCACTGGGTACATAACTATGGGATGACAGCTGCAGGTAATAAGTTACACCTCTGCCATGTGAGGACACCTTCAGCTCTGCTAATTCAGTTTTGACAAGGAACAGCAATAACCGATCCCACCCGCTCTGAACTGTGATGTAAGCGATCTTAAGACACTTCAAAGAAGACAAAAGGTGTTCCAAGCAAATTCTGATTACGAACCAATACTTCACGGCCAAAGGCCAAACCTTCTGTTTCGCTGGGTGAGAAGAAATGTGTTGAAATAACTGCAAGATGCCCCTTGTGTAAGGCTGTCACAAACTGCAAGCCAAAATAGCTGTCGGCAATGCTAGTGATGCCTTTGGGAAGCATCCTGCAGCTCTGAAGAACGCATGATTTAAGAACCCATTAAGGCATTCCACAAACACTGTAGGAGTCGTAAAACAGGGCTTCCTACAGGTTTGTTTCACAACCAGTTGCTGATGACTTGTAGCTGAAGCAGATTTGTTAGGACATACCCAGTCCCCAGGCTTTGTTGTGTATGGGATTTCCACTATTTTACAAGGAGTCCAGCTCGTTCCTCCCCAGATCAGCTCTGTGACTGATCCCAAAGTTCACTCGTTACTCACAGACTCCTCTCCCACGCACACGTTCACTGTCGGCCTTCTCCAGACAGAGCACCGCTCCTGTGGTCTCTGCAGCTGCCTTGCAAACCTTAGCAACAGCAGTACACCAAAGGACAGCCAAGCAGCAAGGCCCTAACTGCCCTCAGTGAACCCAACTTAGACTTCTTTGGAGGCCATTGCTGGAGTGAATCACTGCTATTTTACACATCTATCAGATGAACCTAAACAGCCCCTCTCCCAGCTGAAAGCACATTCATTAATATCTTACTAGATTTCCAGACTGCACTTAAAGGTAACCCAATAACCTCGGGTCTATGGATCCTCTTAAGAATATACGATCCATGTCACGCAGCTCTCACAGTTCTAACACACCACTGCCTTGCTGATGCTTTTTACAAATGCACAGAGTCACATTTCTTACTCTCCTGTGTGTGTGGAAAGCTGACTTTGACACTTACTCACAGCCTGGCAAAGCCTACTGCACAACAAAGGGCCCCTACAGACACCATTCAGTGATTCTTCAGTGCACCCTGTCACTCAGCTGTCTGCTGGTACAGGCTGATCATTCACTGCCAGCTCCACCTCTAGGCAAACTATTATTCAACAGTAACTCAACAAACTAAAATAAAGCATCGGTATAGACGCTACTGTCACATCAACTACAGAGAAACCACATTTAAATCTATAGGATTGCATTAACTCAGGTCTGAGGTTCGTTGACCTTTGGCAAAAAGAAAATGGGTAGGAAACCACAGGAGAAATGTCCTTACCAACTGAAGGGTCACCATCTGGCTAGCATTTAAACATCGCTGCAAAGCCTTCTTCACACTACTGGCCTTGTCCAACCTTGATACTAGATGAACTCACACATCAAATGAATACTGAGTCTCACCTCAATAGGAACAAAGCTTTCAAAAGTCTTCATTATTTCTTTACAGCTTTAAGCAGTACAGGAACATTAGCATGGTTACTATAAACCACTGTTTGTCATATATATATATATATGTATTTTGTTTTATATTATATATAATACAAACCAAGCATTGAAGAACTGCACTTTCAAGAACACCGGTCACCATGAGCTGTCCTCGAGTTTATTCATTTTAACTCAGTAGGAAGAGTGCTCAGTTCCAGTCTTCCCAAGGCACGAACTGATGGAACTGATTCTGTGAGCACCTTTGGCCACCAATGACCAAGTGGTAACATCTTTCATAGCCACTTTAAAAGGACTAGCTTTGTTCAAGCATTTTGAAGTCCCAATAATTTCATTATTGCTGTTAAACATCTCTTCTTTTGCTCTCCGCTTACTGTGGAAATGGAAGAAAGGACCTCTATCTGCCTTCAAGATATTATCACTGACAACTTTGGCTGTTAAAATATGTTTCTTTTTTTTATATATACAGAACATCAGACTGTGCTATCTTGATTCAACACTGAACCTCTTGGCCCAGAAAGAAGACAATTAGCGTCAAGGGCAAGCGCAGCCAAGGTTCTTGCAAAGAGGAATAAAGGAGATCTCAGTGTTGTTTGTTAAGAATTCATTCACTTACCATTTCCAATCTGTACCCGGGCTCTCCCTGCTCACTTTTTAAGAACCACTGTATCCGGAACAAATGAGTACCTGCATTCCATTTGCCTTGTATTTAAAACAGAACTACTGCTAGAGGCAGGATACAGACAGCTAAAAAGTCTATTCAATGCTTTTTTAAGAACACCACGTGACAATTATACTGCAGTGCATGACCAACCTCCAGAAGCTGTGCACTGTAAGCATTTATTCAATCCCAGTATGAATGAAATCCAGTTGTTAATGAGGATCTTTCATGCTACTAAATGTTGCTCCTTAGACTCAGAGGTGACAGGACTGCTCATTAACGTGAGGCTCAGGTGAATTTTAAGGAGAGATGCACCATCACACAGGTGAAATATAACTAGGGACAATACAAGCTTCAGTTCCCAGCACAGCTTCAAGTTGAGACTGGACATAACTCAGCTGCAAATACGTGTTTAACCATAAGGAACACACACCATCAATCTGTCCCTTTCCTCAGCAACTCGATGAAACCGGCACCGCTTCAGGACACAGGAAAGCAGAGTTTTGTGCAAGACTAAAATCAAACTACTATTAAAAAACCAAAAACTTAAAGGTTGATTAGAACTAGGCTGAACTCATTTTATTTCCTTCAAAAAAGAACAGACACTAATTTAACTGAATACAGAATTTAACTGTAACTATACAATTTTAAGAACATTATCCTGCTCAATAACTGCTTATATATATACACACACATACTGCCAAAGTTCTAGTACATACCTTCAAATTAAATAGCCTGTCTTTCTTGCTACCCCGAATAACCTCAGACTAGAGGCACAGAGTTCAGATTAACTGAGGTAAAGACGGCAACTCTTCTGCTTTTCAGTGAAGTTTTCTGTTATCAGTGTTTTATCCCAATCCAGCAAACTCGGTCTCAAAAGCAGAGCTTAACTGTGTTAGCCACGTTTCCCCTTCTAAGAAACAAATTCAGAAACAGATTAACAGATTTCAGTATAAAATACATGTCACAGCCCTCTGAAAAATAATGCTCATCCATTTCCGTGCACTCGTGTTTATTAGTCTGTCACATTTTTACTGTTATTATCCGCAAATTTCTTATTCTGAACACTTGAACCAATGAGCAGTAACCACTTTTATCCAGACCTTCCCAAATCCATGAAGTTCTCTGAGAACTATGAGTTCCTGTTCTAAAGAAAAAGGCGTCCGAGGAGGTTCCAAGAAATACTCAGTCAGACAAGACAGACAAAACACGATGACAGCTTTCTCATTTCTGCTGCAGCCAAACCCTGCTCTTACGTCCTCCTGCACTGAACCCTGACTAAGCACAGTGCCCATTTAGCTGTTTACCACACTGTGTCACCCACTTGCCTTTCACGTATGCCCAAATCTCACTTCACTGCCGAGTCCCCAAATCCACCGTTCCAGAGAATGGAAGTGTAGGTCACTCAAAAAACAGAATCACAGTCACCGATGCTATTTACGTACACCGTCTGATGTGGCATTATCGAATTTCATCACAAATCATTGTAATTGAATGCAAAGTAAGGAAACTCGAGTTTATTTAGATTCCAATTTCGGGGAGATCGAGAGGAACTAGGATTGCTCTGGACAGAAGAAAACAGACTGTGCTTACAGATCATTTTCTGCCATATTCTTTCTTTAGGACGACTGTTTTATTGTTGCCCTTTCTATTACATGGGATGTACATATTATCAGGTGTTAATAAAAGGTCAGTGCCTGTACAATACATTCTACAACTGAGCACCACTTTCCGTAACTGAACAGGCAAAGAAATTACACTGAACACCAGCATCTGGCAGTATTTCTCCAAAAAAAGTGACTAAAATGGGTTTAAATTGATTAACACTATTAAATCACATCTAATATTTGATACTACATGATTTCATTACAGCTATACGATACAATTATACAAAATGTGTTAACATCAAAGAATACAACCAAAATTAAGATAGCAAACAAAACCTATATAACTTTTTTTTTCTTTACAGGAAAATACTTTTGAAGTATGCATGTAACTGCCCATTCTCTTAAAGAAAATCTACCGCAAGCAAGTTATCAACCTCCAGGAAATCACACATAGCATTACTACGCATATCCCCAAAAAGTGTACAATATGCACACTTGGAATACAAAATTAAAAAAATCGTAAGCAACAGGTGAGCTCCATATTTATAAGAGTGTGAAAAGTAGTCCCATTTTAGCACTGTCGTATAAAGAATCGTCTTTTTGTTTTTGATGCAAGTTCACAAACGGACCCCTCTGCTCAGGGCCACACTTTACAAAACACCGTGTTCTTGAAACGCGATTACAGAGCAAGGTAGAGCATCTCAGCAACGTCACCTGAAAGTTTTTTTTTTTGCTTTTTATTTACTACTTATCAAAACATGTCCTTTAGGTTTGTAGGGTTCTTTTTTTGTTTTTAAAATTCTTTCCTAGAAACAATATACAAAGGGGAAGCGTATTTATTCTCAATTCATTCTCCTGTAAGATGGTTTTTGAGTTCAAGAACTTTTCCTCCAACTTTCACTGGTTGTTTTTGGCCTTAGCATGTGTTAAAATGTGAGATTTCAGGTTAGTTGATTGCGCAAACTTCTTATTGCAGCCATCAAATGGGCAAACATAGGGCCTGTCGCCAGTATGAATTCGCACGTGTGTGCGTAAATTGAAGTCCAGTGAAAAACGCTTTCCACATCCTTCAAATGTACACTGTTGAAAGGAAAACACACATTCTATTAGCTAAGAAAGGCAGAACATTCTAACACTGCACAAGCGTGAAAACACATGCTGAGGATTATTAGGAGCACATCCAATGGCATCACCATTAAACTGCACTTAAAAAAATGACATGAGTATTTCCTGTTCTTTTGCCACAGTGCTACACCAGTTTGAAAGAGGAAATTATCTCTTGCAAGTGAATGCTTTCGCTACAACACAAAACACCAACCACCCTCTGCAGCTGAAACAGTATTTTGCTAAACGGTCCTAGAAAACAGAAGCGGTCCCACATCACAATTTCCTCCTGTTCGTAATAACTTGCACAGATCTGCTTGCTTCACCAACTTTGCTTTCAAAGATGAGCCCAGGATACAAAGAGCAGCACGTTCAGCAGCAAACAGTAACGAAGAAACACAAAGTAACTGAAACATGGACACGTAACTGAATGCTGCAATCACATTTCTGAAGCAATTTATCTCTCCACTGTAAATAAATAACCAAGAATACATATCTTAAGTGAATTGGAGAGAACCGTGTGCTTAAGACACATGAGAAGACTATTTATGTGAATAAGAACCATCATATGAAGTAGGCTGGGGACCTCTGGTGGCAGAAGCTCACATGACTTGATGTGAGTGGAAGGACACTCAGTTAATTGCTGTAATTTGAAAAGTGATTCATCTCTACTAAAAATTAGTATCAGAAGACAACCGAGCAAAGAACCCTGAGAGTCAGCTGTCTACATGAGTTGCACAGCACTCCTCAGATGGAGCAAGAATACATTTCCTTTGTTCAGTAGTAACTGCAAGCTTCATTTTTAAAGCGGGCATGTATACAACTTCATGCTTTTTATATTCATATATTTTTGAGTACAACCAACTCATTAACTTCTATTAAAAGGCCACAGAAGTTGATGAAGGATAGCCTAAGGAGACTCCCAGTATTAAAGATCATCGTTCAGTGCTTCATGTGGTCTTAGAAAAAAAAGAACAAAAAACATACTATCCCCAAAGTGCTACTGAAGCCATGTTACAGTTACCCTCTATATCCGTTCTAACAAGTAAGCCGTAGTCTGCAAGTTTACAATACCTGAAAGGGTTTCTCTCCAGTATGAACTAGTTGATGTCGCTTTAGTTTCGAGCTCTCCACAAAGGCCTTGCCACATTCTGCACATACATGTACTCGAGGGCCATGAGTGTGCAGATGCTTCCTCATGGCAGAGTTGTCCCTGAACATCTTTGTGCAGCCCTTAAAAACAACAGTGAAACTCAATTAGTATATAAGCCAGGACTCGCAATGATTCTATCTGCTTCAGTAAAAGCATTTAACATGCTTTCATATTCTCAATCTTTTCTTCTAAGATGGCCATGAGAAGGAGATCCCTATCCATTATTAAAAAAACACAAACAACTATGCAATGAAACATATCATTTCAAAAGCTAAACAAACAAACAAACTCTCTTCTCACTTAGTGTTATGAACCATGTGCACTCAAATAAACAATAGGACAGTTTCATGGGAAAGATGCAGCTCTGGTAGAAGCTAATGAATGAACTAAACAAAAGCACATACAGCTCCAGGGAAAATAATCAAAAGAAACCATTAGATCGAATGAGTTTGTGGCTCTCTATGGTGCATCCTTTAACATGCAGCATACTGACTACGAGAGTACTCCAATACGTGACATATTCTCCTCTAATTATACACCACAGGCTACTCTCTAGCATCAATCTGTATCTGCACTGCTACTCCTCCCAGCATTCCTTCCTTTCTCTTTCTCTGCCTTTTGCACTCCTGGGAAGAAATATGAGTGTTTCCAGCATATAATGGCTTACAGATACCAACCAGTCCACACTTAAAGAAGCAGAATGAACACTTATCACTTTGGGATAAAAAGACAACAACTGATTGAACAGTTTAAATCCAAAGTGATGTGGGGAACTAAATAAGGTTAAAGAATCTGTGAGTTACTTCCAACTCAACCTAAAAGGAGAAGATACTTCAACTCAGGTACAGTATCAAAGGTTCTTAATCTGGGGTACATTTTGTGTTAATACAGGACTTCTTTTGATTCCAGACTCGTCTTAAGCTAGCAGTGGCCTGGCATTCTCTTCTTTCAACCTTTCTTTCAACAGAAATCTATCATGTGTCTTACAAGTGTACTTCTTGCATTACATAATGCTTCACTAAATTCCTTTCATCGTTTTACATTCTATGGGTACCCCAAATGATGCTCCTTTTACATAAAATTAGTCTACCAACATGGCTAGGTAGTGAGGCACAAAGTTCGACAACAGAACCTAAAGAAACAATCAGCTGTAGTATTCTGTGCTACAGGCTCTCTCTTCAGAAGCAGATTCTTCAGAGCTATTAACCACATTTAAACGTGCCTCATTCCTTAATAAAAAGGGGAAATCAACTCTTCCAAGACAAGTTCTCCCTTCAGGTACTACCATCAATTAATTTAAGAAGTACTTAACCAAAAAAACCCAACATCATGAAATTGTCTGCATATACTCTGAATTTTCTGCATGCCTCTGAAAGGAGCAATTACATTTTCTGTAATACTTTTCTTTTTTAAACTGAAATCAAATGTACAGCACTAGAAAATAGAGGAGATGGAAGGACATTGTTTTTTCCCTGTTTAGATGAAGTTGAAGCTATGAAAATGTAAACTAAAAATGAAGGCATCATTCCTCAGTACCGCACAGAATAAATGTTCTTGTATCTCCACACACTGCACTACAGTAAAAACATGACACATGAAGAATGTAAAGAACTGGAAATCAATAGAAGCACAAAGAGGAATCCAGAACTAAGTGAGAATGTCTTTCACTACAACTGTCAGAAAGAAGCCTTCTATTCATGCTCTCTAATATGCACTATTAACTACCTCCCCTGATTATTTGCTCAGGCTCAAATTATCTAGACCAGAAGTCAGCAAGGTTGTATTTGTCTTTTTTCATTACAAGCTAAGTTGGCTAACAGAAGCTCTACAGAAGCTGGGTAATGCAGTAAAGCTAGATGCTAACAGTTTAAGTGACTAGCAAAATTTATTCAAGACTGTTCCTTCCCCACTATCAGTGGATCACAATTGTTATCTCCATTGCCCCTCTCTCAAAATGATGCATCCTCCAGCTCTGCGGAATGTAATTCCAAGTCTTCTAGTAATGCTAACTTTGGCATCTGCACCACAGGTTGCTGATTCCTGATCTAGACTCCCAAATCTGTCATAGCTTCCAAGCAGATGATATATAGATCTTAGGAACGTACTTTGAACAGCTTTCAGAACATTCTTTCAAGTATGTATTCTTGGGTGGCGGGAAATCACAACAGTAAAACCAGCATGTTAGGGGCTGTGCATCATGGTTACCAGAAGATTAGGGATGCACTAACCTTAAGACAAGAATTGGGAATAATACATTATTCAGTTGAAGGTTTTTAAGGAAGCTTCTAAAGAGCGATAAGTTAAATACAGTTAGCAGAGTACATCTATTTACAGCAAGACATTTTACTTATTCTCAGGAGAACATCAATACAAAATTCTGATCTACAAACTGCTACCTATGCTCAGAAGCTGAGCATTTCACTTACTTTGTGAGGACAAGCTATCGTACGTGGAGCATCATCTTCCTTAATCTTTCTTGGCTTCATTCTTAAAAAGAAAAAAACCAAAACATTAGGACGAAGACAGTGGTAGGCAGGTAGCTCTTCTCCCATAACTGCCTTCGTAACACACACATTTATTTGACAGTATCATGTGAACCATTAACACTCGGTTTTATGTTTTTAAAAGCCTTACAATAACACTAACAGCATGTATTGGCATTTGGAAAATTCAGCTTTTTGAACAGGACATCTTAAACACAGAATAAAATATTTAATTCTACGTTCCTAGTCCTCTGAATATGTGAAAAGAGGCTTTTTTCTGATTTACATGAATTGTAATCAGGACTCTTTGTTTGAAAATTCCATTTTTCTTGTGGCTTATTTATCTTCACTTCTTCACCCTGGTCCAGGACACAAAGAACAACACAGTTTCAATAGTTTTTAGAATCAAAGAATGGTTTGGATTGGAAGGGACATCAAAGATCACAGACTTCAAACCTCCTGCCACAAGTAGAGACATCTCCCTTTAGGCCTAAGTTGCCTAAAGCCTCATCCAATCTGGCTCTGAACTCCTCCAAGGATGGAACATTCACAGCTTTCCCAGGTGATCTGCTCCAGTGTCTCATCACCTCGTAACAAATAGTTTCTTCTTTACAACTAATCTAGAACTTATCCCCTTGTTCTATCACTACATGTCCTTGTAGGAAGTCCCCCTTCAGCTTTCTTGTAGACCCCCTTTAGGTACCACAAGGGCTGTCTATGGTCTCTTCTCTAGGATGAACACCTCTCTCAGCAAGTCTTCACGGGAGAGATGCTTCAGCACTCATGGCCTCCTCTGGACTTACGACTTACTCCAACACATCCTTATTCTTACTGTGCTGAGAGCCCCAGAGTACTCTAACATAGGGTCTAATCAGGCTGGAGAGGAAGAATCACCTCCTTTTACCTTCTTGTCACACTAGCAGTTTCACCTTACAACAACCTTACAACTTCACAAAATCAGGTCCAGGAACACACCTTCTTATCCAGGCAGGAAATTGTGCGAAGTTGAAGGTATTAAATTAAACCGTTCAAACCCACAGAATGCAGGATGTTACTCTGTCACTGCAATACTAGAGTGTAACAATTACCTTTCAGTTACATGGAGAAACTGAAAAACAGTTCATCTCCACAATCATGTTGGAGATGGATACAATTGTTACCTTAAAGCACAAATCAAAAACAAGGAATAGCCCAGCATTTCCCTGTTTCGGCATTTCCCTTTTCTGTTTGTTAAACTACTTCATGTCCCCACATTCTTTCTCCTCCCTCTGTGCATAAACTTCAACAGTGTTGCTCTCTCAGGCAACTTTTTCACTTCCTGGAGGTCTCTGATGACCAGGAGCGATAATCAACCTTCACAGATGACTGAGTCCACATGAACAGTTAGAGAACAAGGAAATTATTCTCTACCAGTAGTGTCACCACCACTTAAGTGTGCACCCGCACTCGGTCACAGCCCTTGCACTGCCCTACTGAGGCAGAAATGGCAAGGACACTCATGTTTATTTGTTAGTGCTGAAGGATTCTTCAAACTGGCCAGACTGGCTTTCGGATGAATAGCCACAGGAGGAGTGGCACAAGGTGTCCTAGGAATCCATTTACTATCAAAGAGCCCACAGGTGTTTTAGGATGCTTCATCCAAGAACAGGCAGAAAAATTGTTGTAAAATGAAACTGTTTTTGTTCACTCCAAGGTTCTGGCAGAAATAATTACTAGTCTTACTCCAGTTATGCGGAACATGTTTGTGACAGAGTGACCCTCACTACAGAGCAGGAGCTTCTCCTCCCCCAGTAAAACAATGTGGGTGAAGTAATTGTCACTTTACTGCCCTTTTAAGCTTCCCTGCAAGAACAGTATCGATACAAAAGTGCATACCTTTATAAAGAGGCCTGAGTCATATAAATCTAGGTGGCCAGAATGCTTTGTCACTTTTAAGAAGGGTGTCTGATTTCAAACTCTAAGGCAGCTTCCTCTCCTTTGTTTCTCTATCCATTTTGGAAAGTGATCTGAACAGGAAGGGCAGTTCTCACAATGGCTCTCTTTCAGAAAAGGTACTAAGAGGAGCAGAAGATAAAGCCGTGGAAAGGGTAGATTTTAGCACCAAATCCCCTTGCTGTGCCAATTTCCCAGCTACACCATCTTCCCCTTTTATTTCTTCGCATTTTATCTGTGTCTGTACTCTGCTGCCTTTAGCCAGTTCAGCCACGTATCCGCCAAGGGAGAAAACAAAAATTAAACTCAGGTTTTAAGTGGCGTTGGGGGAATTTCAAGACATCCTCCACATTTGGAAACAGAAAATCCCTCAGCTACCTTTCCAAGCCTTTATGACTTTTTCGCACCTAACTACTGCATTAGGTGTAACGTATTCAGACTTGCATGAAACATTCTATTTCAACTTAGGGGACTTCCAGCGTCCCAGGCAAAATTACTAGGTTTAGCCTCTTAGCAGACCATTCACAACTAGTATTACACACTGTGATCTGACTGCCACAGGGACGTGCACAAATTCTTTTTCGCTTTCATTTTTATTGCACTGCTGAAGTATACATGAGATTCACAATAGGAATTTTATTTGTGAAAGCCCTTAGGCTGCCCAACCAGGTAAAACGTATAGATTTCTAAGAATATCTGAACACACCACAATGTTCTGACACAGCTTGCTTATTTGCAGCATTGTCAACAGTTTCAGAACGTATAAAAACCTTTCCAGGAATCACTATAGCTGTTCCAGATAAATGGCCCACACTCCTGCTACACAGCTCGATGACAAATGCATCAGCAAAAAGAAAAAGTAAAACAGAACAGTACCTGAGATGCAGAAATGCTTGCTCTGCTAGTGCCACCTAGCTGCTGTGCAGCAGTGGTGCTTCTTCCATACGGTTAATTACTGCAGTTTGACATTCATTTATTTATTTATAAAAAGGCTGCAGTGCCAAGCATCAAAACGCCCACCTGAACTTCACTCCTTGCTCAAGCCTCAGAAGTTCAGGCCCCTGCCTGAAATCCGCTCATGCTACATTTAGCTTCTATTACAGGCATAGTTTTGAATTAGGAGGCTGCAAAGGAAGCCTTCAACTTGTCCAAACTTTGCCTATTTCAAGTTAACCTCTAATATTTGTTCACAAACTAATGCAACCATCTCAGTCAACTTAATCAAAAATAAAGTAAATGGTTATAGAGTGGCTCTCACCTCATTTTTGTACCCTATTTCTGCAAATGCATAGTACTGTACTTCCATCTTTAAGTAACTTGTTTCTGACTACATGATATTAGCTTAGTATTAAATTCTCCTTGCCAGTTAATGTTTCCTTATATGTAGTCTATACACAGACTCTTTTTCTTTAAATCATCAAAACTAAATTTAATTCAATACTTTGAGCAGAGCACAGGACACCTTCTGAGTTCTGAATTCACGTGCTGCTCCAAGTTTTCACAATACATCTGAGAATGTCAAAGTTCTGCACACTGAAGAACCCTTACAACCAACACTTGAAACACTTAAAGAACTTCACGTTAAATATGCAAAACTTTTTAGGAATACAAAAGCACTGTATTCCTAGTACCTCCAAAGGCAATTCCCATACAAGTACTAAGCTTTTACTTCCAGTTTGCCATGAAAGAAGGTTTCTACTATGCGCTGTATGTAGTGATCAGATAAAGATGACAACTGACTAGTAGAAAAATGAACTGCAGATATCAGAGCTTGAACGCATGTTACTAGATAAATGAGTCCTTTCAATATGCCTCATTCCCTGTGAGAGGATGAAGACCATAACAGTACTGTACCACACTCACGTTCATCAGTCTGAGCTATACACGGTCACTTCAGATCTAACATTGCTTTCACATTTCTTCTTTAAGGCAACAGCAGAAGTTCAACAGTCACTGATTCTGACCAAGAAATCAAGAGTTTTCCAGAACCATTGGGTGTCTGAGGTTTTTACACATCTAGAACTAATAAGCTGCCACTAATTTGTACAGGATTTGAGCAACTTGCGGATACTGCCAAAGTTAATGTGTTTCCAATGCCAATGTGGATTTGCCCTACGATTAACACAGATAACACTTCATCTCCTGTTCAAAGATACATTAGCAGAGAAAGTATGAGAAAATATACATAAAACTCAGTCTTTCCGTTATCTGCTGTCAATTCTAGCTTGAAAATTCCCTACAACATTCCACCAGGAAAAAACTGGAATCTTAAATTACTGCCAGATGCCAGAAAAAGAATCAAAAGTGCATTACTTCTTACAATACTACGAAGCATTCAGAAATATATCACAGAAGCAATCTTGTAATTTCAAGATCTGGAAACCATTCCAAACATTCAGACCAATCTGGGTAACAACACTCAGTATCTGCATGGAGAAAGCACTATGACAAGTCTGTTAAACTTCGTAACAGAAGACAGCTGTACATTACCTCAGAGCTTAGCAGAACCAAAGGATTCAGAACGTTCTGAAATACCTGAGAGCATCATTTCGTGCACTTGGTAAGCAGAAATGTGTAAGTGATGTTTACAATGAAAATACTAGCGGACACTCAAACTAACACTTAAATGTTTGCTTTCACAGAAAATTGTATTCATCCTCCCAGCAAGTCCCAGAGGAAAATGCAGTAGTTCTGATCAGCATCAGCAACACAAGTAACAACAGCAACAACAGGTGGAACCACCCACCACTTCAAAGAAAATCTTTTTCAGTCCTTACTTTTTTTTTCTTTTAAACATAGCTTGCTCCAGAAGTAATGCCTCCTGTTTATTTACATGGGAACTACAACAGATACAAAGAGCACAAGAGCACAGCTTGATGGAGCAAACTCATTTCTCAGCATAGTCGCTACCATTAGCTGTGCATTTTTGCCAGCCATGAAGAAAAGCCTGCATGCTGTACTTGTAAAAGCTCACACCAATGGAGGCCATGCACAGTTGCTGTTGCCACTGCTGAAATGCAGCACCCAGCACTTTCACTGCGCTCACACCCACTCTGTGGCCTCCATAAACATTCAGTGAGTGTCAATGAATGTCAGTGGGTGCCATTTTTTCCCAGGTGGAAAATTCAATGACAAACGTTTGCTTCATAGGCATTTCTACATCAGATGCCATTCTGTCAGGTTATCACACAGAAACACAATGTCACAGAATACTGGTGGAGAAGTTTTACCTCTACTGCCAGACCACCAACATCTGACTGGCATGGTGGGCCAAAATAACAAATTAGGAGGCATTATTTTTGGAGCAGATCTTGTAGTATACATTCCCAGACTAGCTAGTTTTGCAACGTTTGCTCCCTGCTTCTTTCTAGGAGCCTTTAGTATCCACAGTTCAATGGTTTTACTGATAACAACTGAGGAAAGAGCCTATGTCAGAAGTCCTCCAGTGCATACACAGTGAAAATCATTAGAAGCAGCTTGTAAAAAGCAGCACGATCAAACAGGGAACAACAGACAAACCTTGTTGAGCACCAAGATCTAGCAAAGCAAGAAACCTGATCAGAAGTTGTGTCATAGCCCTTGTCACCTAGCAAATAACTGAAAAATTCAGTGGCATTTCAAAAAAGAACATTTCTTCACGTACTAGCTGACCTAGGAAGTAAGAGCAACGACATCTGACCACCCATCTGCCTTAAGTGATAAAGCTTTGCAACATAGCTCTGCAGAACATTCAACTATTAACAAAATGAAAATAAGCACAGTTTCATGTTTTCAACATTGAAATAAAACAATCACAGCAGCTACAGCAGCTCACTTTGTAAGCTTAAATTTTCAGAGACAAAGCACTGATGTTGTGCATGCACTGCGCGAAGCAGTAAGCCTCTGGGCAACCCAAATGCCGCAACAGGGCTTTTCCCCAGCGACCTCACGATTGCCCTCTGGTGGCTGCACACTGCCCAAGCACGCTAAACCACACCAGGAGGGGCTGGGGCTCCACGTTACAAGTGTTTCTGAGGCTTCACGAACTCTGTTGGAAAGTAAGTCATCCAGTAACTCAGGTCAATCGATTATTTATGTAAATGAGTAAAAATTTTGCTTCACTAGAGGAAAATCCAAGGAATACAGTTATCAACTGCAAAACTGCGAGAGCCAGTGGCACTGGAAAACAAGACACCTCATTCCATCAATGTGTCTAAGATACACAGCTTAAAGAGGGAGAAGCGAGTGCAGAAGAACAATAAGTGGTTTTACAAGCTAAATATTCTAGTCTAGCTTTCTGATTCTGAACAATCCAAACTCAGCATCACAATTGTTTGGTCCTCTATCATCAAAGAAGCTGAGACTACTCACATGGAATATGTTTTCTATCACGTCAAAGGTGCAGTATATCAAGGCATTTTGTCCTTACCTTACTTAGTGAGAACTAAAGACCAGAAATCACCTGCTGAATGTAGAACCCAGTTGTTTTAACACATCATTCACTGCTCTGTTGTGAGTTAAGTTCCTTGGTTTAGAAGATGATTACACACAGCAACAAGTCATAATAAATTGATCATTTACATTGCCAAACAGATTCTTACTTAAACCACTGGAAAGGAAACAATTTTAGTCTGAAAATCCTTCTTCCTACTTACCTAGCAAATTCAGCCAGCTGCTTAGGGTCCGAGAGGTCAATGCCAGGTATTCCACCAGGAGGAAGCTTCTTTCCCGTCATGTACTCTGAGTAATCTGGAGGAGAATTCTCTCCAATGATCTGCTCTTCCACCACTGTTTCATGGTCAATATCTTTTTTATCATCTGAAATACACAAAATACTGAATTCAGCACATCCTGAAGATCAAATGAGCATATTTACTATTAGGCTACACCTCGGTACAAATTCACAACTGCTGCACACTTATAATACAGCGCTCCCATGGACTGCTACATGAATTGTAAAGAAAATAAAGATATCCATACACCTAACAATACGAAGTACACAGCGTGTGGGAACAGCAGAAGTTGCCAAGCTACTAAAACACAGACAAGTAGAACCATCCTACAGGTATATGTAGGCTGCACTTTAAAGACATCCCACCATTCCTGAAACAATGTGTAAATATTTCACTTGTCTTAATGTCTTCAAATTTAAGCTCCACAATGCCCACTTCAGATCTCAACAGCAGCTAATAACCAAATAAACTTAGAAAAGCAACGGCACATCCTTAACTTAAGAAATTATGACTATTAAATTTTGGTTTCAGAGACCCCTGATCTTCAACTAAAGTGTCACAGAAAGACAAGAAACTTTAACTACTATCAAGCTTCACTCCCTGCCCATAAAACTGTAGCTCTTCAACACTTGCAGAGAGGCCTGAAAGAACCAAAAACTCAGCAGTGAGTCTCTCTCCGCAGGGGGCTTCCTCCTTTGGTGGCAAAGGCAGCTTAAGTCCTTTCCACTCTAATGTGTCAATAGCCGATAGGGATCATTCAGACCTTTGATCTACAAGTCAGTTAGAGACAGCTACTTAGCCTGCTCTAGGGCTCCTCCACTGGATTTTCTGCTTAAGGACCACAAAGGAAACTAGGTTGAAGACCTGCTGTTACTGTCAACCCACATTCAGACTGCAGAATGCGTCAACACAGTTTTCCCTCTCCTTTTGCTTTTTAAAAAACAGAAAGGATGCAAAGAAGACAGCTAATGGTAACATCCTCCTCCTTGCAAAGCTCACACCAGCACTGCAAAAGACACAGCACCAATTCCATTTTCCTCCCTCACCTGAAACCACTTCCCAGAATGTACAGATGTATATATAGCTGTAACTACTCAGCTACGTGTTAACAAACTTGCCACTGCATCACTTCTCCTAATCTGTATATGGAAAGAGTCTGCAAACCACTTCATGTACAGTTTATGTATGACTTGCAATGGTAAATTATTTGTAAAAATAACAAACTGTTCATTTACAGAAACACAAGGACAGAAAGGACAGAAACACTATTTCTTTTTCTGGAAAAAAAAAAAAAGATAGGAAAACATAAGACAAGGAACAAATCAGACAAAGTGTTTTTTTTTTTTTTTTTCTTTTAACAAAAATACAGGAAATAACATTATTCATTATTCAGTCACTTAGCAAGGACAGGAGAAGTCATAAGCAAATAAAAGAAATATACTAAGGAGAAATTTTTATTCAATTTGTAATGGCTGTTTTAATCTTTGCCACTGAGCTATTTCTAGAAATGTTACTGCTAGTTTGGAGTTTAATCTGATCCACCAGATCAAATAGCAGTTCATGTATATGCTCCATAGTGAAAGAGGGAAATTGACTTCAACGTGGCAAAGCCAGGAGTGTTAATAAGAAAATACCTGCAGTGTTAATAAAATAAAATCAACAATTGGGACATTTTCCCTCACCTTAACCTAGCTCTCTGTTCACCATACTACCTCTCAGCCTTTATCAGTGCTTTAAAGAAAGTAACTGAACTCAGCTCAAGTATAGCAGGCTAAATTTTACACTCCGGGAGTTACTAATTCAATAAAAACAAACCTCTAATTCAGCAGCCATTTATTCTTCCAGACTGTCAGAAGGCTGAGAGCAGATACTCAGTAATGCCTACACACACATAAAGGCATTGTGAGGTCCAGAGGAGAACAGTTTTTGGAAAGCTACTTCCAAAGCCTTCTCCGTGCCGTGAACGAAAGCGAGATCAGCTGCCTTCACATCGGCCTTTTCAACAGCAACCCAGAACTTCCAGTTTGACTGTGTGATGACATTTGTAACAGAAACAAGTTTTCATTTCCTGCCCCAGATCGGATGCATGAGTCAACTGGGAAATTTATAGACATTCCTTAAGTTCTTCCATCTTTCCCTTGCGTAAAGGTCCTCAGCTCAACTGCGCTTTCTTCTTATTCTGAGGGCCAAACTGAAAGGCAGCCAGCTGCCAGTACCTTTCCCTCCCAAAAGCCCACCAACACAAAGCAGCTCCACAGCCATGTTTCTAAATAGGCTGCTGAGTTAAACATGAAAAACAGTTTCTTGACAGTTACATGAAGGAAAAAAAAACACAAACAAAAACCCACCTACAATTTTAAAAACTAAATGAACCAAAAAAGAAGACAAAAACAACAACACAGAACAGTTACCTTGAAGCACAGTCCAATGACCTTCAAGACAGATCTGGTTCATACCATAGGTTAAGTTATTAAAAGTAGCAGCTAACGAGTACTCTTTAGCATTCGGATCATCCTAGGCAGTGACCATCCCACGATGGCCCTTGATACTATCAACTCACTGGAAATAAAGAAACCCACATGTGCTTGAAGAAGTGTGGAAAGCCTTTACCATTTTCCTCTACACAGAACTTAGCACCAGTTTAATTGTAATACCCCACCAACCTGGACTAAGCAGCACAAAGTTTGGAGGCTAAAGTCCAAGCAAACTTTCACTCAGGCTGCCAAGTTAACCAATATTCTTACTGCAAACAGGACATGTTGGCTACTTGATGTTTTCTGCCTTCAATCGAGCCCTGGTGACAACTATGTCTAAGTGACTTATTCTCCCCTCTTCCCTTTACAAAGCATCAAAACAAAAAACAAACAAAAAAAAACAACCAAACATACAGCATGCAAAGCAGTATCTCCAAATCTAGTTATGTTTCTGGAGAAGTATAGCACCAAGAACGCACAGCAATTTCAGAGACCTACATATAAATGATAGAAGACTTATTTAATTCAGGCTTAAGGAGAGGCAAAATTGTGATAAAAAACAACGAGCTTCTTATATAAAGCAATTTCTTACTGAAGACAGAACCTTATTCTCTAGTTTCTTTAAAACATTAAGATGATAAAAAAACACGTAGATTTTTGGTATTCAGCCTGTCCTAGAGGCTTTGCCAATGAACTACAAAGGATAAATATACATAGGTCACTCTGAAAGTAACACCTATTTATTTCCATAGAAACTACAATGGCTACAAAGAGAACAAAAAACACAGATAGAGCAAATTCTCTGCTACAAACCACTATACATCAAGGGAGCCGCCACCATTAGCTATGCATTTTCGCCTGCAATGAACAAGAGCCACATTCATAAAAATCTGCACCAGCAGAGGTGATCCACTGCTTCATAGCTGTTACGACCATGCTCTGTCATTGCTAGGAAAACGCTGCCCGCACAGTCTAACTTTCACCATGCTTACATCCACTGATTGATCTCCACCAACGTTCAACAACTGTCAGTTAACGTCAATGGGAGCAGTATTTTCTGCATGGAGGAATTCAGTGACACACTTTTCCTTCATACACACTTCCATGTCATACTGCATTCTGTCAGGCTGCCCCTCTGCTGCCGTATGTCACACAGCAACGACACATAATGGGATATTGGGGGGAAGGTTCAACTTCTACTGCTGTACCACCAACATCTCTTCCGGCATTGTGGACCAACGTAATACCATAGCAGGCAATACTTTCGGAGCAGCCTCCATACTTTCAAAGACAATTGCTCAGATGATTATTTTTATCACTGCTGTAACAATGAAGATAAATTAAAACCCTGCTAATTTTTAAAATATTCACACATCCTTTGGTTGGTTGTTTTAGTTGTTTTAGCTGGTCTTGATGAGTGGTGTTGTTTTCTTTAGGTGGTCCTGAAGAACCTTCTAGAAACCCAACATAACCTCCCTGAGTTTACAGATACAGATCAACTGCATGGGCTTTTTGCAAGACCACATACCATTTTTAAACCATGCACATATGCATCTTACACTTCCCCACACAGGAACAGGTAACTGTGATCCTTTAAAATCTCTGGGCCACGCTGAGGGTGCTTGAGCTAATTCAGCCTTAAGCCTGCAGGCTATCTATGTTATCAATCTGTATCAGATTCAAAAGCTTGATGGAGTCCATATTTATTTAGAAGCAGATGTGGTTACACTAGCATATTTCCCCCTCAAATCAAGCTCTAGTTTGAAATTGCAGCATTCGGTGGAGCCAGAATGTTGGTACCACCTTCCCAAGTGCTCACGTGCCCCAGAATCAGTTCTGCAAACGCAATCCCAGAAAGCAATTGCCCATAATCTTCCTCTTCTCCTGTTACTATCGTGTACCCAACCCAGAAAGTCACCAAGCAGGAGGAGTGAAGCTGAATATGCCAAAGGCACAAATATGTTCAATGTCACCACTGGTTAACGTATCCCCTGATGTATTTCTCTCGATCCTTTTGGAAACTGAAATGCTTTTTATTTGCTACCTATTTCCAAACATGAAAAAAGACAATTCCACTTTGAAAACCTGGAAAGCAAACGAGCTAAAACAAAACATTCCCGTTTCAAACTAAACAGATCAAAGCAACCACGGGTCACAAGTTTGATATTACCATAGACACTAAGGTGGTAAGAGAAGCTATGGTTAAGTCCAAACCGTTGCCAACAACAGTACAGCAACTATGAAGTAACCTCGTTAACAACAGAAGGATCGAGCAGCCTACTCTGATCACATTGCTATGTATTTCATACATAATTCCTTCACATTTCAAGAGGTATTACCAGGTATTACGCTAACTTATGGACAACCATCTACCCTCGGCTAAACTTGGCACCACCCATGCACAGACTAACAGACCAGCACCAGAAAACAGTTAAGTAATTAAGCCACACTGCGGTGAGCAAAGTGCCCTTGTTCCCAATACAAATATCCAGGACCAGAAATATAGGATTCACTGTGTTCTAGTGATTCACAGTCCTGTTTACTGTTCATCTTTTGAGAAACTTCTTTTGTTAAATATTTCAACCAGTCAATTAACTGAGGGTATAAGTATTTAATTATGTCAAAATACAGAGGTAGAGCAGCTCGCTTGCTCAAAGCAAAGCGTGGCAGATTCTGCAGGGAAACTTCAGTAAAACTATCCTTTGTCAGGCAGGTAGTTTCTTACAAAGATTTATTTTCCTTCCAGCTTTTCTTCTTTTGGAATTGTTCTGACATTTATTTCCCCTCAGAAAACACACACTGAAGCAGCAGAACTTCAGCATTTAACGGTGAGTAACTCCAGATCTCTTTTACACCATTCAGCAAGCTGTATTAAAGGTATAAAAGTCTACCAACCATGCTCCATGAGCTCGGCTCTGAGCAGGTTACCACCAAAGGCTGTTCGAAACTCAGGACAGAAGGGTGTAGGGTGAGTGTGCATGGAGGGAAAGTGAAGCTTTAGTACTTCTTTCTTCACATATGAATTTTGTGATACCGCTTTTGGAGATTCTTTCCCCCGTTTGAAGTCAAGTCATAATAGGTATTCTGCAGCACAGATATAATTGGGCCAAATGTACCAATGCAATTCAATCTCCACTACATTACAAGTGGCTATCATGCTGGCTGAGCTTGCATGGTCACGAGCACAAAGAACAAAACCGCTGCAATCGATACAGCTATCCTGATGTAAAAGTTGCGTAAGGAGGAAGAGGGTCAAGCGCATTGATTATGCACATTATTCATTTCAGTCAAGTAATAAATCAGCACACACAAGCTCTAAGGAAGCACCCAATCAGGCACTCTGAATTTCAGAGCACAAATGCATGCTGGAAGCTGTCAATTGATCCCAGCGAGGTCCTGTATCCTGCCAGCTCATGAGTCATACAGCCACTTGCATTCAGCTACCTTACATAGCTGAAACCAGATTGCATATTTTTATTCTTTTGTCTTTCTCGGATGGACAACTCTATGAAAGACAGCAAGTGAATTTCATTCAGATTACACTGACACACAGAAGCATACAGAAAACCCTGTTCCACAGAAACGTATTCAAGAAAGTCTTTACTGAATGTTCTTTGTTCATCAAAAAGCAGGTAACTTTTATTGGGCTTATCAGGTTGTCGACAAGTACATTATCAGCGGTGTAATACACCGTCACTTTTTAATATGGATATTTATTTAGCAACGCCAAAAAAAGAAGTCTGAATCACCATTCTTTAGCATCTTCTCAGATAAGAGAATTAGGTCATTGAACATACCTTTCTTTCCGTGCTCCACTTACTAATAAAGCTACTGGTCACTCACAGACATCACAGTCAGCGAGCATATGAGACTACATCGGAAGTTTGACAAGTATCTAATACCCTGCTGGACTGCCTGAATATTAAAAAGAGCAGAAGAGGTGATCATCCCGTTATTCAAGGACCACACACGCTTTTAAGTGTTACAGGAAGCGATGTTATTTGCCTGCTTTTCTTTTTCCCACCCTTAATTAAACTTTAGGGCAGAACTTTCCCTACAGACCCTTAACTCTTAGCCATTAAAAAAAAAAAAAAAAAAAAAAGGAAAACGAGAAAGCAATAATGCACCACGAGAAATATTTCTATTGACAAAAACAAACAAAAAAAACATAAATTACCGCTGTGTATTTTAAAAAGAAAATCGAGGCAGATGGAATCAATGGGAAGGGCTGGCGCATGTCAGGTCCATCCCCAGCCCTGCAGATACCAGGCACGTCCACAAGATTTTCTTGCCTTTCAGAGACACTCCCACAAAAACCAACTCGGAAACCTCCTCTCCCCCCGTGCAAAGACCCCTCGTGCCTATTGAAAAGCCCACTTGAAGCGTTAGATCCAGCCACAGACACCGAGCGGTGTCTGAGCACCAGCACCGAATCCCAGCTCCGCCGCCTCAGCCCCGGCCCCGCCCGGCTCGGAGCTCCCGCGGCCCCCGGGCGCGCTCCCGAACGGTATTTGAGAGGGACGGCCGCCCCGGGGTGAGGCGAGGCGGCAGCGGGCGGCGCTGGGCGGGCGCTTTCCCCCGCCCCCCTCGCCTAACGGTCACGGGCCGCAGCACACGCCTCACCCGGGGCCGCGGCCGCGCTCGGCACCGAAACGCGGCCCAACGGGGCCCCGGGTGCGCGACGGAGGCAGCGCAGGGGCGGGAGGGCGAGCGGCGGCGGCGGCGGCCCGGAGCGAGAGGGAAGAAAGCGCCGGGAGGAGCGGGAGCGGCGGGGCGGGGACGGTGGTGCGGGGGGGGGGGGGGGGGGGAGAAGCGAGGCGGTCTGGGTGCGCCCCGCACCGTGCGCCCGCCCGCCCGCGCACCCCGCCTCCCCCTGCTGCAGAAACTACGCCATTGCGGCCTAGTCCTGGAGCCCGCGGCGCGCCGCTCCCTCCGCCCGCACTCGCTCAGCCGCCGCCATCTTGGCGGCCGCCGCCATCTTTCCTTCCCCCCGCCGGAGCCGGGCAGGAGCAGCGGCAGCGGCAGCGCAGACCCCGCCATCTTTTCGGGGAGCCGCCATACTTGCCCTGGCGATGAACATGGCGGCGCCCATCGCACACATCAAAACATGGCCTCCCTTCAAAACAAAACCGGCCGGGCCGAGCCGGGCAGGCCCCCGCGGCGAACTTACCCGAGGCCCACATGGTGACCGAGAACTCCCCCTCCAAGGTCTTGATCTGCACCTGCTTCTGCTCCCATTTCCTGCCGCCGCCTCCCTCGGCCCCGCCGCCGCCTCCCCCGCTCAGGTAACTCTTCTTGCCGCTCTTCTTGCCGCTGCCGCCCTTCTTCACGCGGCCTCCCCCCCCGGCCGAGGAGGAGCCGCCCCCTCCGCTCTTGCTGCCGGCGGCGGCCACGGTGACCAGGGTCTGCTCGATGTACTCGTCCTCGCCGGCGGGGGCCGGCACCGGGATGAGGATCTGGTCCTCGAAGCCGTCGTCGGCCCGCAGCCCGTCCGAGTCGTCTCCCCCCACCACCTCCTCGCGGGTCTGCACCAGGATCACCTCCTGGTGGTGGTGGTGCAGGTGGAGCTGCCCCCCGCCGCCGCCGGCCGCGCCGCCGCCCGCCCCGCTGGGGTCCCCGTCCGAGACGAGGGGCTGCAGGGCGATCATGGGCTGGTGGTGGTGGTAGTGGTGAGGCGGGTGGTGCGGGCCGCAGTCCTCGCAGCACTCGTCCTCGTCCTCCTCCTCCTCGTCCTCCTCGCCGCCCACGACGGTGGTCTCGATGGTCTCCACCGGGATGGTCTCCACCTCGATCTCGTGCAGCTCCACGATCTCGGCCGGCATCTCCGAGCCGTCGGTGGCGATGTACAGGGTGTCTCCCGAGGCCATGGTGGGGCGAGGGGGCGGCGGGGGGACGGAGCGAGCTCGGCGGCCGGCGCGGGGGCTCCGCTCCGCTCCCGTCGGCGGATGGTGGTGCGGTAGCGGGGCTCGGGCTCCTCGAGCGTCCCTTCCTCCTCCTCCTCCCCCTTCCACACGAACACCAGCTCCTCGCAGAGAGGGAGGGAGGCAGCCGGCCGCCAAATCCCGGCTACGCTCCCTCGCGAGACTTCCGCAGCTGCCGCCGAGACGGACCCCAGCCCCGGGAGGCCGCTGCCGCGGGGCCCCGCCCCCCTCCGCCGCCCAACGGCCAATCGCGGCGCCCGCCACGCCCGCGGCTCAACGGGGCGGGCGGAGCGCCCTACGAGAGCGCGCCTTCGCTCGGCGGCCCGCCTCCGTTCCCTGCCGCGGGCCTATGGGGCCGCGCTGCGACCGCCGAACGCGGCTCCGGGCTCGGAGCGGCCAATCGGCGCCCGGCTGCGTCAGCTCGCCGCCGCGGCTCCGCCCGCTCGCCTTCGCCCCTCCCAGCTCCGCTGCCCCGCCCGGCGGCTCCGTGCTCTCCGCCCCGAGCTCCGCCCCCGTCTCGCGCCCCCTGTGGCGCCGCCAGGCGGCGCGCGCGCAGCCCGACCGTTACCGGCGCGGGCTGTGAGGCGATCCCTCATGAAATGAATCAGCTCTTCGCCCTCACAAAACCCCCCCCCGTACCCCCGACCCAACACACGCTGTTCCGCACTGGCAGGGCGTAGGCGTACGCTCCATGTTTTACACCCGCCGCACCACTGCTTCGCGTTCTAATCTCCCCAAGTGACACAATTTAATATCCATCTTAAATAATTGCTTTTACTGCAGCACGAAGCCTTCTACAAGCTAGTCTGACGATTGCACAGGTTTGGAGGTCTCTTCCAGCCTCAGTGACTCCATTCCAAGTCATCAGACAGCGATACAGAGCTCAGACGTCAAAATTAGACAATGTTTTCCTTCTAAATAGCAACACAGTTCCTTTAGAATAGTCCAGCCTGCACATGCATCTGAAAACCTTCCCTTACAAGCAACTTTTAAGCATCCACTGCAAATAAGCGCTCTATGAAAATAGCTATTTTACAAGCTCTATGTTACTCACTGCTGATATCATTTTTTTTCTTCCCCTTATTGCTTCCTTAAAATCTGTAATAAACTAGTTCACCATCAATCTGCAGAAAGCCATTCTTAACTCTTCCTGCAAGCACCACAACCATTGTTTTTTCTCCGCTCTACTTTCTTGGCACTGCAGAATTCCTGGTAACAACTTCAGTTCTCGAGCACATCTAAGTGAAAGGGCGAAACTAAATTACTTTTCTTTTGATAAGCCAGCTTCCTTCAGACTTCCTTTTGGATTAACCAGCTCAGATGTCTGCCTTTCTCCAGCAGGTAGATTGCCAAAGGAAAAATCTTGGGATTCAGAGAGATGACAGCTGCAAATCCAGCACAAAACCAAAGTAGCTCTACATGATCATCATCTAGATAAGAAAAGTAAGCTAGGGAATAACAAGTAAGCTAGGGAATAACAAGGTTTGTGCTTTTTAATTTTGGTGCAGGACCCCGCAGAAGTAGTGCTGTCCACATATACCCAAACTACCACTAATAAGCATTGTGTTAAAAAAGAAAGGAATGAAGGAAAGGAGGTCAAGAGAAGAAATACACAAGGCCCATGATTTCTGCTCTGTAAGAAATATCGTACTCCTCTGAGCCTCCCTCTGCTTGTGGTTTCTGCATGTATTTGGCATCAAGTGTTTTTGCTCTGAAACAGGGTCCTTCTTTTAGGGCATGAACACCCAACCTTTTGGCTTGCCTGGGCCACATTAAGTGAAGAATTATCATCTTGGGCCACATATAAAATATATAGTGTGGTTAATGTTTATAAGTAACAACACTTTTTAAAACTTTTTTTTTTTTTTTTTTAAGTTTTAACTAAATAAGAAAAAGTAGCAAAAACATAAAACTAACAGGATGTTTGACCTCATTTTTGCAAAACTAATACACCAGCATCTGGTTTGATGGAAGTAGATGCAATCCTTAGTGAGTTCTCCATGTGTGCTTCAGAGGTTTTCATCTAATTTTACTCTTCCCGTGCTTCATCCCTGTAAGTAGTTGTTCACAAATATTACTCTAAAAGTCCAGTTAACACACTGTGTTGATGTGATCAGTTTTTCTAGAGTCAAATATCTGATTGTAACTCTGTATGTCCAGTTCGAAAATTCTTGAGTAATTATGATGACTGAAATGGAATCACAAATATATGCAAAACATTGATTGACTTTTTCATCAATCTTGAAATCTACTCTCAAATTACCCCATCAAATGGAAATCAAGGTTGCATTTTTTTTCTCTTTTCACTGGACTGCGTTTGTTTAGCCAACATATCATGATGGATAACATTATTGATATAACTTGAGCCATAATCTAAGTTTCATTTCAAATGCTTTTACATAAGTTGATTTTCACCTGGAAGATGCCAGTTTAACTCATTTAAATGAGCAGTCAAATCCACAAAAAAAAAAAAAAAAAAAATTATGAACTTTCTGAGACACTGAAAATTAGAAAATTTGTCCGCATCACACAAGTATTCTGCGTATTTCTTACACAGTGTGTTAACTTACTGAATTAATTTATGAAATAGCACAAACCCAACATTGATAATTAAATGAGGAAACATACATGTCTGCTCAGTAACAAAATCTCTGTCTTTACGGGCACACACACACACGTGTAAACAGGTTGAAATATTATGATCAATAAACACAGCATTTTACACGAGTGCAAATAATGTGTACTACACATTACACAGGTTTTGATTTGACCAAGTGTGTGTGGGAGGCGTGAGAAGCAGAGTCAGCACTGTGCTGCACCCTCTCCTCCAAACCTGCACAGTCCACACTCAAGCTATGCTCAGTCAGCTCATGAGAAACATCACTAAATATCACATATTAATGTTAAAAACTTAGGGTCTTGTGGGGCCACAACATTAGCTATCCAGGGGCACGTGTGGTTCAGACACAGCTGTTTAAAAGGTAACATATTACAACACATAAGAAGTCGGGTTACCACCACCATTTTGCAGTCAAGACAACATATATTTGAGTAATTTGAAAAATTAAATTTTGAGTTTACCACAAAGACTACTAAGCTTGGTCTTTAAACAAGACTAGATTGATCTTTTCAGCCAAGGCTACAAAGGACCTCTAGAAATTGCACAGTCCTCCACTCAGATGCAGGCTGCCCAGGGCCGTGTCCACTCAGGCCTGGAATACCTCCAGGAACAGAAACTCCACAACTTCCTCTCCTTGTTTGACCACTCTGACAGTGAAGAAACTCTTTCTCTTATTTTCAAGGAGATTTCCTGTATCTGTGTTTAGAGCCTCGTTTCCTTTCACTGAGCATCACTGAGAAGAGTTTGATGCTATCTTCTCCCTTTTTATTTTTGCTTTCAATTTATGATGTTCTGATGTAAGCAAGGACAATCCACAGCAATTCCTGGGATTCTCTGTGTCTGAATCAGAGCTCAAAGTGTTTGTCGAATGCCAACTAGCTGCAGGGAAGTCAGTGGTGCTGCTTATAGTGCAAGGTGTAGTATGCAAAACAGTGAAAATCCATTTCTCAGATGTTCTAAGGTAGAGCATCGGGAGATGATGGTCAGCACTCAGGAGCACTAGCCACTTAATCAATATTATGCTTCTTCCTCTCATGTGTCTTTTGTTTCTGGTAGCAAATTAGTAGTTCACAGGAAGCAGAAATCATAGTTGCCATTGCTCTGCTAACCCACTGCATGTAGTATTCTGATGCGTTATGTTTATATAAAAAGCTCATTCTCAAATAGTAGGCATTGTGTACTACAGAACTGGCACTTATCTCCACCACAGCAAGCCAAAACTAGGTAACTGCTCTTTTAAACAGAAATCAGTTGTAAATACAAGAATTTGTTATACTTTTGAGAAAAGGAAGGCCTCAGAAAATAAGTTACTTCTTCAAAAAGTAACAAAAACAAACCGTAGGATCAATGCTGCTTTACCAAGGCAGGGTTTTTCCTTTTAGTCCTGTATCCCCCTGCCCCTAACCCTTAAAAGAGTGAGGAAGAGGAAGGATTTTGTACAGTAGAATTTGTGAAATGAGGGAGCTTTTCACAGCCTACAGCATTCTGTCTTACCTTTTTCATCCACCTGGCCTCTCAAACTCACTGATTTGGGAACTTCTGATAACCCGTTTTCTTTCTCATTCAGACAAAAACTACTTTGTTTAATATAAAAGATTAGCCCTCCCACTGTAAATGAAGACTGATCGATAAACCGATACTACTTGCATTTCTAGTTAAGCATATGACATGAATAGCTTTAAAGATTATTTTTGCTCTTGTGCAAAGAACATACAAAGATATAAAGCCACTTACTGGATAAAGAGAAAATCAATAGTTGAAATACAGAGTTAAGCAATTATCTCTTCTTAACACTTGTTAAAGGCCTCATAAAGACTGAAGAGTAAGTTCTGCCACTTCACCATATTGGGTTTTCCTCGTTATCTTCATCTAAAATGACCAATTAATCAATTAAAACAGGAATGGTCTTAGTTAAAAGAAAAAGAAGAGAAAGAGCCCTCAGGAAGAATTCCAAGCTAAGATTTACAATGCCATTAAAATAACCCATGAAGAAAAATGCTAATTAGCTGCACCTCTCTTTTCCTGGAGTCATTCTCCTGGCTCTTTGCAGCTCTACAGGATATGTCGCTTTTACTTTACCTTCACAGTCCTTCATAATTTAGCCTCATCGTCTCCAGCTGATCTCATACAGCTAACACCGTGCCCAACCCTTATAGCCTGCTAGCTTCTGCTGCAAACATCTTCGTCTTCCCTCTCAGATTGCTAATTAAATGTGAGGGAAATTCCTGATTCTAATTTGCTTGTGGACTTCTACAAAATACATTTCAAGTTTCATAGTGACCAGAAGGTTCTCCTTGCTCACTATCATATTAGACAGCTGATGAGCTCTGCGTACAATTCTTCTTCTGTTTCTTTTTCTTTACTTTTAATACACTGTTTTCTGTGCCACATCCTACTTTAGATCTCCTCTTAAAAATATAACAAAGCTATACCAATTAATTTGCTCTGATTTATCACTGAATCCCTTTGTTTGTTATCTCCTTGTGTCTGTGTGACCAAATAAAGCAAGTAAAGGATTTTCTCTCTTCAGTTTTCTTGTAGGGGAAGGCAAGACAGCATTTGCACTGCTACCATTACAAACTAGTTTCTATGTCACAGTCACTAATCACCCAGTCTCATTAAGCACGTGTTGTAAGGACAAGATCAAAGCAGATCATGTAAGTTGCTGTTCTTAACTGTATGAAGGGACACATGAGTCAGTGGGGCTTAATCCTTGTTCCAGAAATCTTTAACCCTTTAAGTTTGGGCATAAAAAATAAATATCCTTGAGCTATAAAGCTGACTCTCAAGTATGAATGCTTTCTCTCCTGTTCATGGTGGATTTCATAGCTAAGGGTATGGAACAATCCTTCCAAAAATCACCAGTCTTTACAAAACAGTCACATAAGACCTGTAAATATAGTGTTTTTGTGTGTACCTGCATGGACTGTATCTTGTGAATCACAGATCATACAAGAATGGGAAACCTCTGACAAATAATGTGCGTTAGTTGAGCTAGCATGGCATGATTCATGCATGCCAGCACAGAAAGTATAGTGAATATTCATATATCCTCACTGCTCTTACTGCACCATAGGACCAAAGTGCAAATCTGTAGCTCATACAGAGAGAAGCACCTCTCAGCCCTACTCGTGCATATGCATTCCCTTCATTTACACACTCCAAGCCTGATACAGGAAAGTGTTGAGCTCTCAGCTTCCATTGAAGTCATCAGATATTGGTAGATCCCATGAGCACTAAGAAAGAAGTAGACCTGCAGTTAATATGATGTTGTCAAAGAAAACAGAATCCAAATTTGAAATGAATAAAACTACGTGATTAAATAAGATGCACAAATTGCTGCAGTCTCAATGGAAGCTCAAGACCAGCTAGTTTTTGTTAAACTTATCTGGGTTTCTACAAGGCAATTTATATGACAACTCTATTTTTTCTGGCAGTTTTGCTAAAGTATGAACATAAAAACGCATACTCCTTTGGCATAAGTGAAGCTGATTAGTTCTTTTTTAGCGTCCCTTTATGTTAGAAGGATTTGTAACTCAACTAATAGAAGGGGTTCTCATTTTACTTTGCCTTTTACAATCATATCCCAGTCCGATTTTTTTTCTACAATAGAAATACTGATATAAAATATTTTTTCCAAAGCAAAACTCAGAATTGTATGGCATAATTATGTGGTTCTGTGATAGTCTTTGGAATTTAACAGTTTGTTATCAGAGCTGTTCTGCAGCTGTTCCCTGCAGAGGAAATATTCCCCATACGCACACCTGCGCACACACACGCACACAACTACCCCTTATACGCAACTATCTGTTTTCCCGTGGCTTTATTTTTTCTCCTTCTCAAGGCTCAGCCTCTGACCTCAAGGGGCCGGGCAGGACAAAGTGCTCCTCTTAACCCTGTGGCACTCCCTCTGTCAGAAGTGTGCTTGGAAGCACTGAAATAAATCAGGCTTGAAGTATATCAATTTGAAGCCTGAGTATCGGGACACATCTTTGGAGGAGCAGGTCTATTAGCTGTGGTTTAGAAAGCACTGTCATACCAATCACGTACGGTAGAGTTTTGTAGATGAAATCCATCAGTGCTTAAAGGGAGAGAAATCACTTTTTAACGTGATGCCTTTCTCCATGGGTCTCACGCTTTCTCATAACCCTGATAGCATTTGTCTGCAAAAGCAGCGTTTCTAAATCCACGCTGCGCTCTCTCGTCGCGAAGCCGCTAATTACAGTGAGCCTGCGTTTGCTGTTTCTCCCTAACGAGCCGCTCGTTTTAGCAGTCCCGTCGAGGCTCCGTTCTGCGGGCACGAGTGCTTCGGTGCGCGGCGTGTGCGCCAGAGGGCGCCCGGGGCCGCTGCCTTCCCGTCCTTCCCTCTTTCAGTTAAAACAACTAGTTAGCAAGTTCCAATTTACACAAACAGAAGAAACAGAATAACTGTTATTGAAATGTGTTTCATGGGATGTGGAGCTCTTTCTCCTACAAAATAATCTTATTTTACTTCCATCAGCATCAGCTTAAAAAGAGTTAACATCTAGAAAAAAAGAAGTTAAATCCTGTATAACAACAAAGAATTAAGCCACTTCAGATGTGAAGCCTTCTCTTCAAGCTGGGAGTAGCCAATGGGAAACATGCAGGTGCTCTATTCACTATGCCATCTTTTCTCGTAGCACGTAGAGGAGAGGGGAGGCTTGGTGGTGTGGCAGGTGCACGCATGGGGAGCAGCTATGGGAAAGACACCTTTGGGTGAAAAAAAGTATGTGTGGAAGATAGGAGTAGTGTATCTTGTTTCAGAGCTGTTTTTGAGGCTGTGCTCTCAATGGGGCAAAAGGTTTTTTGTTTGGTTGTTATTTATTTATCTATTTATTTTAACTCTGATAGCTGCTAGCTGTTGTGCTGGAGGTGAGCATGACCGGTACTCAGATTTATATAAAGCAATATTTGATGGTATTCCATACAAAGCCAGGAATTGTGCTCCTCCTGTTGAGGAAAGCAATTAACGTGCCTCCTGCACGTTAAAAATGTCTCTGAGCTACTAGATTGCTTAGTATTTCGAAGCCCTGAGCAGGTATAGAAAGTTGCTGGTGAACAGAAGGCTATGGCTTGGAGTACCTGACCTTATGAAGCATGTTTGATTAGCCATAAAGTGCAGTGAGTATGGTGGATTTGTAGAGTTCAGTCATTATGGTATTCTTTACAAGGGCCATTATTCCCAGGTGATGCTAAAGTCTACTCTACTTTTCCTTTGTGGACGAATTTTCTGCCTGTTTGCACTTTAATGGAGTGCTATAAAACCAAAGGTGCCAAATGGCCAGAACTGGATAATGCTTCTGCCAGTTGTAGAAGATAGTCCAAAGCTGGTGTTTCTTGTTTGTCTGGCATCCACTATTACTCTTCAATTAGTATAAATTGCTCTGTTAAATACTGAAATATAAAGGATGAAATTCTATCCTCAAAGAGAGAAGCCAGCTCACTGAAGAGAAAAAAGCTTTTTTGTTCTTCTCGTGTAGGGCTGAAGCTATAGCAATAGCTACATAAAGGCATTGCCTGCAAAGAAGATACCTTCTATGCATCACTGACCGTGCTAGCCTAATGCATAAGCATTTAGGGATGAAGTCATATTTGTTTTGTTTACCACTGCATGGGCTGCCCCGCTAATTTGCTTCAATTTGTTTTTTTAGTCACCTTGAGAACTCCTGAGCAGAAAGTGACAGATAAGTGTCATCGCTTTCATGAAATCTTTGGCCTCTCCACCGGTACTACCAACAAAACGTGAGAGTCAATTAAAGGTTTAAACTGAGATACTGACGCATCTGCTCTCTGAACAGTTCATTCATTACTTATAAAAACGTGTAACAACCTCACTTGGATTAACAGTCCATTAACTGCAGCTCCGTGGGTGAGCACACCCGCCTTGTGTTAGAGCAGTGGTGGAGAACGGAGCGTTGTACTCACAGAGAGCTGACCTGTAAAAGCAGATTGCTTACACTCCTGCCTCTGCTCCAGGCAAAGCTGCTTTCCTTTACACGACACTCCTTCCACTCAACCTGCATTGTTCAAGGGATTATACTTTTATCTTGTTACAACTTCCAACAGCGATAGGCATTTCTAAGGATAAGAGTAAGGAGGGAATTTGGGAGATACTTTTGGATCAGGAATGTAAGGGCATAAGCTTGTCTTCTGGTTGTGGAGCTGCCAGATGGGATGTGGTCAATGGAATGAGTGCTTCAAGGGAAAGTGTGGAGGGCAGACAGTGGCACAGGTACGGACTTGTACAAGAGTGCAGCAGGAACAAGAGCAGCACTTTAATTTGGGATTGTGTGTGAAGAAACATCTCTTTGTAACACAGGTGACCTACCCCTGTGAATCAGAGGCTGGAGAGGAGTCTGAAGCTTAGCAAGTCTTTTCTCGGCTTCATTGCCAAGGGCACAGCGCGATTCCCCATACCAGGCTCCCAGGAGCCTGACCCAGCCGAGGACTGGATGCTGCTGGGACGGCTCACGCCAGATTCGCCAGAGCCCCAAGGAAATGTGCGCCAGGCGTTGATCGCCTTTGTGCCATTGCAGGCTCTCTAAGCTGGGAGGAGCTCATATGCCCTAAATCGCATCTCACTTCGGGCTGCGGCATGAACTTTACTGGTTAGGGGCTCCCCTCGCTCACTCAAAGCCTTGCCTCAAAGCTCGCGGCTACGGACCGCAGCGCTGCTGCCTTCGACGGCACCTCGGGAGGTGATGGCAGCGGCGGTCCCTCCGTCCCCATGAGCCCTGCAGCCGTCCTCCCTCCTCGCACACCTCACGGGGCCGCCTCCCAGCACCCGGCACCGCCCCTCCGCCGGCGCGGGTCTATAAATGAGGGCGGCTCGGAGCGGGGCTCAGTGCCGTAGCCATGGGGAATCGTGTCACGCGCGGGGACTTCGAGTGGGTCTATACCGAGCAGCCCCACACGCAGCGCAGGAAGGAGATCCTGGGTACGTCGGGGGGGCTGCTCCGCACGAGCTCACAGTGCTGCGGGCTGGGCTGGGCGGGTACTGCACCTGTGGCTGTGCTGCCTTCGGTTGCAGCGGCTTCTGCACAGACTGACCCCACGGACGTGCTGGAAGGTCACGGGGAATCCATTTTTTTGTCTGTAGCATTTCATATCTTCTCCTTTGTGATGATCCTCGTGAGTTTCTTTTAAGTTGGTTTTACAGTTTCCACTTCCAGCTCGGTTTGCTGCATTACTCCAATTTACTCAGCACATGGCAGGTTGGCTGGGGCTCCTCCAAAACACAGGTTTATTCGGTAGCACGGTAAAAGAAATGGGAGGTGTAGGTGAGCATTTGCTGGAGGGCAGCAGAAAGCCCTGACCCGATAACAGAGCCCTACTGCCTGGTGCTTCCATCTTGTACAGGTAGCATTTATTTGCAGTAAGCATGTGGGGTTGGGGACGCTTCTGCTTTTGTTTTGGGGACTTAATAAATTTAGGGTTTTCTGAGCAACTAATAACTCAGAATTTTTACAGAACGTAGTTGCCTACTCCTTAAAATGATTGCTTCAACACTTGATCAATAAAGGAGATTTTGTCTATTTTTTCCTTCCCTCTGATCAGTAGAATGAAGTTTTTAAAGACCTTTTCTGAAGGAAGAGGCTGCATATGTGGTAATCAGGTGCAGTTCCTCCACACTCCCATGGATTAATCTAGGATTACTTTAAACTACAAAAACGTTTCCGGCATAGTTATGATGGCATAATATCCTGGTCCACTTTAAATTATATCCAGGAAAATAATTATTTTCTTCCGTAGTTATGACAGATAGACAAATGATATCATCATATAAAATGAACCCTCAGGCTGATGTGCTGCTGATCCTTTTGGTTATGGGAACTCTGGGTGAGCTTTGAGCAGGGTCATGTGCTATATGTCTCCCCTTCGCCAGCCTCCCACTTTCCTGGTGTTTCTGTGGCACTGGAAATGGAGACGTGGAAAAGCTGGGCCGAACAATCTGTGTCTGACCAGGCAGAAGGTGTCACAACTGCTGAAATGTTGCCAAAAGTCATTAAAATTATCATGCTATCCCATACGCTGTTGGCACAATCACCGAGACTGTGTTGCTCAAAGCATGAAGGTCAAAATCGACCAGTACCTAGTGTCCTTACCAAAGGTCTGGTGTCTGCTGGGTGGAGTGCTCATCTTGAATCTTACATGCATATGAACATGCATCTAGAAATACCCATGAATTTACATTTTTGTATATAGCATTGCTTGAGGGTCAGGAGCGTTCTTTGCTGATAAAGGAAGTACTTTCTCCCTGTAGGTTAATGATTTAGTAGTTAAGCACCAAAGCTTGATTGTTTTCTGTTTAGGCTGTAGCTTTTGCAACTGTTGATCCCCCTCAGGTATGGCTACTTGATTTAAATGCAAATTGAAAATCATCTACTAGGAAAAATGTACAGGGAGACTGACAAACACATCAGGCAGTTCCCTTCTACAGAGGTGGTATTTTCTTACACTGGTGTCCCAGCGTGTTTCTGTACAGTAGCCGAGTGTCATGTCCTGATTTGATTGTTAGCAGCCCAGGCGCATCTGTGACTTTGGTGGTGGTGTTAGAAACTCATGTCTAAATGACAAAAATGTCTCAAGTACCAGTCTTCCAAGCTTTCTGGTCACAGCAGTTTCACTAATTCCTAAACAGCAGCCCCAGCAAATACAACCTAGGGTTTATCTCTGGGGTAGCTGGTTACCCATCAAGCAGTTCAGCTGTGTACTGCAACTGGACTGGCTAGAAGCTAGCTTACAGCAGGACTGTTGCAATAGGCAAGTCTACAAGGGATGCAGCTCCTAACTGTTACAATTGTGCTAGCAAATAGACTGACATTTTGCACAAAGGAGAGGTAGTACTTCCTCTTCACAGAATTGTAGGGGCTGGAAGGGACCACTAGAGATCATCTGGTCCAACCCCCCTGCCAAAGCAGCTCCCTAGACCAGGTTGCACAAGTTCTCAGGAGAAAAAAAAACTGAAGATCTTTCAGACACAGGGAATCTACTGTCCCAGAACAAGACTTCCTATGTAACAGTTCTTCCCACGTAGAAATAAGAAGGAAAACTGTTTGTAGCATCTTCCTCTAAAACTCTAGCTTGTACTATATAGGTACCAGCTGCTTCTTAAGATGCTAAGACACTCTCTTTCCAACCAAATACTTTATTCCTGGTCTTAGGTTCATGTTGACATTATCCACATTTTTCAGTGTATTAAACTGAATTTTCCATTACTTCCCTGTCACCCTCCTGTTTGTGAAAAAACTGTTGCTGTCACGTGCCAGAACTGAGATGTGCAGTGCTGTGGTGAGCTGTGTTAGGGAAAGACCTGGCTGAAAAGTAAACTATTGGAAGAAAGTCTTACATCAGCCTAGCCTTGCTGTATAGTTACACAAATGCTATTAGAGGGAGAGACTGGATAGAAGGTAGAGAGGATACCTACTTCTAGTAGAATTAAGTCTATTTCATTGAAAGTACATTGCTAGATTAAAGCACATCTAGCACTTAGATACCAATACTAATATCATAGTAATGTTGAGGCACTGAGTTTTGGTTTTTCTCTCAGGACTGAGAAAACCCTCAGAATTATTACCAACACCTGAGCAACACCATAAGCTTACAGTGAACGGTCACTTCATCTGTAGACCATCCCCCAAACACAAGCAGTGAGTAATGCGTTGTGGAATGGAAAGAATGAGACCTTGTTTGCGCTGTGGGTTGGATCTAACTTTGTAAAATTATTGTAGGTTAATCAGAGAAATGTCTCAGGATTCTTAGAGAAGCACTTGTTTCCTACCAAGGATGATGGCTCAGTGTTGCTCGTGGTAGGATAGGAGCAACCAAATTAGATCTAGCATCCAAGCATGGTTACATTCTCAGCTCTTTGGCTAGTTATTTGGTAGGGAGATGGCACAGGTGCTTCATATGCACTTTATTCTGTAGGAATGCTGAGATGCTAATTTATCAGCAGCAGAGTGAGGAAACCCAAAATGAAAGTGCCTGAATCCATTTTATTTTTGCATTTAGCCAATTTAGAAATTTAATAGTTTTCAGCCAAGAAGAGAGTTGCTCATTTATTTAGTTCAGTATTTCTTACAGCTGACTCTCATATTGTCTATTTAAACTGCATGCTTAGGAAAAGTCTGATAAATTGTACCTACTAAAATGTGCAAGATACATATCTCAGTATATCAAAGCTCTGAATTGCATATGCTTCTGGCAAAGAAACAAGGAGCTTGTTTCCCCTTTATACTAAAGTATGTGGGTACAGCACTGGCACTGATGTGCAAGTTCTCTGATCAGTGCATTCAGAGCAGCTGCTGTCTCAGTGCTTATGCCAATTCCCTTTGGGGGATCATATGTAATATAGATCACATGGGTAGAAAGTTAACGTTGTAGGTTCTCCTGATCTTCTGCTGACTATGTATTAAGTACAACCAAAGTTTTCAACATACTTTATGTTGCATGAGTTTGTGTGAGGAAGCTGGGAGCGCTCTTCTACCTGTCCTATATCCCTTGACTCCCAACCAACAACTAAACAGGCACAAACAGATCATAGCTGCTGTAACAGTGGTGCTGACACCACCTATTTCAGTTATCAGCACTATGCAGTGCTTTGCATCTGGTGGACACTACTGGGTGACTCAGCAGCCTTGAACCTAGCAGCACAAAGCCATCTAGGAATTCATGAGCAATAAAAGGTTAAGGCCATCTTACATTGCGGATATGTAAGAATTATCACTAATTAGTTGGGTCAGAAATAATTTTATTAGTTTGCATACTGAAGGGAACAGATAAAGCAGAATCCTTTGTCATGCTGTCATCTGTGCATGCTCTGGTACATGGATGACTTGAATTCAGTACCACTTCAGACATGCTATGTTCTTTACAAGTATGTCCACAAACTGGACTGTGGAAAAGCTAAATATAGTGTCAACAAACTGACTTTATTTCTGGTGTAAATGTCAGCCCCAGCATAAGGCATAGGGTGGCAGAGCCAACATCCCATACCTTATGGTCTCTTATTTGATCTGCCACAGGCTCACATCAATAAAACATACTCTAGGAAAACAGTACCACAACTATTTTTTTTTTTCTTCCCTTCAATTAGTTTTCAGAAGCAGTGAAATTATTTCTGATAAGCTCTCTGTAATACTAGGCTAAGCATCATTAGGAACAGCCACATAGAGAAAAATTTGACTCACCTGACCAATGGAGACTCTAGCTATAAAGAGCCCCCATCTCAGAAAGTAGTCTTCATCCAGGAGACACTTTCTTCTCAGAGACTAGCCCTTAAATGAGTCCAGGGAGACCCTGGGCCCACCTCTTCCAGTCACGTGGGAAGCACAGGTGAATCTCTTGCACCTGTGCTTCCTGGGCCAGCCCCCCTCTTCACCAGGTGCTCAATCATCAGTTCAGGCTATGATGTTAACAGTTCCTCCACATCTTCTTTCCAACAGACCTTCTAAAAACATCATATTAAATTGTGTGCCCACTTTGACTATACTTTCTGCAGTGAAATAAAAGATGAAAATAAATTCTTTCTCTTACTGCTACTAGCTTCTCATGGATATGGGCATTGCTGCTCCTTTAAAACCCCACCTCTGTGGTTCTGAACAGCTCCATCTCCATGTCTAGATCTGGTGGCTGCCAAAATGTGCTAACAACTCAGTGAGAGATTGTTGCCCTTGACTAAGTCTATCTGGGTCTCAGACACCGTTCTTCCATTCACACTGCTGCACAAATGCAAATGCTGTGTTTTATTTTTTATCTCCCCACTAGATTTTTCTGTAGCAGTGAGATTATGGCATGCAGATTGTGGAGCTGGTTGATTGGGCAGAATTATTATCTACAGCTCAATGTGGTACCAAAGTGCTTGCACTGCTTTTTCACTACGTGCTGACCTCAGAGAGAGAAGTCATGTTTATGCACTGCTGTACATCTACAGCAGTACTCCTGCCCTCCTCATGGCAATCTGTTGGCTGCTCCTGGAAAACTGGAAGCAGTGCATGTGCATCTTTGTTTCATCTGGGACTGAATTGTTTTCTTCAGAATGTCTTCTATGTTGCTATGTTTTGGTTCTAGGAGAAAAAAACACATTAATAATGCACCAATGTTTATAGCTACTGCTAAGCAGTGTTGTACAGAGCCAAGGCCGTTCACAGCAGAGGGCCTGAAGAGCTGGGAAGGAACAGAGTTGGGACAGTTAACTTAAACTGGCCAAAGGGACATTCCATGCCATATAACATCAAGCAGAAGGAGTTTTGAAGGGGATGGGAGTTCTCTCTCTCTCTTCTGCTTCTCAGGGGCAGCTGGGGATTGGTTGAGTGGTGGTGAGCAATTGCTTGTGCATCACTTGTTATATACATTTATATATGTGTGCCACAATTACCCGTTTCCTTTTCTCTGTCTTAGTAAATAGCTTTATCTCAACCCATGAGTTCTACTTTGTTTTTCTCAATTCTCTCCCCAGTCCTGGGAGACCAGGAGGGGTGAGTAAACAACTGTGTGGTGCTCAGCCACCTGCCTGGTTAAACCACAATATGGATAACCTGTCTTCTGAGTGAGCTAACAGACCTTCCCAGCAAGCTGGAGGCTGCATCATGTGCTGAGGAGACATCAAAGTAGCTGGGACCACCTTTGTCCCATTGTACTCAAAATGGTGAATCCATGTGGTCACACAACTGTTGTGTTCTTTCTTTGTCATTTTTTTTCCCTTTTATCTAGAATGGCTGAATATTTATTTGCTTTTCTCATATTGCTGTTCTCCCTCTGTGCTATGATCATGAATAATTAAGAGCTCACCATAAGTTACATTTTATGGTTATTGCCATGTATTAGCACCGAGTCAGTGCTTGTTGGTAAGTGATGGACTCTGACCTTATGGAAACTAGCCATGTTAATAATGGACAAGTGCTCAAGAAGAAGAAAACAAAAGTGATCTGGAAAAGAGAAGCATAATGCAAATCTCTGCTCAGATGCGTTTCAGTGTGAAAGTCTAGCAGGCTCAGGAGGGAGAGGAAGTGTCTTTTTACTTCCAAAAGTACTTTGCAGAGGAAATGAAGATGATCTTTACTGTTCATCTGTACAGGGTTTGCATTCCTTGATAGCTCACGGGTCAGATCTGCACAAGGGCCCAATATCTGATTGAGTTGCTTCTGGGACATGCAGACTGCTGACAGCCGATCACCTGCAGACCCTTGTCACAGAAGGCCGTCCCCATTTTTCAACTATAAATGCTAAACCATTACTTCCTCAGATTCCTTCATCTAACTTCAAGGCATGAAGATGAGTGAAAAATGAGAAATAGTATTATTGATGTTGTAACATCTTCACAGGTAAGCATTATATAAAACTGCAATCATCAGGATTGCTTTGTCCAAGCTTAGACGTATCTCACTCAAGTCTGCATGGCTTCGAGTTTTGGAGAGTCAGCATGCAACATTTTTCATTTATAGTACTCCTGAAGGTTTCCCTGTAGACTGCCCCGGTACTGGGGCTTCAGCCAGCAATCCTTTCAGTTCCACCTGTCAGCTTTCCCAGGGCTTCTCCCTGTCAGAATGAGGAAGTGGTTATCAGCATTAATGATAAACAGACACACTGTTTTGGCTTAACTATTACACAAATTTACTGTTGGATAGGAGTTAATCATGTGTTGAATTTAATATTAAAGCCTATAACACACCACTTCATAACTGTTACCTGTGATAAATGTAACCTGCACGCAGTGCAGATGCAGACCATGCTGCTGCTGGTTAGAAGTTGCTACTTCAAAATCTCTCATAAGAGATTACAAGCTACAATATTCCATAACTGCAACAACAGTAAACAGTTCCAAAACAGTTATAGTGTTCTCAAACTAAAACATACAGCACAGCTAAGTTGATATCCTGGCACTTTGTGTTAAAATTTGGTACCTGTGTAGGTACCAGGAAACAAACTATAGCATATTAGCATTTTGAATGTAAAATGCATGATTTCTAAAGCTACAAAAACTTGGTCTACTTACTGCCTTTTATTAAAAACTTAGGCTGACTTCAGAACAATGTGAACTTATACCAGTGCTTTCCCACTCACCTGAGTACTCCTAATAAAGATTTTGCCCCCTTGTCTGAACAAGGAGCAGAACTGAGAATATCCCTCATCTCATCATCATCCACAGTACTTAGTCTTTAATGTCTCTGGTCTCTGTCAAGCTCAGCTGCAGGTGACCAACAGGCTGAAAAGTTGTAGTAGTTGCAGAGCGTGACCACATCAACCTGCTTCCTTAAGTAGTGCTGGATCTCTCTGAACTGCTGCGGATATTTCAGGGTTCATTCCTATTAAAATCTTCCACTCGGTACCTGGCACTGCTTTGCAAGGTCACTTGTTTGTAGTACATACAGCTGCACAGATGCAAGTTGTCCTAGCCTTAAATGACAGAACAATGACATTGGTATTGGAGCAATAGTCAGATGACAATTTTCTATTCTTAAAATATGCCTGTAATATTTGTAGGGACACACTGTGTAACTTCAGGCTCAGAATGAGTGACTTGTCCTACAGTCTTACTTACAAAAGCTGTTAATTATTGAGAAATGCAGAATATAAATAAAAGGAGAGAGGTCAGTAGGTGGGTAAAGGCCATAAAACTGGAAAAACTGACTTGAGAGTTAATACTGAAAGTTAGAGGTGGGGAGTTTGTAAAGAGACCTGAAGTAATGAACAGCTCCTAGAAGATAAGCTGCACTTTCTTAAAAGAGCAAATAAATGGCAAATAAAACCAAAGGTCAGTAAGATGGTGATGTATGGACACGAGTGCAATCTGGCAAGTCTAACTCGTGTCTATGATTCCGTACTGTGAGAAGCTGTAGTGGGATTGCCTATGTGACTTTCATGCCTGTTTCTGGTACGTGACTTGAGAACAGGCTATTGAGTGGGAGCAACAACAAATCATGTATCTTACAGATTTCCAACAACATTATTTACTTTCTAGTGATGTTAGTATTTGCAAAGACGTGTGCATATTGTAAGCACTGGCAAACACTCAAACACTTACTTTTCTTAATGATACAGTTGTCATATAACCACAGAGTAGAACCAGGAGAGCCTGTTGCATGGCTTATTTTCCCTGCTGGTATGTCTGAAATCAAAGTATGGCAAGGACTACAAAGAAAGCATCTGTATCTCTTTTCTGCTGAAAACAGCATCTGGACTGGGCAAAAAGAAAGGGAAGTAAAAAAATGTGACAGAAGGTGATTTTTAAGCTTAAGTCTGATGGTAGCTGGCATATTAATACTCATCCTCATGAAAGTAAATGGTGCCATCAGGGTCATCATGTGCACGCACACATATACTGGACACAATGCTAGAAATGGGAACAGAGCCACATACATTAGTGAAGCCTTTTCCATAGTGGCTTTGGAATTTCCATTAGATAAGTATGGGGTCTCAAACATAAGATGAAGAAAAATAAAGAGCACCAGTGGTGGTCATGTTTACCTCATTGTGAGTTAATGAGATTTTCTTTGCATTTTTTCCCTTTAGCAAAATATCCAAAGATCAAGGCTCTGATGGGACCAGATCCACATTTGAAATGGATTGTATCTGGAATGGTTTTCATGCAGTTTCTAGCATGCTATCTGGTAAAAGACTTATCTTGGAAATGGATTTTCTTCTGGGCTTATGCTTTTGGGGGTTGTGTCAACCATTCATTGACCCTAGCCATCCACGATATTTCACACAATGTCGCCTTTGGGAACAAGCAGGCCAAGTGGAACCGATGGTTTGCAGTCTTTGCCAACTTGCCAGTTGGTGTCCCTTACTCTGCTTCCTTCAAGAAATACCACATAGACCACCATCGGTACCTTGGTGGGGACAGCCTGGATGTGGACATTCCCACGGATTTTGAAGGCTGGTTCTTCTGTACGCCACTTCGGAAAATGCTTTGGCTCTTCCTCCAACCTCTGTTCTACAGCCTGAGACCACTGTATGTGAACCCCAAAGCAATTACACAGATGGAAATTTTTAATGCCCTCGTGCAGTTTTCTGTAGATTTTATTATTTTCTACCTTTGGGGACTCAAACCTATTGTTTACTTAATAGCAGGTACAATTCTCTGCATGGGCCTACATCCCATATCTGGCCACTTCATAGCAGAACACTATATGTTCTTAAAAGGATATGAGACGTACTCTTATTATGGACCTCTGAACTGGCTCACCTTTAATGTAGGCTACCACATGGAGCACCATGATTTCCCCAGCATTCCTGGAAGCAAGTTGCCAATGGTAAGTATATAATAAGCTCAAGTGAACTGGTGGTTTTGCTTTAGTTTTTGTTGTTGTTGTTGTTGTTTTTTACATTATAAGATCCTTTAGCAACAGTCTGAATTTCTCTGCTTCCCTCATTTCTCTGTTTTGACTCTCCAAAATGTAAAGGGCCCATCTAAAGTGAGACAGAAGGCAATCGCTACTTGAAACTTGTCTAATGGTCGATCTATATATTAACTACATTGCTTGATTAATATAAAACAAAAATCTTTCTATTTTTTGAGATGACATAAGTACTGGAGCATGTTCTAACTTGCTACAAATAGCAGTAGAAAATAAATTCCTGTTCTCCATGCCATGTTTTGGCTCTGCTGCCCCACCCACTGAAACTGAGGCTGCCTGGGCTGTCATTGGGAAAATGCTGTGGCTTCACTCTTTTGAAATCAAATCTTTTTTGCTTGCATTTCATCAGTTGTGGGAATAAAATTTTCAAAGCCCAGGTGTCTAGGAACAGTTTTGAATTCACTGCCAGCTATGCAGTTGCTCTTCTGGATTTTAATATGAGGGTTCCTCAGCAGTTGCAATCACAGTGCCAAAGGGACGTGACTGCAGAGCATTACTCCTACACCCAAATCCTCTGGCACGCTTGGAAGGAAGCACTGCCTGTTGGGAGCTACTGCTGGAACTTCCTTGTGAGGAAGAGGCAGGGCTGAGGTTATGGGACTGTGACCTCCACACTACTGCATGACTCAACTTTTGTGGTGGCGTATCCAGGCAGATTGAATTTGGGAACCCCATTTTATGCGCTGATGACAGAACTATAGAATCATGAGGAATGGAAAAGACAACTAGGATTGTCTAGTCCAAACACTGATTCATCAAGAACTCGTTTTCTTAATCACAGAAACACTGAGAGGAGGTTTTGAACAAGAGATTTTCTTATGCAGTAGAAGAGCACAGAGAGCGTGTATACCAACCTGAGTGTATATATATATATATACAGAGAGAGAGAGTTGATTTTTTACAACAGACCTCCTTGACTGCTGGAGCTCTCTCCTGAATAAGTTGGCTGCTCCCGTGGGATTCAGCATTCACATATAAGGTTCTCTAGCTCCTCTTGCTGACACATATGGTACCTCATCTAGAAGGTGGGCTTAGCTTTAGTTTGAAACGTTCAAACTTGTTAGATAGGCTTAGATACTCAGCTTACTGAAATGTAAATACAGAAGCAGGAGGTTAGCTCTCTTATCTCAGACAAGGGAGGTGAGTGACAAATTGAACTTGCTGGGATTGTTGCTCCAGACCTGAATGGAACCTGAAAAGCTTTTCCCCACCCACATCACAAATAGTTTAGCCAAACTCCTCAAGGCAGTGAGCAGATGGAAGTGTCTGCACTCCTCTGCAAAGAGGATGGAGTTATAAGTTGAATTTTATGAACTTGTCTTCATGTGTTTCTAGCTCCAGGGCACCTGAGACTTGCCCTGCTGGTAGAGGAGGTACCAGGTTTGTCATTCATTGTTACATGATAGAACAACATGGAAAATATTGAGTCACTGGCAAATGAACAAGTGAAAAATCTACTATGAGGTAGAACTTCTTTGTCAAAATAGCTATCACAGAAAATAGTTTGTCCCTTGAAAGAAGTTGGCTTTTAGTTTCTGCAAACTGAGAAGAAAAGTTCTTTGTTTCTTTGGAAGGAGAGGGGACAGACTCTCTAGATAGCTGTAATGTATGAACTTCATGACAGGTAGGAGCAGAAACCTCCCTTGCTTTCCCTGCTTACCTGGCCAGCAGATTCTTCACTCAGTAACTCTTTAGTCTCTTCAGCACTCAAAGATTTAGTAGTTTAATTGACTACTGTCTTTAGTTTCAAATTTTGGCAAATATTAAGTAGGTAAAAAGGTCCTTTCTCCATTCTCTCATGAATGAACGTAAAGGATGATTAAAGATCAGAAAATAACTGAAGCTTGGAAAGTAACTGGATCTTCCACTTGCTTATCAGAAGAGTAAATTTTGTCCTTTATTACGGGTGTTTCATCCAGTATGTGCTTTCTGAGTAATATGTTTGCTACTGGAAAGACCTTTACCCTAGGACTGTGGCACATTTGAGAGGAAGAATTAGGCTGTGCCATAAGCTTATAGAGGTTACAGATGAGTGATATGAGTGCACAGTGAGAACTTGTCCCACTACCATAATGAGAGATTACACAAAAGACATTTTAACATTGCAATGAATTGTAATGTTATAATTTAACATAATAATGAAGGATCCGCTCTAAAAAATATAGCTGTAGACTTTTGACTGGTTAGCCTTAAAGTGAAGCCTTAAAACAATAAAATATTGTGTTACTTACCAAAGGAGTAAGAAGATTGATTCTTCATTATCTGAAAGATTGAATATACTTTTGATGAGAGGGAACACAGAACAAGGAGGAACTCGGTTCTCCTCCTACAAACTACAGTAAAAGCAGTAACATAACCAGGGGCAAACTAGTTATTCATTAAGCTTGCGAAAGACATGGCATGAAACGAGATTTTATTAGACAGACAAGACTGGAAAACATGGTAGATGTACTCTGTTTGAATTGCAGATTTCCTTAACCCTGTGATGGCCAGGAGGGCTAGCTTGAGTTCTCCTACAGTCAAGGAGTACAGAGGAAACTTATGTACTCTGCTTTGTAGCATTCTACACCTAATTTTTCATCTTGTCATAAGGACCTCTAGCTTCTGTGTTGCCCCAGGATAAAGTCTGTAGCACTTGTGTTGCAACACGACTAAACAGTATCAGCTACTGTGGAGTAGGATGGGTGTCCTGTTGCTATACTACACAAGACCAGAAGCAAAATTTGAACTCCAGATATGTGGTTCATTATCTACCACCTTCATCTAATTGAAGAAAAGCATCCATATACTATGTGCATAGTGCTTACTAAGCTTATTGCAGAATTTAGTCTTGGATCATCCTTTCTTAAATTCCATTCAAAATCTGGCACTTACTTCCAAGTTGTGATCTGTAAGGAGGGAGAGAGGAGCTGAAGCAAACGGACCCTCTCCAATGCAGCACAGAGAGCTTGGGATGGGGGAGTCAAGGGCAAGATCAAGAAATATTGTGTCACAATACAGTCCTTTTCGAGATAACACTGTTTGCAAAAATTGCTCCCTGGAAAAACTTCCATCCACAGGTTTTGTTCTGCCACCAGAATGCAACATGGAGGACGACAACCTGTGAAGTACACTTAACAGATGTATTTTAATGTCATACTTAAAAAGCAATCTGCATGTTTAAAAAAAACAAATCCTGCCCAGTCCTCTGTGTGGAGGAGGTCACTTTGTTTTGCACATGGGGATGCTGATGGCAATAGATGGATTGTTTTTGAGTACGTCCATGGCAGAAGATAAATCTGTTCACTTTTTTTTCTTTTTCTCCCATGTGATGGCAAAATGGAAAGAGGCACCAAGAAAACTGCCACGTCACCTCTCTAACCACATTCACTAAATTTTCCCTCTACTCCATTCTTTTGTCAAAAACATTTTATCGTGGTTTATCTTCTCTCCCTGGTTTGTGTACACCTTGTGTAGTTTTCTTGCCTGGAGTGCAGAGACCTTGCAAAAAGGTGCACGTGCTGCCAGCTGGAAGCACCAAGTGATGCTGAGCACAAAGCCAAGCAGGAGCAAAGAGCCACAGTCCCAAGATGATCCAGGGTAACCTACTCTTGATCAAGCACTTGCCCATCTCCTATGGTTTCCACAATGATGTTTTGTTCAAGATGAGATGCCACCAGACTCTGCAGGGAAGTGAAGCAAGAAGCTCCTCCATCACTTGGCCTCAGTGGTGACTTTCATTCACTCAGGGAGCATACTGTCTGAACAGCCCTTCATCTGTTTCACTTACCCAGACTGAATTATTCCTGACTGTGGTCACAGGAGCTGAGCAGGGATCTAAATCTGCTTTTCCAGAGATCCTACCCAGTGCCTGCACATCACCCTTCTTGTAACCATGAACAAATGCTTTTTAGGGGAAATTCTATCTGAATCATGTTGAAAACGAATCACATCTGAAGTACAGGTGAACGTTTTAAAGCAAGATGTAAGAAATGATTAGGAAGTCAGAGTTACTCAGTGACAGACAGAACACAATCAGACCTGGACTGAATCTTCCATCTCCAACATGACCCCCAGCTTGGGGGGTGCACAAAAGAGCTTAATGAGACTTGTGCCTTGCCACCCTATGTCACAGGAGCTGTCTGCCAGGAGGCTCAGCTAACGATGTAACCACCATGAGCAGTACTGGCTTCTGGCTTAACTCCTGCTGTCATTCTTACCTTTCCACAAAGTGCTGTGCTAAGACTACATCGTCACGCATCAGATGCTGCTGAGTGCCTCCTCCTAGCAGGCCTTTTATGCACAACTTCAGAGTTTCACTGCAAGTCTTTACTGGGTTCTTCACAACTGGCTTTAAAATTCTGCAGCGTTTTTAACAGGACAAGTCATGCTGCTCAGTAAGGCAAGCTGCTCTGGTACGGAGACTTGTTTGGCTAGGGGGTGGAGTTCCAATAAAGCAATGCCCAGCTAGTTTTCTGTGAAATGTACAGTACCAACTGCTCTCCTAAGTGTGTTTTAAAAAAGCAGAGCATCTGGCTGGAGCACTGACAACTCAGGAACTCTCGCAGTCCTGTGAGACTGTCAGGTGTGAAACCTCCTTATCCTACAAACACCCCAACAGCACACAGTGCTTCTGTGATGGCAGCAGTTGTAAAACCTGGGGATTCGTAACAAGGATAAAATTGTGTCAGACTGATAATCCACTGATGAACCTTGAAGCATTTCTAGCAATGGGAAGAGGAGGGGGGGGGCTGCCTTGGGATCTCCTCTACATGGAGAAGGAAGTCAGATTTGCATCAAGGGAGTGGAATGGAAGAAAGAGTAAGGAAGCACAACCCACACTGTCTTCAGCATTTTCTCAATTGCTGTTTCTCCCTATCCTGGAACCCACTGCAGACAAGTATTACGAGTGGCAAACATTACTTTAAATATAGTGTGTTGGAGTCCTGGCAGTTTATGAGGTGGATTAATCATCTCGTTATGGAAATCCTCCACCTCTCAAGTGAGTGAGATTTGATTCTGACCAAAGGCAGAGATCCGTCATCTGTTAAATCCTAACACTATCAGGCAGAACTTGTGTAATAAATCTGCTAAGTATCTAAATGTACTTCAGTCTATCTCATTTGACTGCACTTCAGAAACTCACAAGCAATAACAAGAAACTTCAAGTTACGGCAGTGCTGTCGGGTTTAAAAAGCAAGACCAAAGTGTACTTGACACCACACAGCTAAACAGCTCGTTCTCTCTTTTGTCCTTCCAGGTGAAGAAGATCGCAGCAGAATACTACGACAACCTTCCCTATCACCAGTCCTGGATCCGAGTCCTGTGGGACTTTGTATTTGATGACAGTATTGGCCCTTACTCGAGGGTTAAGAGAAAATGCAAACTGGCAAAAGAAAGCTAACAGACTTCTTTTGTTTGTTTGAATGGTTTGTGTGCTCTGTAGAGGAAGAAGGATGCTTGCATGTGCTTGGCCTACCATTGGTATGTGTTCCCTGGATGAAGAGGACGACTGTCTGCACTATTTAAACTACTGATACTTTTTAATAAGGAAGGTTTGTGTATGTAACCTTAAAAAAATAGATGAGAGTGAGCAATGCTCACATGAGTCTTGCTCTAGACTTAGAATTAAGCTCCTGGGACACGTGTGTCCAAATTGGAGTTTAGGCATGGTCTGCAATGAAGAATGTTTGGTGCATGAATGGGCATGCTTGCATATAGGTAGGACTGGTTTCTCTTCATGCCAAGGTAGATGTAGATGCTTTGCATGCATAGGACCGTGGAAACAGGGATGACTAGCATGTAGTAGCAAATGATACTTCCTAGAGAACACGAGAGTGCCTTCAGCTCAAAGCATTGCCTAAACGAATATCTCATGCCTGACTATAGCTGCTTGCAGTGATTTTGTATATGAAATGAAATACATATGTGTTTTTGCACATCTGAATCAATATCTTATTAGCTGCTGTTTGACCTCTATATCAGGGCTTCTTCTAAACCTTTTCTGAGCCATTTCTATTCTTAGTATCCAACGTTCAGTGTAACTTACAGCAGTTGAACCATGAAGTGGAAAAACCCTTTCTTTAGTCTTCAGCTCTGTCTGATCAGCAACGTGGCGTACCACAGCTCGTGCTGTGAGGAATAGGTGATCCTTTCCCATTCTTCTTTTCAACAGAATTCAGAATTTCTTATTTCTCGTACCTTTCACCACTAGAAGCCCCTCTAGGAGTGGAAGGGTTCTAGTTTAAGTTGCTCCTTATAAGGGCTTTTACTATTCCTGATATTCTTCCTTGGTCTTCTGTGTATTATACCTATTTCTGTCCATAGGACTGAGGAGTAGCTATCAGTGACGACACTGGAGATGCTATGGTGACATTTGTTCATAACCACTTTCAGTGCAATTCTAACTTTCCTTCTCTGTGATTCATTGGGAACTGACTCAGCAATCAGGAAGCATGTGACACTCCAGCTATAAACACCATCAATAATGGTGATAAGGGGATATAACCATGGAGCTAGTGCTGTTTCTCTCCCTGTGTGCTGTATATTGCACTATTGACATTGACCTAGACCTGTCATTTCTGCCTCTTGAAACAAATCAGTTTTCCTGCCTCTCTTCATCAGCTTCTGGCTACCCTCAATAACTGTCTTTCTTCAAAAACCTTTAGTCACCATATCTTTCTCCATGCAGAATACACTGAACAACTTCTTGGGGGTCAGGAGTTGAGACGTCACCTAAAACTTCCCTGCATTCCTGGAAGTTGACTACTTATTTCTGTCCTTAGTAAGAAGTTAAAAAAAAGAACATATCTAGAAAGATCCTCCTATACATAACCTGACAGCTTAATCCTTCTGCTGGTTTTGACTGGGTTTTCTTCTGGAAATCCATATACATTGCAAACAAAATTATTATTCCACATACATATTGATCTCTTAAAGTGTGCAACTGGGCCTGTGATGCTTGATTTCCTCAATAAATACAGTTTTGTTCCTCCTACAGCACTGGATCCAGTGAGTCATTTTGGTACCATCATTTGGCAGTAGCCTGTCTCCGTGCTGCTGGCACTTTGTGATCAGATATTCAACTTCCTGTGTCCTTAAGCAAGCTGTTTCAAAACTCCTAGCCAATTTAATAAGCTAACATAAGAACAACATTAAGATCATTCTGTGCTCCTCATTCTGAGCATTGCATTACTCCTCTGTGGCCTCCTCTCTAGCTCCCTTAGTTGCTCCACAACACAATTAACCTACAAGATCCATCTGTTAACAGCCAAGCCTGACACAGGTTACAGTGTAAACTGAGGGTAACCAAATCATTGGCTGCTACTCACCTGCATACCAGCAGTCCTCCCATTCTACAGAGAAATTTGGAAGTGCTGGAAACCCTGGTACCTGCTGTGCTCTTAAGCAGCATGAAGCTGAAGAGGGCCAGTAGTCTCCTGGCAGAGCTGAACACAGTCCCCATCCTCAAAACCTGACTGATGCACTCACAACCTCATCAATCTAGGCTGGATTTATAGGGCTGAGTAAGCACCTAGAGATGGACCAGGTGTTACTGCTTCTCTCAGCCAAGCCCACCTTGCCCATCCTGTGTACCTTGGTACTCTTTAAATGGCCCTGTGCAAACTTCAGTTAATTGTCATAATGACGTGAGGGTAAAAAAAAAAAAAAGCTCATTTGCAGAGGGTTGCTGGTGTTACCTTAGGGCCGTGCTGTATCCAGGCTGTACACAGCCTTGATGACTGTGTGCTTATTGCTGGCTGTAGGTGCGGTGCCACACTCCAAGGTAAAACATGAACTGAGCTGGAGCACAGCTTTGTAAAGCTTCAGGAAGATTAATGGAGAGTTTCACTAGATGGCATGACCACTTGTGAGGCAGCAGATTAGAACAGTGCTTGCTGTTGTCAGGTATGCCATTAAATGGCAGAGAACAAGAGGTAAAGGCCTTAAGTTGCACCAGGGAAGGTTCCGGCAGAGTATTAGCAAAAAATTATACTCAGAGAGAGCAGTACTGTGTTGGCACAGGCTGCCCAGGGAGGTGGGGGAGCCACTGTCTCTGGAGGTGTCCAAAATGTGGAGGTGTGACACTGAGGGCACGGTGGGAGTGGGCTGATGGTTGGACTAAATTATTTTAGAGGTCTTTTTCAACCTTAACGGTTCCATGAAATGGCTTTACACTTAAGAAACACGTGAGCTATTGTATGACATTTATGCAGCAGACCATAATAAACTTTACTGATGTTTGGCTGTGTTCTTCCTACCAGAAAGGCTCTTTCTCCTGGTGCTGGGGCTACAGTGCTGTGTTTCACATCAATGCCATCTTGCTTCAGTTCCCATGTGAACAGCTTATCCCACTGTCTGTCTTCCTCTAGCCAGGTGGGAAGCCAGAACTAAACAGCTAAAAGATGTCAGGCTTGGACTTCAATTAAGCTTAAATTTTCCCCCATTTATTTCGCATTTAGTTTACAATATAACTGGAAAAAAAAAATAATGTTTTCTAGAAGAGAGATGGAGTGGCATTGAAGATTGCTGAAGGACAACCGCAGGCTCTCCAAGCCAAAGCAGATAAAAGTTTATAAGTAACCAGCAAGCCTGCCCCACCCCTGCCCTCCTGGGCATCCTGCTGCTTGAAGGCAATCATGCAGGATAATGGAATGGGGTGAGGAGGGAGCTCTGGCCCAAGCCCTGCTCCAGCAGGGCCCCAGAGCAGCTTCCCGGTCCCTGCCTGAGGGCTGAGGAATGGCCATGGCCCCCGGGGCTCTGAAACAGTCCCCCCAGGACCCGGATTATAACATGAAGCCTTCAGGAAGGCCCAAAGCGAGGTGGGGGACTCAGAAAACACTCATTTCCGTAGTTGAACTCCGATCACTTCCTGCTTTTTACATAAAGCTGTCAAGGAGATTGTATGACAGCTGCTGCCTTGTAAATCTCACCAAGTCAAGCAGAAATTCTCAGCATTGCACTGGTGGAAAGAACAGGGGCAAAGAAAAGAACACGTGTGACCTGAGAGGTGAGAGCGGGTGTGTGATGAAGGGCTCAGCCATGCTCATGCAGCGTCCCGGACTCATTTTTAAATGAGACCTCAGCTTCCACAAAATAAAGCTCATCAAAGCCTGCACAGAGTTAACAGACGGAATATGAATGAGTGACTCCTGTAAGCCTCTAGTTCAGCAGCACTGCATGTGGGATTCCAGCTCTGCTGTGGCCGTGCTGCCCTAATGCCTTCAGCAGCCTTGCTCTGAACGACCTCCTCTCCACCCAGAAGCCCACACAGGGGCAAATGATGGGATGGGTGGGTTTTGTTTTTATTGAGAAGATAGAGCAGGACAGTTAGTGGTGGCCTGAGGCACCATAAGCCACTGTTCTCCACTGACATCAGGTCAAGGTGAGCCTTCGTCACCGCCCTCCCCATGCCAGAGAGGAAGCATACCCAGGTGACATTCAGGAGGAGAAGCCAAAGGGATTAGTGATATAAACAAAGGCAGGGCCATGTGGACAATAAACAGTTTATTACCAATATGAACACAGATACTGTGATGCAGACGTACCATTTTTTTTTTTTATATTGTGATAACTCTGAGACAAAGAACTCGTTGGCTGACGACTAACATGTCTCTGTTTTCTTCTGGTGATGCCACAATACATTTCTGTTGGCAAAGGATCTTCATTTACATTGCAGACTACTAGTAAAATTACTTTGAAGTCATCTATCAAAAGCAAATGGTTCACATGTGTTCTTACCTACTACTAAAAAGAAAGGTAATACATTTAAATAAGCAAATACAAAATACAAAAAAGGCTGACAAATCCAATGTGCAGTGTCAGATGAAATCTAAAAAATCCAGAAATTTAAAATTTAATATTCTTTAGATTAAGACTTTTAAAATGAAGCAAATCCAAGGCAGCAGCAAGCTTCAAAGTGTGCTGAGTCTGCTAATAAAAAGGGTATAAGAACAAAGACAGTGCCGGTGTCCTCTCTCACCATCTCTTGTGACCTTGGTACACTTAGAAACGATTCGTTCTTCCTAGCATCCTTCGTACCGTCCCAGTGCTTTGCAATCATGTTGTACTGATCCTACTCAGCTCCTGCCGTATGGCTAGAAAACCAAATCAAAAAGTTAGTGCAGAACAACCTACCCAGCACACGGAAAACAGTGTACAGCGCTTGCAGAAAGTACACGCCAGTAAGAGAATGAGTGGAGGGTAAAAGGATGAGTAAGGGTGAGCAGTCAGCTGCTGGCTTGCAAACTGCAGTAGTGGTTTAAGTGGCATCTGCGATTCATGTGAATGTCTTATTTTGCACTGGAATGAACTGGGGAGTCTCTGAGGGCCAAGCTGCTGGGACCATAGCGAACGGGCAAGGGCGTCCTCAACTGCCAGCTGCCGTGAGCACATGGTGCTGGGGGAAGGGCTGCGGGCACGGCTTTTAGCTGTTTCACAGTCTCCTCTTTTTCCCCTTTCGTATGAAGCTCAGTTGGGAAATGCAGGGTGTGGACGTGGATCTTCACACGCCCTAACACAGGCTTCAAATAAATAGGTACTTTGCTGTGCGTGTCAATAATAGCAGCATTTTGCTCTCTTACGTTGGCCTCGAAAAACACATTTCGTTGCAAAATGCAAAGCAATTTATTAAAAAAAAACCCTGCTGATACGTTTCACCGAGTCGGAAAAATACATGGCCATTCAGATCGAGTTAATGGAAATAGTCTTTTGAGCACAAGCTTCCTACAGAGGATGCTCAGGAAGGGGTTCCAGTTTGGTACATCTGTCCCCTCCTGTGTCAGACCAGATTTCACACTCCCTGGTCGTGATAAACTGATGTGCCATGGGCTATGGGCACATCCCACTCCCACCTGTGAGAGGCACAGGGCAGTGAACTTCTCGCAGGTTGGGGTGAAAATACGTGTCAACAGCATAAAGGATGCGAATCTAGTGTCATACCAAAGCTCAGTTAAGGTAGGAGGTTTTCCTTCAGCTGTGTACATAAATCAGAGCCGCTCAGACAAGTCTGAAAGCACCAGGGAACTCTCTGCAGTGCCTATCATCTTATCTACAGGAAATCAGTCATAAAGGTGAGAAAAATAACGATTTTTCTCTTTCTTACCATCAATTATCTCCTCTTTCACTTTGTGTAACTCTCTTACAACTTCCTCCAATATTTCCTGATGAGACAAAACACAAGTCAGCTGCTCAGCATTTCCTTCTGACCGGTGGAAGAAAACTCAAGTTTAACATGGTTGTGGTGGGTCCCCCACCTCCGCGGCTGCTCGGAGCCCGGTGCTGCTGCCAGCTATGGCTGCACTCCCAGGCCAAGGGTGCAGCAGAGGCTGGAGCATTTATGTGCACATTTCTGTACAGACATCTTGCTCAAATAGCAGTGAAACCGTGCTCTCCTGCTGCTCACCAGCTATCCCTTCTCTAAGCACCTAGTTGTAGAGGAAACCAGAAGACTGAACAGCTGTTTTGCTTGGACAGCGCATGCATGGGGGAAAATGGGTAGCTCGTCAGCTCCAGGTGTGAGAAGACCTTTCAACTCACCTGTTTCATCCGATCAAAATCTAAGGCATCCATAGCCACATCATTGCTGCTGCTCACTGGCTTCATCCTTGACAAAGGGAAGAAGAGAACAAAACGCCGGCCCATCAGCTGCCTGCAGTGCACGCTGAGCCATCCCCCACAAAGGTGTGGGTGCACCCAGCCCCAGAGCAGCACTGCCCATATGGGAGAGCTGGACTGGAGATCTTCCACGTGCTGCTGGGCTGCATCCCCACGGAGGCTGCTCTCAGCCTTGAGAGGAGCAGAGAACACACGTAAAACTGTGCTGAAACCTAATTCAGGCTACTGTGGGGGGCTGTGGCCCTCGATGACTTTAAACTCCAAAATACGAAGGTGACCTAACAATATACTTCATTACAGCACCGACAATGTACAAGATAGATGTCTGGTTTTCTGTCTTTCATTTTTTGTACAGCCACCCTGTCTTTGCTACCTAGGCTTTAATAAGCTGCTAAAATTATAGCAAAACACAGGCTGGTGTAAGCCTAACCCAATAATGACCCAGTAATCCTTTCCTTGGAAGGTCTGACTCAAGCAGAGCTTTGTCCTGACCAAAAAGCAAACCCAACCTGCCCCTAAAGCCTCATTTACTCGGGTATTATCAGCCTTCCTGAACTAGTCCACAAGCTGAACTCTACTGATGGCTATAAAGTAACATAAAAAAGCAGAAGCTATCTGACCTGCTGTTTTAACCATTTTAAAACATCTCAGAAATGAATCACGCTAAATAATTCAGAGAAGAGGTTCCAGATAACTTTGCCATCATTTTTGAGATCCCACCGCCTCTGTGAGTGTTTGGTCTCGCAACTCTTTCCCAAGAAAACCTTCACGTTTTGATACAATCTCAAAATAAAGTTGAGAGGTGATACAAACGCCATCAAACTGATTGGGGAAGAAACTGGCCACTGCTGGGAGCTGCTGCAAGCTGCCCCTCTCCCCCACCACAGTCAGAAGAGCAGCAAACACTGGGCATTACTCAGGCATTAAGCTAGCAATGGATTTTTCCCCACTCAACTCCTCCCGAGGTGGAATGACTTTGTAGAAGAGAGCTGGCACAAGCTTGATGGCTGCTTTAAATGGCTCACGTTTCATTCCTTTCTGCAAGGAGAAGAAGTGGTCTTTCCTATATCTAATGGAAACTCACGCAGCAATGTCCCATTAGTTTTAAGAATGCAACAGACTCCATTTCACCCCAGGAACACGGAAGCACCCTTCAGCTTTTGGACAGGGCATGTTCTGGCATCTGTAACAATGAGTGCGCACATATAGTTGCCACTGGCAGTTTTCTCTCTGCAGGCTGCTAGTACTGTAGTACAAGTAACAGTGCGAAACAAGAGGCACTGCTTTGCAGTAAATGGTGACCATACGCAACTCCTTTCACCTATCCATCCATCTCAGTGCTCAGTACTGCAGGAACAAGAGGTGGGCCACCTGAGCAAGTCTCTCCCTTTCACTGCCCAGTACCACACATTACTCTCCATCTCAATGGACAACAGCTTGGATGATCGTACACAGTGTGTCTGCACTAATGGGGCTGCTGGATTCCTGCTTCATGCTTCTCAGCTTTCTCCATGTATTTCTGCATGTCCTGTCTGGTGCCTGGGGAGTTCCATGGCCCAGTGATGTGAAGTTACTGCATCAAGCTTTGCTCTCCTTTCTCATGTACCCACTCTGCAGCTGCAGAGGAATAACTTCTTCAAGTTGTAGACTCTTCAGATCATTTCTGTCTTTGGATTTCTGCTGAAGTTGGACAATTAAACCTTCTCCTATTGGCAGAGAAACCCCAAACCTGCTGTAAAACGATGCTCCAAACCCTCCCACCCACTTGGCACAGCACACTGCCAAGCCCCCAGTTCACAAGCACAGACACTTGCTTAACTGTGATCAACTCCTGTGCCCACCTGACGGGGCTGTTTCCACAGAACAAGCCTGCAACACAACGCACGCTACCATCACACCATTTCAACTTTGTGCAGGGACAGACAGAGCAGATAGAACAGAATGAGTAAAGACAGAAAACAAACAGCAGTGCTCGAGCACTGGGATTTGCCAAAGGACAAGTTAAGACAGGTAAGAAGGCGGGCTGATAGCCAGTACCTAGAAGACACGTGGGATTGTGTGGGGCTCTTAGCTTCACAGCTCTTCACCATGGATGGATTTCTACAGCAATGGAATGAAACGAGACATGAGTTGTGCAAGTGCCACGGGGACAGTGTGACCATCCCAACTGCTAGCCAGCCACAGAGACAACCTGTGCCGCTCACCTAGACAGTAATGAAGAAACGGGCTTTTCAACAGAATTGCTCCTTTCCCATGGCTTCTTCCCAGAGTCTGGAAAACAAAAAAGAAAAGTTACTGCTTACTATTTTTTCTTTAATAATAAAAAATCCTGAAACTGATTGTTTTATACAGCTGGTTTCATTCAGTGGGGATGAGTGACTTCCTGAACGATTCAGGAAACCAGAGGTGCTGAAAGAATGCAGTTGCCTACATTGCAGAGAAAGCACTGGCAAAAAGTCTGCTTAGGGATCCCTTTAATGGAGGACCAGACACTTAAGTGATACTAAAAAGGCATGAAACTGGAACAGTACAAAGAAAAGAAGAAATCACTGATATCAAGAAATACAAGTGTTGCTTATGTTTCTTGTCTGCACAGTTGGCAGAAAAAATGGATATATATTAAAAAAAAAGCAGTGAGATCCCCTCTGACAACTGCCATTTCCACAGAGAGAATTTATTCAATGCTGTTTACAACGCCAGCTAACAGAACACTCCCCAGACTACACTACAGATCTCTCATTTCTGAAAATGCCTACTGTTAATCCCAGCCTCCTCCTATGCAAGTAGTCCAAAATTAACTGTGCTCTTTCAGAGTCCTGAATGGCACACAACCTTATACATAAGAGTTTGCTTCTCTGTGAGGTCCCAAAAAGTCCTTTAGAAGAATTATGGGCACTCCCAGGAAGACTCTAGATACTGTTCCTTATTTACATGCATGCATGTAACTAACTTCTTCCCCTTCCCTTGCAAAACAAGCAAATAATGGCTTAGTTCCAAAAGGAAGCTGGAATGGTTGAATACCCATTCCCTTGAGAGAGATTTCTTTTGGCATGCATGAAAGCCAAGGCTGATGCAAGGATGATTTGCTAATGCAAAGTTGACTGGCTTGCAGCTTATCTACTGTGATATAAGTGTTACAAACCATCATAGGAAAAACATATTTTAGGGGCTCCTTAATGTCACACACTAATTCCCAAGATCAGGCCTACTGCAATGAGTTACTAGGTTAAGGATAGGTTATGGTTTGAGACACAAACCCCAGTGGTACAGATCAACTCAACCACATTACCACAAGTGAATTAATAGAGGTATATGCCCTCAAAGGGTTATGGTAAACAATAGCAAAGATGCAGATCCCCATCTCCATGTTTGGGCCCCGGTAGTTGGATTGGTTCTTGTCTCCCAGGTTAAGAAGTGCATAAAGTTACCATTCCCTGCCATGTACAGCTTTTGAAACAATAGTTACTGGGGAAATTTTCTCTTAGCTACTGCTACTGTGCTCTGACAGATGGCAATACATTAGGAGTCCCAAGGTGATGCAGAACACTAGACTAAGAAGCCAACTAAAGAGCCAGGAGTTCAGTTTTAATACCTGATGAATTTTGCTGCTGCTGGGTGGGTCCTCGTGTACTGGTTGAAGGAGAGGTGCTAGCATCATCCTAGGAAGTGAAAAGTAGAGTGTTACTTAATTCTGGAGATGAAGCACAGTCTTTTTCTGCTCTGGAGACCAGTGACAGTACAGGTGATATAAGATCAAGCTCTCTTTGAGCGTATCTGTCAGCCCCTGCTATCATGGTATGGGCTGAAGTCCACTGAAAATTCATGTTTCTCCTCACTTATCATGAGAAAATACCCCTTTTTTATTTACTTTTTTGCCAATGTGGGCACTTTGCCATGATTCCACTGAATCACTCTTATTTCTGTACACCAAAGCAGGCTGAGTTACCACCAAAGAGTGCTGGCTGGTGAAATCTAAATCTAAAACATCCATACATCAGATTTAGAAACACTCTGTACTAAGGAAACTGAACCACCATGTCACATCTCAGCCTTTCATCCCAGGACAGATACTGGTACTAGTGAGAGTGGCCCAGGTACTAACAGAATACAAATAATGACATCACTCAATGCCTCTCCTAACCAGAATGCTACATTCTATGTCACAGATTTAGGCTGTTTTCTATGATTTATGGCTGACAGATCATAAAACATTAGCCCATACTTTTGATGACAATATTATTTAGCAGCCCTCAAAATACACTCAGGCAAAGCATTAACTGTGTATGGTGAAAACAAAACTGCACCGAGTTTGACAGAATAGAATCCCATCATACTGTGAGCTCAGGATACACACTAAACAGACTGAAACGTTCTTCTTCACAGTTTGGCACTATCAGGAAGTTTGACTGGGGATGCAAACTCCTACAGAGCTTCAAGGAGACAGAAAAAGAGGCAGAAAGAGCAGAGGCAGAAAGAGCAGCTATTCAGCTAGAAGCTAACTGGTGCCTGGGCACACGGGCACATAAGATGCTTTATGAACTTGCAGCCATGGCAGAGGGCCTTCTTAAGGGTGCAGGCTGGCAACAAGGATACCCTATGAGCAGCAAACCATGAGAAAGGACGTGACATTAATCCTGGCCTCTCAAACCTGGAGAGATCTCTCATGCTTTAGCAGCTCAGCATGTAAAAAGAAGTGTTTTAATCTGCACGTTGAACTTGAAACTACAGTGCCAAGTTTGGTGTAAAGACTGTGTGTCATATCAAAACTCTTGTTCAGCTGTGTTTGTGGACAGCATATAGTCAGATTGGCTAATGCAGAATCCCAACTCTCATTATAGTGCACGTATTAACACATTTTAATGTTTGAATTGTTTAGTAGCTAATGCACTGTTTCTCCTTCCTTCCCAGAGCACACACTAAGGTTTGCAGTGAGCTGATTCTTGTTTGCACGAAGGATTACCCCCCATAGTTGATGATTCACTTCAGCTCAGCTGAAGCTGCAAATTCAAAGTAGGATACATGGACCTTGTCTCAAGATGACTTGCCAGAAGGGTCTTCATTAGGGGCAAGAATCTACTGCCCCTTAAAACACTTGGAGCAGATCATGAAAAATTACTAAGTGACCCTGTCTGGACAATATCTCACCCATGAATAGGAAGACAATTCTTGTTCCTAGCACTCTCTCTTCCCAGGAAAGGTAAAAGCATTTAGTTTTGATTGAGTACATATTACTGGGCCAGCACTGCTTATGAGTCCCTGACACGCACCAGGAATGAGAACAGGACTTGACAAGGCAGCACATCAACATATTTGCAAGGGCACAACCATGAGGGATCCTTCACTTACATTTTGGCTTTCCTCTTCTTTTTTGTCACCTGGCTTGTCTGACTGCGACGCTGCTTTCCTCCTTTGCAAAGGAACACGAGACAGGACAGTCAGCCCTCCAGCAGCACATCTCATGTGCAAGGCACCAGCCTCCATGAGAGAAGGCTGATTCAAGCTTTGCTGAGAGTTATTATTTACTATGTTCACCTTACAGAGCTTGACAACAACCAAATACATTCGGTTGCACAGGATTTAAGATGGAGCAATATGACTCAGAGGGGCAATATCTTCAAGTTTAATGGAGGAATGCAGAGTGTGGCAACTGTTTTTGCAGCTTTGCGCATTTCTTTAACACTTTACAAAAGATTACATCCACAGTCCATGTTTAGAATTTCTTCTGAAATGATTAAGACATGGAGGAAAGTTGGAATCAGACCCTCTGCACTGGGAACTGTTTATCCTACTCCATCTCTGCACACCACACAGCTGTACCACCTCTTTGTAATCCTACTCATCTGTTCTTTCTACTGCTCATATGTATAAAAAAAAAAAAAGAAAATAACTTCAGAGCTAAAACCAAAACATCTGTCACTAGGAACCTGTAAATACAGTCTAACAGAATATTACTGGTGTAAGGAGGGGAAAAAGAGAAAGCAAAAATAATTGAAATGGAGTGCCTTTAAATGTCTGGTAGCTTGATATATCATCACAAGTTGTCTGGCTGGAGAACAGATTGGCTAGACTGTCCTATACACACTGAGAATCAATAATAAGTTAGCTGCCAAGATGTCGTCTTGTTATTCTGTTTATGGTTTTGTACCCAGCATCCTGACTGTGCTGCATAAAAAAGTTTCCTTCCTAATTTACTCTTTCTGAAAACAATAACTTCGGAATAGATTTGGTAAATGTCAGAACCCCAGAGGATGCATTTTCCACCATCTTCGGAGGTCATCACTCTGGAGGCTTTGCTACAGCAACACAACTCTACAGCAACGCCAGGTAGCACTGCTGCAACACCTCCACCTTCATACCTAATACCGGAGGATGCTGGTGAGCAGGACTGTGCAGGACTCCTCAAATTGTGCGAGGCACCGAAGTGTCCCACTGCCCAACCCAGAGAAGAGCACCTTGTCCCACCCGCAGTCTGCTGCAGAGCTCATGCTAGGGCTTATCTGAAATCTCAGTACAAACCTTTTTGCCAGTAATTTATTCATTTCTTCCATTAGTCCTCCGCTGCCTCCTCCACTACTTGTTCGATTGGCATCGCTCTTAGAGACCCCACTGGGGCTGGACCCTCCTGAGCCATCTTCTGGCTTAAGACAGAAATCAACATTGACATTAATGAATATAATTTAATCTAAAAACATACCTTTAACGATCAGTTTTCCTAATTGTGATCACAACCAGAGGCTAGAAGTGCTCTGGGTTGGAAAGGAGACGTATGTAGAACTTAATGAACTCAGCAGCAGTCTCTATATATGGATGAAAGGTGAAAAATCCCACAGTGCAACATTACGTTACACAAACCCAACCTACAGTGGACATTTATTTATGTGGGTCCTCAGCAGCTTACGCTGGTGATTTTGAGCACTTAGAATGCCTGTTAACAGTAGTTTACTCCGTAGATACTACAAGGGTAGACTTTGCAGAAGCAATGAAACCCTGGCAAGGTGAAAAATTGCAGCCATTTCCCAACCACTGTTTTCTAAAGAGCAGAAATTCCACGGAACTTTCTACCTGCTCTACCAATTCCACATGCTCAGCTTTATCTGCTCCACGGACTCCCATCCAAAAGCCCATCTAGCTGAGGCAGGCTTCGCTGGTTCTGCAGAACCCTGTGCCAAGCCAGGCTTTACATTCCCATAGTAGTAAAGAGCCCACCTGGCAGCCCCCAGCTGCCTCCTTACCCGCTGTACTCTCCTCAGTTTGGCACCAGCCAGGGCTGCTGCTAGCCCTGACACCGACCCATCTTCACTGGCAGCACCTTGGCCGGCGCCCGCTGGCAGCGGGGGTGGCGGGGGGGGAGCAGCTCCCATGGGGGGCGGAGGGACCGGGGGGGGTGGCGGAGGTGGGGGACCCCCGGACGAAGCAGGGATCACTGAAGCACCGCTGGGATGGCCAGGTGGGAGAGCTGGGCCTGAAAGGCAGAGAAGATGAATTACACACCAACAGCCATCTCCTCCAGCTTGCACGCCATGCCACGTTCCCTGTCCACGCAAGCGGAAGACTGGGAAACAGTGCATGTACCAATGGTCAGACAGCTCTGGTTGAGTCCTGACTGGGGGATGCACCGAAGTTCAATTAGCTGTGGTTGTGTTCTCCTGAATGGCTGATGCATCCATGGACAAACAGCGATGATTGCGTCCCTCTAAATGCTGGATGCATCAACGCTCAATCAGCTGTGATTGTGTTCTCCTGCAAGTCCCCATCTCTAACAACAAATCTTCCACCTCTCAGCTAGTACTTTATTCTATACTGAAATTAGAGCACGGGCAACTCTTCCTAAGCAGCATCTTTCATCTTCTCCTCTTACAGCCTTCTACGTGTAGACTACAAACTGCACCAGGCAGCAACATGGATTTCTGTTGACACCAGCCTTCCAGCACAAGCATGGGCTACAGATGCATACCCCATCCTGTTTTATGGTATATGTTTCATTGTATGGTCTCGGCCACACCTGCAGAGTAACAGTGGGTGGGAGTTCAGCCCCACCACACTGAGGTTCATAAAGCCCTTGCTGGGTGCAGGGACTGACCAAGCTGGTTAATCCCAGCACAGCACTTTGCTTGTAATGGGTCTGCCAAATGCGTACACTATCAGGAGGTCATTTCCCTACATTATGCTCCCAGAAGAGGCTGATCTTGACATATAATCTCAGGTCCAATTGTTCAGTATGTGTTACTTCAAAAGGCAGGAGGATTTTAACTGAGGAATGTTTAAAAATTAACGTGAACAGTCTGGTTTCCTTCTTATTTAGTTTTTTTTTTTTTTTATAGCACTGCCTTATTTCTGTGGTTAGCTCTGTATTATTTCACACTCCCAATTTCATTCTTGAAATGAACCATTGCTGCTATTAGAAATGAATTTAACACTTCAAGACTTCTTTGGTTCACAAACATAATAGTTAGTAATTCATCGTGGGCACAGTTAATTGTAATTGCAAAACGACGCCCACCTAATTAGAGGCAAGCCTGAGGCAAAAACTGAACTGAGTCAAAATAATGGACTGATGTAAGTTTAAAATAACTTTATCGAACTAAGTGGATTTCAAGGACTTCTATGAGCTGATGGACTGAGCCTCCAGTGGCTGTAGTAATATTTTTAGCAGAAAGTGGGTGGAAATGTCTCAGTTTTCTTTCTAGTCATATCATTTAAGCATTATGTGTGGTTATTGACAGGAATGGATCCAAGACACAAAAATTGTGATCTGAATTGCAAATAGGCACTACGTGTAGTTGCTCCAACTCAGCAGGCTTCAGACAAACACTAGGAATTGAGACCATATGCAAAGTACGGACCCAAGCTCGTGATCTGCCTGCATTGAAAAAGGTTTGCCCTCAACTATTAATGCAGCTTGCAGTGGGAAGACAGTTTCTAGAAGTAAAGGCAGTATAGAAGTGCAGAAGATTCTGAGTAGCTCTAACAAAATCTGTGCCGTATGTTTGCAGGTAACAGAAATATCACTCAAGCCAAATAATAGAAATCACATCCTCTATGACTGACACACAGACAACAGGTCTACAGCTGACCTGGCCTCTAGCTTACAAGAGCCCATCCGCTAAGCCTGGCCCAGCTGAATATAAGGCTTTGTACAAAGCTCACTGCCAATTGCAATTGGACTCTGCCAAATGATATCAATCTCCTCCTGGGCTAATACACCAAGAGCATGCAATGCAACAACTCATCTACAGGCCCCTGCACTATCATTCTTGTTTTTGTCCCACTTTTAGCTTGTGAGTTCCTCTGCAGTCCTGAGTGCATTCCATGCTTTTCCACCTCAGTTTCAGATGTCTCACACAGCAAGAGTAGTCCTGGGTCTCAGGTCTTTCTCCAGCAGTGATGGGCAGCGTGAACGTGGCTTTTCACACAGCTCAAAGCTATGGTTTCATACAGGTCACAACTTGTTCAAAATCAGTACTTACGCAAGTGGGAAATGGCTGATGAAGTCATGTAAGGAAGGGTCCTCCTGGGCATAGTCACCTCAGGCCCAGCAGCGTTAGGGGGAGGCAATGGAAGACAGTGTGACATGGGCTGATAGCAGTGCTGTGGGGGACGAGGGGGCAAAGAGGACAGGGAGGAGGCCTGGCCCCAGGAACCAGGAGGGCTGGCAATGGCAGGCAGCTGGGAGGTGGGTGCAGCCCCTAGGCGCAGCAAGAGGGCCCCCACCACGCTTCTCCCCTGGCTCCTAACAGAGCCCACAGCTTCAGGATGGCCATTCAGGGGCACACTGGGCAAGGTTTCCTGCCCTGCTTTGTCTGTGGGTCTGCTGACCCTGTCGCATGGGGCAGCAATCACAGGCAAGAGAGTGGGACCACGCGTCTGCAGGACATTGGCCCTCTGCCCCAGGGATGTGTCTGTGGCTGCAGAAGGCTGAGAAGCACAGAGAGAGGAGCGCCTGAAGGGCTGGTAAGAAGCAAACAGAAAGTGGGAAGAGGGATGAGAAGATGGTGGGGACAGCGAGGCCCGCCTGACCCGTGGTAGGACAGTCCTGCGGGCTGGGCAAGATGGAGGGGGAGAACCTGGGATTGTCAGCAGCTCACAGGCTGAGTGTCTGTGCAGGAGCTGCAAAGGCTCTCTGCCTCTCCATGGGCATCGCAGAGAGGACTTCCCAGGGAGCTCAGGGGCAGCTGGTAGGGCAGGGAGATCATTGGAATGGGGTGGTGGCAGAGGGGAAGCACCAGAGGCAGGGGAAGGAGGCTGATGCTGGGAGGGGGGAGAGCACATGCCTATCTGCAAGGAGGAAACTGAGAGAACAGAGAAGACAAATGAAAAAAAGACTGGTATGCAGTGAGGAATGAAACCAAAGCAAAGCAATGTAGCGAAAAAGGGACTACAGAATAAACGCAAACAGAAACTCAAACAAAGCCAAGAGGAGACGGTGCAGGCACCTGCCAAGATGTCCTGCAGGACCCCAGAAATGAGCTGTGTGCTTCAATGCCAGCAAGCACACGGGAACCTGTTGTGGTTGCAAGCATCAACCTCACACCAGCGAGGAACATTCTGAACATACTTGTGGCTGCTCTGCAACCAGGAGGGGATGGCCAGAACTCCCCAGTGGCCATATCCTACTCCTTGCAGGTGTCTAGGTGGGATTTTGGCTACGTTTGCTGGTACAGAAGAGCACCTGGTAACCTCTGCCCAGACACTGCCCAGAGACTTCTGTCACTAGCTACTGTATGTGTGTACGTATCTATGTCTGACATGGTTACAAGTGAAAACCAACTGAAAAGTTATAACAGCTGAGGAAAAAAAAATCATAAATGTGATCAGATTAAATGAGAAACTCCCTCTAAAACAAAAAACCAAGCAAGACCATCTTGGCTGGTTTGCTGCCATCCTTCACAGAGGCCAAGCCACGCTCTGTAAACTATTCCTGTCATCTCCTCGCTCAGCCTTGTGCAACTTAATATGTTATAGAAGATTTTCATAAGCTCATTAAATATATATGGATTTTCCATTAAGCACACAGAAAACTCCTCATTTCATGACTACAAAATCCCCACAGATGAGACTCCAGGGCTCTTATTTCCTCTGTGCTGCATCTGACTGCACCACAGAGCAATGGGGCAGCCTTGAACTGGCACAGCCACCCCTCTGTGCCGATGCCCCTGGAAATGAGGTGTCATTGCTCTGTAGCCATGCAGCCTTGGAAAGCCAAAAATCCCCTTCTGCTTACAAGTTTTGACAAGCCCCACATCTGTCTACCTCTGTCTGTATGCCCCACTGCTGCAAATGCTTTAAATAAAATTATCACTATGATCCTTGATCCAGCATGGGGACAGGATGCACAGAGAGGCTGTTGAATCTCCCTCCTTGGAGATCTTCAAAAGACACCTCAGCATGGTCCTGGGCACCCTGCTCTGGGTGTCCCTGCAGGAGCAGGGGTTGGAGCAGGACCCAGAGGTGCCCTCCTACCTCTACCATTCCATGATTCTGTCATTTTTAATCGTGTGTATAAAACCATGCAAAACAAAACTACACCTGGACGACAAAAGCAGGGAGAGGCCATAGCCACTTTGTTTCCAGGTATTTTTCACATACCTGTGGTAGAAGTTCTTCTTTCCAGAGATTCTTGGCGCTGTTGCTGCTGCTCCATCACTTGTCTGAAACAGCAATGAACAAACCCTCAGTCATTATGTATTCTTTATCATTTTTCATACGAGATTCGTGCACTGAGAGGTCCTCAAGATGTGTGTATTGGGTAGCATGAGTCAGTTTGGTTTCACTTGCCCTGACCACAGATGCTTGGGCAAGGGTCCGCCTGACCCACGTCAGGAAACTCCACACTGTGTTCTGCATGACACGTGGCCAGGAGGTGGGTTCTACAGGTCCAGGAGAGTGCAGCAGCCACGCATGTCCTCAACCCAAAGCACACGAGCATCCCTGGGGAAGAGCAAGGGGCGTCTCATATAGGATGGCACACTCTTGAGACTTCCACAGATCAGGAACCCAAAGGACTTGAAGTTAGAAAGAAAACACATACATCTGTGCTGTGTTTAGCTGCTGACCTTACAAAGCCCAGTGTGCCTTGTTACAGTGCTGTCCCTTGCTGGCATAGCACAGCTCTGCAGGTGAGCAGAGCCACCCTGCTGCAACACATGCCTGTGTCAGGCATATCTGGAGCTATATGTATGCTCGGCACGGAATTACATCACTGCTTTGGTTTTTTCGCATCCTCAGGAGCTGCCAGTTCCCAGGCTGCCGAGCAGCTACAGTCTGCGAGAAGCCTTTTCTCAGGCTTTGCTTTCCAGAGACATGCAGTTGCCAGATCCATCAGCAGAGGGCTTCTCTCACACGCTGTAATACCGCAGAAATTGCAAACGCTGCCCCCATGACAGGCCCTTCCTGCCATTCCGTGGTTTAAAAGATGGATAGCTAAAACAGCCAACTGCGTTTAGCATAAAAACACTGAGTGCAACTCTGAAATTACCTTCTTTTTTTTCTGCAAGTACTTTATTTCTTCTTCTGTACGGTAAGGCTAGCTTAACTGTAAGCAACACTTCTGTAAGGATTCCTTACACAATGTTTTAGAAATGTCTCCTTGTTACATTTTTGCTCTACTCACACTTTCAAACAAGCCTGCAGTTCTCCAAAATTCTACCTTATTTACCTCCAAATAATATGTACCGTTTAAGGAAAAATTATCCATAAAAATAAAGTTATGTTGTATAGGAACAAAAAGCCTGTAGTAGTTTGCAAAACAATCTTCCTGTGTTTCAATCCTAATTTAATAGACGGATTGGGAAAATCCACAATTATACTTATTCACTATGGACAGATCAATCTTAAACTGGCATTCAGGTTCAGGTCACACGACCCAGTGAATACAGGCAGTTTCTAGGAAATCATTACAGGCATCTGAAAAACTTACTCTATGTACAAAGTGTAAAGCAGAAAGTTTGAAGGGACAGCCATAGTTGGCTGAATCCAGTGGTTTCATATCAGCTAGAACAATCTAAACCAAACAGAAATCAGCACATATCTTGGCTCTTACAGGATAGCTATGTACTGAGCACCGATACCACAGCATCGGTTTCACTGCTGAAATTTCAGTTGTAAATGGACATACTAAGAATTCCACAAGCATGTTGTCCCTTGCGATAGCTTGGCACTCATTAGCAAGATTTGATGATGAGAGACTTAATTTGTACTCTCCTCTGTAAACCCTGGGCAAATTCTAGGTTCACCTGGAGAATGGATGTGGAGAACTCCACAGACCCAGAAAGGAAGGTGGGTAAGAGTTATCCAAGTCACTTGAGCCCCTGGAGCAGAAGCAGGGGCCAGGTGCTCATCAGAACAAGGGTCAAATTGGGCATTTGAAGTCTTCTGGGCTCATGTGAGCCTTGCCTGCCCTTGGGCAGAAGCAGCTTGCACCAGCCAAGCACATCCTCCCACACATGCTAAAAGGAGAAGTTCTTACACTCTTAGGAAGTCACATTTGTTCCAATGGAACTAAATAAAGATTGAGATTTGCACAAGGCTGCTTAAAGAGTACACCAGGAGTAAAGTACAAGAAAGGACAAATTGCATCCTCTGACTTAAAATGTGTTCTTTAAACATTTGTGTAAAGGTCTTTAAAAATTCTTTAAAACAGACAAATTTGCATGGCATTTACAATGACTTGACTTCCTTGCCTGCTTACAAGATGTTAAAAAAACAGAGGCCTAAAATTAGGCCTCCTCTATGCTTTAAAGAGTGCATTAGCATAATTAAAGCTGAAAGTCCTTTAGTGCAGATGCAATAATATCTAAGTGCATATACTGGCATAGCTTATTCTAGCCCAGTGGAGCAAAAGAAGCCTTCCCAGAACCATGTGCCCTGTGACTGTAGAATAATATCTACTCAAAGGGCTTTTACCCATCTCTAAAAAAAATAAATAATTAAAATCTTTTCTCTAACTAAAGCTGGCCACACATAGAATGCACAGACAAAAACATCTGACTGTGAGGTCTGCATTTCGTACAGCCTGCACATTCAGCAGCTCCCACTGGCTCAATCAGCATTGGACCATGTCTTCCAGCCAGGCTTAGCAGGCTGGAAGTTCTCCCCTCACCTTTATGATAACTCAACTGCCAAAGTAACCCTTACCAAGCCCAGGTGACACACCATCACTCAAGAGTCAGCTGTAAATGCCCAACTGCCCTTAGGGCAGTTGGGGTTAGTCATAAAGGAACAAGGAAGTAGTTTCCCTACATTTCACCTATAATTCTTGCAGAATGGAAGAGAGAATCACATGGTGGGTTGTTGGTCCAGCATTGGACAAGTTTGTCTTCTGCTGGTCAGGGGTAGCTAAAGATACTGCTGCTACAGGAGCCTTGGCTGAATCAGCAAAGCTGAAATGGGATCATCCTTCTAGTTTCATAATGGAGAAGGCATTGAGGGAAGGACACTTCTGACCACCTTCCCTTTGACATCAAGGAGACTGCTGCTGGTGGCTGGAGAAAAGGGTCTATGTAACAGTGGCACTATATTGAGACATGCATATAAGGTGATGGGCGTGATTTTATAGTTCTATTTGTTAGCCAAAGGAATGGCATACAATTCTGGAAGTAATCATATGCAAAAGGAGCCTCAGTTACTCCTGACAGTGTAAGTAGTGCTCTGGATGCTTCCTGGGCAACATGACCAGCAACTGCCCATAAGCAACCCAGAACAGGGTATGGTTAGGCTCTCTTAATTTGCTTGAGAAACACACACTCTATAGACTGATCTTACAACATTCTATTGTTAACTCCCAATTTCAGCATGCTTTACACTTGCCTTTGAGCAAGGAGACTACCTAGGGCTTCAGTGCACTTCTCCCTTTGAAAAGTCATTGCAGAATCAATCATAACTGAACACTTGAAATCAACACAAAGCAGGTATGAGTAGGAAGAGCAGTGCTTATTAGTGAGCAAGGACTGCACACACATCCCAGTTACAAACTAGAAGCCTACCACAATTGACCCAACTCACCTCCTTTGTGCTTCCATCTCATCAGGAGATGGCCCATTCTGGACCTGGCGCTGGGCAGCTGGACCTGCAGAGAAAACAAGAGAATGCAGTCAGAAATGCAGCAGCTGATGACTTTTCCAAAAGAACACTTCTTCTGAAGAAGGTAAGAAGAGACATGAAGTCCCATGCCCAATTTGTGGAACTGGACCAAATTCCCCAGAGTTAGTAGTGTCACTTTACTAGACCTTGGGCTTTTATTTTTTTTAAGAAAACCCTGCAGCTGTGAGGTTTTCTTATGCTTATACACATACGCATACTTCAATGAGCAGACTTCTGGATGAAAGAATTTCAGGGTTTAAGTCAGTTACTCCTGTCACTGGCTAAAACATTCCATCACGACAAGCCTTAGCCACATTCATCACAGTTTTTTTCCGTCATTTCATCAAAATAACTTAATTTTTCTCCTTCATGCATGAAACGAGCTCCATGCATTATTAGTTTTTATTTTTATTTTACATTAGGAATCCTGGATGACATCATTTGTTCCTATAAAACTTTTCTAAATCCCTTTTTCTTTTCTTTTACTGACATGCACTTTGTTTGGTGTGATTTTTCGCTCCAAGTGCTTTAGAAGTGGAGTACTCCTAAAAGCCAGACAATAGAAGGCGAGTGTGACTAGAAGAAAAGGAGGAAGCTTGTTCTCTCTGAAAAACAAGAAGCAATGGAGTGAGAACTAATCAGATAATGCCAACTGAGGGAAAGCAACCAATCCATTGCATGTAAACCAGTTGCAGAGGTCAACCACAGCCTGTGGCATGGGGATAACTGTTCTGTGTTACTGCACAGAACTGCTCCAATTGAAGTGATTGGAAGAAAGTCTGAGGAAAGCTATATGTAGTATCATCCTGGGACAACGGGGTGTCCTGTTTTCCACTCATTTTTATTATGCTTAAGTTACTTACAGCCATAAGAAATAAATCCTCCTTACATCCTCCCTGTGATCTTACTGAAAGTAATCTTTTTTTCTACAACAATGTACAACCTTCACTCTCAAACCCTGAAGAAGAAGGTTAGTTGCACTCTGCTTAGGCAACTAAGATTCTGCCGAGGCTGGTTGACAAATTTACAAGTCCATCCCAAGCTTTTAGGTCTACTAATTGCCAGAAACACAAACATTGGTAGATTTTTTTTTCCCCTAATCTGAAGCTCTGCACGGACTCAGGCACCATCTGACGCAGTCTGCAAACCACTTAATGCTCTGCAACAGCAGAGCTCCCTGCTTCTGTCGTCCTCGAGCTCATTTTTAGCACACTCAGCCACAGCTCGAACAGATACTGAATATGGGAATTATTTTTTGCTTGGTTTCACACACGTGCTCTGCAGGGTGCACACAGCAGCCACCTGTTTGATTGAGGGCTTTTTTCAATTGAAGCGGACTTTTCCAATCTTAACTTCTTTCCACCTTTTCAGACATTTCTCAGACATGGGCAAGCATGATCAGCAAGTTCTCCTGGTGATGGCACCCTCATTCTGCCTCCTGCTCTGCCAGCCTTCAGGAACAGCACTTCTCAGTAAAGCCAGGAGACAGTTCTACTTCTGACCCATGCATAGCTCCATAACTGCAGCAATCTGCATCATGAGCTACTAATTAATGCAGGAAATATATGCTGTGAACATCCCATCTTTTCTCGCTTTGTTGCTTTGTTAATAATGAACTGTGCTTTATATAAGCTTCTTTGGACTCAGCTCAAGGCTGATTTTGGGAGAACATGGAAGTTTTCCATTTCCTTTTTTTGCTCCGGCTTATTGGAGAAGGTTTGCAGTGCCAAGCACCATCCCCATGGCTGGAGGTGACTGACAGAACTCCCTGCAGAAGGAGATGGTGGCTGGGTGTTGGTGGCACCTCCCACACCTCTGCACCATACCACCCACTGGAAACAAACCTTTTTCCTCTTCTACTCATGCTACAACTGCAAGTACCTCTTCCTGAGTGCATGCAAGAAAATGGCCACACAAGGTCCATTTCCCCAGTCAACAAAAGCACTTACAGGTTTTCATTTATTTTAAGCACTGGAAGCAGAGCAGGGATTCTGCAAGCCCTATAGCCTCATGGTGCTCAGAGATCAGTGTGACAAATGTGGTGGGCTAAGAAAAGGGTCCATGGCAAATGTTGAGGAGGAAACAGAGCTGAGAATGAAAATTCACATTCATCATATGAACAGAATGTGATGATTTCGTTGGGAAAAAAACCTCACAGCAGACTATGGGAAGAAAAGAGGTGACAGACAGACAGATGCCTCTACCTGCTGCTGGATGGTTTCCGTGTGTGCTTGGATGAGAGTCAGGTTCAGGCACCAGGTCTGGCCCTTCACCATATACATTGTAAGAGCTTGCACAGGCTTTTTTGCCCAAACACTCCTTGAACTTCAGCAGTTTGAAGCCATGTCCACCACCTTCTGGAGAAGAGCCTTTCTCTAACCCCCACCTGACCCTTCCTTGACACAGCTCCATGTTCTGTCCAGTCCCATTGCTGTCACCAGAAAGCAGAGCTCAGCACTGTCCCTCTTCTTCCTGTGAGGAGCTGTAGGGCTGCTCTGGGCCCATCTGGCTGTCCTGGTGGGGACAGAATGTCTCGGAGATGTCCTGGCATGGCCAGGGGCCACCAAGCTGCAGCCACCATGGGAGCCAGCACAGGAACCAGGCAGTGATGCTACACTCAGACTCATTAGCAGAGACAATTATCCCGGACAAAGCACTGACCTAATTAGTCTAGATAAAGCATGTAGATACAGCAGGGTGTCTACACCGCTTCTGGGATCTGAGCTGTCGCAACCAGAGTTGGATGACACAGCAGGCCATACAGACCTAATGTCCGTGGCCAGTTAGAGGCTGTGAGAGCTACAGTGGGCAAAGCCGGGGCCCATGAGAGTTGAACTATGGTACTGACCATCCAGGAGAGTGCCCACAGCCCCCTTCATGGCACACAAAGCCACAGGGAGCAGGAGCACCCCATGGTGCAAGAGGGAATGTGGCCAGTGCGGCAGGGCTGGACTCAGACCACATTGCCAGCTCTCATGCTACATTTACCTCCCCTCTATTAAACATTAACTCCACACAGATACACCTTCAGAGCGCTGTTCACAGGCAGGATGCCTCCACAGCCCTTATAACTTAAGATGTTAACTACCTTCTATAACACCACTGACAAATGGGCCAAAGTTTACCTCCAGAACTGCAAAGAGATTTTCCAACCTTAATTAAACTGGTCCTGGGAGGATAACAGTAAGTAACTCAATTACACACAGCCCATGCCTGCATGAGTAACATTTGTTTGCATCAATTTACCTACAGGTGAGACTTGCTATCAACACAGTGAAGGTACTCTTAATCTGAACATGCCAAATGGTGACAGGCAGTGCTATGAGCCTGCGGCAGCAAAAAGTCAGACACATCCTCTGAAAAACATCCCTAGCAATGCTGTACACAGCTTCATTTTACCTTATTCAATGCCGAATTTTAGGAACCTCCAACTTAACAGCTCTTAAACTCATCATTCCCAATATTACAACTGTTTTATCTTTCATCCTTTCACCTGTAAGATTACTTTAATCCAACATAAAGCACATCTTCCTTACACTGACATACGGGTGTGAGCACAGGGGTTCTGCATGAAGTCTGTTCATTCAAGATAAAAACTTACTCACCATTCACTGGTGAAATTCTGTGGTATAGATAAGGCCTAAGGAAGTGCCAGAGCTGGAAAAACAAGCCTGGTATTTAAAATGGGACTGCCCTACCCTAACATTGATTCACATCTCTTGCAGGCTAACAGGTTAACAAGTTAAGCTGCTTGGTAACAACTGTGAGTAGTGCACACAGGTGTTTGATTTTATTTTATTTTTTGGGAAAATCAACAAATGGAACTGCAGAGAGGAGTTACCCAATAACACTGTCATGCAGAGACCCAGTGCTGCAAGGTGATTAGACAGAACCTGTCCTCAGTGCACCAGGAGTACTAATAAGCACATCAGCAAGAAACTGGCATGCCTTTAAGTCCATTGCTAAAGCTGTTAATTCAGCCATTTTGCATGAAACGTGATGGTAACTGTTTGATCCTGACTGTTTATCTATCATGGCACAGTATTTATAAGCTTTCATGCTGGTGTCTCAGTTGAGATAGGGAAGAGGAACTTATCTTTATCTGAATGTAATAAAGATGACTCAGTGCTAAACTAACCCCTCAAGTACTCAACTGCACTCTGATAGCCAGGTCATATCTAATACGTAAAGGACATGGTACAGGTGCACTTCAGCTCAGCATCAGGAGCATAGTTTGGGTTACCATGCACATAGAAGACAGTTCTAACAGCTTTACAAGAATTTCACAAATTGATAGAGGTGATGGTGTGAACAGGAGGTATTCCACAGTGAGGTAGCTCCAGGGCTAGCAGGGTCAGCGTCTCCCCTGCTGTTCAAAAGCAGCAGGCTTAATTGATACTTTCCCCTGTAACTCCAGTTTCCAATTGATCATGAAAAACTTTCCTGAAGAAACGTGCCCCAAAGGGTGAGCACGGGTGATGTGTGTGTCACCCCAAGGGGAACCCTGACAGAGGCAGTATGGGTGAAGGACTGCAGAGGCCACCAGCTCTCCTTGGGGCAAAGCTGATTTTTCTCTTACCTCTCTCCTGTGCACAGCACCTGTGCTACACTGTGCATGACAGTATTTGAAATTAGCAGGCTGGAAGGCAGATGTGGGTAGATGTGGATACTGGCTGTGCAGTGCCATCCAGGTGAGCCCCATTCAGCTTTACAAGAAAGAAGAGCACAGCCAGTAAGGTGAGCACAGGGAACACCCACTCAGGGCAGGGAAAGGCAGCCCTGGGGCATCCCAGGAGGGTTCTGTTTGCTGCACTGAGCTCAGAGCCAGAGAGAAATAATTCAGTGAGTGCTTCATTAGGCACTAATGAAACAGGTGGATAAGCCAGCCACCTGCTGCGGTAGCACCAAAGCGATGTGGGGACATCTCTGCGCCCTGCAGGCTGCTCACCTTGCTTCCAGAGGGAGCTTCATGGCACATGAGCATCATACTTAGTGAGGGACTGATTGCTTCTGGCATGGGAGCTGCCTTTGGTTCTGAGAAAACAACGTGTGCATGAAAACTATGAGACCAGATGTCTTTTTTTTTTTTTTTTTGGAGGGAAAAAGGCAATGCAGAATTGCTGAGAGTGTTATTCCAGTGTTGTTGGCCTCATAAGTACAAAAAGGGGACATGAGAGGATGACATGGCAATCAGTGCCAGAACTTACAAGCCACCTGTAAAATTCAGAATGATGAGGCTGGCTGAAAAATGTATGTAAAAACATATCTAAACAAGCCCACAAACACTTCAGTTCTTACTTTCCTCCTGTATTTTTTTAATTGCTTTCACAATGTGCATCAAGCCTATTTTCCTGCACATCCAGGTATAAACTTTTCAGTAAAGATCAACATCAGCTCATAATCTCATGCCTGTCGGCAGTAATGAAGATTTAAGAAAGATGTCAAAAATCAAGCTCTTGTTAAAATTGAGAAGATTAGAGATACCCCAGTGCCACTGCATGGACATCTGGCAAACTCCAGAGCCCAGCCAGTAGATGCTACAGTGAAACCGAGCGATAAATCAGTACTGTCCATCATACAACGTGACAAAGATATTTTCCTGAATATGGTTTTAATGAGGTACTGAACTGTTTTTCTAGGCACTGTCCCAGCAGAGCAGGTCAGCACAGTCAGTGCTGGGCTTGTGCTCTACAGGAAGAGCACTGCTGGATCCACACAGCACTTTCCGATGCACGGCAGGGACAACGCCTCAAGCCCCATGCACCTGTCTTGTAAAATAACAACTGAGCATCTTCCTTCAGCTGAGTGCCACCAGGTGTGTATTTGCATAAGAACACACACGTACCTGTTTATACACACGTCATGCTTACAATTCCTTTCATCAAATAAAAAGCTTGAATTCATATTCACACACTCGATTCATCAAAGATCATCTCTAGTTTTGTTTAAGAATTATGACACATTACATTGGAAATGCATTTATACTTGGCGTAGCCTGGTGCAGCACACAAGGAGCCTGGAGCACCACGGTCTGTTCCTGACTCAATTCCCCATACAACACTGCAAGGCCAATCTTTCTTCTTTTTTATTTTTAATTTTTTATTTTTAATTTTTTTTTGTGTGTCTCTTCTGTCTTTCCCCAGCACGGCTGAAAGCTCCCCAGGGAAGGTTTTCAGTTTGTACTTCCATGGAGAACAGCAGGGCCTCCAGCCCCAAATGTGCACTGAAGCAACGCATACACATAGAAAACACTACTTTACAAACACTCATTTTGCATCTAGTTAATGGTTAAGACCTAGACAAGAGCCATGCTAACAAGATTTAAACCCCAATGCTGCTATATGCCAACCACACTGGATGACTGTACCTGGACAGAGTGCTAAGGGGCAGAGGACATTTCTACAAAACACAACTTGAGGATATATTTGGGGATTTATGGAAAAATGTGGAAAAACAACATTAGCAACACTTAGTACTCACTGATAGTAAGAAAACCAAACTGATAAATTCAATGGAAAAGCAAAGGAGCACAAATTCAGTGCCTGACCCTGTCCACACTCACACGAGAAGCCAAGCCCTTTGCTTAAGAGAAGTGAAAGCCCCAGCAGCTGCAGGACCCAGAGTAACCTCCTCAGCCTCCAGTCTCGTGGCCCAGTCCTCACTTCTGGTAGGACTGACAAGAGTTGACAGTCACAGGCAAGTTTTCATGGAGGAAAGAGCAAGTAAACAGACAAGTAACTACTGTAAGTACAAATACTGCCCTTGTTCTTAGCAATTTCTTAAACCAGTAACTATTTCCTGAGTATACATGCTATTTATTAGCAAGTAAAGACAGAAGCAATCCAACATGTTGATTCACCAATCTGCATTTCTGCTGTAATGACTTCTGATTTAAGAGCCTTGACTAAAGCTGGCATCAACTGGCCATAATGGGTTTTGTCCTTCAGACAGGAACTCTGCACCCTGCTGCCCCATAGCCAGAGTTAAAAGCAAACAAAAGATAATCAGTCAATAAAATACAATTGCAAGCCATCTCCTAGAGCGAATGGATGGAGGCACAGAGCATTCCCATGCACAAAAGCCCAGCATCCACAGACCCCAAGCTCCCCCCCCTTCTCCCACCACAGCACGGCATGCAGGGAGATCTGTGTCACCTACAGGACATCCTGCACAGGACAATGCAGTCACAGTGGCAGAGGCAGAAGCAGTGCCAGATCCATTCCCTGCTGACCATAGTATGGCAGCAGCCTCCTCAGCGCACTGCTGTCCCCGCCGTCCTCATGCCCGGCACTTACCGCCCACCCTGCTGCAGGCCAGGTTTCACCAGGTGTAATCTATCCCCTGCTACCTGCACCCAGCTGCTTAAATATTTAATCGGGCCCTCTGCTTTGCCTGTTGCAGTTCTTCAGGGTGCCCGGATGCCAGGCTTCATTGTCTGGCACATTGTCTGGATGAGAAGAAGCACTCCAGAAATAACAACATGAAAGTCAGAAGGAAATTCCATTTTTTGCCCCTTGCCCCAATTAGACATCCACACGCTTGCCTACATGGAAGTAATTAGTTCTGCAAGCAAATGCAGAAGTGTGAATAATAAGAAAATGTTAGCTTGTACTAGGGAAAAAAATGACTGCAAATGAACACGTGGGATCGAGTTCACTGGCAGTACAGCTGCTGAAGTCAAAGGGTTACACCAGCCATGAGTGCAGAGCTCTCGTATTAAAATAGAAGTGTGAACTCTAGAAGTGCTGGATTTAGAAATAAACATGTATGGCTTAGAATCCCCACCTACTGTCTTTCAGTTCTTTTCAACACCCCATCATTCTTGATCTCCTCTGATCCCAACATTCTGCTAACCACTTTCCTCTCCATTATACCTGCCATCCAGTTGGAGCTAAGGGACAGTTGGTACAAGGAGGCTACGCAGACTATTTATTCCCTGTTATCTTTGCCTTAGCAGCAGCTCTTTGATCTACTCCTTTCCCTTCTCCTTGCCTCTGTGTTGCTCTGTGCAATGGTGACTTCATGCAGCCACAGCTGCCCCAGGGAATGTATCTCCGTAGCCTCAGTGAAACAACTCTGATTTAGAGCAGTTTATGGTTTGGCTCACTGAACTTAGCAGGTATGTATTTATCTGATACCTAATTTCTGGAATAGCTGAATGGAAACTGGAAGGCTTTGTACAGATAGGATGGGTGAAACCCCAGGTGGAGGTGGGTTGCTGTCTACCTTGAGATTTATCAACCAGCCATGCCTGTCCTTCATAGACAATACAAATTCAGCACAATTGAGTAGCTCCTCCCTCCCTGCTCCTACTTTCTACAACATTAAACATTTTTCTGACTGATACCTATTCTAACACCAAAACTGCTCATCACATTTTCTAATGCTTGTTGCTGTGAATTATTAATGCCTCATTTTAACTCTATAGAGCCAATACCTCTCAGTTACCAGATGTGGAAAAATAAGTATTAGCCAGTTAATATTTGAGACAGCAAAACCTTTGTTAAAAGTGAACTACCTTTTTCACAGTGGCACACAGACGGTCTAAATTTACCTGCATATGCCCATTCATCCCTCTAGCTGGCATGAGAGGCACATCAGCAGTCAGAAATATTACACCCAAACTTGAGTGTAAGCTCAGGTTCTCATAATTCTGAGAGTCTTACGCAATTACTTTTCAGAAATATATGTAAAATATTGGCATTAAAATAATGAAATTATAGACTATGTTTTACAGTGAGAATTGTAAATTTTCAAGAGAAAAAGGTCTGTTCAAACCACTGTGTTCTGTGTTTTGAGAGTGCTTCAAATCCTTTTTGTTCTCCTTTTCTTTCCTCCTATATCATATGATAAAGGGAAACATCTGGCTTCTGAAATGACCTCCAAAATGCTGACACACCTCATGTCACTATTGGATCCTCTTTTAAATAGCTCATTCAAGCAGAGCCAGTATCACCCCATGTCTGGGAATTCCTGTTACACCTAGATGGCACAGCACAGCTCCGGGTGAGGAGAGCTCACATGGATGGAGAAATTCCTTCACAGACTCAAGTATGCACTCCTAACTCAGAAACTAAGACAGGGATCCAGGAGATCATCAACAAGAAAGAGATCCTTTGGAATTGGGAAATAACAGCACAGTTCAAAGGGAAAGTAAGTAAAGAGCCTGAGAAAACAGCTGCCCCAGAAACTGTGATGCAAGCCATTACCTCAGCTTCCTGCTTTGGGCAAACAAACTTATGATTTGCTAAACATTAATAATATTTGTATAAGTTTGAGAAAATAAACAAACATTTAGTCCAAATGCTTTTATAAGATTGATACTGCTAACTAAAAACAAACAAACAAAACAACAACAAAACAAACAAACAACAAAAAAACCCAACCCCACGCAGCAGAAATCTCACAATTTCTATCACTATCTGACTCTTCTTCACAAAGGTTACAGGCCAGCTTGCCTGTGGCAGGACAGATGATTCCTGAACTGGCAGCACTTGTAGTTGTTGTGCAGAGATTTCAAGCTGCAAATCAATGGACCATCTCTCTCTCCTATATAAAAAGCAACCTTGACCCTATTATGATCATGAATCCATCCCAAATGGCTGGATGGCAAACACCCACAACTAACTTCTCTTGTAATCCATGTAATAGGAAATCAATTGTACCAACTGCATTTTGACAAACATACATCTCTAACGAGTCCATAGAAAAGAATCACTTGTGATGCCCCGCACTTAGCTGGTGCAGCAGCCCTCTGAAAGGAGATGCACTAGAAAAATGTGTTTTGTTGTTATTGTTTTTTAAAAATAGAAGCTGGCAAACTGTAACTCTACAATCCACAGCAGTGAAAGACAGCTCTAATCCTGCAAGTGGTAACAGGCAGGTGGGTGGCTGTCCTACATGAAGCCTACTGCAGGGAGACAGTTATTAGCTATCTGAGTAACTGCTTTTTATATCAAGTGATTGAGTGCAAACGAGTCAATATGTTGCTGATATAACTGGTGTTGTGTTATTTTCTGTACATTTTGCCCTTAATTAAAAGGTTGCCTTCCTTTTTTATTCCCAATATTCATTTTCCACGCTTTTAGATCCATTTAACAGCTAAAAACAAGAAAGTCATGCCAAAACTGAAATAACACCATCAAGCGAACAGAGTGCTTGGTTTTCTGATTTTAGAAGCATCTTTATCCACTAGCACTTTGAGAAGGCTGTACTCTAAAGAGCTCCAGAAAACATACGAGAAGGAAAAGGGTAAATGTTTGTGTTTCTCATCTGGACAAAATATACTAAAAGAGTCACGGTTGTCTCATTGCCCATACCATCATAGTCTTGTAGACAGAAACTGGTTTCTTCTATGGAGGAGAAGTGCCAAATGCTTTGTCCTGTTTGCAGAAGCTGCATACACGGGGCCAGGTTTAACTCTGGCTTTTGCCTTTCTTTACTCTCAACTTTCACTTCCACCACCACTCCCAAAGGACGTGGACACCAGAAGCGTTTCCGAACAACAAACCATGCTCATGGGATGACTGTCACTGTGCAGACAGCATTCAAATCCCCAGCAACTCAACTGCAGACCTGGAGGTGGCAGAAATCATGCCACTCCTCTCCACATGTGGTCTCTCTGGAGCTGCTCCCTGCAAGGGATCTTGGCTGAGCCTGCTGTGAGCTGGGACTCCTGCATGAAGCTGATGGATCCTCTCCCAGATTTCTTTGCTGCCCATCAGCAGCCCAAGGCATGGTAAGAACAGCCATTAGTAACATCACTTGATTATAGCACACAGTTTTCTAAATGGTCTTCCACACAAAATTTTAGTTAATTTAATTGACTGAAAATGTTGAAGTTATGCTACGCAGCTATTAAGATCATTCGGTACACAGGAAGCTGTGTCACGGACTCAATAGTTCTCAGAGGGCTCAACTTTAATTAACGTAAGCTTGCACACTGATTATGATTCACTTGAAAATATTCACAAGGTGCATTCTGTTCCCTGAGACTCAGAGCAGGCGTTTTGGACAGACTGTGATGTACATTCTGCATGAAGCAGAAGCCTTCAGGAAAACCTCAGACCTGCTGAAATCCTGTGCAGAGCCAAGCAAGAGCAATGCAAAAAACCTTCAGTTTTGTGAACACAGCTGCGTCACCAGCTATCAGAGCCAGCCCTACAGAGGGATGAATCCCCCCTGTCCGCCCAGCTTACAGGAGGAGCCTGGCTTTGACTCCACATCTAACTTTCAGTCTTGTAAATATAGCTGTGATGAGTCTTATCCTCAGAGACTAAGCCACACGCTCTCCCAAAATACCCACAGATCCAGGGAGGGTTTAGAAACCTGAATATCACCATGTGTCGTGGCTAGCTGCTCAGTGCCCATGACTCACTGCTGGGTGTGCCTTTCCTCTCCAGCCCAGTGCTGTGAGCAAACCTGTCATCAGTAATACACTTCTGCTTGCCAGCCACAACGGAACCTCTCCTGCATGAAACGGGCTAAAGGAAGTTTAATCATTGCTTCACTTTTGGATTAGCTCTCTGTCCCAATACCTGGCTTTCCTATTGACAGGAGGCTGGCATGGTAAGTAGCTGTGAGACACCTGTGACATAGTATGTACATGTTCCCTCCCATCACAGGCATTAAAAATACCTGCTTAGCCTTGGAGGCTGAACTCAGTTAGAAATGCAGAACAAGACTCAGCTGCCACCTCTAATAGGATGGGCAGCTCCTGCAGTCTGCTCTCTGTCACAACAACTGCTGCCCCGCTCTTTCTTTTGCTGCTTAAATTCTTACCATTTGAAATTGTAGGTGCTTTGCATTACAAGGAGAAGCTTGGAGGACGGGAGAGTAGATAAGCCTTTTAAACTACACTAAACTGAGCCTTACTCACGGCAAAATGGCTCTTTGAGGTTAATCTTGAAACCCCTGGCAGCCCTGCCTTTATTCCCACATCTCTTACCCTGGGGTTGTCTCTATACCTTAACTCCCACCCAGAAGTGGAGCACACCAACCACATCCTAAGCCACCTCCAGGGGTCCACACTGGGACCCATGTAACAGCACCAGTGAGGAAATGAGCATTCCCAGATACAGTGTTTGACAGTGATGAGAGGCAGGATCGCTTAATGGGAAAGTAGAATGTTCTCTATCCCATGTAGTTATTAAAGCAAGATTGTGGCTTTGTGAAATGTTCTAGCACAAACAGCATTACATGCTTGTGCGGAATCTGTGACAGCAGGACAATGCATATCTGTGTTGTGCACAGAGGTGAGAGCAGACAGCTTCAGTGAACTCTTATGGATCTAAAAATCAAGGAATCTAGCATCGCTGGTTATCACTTCCTTATACCCAAGATCTGCTCGATTCTTCTGGGAATACATTAAAGCACAAAAGCCTGCCAAGCTGAGAAAACTACCGTGATATTTCCAGCTGCTTTCCCTAGAATGTTACATTAAGCTTTCTCCAGCCCCAAGCAAGCTTTACCACTTTCCTTCTGAGCAGCTTGGCAGGGCTGCTCCTCTCCTAGCTCCCTGTGGCCCCGCTGTGTGCCTCCTCTCAGGTACTCCTACTGAAGGAACTGGGAAGCTTTCCTTGTTGGTTCCTGACACAGGCATGAACATTTATTTGGAATTACTGAACTCACAGCCACAGCTCACTGGTGCAGCCAAGCACAGCCTACCAGGTCTGCAGCCACCATTCAGTTCCCAACATAATACTCTAAATAGGAACCACACTCATCATAAAGCTGGCAAAACAACGATGCACCACATCAGAAGCGCCAGACAAGTGATGCATTTTGCTCTCTGGCTGCCAAGGATGGGACCTGGCTGATCCTTGCTTCCCCACCCCCATCACAGCCAAACACAATGGAGGGGAGTTGAGAAACGTGAGCAATTCCGCATCGTGCTGCCGAAGCTTTTCATCTACGTGTCACCCAAGCTGAACTGCAAAACGCGGCTGCCTGGCCTAGTTATCAAATGACCTGAAATTCAGCACGCTCATCTGCCCAACAGCTGCTTCACTGACGGAGGCAGGAGCTCCTGCCTGGCTGCTGGCACGGGGCCATGATGGAGTTGGGGTCTGACATGCACTCCTTCGTGATGCTCTCAGCCCTGCACGGCGTGGCCTCAAAATGTCTGGAAGTCTTCAGTTCTGCACAGCAAATCCTTCCTTCTCCATATTTATTTCTCATTTGGATCATTAAAAAGAGATTGCAGAGACCTGGCACTTCAAAGGGGGAAAAGCAATGAACCGTCCTTCCCTACCAAGTGAAATGAAGGTGAGGTTGGATCTTGTCAGATTTACTTCTTTCTAGAGACAGCGCCGCATAAATAATTAGCAGCAGTAACAAATTCACTTTGTTTTAGGAAAGCGACCTATATAGGGGCATAGTAAGCAACACAAAGGCGATTGTAGTAAGTTATACGCCCAACACAGCTAACTTAGTGAGATAAATAATTGCAACAGATACTATGAATTCCATTTTTAGTAGCGACACATTCAAATGCACTGACACTTTTTGAAGTTGTTTGATGTAGAGCACATTACATTTTTCTATGCTGTTGACTAAGTCTAGCCACGTATTCGTAAATCTTTACAGTATTTTTACTGCAAAACAGTATCAGTGATACCTAGTTTGAAATAGAAGAAGCAGAATGAGATGTTTATACTATGCTGTAATATCCTTGCTTTTGTGCAACTGTATAACAGCTATAACTGTGCAAGTGAATAGATGCTAACCTGAATCTGGACTATGATATTGTCTGGGATGATCTGATCTGCTGGTAAATAGCATTTCTCATTCCCTAGCTCAAATGAGAAATGACCACCATACAGGCTCTTAACGCCGTATCTCAGTACTGGAAAGTCAATAGTTCCAAACTGCTAACAATATACCAAAGCAGCATCCCTCTTTATACAGCTGATTGTAGCTACTGCCACAGTGTCCACACTTGCATTAAAAAGACCAATGCTTAGGCCTAACATATGCCTTGCTCTTGGTGTACTTCAAGTTACGCTCCAGAGTCATTTCTTTACCAGGAGAACAGACTGTAAGTGAGAGTACAACCATGAATATTTGATTAGGGACACATGAAAAGAATCTGAAATCATGTGGTACCAAGAGTTTAACTCAAGTATGCATGAGCAAGCAACGTAACTAATATTAAATGTATGCTTGTATTTTTCTTGTTCTGCAGTGTTGTCTACTTATCTACGTGAATTAATCGAATTGAAACCCCCCAGTGAGCAACATCAGATCTAACTGTAGTGCAGAATGTTCCCCTAATGAATTTTAAATTTTCTCCTACAAATGGTGTTATCACATTACTGAATAAAAGAAGATTATTTATACGTATGGTAATTTATATTAAACCACTTATGTTTGGTTTAATTATGTGAAAAGGCTATTAAAAACATTTTAATCTATATTAATATATTTTCTACTTGTGGGCTACCGTCATGGATGCTTTGGCTCTGTCTTTTTAGATGCTATTTGCTAGGTGTGGAGTGCTAACTCCACGTATTGCTAACATGCAGTGTTATTCACTGCCCTACAGAGATGATGAACAAGGCCAACTAGTGGTGATCTAATCATGGGATTCCTGTTTCGTGCATGGGGACACTTTCCAGCCTGCACTCACTCCCACTGGCAGAGATCTCCTGTTAGACACAATGAAGGAGTGCTGCCAAAACCCTGAGCCTTGATCTGTGAGCCAGACACATGCACAAAATGATTCCAGCATGGCTCAGTGACACCGATAAACAGGAGCCTTCCCAGAATAACACACTGTTAAGTAGGAGGTGAAGACCCAAGTCTGCAAAGTGCTGAGCTCCATCTGAGAGGAGCCTGCACCCCTCCTTGCATCACTAGGAATCATGGGTACATTCCTGCAACATGTTAAGCAATATCAGCTTCTCCACAAGTCCTCCTTCCTGTACATCTTACTTATCCTAAACTGTTCCAATATCTTGAGGATGCTGCACCAAAGTACTGTTTTAACCTTCTTTTTCATTCACTAGGTGTGCTTGAGAGGAAGCAGGAACTCCAGTACTGACATGTGGACAAGCTGAAGTGTGCTGCAGAACAGACTGCTTTCATACTATCCACTTTTTTGGAGAATTTGCTAGACACTTCATGGCTGAAGTTTAATTCTGACCTACGATCTGTTTAAAGAAGGCAATTTTTTGGCTGCACTAACTGAAGAAAATAATAATACAATTAACACAAAGTGCTTTTTCAATAAATTAACATTCAATCTCTATGCACTCTCAAAGTGTTGCTCTGAGAACTACAGAAAGACTAGACAGAAAGGCCAGATAAGATATTTGGTTTTCAGCTCTATCACAATGGACAGCTAATTAAATGCTTTGCTAATAACAGTATTCTGTGTTTGAGGAGATAAGACCAATTACTTGCTGAATTTCAGTCAAGTTCTGCAGACATGTCTGCATAATCCTGATAATAAAACAGCTAAAATAACTTCTGTTAAACAGTACAATTTGATCTCTTTCTATTTCTTTAGTTTTGATTTATCATTAATGAAGTGTCACTGGTGGAAAGAAATAAAGGAATCTGGGATTTCTTAGCAAAAAATTCCATTACTACATAAAAAATAATTGCCAAATCAACACAACAGCAGATAGACATCATATAAAACCCTTAGGGAAGTCAGTGGAAATCCCTATTAAGACTTAAGACAAACTAGAGAACACCTAGGATTGTTGTCATTAAAATATTATGTTTGTGATCTGAATATCACCTGTGGTCCCTGCAGTAATGCAAAGTTCATTATTTTCAACAATTATCAACACCTTGTCAGTGACCAGGGAAACCAAAAGGATCTTCACTTCCCAGGTTCTTCAGACAACACTCAGAGTTTTCCCAGTGCTGAAGCTGTTCTTAGATCAAGATAGCAGAGCTTTACCCTACACACTCTGTGCTCTCAGCAAACACAGCTGTGACTTGGAGCCACAGTACACAACCTACATTAAAAGAAATGCCTCTCATTTCTGGGGCAATTATGCCATTGGTTTCACCTCCTCAGGGCAGGCCTATCCATGGGGCAGGGCCCTACTGAGAAGGTACACAGCTCAGGTGAGAAAAGTAGGGGCAGGATGAGCACACCACTCTATCAGGTGAACTGAACTACCTGTTCAGCCTTGAGAAGAGAAGGTTGAGGAGTGATATCAATGCTGGCATCAGTGCCCAAATGAATCTATGTTCCATGGCTGTGCCATTCCCAATCTCCATCCTTGGAGATGCTGAGAACTCAATGGGACAAATAACCGAACATCCAAATTAAATTTCAAACTTAGCCTTGCTTTAAGCATGTGCCTGAACTACATAATCTAGAGAAGTGCCTAAAGAATTCTCTGTGAAGGCACTGTAGAAATTAAAGAAGCAAACATCACTAGTCTCCATAGCATCTGGAGAGCAAATAAAGGAACTTCATCTGACCACACTTTTCACTACAAAATGAGTTATCTGCTGATGCCCTGGGCTCCACTGTTCAGTTTCTAAAGCTTAATTAAGGTAGCCACTTCAAGGATAATTCAACATTTAATATCCAAGAGTACTTAGTACTCTCCTAAATGTTTTCCAGAATTTGAGCTCCATCGATACAGATGACCTCACAGAAAAAAAAGAAAGGGACCAAAAAGTAGGATGCCTAGAATTAAAATTCCCAGCAGCTCAAGATCCCTAAAAGATACAGTGCTACTCCATATGCTACAACAAGTCAGTCAAACCCAAAAGGTTTATTTTCATTCAATAATGAATAATTTCATGAGACTGTGACACCTCAGGAACACTGTTTGTAAACTTCCAAATTTGCAAATGAGGTAAGTGACCTAACTGATGACAATTCAGTGCTACTCTGTTCTTTTTGTGTCAAGGAAGAGCTCTAGATGGAAGGTTACGATTGCTCTTGTAATTAAGAGGGGTTCTGATCCAGGTAAGTGCCCCTGCGCTCATATGTGGATAGGAAAAGAAAAATGCAGAGGGAAAACAAAAGGAAAAGGCATGATGAAAAACAAAATAGCTGCGGGCTTAATGAAACCTGACTGAACTGCATAAATAAACACAGCTACAGCTTCTTGCAGAATTTAGGAAAACGCCCTGAGCACACGAAATGCGGTTGTTACCATGGTAATTTACATACATCAGGCAAATGCTGTAGCTCTTTTCCTGTTTAAACTCCCATAAAAAAAATTAATAATACAGGATGAGGTACAGACAAGCAAATATCTCGTTTGTGTTGGTGAGAGATTACTCACATAAGCACTTCCCCAGGGGTCGGCTCTGTACCTGCAGTGTGTGACCATCCTTTATGTGAGCAGGGGTCACAGTCTGGGAAACCTCACCAGGTGGATGCTCTACACCTCCCCTCTGCCTCCCAAAAAAGGGTCTGGGGAGGGGGAATACTGCATAAAGAAGCTGCCTCTCCAATCTTCAAGTGCTATAATTTGTGAAGGGAGCAAAGTAAAGAAAGCTGGGAAGCAGCTGTGAGGCTGGGATGACAGAGGGTCCATCCTGTCCTGCTCCTCTTTCCTACAAATCCTCACCAGCTGAATTTGGACAATGCTGCCTGTGTGAAGACACACAGAGGGCGCGTGAGAAAGAGTATGACCCCACAACAACATAGAAAGAAGGAGCTGATGCATCTGAACATGCTCTGATGGGATGAAAGGGCAAACAAAACAAGAAGAGGTTATTCTCAGGTCTGTGCAGAGAGGGAAAGTACAGGGTAAAATGGTACACAGGTGAAGGCTCTCAGCTGTGAGGAGTTTTAAATGCAGACAGACAACAGGATGGGTCAGGGATCGCACAAAGCAGAATGCCTGGGTACAGCACATGGAAAATGCAACTGCACTCGGGGAGAGATCTCAGAATGACTCTTCTGGAGGGCATCTGTCCCTGTGGCTTTTCTTCCTGATGGATGCACACAGGGCACGCAGCTGCTGTGCTGGTGCGTGTGGTCTTGGAGAGCAAACAAAGGTACACTTGACTGAAGATGGGAAAAAGAAATAACAAATGACAAGGAAACACAGAATCAGAAGTTGCCTTGATGATAAAGGTCTCTGTCTGCCAGAGATCACATTCCCATCAGTAACACTGCAGAACTGCTGAGGCTACAATTTCCTCGCAGTGAAACGCTTCTGTAAAATACTTCTCTCTGATAACACAGCTGTGTGCTGAACTACACCATCTGTGGTAAGAGGGTTCTGCATGGACTTGCTAGAGACAAGGTTCCTGCCCATCTCCTGCCTGCCTCGGGGCTCTGGGAAACCCAGGAAGGAAGCTGGCAGCATGGCAAGTTCTCTCAGAGCACCGAAGCCAGCACTTCACTCCTCTGCACCGCAACACTGCAGTACCATTTGGGTCCTGCACAAGGACATGGGCACTGCTTGAATGTGAAGTGATGGACAGTGCCATGGGATGGCCAAAGGGGCTGCTGTCAGCCACACGCTCAGCTGCAATTCTGAATCTGGGCTGCAGTAAAAGCAGAAGTGGTGAACTGAACAGCAGACCTGGAAGCCTCATTATACTGTTTATCCACTTCAACAGTTGAAAATAATTCATCCTCAGAATATGAATATCTGCAAAATGTTGCTTCTGTGCAATGTACAAAGTAATTTATGAGACTTCCTCCATCTGCAGTTTCCTACTGTCCTAAAGAGAGAGTGAATTAGAGGAAAAGAGCAAATTAGATTGTTTTTACTCCTTATTATCTTCTTCACAAAGACTCCTTCTCCCCTTCAAATGGGGAATTTCAATTCAAATGAATACTGGCAGGATAATAAATTTATTTAAATCTTTCATTGTTTTCCAGAACATCTACTGCTTTTAGGGCAATTGAGCTGGAAGCCTATCATTCTCACATGTGAAAGGTCGCGCATATATCTACTTCCTGACTAGCAGATGTGCTTTAATTATATTTTCCACGAATGAATAAATAAATAAAATCATTTATAATAATGAGAAATCAGGACCAGCCCCAAGCTGGCTAACTTTACCTTTCTACCACCAGAGCCGGCCACTGGGATGCACACTGAGGACCAGCAGAACCAGATTCACAGCCAGTACTGGCAAGATCTTAAGAAGGCAGATGTGGGTTGGTTTTGAAGGCCATTGAACAGCTTTAACTCCCAGAACCAACAGCAAGAGCTCCTCAGTTCTTGTCAAAAAACTGCACAGCAGTAGCACACTTACTCCTGACCCACGCTCTTGCCTAGACTGATATTTGAACAAGGGAATGAAGGAAAAAAAAAGAAGTGTGCTATCCTCTGCTAACCTCTTCAGCAGCTTCATCCCATAATAAATACATCACGCATCACCAAGAAGCAACACATATACAACTAGGCTTACTTTCAATGATATCACAGAGCAAAGGCATCCTTCCTCAGTTCTTAAGAAAACACGAGAAAGTGTTGCAGAAGCTTACAGTCAGAATATTCTTTATGCTGTTCAGAGGAACTAATTTTAAATGCAACTTGTCCAATAAATGTGCAGTGTGCACTTGGTCTGTGCTGGCACAAGTCGTGACTCCAATCTCACTGCTGAGATGTGCTGCCCTTTGCATCTGATCCTTTTCAGAAGCAAAGGAATAAACAGAAACACCACACTTTTACAGCTGGAAAATAACAGTAATAAAAAACCTTGTACAATTACATATCTGGCTTTTATTACTTTCAGTGTCATTTTTTAATGCTTCATTAAGCTCTTGAGAGGGCTTATCTATAAGGGAAAGGTGAAGAGATCAACCAAGTAAGTGAGTAGAGAAAGCCCCTGGTGTGAGCAGCACCAAATCAGCCATGCAGGAAAACATATGCACGCTGAGGTCATTCCATGTTTTAAAATCAATCCTTAATAGGCATAAACAGATCTTTATAAACATGCTGGTCTCAATGGAAAGCAAGGAACCAGGACCAGGTGAGAACCATCTATTAAAACCACTTCCAAGGAAGTTCTGGGGGACATATTTGCCCTACTAGGAAAAGCGAAGCCGAGACAGCTGAAATGTGGATCTCAGTACATAACACTCTCACTATGGCCAGTTCCACCCAACAAGCCCTGGCTGTGTTTATGAGCTCTGCAGTCACTCACATGTAGGGATATGGGAGCATTTTGCTTCCTTTTCTGGCTAATGCTTCTTCCTGTTGAGAGCTCAGCTTTCATCGAAACAACATGAAGCCTGTTTTATGCTATCAGCACGTTCCATCCTCCACTGCCTGAAAATTACATTAACATTTCATCATCCTTCTGCCCATAAAGACTGTGAGCTGCAAATCCACATCCTTCACAGGAATTCTCTTTCCTGACAGCAGCATTGCACAAGGTGGCATGGGCAGCTTCCAGAAAGCACTTGCTCAGAAGTCCCTCCTGGTAGGAACCAGCGCTGCCCTGAGGCTCAGGTGCCACAAACCTGATCCCCCACTGAGTTAGAGAGACCATACATTTCTTTGAAATAAAAACCCATGTGAACATGGTGCTTTATTTGCATGTACAACGTGCTGTCTATTGTTATATCCGCTCTACATATGACAATACATTAACGTATGGTAGTGTGCACTGTCATCTGATCAAATTTTACTGAAATTCAGCTAGGAATTCAGCTCTTAACTCTCATAACTATCTGTGTTTAATCCACACAAGGAATGGCACTGAATCTTAATCTGACATGGAAATGAGTACAAACCCTTCAACAGTACTATCTCTACCCAGCAATCACTGTAAATGTGCCCTCATCCTTATTCCCCTCAAACAAATTTCTGATGCATCAAAGCCAATAACTTCTGAAAGTCAGTCACTGAAAGTCTTGAATGCAAATTGATTATCCAGTGTCAAAAGGGCTGCATTGCTTGATTTCTGCAAGGCATTCCAAGCCCACAAGTTGCAGCTGTTGTCCTCCCTTCAATCCAGCTTCATAGAATCATAGAATCATTAAGGTTGGAAAAGACTTCTAAGATCATCTAGTCCAATCATGAACCCATCACCACCATACCACTAACCCTGTCTCAGTGCCACAACTACACAATTCTTGAACACATCCACAGCAGCCTGTTCCAGTGCATTCCTTCTGAGAAGGAATTTTTTCCTAATGTCCAACCTGAACTTCCCCTGGTGCAACTTGCCATTAACTCTTGTCCTGTACCAGCAGTTATCTGATACTCTTAAAAGAACCTGATCATATAATACTGATTTAAGGATTTTGTTTTTTCCCACCCATTATGAGCTATATATGCTGAGCCCTATAAAAGCATACCTCCTATTTCTAGTAGATCCTGAAACATCTCCTCTTAGTGGGACTGCTTATGTCATCAAAAAATAACATGCCAAACCATCAGAGTCCAAGAGAGCTCTGACAGTACCAATGGGTTGAATTTTGTGTTTGCTCATTCTTCAAAATTGATGACATAAACAGTGCTCTCAAATGTAAGCAGTGGAAGATCACTCTCTCAATGGGAGGGAGGCAAATTTACTCAAGCCAGCTAATCATGATGACAAACCCATCACAAACATGGATCACGAGGCCATGAGCCTCAGAGCGAATGCTTAAGCATCCTTATGTTAGCAGAAATTTACATAAGGGGAACAAGGTGCTCTAACAGAAAAAAAAAATAGAAGAAAAAAAAGAAAGAAATTGAGGTGTAATTGTACCTGCCCTGTTGGCACTGAGCTCAGCGTGGCTCTGTATGGGTGAAAAAAGCCCAGTAAGCAAACAAACAAACAAACAAACAAATAAATATTATTTTAAAACACATATGAAGAGAAAAAAAATCCATTCTCAAAAAACACATGAAAAAAATTGTATTAAAAAACAACTTCATCTGTTTCTGACATAACATGAGAAAAAGTTGGTTTAAATTATGTAGTGTGAAAGCTGACAATATGTTTTGCAGTTATGTTTAAATAACTACTGTTCTCACATTAGCCATAAATGAATCTTAACACTAAAAATAGCCCATTAAAAAATAATGTGCAATCCAGTTATTCTAAGTACTGTTGACCAGGAATCATTGCTGAAATACTTTTTTCTATTGCAGCAGTGGAAGAGACCTATAAAGTAAAATGCAGAGTTTTAATTGAAAAATAGATCATTAAAAACAATTTATGGATAGGTACAGAAGTTTGTGTGTTACCATTTTTTTTTTGACTATTAATAAAAGCTAATTATCTTTTAAAAAAATCATTTTAAAACAAAATTATTATGTTTTCATAACATACCTTAAATTTGAGCTTTAAAATGGAATCACAAAAGAATATTTAGTTTGAATTTCTCTATATTTTGATTTAGAAAGCTGGGAATTTATTACTGACATCAAGATAATCAAATACAGTATGTTATATTACGTACATTTGAAGGTAGAAGTGAAAAGAAAGGTAAGTTAAGAATGAAAAATATATACTTTACATATTCCCAGGAAGGCCCAAACTTCACCTTTTATACCAGTAAAACAGAAGGTGTTATCAGATGTAATGTATTTCTGGGAAAAGTTTTGTTTTTCATTAAAAGTATCTTAAAACCTCTTGAAAACTCCAGGGCTGATAAAATGGTGACACATGCATACCGCTCGCTGCAGACCTCCCAGCGAGTTACCCTGGCTTGGTGCACCTCAGGGATGATTCAGAGAAACACACAGGTCGGTTCTTACTGCATCTGTAGTTTTGCAATGGCTTCTCAACACATCAGGACAGAAATGCCTTCTTTGAGTTTAGGTTTGCTGAACAAAATGCCCCATAACTCTCACAGCACAATTTAGTGGCCCTCTGCCCTCAACTTTCTGCACAATTTGCAGCGTCAGGGAAAACATTTAAAACATGGCGGTGTTGAAAGATCTAACTGCAAAATAATGTGGCCAAGACAAGAAATACATTCAGCACAACCCTAATTGGGCAATTTCTGGACATGGCAGTATATTCTGACAATCAAAAAGAAGGCAGCTTGGGGCTACATCTCAGGCTGGTGATATAATGAAAAGACACCCAGGGGCGGTATCCATCCTGCCTGTATGGAAATCACTCTAATAACAACCAAATAAAAATGCAGTTTCCTGGGCTTAGAGGGATACTGCAGCAGATAGCAAAAAAAAATGAATCAAACTTCAGCTAGCCTGAAGAGCAATGAGCAATGCACCTGTGTTTATTATTCAAGCTTTAGCCCTGAAGTCTAAATATTAAATTTAGAGTGATCAGAATAGTCAGAAAGATGAGGAATAAAACGATCCACGTGAAGCAAAAGCATGCTGCCCTTTGGATCCTCACGTTTTTCCACTTCTTAAATCCTTCCACAACCCAAAGGTAACGCTTCATTTACCTCCCAGAGTCCAACAACCTGCCTGCACGTTTTGGCTGTGTCCAGCGAGCTCCTTCACTGTGCTGGGTGCCCAGCCTGCAGCATTTTGCATGCTAACCCTTGCCAGCCTTTGCATTAGATGTGTCATTCTTGTTAGCAGCAGCACTTAATGCATTAGCAGGCCCTGGTGGACTACAAAAGGCTCCTTGCTCTTCTCCAGAGTTCATCTAGTCTTGTTGTTTTGCTGATTCAAAGCTTTTTTATTTTTAATTTATTTAGCAAGGATCCTGTAAGATGATGTATGGAGCCCAAGTCCAGAGTAATTTTTATTGTGGATGCTGATACTGATACACCAAAGAAGAAAGAAAAAAATCTCATAAATTAAAATGCTTAAGTTGTTACTGCAGCTACTGCTAAAAGATGTAATAAATGAATAACAAATTATATTTTCTCCTAAATGATTGCATGTGACGAAGGCAAAACAATCTTGTGCTAGCTAGAAACCATCTCAACTTCTGGTTCTGATGAATGCTTTCGGGGCTTAAGCACAACTTCATATTTAAAAATACAATCCCTTTCCAAAGTAATGGTTGAAGCAACAGCCCAGAACTGCACAACAGCTGCATTTCAGGACACTCCCCACTCAGATGGGTCAATTTCTAACATGTTCAGCCTTCTGAACCCCTCCTGTCCCCCATAAGCAGTAGTGTGGTAGCTGGGTACCTGGTATCCTGCTCCTCACCCCAATATGCCACAGGAAGCAAGCTGCTTTCCAAGAAAGAGCAATTCACATTTCACAAGTCCAGGTTTTAAAGCAAGTGCTAACTAATCTCAATGACTTGTGACCACGTGTATTTTCAAAAGAGTAACAAATACCCCAAATACTCTGCAGTCAACACTGAATAATGTCTGTGCTGAGCAGCCAAGTAACACCATTGCAAACATGCACAAATGCTGACCGACATGGTGCCACCTGCTGCCAAAGCCCTGTCCCATGATGCCAAAGCACCAGATGCCACGTGGTCAGCTATGTGTGTATTTAAAAGTGCTCCTCGACAGCTCAGGGTAAAGTAACCTGGGACATTTGATGCCAGGTTCCACCACTTGCACGCTTTAGCTCAGTATTCACAGTCTGAACTCACCAACTAGAGCCTATGGAATATCAGCAACTGAACCAACCCAGAGCAAGATCTTCACCTGCACTGGCCAAGATCAAGGGATTTGCAAACATTTTTGATCTAAGTACCACAGCTGGCTTTGAGGATCCAGGTACTTCTGCAAAAATCAACAATGGCCTCAAGCATCCACACCACCTGCTCCCTCCTGCCTCTCCCATTCCTATCTCTTAAGGTAAATAAGATCTAAATGTCAGATGTCTCCAGCTATCAAACTTCTAGATGACAAGCTTCCCAGCATGGTCAGTGCACATACTGTCAGTTCAAACACTAATATAACAATTCATTTATCTCTAACAACACTTTTATTTACAATAAAATTCTGCATTTCATGCAGAAAGCCATTTACAGTGATTGCTGCTGATTTGCCTAGACAACGTTATGCAAGAGAATATTTACATACAAGATCGTAGAATCACAGGGGTTGGAAGGGACCTCAAGAGATTATCGAGTCCAACCCCTCTACCAAAGCAGGTTCCCTACACCAGATCGCACAGGTAGGCATCCAGGCTGATCTTGAATATCTCCAGATAAGGAGAAGATGACAAATCTTAGTAGCTTAGTGGGGAGGGATGGTGGTAGGAGGTTGGACTAGATGATCTTGTAGGTCCTTTCCAACCTTATGTATCTATGAATCTATTGTTGTCTCCTACTGCAAGTAACTGTTACTGGAGTTCCTACTTTACTACTATATTGAGGCCATGCCTACTGCACTGCCTCCTCTCAACACCTCACTAAATAAAATCATCTATGTACCTGTCACCCAGACAGCAGTAGTTCACTAGACCTCTGCTGTCATTGGCCTCAAAGTCACAATATTCCTATGTGGGTTAGAAACAGAACTTTTCCACAGTGAAGATTAAGAAGAGAACAAGATGGGCCTCTCAGGTAAGATTTAGTGAATACTGGAAATGTGGGCTCTTTTTTTCCTCCCTTTGCACAGAGGATAGATTTGCATTAAAACAGAGGTAAAGAAGCACAGTAAATGACTACTGTTATTTCCCTTCTATTTAGGGAACAAAATAGGGAATATTTCTCCTTTAACACTGCCACGCTCACGTTATCTACCACCAACAGCACGCTGTATGGCACAGACAGGGATGCACACAGCTTTTCAGGCGATGCATTAACCACCAGAGGGAGTCCCTGGAAACCAACACTGGAGGAAACGGAATTAAAATTGATGTTTTACAGGGTGCACTCCAGAATACTAATCAAGACTAACACATAAAGCAATCCATGCAAATCAGATTGACAGTGATTGCTTTACAGGGTTTGGCTTTTTGTCAGTGGAACTAGAGCAGATTTTGAAATGCAGTTCCCAGACATGAATCACGCTGACTTTGCTTCAGCTGTGCAGCCGAGCACGTACAATTGGAAAGGCTGCGTGCACTTTGTGAACCAAAATCACCTCTTTGCAGCTGACTTCCTTCCTGAACTACAGAGCAACCTATTTTATGTCATCACAGCCATATCGTGGCTTGCTTCCTGCTGGACCACAGGGCTGGGCAGCTCGTTGAGCCACCTTCCCTCAATACCCTGGTCACCTCCAGGAGAGCTGACCTCTCTCTGCAGAGTGTCAAGAGAAAGTACACAATTACTGTAGTTCAGCTTAAAATCCCATTTTTCAGATGTATTTCCTTACTGAGATAAGCTGGAGAAATGACAACTTTCCATTTCCACATGAGTCTGAGGTGTTATTTGCAGAATGCCATCCAACCTAGAACTCCTGGCTCTCTGTCTTGGTGGAAAACTAGATGCCGGATGACCGTGCAGAGTCCTCTAAGAAGGCAATTAATAGAATTTGTGTGAGCTCCCCGGGGATTACCAGCCAGTGGCAGAAGCTGCTCTACATGCTGTGCTGGCAGCAGCATATGGCGCTGCACTCAGCACTGTGAATTAAACAGCAGACTTTGCTCTCAGCTCAGCCTGCTGACAGAGGGCTGCATGGCTCTGCCTGAACTCCTCAACTCTGCTGCTCTGTGCTGTGGTCCTAAATGCTGTGTGCTTCGATCAGGAACGCGTTTTAACTGAATTCTGCTCCTGCAAGAAACTGTGGTACGAAACAAAAGCATAATTAAAAAAAAGAATGAAATAAATTGACATTGTTATAATTTTTCCGTGTGAAAAATCCTCTTGTCCCAGCGACTTATTCCTATCCACGTACTTGTGAACTTCTTACCAACTTCACCTCTGTATATAAAACACAACAATCTTCATGCACAAAGACATCTGCTTGCAGAGTTCAGGCAGTCAGAGAAGTGATAACCTGATAAACACTGCTCACGTGAATGCACACTCACACATGTACTCCTGTGAGTTCTCACTAACTGTCCCAGGGAGATCCATGGAGCACCACTAGAAATACTGTTTATGTCCTTTCACTTCAAGTTCTATAGCTTATTATTAATTAAATCAGAAGTTTAATTATTCCGGTAATTACTAATTAATTATAGCTGTAATTAGAATTAATTATTCTATTAACTAGGAAGTCTGAAGAAGATGACAGCAGAATTGTCACATTGCTCTTCATAGCAATATTCCACTAGTTAGTGAAGGAAAATGGAGAAACATAGGCCCTACTTTGCCAAGACAAGCCTGGATGAGACACCTAAAACACATAACCCAAACATCCTATGAGCATTTGTGTCTTTTCTTTGTCCACAAAAACAGTCTCGAACAGATACAGAAGTCTGTACTACAGAGGCCTACACTTCCACTCCAGTTAACAGGAGGAGAGTGGATACCCAATTATTACATATTTGGAATGAGATGTGGCTAAGGAAGTTTAACAATTATTGCAGAGAGACAGACTATTGTAGGAATTGGGACCAAGCTGGGAATTCAGAAAATCTACTGAATAAATAAGTACCAAATTTCTTGCCAGCTCATCAACTAATAACCCAAAACCCACTGTAACCTTTATACATTTCTGTCTCTCATCTCAAGTTAGTCACTGATATAAGTACGTTGGATTCTTGGTTGTTTTTTTTTATTTATTTATTGTTCTTCTTTTTTTATAACAGTAGAATTAAACATGATCATAATTATCAGAATGTCCCATTTTTGCATACAATGAATACAATATAATATTCCTGTGTTAGGTGTACTTAGATACCTATTAACATTGTAGAATGTTGGAGGTGTCATGCTGAGTACAATAGCTTGGAATATTCAATAGTTTTCTTTTCCAAAAATAAAGAGTACAGGAGCACAGAGCCATGTTAAAAATCAATCCTTTTTTTGTTATTCAAGTTAGGAATGTCTATCAGTTGTCACTTCCTAAATCTGGATCTGTATAACCACCATCAGAGCAGACTGCCCAGCCATTTTTTTTTTCTTTTAAAAATACAAATGTGTCTCAAAGCATTTAGAATAATTTGTTTTCAATTTGTTTCCTTTTTCTCTCTTGTATTGAGAACAATTTCATAGAATGTTCTTTCCAATATCTGGCTTTAAGGTAGTGTGGAAGAGTGCGAAAAGAGTGGAGTGGGCTCTTAGTATGTGTGCGAAGTTAAAGACAGCATCATCGTTTTGAGTGGAATTGCAGCACTTCTAGCTCATGCTGGGCCTGAAGAAGAAGAAAAACCACCTTCCTCAAACGCAGTTCTTGTTCAGATAGAAATAGAGTCCTATTAGAATAAAGCTATCTTATTCTCTAAACTAATATGTTATCTGACGCTTACTGGAGTCTAGTAAAAAAAGCAACTTCTACCACTGAGCTCTGGGAACTTTGCTAGTTTTGCACCAGTTTCAGAAAGGCAAGGGTTTGAGGGCAATGGTGCTAGCAAACTTCACTGGCAGGACACTCTCCCCTCTCAACATGCACAAGTCTCCTTTAAATCTCTCAACAGTTTTCTCCCCACACAGTTTCCTTCCTGAAGTGGTTTTCATTAAGTGCTGAAGGTTTCAGTACATCAGTGAGAGCCTCAAGAGCCGTTAGACTTGTTATATTATTCAGAGAACAGAGGCACCTTTTGTTGCTCAGGAACAGCAAGGGCAGCTGTGCTGCTCTACGCATGGAGAATCCTGCAGAAAGCAACGAAGACGTTTACAAGCAACATGCCATGGGGTTTTATTAGCATTACACTGTGAGAATGCTTTGCTGCCCAGGAAAATGTACTCTGGATGTGTACCATTAGGGGATTTCAAACCTGTACTACAGAAATAACGCTTACTTCTTAACAGCAGAATAACTAAATAACGGTTTGTAATTCCTGATAGATAAATTATAGCAATTATATTTACAGTTGTAATGCTTGAAGCAGTCTTGAAGTCCAGTTTATCTGTTCACGAGTAAAGCACTCTACTTCCTGTGCTCCACTCAGCTGAAGTCAAGCCGTCAGGGGAGATTAATGAGTCCAATTTGCCACTTCTTGCTGGAGCAAGTTCTTCCAGCTCTGGGTGAACTGTAAAGGTAGCATTTAACACACCAATGATGTCCACTTTTCTTGTAACGATTTTAAAGACGTTTCTCTTAATGTGGGTTTAACTTATGCAGTGTACTCAAGTTCTTAAAAATTCACAGAATCATACAATATCCTGAGTTAGAAGAGATCCAGAAGGATCATCAAGTCCAACCTCTGGCTCCACACAAGACCACTCCAAATTCAGAGCCACTAAAGATGCACTGGACCACCAGCTGGACAGTATTGCTTACTGGTTGCTCAAGAAGATTGACACTTGTTTGCTGTGTAACAGCTCAACAATATCCAGGCCACAAATGATCATCTGAAGGAATCTTCCTTCAGTAAGCAGTATTCTACAAGATTACTTATGTCAGGTGGATTTTTCTAGGACAGTCCCAGTGATAAACTTATATAGAAGGTGAAAGAAAAAAGGTCATCATCTTACTTGAATTTTCTTCCCCTCTTCATTGATGTAATTTAGCACAGAAAGTCTGATTAGAAACTGCCCCACCTGCAGTGCATTTCTGAGCAGTTGAAGCTTACGCTGAAACTGGAGAAAGCATGAGGCTGGAAAAATTGTGGAATTTATTTATCTAAGCCTTCCTTTGGTGCTTTTGGAAGATGTCAGTTGGGTAAGATTTATTCCCTCAGGAAATATATTTTTTTTAATGAACCAAAAACTTTTTGTATTTTTAACATGCATTCAATTAACCATTGCCTGTGGCTTTCTGTTTTTGCTAGCACTGGGCATCTGACCACATGGATCATCTTTACACTAGTTAAGTCCTAAAAGTTTGTTATTTACAAGTTCTGATTGTCTGGATCATAAATAGGAGCAACTTCTAGGGCTATTTGGTTAAGACCTGCAGCATAATAGCATGCCTACAGTCCAGCAATGCCTACATGATATAAGGTTACATCAGTCTCTAGATACTATTAGCACACCCAAAACTACAAGGTGGACAGAATACACTTTTAGCATTTTATTACCTGTAGCAATACACCTGGCAGTGTGGAATGTGAAGTACTTTGCATCAGCCACAATGCCTTTACACCAGAAGGACTTTGGAACCAACAAACAGAGACTGTGCTCTGTGGTGGGTCCTCTCCATTACTGATGAGTTATTTTATGCATTATGCAGTACTGTAATGAAGATGTATTCTTTTGTCTTCCCACACTGGGTCCTCTGCGGTGCTGGGAAGTCTTGGGGGCAATATTATCATATAAAACAGTCACTTCATTGTAGAAGATGAATACAGCTGACTGACTTTTCCAGATGTTAAACTTTAGTGCCACTGAAATATCAACAAAGATGCAGTTCTAGCTGGAAAAATTCTAACGAAAAATGAACTAAATATAACATTATGAAATTATATAAAAAAAATTGCATAGTCTTGTGTGTGAAATCTGATTCACCATCATCACCACACATCACATCCCATGCTGACAGAAACACTACAAGTACTTTGAGCATCTAATCAGTAGAGAGAACTCATACTATATACTGACAGTTTATTGTTTGATAAATCAAGGCTTTCCTCTGTTTCTACCCTTATTTTGGAAGGCTTAAAGTGCTTTACAAGCAGCTTCCTTCCAGCAATATAGAACTTCTCAACGAGGATATGAGTGGAACAACTGAAAGAATTGAAAAGGATCTCAAACTCTGAAAAATGTAGTCACATCCAACTCGTGGGAGTGGGAACCAGAGAAATACATTGCACATAGTCCACAGGGATAAAGAAGAAAATCCAGCAGATCTACAGATCTGGGGATTGAGTGAGGAAAAATCCTCCTGACTGCCCCAATGTCCTCCTTGCAGAGGTCAACGTGAGTCCATGCAGCTCTATGCTAGAAAGGACAGAGATGTGACCCACATCTGCATTGTACAGTCTATAAGTCATTTATAGTCACAACAATAAAAAAAAGGCTTTCTTACAAGAAAATAAAAAAATAATTTACTTTGATCCCCTGCCCTACTTTCTTTTACATGCTTTCCTCCAACTTCTCCCTGCTTAGTAAAATAAGGCATCTTACCTCTTTAACAAGCTCTGCAACATCATCCCGCACAGAAGGCTTTCCAGTACATGATATTTCCATTCAGAAACACAGATGATTGTTTTTTGTATTGTATGTCAACAACACCAGCTCAGTTCCCCACAACAAAGACACCAAAAGAAAAGCAAAAAAAAGCCGCAAGAAATAATACTGATTATGCAACATGCAGCCCACCAGAAAGTGCTGCCTATATCAGACTCTCCTTTCTTCTCCAAGAGGTACCAAGTCCTTAAACCGTAGAAATCCAAGACACTTATGCTATCTTCACCTCATGACCTGCTCCAATAGCCGTGTTATGCTATCATCTGTCACTGCATTTGTTAAATCTAAGAGGATATAAGCCCCGAAGAACACAAACCCTGTCTGCTTAGCAGACACTGAACAGCCTGTGAACACTACCCATGCAAAATACAGGGAAAGAAAGGATGCTGCTCTGTCCCCAGTGAAATACAGCTGCCAGTGAAAAGTGGGCCAGAGATACTTCTTGCATCAAATAGTTTATACCAGTAAACAGGCCTGCCTTCACAGAGTGGACACCCATGGAAAAGAAAATGATAACAGGAAGGCATGTGTCATACTAATGGCCTTAAATATGACACCACTTAACAACCATAAGCAAGACATGAGCAAGTCCATGTTATCATTTTCTCTCATTTCGCAGGTTGGCTCAGAACCAACTCTGCATTTTTTTTTTTTAATTTAGAAGAGGACAGATTAAAGAGACATGTAAAGAAACCAAAGTAATTGGCCATACAGACAAGCTAGCAGGTAAACAATGTGATTCAGTGAGACAACTGTCTAAAGAAAGAATGGTACACGTTTGTATTATTACTCGTTTGTTTTATCTCATTTTTATTATTCCCAACACCATCATTAACATCCCCACAAAGCACATGGTTGAGCTGAATACGGCATTCATTTCCTGCATTGTGAGGAACTTTCTTTACTCCACCCAAGGACACGGCTCCCGTAGCATCACTGAGAAACTGGATGGCCAACCCTCTGGGAGCTCACCCCTGTAGAAACAAGCCTCAACAACAAGTTCTGACTATGGCTTTTCTCACAGTTTCCCCAAACCATGGGCTGTCAGATTCCTGGGAAGAATCCCTCCCCTGGGATCATCTCAACACGCAACCTAGATTAACATACGCTTGTGAGTCAGCAGCTAGATTTAGGATCTGATTCAGCCCAATTAACCTCAGGCAGTGAAAAAGGCACTTGGCTTAGCGTTCACTCATGCTTCATGCAACCAGCACAGAGTTGGGCACTTGTGGTGAATGAGGCTCTCAAGAAGTGGGACAGCACAGTGATTCTCAACTCTTGTTCATAACTGTATATTCATCTTAGGTGACTCATTCATTCCAAAGTCAGCACTGCTTAGACATTATCTACAACCCCCCCAAATATGGACTGCAACCATTTTTTAAACTTCTCAGATTCAGCATAATGTGCTGCTCAATAAACCCACGCCACTGCTTTATGAACAGACATTTTTCCCACTGTCAGTCTAGCTCATTACCCTGACTCCACATCTGCTGAAGATATGATGCAGCCTCAGACTTTCTTCTATAATCTAACATGATTCATTTCTGTCTCTACAAGTGGGCAGTGAACAGAAGGGAGATGAAAGCCAGAAGCAGTGCCCAGTGGCTGGCAGATCTGCACTGCCTAAACACAGTATCATCTCAGTATATGAAACAATAGAAATAGCACATCCTAAGCAGTGCACATTGCATATCCCAAATTGTATTGCTAAAGGATAGCTATGGTAGGCAGCTTTAATGATGAATGTGCCAGAGGGAACCTCTGTTTAATTCTGGTTATGGTTAATTATTTTATTAGTGTGTGAACGGTTTAATGTGTACAAATGCACTCCTCAAAGGTGGATTCTGTCTCCTGAAGCACAAGATACTGTAATACGTGGACCATGGATATAATAAAGGCTTTCTTTTCCTAATGATTTTTGCGTATGAAAAATCAAACCCTAATGCAGCATGCAGGCAGCAGAATGGATGGCAGAGGCTGTACCTGAAGAAGTATACAAATATGTGTGTCTGAGTGAATTCCTGCTTGCATTAATTCATGCCTACAAATATGAGCAATATCCAATACAAGCATTGCCAGAGCAGATCTGAAAATACATCTTGGACTTTATACCCACTAAGTACTTGTGCTGTCAAGTCTCAAATTTCTAGACAAGTACACTTCAAGATAGTTTCTTTCACTTCAATGTAAGAGCAAAACACTCTCATCTCGAAACTCATGTTTCCTCAGGGTGTTCCTCTTGAACACCAGCTCCAGCTGAAAAAGGCATAATTCAGACCTCTGCTTCTGAAAACAGCACAGAATACACACTTTTCAATAACTTTAGCTTCTGTAAGCTTAACAGCATGAATGGATATACCAAAAGAAAAAAAAATATGAACTTCTATGCTTACTGGTAAGTTATATTTGTGCATAGGTTTTCAGAAGACAAGAACAATTAACACATCAAGCATATCTGTAAGCACAGAAACTGGTATAATCCCAAAGAATATTGCTGCTAAAATGGGACGGCAGCAAATGATGTTAACCATGAATCTCCATGTTCTCAAAAGGAAAACAGAAGCCATGGTGTACATTTTTCAGGAAAAAAGGCACCACATGAGGACTGCTTTCTGTTTTCAACTCATAAACTGAGGGCAAGTACTTAAATCCATCATCACAGTCTAGAATCTGATTTCCATTTTAAAATCAGGACATCAACTTGGGCCTTTGCAAGCTGCTGCGATGACAATTACACGGAACTGTAAATTTCACCACAAACTTCAACTGCAGTGAATAAATACCTATGAACAACATCCATCAACGTCCAGAGTATAAGACTGCATTAAATAACTAAGACATCACACACTCAGAGTGAGATACAAGTGTCATCAGATGCAGCTTACACCTGATGTACTGGAAATATGAGTTCTGCATTGCTCTTGAGAATTTTTTTTTAGAAAAAGTTGTTAATTTTACACTAGCTTCTGTTTATTTAACATTATAGTCTGCTATCTGACATGTAACAACACACACAAATCAACATTTGGGGCTACCTGCCTGCTGAGGTATTCCCAAATAGCCACTGATTTCCTATTGTGAATTCAGGTACCATGAAGAATTGGAAGGAAAGACAATAAAACCTGAAAGCGTGTACAATTCATACCACATCAAATGCTGATCTAAAGGCTGTCTAACAGATACTAACCATTTTTTTTTTAGGATAATGTGTTTTGCAATGACACGCCATTCAGTGCAACTGTGGTAGGTATGATAAAGCATTATACAAATGCCACATATTAATAAAGAGCATGGTGGCTGCTAATTTACCTCCGTCTTGTGAATTCATTATATTCAGAGCAAACAGCATTGCATTGGAGAATGTAGTAGCCTCTTCTTTGCTTGCAAAATTCAAGCCATAGACTTGCCGTGCATCGCGCCATTGATGAAAGGTAGGTGTTGCTTGATTGTACTTCAGTCCTTTCACAATTGAGTAATTAATCACTACCTGTGATACGAAAGAGAGGAGCAAAGATTAAGCAGAATTCTGTCTTAAGTGGGGGGAAAAAAAAAGTCTTTGGTAAAGGTTAATTGAAGTGATGGTGACATTCCTATGGCAGCTCCTCCATGGCTGTACGGTAAGGCAGCATGAGCTTGTATGACAGAAGACCCGTATGTGTGAGCGAGTTTTACAACAGTTCAAACCAGCCCTGGGGACTTGCGAGCTAGTTCTGCAAATGCTATTACCTGCTTGTGTTTTCTACAGAAACTCCACAGGATACAGTTGTGCATATATTGCAGAGAGATGACACAAGCCAGTCCCAGCAGTTACTGCCATCTTTTGGGGGATGAGCACGCACGTTTGTCAGAAAAGGAGACAGACAGAGCTCTTGGCATTGGTTCTCTGTTACAGCAGACAAATGTTTGACTCAGTGCACTGGTTCTGGCTTTTCTCTCCTCTATGCCAGCTTCTTACATTCAGATTTTTTTTTGTTTGTTTTTGGCCTAGAATTAGACAGGCAGTGACAAATCCAACTGAATATTCCCTCACCCAGTTCCTCCCTTCCTCTACATGCTATAATTTCCAGGTAAGGGGTGGCTGCAGTAGAAGGATGTTTCTGTATGTTTTGATTTAATCTGCCAGATACAATGCCCCGTTTATCCTTGGGCAGGGCATATGGGATATCCATCTGGAATCCAACCAGAAACATCATAAGCTAACACCCAGCACTCTCACAATATCCATCTGTGGCTCAACAAAGGCGCTCTGTTATGGCTCAAATTGAAGAAACAAAATGAAATGTCAATAAATGGGATCACCAGCTATCCTCATGAGCAGGTACAGTGTAACTGAAGACAGAGACGGAGAAGGAAATGAAGAGTCTGGCTTCATCAACCAAAAGAGGTTGGGGCAGAGGTAAACTAGGGACACAGAAACTTAAAATTATGAGCAGAAAAAGATTTAAATTCATTATTCAAATATAGGAAACCTATCTTTGAATATTCTAAATCGTCTCTGTAAATGGATCGAGTTTTATCAAGAGCCAGAACAATCCCATAATTTCTGTCCTCGCTGAAAGCCAATCACTGGACATCTTCCACAAAACCAGTTTGTAGAGCTCATCTGTAAATCAAGCAGTCCAGACCCTATTGTACAGGAATAGGGAAGAAGTATACACTGTCTTAAGTACAGCTTCTTGCAGGCTCTGCAAAATTAGCTGTTCTTCCTTGCTGAAAGAATCTTCAGTTTCAAAGACAGCATTGTTAATGTCTGAAGAGCACTAGAAGGCGTAGTGCTGCTGTATGATGATAGACAGAAATTGTAAAAAGCTATGCCAAAAGACACTTAAGAGAAGTCAGGTTAACTGTTCAAAACCAGCTTCTCCAGAAATCTGCTTTATTCCCAAAGTTTGATCACATCAATTGAATAAAGACAGAATTTGAATGCTGACCTTCATTAATCATCATGATGTTTAGACGAACACATGCAAAACCTTTTCTTCAAACTCAAAGCAGAGTTTAAAACTAGGGAATTAAACATAAAACAGCCTGAATTTCATTTTATTTGATCAAAGTTTCTAGAAAACAATAAAAAGAGAGTGGGTTCTCCTGATGTTGTTAAAAATGCATGCACAGAGATGTCCTGTACAGATGGTACTGAGACTCTGCAAGGCACAGTATTGTAAGCGTGTGCTCTGGATCAGTAATTAAAAATAAAGAAACTACTATTCTTCAGAGCATAGAGTTGCTTGCTTTTGTTTTTTTCATAGGTATTTCTAAAGGAACTTTACTCTAAAGCTTGATATGTCACTAAGACATCATCTGCCTTGCTGAGCAGGCTAACAGCTCATCTTGTGCAGTTTTCATCTTCATTTGCAGTCTGTAATAGCTGAATTAGAGAAACTTATTGGAAATCTTGCAGAAAGAAGTAATGGATTTGTCCATAATAACAAGTTCTTCCTTTAACTCTTCACTCAGAGTTTATCTTAAAAGCTGAAACATGACACACTGTATTACTTTTTTTTTCTTTTCCAACCCATGTTAGTATTTTCTATCCTGAAATAAAATAGCCTCGTTACTGTTATAAATGTTTGCATTGTTCTGAATTCTATTAAATTCTGGATTTCAATCATACCATATGGCAAGAAGTTTCACAGGCTGATTGTGCATAGCATTCAATGTTCCTATCACTTTAATATTAAAAACGAAAAAATAAAAAAAGCTTTGTCTCACTTCTATCCACTACTCTTAACTATTTCACTTCAGTTCCAGTTACAAACTCTCTGGGGCACACTTGAATCTGTTAAAAAGCTCAAAACCAAGAAGTCTTCCCTTTGATTGCAGCCTGTAGGCTACTGAGTTATAAATCATCAGCAGAGAAGATGGTAGTAATTGATAGAAATCACAGAAACAGGGCTAGAAGGGATTGAAGGCACCTCAGGACCCCATCATATTTGGTCTTGGTTGCATAACCACCACCAAGATCACAAGTCTTACAGCCAATACTCCTGTTGAACAAACCAGAAAAAAAAACACATCTTGTTTCTCCAGAGCATGAAACGATGCACAAGTTTGTTATCTGCTTGCTTCCTACTATGCTTCCAGCACTAACCCCTTCATGGGCAGCAGTCTTGGGTTAGCTAAAATATGGAGGTTGTGGTGAGCAGCTACAAACTACCACAGCTGCAGGCAATTCTCTATTTCTGAAAGCAGGCCCAAACCCAACCAACTTAATAACTTACAGTGCCAATTAATTGGCTACTAATTTTTCTTTAAAATGTGGTCTTGGTTATATCCCAAGAATTCCGTCCCCATTTCAGGTTTGGCTTAGGCTCAAACTTCAGAAGCCCCACCTTCCCCAGGGCCCTGTTTTTACACACGCTTCTTAACCACATCAATGCACAAAGCCTTCAGGAGGTATAATTCACTTCTGACTCGCACTTTCCTCCCTACCTTTGTGTTCAACTTATGTGTTTTTGCAGTGAGATCAGGCTGAGCTAAAATGTAAAATCACCATTTTAAACCTTCAGATGATGATGGACATGAACTGGGGAGCTACTTTTCTGCTAAGCCATAGAGATGGACCATCCATACTTGTTTTTACCTTTGCAAATGCCTTACATGGTGGCTGAATTCAACACACTTCACCTTTGTAAGGTTACAATTACAGCTGGCATGCTGAAAATTGCAGTAAATTGTTTGTTTATGACTGTTGGGCTACATGCTGGGAAGGAATGAAAGTTGCATGGAGACATTAAAGCTCATGTCACCAAGTGATTGCATTGCTGATCTGGCTGCAGCTTCAAAACAGTCCTTCCTCTGTGGCTGCTCCAAAGCTTTAAAAAGCCACTTTGGCTTTTCTGAAGATTATTGCACATGCTAGCATGAGTATGTGCAGAGCAGGAAGGAGAATTCATTGACTTTCTGCCTGCAGCTCAGCGCTGCTGCACTCAACAAGCTCATCACCCAGATGCATGAGATCGATCAGTCCGACGACCACTTCCCAGTGGTGAGAACAAAACTGCAGTTCTGTCATTCTAAAAACCATATTTTCTTTGTGGTGAACTTTTTAGATATCGTCAGCTAGAGAATAAGATAAGGCAAGCAAAATGGGAAGGGAGTCTTGTAAACCCTAACACACGCACCAGAAAAGGGCTAGGAAAAGCACCCAGAGAAGGACAGCAAAAGGAGCCTACGGAAGATGCCTTGAATAAAAAAGAGGATGAAAATTAAAGAGAGAAATTACTGAAGAGGAAATAAAAAGAAACAAGTTAAAAGGGAAACTTTAAAAGCAGGCAAAGGAGGGTGAAATTTTGAAGATTACAGTATGTAATAAAACTTAGTACAGTAGGAAATTAAATCTAAAGTTGTTCCTTCGTGGTGTTATTGTGTTACAAATTTTAAACTAGTTTCTCAACTTTTGGAAATCCGTGCAGCTCCATTTTATGCCAAATCTCATACTACTTCTTTTTCAGAAAAATATGACTTTCTTTGCAAAACAGCCTCACTTTCAATGTGACTTAGCACAACCTGAGAGTAAGTTTGAAATGGCTTGTACAGAGAATTATTTTGACTGAAATTCATTTTTGTTCTCATTGGATGCAACTACTTAGCAAGTCAAACAAGCTTACAGCTCCTTGTGAGACTCTTACAATAATATGAAACTCTGAATCTGAGACTTTCAGAACATTTGCTGTCTTCATGATACTAGATTTTTATAGCCATGTCGAAGGTAGTTTCTTCTAGACAGTTTTAAGTGTCTTATATAGCCTAGACATAAGGCTTGTTTGTATCAAGGGATGATTGCTAGTCTTCATACTTTAAAAAAATGTATTTTTTTTATATCTGTTTCCTTCTGAATTGAGAATTTTAGATGGCATGTAACCTCCTCATAAGCAGGAAAATTTGCAAGCAAATAGAACATTACAGTGGATCTAAAACATGTTTAAAATACAGATCAAGTTTTGAATTTTGAGTACATCCTACACTATAAATAATATAGTGAGAGACAGACCTCTGGTACACCAAGTCTCCCATATAGATAGATAGATTTTATGACATTTGCTTTTTATGCCAACTATTCAGATGCGTCTTTTAGAATGTGATCACACGAATACCATTTACGTTCACCAGCTGATGACACAAAACAAACAAGTAGCATGGCCTGCTGCAGTACTGATTCTCAACAGTGACTAAGCAGCCACCGCATTTCATTCGCTTTCAAAAATATTTTCTCTTTCTAAAATGGAACTTCATTAATATACTGCTTTTGCTGTACTGAGAATGATAAACAGAGAAGCAAAAGATATTGCAGATGTTTAAAAAGCGTGCTGCAGGAAGCTGAAAACTGAAGAGCTAAAAAATGATAATTAAAAAAATCATGAGCAGATCAACTTAATATTTTGGCAGCTGGTGGTGGCAGTGCCGGCCACCTTCATACCCACTGATGGGACAATGCAAAGTGAGCATGGGATGGGGCAGCCCAGGCAGATTGCTGTGAGACCTCAGCTCCCAGACTTGTTCTCTAAAGTACCAATACAGGATTACCATATAGCATTACCACTCTACGCAAACATATTTTTGTTATTTTGAGTATTACTGTGAAATGTGGTGATTCTGATGGCATGCACAGCCTGGTGCACACAAAAGCAAGGTGGTCACTGGGCTGTAGTGGCTCAGGAGGCTCTGATCCCACTGCTGCTTATCTAAATCCCACCTAACTCCTTTAATACCTAGAAAGGTAGTGCAGGCTTAGCTTGCCATAAATCAGATCACAGCACACACCTAGGACTTCAAAACGCCTTACGAAGAACTAATTGCTTATTATGGCAGTATAATAAGCATGCTTTAGGAATGGCAGTGCAAGGTGATATTTCTTCTCTTTCGTATATCCAGTAGTAAAAGTGAGCAAAAAGTAAATGAGAGGGAGCTGAGAGCAAACTCTGCAGAATGAAATAAAATTCATTTCCCAAGGAAAAATTTGGGTGAAAAGAATATGATGTTAAAATCTCTCCTGCATTCACCAAAAGTTCTTTTTGCAAATACACAGTAATAAATCATGACATATTCTGTGTCCCCAAAATCATACAAAATCTGAATGCCTGGAGTAAATGAGCTCACAGGCACCTTGCAGAGAGCAGGAAATGTTGCCAGACTGCACTAACTATATAACTGCTAACTATACAACTGATGGTATCTTAAAGAGACCAAAGGTTCATTTACAGGAAGCTTAATGCAGTTACTCACTTGTTGATCTTGCAGTTTAACTCCAACAACCCTGAAGGTGTTTGTGGCTGTATTGTGATATATGTTGATTCTGCTGAACCCTTGTTGTCCAGGTTTGATTGGCACCCATTTCTTACTGGTATCGTCATAGACCATAACTGAAGCCCGGGCTTGGCAAATACTCTGTTCACTGGAAAGAAAGAAAGAAAAAAAAAGAAGAAAAAACAATGAATTCATTGTGTGCTACCAAAAACATCTCAAGGAAAGGAAGATAAATTGTCAGAACGCCTTAAAATCTATGTTTCGTAACTAATCCTTTGAATACAATTTGATAGTTAAATTAAAGCTTGCATGTATGCATTCATACACTTAAAAAACAAAAACAAAACCTTCAGTATGTTGCTGAACCAATCCAGCATTTTATGTAGAAATGTTAGGCCCTGAGGAATAACTGGTAGCACACCAATTTTATTAAAACTGTTCTACAGTATGAATGCTCCATATATTTTTATATACCTATTGGCAAGCAAAGCCTTTCAGATTTGCATGAAAACTAACACTTTACAGCTTCCTGACAAAAACATGGCATGCAAAGCTGAGGTACACATTTAAAACTGGAAGCAAGCAGACCTTGAACCAAAAGCCATGTTAGGTAAACTGAAGAAATCAATTACGCTAATCCAGCTAACCCTAATGCTCAGACCTGGTGACGCACTGACACATCCCAGAATATGCAGTGAAAAATGCACAGGAACTCTTTTCTCCTTCACTTTAATAGCAATGAAAACAGAGAGGGAACTCCACAGATTTTTGTATTTCAGTGTTATGGTTGATAACTATTATTTGATAGAGCATTAGCAGATAGCTACTTTTACTCTGTAGCCTCATAGAAATTCATCATTTCTTTATCTATTGCTTGTGCATTAGTGACTAATACAAATATCGATGCTAAAAGACATTTTCCATGTGAAAGAAATTCCTCTGCAAGTACTGCTAAAGTGACAACTCGATACAGGTCGAAGCACTTTACAGTCACCATTTGCAGCATTTTCAGAATGGCAGTGGGGATTTTGGTTCCTGGTCTTCTGAAATTAGAATTACATGAAGTAAAAATGAGCCCTCCAAATTTTGGAGAACTGAGATCTTTGAACATAAGATGGTTTTACAACAAGTACACATTAAACCTAAATAAAACTCAGGGTTTAGGTCCCGCAAAAGTTTTAAGTCCATGGCCACCCTATTTACTTCAGATTTACACATATTTATACATACTTCTTTTTCCCAGACTAAGCAATATTAAATAATTTTCAGCAATTCAATACCAAATGATAATCCACTTTGCACAAAAATCCTTTTTTCATTTTCTACATACACTTCTTTGGCTTGATTTTCTCTCAGTGATACCTCACTTTCACCCAACAAATACACAGAAGAAGCTGTCAGCTGCTGCTGAGCCGTATCACTGCCCTGCCACTGCACCGAGCGATACCACCTGTAAACTACACCAGCTGTGGCAAATGCAGCCCCACTCAACCCCATCACTGCCATCACTTCAATGAAAGGGAACACACTACTCTAGGTATTAAGGGGATGTGGGTAGATTACAACAGCAGCAATTTTCAGTCTTTTCTTATCCATAGGTCTCAAAAAGATTTCCAAGGCAGATGCAATTCCTGTGAGTTAAAGCCTATTGATGTTTGGCTCATTGTGTTAGTCACTTCCCACAGTGTCTGAATAGTCCATTGATCTCCTATGTGCTATGGGCAAGACTCTGAAAACTCTTCACAGGGTTTACAGAGGGAGCAACAAAGACCAAGGTAAGAAACCAGGAGCTGGAGTTGATGATACTTGTAGGTCACTTCCAACTCAGGATATTCTATGATTCGATGACAATTCAGACTGAAGTGTATTTTTATTACATAACATGGAAACAGCAGTCTGTAAAATAGTCAGATCAGAAAAGCTAAACATTTTATTTAGATTAACTGGAATTATAAGAACAAGCTCATCCATCAGCTGTTGATGCTCAGCTGTGTGGGAGGATACGCAGAGAAGATCTGCACCCTCACTGACGTACTTACCCAGCAAACACCTCACTATCACTCTTTTTAAGATAAGCTAATGTCCTGTGGCAGCTTCCCCATGCATCTGACACTGACAGCTGAGGGATTTGATCTTGCTCCAGCCTGTCTAATCCTCCAGCTGGTGCATGAGTCTCAGGCTGGGAGGAGGGGGGATTGTCACCTTGCCTTGGCTCCACAGATGTGGAGAAAGACAGAGCAACGTACAAGTGAAAAAGCAAGAACACTGCATCATCTTTGCCATATGGAAATTGAATGGCTAAGAATAATATCCAACGTGGTGCCATGGCTGAGTGGCTCCCACTTGTCCCTGTCAAGCTCCAGCTCCAGAGCCCATGGAGCATCAGCTGTCCAGTGAGCCAATGGGACCCCAGAAAACCCCTTCCCTGCAGAGTAACTCTTAGCTGAAATGACACCAGTTCCTGCTTCTCCAGTCTCGCTGGTCACTACAAGTCTATACCAAAGGAAGCAAGAACATGGCACTGATTTCACCACAGCAAGTCTGGATTGTTTGCATGTGAGATGAACTTTGGAACCCACAAATGCCATGGGCTCCTTAACGACTAAAAAGTATTTAACCGACTGATCCATACTTACCACAAATAAAACACAGACACGAAGGCCTTATAGTGGCACTGCTCATCATGCAATATCCAGATTCCATACCATAAAGCAACTCTGCCTTCAGAGTTTGCTGCTGCAAAAACACCCTCTACAAACCCATGACGCAAATACAGGTGTAGGCCCCAGGAGCAATATTTAATGCATGACAGCCAACTGTTACTCTAACGTAAAGCAACATATCAATTCCTGCTCTCCCTGCAGTCAGGGAAGTTTTTCATCATTCATTTTAAATGGAAACAGGATTAAGCCTGTTATCTGGCCTCCAGTGAAATAACAGAAAGGAACACAAAACAAGTACAGCAGAAGGGGAATCCCTCCCTGCAAAACAATTCATCAGTCCTTCAAAACCTAAAATACCTCCAGGGAAGCATTGCTAGGTTGCTATATCACCCTCAATGGAGGTGTAACTATTTATGCCTAAAGTTTCATCCTACCTACAAAAAGCACAACTGTCCTACTGATGTTTTAAGGGGCTTCCCTGAAAACCATCCAGAAAATGTTCAGCACAACTCTTATAAAGGTCAGTTAGAAGCTTTCTATTGCACTCAGTGGACTGCATTATTTTAAATGTGAACAAAATACTTTGGTTTCACAAGGCTCCAGAAAAAAAATTCAGCTTCTTTTGTGACCATACTCAATTGATACTCATGTCAACTACATATAACAGGTAATAACTGAGGTTTTAGCTGTACTACTGTACATAGTCAAATTCTTTCTCCACGAGAAAAGTTTAGCAAGCATCAGCATTTATATATCAAGTCATGACTCTAGAAATTGGCTTGTTTTCCTAAGAGTACGCATGCAAGTTACTGAATAAATGAGTAAATATTGGAAAAGATTCATCATATTCCACATACTGTTCCAAAATTTACAGATTTTCCTATTGATTTTTTATGTTACATAAACATGCAAACAGACTTATCCACCTGGGTTTCCACCACAGGCAGTTATGAGTTAAGAGGGTATAATTTCACTTCTTGCATGGCATGCTTGGACTGACAATGCAGATCTGCAGCATCCTCCTCGCTTTACTAGCTGTAGTGTGAGCAACACTTTCATCCCTGAATGAGTTACTTCCAGCTATAAGGTACCATTTAAGGTACAGAGACCAACCACAGTTGGAGTGGTAGCAATGAAGCTGCACTTTCAGTCAGTGCTGCAATGGAGGTGGCTTCATCAACAAACTTTTCTCCTCTTCCATCTGTGCAGAAACTGAAAAACGCAGCCCTCTTCTTCCTGGGTTTTGGTAAACTTATGATTAGCAAGGACTTGTAGCCAAAAAACAAAAAAGAGCTACAAAGGAGTATTGAAAAGGTAATACTGGCAGCCCTAAGGAAAATATATGCAATTTTTGTGAATTACTGTAAATCATCCTTATTGGAGCTGCTTGACATAAACTGGTTGCAAGTAATTAAACAGAAGGAATAAAAATGAAATTGAATGAAATGACAGAAATGACTGTGTAAGTTGGGAATGGGGGGACACAGAAAGGGGAAACATCTTCATTTTGCCTAGGCCAGTAGCTATACAAATATGAAAAATAAAAAGCTCAGAAATGCCAGCATAGAGCATAAACTGGAAAAAGGGAGTAAAACATGACGATGGACAGCAAGCCTTCAATAGGGGCCTTGAAGACTCTCCAAGGCTTGTCTCTTCCATCTCAAACTAAAAAAAAACATGAGAGGGCATGCTGCACTGGAGCAGAAATTAACCTGAAATCAACTGCGAGTTCCCTAGTAGAAATCAAGGAACCTATTATCAACCCATCACGTTCCAAGCTGCTTTCAGTTCTCTCTGCTCTTCAACCAAGCTGACTTCTAGTACTCTTAGCAAATGCAAACATGTACCTTATTTTTACTTTCCATTTAAATCAACTCATTTAAATAACTGTTCATTTCAAATTATTTTGTACTGATCTGATCATCTGTAGTTGTTAACATGGCTTTGCCCAAGTCTTGTCCTAGCTGGGAACTAACCCTCAGCACCCAGAACGTGCGAGGTGACTCACAAGCCATTTAACACATCTCGCTCCACTTCTCCACTGAGTCTGTCCACAGAAAGCTGTGTGGTTAAACCTGACGCACGAGAAATAGATGCTGAATTAAGAAAATGACAGAAATATCTCAGTGTTACCTTTAAAACAGCTAACAGAAATAAAAATCCTGTACACACAGACACGTGGTCTTTGTGAAATATATATCTGTGTTAACCTCAGAATTAGCAAGCCACAGTTTGTGGTCCTGCAGCACTTAAGGTCTGCTGCAAACTCCAGGGGCCTAATTTGCTGAAAAGACTTTAGTCAATTTTACTGAAACAAACAAAATAACATGAAAGTGTTTCAGCAGTGTTTGCAGTTCCCTCTGCAATAAATAAATAAATAAATAAATAATTGGTGGACACTTCAGTTTAGTGGCAGGATTTAGAGGATATAAAAAAAAAACAGGAGACCCTCTGAGCAGCAGTCAGGCCACCCAGGCTCATATTCACCATACCTGAGATCTAGAGATCTGAGATCTCCTAGCAGACACAACCTGTTGTGGTGCAGCAGCTGTCAGCCTTCCCCTTCTCAGCAAAGCCAACAGAGATTCACTGTTGGCTTTGCTCATGACTCCACTTCTTGCTGGGAGCCTCATTTCTGTAACACAATGTCAGTCTCATTCTGACTCTATTAGGGACCTCCTTTTTAAAAGTCTACTTCCCTCTGTGAGTAAATGCACAGAATATCCTATGTCACCATTGTTCATCCTACCCTTGTTCCAGAGTACCAAAGTTCATAGTGAAGCAGGAGCACTTAGCCACTGATCAAACTGAAGGACAGCACAGATGCAGAGGGACTTCACACATAGAGGTGCTTCTGATTCTTAGTGACATGCAGATTATTATGTTAAATAATTGCAAGAAAATTGAGCATATCCAAAGCCTCCTTCACAAGCAGCTCTCAAAAAGGCACCATTAAATAAAGTCATGACATGCCTCCAAGATAAATACATAGTTTACAGACAAAAAAAAATGAATTACTGGTGCCTACAGCATAAACAAGAGTAAGATGAACACCGACTTGCTTCCACTAGGAGAAGTATACTTCTACTAGCAATGAGACATTCATTTGAAGTCCTCCTTTTCTGTACTGGTATACCCAGTGGGAATTGCCATGTGCAATGACTGCTGCTGACATTTACTGCAGACACTTAAGATGGAAACCAAAACCCAGCTTATGAGGCACTCTGATCTCATGCAAGGCCAGGGCTTTAGGAGATGAGCTGCTAAACCTGGAAATATCCATGCAACACCTGCATGACCAGAGAAACTGCTATGTTGTCTGTCACCCCTCACTGTTCTTGAAGATGTGAGTTATAATAGGTAGAAATACAAAAAATAAATAATGAATGCAGAAAGATAATGGAGTGGAAGGGGTGCTTCACATGGGCCCGTCATAGCACAGCAGCTCAGTCCCACAGAAGTCCACACAAAACCCTGACCTCTCAGAGCCCACTGTCACACTCAAAACAACAGATCTGCCAATTAGGGTAGATTTAGGGCTGGTGGGCTGGCTGCAGATTTGTGCCCTTGTAAGCTGGCACATCTGTTTCGTTTATAGTGCTGAGATTCTGATGTCACGTGGTGGAGTTAATTTTAATCCCTAACTTTACTGGTACATTTTGCACACTGAACCATAAGAGACATAATGATTCTAAGGGGAACTCCAGTCATCAGTAGCTCAACTCAACTTTTAAAATAACTGCTGTGCAAAAGGCACTTCACAGCAGAAATGTGGTTGAGAGAAGTCTCAGCACTGCCAGGCAGCCCAATACCCAGTGCTGTGGCCAACCATCTCTTCAACACCTGCCAGCTCCGACAGGGCAGGGGCATTGCTGTGTTCTAACAGAGAAACCCCACTGCTCCATTAAAGCTTTAATTCACACAACATCTCCTTCTGCCTTTAAGGTGGTTTGCTATCTAATTTCGCATGCCACCTTGAAGACAAACTTTGGCAGTTCCTAAAAATAAATATCAAGTAAATGTTTAGATGTTCCTTAAAGTAAAGATCAAGTAGATGCCCTGGGGAGAGACAATGAACCCAATTAATCTTTAAATGCACACTCAGACAAAAGCAGTAAAAAAAACCAACTTTACTAGATCAGGTTGCTATTAATATAAACCATTTCCCTTCACCATTAAATTACAGAAATAAAAAGAAGAAGCAACTAATCTTGTAAAAATACGCATCGTGCAAAACCCGAGACTAAACTGTCAAGTGAAAACCCATGACTGAAACTCTCACGCATCGGCCAGTCAAATTCATATTGCAGTCGAGCAATTAAAGAAAGGCTTTTAAAGATGATAACTGTAACGAATAATCAGGAGAGCCAGACTTGTGAGTACACACAGCAAATCAACACACAGGTATTTCACTGAAGTTGGCACTGTGTAGCTTTGGTTTCTCTTCAGTCCCCAAAGAAATGCAAATAAACCTGTGAAAACTCCTCTGGAGCCACTGGCGTCACACTGGGACTGAGAACAGTGTGACTGATCCAGCCTCTCCCTCACTGCCAGCAGCTCATATACACGTAGCATTGCTATATGAACATAATTACCACTGTATAAAATCGTAATAAATTACCTTGCAAGGCTATAACCACAATGCAGACCTCCTGCATCTCCAATAGCACACACTTTCCATTCAGCCCCACCAACACTGACAGTGAGATTGCTGCCATTCAGAGCACAGTGCCCCAGTACTTACGTGCCCGCCATTGAGGAAGACCTGGTCAGGTAATCCTGGAGGAATAGATGCTCAAATGTGGCACGTGTGTTTACACCCAGATAGGCTATTTCACCACATTACACAGCTGAACACAGATTTGGCAGGAAGACAACCTGAGTCTATGTGAAGTCTTATTACAAAAACAGGAAAGGGAAGTGTTACCAAGAGCAAAAGGGCAGGCAGGAAGTAACGCTTGCTTGGCAGGGGCAGGGAAAGGACTTCAAAGAAAAAAAAAAATTATTATTTCTTTCAGCTGATTTATCAAACAGAAGTCCAAGCAATAGAGATTACGATTAGATGCACCACCCTTCCCTCATTGGTAGCAGGGCAATTAAAAACATTTCAATATTTTCTCAAGGCACGGGCTCGCTCTCCAAGAAAAAGAAAAAAAGCAAACAAACCTAAGACCCAGACAAATTGCTGTTATCCATTTACAGCAGGGATGGGGACATGGTACAGAACCAAGCCCAGGGCCCCCTGGCTGCCATCCAGGCCCTCCCTGACAGCTGGAACTGGCATGGGCTAACCCAATTAATTACCCGATAGAAGAAGAAATCTCCAAATGCTGGAGAAGTCTCCAACATTAGAAATATGAACAAATTTGCTCCGAGGGGTATGTAAGCACTGTGTGCCTTCCTGCAAGTTGATAACTCTCCTGAGGTAAAGCTATGGCAATTTTGACGGGCTGCCTCTCTGGGATGGCAGAACCTTGAGGCACATCCTTCTTCCCAGCTTCCTTTCTTTCCTCGTTGCTTGCTTTGGCAAAGCAGTAAATATGGATGCCCAGCAAATGCTCCCAAGACTTTCAGCTTGGCATTAGGATATGAGTGTGTTCTGGCATGACCTGATAACAGCAGAGGGAGAACTAGTGCAAGGCAACCAGCAGGGAGAACTATATGGGTCCTGCTACGTTTTTGCTGCATATTAGAAAACACTAGGGTTTTCTCCCTGTTTCCCCATGATTTTGCCTTCTGCTTTTTGTCAGCGTGCTCACACATTCTTGTAATGCGTGCAGCTGTGTCAGCTGCTATCTGTGACTGCACAAACATACACAGTGCAAATAAAAAATGCAAACATCTGCAGAAGAAAATCACTGGGTAGTTGGGGCTCCCAACTGCTCCCCCTTAGCCCAGGCCATCATAAGCACCTCTGTCTGCAGATTCATGCAGAAAAGAAAATACAAACAAGCCAGAAGACACCAAGAAGAAAAATATAATTCTTCAGCCATAACAAAAGTTGGTTATTATCATTCAGAAAGCAATTCACACTGTCCTTTAGCTCAACTTCATTTTTATTATTTTAGTGTACACTGCTGAAGAAAATAATTCTCCTGTGATGATATTAGACATGCTGTCATCAGTGCAATGCAGGTCAGCGTGAGGGGGGACAGATGGCTCACAGCCAGCTGGGTGTCACTGCAGCATTACACAAACTGGGAAGGTTACACAAACCAGGAAGGAACGTGTTACCTAACTTGAACCCAGTTCCCAAAAGTGCAGCACATAAGAATGACCTCCCCAATCTAGACCATTGCACAAAATCCTGTCTTTCTCAACTACTTGGGACCCTTTGCCCGTGTGTCCACCAATGGGGAGCATGCAGATCTGACATGGCAGCCTTAGAACACCGCAGATTGCAGAGCTTTTGAAGATGAGCTGGAAGGCAGTGGCAACTGCAAGGAATTTTGGGTCTTTCTTCCTCCAGGAGCCAGCACTGAAGGCTCAGCACCTGCCAAGCACAAGGAGTGCAGTTTTCAGCTGATTTGGGAATGTTGCAATGGAACAAGAAAGAGTTCTCTGACATACAAGTAAAGCTTTTCTCATATATTTTTTTCTGCTTGCTTTGTTGTTGTCATTGTTTTTTAATGTATTTTTCTGCTTAGCAAAACATTTTATTATCACTTTCCTGAAACTATAATTTGGTTGCTATTTACCTAATACTATGCCTTTCTCCCTTGAGATCAGGCTGTTTGTTGAGCAACGCCCTGTCTCATTCATACATCCCATTTTTCATTACTTTAAAACTTGGCTTTACTTGGAGTCAAGTGGCACTTCCTCTGTACAGCTCATTCATTCCTTAGACTATTACTGTCAAGTACGGTTTTCACAAACAATCTCAACTGCACGTGCTAGAAAAGAAGTCCAACAAGGAGAAATACAGAGTCCTACACGTGGGGAAGAACAACCCCAGGCACCAGCACCTATTGAGAGGCACCCATCCGGAAGGCAGCTCTGCAGAAAAGTACCTGGGGGTCCTGGTGGGCACCAAGTCAGCAGTGTGCTGCTAGAAGGGCTAATGGAAATCTTGGCTGCATGAGGCAAAGCTGTCTGGATATGATCTTGGGCACCCTGCTTGAGCAGAGGTCAGATTAGATTGGGCACAGAGGTCCCTCTGCCAACCTCAGCCATGCTGTGATTTTATGATAGATCCTGAAAAGTCCAACTCCAGATCACTCTAAATCAATTGATCAGACTGGCCATGCTGGCTCCATTCTCCCAGGCACACAGGTGCAGGATGCTAGACTAAGGAAGACTCTGAGAAGCATTTTTATTTCTCTTTGATGTGTCTGGGATAGATAAAGTCACTGACTTTTGGCAAGGACACAGTACTTAGTTGTTAGAACAGGTTTCCTGCTGAACCAAGCAAAAATAACTCTCACATAATACAATAACATCTGCTAGCTCCTGAGCCAGCATAATCAACATTCAAAGATTTGATTCTTCAGACCACAGGTACAACTGAGCACCCCTGAAAACAACCAGTCCTTCCCACCCACTCCTAGCCCAGCAGCGGGCACACTGCAGCCACCTCCAAAATCATGCCAGGAAACAGTGACAGCAAGCAGGTTAAAACTCAGCTCTGCCCCCACAGTGCCCCATCATAAACCACATTAATTTCATTAAGCACTACAGCATGCATTCCAGCAGAAGTGCCTCTAATCACTCGCATTGCTAAAATGCCTTGGACTAGAGAGTGCTTAGAAGGAAACAGCACTCTGAAACAAATTACAAAATAAGACCCGGTAGCTGGTTTCTGTCCAGTGCTCACGAAGGACTGTATGCTGGGTAAACAGATTATTTCAGTCACGTGTTGAGAGCTGGGTGAGAAGAGCAGGATTCCTGAACACAGAAGTGAGGCTTTAGCTGCAATTATGTGGATATTCCCATAGGCTTTCGAAAAGCACGTCTGCTGGCTTTCATATTACAAAGGCATCTAGGTGCTGCATTTGCTTTCTTCTGGAAAACTGCACGACCAAATGGGACATTATTGGCACATCACAATAGCACTGTGTATTTTCAGTTCTTGGAGCTACAGTGCAAGCTCAGAAAGGGGAGACTTTCAGTCTCAAGCTCAGACTCACATCCAAACACAAAACCCAGCTAATCTCTTAAGAATTGAAAAGAAGATGTACAGTAGAAAAGTGTTGTGTTTGGCTGTATATTCTAGAAAGGCTATCAGGGTCTTAATCCAAAATTAGAACTATAACTAAAAGCCATTTCTACACAGGCAGACATGAAGAAAATATTTTTTTTTTTGTAATGAATATGCATTTCACACCTTCCAAATAACTTCTCAGAAATGTATCTCTCATTTTTAACTTGGCACTGCCCCAAAAAGGCAGCTTAGTATAATGCAAAACAATTCAAAATCCGCACATGGCAATATCATTTCATTTAATAAGTTAATGATTAAGAAATCTGGAAATTCACACTGAGACTGCACACCCAAATTTCATCAAGTGCAAGAAAACTGTATGAATATATGCAGAAATGCTAAATAACAGCATATAAAAATATGCAGTCACATACTCCGATTTGCAAAACTAATTTCACAGCTGTTAATAGTCCCTGAATGGATGACATTTCCTCATATGCTGAGATTTGCAACCACTAAACATGCTGATGAGACAAAAAAAAAAGCCTGGTCCTCAGGAAGTTTAACCCTTTGCGTCAGTGCATGCTACTGATCTGTGACATCTCTATTTTCTACCCATCTCTATTTTGAAGGACCAGAAGAAATACTGAAGAGGAAAGCAGAATATACTCATTTAGTATTATAGGGGTTAAAAATGTGCAGTGAGGCAAGGTGCTGACATGCAATTGCAATGAATATATATATTTTTTTCTTAACGAATGAGAGTCTTAGAGACTACTGATTTAGGATGTGACCCCATCACTTCTGAGATCCAAAGAAGGTCTGCCAAGTACTCAAAATAGACAAGACTCCAGAAAAAGATCCATTTAAGTAATGATAAATAAACAAATGGCAGGGAACAAAAAAGAAGAAAAAGAAAGACAAAACCCACAACCAAACGAAACACAAAAAACCACGAACACTATCCGATCTTTTAAAGGACTCAAGTTCTGTCACATTTAGGGTGCCACATTTTTTCTTTCTTCAAGGGAAGACCTTGACTCATTTCCACAGTGCCCTTTTCTAAGTCAATTTCCTCTCCTCCCCACTGCTCTGAAGAGGGAGATCCCTGGACTCACCTGCTTGTAAGGGGACCACCTGTTTGGCCTGATGTGCACAGCCTAGGTACTGCATTAAGGAACAACCGTATTGGAAAGAATTAACTCTGTGGCTGCCTTCAATTTTCTTCTCTATAAACGGTGATGAGCAATGGGCAGTGAGCCCAGACCCCACGCTAAGCAGCATGGAACAAGTTATAGACCATATGGGGAGAAATAAACTGCCACTTCATACGCATCATATCCGTAGTGCTTTTTATTTATTTATTTATTGCCTGAGTCAGCTAAATTGCACATCCGCAAATCAGCACATTTATAACAAATGGAGCACGATGATATCATGGGAAATTTATCTAATACGATCAAAGTTTGCCAGAAAGAGTTCTACTTAAGATAGGAAAGTACTTAAGGGTCTTGAGTGCTTGGAACATTTTACAGTCCTTATTAAGCAAACATTTCCATTCTGTGTCATGTCTGCCAGTGGCATGGAGGACCATGTCCTTCACTCTTCCCACATCAGTGATCCCCATGCAGCCAGCAGCATGGGCATCTCCCTGCTACTTTTTCCTAACAGAAATTGAGAATTAAGAGCACAGGCTATTTTAACCCATTCAGCCCTGCAGATCTCAATAGCTTTCTCACAGCTTTTCTATGCAACTTTGTTATTTTAAAGCAGGGCAATGGCCTTGATCTAAAAAGCCACTAGCAATGGTCTGAGTGTTGATGTAAACTTACTAGAGTCAGATGAAAACATTCTCATATTTATGTCAACAGGCATATGCTATCTCCCAAAATTGGCTGCACAGCAGATGTTTTCACTTTCAGCTTGCACTTTTCCTTCCATTTTAGCAAATCATCTATTACAAGTGGTTTCAGCAGACCTAATCAGTGATCATGTGAACTGCAGACGTTATTTTGCACAGCTTCTAATTCCCGAGGAAGTCATATAATAATTCCTGGGTTTAGGACTTGAAGCAGAAACTACCAACTTTACAATAGTCTCAAAAAAAGATGAGCAGCTTCTCGCTCAAAATTTGCATTTGCTCCTTTCTCATACCAACCTTCTCTGCTATTCAGGGCTATCCCCACAAGCACTGCATCTCACTGAGCAGACAAGGTACATGCATCACGATGCAGCCCTGTAGCATGAGCCCCATGGAAGCACATTCAGAAGTGTTTTAAAGGCACGTGGGTTTGCAAGATTCAGCCCAGGAGGTGTGAAGATAAGAAGCTTTCTGACGTAGGGGATAGAGGGGTGAAGGAAAGGCATGGAAAAAACAGCAAATATGCCATGCTCTGGCACAGCTGCTGGAGCTGGTGGGCTCAGGGAAGAAGGATGTGCTCCAGAGGTGTTTGCTGAGTTTAGAAAAGGAGTACAAGTGAAGCAGCACCAAACTGAAGAACACCGGTCCTTCCTTCTAGGCTTGTTTCTGCTATTTGTGCTGCTTAGAATAGAGCTGGCTGGAAATAGCAATTGTCTTACAGACAAAAGGAAGTGAAGACTGAAAAAGGCACATGCAGCCATGCCCTGGCAGCTCACCAAATCTTTCTTTCCTGTGTAATGCTCTGCAGAGCAGGCACAAGTGGCAGCAGAACGTCCATATTCTTTCCACCTTTCTTATCTCTTACAGCAATCTCCTATTTAGCAGGATGCGGAGATAGCTCTGCATGACCTGAAACCTGCTCCATCCTTCCTAATGCTGGTGAAGAAACTCATGTTAGTAACTTCAGCAACAACATGAACATCTTTTATATCCTCTGTGTCATAGGTCAGGCAGTAAAACAAGGTAAATGATACTACACTGTTGAAGCCAATCCAATGCCTGCAATGACACTGATGGGCAATGAAAGTGGGCTCAATGTTTTCAGATGTGCTTCAGCTAGGCAGAACAATATGCTATGCCTAGGCACAAACAACAGTCTGCCAAACTGCATCATAGTATGTACTTAGATTAAGTAGCCTCATTTTGATAAAAAGTGAACATTACAGGTGTGAGCATTTGTAGCTTGCCATCCTGGGAAAGGTACAGGCCTCTTTAAGGTGGGCATAAACCAACACCAGTGTAAATGAACCGCACTGAAGAATCTGTATATTTCATGCTGGAATCAGATAAATGTGTTGGTTTTTTTTTCTAAATTTCACTGTAAGAACCATCTTCAGATTATTTTTAGTAAAAATAAATCAAGGAGAGCTAGAGAACAGAGATATGCTGTAAGTAAATTCTTTGTCCAAAACTATTAACAATGTTTGACAAAACCAAAAGTTATCCTGGCAGCCCCTTCCTTCTTCCTCTCTTCCCAACTCCTTTCCTCCTTCCACTTCTTCTTGGCAAAGATTTGTCCCCATTCCCTGGTAGATAAAAAATACTTGATGAGTGCCAAAGTTGAAACAGGATCCCTGAATACATTTGTGGACCAGATTCTTCTGCATGCAACCTTTGTGATTTTGCAAGATGACTACGTATGTTTCTAAACCAAAGCTGCGTGTTATTTGCAGTGTACAAGGCACTGAAGAGGACATCAGAGACTATTTCCAATAATGGCAGAAGTATTCTTGCTCTCCCGTGATTTGTACTCTGCTTCCCCTAACAACCACCATTACATCATTTCTTACAATGGATGTTTATATGTAATAGTATCCAGGACTAACCTTCTCACGAAAGCACTTCAGGCAGTAAATGTAAGCATCTTGGCTACGTGAACCCTGCGCCTGATTTTGTCAAATGTTATGAAAGCAGTCCTCTGTATCAACAAAACCTCAAGGTGCAAAGAAGTTGGAAAGATATCACAAAGGATGCACTGGGATATGAAGAAAGATCATCCTCAGTCTTGCAAGCATTCGAGCTGTCAGGAAATTACCTGTGTTCGAAGCATGGAGAAGAAAAGAAGTTCCAATGCCTTGGGACAATTGTCACAGATTAGTGTTGACAATTCCGCAGTTGTTACTAATGAGAGCTAACGAGCTAAAACATCACTAGAATAGTGTTCCTCAAACTCAACTGCATGCCTCTACTACTAAAAAACTTCTGAGCACACACTACTACTAAGATATATTTATTTATAAACTACATTCATATGCTACTTAAGTTCTCATCTTTTCTTCCCACACCCATAGATTGCCTCGTGCAGCCCCTGGGGTGCACATACCCTACTCTGAAGGCATCTATGTCATCCTGGGTAGTGAACACAGATACTTCCTCTGAGGCCCAGAGGAAACATCTCTAGTAAAATGCCAAGATTTGGTGAAGCAGGATCCTTTGTTTCTACCAAGCTACAGTGTCCAGCAGAGAGAAATGTATCATGACTGGAAAACTGCTGAGGAAAAAAAAAAAAAAAAGATCTAAGGCAAAGCAATTTTCAGTTAAATTTCCGAAATGGCACACGAGGAATTTGAAGTCCTTCTGCCAATCTAGAAAGCTATTGCAATTTAAAAGGAGATGAACTGAGTGTTCCTCAAGTTAACCTTATGTAAAATAAATAAAAAACCCCAACACTTTGAATAGCCTTGAGAAATAAAAGACTCAGCTGCTCTCAGTGCTGAGCTGTAAACAAGACCATATAAATTCCTTTGACTTCAAATCCACGTTTGGTAAATGGCAGCAAACACAGTGACAGACCATCAGGGCAAAAGTTCTTTACAGCTCCTGTGTTCCCCGCCTTGTTCCTCTCCCTCCTATCAGGAATTGCACTTTTTTTTTCTTTTCCCAGAAGTATAAATTCATAGTTCTCAGGTATTTTTTACTGCTGAAAACACACAGGCTGTTTGTCACTGCTTCAGACAGACTTGTCAGAAGATAACCTCTCCCATTCAAAGTCTGACATGGAAGTTTAGCCCTTGAGCCATTGCGTGGGAGTGTGACACAGCCTGTGATGTTGAGATGCACTCCTCTTCTGAACTATTGCTTTGCATAACTGACACCACGTTTTGGAAAGAAAAAAAAACACTGAAAAAGTGAACTGAAAATCACTCACAAGTCGACAAACCGCAAAAAGGAGAGCTGCGTGCAGGGGATGTGGAAAGTTTCAGAAATACCCCAACATCACTTTGCTGCTACATCCACAGAGGGTTCTCTCTACACCCTGAAGAGCTCTCCAAACCCAGATCCTGTGCAGTCCGCTCTCACAGGAGCTCTTCACACACACACTGTGTGATCGGGGTGTTATCAGATGAGCAGTGTCCTCGCGCTGTTTGCTCTGCTGAAACCGACTCCTGCAGTGCCAACAGCATACAGATCAGGCAGAGCACTGAACTGTCTCTGGGGCTGCACACTCCGTTTAGGCAGTTACAGCTTAATGGATAAAACACTGACCTTTGAGACCCTTTTTCAAATCCAGCCTGCATTCCCGTGACAGGCAGTGGAACTGGGTTAGGGAGCATTAGTTTCAAAGAACCATTTTTCTAAGTGCTGTCTGCATTTTTACCATGAGCCTTTTCTCCTCAATATTTCTGCCTTCCTTGCTTGTCTCATCTCTTTCTGCTTAGGATGACTGGCTTCTAACACCCGGACAATGGTCCTTATTTACGTAATAATGTGACCACAGCTGGAAATCAGACCATGGATTTGAGGAAGACACAATATGTGAAAACAAAACTCCCTGCTTGCTCTGAGGGTTTTGTAGCCTGTGTAGGGAACGGTTTCCAGCTCCCATCTTGGTCTTATGCAGTGAGTGGACTCTTCATTGTTTGCTGTTTTCTATCCTTCCCCCACGCCCCTGCTGGATATATGGCTCTTTAGGACTGCAGGGACCTCCCAAATCCCACCATGATGCCTCTTGCTGTCTCCTGACGCCTCCAGATCTTGACGGTGACCTGCACTGCACTGCTGGTCCCTTAATGACCAAACAACACATACCAGAAATATTATTAAAAAGACAGAGAGGTTGGTTTTGATGGCATTTAAAACAACTCCTCCCTGCTTCTCCAGAAATAAGAAATTGAAAAACACAACGGCTTTTAATGGGTGTGTCATGTACCTCATTGTTCTGTCTCTCACTGCCACATAGAATTAAGTTTACACCACTTTAAAAATAAGAATAAAAATATAACTTGCTGATACATAATGCTTTTTACACCTCAGTTTGTCCATAGCTTCCCTCTTGGTCTGTGGCAGGCACCCTCACTAACCTACACTCCATGCTCACTGCCACCTAGCTCTGACTTTGGATTCTAAAAGCACTGAAGTATTTAACAGAAACATCTCCAAAAACAGCAAAAATGTGGCTCATGCAGCAGTTGGTGCATACACGATGCACATGGGACCTATGCTTGCTTTGCTTGCAGGTGAACTACAAAGCCATCAGTTGAACACAAGGTTCAGGAAAGACAGGGTCACAAATTTAAACAAAGACAACCCTTAGGGGGGCTCTGGAAAGCAAGGGGCTGGGAGAGCAATAAAAAAGCCCAATGAGTACGGGCAGAAAGCTCTGTATGGGCCACGACACCACACAGACAGCAAACAGGGCTGGCTGAGTGATAAGAGTATGGGGGGGGGGGGGGGGGGGAAGGAAGGGAGGGAGAGGGAATGGTTGTAGATCAGTGTTTTCCTTCATCTTCTTCATCTGTACATTTACAAACTTTCACAGTTATATCATCACCTTCAGATGTCATCAGTAAGTTCCACCCGATGTTGACATAACTTGGCTTGAGGTGAGGTTACTTTCCCGGTACCAGACTAGCGTTAATATTCGTCAAGCAAAATTGTGGCTGCTTATCACTGCCATGCTCTAATGAGCACGCAGCTCATTATAATAAGGGTAACAGAATGTGCAGTGTGGTGTGCCCCGAGATGTGTGGCATGGAGCAGTGTCAAGGCCTGCACCGCAGGAAGAGGAGAGACTTGCTTCCTTCTCAAAACAACCAGGGAAATAATCATAGTACAGCAGTGCGGATAACATCACAGACTTCAACGTAAGCTAGCAGACTGAAGTTTCCAAAATAGCAGAGCCAACCCAGCTGGACTCAAGGAGCGTACATCAGCCGAGAGCCACAACAGCCTATGGGCTCTTCCTATAACCAAGCCAATACAAACAAAAATGCTTACACAAACTAAGAAGCCGATCGCATGCTTGCATGTCTTTCACATAAGACACAATAGCAAAAAATTATTTGATCCTTCTCATTTACAGTATTATTTTTTTGTGCACATGAAAGAACAGTCTTATTGTAGGAAACAAAAAAAGAGATGGTATTTTTATTCCTAAGTTTTTTCATTTAAGAAGTGAAAAACTTAATTGAAAGACATCAATTAATAGGCATGTACAGCAGTAAAAGTACCAAATTAAGCCTAATTTACTTGTTTTTCCATTTGGTTTTTAGTAGTAAGCCTGGGATTTCTAAGGAAAATCCAAGGGGGACTTGGCACTTGACATTCTCACAAGTCTGAGCTTCTTTACAGGAGCAACATTTATGCTAGAAGCATGCTGGATGGTTTAATTCCAGCCTACTGGAGAGCAGCCTGCAGGTCATAGATCTGCTGCAGTTAATTTGGCAGAAGCAACACTGTCTCCTCACAGAAGGGCAACGTAAATCTGCAAACGCAGCTTCTGTCTGGGGGAATAAACAGCCTTTATCTTCTGTAGAGTGACAGTCACCAGGCAAACATTAAAATAAATGTAAAACTAACAAAAAGAAACAATGGCAGCAAAGCACAGCTTCTCAAGAAATTGGAAACTTCCTGTCTGCAGAACCATCAGCTCTCCAGTGTATTTAAAGAGTGATGAGCTTCACCTCCACTAGTAAAGAACCATGTTGTGCACCTTGGAGTGGTGTTCCTAAGCTGGTTTGCTTTTCCAGATATGTTGGGAGAAGTAAAGCACTTGAGCACTGCTTGTGGCAGGCAGACCCTTCCTTACCATCCTCACGTGGAGGAAGCAGCACATCCTGACCTGACCTGACCCACTGGGACTGGTGCCCAGGGGCTGCTTCTAGGAGCACGCAGCCTCAGACAAGCAGGAGGTGACCACTGCTAGCAATTCCTTACAAAGCCTTGGACACAGATGGCTCAGGACAGGTCAGAGGAGGGATGACAAATTATTAGCCTTGGTGCTCCACGTGTGCTCCAAGAATGCTCTAGGGTACAGTTGAATGAACAGATTCATACATACATGTCATCAGCAAGAAGCAACCAGTTCCCCCTACCTGGGGACATTTACCTTTGTAGGGAAGGGAGAAAAGGGCAGGAGGGATGAAGCACAAACCAGACCCTAGCCTTACACAGTCAGGCTGTCCTGGTCTGTTCTTCAAAGTGGTTTTCCTTAAGGAGGAAGGACGGTTGTGACCTCCTGCTGACTGCTGGCCCTCTCCTACCATGCGGCAGCCAGTGGGATTAAAGAGCACACAGTGAGTCATGCCTGGGTTAGCTCATTTGACGATTACTTACTCTAAGGAAGAGCCCTTCATTTCTGAAACCTAGGAATTTCCACCAGAGGCTCACCAAATGCTCATCAACCACCAACCAAAATCACAGAAATCAAAAACGCTCACCTGCTAACAGCAGTGTCTAGTTAAAAATGATTTTCAGTCTATTCCCATAATGGCACAGGCAGTTTCAGTTAGCAAGATGTGCGTAGTGCATTGCAAAAGAAGCAATCAAAGACATTGTCAGAAAAATAAATGGGACGAACCATAAACAGCAATCACATTTTTCAGCCATTCAAGATGGGCACCACTGGTTTCTCAATCTTAAATTTAGCACTATGAAAATTATGCTAAATTCTACTTAAAAACAAATCAGAAAAGGCAAAACCAAACTGCCGCCTCCAGTATCGTACACAAGTGAGGAAGATCGTGGCAGTTTTGTTTTGCATCAGTTAACACAGAGCTCTTTTAAAGGATAGCACTATATTTCTCTGCAGCTTGTGCTTGCAGCTCAGGCAGAGGGTTGAACAGAGAGTCCTCACTCTGTGCAGCAAGGAAAAATATGCCACTCTGAAAACCAGCTTTTGTAGGTTGTCACAGGATAAAATAAACCTTAAAAATAGATCAAGTTTAACAAAAGGACTTCTTCTTTACATGGCTAATGGCTCACGTTCCTCTACAGACAAAGATGCTGTTTGACCTACTGCTCTAATTAGAGCAGCATTGATGTTGACATTTATGTTGTATAAAGCAGACACGCTAATAGCCAGAGGGAAAGCTGTCAGTGCCACTAAAGATCACAGCCTTCGCAGCAATGCACGATGCAGCCTTTAAATATTCAAATAATCAATGTAATGCTTAAGTTCTTGTGCTGATAACAAGAAACGACCCCCAAATCAGAAAAAATTTAAAAATCTGACTTCAGTCAGTGCTAATGCAGGGAGATTAACAGGCAGTTCTTTGGTTTCATTCCACTGAACACACCATTTCCTTCCACACTGCGTGTAATCCAGTTTTGCCGTGAAGAAACACAAGCAATTTATACTCTCTCTGGGTTTTCCATTTGCTATTAAAATAATAATAATCACTGGAGATTGTGCTTCATGCATTTACATACATCTAGTTCACCTAAGCATGAAAGCAGATACCTACCTTTTCTCGTTTATAAATACATGAAGTGAGTTTTAATTTTACTCAGAGCCTCTACTTCATCGTATTCCCATGACATGAACTACACCATTTCTACAGGCAGGCACTTCACATTTTACAGATCAAAATCCCTGCAGTAAATCCTCTCCTCCCCCCTCCAAAGTACCCTACAACGACTGAGAGCCCTTAACGCTCTGGCTCAATTAGCTCCAATCCCCACTCAGATTTCTTCCCAAGCACATGACATTCTCAAGCCCACTTTTGCTCGAGGCAAAGCTGAACGCTAAGGATAAAAGTGACAAGATGACACACTGCAGTCCATGACCAACGCTCTGTCTCTTCTCACTCCTTGCATCCCAAAGAAAGCAAAGAAAGAAGTCCTGCAAGCCCAGCAATGGAGAGAGCCTCACTCATCACATCTCACAACGCTTCTCAACGCAGCCCATCCTGGGCACTTTCAGAGCCTGTTTAGTAATTAATTTCTGTAAGTGGATAATTGGATCATTAAGCTGAATTAGAGTAATATGATAATATGCAAATAAAAAATGTAACTCTTATTTATCTGTCTGTTCAGTTCAGCCTTCAAAACCACTGCAATTAAATTGCTAATGGCAGTGAATTCTGAAGGAAGCCATCCAAGCTTAGAGAAAAAAAAAAAAACAAACACCAAACAACCCAAAACAATAAAAAAACCATACAAACAAAGCTATGATTTTTAATTGGATATTAGGTTAGACATTACAAATTTTTTCTCAAAAAGAGTAGTGAGGCATTGGACAGGGCTTCCCAGGGAGGTGGTGGAGTCACCATTCCTGGAGGTGTTCAAGAGATAAGGAGATGTGGCACTGAGGGATGTGGATAGTGGACATGGAGAGAATGGGCTGACGGTTGGATTAGATGATCTGAGAGCTCTTTTTGAACCTTGTTTCTAATATTTTCCCCAGTGTTTCATGACTGCAGCACTTTCCTCTGCTTGGCATCCCACATGGCCAGCATTGCTCTGAGAAGACTGCTGAGGGGAGGCACGTGTAGCTCATCTGCTGTCCATATGTAGCTCCAAGCACAGCAAGCAGACATATGTACGTGAAAGGTAATGAGATGATCTGAAAACACAGTACTGCAGAGGTCTGTGAGCCTGCAAATGTAGTGTTGATTAGGAGGAGGCACCCCCCTCAGAGCAGAGGGGAAGGGTAAGACTAGTTCAGTACGGTAAAATCTGTACCTCATTTGTTGATTATCAAGAAAGATCAAGCCTGAAATTAGACTCATGTATAAAGAAGATAAGGAAACAGGGCCACAATACAGTACATCACTGCAGGGAGGCACAGTTAAGTTCAAGTCATTTGCTCTGTAGCACAAGTGCTATGATTTCCTATCGATCTCCAACATAACTCAGAAACAGAAAACCATTTCTACCATCAGGACAGAGCTTTCCAAGTACAGTTTTTCTGCTTACAATACCTTGGGGAAAAATACAGAGGAACACAGAAGAAGGACAGAGATTCTTCTTTTCAGATTCATTTTACACTTACAGAAATCCACTGATTTTACAGGAAGATTTTTTTTCTTCTCACTTTCATCAACACTTCACAAGGACATACCCTTCCATTCCCTGCAATTTGCTGTTCCATGAATTACTTGGAGCATAAACTGAGGCACAACAAGCAGTTCCAATACACATTAGAGAAAGGCTAGAAATACACATGGTAGCAACAAGACCATGGTCACCACACATGGTTTACAGTTAACGCTGCACGTGAGAAGAGAGCTAAGGCAGGTAGTTACATTGGCACTGAAAGGGAGCTGCTGCCCTGCAAAAGAAATAATGCAACGAGGATGATTCAGAAATGGAAAGCTCCTGTTATCCTAGAGCTGCTCATCTCCTGCTTGCAGGAAGAGCTCCAGTGATGAACTGAAAACATGTCTTTGGAGAAGGGACCAAAAGCAATAATGGCCTTTGTTCCAACAGAGTCAAGATTTTTGTGGAAGACTGCAGATGAACACTGCAGTAGTAAAAGTAAGATGGTGGGATTCAACTGATATGGACAACGATTGGACTTGATGATCTTAGAGGTCTTTTCCAACCTAAATGTTTCTCTGTTATAGACCATATTTTAATTCTAAGTGTACGATTCACCACACACACCAATCTGACTCACCGTAGCACAGGCAACGCCTCTTCCTTTTTGTCTCATCCTCCCTTGACGGCAACGAGAGCTGCTTTGCCACAGCAGGCATGGAGCAAGTTATATTTACACCAGAATTATTTGTAACCCCTGTTGGAACTACAACATATCCTGGTAAAACACAATGAATGCTATTTTCCAGTATTGCTGCTAGCACTTGCACTAGCCAAGTGTTAAAAGACAGCATCTGATGCGATGGTGCTTTACACAGTCCCTGCAGGGACAAACCACCACCTGGAAGGGAACGGGGAGGAAGCAGGCTCTTTATCAAGAAGAGCCTCAAAAGACTTGATATCTGAGCGAGAAAGTTTAGCAAATTCATTGTACAAATTTGTATCCTCTCCTCATTATCTGCTAATCACGCAAATGGCACATGGTTCACAGGCACTTCTATAAGCAATTCATTTCTCCAGACAATAAGACAGAGCAAGAGGTTTCTCCAGAGTCAGAGCTGCTGCTGCTTTTAACCTTGGATGACACAACTGTTGAAGATGATGGCAGCTGGCACTCTCAGCCATGGAGCCTGCTGTGAATTGCTGTTAACAAACACATTTGGTTTCATTAAGCCTTTCTTCTTCTTCCAAGTGTTACAGTCATGGGTTTCTGGAGTAATCAGAGAAGATTATTTAGAAACATCCTGGGAATGCTTGAAAAGCCCTTTCAAGGGTTACCTCCAAGCTGCTGAGCTAAGGGCATTACTGCAGCACCACGCTGGCTATACCACCAGTATTCTGTGAGATGCTTTGTGAGGCCACCAGCTTCAACTCATTGGCCCTCAATTGCATCCTTCCTCCTACCCTGTGAAGAATCACACAGCCACGCTCACTATCAGGGTCCAGCCAGGACTGTCATATCCAGAGCAGAGCCACCAGAATAAGGAGCTGTGGGAAGGGACCAGTACCATTGTGCAGGGTGACAGCTGGAAGCAGATGAGTGAGAGCAAGCCAAGGGTCAGGTTTTCAAGAGGTCTTTAAATAAATTTTGCATGTGCTGAACTTGCCATACCAAGAAGTGACATTGCTTCATGGCTGCTGAAGCTGTGAGCCTGCTGCTCTACAAAGGGATCCACTTCTCATGATAAACTGAAACTCCAGGCTTAGCTCACACCAAGTTTCATTAAGGTTTGAAACTTCGTTTTACTTACAGAGGGGAAAAAAGTACTGAATAATAACACTTCCGATTAGCCACCAGAAGACAAGGCTGTTGCTGGACTGAAAACTATAAGGCAGCTGTACAGTCTTAAGAGGTATAGATCAAGGTATAAATGTAATGTGGTAAAGAAAATATTTAATTTCAGGCTCTCAAATGATGGAGCTAAACCAAATTACCTCTGATGAGGCCTTTATAGCTCTGAAGCCGGGCATGGAGGGGTGGCTGTCAAATGGAAACCTGCTCAGCCTTGGGAACTGATGATGTTCCTGTACCCTGGAATCATGTTGTAGATGCTCACAGCAGATGGAAATTGATGGCTGTAATCTCCACGAGGCGGATGCTGGCTGTACTAAGGCACCTCAGCTACCCAACCCATGTGGCAAGCCCATCAATCTGATGCATGTTATTAGCACAATTCAAGGTTGCAGACTATTGCTGGAGAAAGAAATAAAAAGCCCTCAGTGAGCAAGTGCTGATGGAAGCAGAGAATGAGGATGGCAACTTTCATCAGTTCACTGGATGAAGGTTTGACCCTGGAGCACATCTCATGATAGTGCATGGGTATCAGAGGGACACAAAAGCACCAAGCATGTTCCTGTTCCTCTAGTTACACAGAGCAGTTCCCTGCTTGCCTGGTCACAACATCAGTGCAGCTGGTTTGTACAACGCTGTATAAGAGGAGAAAAACTACAGCAGAGACAACCTTTAGCATAGCAGTAAAGGAATATTTAGAAGAGTGCACTTCACTGAGATACTGCTCAGCTCAGTGTAAAACCAGTTGTGAGATGCTGACATGAGGAAGGGTGCTGGATAGCACTATGAGGGCATGCTGCATGCTCCATCCAGCCACAGCACACCCACATGCCTCGTGGACATCACTCCCATTTCAGGGGATGCAGGGCTGGCTCCAGCTCTGACTTGCTTGAAAAGACAGAATCAGAGCAGCTAACTTTTCACCATGCACCGCCCTTGCTGCCAGCAGATTTTTTAGCACACACACAGCCACAGCAGCAGCCAGATTTTGACTCCCCCAGTATTGCCAGGCGTGCATCATGATAAATTCAGCTTGGGTGAAACCTCAGGAACGTCACCGTGCTAAGAACAGAAATTAAGTGGGCCACAGTAGAGATGATACCATGTTACCAGAAGGAAAAACATAAATCTGATGCATTTCTCTGACAATTAATAGCTACTAACAGAGAAACACTGGAAGGATTCCACTGAATTCCAGTTTACGAGAAGAGAGAATATTGATTTTAGAGAATAATTTTCAAATGTTATTAATGATAAAATGATCTTTTGTTACATAGTTCACAAAGATAACCCCAGGCAAGAGGAGGCAGAGCTTCAGAGACTGATTTCATTGAAGCAGATAGAGCATCAGTTTGAAAGTTGGCCTTACAATTTTCCTTCTTTGAGCAAGTAGCAGAACAGCAATATAACAGGGAAAGCTTGTATAAATGCACTGTGGCTGATACAGATGAAAAAAAATCCAAACTATTCTGAAACAGCTCTGATGACATATAAAAAGAAAGAAGCACCTACGATACACCATAGATAACCCTATTAGAACATGAGTAAATTTTAGACATATTCATTCTATAATTATCTACAGGACATCTGCAATTTTTAACTTAGAAACAAACAAGGAGAAAAAAAATCACAAGCTCATAATAAGACACACAGTTCTGTTTGTGTTTTTCATCTCAGTTTTGGTAGAAATTTTGGTAGAAATTACTACAGTGATCTTTCCATTGTAAGATACGTTTTTGTCTTTTCCACCACCCTTGCAGTAGGACCTATCTGTCTTCCAACAGCTTGTCCTGAAAGACAGCTTTACTTTTGGACAGGAAAAGGCCAAGGTTGGTTTTTCATGTGCAGTACTTTGTAGTGAAACTCTGACCTCCAATTCCATTGAGATGTTGCTGTGGTTTCCCCTCAGTGTCATTCTCCCTCCATCCACTCCCATGACCAGGCTTGGAGGATCTTGCTTTCCGTGTCTGGAACTAAGGCCATTGGCAAACCCGATGCATTACTCAGTCACCAGATTTCCCTGCAAATTTGGCAGTTTGCTAAGGTACAAAGGTTACGCTGTACATATTTGCCTATTCATAGCACATCATTTACATTTTCTGGAGGTTGGTTTTTTTTTTTGATATATCATTTTCAGAACAGCAGAGACTATAGCAACACGTTCAACAAATTTTGAAAGCTGGAACAGCTAGAGTCTATGATTCTGTGATTTGTAGTTAAACAACTACAGCATAACTGGATCAATCTGTGTGAATGCATACAAATTGAAAATTGAATCCCTTTTTCCTGCTTTTAACAAAACAGTGGTGGCGGGTAGAGGGAAAAAGCAGACCAAGAAAAAACAAAAGTTTCTAATATTTGGCTCAGCCAACACCCTAACAACCACAGTGAATAACCATTCTTTAATTCTGATGGCAAACTCTCCAGACATTCCTTCTGCATTGGAAGCATCTGAGGATTTTCCACAATACCCCCCTCTATGCCTTTTCCACACCCACCTCTCTTTTTAGAAATCCTTCTGCCCATCTCAGACACTGACTTTTCAGCCACATCACACCAAATCCAGCATCTGGTGCAGTCACATCACAATCATAAAATCACAGAATCACACAGTATGATGGGTTGGAAGGGACCCAATCAATTCCATCCCCTGACTTAGGGCTTTCACCTTCCCCCAAGCTAATGTATATTGACAGTTTCCATCAATGTAAGTTTTACTTAAACTTTTAGAGATCAATTTGAAAAATAAAAAGCTGAGAAAGAGAAGCATGACAGTGCAGCATCGTTGTGAGGTCTGTAGACCCTAAAACTGGTAAAAATCTGTTGTTGAAGAGGTTATAAATCCTTCTTCCAAAGAAGGAAGAAAGTCTTTACCTGATCCTATAAAAAGCAGTTCTGATGGAATTTTAATCCTTCCAAGTAAAACGTCCTCTCTCCATAGACTTCCCTGCTGCACTCTATGTGGAGTACTACTGCCTCAAACACCATCACAGAGAGCACTGTGCTCCCAAGGGAGCAGGGACTCTACTGCCAGCAATCCCTTTTTAGATATGAAGCCTTTCCAGGTGCCCAAAGATCTTTCGAAGATTTCCCTTTGGGTCTGAGCAGTGTGAGAACAAACTACTTCTGGCCTACATAGCCTCAAGTTTTCAGTTTTGCCTAAATTAACTTGAGACCATCGCTATGACAATCCCATTGTGCCTTCCAGAAACAGGAAAGGAGTAGCAGAAGGGACCTTTCCTCCTCTCCCAAATACACACAAATCCCAACATCCATCCAGCACAACTCCTTGCTGTTGGCCCTCTCAGTCTTTGCTTGGTAAGAGCACGACAAAGAAGCAGGCTGTAAAGACCCCAGGACGGATGGCTGGATTGGCTGGGACATGGGAGACAACTTGAGGTGAGATAATTTACTTCAAACCCCCATAGAGGTGAGTGGTGAGGCCAGAATCAGACCCAGACGCATCTCTGCTCACCCTTTTCAAACACACCACAACCCTTATCTGAAGCCTCACTCTAAACCATAGACAGCTACATATGGAAAAAGAACTAAGAAGCAATATTACAGCAGTAATAGCAGGAGACAACTGCAATCTCCGAGTTGCTCCAAGTGCAAATTCCCACCATCTAAACACTGCATGCCCAAACAATGTACCTTTGAAAAAAGCAAACCATTTTTTATCAATGCTGAAGATTAAACCCCAGTCAAATCTGACAAATAAGAGCTTATTTGGCAACTCTGATTTAATTCGCAGGGATTAATGACACTTGAAAGCAGAACAAACCACTGCACTACAACAAACAACTGGAAGGAGAAATCAGCACATACTGGTGATTGATTTCTCCCACTGAACAGCAACAAAAAAACTGAACAATTCTGGATCAACCCGATCGAAGCCATCATTTTGGGCTGTAACAAAAACATTTTGTTCAAATTAAACTACAGACTAAGCGCTGCTTTCCAACAGGGGATTCTTTAAAACTGCTTTTCTAATAAAAGCAAGGGTTAGTTTCATAAGGGGATTTGTGGCTGTGATTTCACAACTCCTGTGGAAGCTGCCTTGGGTCTGCGCCGCAGATCTGCGCCCAGAACTATTCCTCATCAGGACACATCATGGGGGCAGTGCAGGGCCACCATGCACACCCACCCATCCCCACGTGTGCTCGCAGGTCGTGCCTGCACACGTGGTAAATGTACATATTGAAGGGGATCACTGATTTTAATTAGGCTTTCAATCAGAAAGATTAATTAAAACAAGGTTTCCTGCACTATTTCCATTCTGGTTTGCACTTACGTTTTGCTTTTCTTAAGCTCTTTTCTCAGAGGAAATTCATACTGCTTAGCAGAAACTGGGTGCTGCTTGATGTGAGCGGAGGAATGCATTATTCACTATCTAAATTCAGTAAGTGATTACACATGAAAGGTAACTTTATTCTAAATTGTAATTTTTACATTAACTTAGGCAAAAGTGAGTGGCGTGCATTTACTAGATTTCTTTTTCCTGGTTTTGATTTGCCACACTGCCTAGCGATGTAAATTTGAATTTCAATTCACAGCATACAAAAATAGGCTTACATACCTAGTGCTATCTAAATAATAATGCAAAATAGAGATAAATCACAGAATCACAGAACTGTAGGGACTGGAAGGAACCTCTAGAGATCGAGTCCAACGCCCTGCCAAAGCAGCTCCCTAGCCCAGGTTGCACAGGTAGGTGTCCAGGCAGGTCTTGAACATCTCCAGAGAAGGAGACTCCACCACCTCTGTGCAGCCTGTGCCAGTGCTCCATCTCCCTTATTATGAAAAAGTTCCCATATGCTTTTGTGCAGAACTTCCTATGCATCAGTTTGAATCAATTATCATCTGCCATCACAACAAGCTGACAGACTCTAATCTTATCTCCCCCCAACTTTAGAACTATCAGGTCTCTTTGATTATACTTTTATTCATGATTAGAACGCCAGAAGAGAAAAAAAAATTTGCTTTCTCTGTTTAGTTTCATATTTTAAACTCCCATTATTCAACCGATGCAGGCAAACTAACAGTAATGAATAAACCATCTCTGAACTTCTTCAGGAAGAAGCAAGGGTGGTTTAACACTTACATACAAACTGCTTGTCCAGTGAACACACTCTCTTTGTATGTTCAGCAGCGCTGGCTGAAGTATTCTTACAAGAAGGTTGGTTTGATAATTTAAAAGATAGAAAACAAACAAACATACACTTTCACGCAACCAAGCAAAGAGCTGTGACATACAATGACAAAATTCTTATACCATTAAAACAAAATAAATGTAATACTGGGTTTATATAGTGCCTTCGCTATATTTATGGCTTATCACAGGTAAAATCCTATGTCTTTCTGATAGATTAATCCAGCCTACCAGTTTTCCAGCACAGATGAATTTCCATATGACTTAGTTATATGTTGAACAAAAGCCTTCTCCCTGGTTTCAGAACAAGACCTAAACGTGACACTCATTTCCATAATTCACATTTACAAAGGCACGGATTTCCCATTTTAGTCACGACCTGTCAACTGATGATCCTCCTAACCAAATATCAACCAAAGAACCTCTTTCCTAGGTTGGAAGCTGCTCAAACATGTATTGACATGACATTAAAGAATTATTTCAACATCTGTAGCAAGACTCTAAGGAGAATTGTCATTTCTTACTTCTCCTACCCTTTCCAAATAGCATTCAGAGTAATAGCCAGTGCAAAGCAAATCAAGGCACCTGACCATTGCAGTATGCATGAAGTACAGTGGTTTTACTACAAAACAAATAAAACAATAGTCACACTGTGGAAATTAAATTTTAAGGCCTGAAGGTAAAATATAGCTACTTACAGCATTTGACTTGGTGTAGTGACAATGGACAGGAGCCAAGCTTGCAGAGAATGACAGTTCCTAGTGGTGACTCCTTGGGTTCTGCCATCACCAACCACCTCCTCCAGAGATCTGCTGGTGATTCAGAAACAGGCCCTCACCCTCCCCTTTTTCTGCCACATCCTGGCCCTGAGAAACACAACATAGTTTGGTGATATCATGTTCCCTCACAAGGAACATACTGTGGCAGTTCAAATAAGCAAGTTTCCACAAGGAAGATAAGAGAAGTTGTACACTCTCAGCTGTTTGCACCCTCCATCTTTATGTTAGTGCTCCTGATACAGAAAGATGCCTGCACTTGAAGACCGACCCCAGCAGACAATCTCTAGAAAACCAAAGGACAGAAATTTTCCTTTCAGATCCATCAAAGCCAGAAAACAATCTAATAATGGGTTCCTACATTTTACAGTCCTCCCATTGTTCCTACTGTACTTCATATTTCAAAGCCCTTTTTAAACAGAAGTGCTGTTTGCTTAGAGTCTTCATTTTAACCAAGCCTGCTGAGTACAGCATTAATAAAATCGCACTAACAGAGACACCAGGATAAACACAAATCATTATAAACACTGCTCTTCAGTTACTCTAGGCAAGGGAGTGGCATGTTTGCAGACTCATTCCCTGCAACGGGGAGGGAGAAGATGGGGACAAGCAGGATGGAGAAGGGGACAAGAAGGGGACAGTGCCTGTTAGAAAACAAGTTTTGTTTGTTTATTTAATCTGGTTGTTCTGGGTCAAACCCAGTGGAGGTTAGCCAGCTTGCATTAGCTAAGCATCCAACCCACTGCATTTGGGGATTGCGGTTTCATTTCTAGAGGCCTTAAAGACACCTGCTGGAGCTCTCTGCTAGTGTGGCCAAGCATTGCATAGGGCTGAAAATATGCTTTTTCTGTTTAAGAGAGGCTTTAACAGGCTGCAGGACTTGAGGACCGATGACAACAGCAGTGAATCTGTTTACACAGACAACAGGTGCAAGGGAAGCATGGGCGCTTTCCTCCCTCAGCACAAAGCACAGCGCTGGCAGCAGGACAAAAGGAAGAACCCACAGGAGAAGCCTGACAGATCAAGAAGGCCAAGAAGGAACGATTTCAACCTCCCTTTCCCAGCTCTTCACTGACCCGGAGCACGAGATCCCATACGCACTTTCAAGTGAGATAAGAGTCAATGTTTTTTGGCATTAAGCTGATGTCAGTGGGTGCATTTTTTCCTTCTGGAACGTACCCCAGCATCTCTCCTGCTTCACAGTGTGCGCTGCAGCCGTGCTGCTCACAGAGCAGCTGTGAGACCCTGAGCTGTGAGGAGCCCCGCAGTACAGCTGTGCAGGCAGGAGGGATACAGCCCAGCTGTGGGGAGGTGTGAAACAGGCAGCCAGAGCATGAGTCACGTTCCCTATGCATGCCCCACACCAGGGACACAGCTCAGTCTTGTTTCTTCTAACTACTGCACTCACAGGCCAGATGATGTGTTTGGGAGGACATGGAAGGCAAGAAGACTCATCTTGCCACGAAGATTTTGTGAGTTTAGTTCATACCTCCATTTGGAAGAAAACACAAGTCACAAAAGACACAAGCCCTCCAGATCTTGTTCTTTTTGGACACAAAGTCAAGGAGATCCTGATGCCATGGACAGGATATTGGTGACAAGGAACAAGTAGGTGAACGCTTTCTGAAATATCCACAAAGGTAATGAGTTCCAGAACAGAAGCACAGAGGTTGCGAGCACGTGTCCTTACATCACCAAACAAAGTCCACACAGGACTCTAAAATACATTACAGCAAGTATATTAATAGATGTTTAAATAGACTATTGTCATGTAGTACATCTCACAAATCTAATCTCAAGTAACTAATACTGCAGAAAGATTGCAGTAGCATCAGATGTAGCATTTAACAGTCAATTTGTGAAAGCTATCAGTTTCTCTCTCCCTTTTTGGATGTGTTCAGCTGGTGTTTCACATGAACACTAAGGCCCTTTTCCTGTGCCTGTCCATATTCACTTTCATCTGTGACCATACAGGTACCTCCATCTGTCTCCCACACATTTCGTAACACCAAAATTGCCCAGGTGCCACATTTTTTTTATTTTTATTTTTTAACTCAAAGTATTGAACTACAGCAGATGTACAGCTGTGAAAGTGGACACAAAATGCCATCAAGCCTCTGGATGGGGCAGGTAAGCTTATCTGGCAACCACCATCTGACTTGATCATCACAGTAAGCTTCACCAGCCAGTTTCTGGGACTGCCTAATCAGATCTGATTCATGGAACAGGACCCCAGAAGAGATAACAAAACTGTCCAACAGAAGAGTAACTTTAAACATTAGCTAAATTCAGTTTGAAAAAGTACGGAAGATGTGTTGTGAAGACTATCGTAAAGCTTTTAAGCATGTTTTCAGTTGAATTATGCACACAAGTCTTTGTTAAACTGGGGTGCGTGCTCCGATTTGAATCCAGCTCTTCTCATCTAGTACTGAGCTCATGGAGACTGATTATCTGCTGAAATGCAAGACTAGCAGCAGCAGGATTTGCAAAAGGAGTGTCATATCTCTAACTTTAAAAGGACAGGAGACCAATTCATTAGCATAAGGGAGGATAAAAATACAAATATAATGGAGGAAGAGTGAAACAAAAAAACAGTAAAGAAGGCAATTTGCTTGCAAGTCAAGAAATCTTTATTTAAACTGCTGCTGTGCCTAGTGAGGATGTTTATAAGAATATCACAGTAGTAGTAAAGATTACTTATAAGAGAATATGTCAGACACTCATTCAGATATGTATACAATTAAGGACTTGATACAAAGCCTGCTAAAGCCAATGGGTCTGAGAATAGTCTTAGAAACCCAACTTCAGGTACATGTCAAAAAAGAAAAAAAAAACTTTTACAGATTATTAGTGATCCACGACGGAATATAGCTAATGGGAACTGGTTTTCCAAGCTATATAAATCAAAAAGATTCTTCAGATAAAAGTGCTCATAGAGTGGTAATAATGTTATCTAGTTTTGGCAGAAGACAGAATGACTAAAATTAGGTTTGCAAACATGCACTAAGAGACACAAGGCTCCGCATGACTCACCTACTCTCTAAGAGTGATAGACTAATGGAATCCTCAGCGAGGATTATAATTTTCTCAATAAAGGCAGAAGATTTAAAGCAACCTTGTTACGCGCACTAAGAAGATACTGTATTTGCCCTAAGGTAGCTCATTCATTTTCAAGACATCTAGCAATAGAAAACCTCTTATCTGGAAAAAGCACTTTTAAGTATTTTCCTGGAAAAGTAGTTAAATCTAAATGAGCATACTAAACCCTATATATCCTTCACCTCCTGCCACAGGTGGACTTCATTGGGAAGTCATACTATAAAGAATGACAAGTGAGTATGCAAGCAACTTTGTCCAGGAGGAGCAATCCAAAAGAAAAATGCTTAAGTATAAGCTGTTTTCTTAAGGAAAATGTCTTACCCTTAGGATGGTTTCACCAGTAGAGATCACAGCATTTCTCCAGGGGAGTCTTGCTATCCTCATTTTGCAGATAAGAAATCTGTTTTGGTCAATGTCACCCAGTGTCATCAAAAAACTAGGTCACCTCAAGCCCTTGCTCCCAATCCACTCACCACATTCCACCATTTCCGTTCTGAAAGGACTGACTCTAGGCCTCTAAAACTACATGGGGGTGAAATGAGAATAAATCCAACAGCATCTGGCATTACCACACTGAAAGAGCTAAAATAATTGCTTTCTACTCTACTTCTTCCACCTCAAAGAAGGTCTCCTACATACCATACAGGCCTTATCCTCTCCAAACATGGTGATAAGACAACACTGCCACAGAAAGGCTTTTCTTATCAGTGCCTCTAGGAGCATGCAGACTGCCTGGCAGACAGATTACAAGAACCCAAGACCTCAGACAGAGGGCTGTCTGTGGTTATGAACTCTAGAAAACCTCACCAGTTAATCAAAACAACATTGGGTGACGCACAGCCACATCACTGTAGAAAACAAATTATTTCACAGGACAAGGACTGCAGAAGGACAAACATTGCACCTCTCAACTAGAAGTTTAACTTCAAGTTCTCAGCATCCAACTCAGTTAAAATTCACCCAGCACTGATAAGCTGGGATCACATCAATGTAGATGCTAAGTTCTGGATGCCATCTGTAGTCCAGATGAGTTTTGTAGTCCTTGCACAGCCCAATGTTGATATGAATCATCAGGCAAAGATCTACTGGTATGTCAGCCACGATATCCCCACTGATAGGTGGACCAGCTGACTAGCACTTTTCTATCACTAGTCAGTGATAGAAAGTTGATGGGCAGCAAAGGGAGGCTGAAATAACAGTCCAGGGGCTTAAAGTTATGAAATGATAGCTGGGAGATATTTAGGCAGAATAAAAAAATCATCATTAAAGGAAGAAATCTTGGAGGCTGAGACAGGGGAGGCTACAGAATAAGATGGAATGATTTCCTACCACCGTAAGTACTAAACTTCCCGTGCCACTTATCTTTGATTTCTGGCTACAAAAAAAGATTAAGGTCTTTATTCAAGTCATACCAGCAAACCGGGCAGCCAGCAGAGAAGATGGGAAAACACAACCACTCCATTGTCCCTAGCCCGCCCTTTCCTTTGGGCTATTTCTGTGAGGAGCTATCATCTCAGGGCCAAGGTGACACAAAACTGCCCTGGTCTTTGTACCCTCAGGGCAGGCTAAGGAGAATTCCTAATGCTGGAGGTTACAGGAGAGAATATATCTGTATAAAGCAGAGGAGGGGAAAATAAAGGAAAGTTACTGTTTACCTGGTACTTGTTGTGGTTGTAGGAATATGAAAAAGTTATATACCATTCACTCTCTCACTTTATACCCAGAAATACAACAGTACCAACATTTCAGTTACTGAGAATAACTTCATTTTCTCCACAAGTAAAAAGTCAAGGAACTTGGCATTTTTAAAAATGATAACTGAGATTAGATTTGTCATTTAGAAGCTTCCAAAACTGGCAGGCCCTAGGCCAGGGCCTTTTCAGCTTGAGAGAGAAGCTATACATGTTCAAATAAATTAAGTACATGAAACTTGCATAAGAATACCTCCTTTTCTGTGTCAGGGAGAGAAAGACCAATCCTTCTATGCTTCACTGGTCAGGCACTCATGAAGATGTGTAAAATACTATAATCAAAAGGCTAGGCTTCACAAGCAAGTGCACTGAGGCAACTGGTCTCCATCCCAGCTTAAGAATTCAACTTTTCCCATGCCTTAGAAGAGCAGCACGCTGACAAAAGCATGTTAACTTGGACTTTCTTATATCTCTTCTCTTGGATCTCTTCACAACCCTTCTTAAGTCTTTCTTAAAATCTCTTTGTATAGCCAACAACGTTTCAGTTGCAGACTTACGTAGCCCACTTACAGTGGGGAACTGGGTCTAGTAAGCCAGAAAACGCATCATTTCTTTCATAAGGAAATGCAACACAGCATTTTCTGCTAGAAAGAAGGATCTGTATTTAAGCACCTTTTGAGCACATGCTTCTGGAAGCAAAACACACCCTACTATAATTAAGGGTAAGGTGCTTAACTAATTTTTTTTTTTTTGTCAGCTATTCATTTTAAAATGAAAATCTGTTGCCACATTATGCCATTTTAATATTGGAACACCCTCAACCAGAACATCTGTGTACTTAACCAGCTGCTTCAAACAACTGCCTTCTTTATAACAAAGTCAAACAGATTACGTGTTTTACTACAGCCAGCTTTCACTGTGGAGTTCATTCTCTCTCATGCCTTAGATGTCAAGAAGAAAGCTATCAATTCATCTCCAAATATAAACAAAAAAAAAAATAGCAACAAAAAAAACACATTTACTAAAGGGACAGCAACCAGTGTCTTATAACTGTGATTAAAACACAGTAACATTAAGAACGATATCCATATTCATCTGCTTGATATTTAAGAGCAGTTGTAACAGTCAAATTCAGTCACCCTGCAACTGCCAACAGCAAAGGAAGAAGAGATGAGCTCCTGGGACACGTAGATAAACGTAGCCTGAATTCAACACAGGTTTTGTTGTTGCACCTACTGACTTAGGATGCATGGCAGCAATGCACAGAGCAGTGAGATGCAAAAGCTCAGTTAGGTATAAGAAGGGATATGGGATTTCTTCTCCTGGAGCTCAACTTTTAAAGTAAAACATATCAGTTATTCTCGTGAAAAGGTTTCAAAATGTAAACAGGATGTAAGAGGCCCACTAGGCCAAGTTTTCAGAACTCATGAGCTGTGCCTAAGCATCATGCTTAATATTTTTGCTTTTTGTTATTCCCTGCTGTTTCACTGCTTTCTGAATCATAAGCTTGACTCAGGAAAAGTAGCAGTACTGCAGACAGGAGATGCACAGCTAAAAAGAAACAGTTTAAGACATGACAAGACAATGTCAACAGGATCACAGAGATTATCTTCTTGGAGAAAATTTTTATCTAGTGTTTGAGAAATATTGTACCATGAAACTATGTTGGTCTAGGATGACATTTAAAGCAAAACACTAAAAAATACCTCTTTTTTTTTTTTTTTTTTTTTTTTTTTTAAGAAATGCCAGCTATCCCAGGTTTATTAGATAAAATGTTTTGAAACACAAAGACTGTAACAGTTGAGAACAAGTAGAGATTGTCAATGTGAGTCACAGATCAGAGGCTCAGCATACACTTTTACATATCTACTTCTACATTTCAGGTGTTTACCACACCCATAACCATCTTAAATCCCTGCAACTCTTCCTACAACTTCTCTAGCACCCCAATGGGCACACAGATAGATCAAGAGGGAAGCTGTTCTCAGAGTCTTCCACTTACAGATAGGTTTTACTACCCAGGCACAAATAACTCATTGGACCTCTAAAAACACATCCTTCCTTTGGAAAGCTTCATGGCACTCCATGCAGACATTTCAGTGGTTTGGCTGCTGTTGGAAGACTTTAGCCAAAACACAAGAAGTGCTGCCAAGGTACATCATAGAACTCAGCATACAAGGAAGGTTTTTATAAATATGACGTCTAAATACATAAGGACATGCAGGGTTGTTATAAATTAGGTTAGGATGGGTTAAAAAGAGAATATTTACATAGTATTACTTAAGATACATCTGTAAAGACAGATTTTGTAAGTACCACAGGCACTGCATTATACATTTCAAGAATTTAACACAAACTTACATCATCTGAAGTGTTCTTAAATGTCCGAGAAATAAAGGACAGCTCAATGTTCACTACAGGAAAGCAGTGATTTTGTTTGAAAAGGTACAGTCAGGGCTGCACAAAGTGTCCCAGCAACACTGAATCCTTTCAATATGTTTTTCTTGTATGTGAATCACAACCCAACTTCCATCTTGACTAACACCACATCTTACAAAGATTCTTATTTACTCCATCTCTTGATATTTAAAGGAGTGTTCAAGTAGTAAACCAAATTCAAATCAGCAATTTTACCTAAAATCAATGAGACAGTACCTGAATTGTTCCCACATTTGCATTCTAAAACTGTAGTTAAAGCTAATGTAAGTTAAAGAAGGGCCTGATGCTCAAGGAAAAACAATGAGAAAGTGAAAGTGCTACATGCAGAACATTTAGAGAACTAGATCATCTGCAAGCAATACCCCTACAAGTGGCTCACTTAGGCAGAGACTTCATCCCATACTGATGTCCATTATCCTGGGTTTGTCCTCAAGGAAGGCCTGGTGCAGCTAGTTCCAAAACCCATCAAAAACAGAGCAAAGCACCCTTGGCTACTTGACAATAGCCTCACCACGCTTGAGATATCTGTGTGGGAAGAATCCACCATTTTTTTCCAGTGCCTTTCTTTGCACACACTTCCTCTTGCTTTTAATAACCTCCTACGCTGTAAACTGTGAGAATACATTAATCCCTAATTTCTGTGTAGCAAGAAGTCTAGTGCTGGCAGCAAGTATCATCAGTCAGACCAGCTCCCAAAACCCTGCTATGAAAAAGGTAAATTGCTATAAGCCATGGTCTGGGCAAATTGACAAATTAGAGTTGCCGATGCTGTCTGTATGGATTTCTGCTTCACCTCAACCAGCCCAGACAGCCTCTAAATGTTGGTTCACCATCTAGGCTCCCTTAAAACTGGAAGAAATAGAAATGTTTATAGAGCATGCTTCATCTGCTTTTAAAGGTTTAAAACGGGTCAGATGAATCACATTAGCAGCAGCTTTTTCTCTCCATTGATTACACGAGGAGCCAACAGGGACCAGGTGAGATTGTAGACATTCAGAGTTAAGGGAAATTAAGCCCACCTCAGACAGCTGCACAACTGCTTCCACAACACTGCTTATCCTCCTCTGGCTGAAAGTGGGGCTAATTTCCACTGTAGAAAAAAAAAGTCAACAGCTGAAGTCATCAAGCCTTCTATAGACCAATCTCAAATTTGAGTTTCCAACCAAAGGTTTTTTCTTTCTGATATCTGAATTAAGAGTATGGATTTAAAGAGTTCGAGTTACGATTTCTATTCCCAGAACAACATCTAATCCAGAATATGACCAACAGCATGTCACTTAACCTTTGTTTTCCTACTAATTACAAAGTAGGGATAATTATAACAATCATGGAATGGCTTGGGTTGGAAGGGACCCCAAGAATCATCAAGTTCCAATCCCCCTGCCACAGGCAGGGCTTCCAGCCTCCAGATCTGGAACTAGACCAGGCTGCCTCAGGCCCCATCCAACTTGGCTTTGAACACCTCCAGGGACAGAGCACGTACAACTTCTCTGGACAACCTGTTCCAGCACCTCACCCCCCTCTGTAAAGAACTTCCCCTGACATCCAATCTACACCTTCCCTCCTTGAGAGCTTGAAACCATTATCCCTTGTGCTGTCGCCATCTACCCTCGTAAAAAGTTAATTCCCCTTCTGTTTATAAACCCCCATTAAATATTTGAAGTCTGCAATGAGGCCTCCTTACAGCCTTCTCCAGGCTGAACAAGCCCAGCTCCCTCAGCCTGTCTTCACAGGGGAGATACCCCAGCTCTCTGATCCTGTAGAAACACTGTGTCTTCATTGATCAACATCTCTACAGTGTACTGGGACTCTAGTGCCCCTCATCAAAACACAGATACTATTAACTAGCATACAAACACTATCATGATTACCATTATAAGGAGCACTTAACTGATAGTTACTTTTAAATTGATGAAATTAATTTGCATATGATTTTTTATTATTATTATAAAATGCAGTGGTATTTACATCCTTATTTTTCTGTGATTTGTGTCTTCTGATCTGATGCATGACAAGTTCATCGCATTTCCTTTTCTATTGTCTAAATCATGTACTAACGCAAAACATTCATTTTTTACATTCTGCCTAGATGTGACTGCATATAAATACACATATATATAAAAGCCCACACATTTTGCCATTAAATTCACCAGACAAATAGATTTGAGTTTCAGCAATGTAAACAAACCCACAGGCTTTTGCCAAGTCTAATGGACAAATATGAATAATTCCTGCCTAGAAGCCACTCTTGAATTACTGTAGACAGTTACTTGGGCTGGAAACCACAGCAAAGCATCACTGTCTCCACCTTCCATTTCACAAACTCCACCAAGGAAACATTCAGGAAAATGCCCACATTATACAAAAGCCTGCATTTTAATCTGAAAAACAACTCCCATTTACTGTAGTAACACACACATAAAAATACAGGCACATAAGTATAAATATATATGAATATATACACAGTATCATGCTTCAGAGGGAAAGCATCCTTGGCTCAGGGTGACCCACTGCAGCCTTGTGGCCCAAAGCACAGCGTGCTCAGTGCCCACAGACACGTATGTCATGTCTGGTAGCATCTGCTTTAAATCTCAGCATTAGAGACAAATCCTTGTTTCCCTAGCTCAGGCATCACGGTCATATTTGATCCCCTCTCAAGGTTACAGAGATTTTGAGTCTGCACACTAAGTGCTGACTAAAAAACAGATGACTTACTCTGGCCCATATGTCTGAATGAAGGGTTCCCAGGACAAACACAGCCCTCCCAGGTTGCAGCAAGCACTGGTACGAAAGGCTGCACTTCCTACACAGCCAGACCTCTTCACCATCTATGTCCCTACCCACCTGAATTTGCTTGCTCATCAAAGTAAAACTCAAAGTGACAAGCAACACCTGTCTCCACAGCTATTTTCCACACCCAGCTACATCTAATCTTTGCTTCATTGCCTCCTTTAAAGCTTAATCATGATTGCAGCAAGCATTCTCACTCAAGATTCTGACTTTATTTAATGCTGCTGTGGTTGGGCTTGGACAACTGAAGGAATCTCTGGCTTAAGTAATCCATTCAGCATAGAAAACCCTAGAAACACACTTTCTGTCAGTCACCATTTTAAACCAAGAGCGCAAGCTGCTGTGCAGTGTCTAATTTTCCACTGTAGCAACGCAGTGGCAGGGTTTTGCTTCTCCTGCATTGCATTTTCTTGAATACGGCTCCTCTACCAGATGGGTTCCATAAAGTATAAAACAGGATGTGTGTGTCAGTGCATACTTAAAACTGAAATTTCTATTTGTGGTACGCACCAGAAGACTCTGTGTCATCCTTTTAAAGCACTGAGAAATAACTAAAAGACCTGAGTCCCTAGACTGGTTATGTGGATTTACATACATGTAATTTGAAGATAAAGAGTTTTAAACCTCAGAGGTGCTGAGAATGCAACTGAAACGTGCATGGTGCAGCCAGCTGCTTGCTCTGCATGGATAATAACCCATACAAAGGAAACTGATGAACCTCAAGAAACAGAAATGGGGTGGAGTCTCTGGCTCTGCTGGTATCCCACATGCAGAAATCCCTGGATGTGGGAGCAGAGGACCGAGGCCCTGCCCTCCCCATGCCTTGAGCAGGGCCTGCCATCCCCAGAGGCCCTGGGCTGCCCGGCTGGCCTCAGATGCTTCCACCAGAACTAACAAGGAAAGCCAAGCAAAACACATTCCAGGCCTCAGAAGCCAAATAGTGTATCTACAGGGAAAACGCTCCGTGTTTGAGCCGTTGCTCTCTCCTCGCCCCCACACACAAGGGCAGCCAACTTAAATCCTGAGTGCTTGGCAATGGAGGCCATGCTGACATCACACAACATGGCTGGGCTCAGAGAAGACGTGGGATGCTGTTGGGACCAAGCTCCATAGAGCTTACATCCACAGACATCCACAAGCAACACTTCCACATCAACAGACATGGATGTGATCATTTTTTAGGGGGCAGAGAACTCTATCTAAATGTGAGCAACTGCAGCTCGGCACTGAAGTGATGCCAAGTGCATGGCTTTCCCCCCTGAGCATCACCACTCTTCCACAAGCCTCAGTGCCGGGAAGCTGCATCGTATTTCAGGATTGATTTTCTCTTACTTCAACCTTCAAAGCCAGGATGTTGCTACATCTTTGTCAGCAATGTCAGAATTTTCCACACTAAATCAGACAACTTTTTTAGGTTAAATTATCTAGATACCTTACATGTGCTGTACCCTGAGGATTCATACTCTTCACTTTCTTCCATAATCAGATGTTTTCTTTCTCCTCCTTCTCGCTTTGCACTTTAAAAATAGTTTAAACGAACACATGTCTTTGCTTAATGAGCCTGTGCTGTCTGAGCACCTTTGGAAATTACCATTATTTATCTGCACCAGCTAAAAATGACTACAGAGAACCTACTGATATGAATCCATTACTTGTTATTAGTGCCAACAAATCTTGCCTGACAACAAAACACTTTACCTGAAGCGTGAACTTTTCCCAAAGTTGATGCTTTTTCCTCCACCCTTTGCAGCACTAAGCACTGAGGATTCAAAAACATCTGCTATTTTTCTTGCAACAGAAGTGTCACAAGACTGTAATGGAATGAGTCCAGTTGCACCACATAGCACACTTACATTTGACTCAAAGGCCTGTCTTGTTTGCTTTTAAGCATGGTGAAGCTTGGGCTGCATTCTCTATTTTCAAAGGATGTTGAAGTTGCCTGGTGTAACTGGGACATGCATTTATTTCTGCCTAAGTGGTACTGTAACTGCATGCAACCTACAGCATAGGGCGTAGGCAGTCTCCTCCTCAGGTGACAAGGTCACAAACTAAACATGCTTACATGTTTCTTTTGCTCTGACACGAGTTCTTCTGGGTTATATGTGAATTTTTCTTGACTTTATCCCTCTTGCACATTCTTCCAAAAAGGCTTTGACCACCATTGCCTACCTATACCAATCCATCAGTCGCAAACACTTACTGGTACATCTCAGTAATGTAAAATGCACATGGGATGATTTACCTTGCCAGTTTCAGAGGCTTCCTACTGAAAAATTCTACATCAATCTTATTTTCCTGCAACTTGACGCACTGAAAAATCATGGCTGTGAGAGAAATAGCAGCTTCTAACATCAATAGCATCATAATGCTCGCTCCCTTCATTCTGCGTTGCACATAGACTGCAGAATCAGATTTTTTCATATTATTTAGCTCTCAGAAACAAACATTTTCAAATAATTAAAACATTCCACATCTATATGAATATTTTTCAAAGAAAACTAGCCTTTGTATTTAATAGCATCCAGCTGGTCCTCCTCCTTACACTAAGAGCACATCCGTGTGTATCTTCTGATCCACACAAAAGTAAATTTTTCTACCTTTAAAAAAAAATGTTTTCTATTCTCCTCAATTAAAAGAAGAATGTGATTTTGATCTCAAATAATTTATAATGGATATCAAAAAAGAGTCTCACCTGTTATGGGCATTTTAACCTAGCTTTATAATAAGCAGCCCTTTGCTAAAGAGCAGTGAAATTTGTGACAGTTTGAGAGAACAGCATCAGTTACATGAACTGAAGTCAGTAGGAAACAACGTCAAAAAGTGCTGCCTCATCAAGCAAAGATGTTCTGTAGAGAAACAAATGATTTCTGCAAACCTTTCATTAGATCAATTCTTACAGTCAGAATTAAGGACAAGCCTTTAGATATAAAAACCCTCTTCTATTTGAAGCATAAGTTTCAATCATTTATTTTCCTAAGCTTTTATCCTTTTCTCCTTTTAATTCCTTCAAACTTGTTTTGTTTTGTTTTTTCCCTCTTTTCCACCTATCCCACAGACAGATTTAACAGGAAGTCAGTCTCAAGTTTCACAACAAAATAAAATTCGATACTTCAATAAAAAGCTGAAGTCTAACTTCAAAGAATTCTCCTTCTTTTGTGTGGTTTAATAAAAGGTATTCCCTTTCCCTCCACATACTGCCTCATTTGTACCTTTAGACTGTGGCAGCCACAACAGCACTGTGATAGCACGCTTTATGGAAATGCATAGGTTTCCACGAATACAGTGAATTCTTCCGACTTGTAGGCACATGCCTAAGACTCTTTGCTAGGATGGGGACAATCCAGATTTAAATCCAGGTCTGTGTGATTCAAAGAACAGGTTTTCATCCCACATCATCCCGAATCAGGCAAATTAGAATTTTAAGTGAGTCTTCATAACATGAACCAATGTCGGGTCACCAAGGTACTTGAACAATCTTCATGGAAACACTTGTACTTCAATTTCTATCAATTGAGAAGTATCACAGCACATACTTCCACCCAAGTGGAGTGGAAAGTTACTGTTTGTTTTCAGATTCAAGCCTTGAGCTCTACTTCAATGGACAGATCCACCATCCCTGAGCCTAGTCCTACAGTCTGCTTTGCTAGGCTGTTACCCCACAGCACTTTGCCTCATGCTGCCTATTGCCTGGGAAACTTTTCCTCAGCATCCCACTCACCCAGGTTCTTTCATCTCTCAAAAAATACTTCTAGTAATGAAGCATCAGCTTTCTTGACATTTTTTTTCCCTCCATATGCAGCATCTTCTCCACCTGTGGCTGATGAATGTGAAACTTGTAAGGTTCAAGCTGACATAACAGAGAAAAGGCAAGTGGGAACCCAGGCACTTGTGATGTCACATAATTCAATCAGGGCTGGGACAGGGATGTTGGGCACCTCAGGAAGGATCCAGCATGGCAAAATCAAGCAATCACCCCTAAGAAGCTGGCACTGCCAGCAAGAGATGAGCAGCAGCTGTCTACTATTCAAGTTAAACTTCAAAAGATAGAAAAATAAAGTGCTTCAAATCTTTACACACTCTACACTGAAGGCTAGACAGAGGAAGCAGGATGGAGAACAACGTATTCTAATGAATGCCCACAGGTGGATTTAAAAATTATCATTAATTTTCTTCTTTAAATGAACCATCTGTACTTGCATGTTTGTTTTCATCTTAAAGATTGACATCGGTTTCCATGTGTCTTGATAACTGGTTTCAGTTCTGAAACCTGTGTCTGGAGCACCCTTGTTTATCCAACAGCAACCACTGCTTGTTTGTAAATACTGTAAGTACTGGCAAGGGTATGAAGACATGAATTGGATGAGGATCTGAGAAAGACAATGGAAGTACACAAAAAATCTGGTTGCAACATCTACAAGACAAAGGAAACAGAGAGAAAATTTCTTGTTCTTGCAAATGCTTTACGCTGCAGTAGATGGTGAGTGACCCAGCCAGGCCTTTGGCACTAGACTGGAGAAATGACAGGAGCATAGCATTCCCCCCCAGACAGCCCCATGCTTTGGGACCAAATGCACACCCCACACAGTTTACACTGATTTTGTTGTGTCTGGACTTTACCTTCGAATAGACACACTGAAGCTCCTCTAATCCAATACATTATGGGAATACTATGCACTTATCTTCATTCCCAGCAATGCTAGTCTCATATTACTTCCTTAGAAGTATTCCTCTCGTCTTCAAATGTATCTGTGTTGAACCAAGGAAATATGTGGCAATTGCAGTGTCAGTTGTCACAGGGAAAAACATGTCAGCAAAAACATTTGATTCAATCTGCTGTGTAAAGAAGCAACATTTCCTCAGGGCTTTTGTCTTGTGTGGATAAATAACAAATGTCCAAAAATCAAATATCTAAAATCGACTTCAAATTACAAAGGGCAGATTTTAGGCAATTAGAGCCACAAAAAAAAAAAAAAAAATAAAATAAAAACAAGAACTGGTTCTTTTTTCTTTTTTAATTTGGCCTCCTGGTCACAAACTTAAGTGTGAACCATCACATGAAGAAAGATGTAAAATGTATTATGGATCTTACAGCTGTAACCCTCTGGGCACACATATTTTCCCTGGTGAGCTGCATCACATGGAATATTCACATATGCAACATGAACAACTAGACTCCCCAGTTTCCATGTGTAATCAAAAGCTTCTGTCTAAACAGTGTATTTTTATCAAGTTTTGCCTTCAATTTCCCTGTATCAGCACAAGGACAAAAGAAACGCACGCCAGTAGCTGGTTTGCTGGGGGTCTGCTTGCTGAGCAAGCAGCAATGCGACATGCCTGCAGCTTCCCTTGGCTGCTAAAGCTGAGCTGCTCACTTCCAGTTTCTAGGTTCACACACTGGTGGTTGTTTATTGAGCACCCACTGGATATGTTGAACATGGCAAGGCATGCAGTAAGTTCAGCAGCACAGGGTAGCAGGGGCTGAGATACTGCCAGCAATTACGTGCTGCCCAAACACCATCCTTGGATTTTCTCAGTTTTAAACTTGTTTGCACCATCGCATTTAATGCCTTTTGACTTCAGTAACGGTTATGCCCTGATTCTTCTCCACTCCTGTCAGAAAAGACTAACTGCTCTGTTTGGTGTGCTTTTCATTGGCTGCTCCATCTCACCTGGAGGTCAGAGTCACTGACTTGGAACCGTGATTTGTTCCACCCCTCTGTAGTGCTGCGTCCCTATCACTCCTCTCCACAAAGCTACACTCCTGTATCAGCTAAATCCTCCCTTGGCCACTCTCCTGCTGCTTCCTGCTCATCAACATGGTCATATTTCTTGCAGAAAAGAACAGCAGACCCTATTTCCTTTACGGAACAATTGGTGAAATGAGTAAATCTCTGAATACTTCACCTGCAGCTTCAAAAAGTTGCTTGACTACTCCAATGACAGTTGAACTTGTGAGAATTTGGACTATTCGAGCAGACTCCCTTATTGGAATGTCCAGCGGGAAAAGCCACAGAAGAAAGGCCTGCAATCCTTCAGAGCAGCAACCTTTTTGCATTTCTATAAATGGTTCTGCTATTTCTTTGGGACAGGGGAAAGGAAAAGCCACCTGACTGAGTTTTAACATTGGGAGATACCACCTGAGCACTGCTGCTGCTTTGGGAATCGTCAGGTGAAAGGTTCTGTACCCACTGTGGGAAGGCAGAATTGCTGCTATGAAACATTTTATGCTCATTTTGAACTTTGCATCAGCAGAATTTTCTTCCTCTGCTCATAGCCAGCTATGCCAAAAAGCCTCATTTTCCTTTTTGTAGCATTCTCAGGTTTGCTCAGTGGATGGGGGAATAGAGGATGCAGTTAAAAATACTGTGATGCCGTGGTGGGCGGCGTATCAGAAATAGACAGACAGTGGCTCACTGCAAAGAATACCAAGTAATAGCTCACAACGATAAAGGCATGGCAACAAAAGAAAAGATTGCATTTGTGTTCTGCTGCAAAAGAGCTATACCAGACAGAGCAGGGTGAGAAAAGTAACACTTGTGGCCAAGTGGGCAACACCTCCTTCTTGATTCACGTGCAAAGCCCTCTTACAACTTTGGTTGGGTTCAGCAGGAGATGATAAAAATGTGGCTGGTGAGCAGTGTTATCTCCAGTCATTAACAAAACACATGCCAGGTTTGGAGTTCTGCAAAGACAGCACAGAAACTCAGCACGGAAATGGATGCAACTGGTATCTCACACAATCCTGCTGCCTCCATAAACCAAGAACCAGCTTAGCTCCTCTCACTCTCACTTCAAAAGCAATTGTAATTTTTCTGGGGCTATTAGGCACTTTCCAAGAAACATAAACCCATCTTTCCCAGTGCAAGGAGCTACAAGATCATTCAGTGGATTTTCTCTACTATTTCCTCCAAGGCTTAAGTCCCTGTTCATTCAACAGTAACCACAAGGGTAACACTCCATCCCAAAGGGCTTTAACAAGCAGCACACTGGGTTTATTCCATCCACCCATGTGGGACTTTCCTGCAGAGAAAACCAGTGGCTGCTTAACACTCAGCACTGTTTAGCCAAGAACTGAAGGGTGCTGCATCAAACTGAAACTGCTGGGGAATATGGAACAGAAAGACTGACGAGGATTCTCTTGAGCTGGGGTGCTAGACTCCAAGGAGTACAATGGGTTTTTGAGGCCCAGCCCAGAATACCAACTGTATCCTGGGCTGCATCAATAGTGATGGCCAGCAGAGCAATGAAAGGGGTTGTACCCCTCTGCTTAGCCTTCCTGAGGCCCCACCTGGAGTACTGCACTCAGGCCTGGGGCTCCCGGCCTAAGAAAGAGGTGGAGGTGTCCGAGCAGCTCCAGAGAAGGCCATGGAGATGCTCAGAGAACTGGATCACCTCTCCTGCGAAGAAAGGCTGAGGGAGCTGGGCTTGCTTAGCTTGGAGAATGCTCCAAGGAGACCTCATTGCAGCCTTCTAGAACTTAAAAGGAGCTTATAAGCATGAGGGAGATCAACTTTTTACATGACCTGATAGCAACAGGACAATCAAATTAAAAGTGGGGAGATGTAGGTTCCGATGTTCAGAGGTAATTTTCACTCAGAGGGCAGTGAGGCCCTGGCACTGCTGTCCAGAAGGCTGTGGGTGACCATGGCCAGGCTGAATGGAGGAAAATGTCCCTGCCCATGGCAGGAGGTTGGAACTGTGTGGTCTTTAAGTTCCCTTCCAACCCAAGCAATTCTATGAGACCATGGTTCTGTGACATTTAGATTCCCATGGACAAGCACACATGGGGCGGCCACCTCCCCAGCACTTGACTGTGTGTGTGCACTGAAGGATGCAGGCAACTGCAAGAAGCTCGTAAATACCCACTTGCAGGTCACAGTCAGGCTGCTGGGCAGGTAGGTGAGGGCAAGCTTATGGCTTGTCCACAGGGGAAAATGCCACCAGTAAAATGCATGGAGCTCCCAAGCACCAAGGGCCATCAGCCCAGAGAAGAGTGCCATCTACTGATCCATCAGCTTTGCATCCATGAGCATGGGGGAGAAACTTCCACCCCAATGCTCAACTCAACCAAACTTTTTTTCTTTATCTTTCAAGATATGCTTTGATCCCATCGAAGCATAATATAGCCACAGGCATGGGAATAATCATAGCATAAAAAACCCATCAACATGCAAACACAACCTTAACAAAACACCACTGAAATGCCAAATAAAACAAATGCCATTTAAATGCTGCTATACAGAAACCACAGCCTTAATAATGTGAAAGATTCAAAAGAAAAGGTCTGGTATTCTGCACATTAAACGTTAATACTGTTTTCAAAGCAAGTATAAGAGAAGACCAGTAATTTAATAAGCCTAATGGGTGTGTAATTGGCATTTGACCATTCTTGTCATAAAAGTAGGTGTCTTCCTGGCATGAGATGTGTAGGAACAGCATTGAAAGACAGCCGAGGCTTTTAAAACAGGAATTTTAAAAATACCTTCCTTCCCACTCCCCTCCCCTTCCTGGGGTAGATTTATTGAGAGTTCCACTCTGTTAAGAATAGGATCAATTGGGTGAAATACAAATAACTGCGGGCATAGTAAGTGGCACAGTAAGTTTGGGGCCCATTTGCAGCTTAATTTACTGCCAACAATCAGCGACGTCAACATTTCAAGCATCTCCTGACAGCCCTATGACAACTGCAGTTACACAGCATTATCTGGTTTTCCAGTAAAATCTTTTCACTCAGACAGCATCACACTGCATCTCACAACAGGAGAAGCACATTCCTCGAGCCTATCTCCTCAGCATTTATGGATGGAATCAGGACATCTGAGGGGGTCCCTGAAATTTATTTTACTGCTCTTGATACCGTTCAGTTCCACCAAGAACTGATCAGCAAAACATGAAAGAAATGGAAACATGTAAATTGCCAAAATATTAAATGCTCTGACAAAATGCAGAAATAATATTAATAATATCTTGTCTGATGCTAGAAAGTTTAATTTGAAAGTATTTGGTACAGAACATTCTTTGTGTATACAAAAACAAACCATCCTCTCATCTAGTTACATACTTGGTCAAACAACCTCTTCTCAAAACTGAATGGCAATGATGATATTCAGTCACACCAATGTATGTAACGATGTGACACCTAATGCTGCTACAACACTGACACCATCTTACTCAGGAATTTTACAACACAAGTTAGGAGAAACTGAAGACAACGAGCCAAACAAATTAAAAAAGAAAAAAAGGATGAGATACCCCTACCCTGCAACTACCGTCCAGATGTATATTTAAGTCCAATACTGTTGTACTGCAGAAAAAATAATCAATTTATGTAGGAAATCTGTTTTGTGCCTTCAAATACTTGTTACAGTTTTAAGAGACATCAATACTTGCATAAAGGCAGAGTTATACTGGGGACGGGGGAGGAAAGGGGGAAAAGGCAATGCTGAGCAAAACCAGTATCAAATAAAAGGTGCTAATTTTATCCTTTACCAAGCTGCATTGCTCAAATGTTTGCAAACATGAAACCAAACCCAACAAATTCAACCATATCTTTATTTAAAACAAAATTCATATGGAATTCTGCAACTACAAGATTATGACAAACAAACACGTATACTCTGCAGCAGCACAAAATATAATCCTCTATACAATCCAAGCATCAATTTTCTCTACCACCATCAGGATTCTATCTCAAAGGAGCATCTGTCAGATTCTCAGGAACCAAAAATAGCAAAGACCCTTTTAAACAGAACAGTTTCTGGTTTATATTTATAACTGCACTGCACTTGCTGCTCCTGGCTGCACGGCTACGAAATCTGTGCACGATATATTCAATTACTCAGCTTTGCACTTCATCATGCGGTTAGCTACCGTTACCTGCATCTTACCCTTCAAGCACTTCTCCCCATGCACAGGGTAAAGGTTTTAAAACACAAGAAACATTTGCACACTGAAGAACTAACTGTAGAGCTGACTGACATTACACAGCAAAAACCTGATGAGAACAAAAACCGAGCACACTGATGGATAAAACAGAGAGCCTACCTGAATTCTTCAAATGCATACATGGCCTAGTAACTACACAAATGCTCTGAAATTTAAAATAATCTTCTTAACGTGCAGGAAAACCATTTAGTTTGTCAAACTGCAGCAAAATGCATAATGACAAGAAGGAATATTTGAAATATTCCGAAGAGAAAGGGTATGCAGATACTGGCCTGCAGCCTACAGCTCAGCCAGCTGCTGACAAGCAGCAGCTAACAGGGAAAGGCGATAGAGTACCATGTGATCATTCCTGCAAGTCTGATTAATGCAGTATACTCCAAGAATACAGGCTGATATCTTTATTATTCAAGCCGAATAAGTCAAATACTGTACACGACAGGCTAAATTATCATCCGCATGCTACATCAAAATTGGTAAACACAAGCCGAGGACGACAGAAAACTAAATATATATCATAACCCAAGAGATTAATCAGGCCCATCCAAGCCGATTTTCTTACCTTGTAGTGGTATTTTAGTCTGTGCTTTTATTCATATAAACCACCAATGATGCAACAAAAGGCTGCAGCCACCAACCTCCCCTTCCATCAAAGCCAGAACATTTTAAGGAGTTTATCTACTAGAAATCATTTCCTCTGTAGTCTATCCCCAGCCAGTTTAACTCCTTCAGCCCTGAATTCATTGCCGTCAGTGCAATTCGCATCACTGCGTGGGCTTTTCGTGTTTCATAGGGTTAACACCCACAGCCCACCGCCATGCCGTGGAATGAAGCTGGCTAAGAGCCATCTCTGCCGGACAGAGGAAGGGCAAGGGGAGCAAGGAAAGTTCAGGATTTCGTGGCATTGCGGTAGGTGAGGAAAGATGCTCCAGCTGCCTAGCAACAGCGCACGCAATCTCCAAGGCAACAGCGCAGCAAGGCTCCTGGTGCAGGGGACAGGGGCTCAGGGTGCAGCCTGTGCCTGCTGCCCTGAGCACAGCCCGTTCTTCTGGCTTTGGGATTGCATGGGTGCTTATGCACGGGGAGACCTCAGCAGCCCCATGAGGACACAATGGTACACTAGGAAGGATGCAGGAAGGTTTTGTCATGCCGTTGTGCACATGAGGGTGAGCCTCTGAATCTCTGTGAGGAAGGCAAGATTGAAGGATGCCAGGCTGGGCCAGGCAGAAAGGGGAATGGGCTGTTGGGCTGCTGGCTGGAGAGCAGGCTAAGGGATGGGAGCACTGGAAATGAGAGAGTCAGATTCTAGGTAAGCTGCTTCTCACCAGGGAGAGAAAAATGGTGGGGCACTATCTGGGAAAGGCAGGAGGAGGCAGTGCCTTTGGACTGCTCCCCACCCCTTTTTCCTTTCCCTTTATAGCTACAGCTCGTTCCCAGTACAAGAAAACATTCTCACGTGGAGGGGTTTGGTTGGAGTCTGAGAGGTCCACCCAGACCCAACCATAACTCCTGAAGAGCCTCTGGTCACCTGCTTGAGGACAGTAGTTGTCCCATCATGCTATGGGATTCTGAGAATGGCAAAATACAGGCAGCAATGTCACCAGGAAGCAGCCTTATATGACACGCCATGGCAGCATCTGAACTCACGGTGGTGATAAAGTATAGATGAGGGGCTGGAGCAATGGGAAAAGGTACTGTTACCAAAGAATCACCACTGGAAACAGTCTGAATTTATTTGGGGTGTGGTATTTCTAATGCAGTAATGACCTTGGGCTTGGTTTTATTTCCTTTTAAACAAATGTGATAGTGTTAAGTGATAATAAGGGCACACTGTAGGAGCACAAAAACACACGCAGACACACCATCTGATACAAATGAATTATTCCATAGGCATCCAGAAAGACAAGGACTGCAAAGCAGGCACTTCTGCTTATAATCTAATCAGACATTAGAACTACCAGAAAGAACTCAATCTCTAAGAAAAATCACCTTGCATATTGAGGATGTATTTCACTACAAGTACGCTTACTGAACACAGTGCCCAAGAGCCTCATGCAAGGCAGTGCCCTGCCTCTGACTTGTAGGAAATAGGATTTCACCTTCAGAATTAGCCACGATCCCACTCAGCTGAATAAGGAAAGCTTGAACTTCAGTTTTCTTGCTCACCCCAACCTTACTCTGACTCGAGTTCAAGTGGAACAGGGCTGTTTTTCACTTGAAATGTTAGTGCTTATTTATTATGCTAGCTTCAATAAAAACCTTTCTACACAACTAACAGCAAATACAGCATACTGTTTCCCCTAAGTATCCATTCTCTTTGAAACGGTTTACAAAATCACTGCCTGGTCTTCCAATTGCTGCAAGAGCCACTACGCAAATAAATAGTCAACTGTTGAGGCGATGGCTTCCCTCATCAATGAGCTCACTGTGCTCAAAGGCAAACACACTCCAGAAGCTTTCAAAGCAGAGGTCAGCTGCTGAAAAGGTTCCAGTGGGATAACTTTTTTTTTAACTTCATTTTTTTAGCCAGCAATTTCACAGCCATTTGTGGCACTAACAGACAGCAAGAGCAGGGTTCCTATCCTGTAAGATAACCAAAAGTGCCATTTCTGATTCATTAATTAGTAAGATTCCCAAATAAGACAGGAAGATCTGAGGCGAGAGCATCACTTTGTCATGCTGATCCTCATTCATGCGGACATTACCTAACAGAGACCACAGGGACTTCCTGAAGTCTCATGAACTCATGAATGACAAAATAAATAAATAAAAGTGGGATTATAATATCTCCTTATGACTTCTTAGCAAAGAAGATTGCAATTTCTCACGCTCTAAAACAGATTTCAAGTGTCTAGAAGCAGACAGAAATAACAACCAGCAACAAAAAACCTTATACAAGAAAGAACTGTTTACTATCCCTACCAGGCTGTAAAATCAGCCCAACCCCTGAGGAAAAATGTCCCACAGTACCACAAAAATAACTCTAAGCATCGTTGGGGAGAGGTGGGATTAGCATTTAAAGGAACAGGAACAGAGGTACTCTCATCCCACTTCCCAAAGTAATGCCAGGCAGATGTAGCAATGGTTGGTTCCCACTGAAATAGTTCTGTAAGTTCTGGAAAACAATTTCTGGGTTTAACTCCAGCCTCTAACAAGCAAGAGGGACTGTGACAGAAACATCAGCCCCTTGACAAAGAAGCAAAGGGTACAGATAGACAAATCAGAACAAGGTGAAGGACAACAGTGAAATTTGTGGATCTAGCTTAAGTGGCACACAAAGGCCTTGTGCTGATACTCTGTGTAAGAGCTTAGTTTCTGCAAAAATAGCAGCTTGCATCATTGATACTCAGTATCTCAGTGCATTGCTGTTGGTCTATTGACCAGAGCTTCCACCAAAGCCTTGGCCAGGTGCTAGGTGACATTATCAGATCACAGACTGAGATATTTTAATGAGGTAACTATTTATACCCTCGCTGAAGCAAGGGAAAAGCTACTAACATAGCAGACTTCTGTCATTAAGCCTGTGTTATCATTATGCTGAAGTGACATTTAGACCATTCAAGGAAAAAAAAAATACCACTTATAAAAAAGATCCTGTTCATGAGGAAGAAAATAGAAGGTGAAGGGAAAAGCAGAATGAACCAACAGGAGTACACGTGAACACTATACATTCACAACAGCTCCAACACTTCTGCACTGTGGAAGATGTAGCAACCACAGATAGCATCCCAGAGTATGCTGAAAGATCTCCTTTCAGTAGGATGTTCTCTGAGTTCAGAAGTCTTTCCTAGGCTTAAGAAAATAAGATTTAAAGGGATTATTGGAGTAGAAGAAGGAATGGCTACCTAAGTTTGCTCAGGTACTGAGAGAATTGTGGAAATAATTAGAGTACCTTAAAGTCTACTGAACAATGGTATATTCAGTATTGGAGTATTGACTCAAACCTTCAGCTGTTAAAGGAAAGGGAGGAGAGGAAATGATCTTTTTTTGCCTCTTTTCATGCATAGGATTTCTATTATACATTGCCTTAAAACTTAACATCAGTTTGCTGCACAAGAATAGTCTTCTTATCTACATTTCTGACTGCTCATTTCCCTCTGTAGTTTTCATTTTGATCACCAAAAATTGATTTTGAGAAGTTCACCTTCATAAAAAACCCCTACCCGTGTCCACATGTATATAGCTTTAAATATAACCGCACGTGAACATTAGCACAGCAAACTTCTCACTCCCAGATTTGGCCCCAATCCACTTTGTGCTCTGCAAACTGAGAGGCCTGGCCTGGCCACGGGATGGCCAGTGTCAGGTTTTTCCCACGTTGATCTCCCACAGCTTTACTCTTATCACACTGGGAGTACCACATATCACTTCCATAAACGCATACTCTGTACCAGGTGCAGACAAGCATGCAGCACAGTGCTGAAATGGAAACTTTTCCCAAACACAGCCCCATCTGCTGTACTCGAGGGCTTAAGGGAAGGTACACCACAGAGAATTGGAGAGAATGGGATTCTTACTGATTTTCTAATCAGCCCTCGGGGATAATGCTACATAACAATCTGCAGTCCAACAGAACTGAGACAGCCCGGATGAAAGCTAAAAGCTGCATGCGGATTATTAAGCTATCAGTCACTGCAACAGTACCTAAAATATCCAGTCCAGTTTAGAACAGTGTGTTGCTGATTGCTATATAAAGCTGAATATTGAAAAGGTCCCTAGCAGTTTAAATAGACAAGACAGACAGCGGAAGATAAGTATATTTGAGATAAATGTCAAATTAGTAAAAGAAGAAATACGGTCATACCACCAAATATCCAAAGAAACTAAGATTCAGCCTGTATAGTCTGCAAATCTTTGTTGATATGACTAAGACTTGGGCATTCGTGCCTAGGCTTCTGCCTGCTTACGAAAAATAATTTAAAACCATGCAAAATCTCTTCCAAGAAAAGGTATAAGGCTGCCTGAAGTTGAAGTGAAAGGAAGTAATATATTATTTATCCCTAGATAAGCAACTACCAGCCACAGCTTTTTAAATACAGCAGAGATTAATCTGAATCATACTGCACACAAAAGTTGCCTTAGCAATTCCAAGTTATGCTGCAGCAGTATTCACCTGACAGCCATGGCACCTTAATCCTGATACACGCTTGCTGATTAGCATCTTCATCTTTTTAAACACTGAGCAGAAGGTATAAAGGACTCTCAGAGAAAATTAATTGGAGCCAAACACCTCCATTTGGAATCTTCCTTCAAGCTAGCTGCAATTAGTCAGCTTTTTCCAAGTTTTGGGGGATTATGTGGGAAAAGAAGGAGTAGGAGGATGAAACTAGACATGCATCGTCACCACTATCAAATAAAGTATCAGTGGATATGGAAAAGAGTATCTAAATTAACTATAAACTAACCTGGAAGTGTATATAAACAAAGGTGGAAGTGTGTACTTTAGACACAAATACAAATAAAAGTATTGATATACCATCAAAACCACACTGACTTCATGATATTTCGAAGGAAAAAAAAATGGCCCAGATCATAAAAGCATTCAATTATATACTAGCATGTTTGCAGCCAAAGGTATTGGCCATGAACTACACAACTTTCCACTCACAGTTGAGGATATTAACATCTACTGACTTTCAGACTCATCTTTAAGTACATTGGCAGGCCAGAAGTTGTACTCGCATGGAAAACAGCAGAGTTTACTTGACGTCTCTGGTACACATTCAGAGAGTACAGCTGTTAACAACTGAGCCTTCTTACCATTTTACTAGAGAGCGCAGAGGTGTAAGAAAAGCAGGAGGAGGAAAATCAAGGCTAATATTTGAGGAAGAGAAGCAGAAGTGTAACAGTGACCACACTGCTGTTGAGAAAACTCCATGGGCACGATATATCTGTTGAGCAAGCTCACCCCACCACCAGATCACAGAGCCAAGGTTTTAGGAGCTACAGGCTGATGAGGATTTTACACAGACACATCAAGGCTCAGATCTGATCTTGACCCAGAATTTCACCCAGGAAATGTACGGATTATCCATCATGAGGTAAAGAATTGGACAAAACGTAGCTGTACTGTTATCATATTAAGGTCTGAATTGCTCCTTTCTCCATAACGAAACAGAGAACTCCTAGTGCTTCACTCTTAGAAATGAGGATGCGTGTTCACAAAAGGTCAAAAACAACTAAAAAGAAAAAAAGGAGTCTTTTTTTTCTTGCCCTGGTGGCTGATGCAAAAGATGTTAGAATAAATGTGAAGGAATTATTCAACATATGTGTGTGACTCTTCAGAAACAACTACTGAGATTTAAACTGTGTCAATTTCAGATTATTTGCTCACTCCTATGATCACATAATGTTTGGACTGCTCCAAGGCTTTAGGATAGCACCCACTAGTCCATACTACTTTACTGGCTGGTGGGACATGATGGCAATGGGATGCCCCCAGAGCACTGCTTGGGGAAAGGCTAGGACACCATACTGGTCAGGTTCTGCCCCCCTTGAACTGACAAGTCTTGACTAAAAGAAGGTTTTTGACGTGTCTCCCATCACATCCTCACAAACTCATCCATGCCTACAAAAACTTGGCAGGGGAGTAAAGAAGACAGAGTGAGACTCCATGCCTAGTCACAGGACAAGAGGCAATGGGCACAGTTTGAAATACAGGAAGTTCAACTAGCCTACAACTTTAAGACTTCGTGCTACTTTCTTCCTGTAATGCCGGAGGAGAGTTACAGGTGTCCATGGTTATATTCTAAAACACAGGAGATGAATCAGGAATGCCCTTTTTTGTTCTCCACGCAAAGAAAGTGAAGATTGAAAAACCAACACCTTTTTAAGGACCTGAGAAATATGAGAGCTCCTGATCTTGGCTGCTCCTGAAGGATATCTTAAAGAGAGAGGGGTACTCTCCAGTAAAACATTATTAGGTTTGACACTTTAATTAAAGAAGGTGTCAAAATTAGCACAAAAACATCTTTTTTATATAAGCAGCATGTTACATTTTAGAGCTAAGTGCGTGTAAATTACAAAATCAGCATAGCAGCCAAAGACTTCACACAATCCATCAGCTGGGCAGCTCTCAGAACCTCACATTATCTGATCATCATCCATTCTCCAATTTCTAGTGTTAGTGGGGATGAGATTCAGTTTCCTAACAGAAGGACAAGCACTAATACCCATAAAGAAACAAAACAGTAACACAACCCCCATGCTTTGGGGCACCTTCCTTAGCCCAGAATTTTCCATCTCTCTTCTAGTTCTCCTGTGAGCTATGTAATATGACCTGGATTTCTAGGGTGGAAGATGCATGAGGAAGGGAAGCCACGGCTTACTTCAAGACCTCCGTCAGCTCCTAGCCCTGAGCTGCAGATCTTTGACAAACCAAACCAGTACTGCCCAGTGTCCCAGCCCTGGCCACCCTCCAGCATGACCAAGATGCAGCGACACATTTTGCAGACAGAAGATATCAGGGCTGACTGGAACTGTACGGTCTACCATTTCTCAACTGAACGACCCCATTTTCCCACTCTGGCTCTGCTTAGACCATACAACTATGATGAGCTACCTGTGGTACTGCTGGTAGCCTTTTTCCTGACAAGGAAGGAGCACCTAGGACAAGTTGCTCTACAGTGCCATGAATCAGGGTTAGCCATCCTACCCATATTGACTGGGCTGTTTACCAAGCTCCAGCATGAGCTGCAGCAAATGAAAGCTTTTTTCTCCCCAAGGTTCTCACTGATGAAACACTGTGCAGCCCCACTGCTGTCCTGCCTGCATTGCTTGGGGTTCAATCACACTGCCTAAAACCAAGTATCCCCCTGGGCTCTGAACTCCCACAAGACTTCGCCACCAGCTGCTCGTACCTCACTTGAGTACTCTCCAATCAGTTTAGAATACAGAGGTATATCTTCAGTAATTGATTTTTTATTCATGAGACAAGTCCTTCTTGCTTCATCTTTGAAGGTAAGTGAAGTGAGCAATCCTCTAACATGACATACATTGGTCTTTCCAAGTACAAATGACTTCCTGAAGAAAACAGTCACGATAGATAAAAATCCAAGTCAAATCTTGGCTTAGCTAATTACAAATGAATGGGAACCACAAAACAGTGTGTCCTTGAAAGTGGAAACAGGCATTAGAAGTGGAGACAGAAACTGCAAGGCTCTGCCAATGAATTCCTGAGCCTCATGTAAGGACAGACCATCACAAAACTTCAAATGTCATCCAAAACTTATTCCCCTTAATTCTTTCTTAATTTCCAGCCACAGCTACGCATAATCCACTATTCTTTCACATTTTCAACTCACATTTCTATCTCAGACAACTGTGTATCAGCCTAACCTAATTCCTGCTCATTTCAGCCTCACATTTCAAGTCACGTTTCTCATATCTGCTGCAAATAGCCCTCTTAAGTTGCAAGTATCTTGCTTTCTTGTCCATGGGCACCACCACTCTTCTCTCTGCTAGCTCAGGGCACTCTCGGTGAGCGCTACTTGAAGTGACACCGGCAGTATCAGGAAGGGCTGATGCATAGGAAGCACCAGCAATGCTGAACCCATGGGCTGCATCAGTTCCAGGTCCAGCATCCTTCCACTTGCTTCTATCCAAAGACAGACATCACTCAGTAATTATATCCTTCAGGGCTACACTGGTGGAGGGCTGGAAACAGATGTCAGCCTGTATAACTGCTTCCCACCTCTGAAAGAGAACCAGGCTGGGTAAAGCCCAGAAATTGAGGTGTACGTATGAGCACAGGAATGGGAAGAACAAGTCAAAGAAAACCCAGGGAGGGCGTGTGGAGGAGAGGGTCCAACAACCTGAGGAGATAGATGTTTTCTACTCATCATGGAAGGTAAAATCCCAAGGATAGGTACTAATTCCACAACCACGCTCTGTTCCTTGGCTGTTCAGTTTCTCCAGAAACTATTATTATTGGTGCTTGAGGGTATGAGTGTCAAGACAGATCCATATGGCATTGCTCATCACTATTCCCCGGGTCTCCAAAACCAGTGAGTGTGCCTTTGAGGTCCTCTTCCCTCAGCTTCACTAAATGCACAGCTTAAGTTTCTGCAATATTTCTGTATTCCACAGGCTTTTCACGTAGACAAAGATTCAGTAACAGGAAAAGTGATTTTTATCTTATAACCACAATTTTCTTCTCTGATTCCTCTTTATCTTTTGGCTATTTTAGGATGGCAAGCACTAGCACAGGTTGCCTAGAGAGGTTGTGGATGCCCCATCCCTGGAGACATTCAAGGTCAGCCTGGATGGAGCTCTGAACAACCTGATCTAGCAGTGGCATCACTGCAGGGGAGTTGAACTGGATATCCTTTAATGGTCCCTTCCAACTCAGATGATTCTACGAATCCATGTCAAAATTCTCCTATGAAAATCTCTTGTCTCATTTCTCACTTTTCCCCACAAAACTATCTAAAATGCTTCTGTTTCTGATGCCTTCTCTTCAATTTATTATTTATAAAATAGTCTCCTTTATCCCAGTTCTCAACGAGTCACATAAAGGAAATGTTCCCAAGAAATGTAAGGGAAAAAAAAGGGTGATGGTAGATCAAGTAATTTCTAAACAGTCCCACACATAAACCAAGCAAGTTCTCAACAAATAAGTAATGAAAAAAATGGGTATATAGATGTAACTGTAATAAAAATACATGTGAATCTGCCCAGGAATTCTAAAATACTTTGAGTTTTTCAGTTTACCTCTGAAAACCTGCTTTCTCCATGCACTTTGGACCAGAGAGGGGTCCAAAGGGGTATTCATTCTCTTTTGACCAACATATTGGGTTCTCCTCCTGCAGATACTCCCAGGAAGGAAAAGAGGCATGCAGCACTTGCAAGTTATCATTGTACAAACACAGGAGGTTCCTCACTGAAGAACCGTATAAAGGAAACTGTCACGGAGCCAAAATATTCTCTTGTGACAGCCGAGCTTCTTGCAACTTCCCTAATAAGGCCGTGACTTTATAGAGCATGTCTTTTCAAAGCCTCATTGATTTTCATCGTCTCATGAAGAAGCACATTGTTTATGCGTTTGGATGTGCTGATATAAAAACAGGATGAGATGGGCATAACTCAGCGGTTTCAAAGCCTGGTTTGCAGAAAGAATGAACCAAACAATCACAGGAGGTTTCCAGACAAAAACAGCATCCCTTTGGCCACCAGCTTGGAATCATCCCCTTTTGTGAGCTCAAACTAGCAGGTGTGAAGATGCTAACGTGGATAGCCAGCATCTCCCAATGCACTGGGGACAGATTTCAAGGGACTTCTGACAGTAGTCCACTGTCCCATATTTCAGAGTCTTCTGCATCACATGAAGGGTTCGTATTCAAAATATAGTCCTCTATTTTTCAAATTCTGGTTTTCTCATCTTCAGAGGAAAATAAATAAATAAATGAATAAGCAAAGAAATTTGATCAACTTTGCTGTATTTACATAATATTTTAAAACCACTTTTCTCCTGAAGCCAATTCAACAGTTTCAGTTTGGCAAAATAACCTCATGGTTCAGTTCTGCTACTTACAGCACTGTGAAATCAGAAGTTTTTTGGATGAGGCCACAAACTTCTGAAAACAAGTCCTTAAAAAACACGCTACACAAAAACTTGCAGATCTCAGCCATTTTAGTCATCCTATCCTTGCAATTATAGAGTGTCTGCTGCTATAATTATCACGTGGCAAATAATATAATCACAGAACTTCAATCCATATCGACAGAAAAGAAAAAAGAATAAGAGGGTGAGTAGAGCTTGTGTACATTGAAAGCACAAATTGTTTAGGTGATGGATATTCAGAAAGTTCATGCCACAGCACCACAAAGGCACAAAGGATTGAAAAACCCAAAGGTGCAAGCCACCTCTGCCACACCTGACAGTGGTACCTAAATGCTAAGCAAATCAAACTTGCTTGTATCTGATTTTAAGCAATGCTAGCAGGATACACGACTTCTAGCCCGTGTGCAAGGCAACGCAACTGAATGATGGTGAAGTCACTCACAAGAAACGTGGTGGGTAAGTCCTTCCAGAGCCAAGGGCAGCTAACCCAGCATCGTGCCTGTTTAGCCATAACTAGTAAACTGTCCTGTAGGGTTTAGAAAACTCTAGAATGTAAATCTGAATTAACATTCCCGAATGAATCAAACTACATCAGATCTCCGCAGATGCACTCATTATTAATTAAATCAACCCTATTTCATACTTAGTATAATTCACTTTGATGTGAATTAAGCTTAATGAAATTAAGGTCACTTAAACATTGAATCGGAGAATATACACAATGCTTTAATTTAGTTTACCTAATTTCCTCTACATTCCCATTTTAGGTTTGGATTAGTTTTCCTTCGTGTCCTCCTGAAAACAGTTTTGGAATATGAAGAGACAACTGAGAATAGCAGAGATGCTAGGAAACATCCCACAGAATCAAAGCGCAGCGAACTGGTGAACGCAGTCCCCCAGAAAGGAGCACTTGAGGTTACACATCCAGATGAGGATACACTGCAAGGATTACTGCATGCTCACTCTCCACTGTGGCTTTCCTGTCTTCCCATCTTTCCTAACATTCATCTGGAGTCCAGAGGCTGCAATGAGCCAGACCTTGCAAGTCCCCACCTCTGGATCCTCCACAATTTGCAACAGCTGAACAGCTGTTAACAAGGCCACTCACAATGCCTGTCCTGAAGGAATCTGAGGCAATCCTCAAGGAAGCTGCGACATTGGATATGCTTGTTTTTTGAACAGCAGGTCACTAAAACATTTAAAGTGCTCCCCACTTTAGACATAGCAGTCACAAAAGTTGCTTTTAATTTAAAGCAATGATAAAAGCCAACTTCTTTGGGCAGTTATGTGTAAGTCACTTGTCATATCTATTCATAATAGTAAGATCTTATTCTTCCAACACTTACAAGGACAACCCTGAGTCTCCTAACAAACTTCATGTTCCTGTGACGTGACTCTGTTTTTCACCATGAAAGTGATTTTCCTGCACACACAGCTGTGTACACAAATGCACTCTGTCATATCTAGGGCACAAGCAATCTAACATTTTCTGCGATGCAGGTACCATCTGTGAAGCTGAACTGCAGCTTGGAACTATCATATTGACACATGCGTTGGGGAAATCAGAGACGGAAACTGATATTAGATTAAAAACCTACTGAATTCGGATGGAAGACCACAGCAGTGGTGACAGCTGAATGCACGACGCAGGAACGGCACTCACCTGCACACCTCCCAGCAGGCCTGAGACATGCCCTTGTGTGCATTCGTTGCTCTTCCATACCTTTTTTCCATCTTCCCCAGCGTGCTGCCTGGCTCAGTCTCTTCTTTGCTATTTCTGCAACACTCTCATATTGAATGCCATGAAATTTTAAAATAGTGTGCTGGCTCAGGGTTTTTGAGATTGCAGAGGGCTGCAGTCACGCAGTTCTGGCACTATTTTTGCTTAGCAACTCAGGACAGAAGGGACACCAGGCCCTTGGGCAACATCCTGGGAACCACAAAGCAAGGAGCACTCCCTGGGGCCAACACAGGGACCCCTCACTACACACAAAGATACTTCTCAGTTACCCTAATTGCAGGCTGCCCCACTGAAGCAGTTCTGCCCATCTTTGCATTCACTCCTCACCTCCATTTATCCTCTTGAGCCCCCAGAAGAGAAGCAGCAGCCTCACCATAGTGTCCCACCAGCCCCAGTCCTCACAAGGACTTAGACTGAGCAGGAATAGGGTAGCACTGGACTTCCTTCCTATAGCCAAAGAATTACTCCTGCTGAGCTCTGCTCCCAGCTGAAGCAGCCAGCCCTCACAGCTCCAGCAGGCCCCAGCTCCGTCAATACTGCACACATACTTAAATTTATTACGGTCAGTGGTCTTATCACCGTGGTCATTAGGTTCACAGACATCAAGGATGCTGCTGCCAGTAATAATGTCAAGAATGCATGCAAGCCCTTTGCCAAGGAGCAGAGTCATGCTGTTGCAGCAGGCTGCAGAGTGGGAGGTGGGAAGGCAGCTAGCACCCCCACTCAAGATCCTATTCTTTCACCGTAGCCACTCTGCATAGAAAGTATCCATCCCAACACCAGGTTGCTGGTGGAGGCACAAGACTGTGTCACAAGTCACGGATCTCATCAGTAGCAGCTGACAAAGCAGTACTGCAGTGAACTCCTCTAATGGGAAACATGGGGCGTGCTGGAGCCAAACGGAAGGACATAACTCTGAGTTCCATTTATTCAGATTGTCCTTAACACCAGGCAAGCCAAACAGCCAACAGGGAGAGTGAAAAGGCATTTTATTAGGCATGCAGGTAAAATAAATATGTAAGGCCATGCTCTCTCTCTTTCATTAACCTAATTAGTCAAATAAATTAATTGCCTGAGAATAGCAAGGATGCTTTATTGGGATGACTCAAAACCATAACTTCTTAATGTAACAGCTGTGGGATCTAAAATTGACTAAGATTTACCTAGACAATGTATTTAGTTATTTAATAGAAAGATTAGCATGTAAATGTATTGCAGCACTCAACACTAATTCATGATAAAGCTGGAATATTAAAGCTACCTCATTACGTCAACACGCTAGCCCAGTACTTCTCCGACTTTAAGTCATGAATCCTTTTCAAAAAGGAATTCACAGATTATCTCAAATCCCAGAACTGTTTGGCAGGTGGGAACAAGAGTAACAGACAAACCAGAGTAGGTTAGTAAAACAATGGTTTTGCTATCAAAAACATTTTAACCGGTAATGACAACAGTAAAGAGCTAATGGGCTGAGACCCATATATATGTATATATATACATATTTTCATGCAACTAGTACATGTGTATTTGATTTTAGCTTCCTTGTTTCCAATTTTAAAGACTTTTGAAGGAATTTTTTGAATTCTTTTGATGTTCTTTGGACCACAAACCGCAAGTTGAGTAACACCGGTCTGCTCAGTGCTGAAGTCATACTGCCGCTCATCCAGCAGGACATGTAGCACACTTACTTCCAGCTACAGCTTTTTCTCTTGTATTTACTTATTCAAGCTAACCTTTTGTCATGAGCACTCAACAGCCTCAGCAGTCACTGCTGCACATGGAGGAGCTCATGCAAACGTATACACATGCAGAATCCCTGTAGCAACATTCTGATCTGTGCACGGCTAAGGAAGAAAAGGATAAAGCATGCAATTAAACGGATTACAGTGACCATGGGCCTACTTCCAGCTAATACCATTTCAGTGTATTTTCTAGATCCCCTCGTTACTGAGGGAGTGGCTTAGTAAGGAGGGATAAAGCACGGAAGCACAGGGAGGAAGCAGTGCTCACTGACTAAGCAGCAGCAGCGAATGATGGGAAAAGGGAATAAAAAGGAGAAAGGAACAGACAGCAATATGGAGAGCACGAGGAAGCTTGCTGTAATGCTTAGTGATTAATATAAATATACTCTTTGTCCTCAGAAATGCTTCCTGAACAGAAGTCTCCATTCTAGCAAACCAAGATCTTCAACAGGACCAAGTTTAGGCATATTCTTAAATCCTGCCCTAAAAGGAGACCTAGCTAGTTAGCTTCCTCAGCTCCCCCTCAGGTAAGTACTGTCCTTCCTCAGCAGGTAAAGAAACAAAGCGCAAAGGTTAAGAGAATCAGTAGCCACATATCAGACAGGGAAGCACAGTCCATCTACATCACAGGGCTCACCACAGCCAGGCCCCAGGCCTGGGCCTGGCCCAAATCACCTGCACGGCCAGGCCCAAACGGCCACATCCTCATGCTGCAGCACCTATGGCATCCTACAGCACCCTGAAATCGCAGCATGACATTAAGCTGAGCTGCACTACACAGCTTTTTTAAGTAAATCACAGCAAAACATCCTTCTCAGCAACTCTTAGAGCCAAAGAGAGAACACTGAGATCCCAAGTTGCAGGAATGACACCTACTGCCTGAGAAATGAATTGCTCACCTAAAAGGTGACATCCTGGCCATCAGCATGGGTAACTGAGGAATAAAACCCTCCTCTGTGAACTCAGGTGGAGAATATTTTGTCTAAACTGGAAGCATAGTTGGTCATTAGAAAGTGTTCCTTCATGTTCCCAGCTGGCTTTAGGGTTTGTAACAGAAGCACTGCAGAGACCCGGTAGAAGGGTTAGTGAAACAGCAAGACTATTGCCTTAGTGAAAGCCTACAAGAACTTCTGGTGATGCCTTGGCTTCCCATCTTATATACACTCTGTGTGTATGGAAGATGTGAGCTATCCTTCTGTCTTTGCATGCAAGATCTTTAAGGTTAGGTTCACCCTACAGAATCTTTTGAGATGACTTGAGATGACTTGAGGGTGACTTGGAGCAGCTGGGAGTGACAGAAACCAGAGCACAAACAACAACAAAAAATGCATGACTTAACTGAACTTGAAGCAAACACCAGCTACTGAAGCATACTTTGGGAAGGCAAATCAGAGCTTTCTAGTCCCCACACATCTCTCACTCAGTGACTGTGAAATACCCCACAAAATGTAATGCTTTATCCATTGTGATCATAGCATCATTAAGGTTGGAAAAGACCTCTGAGATCACCTAGTCCAATCATACTCCTACCACCAATATTACCCACTAAACCATGACCTTAACATCTACCCTCTTCTTGAATACCTCCAGGGGTGGTGACACAACCACCTCCTTGGGCAGCCTGTACTCACTACCACTTTTCTGAGAAGAAATTTTCCCTAATATCCAGCCTGAACCTTCCCTGGTACAATTTAAGGCTATTACCTCTCATCCTATCGCTGTTACCTAGGAGCAGGGGCTGACCTCCACCACACTACAACTTCCTTTCAGACATTTGTAGAGAATGATAGGGTATCCCCTGAGCCTCCTCCAGACTGAACAATCTCAGCTCCCTCAGCCACTCTTAAGACATGTGCTCCAAACATGATGCTGCAGAATGGCATTTTTGTCAATCAGAAATATGAAGGAGGTTTCCAGTCTCCAATTTTTGGTAAGGAATTTGCCCATTCTGTTTTCTCAAACTAAAAAAGTAAAAAGCATAGACATTCTTTAAGCTTTATATCTCTGAATTCAAGAATCATCTTGGAAAGACTGTCAGTGCCATTCCTCGTGTTTGCCACAATGCCAAAACACAAAGTCTCATGGGAAGAAAAGCTCTATGCTGGTAAATATTCCAGAAATGAAAGAGGGGAGAAAAAAAAATCTGCTTTCAATTTCACACGGTCACAGCCCAGTCTGAGCCACACTTTGAACATCACTGAGAGATGTGCAAGCATACCCATGGGCACGGAGCTGTTACTGGGAGAACTGCCAGTAACTTTGGTGTGCAGGATGAACCACCAGGTTACATCACTTCCTATGGCTGGAAACATCTCCCAGGCACCAGACAGCACACCCACAAAGCCAGGAGCAAGGTGGATCAGCCCACACAGGGCCATGAGCTGCTGTGCTTCCCTGTGGACCCCTCACAGCCACACCACCCCAGCCATGTCTCTCAGTCACTTCTCCTCATTAGAACGTATTAGATCAAAAAGCAGATGAGATGGAAGTCTCGGGGAGGTGGCTGCACATGAAAATTACTTGAGGGAGAAGGATGGGAGAGAGGAACGGGGGCATGGCTATTTCCCCTGGTGCTCTCAGGGCTGAGTAAAAGGGCAAGTGGGAAAGATGGATGTTCTGAAATGACCATGAAGAGAGCAAAACACACATCCCAAAACTCTACACCCCCTGTAGGAACAACAGCAGCATGCATTGGCTGTCCTCTGCAATGAAGGACAATGCCAGAACTTGACCTTAGACTATTTTTTCTTAATGTAAATAGAAAGCAGATTAGATAACCCTAAGATTCACATGCAGATTCCGCAAAGAAAAATATCTACACTGAACTTCTCAGCTACAGAAAATCCATAGCTCATTTAATTTCCTTTATTTTAGTTCTGTAATTATTAGGACTGAACATTAGTCAGGATTCATTTCACTCTGGCAGCAGCTTTATCTTTGCTAAAGAGATTTGATATTACTCATCTCACACAGTGCCCGGCATTGAGAGAAACTATGATGGATAGCAAGAAAAAAAAGGAAAGAAAACACAAAACTGCTAACCTGCATGATTAGAGTGCTTTTTAAAAAAAAAGATTTTGATAATTTCTTATAAATATAAAATAATAATAACAATACTTACAAAGATAGAAGTACCACACTGTCAGAAGCAAGCAGCTAGCTAAGTACAAAGAAGGAATATGCAGACACCTTTAATCACAACACAGTTCTAACAGAGCTGTTCTGCATTAGGGTGTCTGCTACTTAACAGAGTCTGAGTGATCCAGAAAAGCACAGAAGTGAAACAGTGCATAAAGCTCCAGCACTGAGCTGAACAGACACGCACACCCTTGCTTGGAGAATTGCATTCAGCCTTGACTTCCCTATGACAGGACTAAAGATTTCTGAAAACAGGGAATGAATGGGCTTGCTCCCCACCAAAGCCACCTCCCCCCTCCCCAAGATATGAGCAGAGCCAGAGAAGCAGCTTTCCAGCAGGAGTTCACTGTATGCGCTTGGGATTTTGCTGACATGATGACAGCGAGCCCGGGAGTTATCTCATGCAGCAATTTTGGTAGAGCTGCACAGCACAGATGTGGCTTGGAGGGCCACCAAGCTCCTGTAAGAGACAACACACAGAGCCACGCAGAGGGCAGGAGCCAGAAAACAGCCAGATTGTTTCCAGAGTTCCTGAGCAGGACAGAAGGAAACAAAAATTAGCTAAGTCAGAAACCGCTCCAGCTCGGAAATCAATTAACAAGTGTCAGGGTCAAAGGACACTTTATGAACCACTTGAGTTCATTATCCACCTCAGGGGATGCTACAACTTGCCTACAGGGACAGTTCTCTGGGCCAACGAGGTCAGTAACCTCAATTCTGCAACATTATAAACAGAAACAACATGTCCTCTCTCATTTGTTACAGAGGCAAACAGAAGGAAATGGTAAAAAAAGGAAAAGAAATGTTGGAAAATAAGGCTGCATACATACAGCCCCAGTTAGCCTCCAAGCAAACAAAAAGCTCTATCCAAACTCTGAAGTTACCAACTCTTCAGTGAACAGGAAATGTGGAAGAAAGCAAAATGCTCTCCTCCTTCGCATTTATTGCACCAAAAACTTTGCTTCTTTATGTCCAAAACAAGAGGTGTAACAAGAACGACACATATATGGATCCTGTTACTAAAACAAGTTTATGGCATGAATGTAGGACCGTAGCACGTACAGCCAACCAAGGCACACCCTCATCACAGCAAAGAGAGAGACAGGGAGGAGTTTTCAGCTATAGTTATATTTAGAGACATCTTCTAATATGAGCTGATTCTGTGACTTGGAAGAATAAATGAATATCAGTTATTGACTCAATATTTACTGTGTTACAGCAGTATTTTCACACACCTGTACTTGAGCATTTTCCACCCAGAAGTCCTAAACCATATCTGAGATAGAACTGCTATTACACTCTGTTCTCCTACTAAGGCCGGTGGCACATCTCCTATATACATATTTATATCTTTGAAATGATGACCTAAACAAATCATCAAAATATAAATGGAAATTTATACTTTAAAATGGCAAGCATCCCACGAGTGCAATTGTGCAAAGGACAGCACTGTACTCTATTCACTACAAAATGCAACATAAATAAAGCACACACGGCTAGGCAAATGCTTTAAGAAGGTTTTAAATGATTGTGCAGCCTGCCAGGGGCTTTTGGATTAATGTAGCCTGGTCCAGCCTGAGGAGCACCCCAAGCATCCCAGCTGCGGTGCAGGCAGGCCGCTTTTCCTCCTCACAACTCACACCTCCTCCGATGGAGAGCACTGCAGTCCTCCAACACAAACTCTGTATTCATAAAATCATGAAGGTTGGAGGTGACCACTAAGATCAAGTCCAGCTGTCTGCCCATCCCCACCACGCCCACCAACCACGGCCCTCAGTGCCACATCCACCCTTCTCTTGAACACCTCCAGGGCCGGTGCTCTTCTCAGAGAGCAGCCCTGCCCAAGGCTGCTGAGCAAGAGGGAGGTGGCAGGGGACAACTTCAGTGCCATCACTGCACTTGGTGACCCATCGCTTTGGAGGTCCCTGAGCAGCATCGCCAGCAGCACAGGTGAAGGCACACCTTTGCATGGGATCAGCAGGCTCCAGGACACTGCTTGCATCACAGTTCAGGCTCACGTGCTTCTTGGTCCCCCCCCCTCCCCTCCCGGAGCAGGATTTCAAACGAGTGAAAGAAACTAAGCCAAACAAATCAGTGCATGCACCTGGCGACAGCATTAGGAGTAAACGGAGCCCTAAAGGCAGGCAAAGGCTGTCAGCATTCAATGCACCTCCAGGAGCAAAGCAAACCTTGCAATTCAGGGACCGTGCACCGCAGCAGAGCAGCTGTTACGGCCATTTCTAAGGTTTTTCCAAAGCAAACCAGGTCTGTAAAGATAATAACTAAGCGGAAAGAATCACCGGGGTCAGGAGCTGCATCGGGGCCGGGTCTGTGCGAGATGCCGACAGCACACCCAGCTCCGCGGTTACCCAGCTCAGAGATGGGCTGGGGAGAGCGGGCACCGAAACAAACGGCTCTTCCACCCACAGGCACTTCTCCAGCTGGAAGAAATCGGCGGATCGCCGCTTTTCGGAGACACAATGGACAAGCCGACCTCGGGAACGGGAACTACGGCTCGCCGCCGACTTAAGCCGTCCCCAGCTCCCCGCTCCCGATCCCCGAGGACTCCGTTCCAGCGGCCGTGGCCCCGGCGGAGACCCTTTGTACCCGCACAGACGGATTGAGGCGGCGGCCGACAAACGTGCCAAAAAAAAAAAAAAAAAAAAAAGCCACCGGCCGCTGCCCATCCGGCGAAGGACCGGAGCGGGAAGCGCAGCACCGCACCCTCCGCCTCCATCCCCGTCCCCGCCGCGCTCACCTCATCTTCCCGGCGGCGGCTCCGGGGCCCGGGGGCGGCGCGGAGCGGGGACTCCTCCGGGCGCCGCCCCACTCGCAGCGCCGGACCCCGCGGCGCTACCCGGGCAGCGCGGAGCCGGGCAGCCCCTCCGCCGGCCCGGCCATGTTGCCGGCTCCCGCCCGGCTGAGCTGCGTGTGAGAGAGCGCGTGTGGGCAGGACAAAGCCGCCGCCGCCTCCCGCCCCGCTCCCACGCGCGGCGGCCCCTCCCCGCGCAGCCTCCGCCGGCGGTCGGGCTCCGCGGGTGGGTGCCCGGAGCTGCTGCGTGGGGGGATCTATGGGATCTAAAGGTGATGTTGGGAGCGGTACGCTCTGGGTGTCGTGGAATCGTGGAGTCGCGTCGTGGTTTTGGGTTGAGGTTGGAAGGGTGCTCTAGGATCATCTCGTCCAACCGTCGGCGCGTCATCACCGTTTCCACGAGGACCTGGCAAAATGCTGCGGCTGTTTCTTGTGTTTTTCGTACGCGGGTCCCCGTGACATCACTGTTACTTCGAGAGAGAGAGAGTAGAGGCTCTTCAAAGGGAAATAAATACGCTGGTGGTGTTTCCCACACTTCTCTCCCACAGAATCATAGAATATCCCAAGTTGGAAGGGATGTTTAAGGGCTGCCAAGTCCAACTCCCAGTTCAGTGCCACCCCATTTGGACGTATAACAAATCCAACAACCGTGTAATCGTGGATAATCCCACAGCAAGCACCGGGGCTCCAAGTGGGTATCACAAATAATACAGTCATAGAAAGGCTTGTCTTGGAAGGGACTTAAAAGGACCAACCCCTGCTGTGGGCTGGCTGCCCCTCCACCAGCTCAGGCTGCCCAAGGTCCCACCCAACCTGGCCTTGGGCACCTCCAGGAATGGGACACCCACACCTCTATGGGCAGCAGTGCCAGAGCCTCACGGCCCTCTGAGTGAAGAATTTCTTCCTAACATCTAACCTAAATCTCCCCTCCTTTAGTGTCAGGAACAGAAACAATTTCTGCCCTGCAGCGTGCCCATGTCCCAGGCTGAGCAGGGTTTGGGAACAAAGCAGGGGCAATGCGATAAGCTCATTCTTAATACAGATACTTGATATTTTTGTTTCTGTGAAAAAAATACATATTCAGCCCAGTATTTTTATCGTGATAGCAGCCTATGCCGCTAGAATAAGTACCACAAAAATCATGCCCGTAGACTTGATGCCTTGGGAACCTATTTGATCACTGGCTTGTCAAGCCCTGATGCAGCTGCAGGACCAAATGAAAATACACTACAGCGACAACAACAACAGATGAGCAGCAGAAACCACGGTACTAATAATGCCTGTGCCTTTTATTCATGGGCTTGCTTGTTCCTTGGTAGCTAATGCGTATCTAATAACTGCTATTTCCAATGGCCGTTAAGATGTTGAAGAACTAATTAGGGACAGAGTTACTGCATGGCCAGGGAGGAACCACCTTCTGTGCCTGATTAGCACGGAGCTCAGCTCGTGCCCCCCCATCCCACACTGCATCTGTGCACCTCTTCCCAAGTCATCCAGCAAATGACATGAGCTCATGGGCTCCTCTAAAAGCAGAGCTCCCCCGATTTCTAAGGAGCCTCATTTGTTTGAAGCCAAGGCTAGCAGTCATTTCTTACAGGCAATTACCCTACATTTCCAAACACACAATATACTTGGCTCGCAAGACTTCAAAACTGTGTCAGACCACAGATCTTGATCTGCAATTTGTGCTGAATGACATTGGCTTGTAGAGACTTGTCTGTATGATTTGTGATGGGGCTGCTGAAGGTTGCAAGCTTACGCAAAACTACTGAGCAAAAATAAAACCTATTGTCTTCCTGCTATCATCTTCCTAATCCTTCAGATGTGGGCACTGACCAGCTCGTGCGACATACGGGGGACAGCAGAAGGCAAGGAGGATGCTTGTTAGAGTAGAAAGTCTCACGGTAGATGTGCTAGAATTTACATCGAGATTGAAGAGTGGATTTGGATGTGAGCACATTCATAGTCTGTTGTGTTTTTTTCTGTTCCCCCCTGTGATTTCCTTAAACCAGGTTTGTGACAGTCGTTAAGCACGTGGCCCAGCACTGCCGTGCCTGACCCTGCTGCCAGCAGCCACCCGTGCGTGGGCACACCTCTGAGAGCTTGTGCAACATCTGCTCCTGCAAAGGGGTGGGAGCCCGAATTGCCCAAGGCACGGTGTGAGAACTGCTGCAGGAATGCAGAGTATGTGGGGCTGCTGATCCTTCGTATCAGCCATTTTAGTTATTCTCCTATTAGGAAACGAGAGAAAAGCAGAGCAAATGTACTGTTCCACGCACCAATCTTGCCATCCACTAATGGCACAGAACCAGAAGAGCAGAGCTAGGAACCTGGCGCTTTGGCACCAGCACGCCTGGGCTGGTGGTTGTCCTGCCCACTGGTTCTCTCTGTTGTCTGAGGAAACAATTTCAGTTCTGCTGGAACAGACCTTATGCTATATTGCCATCACAAACCCACATCTTCAAAGAGATTTCAGTCTGTTCCTCTCCATGAGAACGCACATCACCTCAGCCTAGAATCTTGATCAGCCCCTCTGCCCTGGGGTGACACCCAGACCCATTAAGGCCTACCAGCCTCCTGGTGGCCTCGCTGCCTTTCCTGCTCCCCCTGATTGCAAACTCTCTTTCAGGGCCGCAGAAACCCTCTGATCCCTCAGGATCTGCCAGCTCCTGGCCTCATCCCAATGGATCTGTCCCCAGCAGACCAGGGCCTGCTGTGTGTCACCTGGGGAGGAGGAGGCTGTCCCTAAGAACCGCAGTGCCCAGGGCACAGACCTCAGCACGTATCTGCCCAGCAGCAGCTCAAGGCCGCGGAGCTGCTGTCCTGCAGCCGGAGCCTGCTGGTGACTCTTCTCCCACTGAGTTTATCCAGCTCAGAGCTCTCTCTCCAAAGCCTCAGGCTTTTCTGCAGGCTTCTGCACAGAAATACCGAGCTCTTTTCAGAGAAAACAAGTTTCCACATCAGCTCTTTTTCTTTTTTTTTTTTTATGTGCTTTTTGGGGAAGGACTTTTCAGAGCATGGAGGATTTACCCTTATGCGGTTCAGAGGAATTCGTTAGGCCAACTGAAACCTTAGGCACCCACTGCCTCTATAAGCAACTGCGCTAGTGCTTCTTCACCCTTATTGTAAAAATACATGTATATCCAGTCTAAATCTCCCTTCTTTGAATCTGAACAAAGGATGCAGAAGGACTGGAACAATGAGACAGAATGGCAGAAGAGTCTAGCAGGAGCCAAAGGGAACAGGACCCTAAAGAAAAATGAGAGAAATTCAAAAGTTAAGGATTTTTTTCTGGAGGAGAAAGGAGAGGGAATAAAACAAAAGAAAAGAAAACAAAAAAGGTGAAAAAAGCAGAATGAGGAAAGAAGAAAAGGAGAGTAGTAAAAGAAAAGGCGGCGTCGGCAAGAATAAATACTTCAATTTTATGTTTTAGTTACGCTTCCTCAGAAGGTGGGAGATAAGGATTGGATGGGGCCAAATGCACTCTCAGAGCCATTGTGAGAGACAGTCCCATGGCCCATAGATCTCTTGTAAAGGGGGGAGAGCTTACCAGCACTTTTATTTTTCCAGTTGAGCCTCATAAGAATGTGGTTTACAATTGCTAAAAGGGCTCGAGAAGAAAGCTTTAGCCTTCCAGGAAGCTGGTAGGAGCTCAGCTATGCATGACCCCTGGGGCTCTGCTCTGGTATTATCTATCTGCTCGAGGCCATCATCTTTCTGTGGGGCTTTTCCACAGAGCTTAAAGCAAAGGCCCCAGTGACCCACCTGCATGCGGGTGCCCAGGGTGAAAAGCCAAACCATGACCATCGTTTCCAAAGACCACATGTGGTGCTCTAAGAAAACAGCATCCAGCCACCCCAGCAGCATTTCCAGAGATGTGCTTTCATACCATTGTGGGCAGAACAGCAGGAGTGGAACATAGAAACAACCCCAATGCCTCCAGCTTTCCTTTTAACAAAATCACTTCAGTTATCGTGAAGAAATAAGACCTCAGCTCACAGTTTAGCCCCACTGGGGCATTTTCAAAGCCTGGGTTTTGATAAGACTTCTTCTGTGTTAGGGGACCATACTGTCTGCACACACGATGATCCTAGCAAGCAGCAGAATCATTTGGTTAGTTTCACTGCCATTATTAAAACCCTGTTGGCCCCACTCTTGGAAGGTCAAGATTGTTCGGGCCTGAGCTTTTAAGGCAGAGGCAGCGGTGTCCTCACCCCAAAGCAAGATCTCAGCTGCACTCACCAAGTTAGTAGTGATCAGGGTTGTGGGCTGCCTGCGTGTGGCCACATCTCTGCTGAATGGGAGCCGTGCACATGGGAAGTGCTGGAGGCCTTCTCACTTACAGCAACCTGCTGTCGGCTTCTGTTCTCTTCAGGTGCTGTCACGCAGCCAAAGCACTTTGAATCTCTGGCATAACCACCTCCCCCGTGCTTACGCACTGATGTCATCAATTCAGAATTATGATGTCAATGGAAGCTGCTGAAAAGGAGAAACTGGGCAGGAAGGAAGGAGCCCTGCAATGCTTTCGTATCGAGAAACTGAATCCAGGGTGAACAGCCAACAGCCAAAGCAGTTGATTTTGCAGAGAAAAGTGTCCTCCTCAGGCTGCTTCCAGCAAGCACTTCCTTCAACATGTCTCAGAAGCACAAGGGCAATGACGAAACCACCTAACATGGCTGCAAAACTGATCCAGCCTGTTAATTTTTGCTTCCTATCACCGATGACAGCACAGCCTGAAGGAGATTTCTCTAGTCTGCAGTCTGGAATCTAGAGCAAACTTAGCACATGCAGTGCTGACAACCAGACTCCACAGAACAGCTGAACTTCCTTCCCTCCAGCTACACGTTCACTGCAGGTAATCCCACAGGTCAGATTTCACAAATGTTCATCTCTTAGAGGCTACTGCCAAAAACTCATTCACTTGCGCGGGCACCCAGAGAGCAGAGACCCACCCCCATGGCCATACCCTCAGCACCTTCAGCCAGGGCCTTGAGGTGCAGATGTGTCCACAGTGAATGAATGGAAGTGTCTAAGTAGTTTGTAGAGAGCCAAAATGTGGTCAAAACAAACCTGCTAATCTATGTAGGACAGTGGAACTGGTGGGGAAGAACCTATTTTTTGTATGACATGTACGTATGACATGGAACTTTCATCAACAGACAAAGTATGAGGTCCAAAGGAAGCACCTGTGGCCTCCAGTGCCATCGGAAGTGTCGCAGTGCTCTGCCAAAAGGAGACAGTACCTGCTTGTGCTTCCACACCTGGTGGGAGGCCATGGAGAACCCACAGTGCTGTGAAACATCCTGGCTGATGTAGGTCCCCCATGTGGCTTCTAGAAGTGAGCCATGGCTGGCACAGATGAGAACAGGTCTACCACATTTAGTAATGAGAGTCTTCTCCAAGCTGCCCTCAATACCTCAGAAATTGCCACAATCTGTATTTATTTAAAGGGAATTATTCTCTTAGGAAAAAATGAAACTGCAGCAAAACTGCATGACTAAGGAGAAACACAAATCCCTCTCAACAAGAACGTGAACCACGAACGTTCTCACGCATCCAGCTGTCAACTACGTTCATCCAGAAGCAGAGAGACACTGTTTCAGTTTTCCTCACTCTCAGGACCTGCTTCCTTACCTGCCACCTTTGGGGCTACGCAGGGATCTATCTTGGGGCACCTCTTCCTCAGGGCAGCCCACGGCAAGGTGAGCAGTGTGCAAAGGATGAGGCTGCTCCAGCATGGTAAGGAATCCAGGCCAGTAATGGGAGGAAAAGACTGCCATTCAGGCTTCTCACAAGTCTGTTCTTCTCACTAGTAATTGAAGTGACATTTTCCACGCCATCTGTAAAAATTTGGAGGATGCAGTCGAGTGATCTGTCAACAGCGCTGGTTCCAGGGATGTAGGAGAAAACACAGGAGCTCCTGCTTCTCTAAGCACAGTCTGAAGAAATAGGAGGTGCCAGGCTCTGCAGGAAAGGGTCTCTAGTCTCCCTTATGAATTCTTGTCACATTAATAGTTTTGAAGGGAAAAAGCATATTTCTAAATTTAATTCTTTTGAAGAACGAATTTAAGCTTTTCTTATAGGAAACATAACCTTGTATTAGAGAATCACAGAATTGTAGGGGTTGGAAAGGACCTCTAGAGATCATGGAGTCCAACCCCCTCCCAAAGCAGCTCCCTAGCCCAGGTTGCACAGGTAGGTGTCCTGGCAGATCTTGAATGTCTCCAGAGAAGGAGACTCCACCACCTCTCTGTGCAGCCTGTGCCAGTGCTCCATCGCCCTTACTATGAAGAACGTCCCATATGCTTTTGTGCAGAACTTCCTATGCTTCAGTTTGTGCCAATTCCCCTCATCCTATCACCACACGCTGCACAGAAGAGTCCAGCCTCATCCCTTTCCCTCTTATACCATACGCTGGACACAGTGCTCCAGGTGAGGCCTCACCAGGGCAGAACAGAGGGGGAGGATCACCTCCCTGGACCTGCTGGCTGTGCTGTTTTTAATGCACCCCAGGATCCCATTGGCCTTCTTGGCCACCAGGGCACACTGCTGGTTCGTGGCCAGCCTGTCATCCACCAGGACACCCAGGTCCCTCTCCTCAGAGCTCCTCTCCAGCAGCTCATACCTCAAACCTATACCTGTGCATGCAGTTACTCCTCCCTAGGTGCCAGACTCTACACTTGCACTTAATAAACCTCATCAGTTGAAGGAGTACAGGTATAAGAGTTCTAATTGCTGCAGAACAATTGAAATAAGTTGAGATATAAACCCTTTCTTTCCCTTCCTATTATTTTAGAGGGAAAAAAAGGACTTTCCTGTGAAAACAAATAAATGCAAGAACCAAAGAACAACAGTAGAACAGGGGAGAGCTGAAGATCATACACAGCAATGGTTAAATTGCATAGAATTTCCTGGATGAAGAAAGGCAAATAACTTTAACAGTCATCAAACGGATATTCGGCTCCAAAAGTCACTCACCGTTTGCCAGCTCTGCTAATATATTTATCTTGTTTTCATAGAGGAACAAAGAGATATTGAACAGTGAAAGTTAGAAACAGAGGAGCAGCAGGAACTCACGAGGGATGGGACCGTTGATGATCCCCTTTGATCAGTAACCCTAGGGATAAACTCAGTTATTTCTTCTAAGGAATAATAGCTTAAAGTGAAGAGGGGGATCCCAAATACAGCCAAACAGGAGCACAGCAGAAGAGAGATGAAAAAAGAACAGCCAACTCAATTGGCAGCTCTTGCTTTTTCTGTTGCAAGTAACAAGACACCTACAATTCTAAAAGTAAAAAAACCCTGAAAGGATCCCATGTGCTAACACAAAGCAATGAATAAGCACGAAGTATGGTGACAATCAACTAGCTATCTAGACAAAACTGGCATTTGAATATTATGGCTTCTTTGGACTGGTTTAACGTTAGGAAGAGCAGAAACATGCCTTAATTTCACACCCGTCAAACAGTGGGAGATGGATGTTGCCATCAAAGGAAGCTGTTCCACTACTACTCTGTCCACATACTTCCTTCTTCACACTGTTGCTTCCTCTGCCACAGTACAAGCATTCATACAGCCACACAGCTAAGCCTGAGGAGACAACTGTGCAAACATTACTCTCCTTAATGTATAGCTCCATTAACTCTTGTTCTGCTGCATGGGGTAGGAATAAGAAGCCAGGAGTGAGACCTCTTCCTTCAGTGAGGGCACTGAATGATGTCAGCCTAAAGCGATTGAAATCATGGCTTCAGTCTTACCTGAGGACACATTCCTAACACAGAGAAGTGTCAGGAGTTCTTGCTGGAAACATCACCCCATGCAGTGGAATGACACTCCTCTGCCAGTCAAGCACTGAGAAATAAATGGTACGTACGAGGCAGGCAGAACCAAGAAAGCCTATAGGTGAAAGCAAGCAGTATGGACTTCTCCCCCTCCGTGGAAGCAGAGCTTCACCATCCACGTGTGGAGTTCCCATTCTCAGAGCCATGGTAATGCATGCAATTATGTATCACAAAATTCACATTTTACTCCCAAATATTTTCAAAAGCTGTGATCTTGAATTCACAAACGCGCATCATTAGGTAAAAGCCTGTCTCTTCTAGCATTTAACGTTAAAGCAAATGTACTGTACTACGCAGTAAGAATGCAGTGACAGTTCATTTTAATACATGTTTATTGGTGTCCTGCACTTTCAGTGTAGGAGGTTGGAGATGTAATAAAAAAAAGTTTCAAAATTTATTGATTCCATTTCATTTAAATCACTCTAAACAACCAGTGCTTTAGAGTTCAGAGCATTAATGCCTACTGTCCATTACAAGCAAAATTTTAATATTTTTTCGAGTCCACTTCAGACTCCTCTCTCTTAAAATTCTTCAGATACATTCCTCAAAGTAAACAATACATTTTGATCTGTGTCACAATCACCATTGGTAAGGCCTTCTTAACCATTTTATACCACCTCCACTATTACTTCATTGCAAAACACAATCTTAGTTCATACTATAAATATCCATCCATGCACAAAACACAGGGGCCAGAAGTTACACATTAATATTTCATGTAGGTTTGAAGACTTCCTTTACCCTATGCAGGTTTATGGTACACTTAAAAAGATATCTTTAGACTTGGTCTACTTGGTCTTAAAATACAAATATACAATATCCATAAGCATAAAAAAGTAAAGCTGGGTTGCCTTACCGTTTGTTATGAACTGCTAAAATCTTATACATGTACAATATAGCATCATGCTGATTAATATACATATTAGTTAAATATATCAACCAATAGTGGGGATGTGGTCAAGCCTTTTGTGTTTTCATTTGCAAAAAGAAATTTGTCATATACAAGTAAAAACATTTTTAATTGGGACTTCTCCGGAATACCTGAACCTCATTGGCCATCTGTAAACCCTGCTGAGATAGTCAGCTCAAACCAGGACGTAATCTGCTGCTTCACTCCTCTGAAAGGGAATATAACTCTTCACAGGTGGGACTCAAAGCGTGCTACTCTCAAGGGAACGTACATTTACCAGCATTCACATTTGCAGATCAAGAACGCTGCTGTTTGCATCTTCTTTATACTTTTTGTATCGATTCATCATCCTCTGGCAGAAGCAATTCAGTACCTTGACGTTGCCAAAGACTCTTCTAAATAAGTAGATATACAGTACAAAGTGTAGATAGTGAAACGAGTAAGCACATATATACAGTTTTTGAAAGGCATTTTTGTGACCATTTTAGCAGTGTTTATAGACAACATTTAAGATAGTCACATTCCGCTGATACCACTGTATTGCAAACTGTCAAGCCACGTTTTCATATTAAACTTGTACTGCTTTGTATATTGTACACAAAAGAAAAAACAATCATTCTTAAGGTGTGACAACAACGAGAAAAAAAAAAAAAAAATCACTAAACCGAGTAAAGTAACCAGCACAGGGCTTAATTTTCCTGAGGTTTGTAAGAATTTTTTCAACAAAAAAATCACAGTGACCAGGCTAAACTGCAAACATACTGTTAAGTTTTAAATATACAGTTTATACATAAGTTCTGTGCATGGTCGACTCAACTGGGTATGCTCACGCTGATGTTTCCTCTATATGACTCGCCACTGCATAATACTTGTATCTTTTCCACCTGTGGAGATGAGATGGGTGTCCTCGCAGAGAAAGTCTACGTTAGTTACATGACTGCTGTGTCCACCGTACACGTGGCTGGGAGCCTAGAAAACACCACAAGTGAGAATGTAAGGTGCCATAAAAACGTGTCAGTCTAATATCCAAGCTCCAACGAAACCAAGGCATACTGGCACTCTTAAAGTACTTGAACATTACATCAAAGTTGAATGTTACTCTCAGGCTTAAGTGAGCTCCTTTGGTATATACGTAACTCTACTTTTTCATTTGTAAATAGGAAAGCAATGCGCTTCATGCATTTCTCCACGTTACAGAAGTGAGTTGTTCTGAAATTCCTTACCCTAAACTGCGAGCATGGATATGAGAAGAGATGCACTTTGCCAAAATCATCCCCTGTTGACAGCAGTTTCCTCCCGTGTGATCGACAAACAGCATTGATATCTGTTCCATCCGAACCTTCAGGCCACACACCTGAAACAAGGAGGGACTGATTAAGTGCTTCTACAACAGAAACAGAATGGACAGCTGAAGTTTTTGTTTCAATATAGATACTTGCTTAAAAAACTAGAAAAGTAACTGCACTTGAGTTAGTATGCATCCTTCAGAAGCAGCAGAAGACCAGGTTCTAATAATAGGAAGTTAAGCACACAACTATTTCAATTTCTCCAATCAAAGTGCTTTTTATTCTACGAGAAAAAAAAAAATAGAATTCTGCTGAATCACAGACACTTCTCAGAGCCTGAAAGAATCTTGGTATGTTTGTATACCCAATGCAAGGACAATCTTTGCATCAAATCTTTAAAGCTCCCAAATGCTTGCCCACTGAAATTGCAATAAAATCCTGTCAGCTATTGAGATTTCAGCTTTATTGTATGCAGTTTTGTGTCTTTTTTTTATTTATTTTTTTGGGTGACGTCCATAATTCGTCGTTGTTCCAACCCTGTTTTGCATAAATGATGCCTGACTTTCAGAGGCCACAGACATAATTAGGTATAATACATGTTCTGTCAATGTGATTTGGTTAAAATAAAAAAAAATAAACCACAAAATTCACTGCAAGGTCCCTGTGACGCCCTACCACCTGAGTGCAAGCTCTTCCTTCACTGTCATTACATTTCAGGATGAGGTACATTTTTCTCCCTCCTGCTTTTGCTACCCCCTTTTTGAAGGACACCCATGGCAGGGCAGGTTCACTGAGCTTCCTTATTGTGGCCATCAAAATGGGAATCTATTCCTACTGTGGAACAGTAGCTTGAATCTGCATGCAGTTCTTCCCAAATATAATCTTTGCATCCCTCCACAGAAGCAAAAAAAAGCACTAAGAGGAAGTGATTTCATCATGACTTTATGTGAGTGATCGTTACGGAGCTGCACATTACTGTAAAGACAATGAAACGGTATTGATTTGTGGATCACCTGCTATCCTGACCTGTGTGGAGCCAGGGAAGAAAAAGAAGAAACGCGCAAATAAGAAACGCAGTGTGATTGCTGCTCGTGAATGCTACATAGAATGTAGAGGCACAGAAAGACTGTTAACTGCCTTGACAGAGAGCAGGCTGAAAAGCAGACAGGAGTTTTCTCAAGACGCTAGTATGATAATCTGAGAACCCCTAAAAGAAATGGTTTGAAGAAAAGGATTGCCATTTCAAAAAAGGGGAAGAATTATATCAGTCCTGTTTGTTTTCCCTTTGAGATTCCATGCTCTCTCAGTGCCATGCTGTTTTTCCTGCTAGTACGTAAGTTCATCACCTTTGCTGAAAAATTGGCCTCATCCTCTGTAGACATGATAAAAGAGAGCACTTCCATTCTCTGGTTTGAAGACTGATGCCACACTCTTTTCTCTTTTCATAAATTCATTCACTACATCTCTTCTCACAGAACAATATATAGACTTGTAATTATTCTTGTTCGTCAGTGCTTCAGCTACATTATCTATTGGTCCAATACACAAAAGCCAGAAGCACTATTCCAGCTGTTACTGAAGCAGATGCAGATAAATGGATGATTATCTCCCATTTTGTGTGGCATCCTTTTTATTACGTATCCCTCTCATTCATCTGCCTTTTTTAATAATAGCATAACAGTGTTGAGTCATGTTCAGTTTGCACGCAAGAGTAATCTGATCTTTCTGTGCAGAACTGCTCTCTTGCCTGTTATTTGTACAACTGGGTTCTGCTGTTCAGGCTTACAACCTTCTTTTGTCCCTAAAGAATTGCCTTATTTTTTCATACCATTCCTCTGTTTGGCAATTTGCTAATCCTACAGCTTCACTTCATGCTATCTACAAATTATACACACTTATCATCCATGCCATTCATAAAAACATTCTAAAATAAAATCCACTGCACAGCCTTATAGACACTGTTGATCCCAACCAGTTGCATCTCTGCTTTGCTTGCAGGGTTATGGATTTTTTCACAGCACCTAACATTTCTTCTTCCCCAGTCCTTCACCCTCAAAAATGAATTTTTCTAAAACTGAGCCAAAAGAAACATGCAATATGACCTGAAGTCTTGGGTTGTGCATCCAGCAGCCCAAGCTGCTCTTTGCAAGAGCATGCAGATCAGGAAGCCTTTATGCTCTTTTGTCCTTTACACGTGTTTGTATCACTAAGATATCCCACACTGAACACATTTCCTTACATGGTGCTGATTTTCAGTTGAATCACCTCTAAACACTTCCAGGCTGACTGACCAGTTTCTACACTTGAAGACAGGTGTTCAACAGATCAACGTTCATTTTCCATCTTGCCTTGATTATGATGAACTGTGAATGCTATGCATGCTTATCTGTGATTGTAACGTGGTTCTATTTGAGTGAGAAAATAGCCCTACTTTCTGTCAGCCAGCAGTTAGTGTACAACGACATCCTAAATACCTCCTTCCAAGATGACACGGCTGCTTCTTCAACGGCCAGTGGGGAAATTGTGGCAAAAACTTAAAAACTTCATACTGTCTGCTCAGAGGGCACAATGTACTGAAGGACAGAGGGACTTCCAACATTACTAGACTTGCTCACAATTTATAATTTGTAAGATTCTTCAGTTTATTTTTCAAGCCACTAACTTTGCATTTTATCCTCCCCACTCAGGCTCTGAAGTATATGAATCAACAGATATGTCCACTCTATTCCATGTTTCCAGTACTTTACCCCTTCTCAGTGAGGTCATGAAAATACTGATGGTCTCAAGATTATGCTTATCAGATGTTTCCAGAGATACATCAAAGTATTTCGCAGGTTGATATTTTGAAAAATACCTAATTTTGAAACTTATTCTTCCCTACCCAAAGCAAAGGTCTGACTGATACTAACTGGATTAGCCATCAGGTTACAGAAGGTCTTCTAATTAAGACACATTGAAGACAAAAAGTCTTAACACCTCAGCAGTCACAGTATCAACTCTCCTCTTCCTCCTCCCCATGCAGCATCTTAATACTCATTGTTTCTCTAGTTATGACTGCATATGGCACAACTAAGCAGTTTCTACCTTCAGCATTTCTCTTCTTTCTACGTTTAACCAGCTTCAAACAGTTTAACCAAGTTTCTGTCTTGCTGCCATTTCTACCTTCCATCTGGGCTAACAGAGTTTCTAACCATTAGATCATTTAAGAAATTACCACATTTCCCCAACTCCTGTTCTGCAGCTTCAGGTATTCCCAAACAGAACTTTGGATTTATGCAGCTTGCCCCCTTGAAGTCCACTAATTTCATTTTGTTGCTCTTTTCTCTTCTCATACGGCCTTCCTGATTCCAGTCATTCCTACACAGGATGCACCACAGTCTCAGTAAGTTCTTTCCACCTCAGTTGAGTCCCACCTGGAATAAACTCCCCTCAAGGTCCTCATCTATTTTCCCTATGAAAATTATTTGGGGAACTTGCTGGGTAGCCACTGTACTGCAATTACTTCTCCAAAAGACACTGGAATTGTTAAATTTTCATACCCTACTAAGCAGTTCCTGTGTTTCGACTGATTCTACTACATATTAAAAAAACCTCTAATCACATGTCTTTCTATGAGGATGGGCATCTCTGTCCTCATTAAAATTCTTTTTTTTTCTTCACCTATAATTATTCAGTGCTATCTTTGTTCCTCCCCAGTCTGAAACTAACTATATGTCTATGAATCCTTAGTATATACTGCACTCCATTCTTTCTTTTTGTATCACATATTCCTTTTGAATAATTTACACCCTTTCACTTTAAAATTCTACCTACTGATTAACTTCCTCACAATTTCTATTACATTAAGAAAATAATAGTTGCCATAATTACTCACATTACCAGCTACCCTTATTTATTCCTCATACTTGTTGCTTTAGCAGCAACGTGTAGTTTAAATTAAATATAATCTGTGCAGAAGACTAAGAACAAAAACATCTGCAATATTTCTATAGGTTCCCCTTGTGTGAAACTTTGATACTAAATGCAAAGACTTTGTAACTTTGTGTCAGATGTAATCCAACCCCAAGCACTGTGGATTTGAATACATTAATGGTTTTATGCAGGTCTTCATCCCTAGTGTGAGAGATGAATGATGTTAACATGCAGGCTTGTTTCTCTTAACTAAATCTGTATGTTGTTGTGATACCCAAGTGGTGCCTGTCAGTTAAACATTACCAAATTTAAATGTTTCTTCCTGGCATATTGCTACTGCCATCCCAACTCTTAGGCTGTAAAAACATGCCCTTTCTGGCTGCTTTCAAACACATCAGTGCATTTATTCCTCCTGAAACACAGGCAAAAATCTTCTCCGCTCAGTGCTTATACTAAAACAGGCTCCTCTTTGAACATCTTTTATGACTTCTTGTTTTAACATGAGAACTCAAGAATTGAAGGTCCTTGCATTCAGTTTTAATGATGATCCGTGCAGTTCTGCATGCATTGTGGAAAAACTGAACATAAAATATAGAGCACACAACGGGAAGCAGCCCCTTAAAAAGCAGCAGAAATCCCATAGAAACAATTCATTATGATTTCGGTACATTTTCACTTCTTTCACGTCATTTAATTGTTAGATATTCTATCAAACTGGCATCAAATTACACTGAAGTACATAATGATAGGTCTGCCATCCCTTTTGTGTTTGCACAGTAACTAACGCAAAGGAAACTGGTCTGATGTGGAGACTTGGCCCAGTGGCCGCATAAATGACTGACAATTCAATAGGAATGGAACTTTAAATTGAGAGAGATGAGAAGCAGCACTAGTGTGACAGAAAGGGCAGAGTGTGGCTTCTTTTTTTTCCCCTCTCACTTGTGTCTTAATTTAATATTTATACTTGCAGCTAGCAAGAATATTAAATCACAGTCTTTCTGGGTTGAAAGAAGAGGACAGATTGTAATGAGAAAGGCATAACAGAAGTTCTGTATTTACCCCCGAAGTATGAATAGTCATGTTTCACAAGAAAAGATTGGCATCCACAGTACTTGTGAATAGCAACAATGATAAAAGCTTCTAAGAGGAAAGACGCTTACCAAAAACATGGAATCCTAAAGTACAGGTGTACGTGGCCCATTCTATATCTCTAGTTGTTTCAACACTCACTACTTGTTTACAAGCAGAGGGGATCCCTACAAAAAATAAAAAATAAAATAAACAAGAAAGTATGACAAGCATTTTTAATTTTCAAATCAGATAGATTCTGATTGCAGCAGATGAATTAAAACATATGGTCTACCTTGGCAGTTATATGGTCTCATTTAAATTTTAAATCTGAATTAGGCTGCACGAACCTTATACAAAATGATTAAATATGATTGTTACTCACAGTATAGGATTTCATAGTCCCCTGAATTAGACACAAGATACTGCGAGTTAACAGACCAGTCCAGATGAGTAATGAAGCTGGAATGACCCTACAGAGAGAAAAATACAGCATTAACTGAACTAACAGTATCTCTCTATGTGACCAAACTAATGTTGCAAAGCACACTTATGATGTCATTGAACCAGGAGGGAAAAGAAGTTTACTCACCGAACATTTGCCAATCCGAGTGTACTTTCTTCCATTTTCGTTTACGCCATATATATAAATAGAGTTGTCATGGGAACCTATTGCCAGGAAATTTCCATCTGAAAACACAGAATTCAACCGTAATTATTCCACTAAGAAAAATTATACTACAGGAAGTGTACTTAAAGGCCGTGATATTGAAAAAGGATGATCTTGAAAAATGTTGTTTTTTAGGTTGTAATTGATGTATGTTTCAAGGCTATAACACTGCAAATTCACACAGAAACTATCAGAAACAGATGGCACTTCCGGAAACAGCAACAGCCCATTTAGAACTAACTTGATTTCAACAACCTGCACAGTTCAGTTGCATTTGTTTTTTCCTTCCCAGCGAAGTCAGAACGAATGCAGCGGGTAGAGTGGAAGCAGTGGGCCCCAGAGATTAAGACATCAGCCATACAGGACCAGGGTTACACTGCATATTTATTTTCAATTTAAGCATTTCAAGTGGGAGATTGTCTTAAAAGAAATAAACCCCAAACATTTAATAACAGAAGAATATATTATTTAATCTAGTAAATAAATGCTCTCAAACCTGGTGAGTAACGCATTACAGACAGCTGTTCATTTCCATCTGTGTGTACAGTGACCAAGTCTTTTGTTTCTGTGTCAAACACAAACCACCTGTTGTAAATACAGAAAGAGATTAATAAATCATTCCATAAGAAAATTAAATCTACTACAAACTTGACCAACTTTTGTTCTGTCAAAATAGCACAAGTTTTACACCAGCGAAAGAACAGCAACTTCTATTCATTTTGTTTTATTTTTACTTTCCCAGGACAGTTTCTTTCCAATGTTTTTTAACTGGATTTACTATGAGACACTGATCCAGATAGCAACCTTCAGATTTTATTCTGTTTTACTCTGAGCTCTACATTAAAATAAAGAAAAAGATTACATATAATGACCCCTCTCCTTTAAGATTCCTCTGTACTATATTAACAATTCAATTGATGCTTACATTAACTCCTAGAACAAAAGAATCTATTCTCTTTTGACATGATGACTAGCTTTGTTAATATATTTTCAATTAAAATTTAATTCTGGAACTATGTGCAAGGGACAAACATAAAAACTGCATTTCAATACTTGCAACAAAGCATTAATGACAAAATATAGTGCTGATGATAGTCCATTGAAAAGGATCCTCACCAGGCTTCTAACATACTTTTCAGGGCAAATAATCTCGGCTCACAAGCTATGAACATTCTGTACGTTTTCAGTTAAGCACAACTGCTTTCAGTACTAATGGCAAAGTCTGCCCTCAAGTGACATTAAAGGAGAGGATGAAGTTATGGCAAAGGCACTCTGTCATGACTTGGACAATCACAGTCAAACCAAGGGTCTGCCACTGAGCCAGGATGCGACCAGTGGTTCAATCTCTTCTGTAAAACAGAGGTACTATTTTTCACCCTGCTTTTTGTCTGACTTGTCTACAGATTGCACTCTTCAGGCAGAAGAAGCCTCCTAATATGCATTTTAACACTGTCTACCATAGTGGGACCTATGCTGAAATTTTGTTAAAGTTTCTTGACGTCAGTGCATCAGAGATGATCAACCACTTGTTAAATTTTCAAATGAACATTCTTTTTCTAAGAGACCTCCTCTCTGCTGCCTCAAACTAGCACTCTGTAAACACCAGCAAAGCTAAATGCTTATCTCAGGCTCCTCCATTCAATTCTCTACTTTGCCACAGTGGACACAGATTTAAGACATACGTCACTGGTACAACGACAGCAGCTTCCATCCACCATCCAATGCTAACCCAGACTGCCTGTGCTCTGCCAAAACCTGCCTCCTGGTGCTGATCTGAGATTGTCACACTCTCAGGACAGAAACCATTTCCTCATTCCATGTTCATGCAATACTCAGCAAACAGTGCACTGCTCCAAGACTAGGATTTCTGGACACTAAAGGAATGCAAATACATTTCATTCTCAAATCCAGTTCAATTCAGTGGGGGATGAACATATCATGCACACATCTGCAAGTCATGAACATGAACTTGGATGTAGTGAGCTGGAAAAATTGTGCTGCTTGTTGGTGCCCAAGGCACATATCTGTGCATCTTACCTTCCAGTCAGCGTCCCTACTGCAACAACAGCTGCCGAAGGATGAAAACCTGAAGACTGTGCTGGATCCTAAAATGTTGCAGAAGGAAACATCAGTTTTTAGCAGCCCAAGTTATAGTGAAGAACACAATTAGTTAACTTCTGCAGGAACACAGCAAGCTTCTCTCTTTTTTTTTTTTATAATAGAAATCTGAGAGGGAAAAAAACACCATTTCTAATTGATTGAAATATTACCCAATAGCTTTTTCTCACTAAACAAGGTTACTGTTTCCTTTGCTACCTAATCTAAAAATAACTCATCAGAAGATTTCATAACATTAGCAAAGGTGAAGGCAACTTCTCAACAAATCACAAACAAGAGACAAAAGTAACTTAGAGTTGACCTAAGAATCACTTACCAAAGCTGCAGTTTACCTGATGCCTAAAGGACAAGCAAGAACATCACTCAACAAAGGTCTGTAACACTCACTGCACAGAGGGTGAAAACCTAACTTCTAAACCACACCCAAGACTTTTTTCACCATCTGCCAGTAGCAGCTTAGTTGCAGATTAGGCTCCAAACTGGGATTCTTATTTTGAAATGCAACTTTAAAAGATTTTACTTTAGATATTACAATATTTTGGAGATGAAAGTGGAATTGCACTTCTTTCCTTATCATTTCAACATATGGAAATTAGGCGTTTTATTTTTCCTGGTTTCTGCAGTTACAAAGAGTGAGCTGCAGAAGCCTTCAGGTTATAGGAGAGAATCTCTAAATAAACAGCTTATTTTTTCTGATCCCTGAGAAAAAAAAAATCATTTTAAAGCATAAGAAAAAAAACAATAGTGTATCTCACAATAATTCTTATGCCTTTGATCTTCTATTCTAGAACCATATCATATTGTAGCAAACTTAATAAACGTGTTTACATTTTAATCAATTTGTAATTACTTCCCCCAGTAGCTTAGGGCAATGCATATTCATTAATGTAAACAAGAGGTTAATTTCAAAGAACTTACTAACTCCATTAAAAAAAAAGTCTAAGTATTATTGAGATGCAGCATGTCAACTAGTAAATGCTAAAAAACTCTCTGCAATATGACAGAAGTTCAAACAAAATTTCATCTTAGCAGTAACTTGTGACTATATAAAAATTTTTGCATAGATCCTCATAGCAGAAATAGGCTGATGCAAAATTATTTGTTCACTCTAGATAAGCAGTCAGTGATGTGTGAAATACTGAGACATTTCAAGTGGTGAATAAGGAGATTATCGTCAAGATGGATAACAGTACTCTTTTCTTACTGTAACAGTATGTACTTAGATGAAAAAAAGTCCAACTCCAATTTAATGGACCTACTGCTGTTGCCATGAACCTTTCTCAAAATGATAAATAAAGGTGAGCTAAGCAGTTCTTAAACATTACAGTAATAAGTTTCTTGGAGATTGCTTTATATTTACCAAACTATAGTTATATATTAATTGAAGCTCATAGTCAGCTGCACTCCAGTCCTGTTTTTCAAAGGACATCATTGTCAAGCAAGTAGAAACTTCAACCTTTTTGAGCTGATGCTTGGTTTATTTCTAAAAACATCTGCTTATCTGGTTAATACATTTGTTCATATTCTCATATTCAAGTAAAGAGATAATTCCTTGTAAGTGCTCTCCTCCTCAGACAGCAGGAGGGCAAAGTGCCAAACTTTGCATTTCTCTTCTCATTATAGGCCTGTGCGTACCGTTCCTGCAATGACAGATGTATCAGAAACACTAATCTATTATTCCCTCATCTTTTAAGAAGGTGTATGCACAAAACCATACCTTTACGCCTAGGTAGCCTACCAAGATGGATCCTAGAAAATTTGGTTTAACTTATCCACGATTTTCATAGTCTAAGTGTGCCCTGTCATCATTTTATCTTGCATTTGGCATCTGGGTAATACAGCAATAAATTTTCGAACCCACCGAGATTTTAGCACATCTTATGATTTAAGTGGTGTGCAGTATTCCTATGGACTAAAGGGACATAACTTATTTTAAATCTAAATCACATTATCACATCTTAAATCCTAAAGTGATCAGAAGGTAAAAAAATGTAATTATCAGTCTGCCTCTCAAACTAAACTCTTAGTATTGCTGATTTCCCTCTTAGAAGATCAAAAGAACAATTATTTTTTCTTTAATTTCTTGTACTATGCATCAAACTGTCTTTATAATCTAGGCACTGAGCTGTGAAAATGCTGCTTAATTTCCAATGCAGCAGAACTTTTCATTTGGTCTCTACAATTAATTTAATTTAGAAGCTTCTCATGTCAACAAAAATACAGATCCTAGAACATACGACTTTGTTTCTGCATTCCCAAGTGTGATTTAACAAGTGCATAGAACTGGTGTGGGATACTAGGAGCAACAGTACAGCAAATATCATTCTGTTAAGACTCTAAATCTTCTTGCATTTATTACATACATGTTGTACTCATTAAGTCTTATCAATACTAGCTTCAACTTTAAAAGTTATGGAGGCCTGAATAACGAGCAATCTATTCATGAAAAATGTTGCATAATTAAGAGTTTTGAAACTTCATGTGAACTAATAAATAATGATTACATTGCACAAAAAGCAATATGAAATTCATCTGTAAGTTATTGGCTACAGTTTTGTATATATCAACACTAAGAACGAAGCTTAGATTATACTGATCCATATACACATCTCTCAAGGAGCATACACCTATAAAAAGATGTGAATAGAAGATTGATGAGAGGGGAAGAAAAGAAGTGACAGTGGCATCTCAAAACAGAATCAAAACATCACTTTTGTCTCAAGGAGAAAAGAATGTCTTCTTGGATAAACATTTAGAGACAGAACCGGTGTCCAAAAAAATGTTAAAAAAAAAAAAGTTCCTGAAGATGCTTGCAGTAATTAAGATCACAATATCACATAGCGAGTAGGAATCTTTAGACCCATTTTTACTTCTCCAAGCTAACACTAAGATACTTTACTGTCATGGTTTTATGATTATTGTTATTGGTATTCCACATAATAACATCACGTAGTGCACTGGGAGTTAATGCTCCAGCCCCCAAGAATCATCGATAGCTACGGGTACATCTGTCTCAGAAGAACTACATTCCCCAGAAGACTTTGTGTTGCTTTGCATTTTTCTGTTTTCCACTCAGAGGGAAAGATAAAAACTGTTTGTTTCACAAGACACTCTTTCCTTTCAGATCAACCCAGCAGCGGGGATCGTTGCCTCTGCTTTGTTTTTAGGCCCATCTCTCTTTTCCCCTTCCCCTTTCCTAGGGCTTGGCTTCGTGGGTTCCCCACCCCAATCCGCATGGAACCAAGCTGAACCAGCCCGTAAAACGTTGACATTGATATCAACAATTTTATTAAAAACTCAAATCAAGAAGTGCTGTAAAAGGAGTAAAGTAAACTTGAGTTTAAAAACTTATACCTCTATAATCTTGTTCCAGATAGGACGATGAGTCATAGCATCCCAGAGAGTAATGTGTTTGTCATGTCCACAGGTGAAGAACTGAGGTTTAGAGGAATGAACTGCAAGTCCCCACAGTTCATCAGTGTGACCCTACATTGAAAGAATAAAATTAAATGTAACCAGGACAACAACAAAGTGAAGCATTTTAAACAGGATGAAAGTGAGCAAATTATGTATTAACACATTAGAAAACTATGTTGCTTTGGATAGATGCTAATAACCTATCAAGTTATATTTCTTGCCAAAAGTTCTGTAATTGTAAGTGAAATAGATTCGTATTTAGGGAACTTACATTTGATTCAATACTCTTACTCCTATTACATACTTAAAGACTTGAAAGACAACAGCTTACCTGGGTAATAGGGAAGAAATCTCCTGACAGTGTTCCCTGTAGGACAAAATTTCTGGTAGTTCCTATTAGCACAACGTCACCTTTTCCCTCAGCCACTGTTCTTATTGGACCAAACTGCTCTGGAATCTGTGTTCAGAAGAAACATAGGTAAGTCAGACTACAAAAGGATTTGTCAAGTATGATTTTCTTTTTTAAAGGCATATGGCCTAACAAACGTATTTTAAGGTGCTACACGGGAAAGAAACAAAATGGATGGAATATACGTTCTTGATTTCCGAAAGTTTGTAACAGCTTGCATCAAACACTCCTTATTTATGGAACATCATATTTCTACAGATGAATCAAAAATTTCAACAGAGAAATGGTCCCTTCATGCAGTGTTAATCATGTTTTAACTGCAACTATGGTATCAGATGAAGTATTTTCACTCAAAGGATTATCAGGCATTATATTGCTGGTATACAATACACCTGCAAGGTATGTTTCTTTAGTTACAGACTAGGTTCTGAAAGATTAACTGCAAGTCTCCAATATAATATGCAAGAGAATTTAAAATACCAAGGAATACCAAAATGTGAACAGGCTATTAAGCTATCACAAGCTTATTATCATAGGATCTCACATTCTACCATTGATTTCTTTTCTCACAGAATGCATATCCATAAGGAAAGAAAATGATTTCAAAAGCTCTCTTCAAAAGGCAGCTTGAATTTCACTTTGATCAACAGGGTAAATTTAAGTACAGGTGATTTCACCTCAGTTTTGTGAAGTTTTTGGTAATTTCCATTCCAAGATATTAACTTTCGGTCTTTTCCGCCTCCTGATACTAGTGTGCCATCTCGCAGCATGCAGAGTGCAAATATTCCACCCTCATGCGCCCCTTGAACTGCATGGCTTATTCTGTTGGTGCCTGGATATAAGGAGAAGAGACACTAGTAGTGAAACACACAGCTTAATAGCTCCTTTTTCCCCAAGCTTTATTTTTTCTCCATTTCTCTACCTGCCAAGAATTACACCTAAACAACGCTAATGGAGGGAATGGAGTGTTGCACCAAAACACTCATAACCTCAAAAGAGACTACATTAGTTTATCTTAAGAATATATCCCCCCTCACTGCAAAAATGAGAAGTATTCACATACTCATAAGTCAAAATCAAACAAAGTTAAACTGGTTCCCTTAAGACTTTCTTGAGAAGTTAAACTGACATCACATTTGAACTGAAGTAGCACGATGCACATTGTTAACAAAGAAACAATAACCCAACCACATTTTATCCTACAAGGACATCCCACAGCCATCAGAAACCTTGCGTGTACTGAAGACAAGGTTAGAAGTCTCTTCTGGTCTAGCAGAAACAATTGTTTTGTCAGCCACAGAATCACGTTTGCTTCTAGCCACATCTATGGACATAATATGTCAGCTGCAAACACTTTCAATTAAGGGAACTTCTTGCTAAGGCTGCTCCAAACTGTTGGGATTAGCCCACTCGGAGTGAAGAACAGTAAAAACACAGCAAGTGAGTTGTACTACGTTGTACTAAGAAATCAAGAACAAAGGTGTTTTGTTTCGTTTTTTCACCTCCAAAAAAAACAACGGAGGTGAGGAGATCTTGCTGCATATAAAATAATTCCCTTTTTTTTTCCTGGGACATGGGTCAGGACAGACCACTTGCAGCCAAGGTAGGAAAGCATACTGACACAAAGCAGTCTGGCACCTGAGCGCTGCAGTGACCCTGCCACACCAGCAGCTGCCACTATCTCCCTTATTTGCTGTCAGTCCAAAATGACCAAGAGCAGGTAGGAGAAGGGACTCCGCAATTTCTGAACTTCATTTTATTTCAGTTCAAGTATTTTGCTTTAAAGGAGAAAGATAAGGAGAATAAAAGAGAAGCTGAGGTCCAAAAACAATACTCAACTCCATCCATAAAGGTGTCACCATATACCAACTGCTCAAAAGCACAAAAAGAACTGTTGGTTAACAGTCCTCAGATGGCAAAAAGTCTACAAAAAGAAATGAGTAAGGTGAATCAGTTACATAGCTGGACCATGTTGCTTCCAGGTTGGCTGTCCTTCACTTTATGCATCTTGGGAAAAGGCACAAAGTAAGTAAGAACCAGCTGTCATCCGTATTCCTTACCTTTTTACTAATAAGGCCTCCTTTAGGGGATTCTCCTTATTCCTATGCATGGCACCTCACATACTCAAACGTTTAGGATATTGTTACTGTTTGCCCTCCAGCAGAAAATGCCTTCTGCTGCCTAAAATAGCCTTTTCTTACTAGAAAATGCATTTTAAGAAGTTTGTCCTATTCATCTGTTCTTTTGAAACAAAGCTGAAGAATTCAATTAGACATTCACATATTTTAGCCTGGCATCCTAAGGAAACCTATTTGTTCTCTTTTAAAGGGTATGTCAATAGGCATAACTTTTGCAAAACACAGATAAAGATATAAGTAAGAGTTTGAGATCATTGATTATGTTAACAGCGTTTCTTGTTATCAACTTGATTAAGGAAATTAATTTTTCTTGTCATTTCTTATTGTCATTAAATTCTCAATTACCAGTATAGATTTGTGATTCAGCATATGATCACAGGGAACATGTTTTATACAACTTTGTGCTGTGGCAGTCAGGGATAAGTTTTTTAAGAGGTGGGAAAGAAGAATCCAGACTGGACTGTTTTTTTACAATGTACAAGATCAACAGAATTTATCCTTCTTAAAATGGGATCACACTTGAGTAAAAATTCAGGATTTTTTTTAATAATAAATTTTCACTATTAACTTCTTTTCTTACCTTTCCCCCAAATCAAAATGTTTCCACTTGAGTCTCCTGTAATAGTATCACCATTTTCAGAAAAGGTCACACACAGGACAAACTTTGGCTTCTCTTGTTTCTGCATGGTTATGAAAAACATACACTCACAGCACCACACAACCCATTCATCTTAACTGTTTGCATTGAATAATTGAGTTTAGTCTTACACAATTCTATCATTACTTAGATGTCTTCAATGGAGTTAAAAACATTCCTACAGTCTAAACAGTCAATCTATGCAAAGGCAAAAAAATGCACTGCTTAAGGATGGTGTCCTAAAATGACACCACTTAGTTACAAGTTATGGATGTATTCTGAGTGAGGTGGCCTGAAACAAGACCTGGAATGCTCAGAGATGAACAGAATCCTCCAACTACTTCTGCATCTCAAATTCATAGAGTTTTTTGAAATGACCAAAGATGAATGCAAGCTTTATTATGAGAATTTTTATCGGCAACTATTATGAGAATGTTTGTCTACAGTGTAAAGTTTCAGAAATAATCTCTTGAAAGAATCCTAAGGTTTGGTAACAGAAATGTTGCTCTGAGACCCAGTATTTAAGGTAATAACAGCAACAAATGGCAAAATATATTAGAGGACAAAAATTTCATGAGCTAGTAGTGCTTCAGGACATTATTTACAATGTTGGTTGACTACTGATTTGCATGGTCTCCTTTCTCTCTCAAACTATGAATTGTTACTAATCAAGATCAGTTTTACATTTGCAAGAATAGAACCATGACAGTACAAAAACTGACATAGCTAAACAGTTTTTTTTGACAGTACTTGCAACTAACAAGTCCACAAGCAGTTAACTTGGCCCTACTGTAGTTATCTGCAGTCACTGCAAACATTGCTCATTTGTGCATGCCACTGCTGTAAAGCTTAGTCTGTATTTAAGAACAAAGCCTTATCAAGACCTTGAAATGAAAGCAGTGTTTACCAGACAGCATGCAGTCAATCTGGATTTGTATTACGTATGTCTACGTATCTGAGTAGAACAGAGGTAAAAGAGAGAATATTCACAATTTATAAGTGCACTAAGGGGGAAGATTGTCTTTCCTCTGACAAAATACTTTAAAAAAGACATATCTACTTTTCTTTTAACTTAATTTCTTCTTTCCTCAAGAAGTAATCTTATTTTACAGATACTATAAAGAATATATGAACAGGAACGCAAGGAACAGAATGGTAACCGCATTCCTAAATTTCATTGTAGTGACAATCCATGCAAACATCCAGTGAGCAAGGAAGTTTCAGCACTTACCAGCTCTGAAAAGAAACTCAACCTGCTTTTACATTGCAGTCCAAAGATGTATTGCATCATAACTGATGATTACACAAGTGCAATCTAAAGTCCTATAAAGTTTCAAGTTTAATCACGACTGTTCTGATTTTCTCAAAGCATATTAACACTTCTATACAACTGTACCATTAATACAAACAGAAAATTAAATAAATATTTTACCTCAAATAATCCTTGCTTTTTAATAAGGGAATTCCCTTCTAGTGTCCAAAAATAAAGATGTGATTTTCCACAAGTAACTATTATATTTGTATCAGTAGGGTGAAAATCTGCAGCAAATACAGCCTCATTAGAGCACTTGAAAGGAAAGAGAAAAACATCGTATCAAAATTTAAAATTCAGTGAAAACAAAACAATGTGAAATTATTCTCTAGTTAGATAAACTGACTGCCACCTGACATAAGAAAAAAAAAATAAGCCACTTATTTATCTGAGTAGATTACGACATTTTAACAGAATATTCTGAAGAAAAACAGCCAAAAGATCTTGCGTTAAGTTAGTATCTGAAGTTATTCTTCAAAACTATGTCAGACAATGCACAGCTCTTTATGAAATGTAGTTTAAGATGTTTCTTTTCAGCACCTTGTCTTCTCACTGAGGCGTAGGCCTTTCTACTAAAGTCAAGAATGAATACACCAATTTTCTCTTTAAAAAAGCTATTAGGAGAACCAGCAGCAAAAGGTAATATTCCCCTTCCTCTTATTCTTTGATTTTGTAAAATGGAAAGTGCTAAAAAGGCACAATATGTTCATTATGAAAGGCATTTTATGACAAAAACTTCTGATCTACATGTAAGAACGTAGTACAAAATATCTTATAGCAACACCTTCACATCTGCCAGCTTTTCTTCCTTCTGCCAGTCCCACACAGAAAGCACGTGGTCATTTGAGTCATCCACTGAGCAAAGGCTACTTCCTCCATTCTGATGCAAAACACAGAAAACATTAATGCAGCCACCATTAAACATCAGAAACATATACAAAAACATTCAAAATCATTAAATACACGTAGATGAAAATGACGTTTACCAAGTTTGTTTTACTTCTAATTATTCTAGAGAACTCTCTGAAATGTAATTATTTTTCAAGTATCTAGTGAATAAATAAGGCTAAAAGGAATCTAGAAGAGGAACACTTGCAAACTGCAGAAAATTAAGACTTTGTAATGAATGAGGTAGGTGTCTCTTTTTAAATATTCAGTGATAGATCTTCCCAAGGCAAACTTCACATCATCATCTGCACCTTTAAGAAGGCTTTTCCTGATGATTATAGTGAGTTTGTTTCTTGGCCAATTACTTCTTATCAGATCTATGCTAAATACAGGGCACAATTTTACTCACTGTATAAAAATAATGGATCAAAATTAGGGAAAAACTAGAAAATAAATGACTTATTTCTGACAGATGTCTTTATTATAGTTATATCTTCGGTCAGTCTTTCCAATCTTAATGACCTAATTCGTTTAGTCTTTCTTCATGCACCAGATTACTAGATCTTCTGTACATCTATTTTTCTTGATGACTTGATGAAGGTCCAACTAATACTCTATGTGAGGTGAGGAGAGATAATGACATCACAGGTCTCACTAGTCACAGTTGTATAATCACTGCCATCTTTTTCCAAGTGGTGGCTAAAATGAAAGGTAGTGCAGACCATTTTTTCTTACTTTGAGGAGTTAATTCCTAGTTTTGTGTCTATGGTAGAATAAATAATCAAGTAATGTCTAATTGCTTTCCAACTCATTCAAATATGAATATTTATCACGTTGTAATAACCATGTTGGTTGTCACTGCACCTGAGCTTGCTGGAACAGAACAAGCCTATGTTTAAACAAACATTCCTTTGGCAGCAGTTCTGAAAGTCTTGTTCCTGCCACCCATAGCACAGCCACTGGTTGCTGCCAGCACAAAAGTTTGGGCTATCATAGAGCAAGCCTGTTTAGGGAACAGATCAGTTTTGGAGGAAAAATAAAGAAAAAGAGATCCAAATAAACTCTATTTTCTTATATAAAAGTTTGCTTGGTTGCTTTCCTGATGGATTAGGTCCCTAGTACATATCTCAGACACAGCTACAAAAATGATTGTGCCAACACAAACCAAAAGGAGACAGACAGGAATTAGCAGACTGAAGACAGGGCCGTCTGAAATGAGAAAAGCAACACTGCTATAGAATGGGAAGTGATGGTTGAAACAAGCTAAGCTATGACTGTGAAATCACAGCACAAACATATTAAACACTCACTTTTCTTGTGACATCTGCCAATAGCAATACTCTACTATACAGCAAACATTATCCTCCAAAGCTGATCTCAATCTGCATTCTTTCACCTTCTTAGCTAATCTGCTCTCCCAATTCACTTCACACTTTTCTAATTCCTATAAAATATTGTCATCAGCAAGTTTCATGCACTTCCATTGATGCACATTTTGCCTGTGGAACACATCGTTTAGTCCTCCCGTTTTTAAAAATACCGTTGAGACAATCAGACAACAATATATACATGTACTCTTTTCTAAGCTTCTGTGTGACAGTACACAAACTCGCTTTCATATGGGACGTAGATGCCACCTATATCAGCATTTATTTTTTTCCTTCTTGGTGGACTAGAGTTTAAATGATATTGCCATGAGGCTAACCACTGGATTTCTACTCTATAATGCCCTTTACCATATGCCTTCACTGCTTTCAAGCAAAAGATTTTTTCTGTCCCATGGAACTCCCATTTTCTAAGTCCATAATCTGAGATACAGATCTTTTATTAGTCTTTCTGAGAGGAAAAATACCAGCTGAGAAAGTAACTTAATCTTATTTAATACAGGGAGAATCTCAATGAAACAATTAAAAAACAAAAGCACTTCTACAAATGTCTGTCCCTAAAGAAATTAATTCCATGTTAGGGTATGCACAAGGTAGAGCTCCGAGACTGCTGACATATTGCTAACTTAAATAACGGCAGAAACTGCTGGAAACAACTGCACTAAAAGCTTTCTTCTTCTAAAGAAGCAACTTAAGAAAAGAGATGAAAAGAAAGTTTGGACATTGTTTTTGTTAAGGAAGCTAAATTTGCAAGGCTTTGTAGACCTGTTTGGCAAACATTCTTAATATGATTATTATTTTACTCTACTTACAGATTTAGAAAAAGCAATGCAAGTGACAGCCCGGTCAAAAAAACCCATTCCAATGACATGCAGTGTGTTCAGAGTTACAGAATCCCAAACACGTACGTGTGGTGGTAATTGCTGTAAAAACAGACACAGACATAAGACTTGAAACAATTTTGGACAAAAACATCAGGATAAAAAATAAAATGTAAGTGCATCCAAAAACAATTTTAACACAAGTTAAGGTATGAAAGCTACTGGCACTTTTCTGGAGCTGGCCATGTACACACTGATACACTATAAACCATTTGCTCTTTACCATGCCTAGAGCCAAAAGCTAAGATTGACCATCCAGAGCATCCAGCATGTCAAATCTCACCCATCTTTGTTAGATCATGGAAGCTAACGAAGAATATTCAGTGCCTATAAAGGGAAAACTGTCAATAGCATTGCAACACAGGGCCTCGTGGAAGGTCCAGGATTATCAGCAGCAAACAAAATAATTCTGGTCATATCATAGAATGGCTTAGGCTGGAAGGGCCCTTAAAGATCATCAAACCCTGTGATGTGGGCAGGTTTTGCCAACCACTAGATCAAACTGTAGCAAACAGCAAGTGCAAAAAGATTATGAAACTCTCAATTAATTAATGGCAATGACATAAAAACAGCCACAGGAGACAAGTATAGATTCCTGACTGTTCTTATTGCAGCTGTAAAGAAGTTTTTACATTTCTTTTTCCTTCCTTCTAACCAAATTCAAGGTACTTTTAATGGCCCAAAAACAATTCCTCATCCATGAAAACCGTGTGCTTCCCTCCCCTCAATTGCTGGCGTCGGTAACACAAAGGAAGCCCCAGCGCATGCACGGTATGAAAAAGAAAATGCATCTTAAAGCCACTAGAGGGCAACCCCTGGAAGCACATGTTGAGTTAAGTTTTATCTTAAAAATTGTTAGCAATTTAACATCTCCCCCCCCCCCCCCCCCTTTTTTTTTTTAATAGGAAAATAAAAGCCATATTAACTTGTGTGGCTTTTTTTCCCATGCCCTTTCAAATAAAATATTTTTTTTTCTTTTTACAATAACAGAGAAAGAAGGGAAAAAAAGCAACAATCATACTCCGTAAGTAGCAAAATTATCCCTTCCTCCCCCTCTCCCCCCCAAAATAAAAGCACTTCTGTTACAGAAATGACTATTACATATGTTTACCTATATGCATCAAAATTTTAGATATTGTTTCACATCTATGAAACTTAAAAACAGAAGTACCAGAGATTTCTCCAACACTCAACAGAAATTAAGTCAGCGAGTAACAGAACATTGTATTTAGACAAATATCATAACTGAGTATTGTTTTTCTCAACATAAATAGATTTTTTTTTAAATCTCCCTTTCTTTGATGTCTGTCAAAAACTCTGCAGCACTATTAATCAGCTGCATATGAGATTGAGTAACTTTTATTCATGCTTTTCCTACCCCTGCTTGTATTCACTCTTTCTCATTCTGTCTTATGTCTTAGAAGCAAGGATAAGTAATAAATTGAATGAATTCCAAGCTTACAAATGAGCTTCATGGTACAGACAATAATAAGAAAACCATTTTTGTCTTGATGGCATTTTTTTTTTTTTTTGATAATGGCTTTTTCTTTTTTTTTTTTTCCAGGAAAAAAGTGCTCTTTTTATTTATACTTTGTCTTGGTAACTTTGGTCAGGAATGAGGTGCTATTGCGTACAATTAAATCTCCTCTGCTTCTCTCCTTTTTGCCCACTTTTGTCTTCATTCTCAGGTTTCCCTTGTATCCTTACCTATCTCTTTTGGAGAACAACTCCCAAATTTCCTTTGCTCTGTTTAAGTAATGGAACCAGAAACCACTGACTGATCTTGATAATGGAACAGAATTAATTTGATATTGCGCAAGATGCACTCTCAAATTAAGTTTTAATTGTGTTCAATTCCATAATTTAAAATCAGTTTAAATGCAACATGAAAAGGATATGGCATGTATCTTCTCAATTATATACTCCCATGAATTAAAAACAGCAGTACGTCAACAAAGGGGTTACTCACTTTTCCATCCTTGGATGTACCTGCAACTTGACCTGTTGCTATAGTGATCCTGTCAGGATGGACAGCCAGGCTAAACAAGGAAGAGAAGCGCACAAGAAAAATTTGAAGAAATGAGATGGAACAAGTCCAAATGAAAATCTCCTTGTAAAAGTATAGATTATACAAATAACCCAATTTTATGAAACACGCTCACAATGCAGTCAAATTTGATTATCAGGTCTATTTCGGGCACAACAGGTGTTTCATAAAGCTTAATTTAAAGAAGGGATGTCAAACACAGTTCATACATTAAGGCTCATCAGAGAATCTGGGTGCACTTTCTCAGCTTAAGTCAGCAAGTAAATGGAGACAGTCAAGATAAATTGTATGCTTATTTATATGTCAATTCAGTGATATTGATATTTTCTGATATCTAGCATCCTGTAAGCTTGAACATAGAAAAATTGCTTTAAAGCCCAAGCTGGCATGCCTGCATGGCAGGCAGACCAGAAAGCTCTGGACCAGATTGCAGGGTATCTGCCACAATACTGACATGCTCAAAAACTACAAAGGAGAATAGAAAAGAATGCATATGAGGATTAATAATTCAACCCTACTTGGAAAGGGAGGGACTAAATTAGTTAATATTTAGTTAATCTAAAAGCAGAGCAATTAAAACTAGTAGATTTATCATTAGATTTCTACATGTCTGGCTTTTTTATGTAAAAAGTGCAAGTTACAGAATATTTCTTGAATAAATACACCCTTATCACAGCTACAGCCAGACCTTTATGTGATGGTAGAAGTGCACTGTTACACATACAGAACCAACCTATATCTGACTTAAGAGGTTAGATCATCTAAGTTTTCAAAACTATGTTAAAAGAAAGTGAAATATTACAAAATATTGTTTTAAGAGAGGAAAAACATCTGAAGAGCAATATGTAACTTACCACTTCACATCATCATTGTGACCAGTGTAATGTCTCTGAAGTTGTTCTTCAACATTGAATAACACAACCACAGATGCGATGAAATACACAGTTTCACCCGTTGGAAGAAGATACAGGTTACTGCGACAGTCCCGACCCCGATACCCATAGCTAGCATGTTAGTCAAGCTGCAATAACATTATTTATGAATTAAAAATAAGGGAAAATGATACAAAATCCCTGATAGTCAGCATCTCTTTGCTTGAGCACAGCTTTATCACTTAAAAACCTCCAGAACAGTAGAGAGAGACAAAGCATTTCATTGCCTGACTGCCTGAAAACCTACATTTCACACAAAAAAAATACATACTAAACAGACAAAGACAGTATTTTGTAGCCATAGCACCCTTTCAGTAACTTCCAAAACTTTCCAAATGCTAGAGTGAGGCAATACTGCAATTCTAATGTTGTCCCAAGTGTATTTAACCATTTATGCCAGTTGACAAAATAAAAACTTGGACTTGATGGAAACACTAGTGAGCCATTCAGTACATCTCCCTGCATTACATTAGGGGGGACTGCATTATCCTTTGTTCAGGTTGATTGATTTCATTATTCTGGTCATTACCAACCAGATGGATTAAAAAAAACAAAAACAAAAACAAAAAAACCACAGAACAGTTACATCATACGCTCCCATTTATTTTTGCAGCATTTAAAAGGCAGCAGCCCAGATTCTGATGCTAGTCATATCAACACTAATTTAAAATTAATTTAATAAACTAACTGGAATTAATCCAGATATAATCTCATTTAGACTGAATGTGAATTCAGTCAAATTATGTAGTTTTATTTTTATGAAGAGTCATTAGGGACACTATAACTATTTTGGCTTTCCCTTTTTATGGGAAAAGAGAGGAACAATATTAGCAGAACCTTGGAAAACAGAGGAGCATTTTAATTCAGTCATTATGGAGAATCTGGCTATGATGGATATATAGAAAGGTACTGCTGAAACCCCCCATTAGCTGATTTAAAAATATATTTGTGCACTGTTCCCTCCATCATCAGTGAAAACACAGCTGAACTAGAAGATCTGTGTTAGCATATGGCTATAGGATGTAAGGGATACAGTTGTGTAGTCCCTAAAACAAAAATTAAATAACAGCTGTCTGTTTTGTTTTGGATAAACGTAATAGCATCGCATACACAAACATTAAAAAAAAGAACAACCCAAAAACACATTTAAAAAAAACAGCTTTTAAATACCCAAATGTGGATTTTTCAGCTGAAGTTCCTTTAAATTTGAGATATTTAAATCCAAAGAAAAGAAAGCAACAAATGTTTTTAAGTTATGAAGCATTTACTATCAGTTCCTAATATGTTTGTTAAGATAAGTTACTTGTCAAGATCACAGGACATTACTCTGTTTAAACTTACTGTTCCCTATAAAGCCACTACCGATTGAAGTCAACAACACACACAGCAGTATATAAACAAAATGAAAATAAATTAGCACCTTATGTTAGTGTAAGATAGAATAAAAAAAATAAATAAAAACATTGTATAGACCTTCATAAGGAAGAAATCCCTGTGCCTAGAAAAAGCCATTACATGGAAAAGATCACATTCTTTAGGGAAAATCTCCTTTCTTTACCATTCTTCCTGTAGGGAACAATGCTGCATTCAACAGCATGACTGCTGTTGTCAAATACTCAGTTTCTTTCTAGCAGTCTTTATTCCTCAGATTTAAACTCCTGGGGTTGATCTCTCCTCCTCACAATTTCCCACACTCAGATTTAGTGGCGTCAACTTTGATTTGGTGAAGCGGCACTTGAGCGAATGTTACGTTGACCTTTCCTTCTCTCCTGGCCTGCAGCCTTTGTTTCAGACCTCCCGCTTACCAAATGAGCTGCTCTCAAACCATCCCTGCAGATCACCGCGCTCTCCCTGATGTATCCAGTGTCGATGTCCTGCTCGACAATTGCCACCCCTGCTCCAGCCCTCCCTCAACATTTTATCATTCAGCATTTCTATTTCTTCATATCTGAACGTGTATCTGATAACCTGAATCAGAGGTTGGTTGCAGGGATGTTGTTTTGCTTTTTCCCCCTTTTTTGCCTTCCTCCTCAAATTATCTTAAAATGTGAGCAGGAATGTATCTTTTTTCCCATCATAGTCTTTAAACCAAACACCAAACATCTAGTCATTGATGGAACTTTGAAGAACAGATGTCATTATTTGGTTCAACCGTAAAGAAAAAATTTGGAAAAAACCAGCACAATATGTTTTGGGAAAATATGCCTTCTCAGTAACCATATACGGTTAGTTGGAGTGCTTTATTGATTCATATCTTCTCTATTAATACTAAACATTAATATGGAATTATGCTGGGTATACAGATACACAGCTGAGAGGACATACGAACATTCAAACAACAAGAAATAATAATACTCCATCTAGGAAATAGTTATTCAGGTAAGCTTAGGTGAGAAATTAATGAGACTGATATCATTACTCTAATTGTCTGTAATATTAACATCAGCTTCCATGTACACAATGCTAATGGAAATAAATTTTGATTTTGGTTTTTGTGAGGTTTTGTTTGTTTCAGTAAGCACCTTATCACTCCCATATTAATTGTTTGCCCCTTCCCTAAGGGGGTGACCATGCAAACCTGAAAATACATCATTTTGTTGTGTTCTGATATACGTACAATTTGGTAACAGAACACTGTAAGCATTATTTATCACTCTGTTATCAACTATTTTATTAATCTGTGGTGCCCAGATATTTTTGGCTTTTAATTGACCCTCAGTTATTTCTGTCCCCATCATCTATACAGTTCTAGCAGAGTGGGGTAGAACCCACAAAAGCTCAGCTGCAATAGGAATAACAAGAATGGTTACTAAATCTGTCATTAATCTCTAGTAAATACAATGGGACTATTGGAAATTCTGTGTGCAATCTGAAACCACATGGAGTTCTATTTATACAACTTTGAAAAAGAATATTTGCAGCTTGCCTTCCTTTTTATGAAGGCAAAGCAACATCCTATTTGCACTGCTCAGGACCAAAAAATGCCTTTTCTTAAAACAGATGTCCTTATGATGGCTTAATTTCTCACAAGGTAATGGATATTACAGATGTTTGTGTTTATCTTTCACCTTAGTTTGTCTGTCATACACACACAAATGAAATGCCATTTCATATTTCAAAAGATAGGCCTTCCTTATTACCAATAAAACTAAAATGTGACAATTTCTCTACGTGATGAAACACTGGATTTTTTTTTTCCAAGTCAGATTTCTGTAATTGTGTCCACTCATAGGGATCAGTAGAAAATTCTGGTTGTTCAACATTCATGCTGCTTAAGCACAGCTGAAATCTAAATGCAAGTATTAAATAAATCTGATACCTTGTGGGTTTTATTGCTGGCACCTATCAATTGCAATATGCTATTCAGTTCCAGTCTTACTCAAATACTGAAGTCATCCTACAGAGAAGTTGCTGTAACCCATGCCGTACTTTTATTTAAAAAAAAAAAAAAAATGTAGTTCAAAATGATAAATTATTACTGTGAGGAAAAAAAAAACCTTAGATTGTTTTATGCATACTATAATTAATAATCACAGTTCACTATATTCTTGCAATATGCCTAGTTTAATCATCAGCTAATTAGGATGCTTCTAACTCACCCTTCAGGCAATGTTTAAGCAAAGCCTTCAGCTGCCAGCCTGTTATTCACTAACTGTGGAACTGCAGGCCTTGAGAAACGAGCACCTATTTGAATGGAATGTCACCTCACACTTCACTAATGAAGCATGCCTCATTAAAGAAGATCTTAAATTTGCTATATCTCAGCTCTAAAAATTATTTAAAACGCATCATTAAGAAATCATTGACTTCCAGTAGTTCTCCAACACAGAAAGGATACACCCACTCCAGTTTAAGTCTCTTGGCTGGTAGTTCTACTTTTGCTTCCAAATTGTAAGATTCCACTTGCTCTTTGGGCATGTACATGGTAACAGGACGTCCACGAAGAAACATTTTTACATATCCTTCCTCTACAAAAGGTCAGAAATATTTAGAGTTACACAAAAAAAAACAGCACATCAGTGAGAGAACTCCAGCGCTCCTCAATCCCTTCCCACATAATAGTTTGGTGTGTTACAATTACAGAATGACATGCAATCACAAACATATAAATTAAGCAGCTTTTTTTTTCCCCCTAAATCACGCTCACATTACAGATTTCTTTATTATTTTAAGTCCCTTTTTTGAAAAGAATTAGAATTAAGCAATGTCACAAAGAACTAAAAAAAGTCAAAGGACTGCAATTAAAACTTAGTTTTGTAAAAGAATGTTACATATAACATTTTTAAATGCTTAAAATGAAAGGGGAAAACGTCAAAGATTACAATTAACACAGAAATGCCACTTAAAATTAATTTTATTTTTTAATCAATATTTTACAGTGGAGCATCAGCATCTAAAGTATTTTCCAACACTCAGTCGCATTCTTTGCATATCAGTGTAAAGATATGCTTTACACCTGATACAGTGTTAGAGATACATTTGAAATAAGGAACACGAACAGTTAGCAACAGAAATCATGCTGATGTACATGCAAAAAAAAAAAGATGTGTTTTAAGATTCACTAAACATTGAGAAGGAGTGACAACAATGACAGCACATCATAGAAAGGAAAGTGACACAGAGGAAAGAAGCTACAAAAACTGAACTGGCTGACAGAAGAAAACATTTCTAGAAGAAAATACTAAAAATAGTTTGTTGAACTCAGAATAAATATTTCTGGGGAGGAAAAGGAGGGATTAATAACAGATCTGGAAGTACTGACTTGGGGACTTCATGGGGCTTATAAAACTAGGAGATCTGGCAAATGCCATGAAGGTCTGACTAGGACTTTTGGGAACTGGCAAGGCCAAAGTGGGTGTCCTGTGAACTTCTGGTGAAGTTTGTCCAGATTCAGAACGTGCTGGCTCTTGCTGCTCCATCGGCAGATCAAGGAATTCAGCCTTGTTCTCATGCGTATCAAGCAGTTTTGGAGTCAGTGACATCTGTAGAGTTACTAGACAGAATAATCGTGGGCACAGAGGAAATGGAAGGGCAAAAGTAACAAAATCATGTAAATTAAAAAAAAAGTAACACTTCAGGACTCTTAAAACTATGCTATGAATTGTTAAGTATCATTACAAATATACTACTATTTTTTAGTTTGAAAACAAAGGCTTTATTTTAATTGGAAATGCAAACATCAAAAATCCTGATTAAATGAATAAAAATTACAGGTCGAACAAATAAACATTATAGCCATGTTGTATTATCTATATACATGTGTATTTTGCCTTTAAACCAATTCAACTGGGAGAGAGATCACAGTAAAGTTACAGCTAGGGCTCTCTAAAATCCCTTAACGTACTGAAGTCAGAGATAACGAAAACAACGAAATATAATGAAAACGACAAAACAATGCTAAAATAAACAAATAAAACACCAAAACAAGACAACAATAACAGTGACAGATGGCTGGAGTTCAAGAAGCCTGCTAAAAAGTGCCAGAATAATGGAACTGATATTAAAAAATCTACTCTGATAGTTTTGTATGGGAAAATAAAGAGGGTAGAGCATTAAATAGCAGAGCATTACAGCACTATTTGTATGCGCATGCAGCATCTATTTAATGAGCTTCAAACACAAGCCAATGCTACTGTTACTGGTGCACTAGAATTTAATAGATTTTCAGCAGTGACAACTCCAGACTGTGCTTATCAAAGGCTGTGAATGAATGAATGTTTAATTCACTGAGCTGCTTTTCTTACTTAAAACATCACGGGACTCATGAAACTTGCATTTAGCTATCTACGGTGGAACTAACCACATTTGACCTCAAAACTCCTTTTTAGAGTAAATAGGGAGAAGCAGATACTTCTACAAGAATTAATCACACTTTTAAAGCATGCATCCAAAGCCAAAGTAAATATATTGTGTCTTTAGTATGCCTCTCTTTAACTATAAACTGGAATACAGGATGACGAGGCAAGGCACTGTACTATATATATTTATAAGTTTTGGTAATATTAATTCTATGTGTGCTGATTTTGGTAAGTAATACAGATGTATTGTCTACATAGTTCCTTTTCATTCAATTTTTCTTATCTAAAGTTCTTAAGACAGCAAAGTTCTTTATGTGAAGATAGTTGTAAGGATAGACAGTCAAACTACAAAGACAGATCAGTGGTGAAACTTCTAATCAAATGTATCTTTTACATCTGCAATTTTGTAAGTTCAAAATTGTTGTTGAAAATAACTATTAAAGTTAATAGCTACTGAACTGAAATAAGAAGATGCAAACGCTAGCAAGATCTGCAAAGAGAACCACTACTGATTGCAGGCATAAAACTGTATGACTACACAGAAGTAGAAACCCTTTCTAAGACTTTGCCTAAAGAATAAACACTTTTTCAAATGAAATTTTACATTTGTTGCAAAGCTGAAAGATGCTGATTAGTGGAAAAACTGTTAGGAATAAGCTATCTCTAAAAGCAAGACAAATCTGTGATGATATCACAGACATAAACATGCATCCAAAAAGTGCATATTTACACTGCAATTTAGCTGCGACTTCAGAAAACAATATGGCATGTTTATCAAATATAACTCTGCATTATGACATTGAGCAAAAAGCACTGACAAATTAGTTGTAGGCCTAAGTCTGCTTATTCAGCATTCAGAAAAATCTAACTCTAACTTCTACCCAATATGAAAAAGCAAAGGGAAAAACCAAGGCTTCTATCATTGTGTTAGACTACCGCAAGACAGCCAAAGGGGCAAAATCTACATGATTTTCAGCAGAAGTGCAGAACACCATTTCAAACACAGTGAACATCCACATGTTCCCATATAGCTCTCTCAACATATTTTTTCCTGTTTCAAATTCTCCTGAAAAATCCACAACTCAATTATAACCCATTTTTACAGTGCACCTGGGGGTTATAATTCAATAGATTGTATAATAGTTGGTGTAATATTTTCGATCTACTCAAAAGAACCAGAAAAGTTTTAACAATGCAAAATGCATGCAAGTAACAAAACTGCAGCTTATACATAGAGCTTTTATCACACTGGCACCATTTTGCTTCGAGAGCTATGAGGTTTTGGAAGTGAAGCCTACCTTTGCAGTGTGTCACACGGCGCTTCCCTTGTGGTTACAGAGACAGAGACAGAAGGGCTAGATAAAGATGTGTTCCAGTATAACAGCCTCACTAAACACTTGCTCTATAGGCTGTCCAGGGGTACTCTGCGGGCAGCTACCTTGCTCTTGACAAAACCTGAGCCACACGCTGTTCAGTAGGTTGGCCCAAACCCTTCCACCTAGCAGCTCTGTTTAGTCCTCCTATCATTCCAAAGTATTTAAACTTCATTATGCAACTACACACTAACAGTAACTAAACTATCAAGAATAACTTTCTTAGAAATAAGAATTTCAGTAGGAATTTTGCCCACGGAAGGAGGGTAAAAGCAGTATAACGTGTTTAATTACTGATATTTATCAACTGAGAAGATGTTTCAAGAAAAACTATTCCTGCAACTTGGTTTACATGGTGCAAGAGAAGAAACACTATGCAAGAACTGCAAATTCTGTGTGAATCCTATGATGACTTCTTCTGAAACAATTGTTTTCAGGAAAGGAATGTGGACCACCATTGTATTCTCACAGTACATTTAAGCACTCAATTCTATATATTACTGAGTTCAAAACCAGTTACACTAAATCATCAAGCAACGCTTAAGAGAGCTTTGTTGGATGCTGATCAATTAATTTGGTAAACAAGGGATTTTCTTGTTCAGGTTAACATAAAGCTTTCTGTTATGGAACTATAAACAACAAGAATATGATACATTGATAAATGAGCCATTTTCTCCTTTCTTTATTCTATTGCAATGAAGGTTTTATTTTAAATGTGTTTTTTCAGTACAAAAATAACTTAGGTATAGTATCCAGTTTCTTATCTTCATAAAGGACAAGGACTGGTTCTTTCACTAATACATCATATTTTGCTTTTAAAATCTTGTAATTAAGATAATACACGAGAAAAAAATGTGATTGTTGAATTCAAGTTAAATCTCCAAAACCACAGCTACAATGCACCTTCTTTATTTGTAAGCTGACAAATTGTATTACAAGGCGTTGGGACAGAAGTGGAGTTCTTTAAATAGAATAATCAAGTACAGCTAGTAAATAAATTAATGTGTTGTAACTGTAATGTAGTATTACTTCAATTAACAAAACTTTAATATTGACCTAAAAGGAAGACATTTGGGGTAAGAAGACATGACTCTTCTTCTTTGTCTTCTTACAAAGAATCCTAACTAAAATAAACCTACTGCGCCAACAAAAACTAGAGCAAAATGCTCTAGTTTTCTTTAAAAAAATAAATACATTTATACACATTATCAGTGTCATGCTTAAAGTCCCAACACCAATTCCTGAACATTCACAGAATAAACTTATTATGTCATCGCAATTTTCAAATGATTAAATTCAAATTCAAATGATTAAAAATTTTAAAATTTCCTACCTGCGCTGAACATTGGTTCCTTGGGTTTGCTGTAAAAATAATGAAGAAATTTCTATTTTAAAAAACTCGCACAAAGACTCCACACAAAGCTACTGATGCAATACAAAATTAAATATAAATATAAATTAATAATAAAATTCAATTATTTACAATGTATATTCTGAAGCAGACATAACTATAAACAGTCATCAAGGAACCATCATGAATACAAGAATCAACACCTTTTTTTATTTTAAACATTCAGTTCTCCTTGCATTCTTATAAATACGGATTTTCTACAACTGCCAGATCCTCTCCTGCTGCAGCATTTGTTGAAGGAGAATACGCAAATTGGCCTAGAGCAGTTGCCTCAAGTTTAGGTTTCCAATCAATGAGATTTGTTAACCTACCTAGAATGACCTACAGATATATTAAAACTTAGGAATATATTCTTAAATACCACATCTCTATATGTGTATTTACGTGTATATGTGAAGGAAGCTACTGTATGTGTAGGCATTTGCTTCATGGCTTTGCTTTCTCTTAACTTAAGGAGCAAAAGAAAATTTGAATGGCGCTTTTCCAAAGAGCTTACATAAAAATGGACTGTTCAATTGGTTCCTGAGTACTGTAGTTCATCAAGAAAACCCAGGAAACACATATCCATCATTATTAAAGCACCTTCTTTCCCACTGCAGCTCGCCTTTTTGTCTTGAGAAAACTGAGAAAATGTGAGGGGAAAACACAAATACATGTGGAGAAGGAAGAGGCAGAAAAGATGAGTAACACTCTGGATAGCACTACCCTGCTACCCTGGTCAGAAAAAAACCCAACAATATTTCTCAAGAAATAACAGTTGTTTAGTTTTTCTTTGTCCTTCATTCCTGTGTAATTAATCTTGAGGGAGCACTTTCCGATGAAACAAAAGGGTCATTAAGCCATATTAAGTGGTTATCTTTCTCCAAGGTCTATATTCTTCATACTCAGTAAATCTTTTGAAACACCAGATTGCTACAGCATAGCGCCTAGCGATCCCCAAAGAGCTGAAAACTCTGCAACTTTAGTGCAGAAAAGCAGGAAAAGGATAAAGTATCCTCAGAGCTTTGCAATGCAATATCCACATCAGCCCCAAACTGCAGTATGCAGATAAAGAGAAACTAAACTGGCTGTGTACTTGCCCAGATTATTTTCTAAGCTCTCTACAAACGAAACCAAAGCCACAAGAAACTATTTTCCTTTGATTTGACCCTGCTATTTTATAAATAATATATTTATCTAATGATAGAACCAATCATCAAATAAATTCTACGGATCCCACCCAGTACAGCAGCATCTCATTATACAAGCCTGGATATTAATCATACAACAAAATTCTTGCACCAGTCTGGTCCATAGAGCCAATCTAAATAAATAGCATGATGCGTTACCATTCTTAATACCACGATTAAATTGTTTTCTTATGAGTGAAGATATTTATAGAAAATAAAATCTTTATGGGATGTAGCATTAGTCAGAAATGCTACATTTCTAGAGACAATAACCCCCCCCCCAGTGCTGATTTGTCCATGCTGACTTATTCAAGTTAATAAGCTAATGTGAAGAGCTGAATCATTGCAGTAATAAAGCAAACCATGTGTACTTTCTAATTATAAAAATCCTAACCAGACACAGAGCTTTGACTGCTCCTTCTCTTTTTCCATGATCTTGAATCATTTGCTACTAACCAAACACTTAACAAGGGCTTACCTCTTGCTCAGAGTGATAGCGAATTGGGATGCCTCAGACTACAGTCACCTCCTCACCCCTTATTATTACAGCTCCTTAAAATATCTTTCTAATGCGGATTTGCATAATGACTACAACTTTATGTACAAGTATGTTGAAAAACAGTAATTTCATAATTGCACTTTCAGATTTCTGACATGCATTCTGCTTTAAGCTTCATCTAGAGACCAGATATAAGAAATGAAAAAGCTGTGGGAAGTTAAGTAATGTTCTCTTTCTCATTCTTACACATGTATAGTTGTTAGCTTTAGGAGAACAGCCTTAGCCCCTGACATATAGAACCACGTTTCCTTTTCTTCTAGTCCCATGACTTCTGCTCTATGTTCTGCACAGTTGCCTGGCTTCAGCAAGAATTACGAGGAAGACTTTGTCCAGACTCTTCCACAGGATAAAGATACTCTTCAAGGAGGTAAGAGCTGTGGTTCTGAACACCCTCGGGCTGCATGTGACGTAAGAAACCAGGCCTTCTAACTCCTGGGAAAACTCTCTAACCACACAATTGTTGCTCTATTAGAGGGATCAGCAACACTAACTCCACCTAGAGCTATCTAATACGTGCTCTCAATTACTTCCTTAGGAAACTTCATTTAAATATATTACATCATTTGTTTATGGGACCGCCTCCTCAAGCTCAAACTAAGTGATTTGTAATCAGTGGTGTTGCTCAATCCCCTGTGATCAGACCAAACCACCACTGAATTACATAAGTATCAGAATTCTGTAACAAATGTATGAAAAATTTTGAAGTACCTTGATCAACTTTAAACTAGAAACAAAATAATTTTGCACATAACCATCAGTTGCATAATTTTTTTCACTTGTCAGATGGTTTGCAATCACTCAAGTTTAAAAGACCACTGTGTCACTACTAGAAATCATATCTTCTCATCATTGAAATAATTAAAAACTTAATATTCTCATTTGATTTCTTTATCGGCTTTAATATAGAACTTATTTCAGATAAATAGCATCTTATGCAGGTTTCAAGTAGTGAGGAATATCTGCAAAGCAAAAGATTTTTCACAGCACTTTAGTCTTTAATAGATGCATTCCATTGCTCAACATATGCCAAATTCAGCTTTTGGAGACTGGAACTAAGGAATTTTTTTTTATTATTATTTTTTTTGTATAAGATAAAATACGTAGAGAAAGGACACTATGTGATAATCAGGTATTAGTCATAATGTTACTGGGAAACTACAGCAAAATGTAAAAATAATGAATTTTCACCATTGGTAAGTGTACTTTCTGCTTGTATTTTAGCAACAAAACACTCCCCATCTAATTGTATAAATAAAAGGATTTTTTAACAAAAATTTTCTAAGAGATTTTTTTTACTTTATAATCTATGAGGTTTTCTGAAGGAGTAAGATCACAACATAAGTGCTGCTGCTATGACTGTATTTAAGCAAAAGAGGAGGAAGTTGACCACGTATACAAATTTTTAAGTAAAAATTCAGTCCTAGGAAAGCCTACCACTTCAAGGGATCAACACATGAAACAGCAGCTGCCTGTTAGTAAATTCACAGAGACAGTCTAGCAGCATAAACTTTCACAATGTTGCAACACTCTGTAAAACACCCAGCTTAAACAGCAAGCTTTTTCCTTCTTCTCAGTCATTTCCTCACTGGTGCCTGCACTTGATCCGTAAGATCACAGTTCAACTACAACTTTTGTGCCTTACCATTGTCTCATTAGCAATCCAATGATTCCTATAAAGGCATTCATGCACAGATAGAACAGGTGAATTACATTATGTAGTCTTCAGTTACACTGTGTTTCTCTTGCCATATCATCTGAGAATCTCAATACTACCATCAGTACCTCTTTTTATATGGAACTGTAACACACAGAGATTGAGTGTAATGGCCATTGCTAAAACCTGTATAGGAAATATAGGAAAGAACCAATTGGCCAAAACTTCCATTTCACTACAAACAATAAATCACCTATTTCTTCAGGAGATCCTATTCTGTTACTCTTGGAAAATACATTCTCCTTGTGTTACTGTCAGTAATACAGAGAAGCACCATTAGATCTGCACTGAGATACCCATCACTTTATTCTGCTCCTTTGGATAGTGCCTGCACATAAGTCTGTTTCTGCATTTCCCATTTATCTGACTCAGAGGCTACTACTGCTCAGAGACCAGCTAGGCACCATTCCACGTATGTGAGGTGGTGATCAATTATCTAAACTCGAAACAATTTAAGTGTTTTAAAATATGTATTTATTTATAACTGGTGGAAGTTTAAAAAAAAACAAAACAAACAAACAAAAAAAAAAACACAAACAGCTTCAAACAAATTTTACTGTTAGGGCAAGAAGGCAGAGAAACAAGAGGGCCATTCGAGAAACACTACCTTTCACTGTTCTTTTTACCACTAGATGAGCTGCTGGTGGATCCAGTGCGGTTGCGACTCCCTTTGGAATCTCCATAGCTTTCCCTCCGGCCTCCTGGGGACACACGCTCAGCAGAGCTGGTTCTCTTAACAGTACTAGTAAGAAAAAGGGAGTAGGCTTAACAGCTGAACTAGTAAATGTACACACTTCCTGATATACATTTCTGAGAAACGATCAAGTGGAAATAACAACATTGTTTTTAATCAAAGAAAAATTTATCAATGATCCTCGATCAGAGTTCTGCTGGGTCCCTGGTGCAACAGAGATGGACATACTTTTTTTTTTTTTTTGCTCAATCATAAAAAAAAAAGAAGGTCTACACTGATGTCAGACATCCATCACATCTACTTTCCATATCACGCCTCAAATCCTTAAATACCTCTCCACACTTTAGGATTCTCTCAAGAAGAAAGGAAGGACTGAAAGAAAGCATATTACACAACACTAGCAGACTACAGAAAATGTCAAATGTAGGTTGAAATTTGAACACTAGCAAGCTAACTAGTACCTGCATTCAAAATCAAATACACTGTTGTTCAAAGTTAGTTTTAACATACTCCGAAGAAAAACTAGGAAAAATGCAAGCTAGCTCTCCACTCACTAGTCAAAAATATATACTTAAATAGATAACATTCCCTGCACCCCCTGGTAAGGGGTTTCTGAGAGCCTTAAGCCTCTCCCACTTTTCAACTATCCCTTTGGCAAAGATGGCTGTAAGGAAGCTCCTGCATGACTTTCAGACAGCTCTCGCTGATTGAGAACCACAAGGCACAACAGGAGCACTGTTGTTATATCACTGTCAGGATATAACACAGGTGACAAACTACTATGGTTTTCCATAAGCTCAAGCCACTGTTCTCCTCTAAAGCAATGCATCCTAGAGGCAAGGGGAATAGGCGACTAGTGAGCTGGACTAATGTCCCTTGCTTTACTCCATTCCCCAGGATGAAGAGCAGGGCTGGTATCAATGCCTGGATAAGGCAGGAAACATCTCCACAGCACCAGCTGGACAGGACTTGGTGCTGGCACCTCATTTCTCCCACCCCAGCCCTCCATCTGCTTTATCCTCTTCATAGAAAAGAGCAGGAACATCTACGCACCTTTCCACACATCTCAATCGTGTCCTGCTCCTCCATATAAATATTTCAGCTCTTCCTGCTCCTGCCCTCAAAGACCCAGTCTTTTACCAACCCCAGCCCTGTCACTTTTACACTCCAGGGTGCTCTGCTTACCTCAAGGCTCAGTTCAGGCACCACCAAGGACTACTCCAGGCCTCGCCACCAGCCTTCAAAAACCACCCCTACTACCATATTACCTCAGTCAGCTCCTCAGACTGCCCCACTTCATGCACAGTGGAAACTAAGAGGCATCAACTCTTCCATAAGCAACGGATGCAAAGCAGACTTTTCTGTGTGGTCAAAATACACAAAACTGTACAATACAATGGATAGCTCTGAGCCCAAGTTGCTGTAAGGAAGACACTTTTCTGAGAGGAAGCCCGAGCTATCCAGGGCAGAGCTGATACATCCTGCGATGCTTCTCAGATAGCTCGAGAAAAATCTTTCTGGAATATGCAGTGGTAGTGCAGATATTCAGTGCTGCATTTTTGCATTAAAAATGAGCACCACTTGAAGAATTAAGCTGAAACACAAAACTGTTTCTATGGAGAGAATGATGTAAGAGAGCAAGCAGAATGCCAAGCTGCACACAGGGACAGTTTGAAATAAATGTATGGGAGAAGTAAAAGGCAGTGAGAATTCAATTCTGTTGTCACTTCAGGTATCACTGTTTCCTAAGCTAGCCTAAGAGTCCCCAAGTCTTCTCAACGTCAAATGCATGAGAAAAAATACCCTCCTTTCATATATTTTATAATAAACTGCAAACATTTAATAGTTCTCTGTCTCTACTGACATGGTTCCATATAATATTACTCTAGTCTAACACAAAGAAGCCCTCGTACTGAACAATTTTACTCCATGTAAAGCATCTTTATCAGCACGTGTCCTTCCACTAGGTTACATGCACTAATGCAAAACATCAGCTCTGTGTGATTTTGTAGTATCAAACCCTTATTTTGACATCTTCTCCTTACCCAAAAAAAAGACATATCAGCCAACAGACATCAAATGAACAAAATCACCAAATTATGCTAACAGTAGAAAAATTGTAGCAATAGTCAAAGCAATTTGAAGCTAATTTAATATTGCTTGGGGTTTCATTTTTACAGCCATCTACATTCAAAAGATGAATGGATGGATAAAAAAAAAAAAAATGAACAGGCCTAAAGCTTAGAAGTGCAATGATATCTTTTTACTAAAGAAGTCTCGTATCAGTATAAAAAGTTTATCATGATACAAAATTCTTTTAAGTTACTTTAGGTCCATTAGTGCTTAGGCTAACTAGCCAAACTACTTCTGACAAATTTTAAACTTCCAACAACAGCAAAAGCCCACTGAGATGTATTAGTGAAGGATCAGAAAAAGAGTATTGCAACAACTCCATTCCATTAACTCAAGTTTGGCATACACACATTTTGGTTTCTCCAGAGTTAAACATCAGTATGGCTACAGCAGATACACAGACACCTGAGGAAGAACTTAAAATAACAGGAAATATTCACTTTTGTAAGAACATGACTGGATTCCAGGATTTGGCTTCCACATTAGTAATATGAAAGGAGAACATTTTCAATTTTTTATTAGAAGGTAATATTTGTTAACACCATTTTTGTATTTAAGAAAGGAATGTGAGTTAATGAAATATTCCTATAGTAAAAGTGATGTTAGCATAAGAGAATGGAGATAACATCAGAAATTATTACTGAATAGGTTCAGTAATGCATTTATCAATGATGAGAAGTTTTAAATGTACTTCTGAAAGTGTTAAAAATGGGAATGATAATTACAGTTAAGTTCTGCAGTGTTACTGCTGCCACTAAAACAGCCACTTTCTACATGTTGAATCAGAACAGGAAGGAAAAGCAACTGAGCTTCAACACTACAAAGCTATTAAGAATCCCTCACCTTAGAGCAGGCTTTTTCAGTTTGCATGCATTGAGAAGATTCACAGACCTGCTTAATCCAGATTGAGAGGTGCGTAAACAAAGCAGAATAAAAAGTGAATGCAACAATAAAACACGGAAAAGACATTTAAAACAAGCTTACATTAAAAGACATCATTGCGTGCATTTAAGATATGAGATCACGTGCAAAAACAAACAACAGCAATTGTTGGCTCCGGTGTTTGCTCATTTCAAACCATACATTTAAGAACATCAATGTATCTTTGAATGACAAAATCTAAGCAATGCTCCAAATACTTTGATTGTTTCTAAAGCTACTGAGAAAAACACAGGAAAAGAAACTCAAAGAGGCTAAGGAAACAGATGGATGATCCAGCTAGGAGACAGAAGACCATTAAGAAAGCAACAATAAAAACAAGAAAATAAATCTTCATACATATATACACACCACTGCATAGCATGAATGTTTTACATGCTTGCATCATTGAATTGCAGTGAGGAAATTTGGGCCATACGTATATATAACCAAATTTCTGGGGGAAAAAATAAAAGCTTTCAAAATAAAATACATTCAAATAGTGTACAGCAGTATAACTGATAATGCTAATATTTTGAAACTTGTCTAGCACTTCTTCTGACGCTCATTTAAATCAATTAGAATGAATTCGAGAATAATATATGACTTTAATTTCATTATGCCTTTGAGCAAAGCACACTAATAACTTTAATTGTTAGAGATACAGTGAAGTAGTGTAACAGCTTTGACACTTGAAGTTCAGTTGATAAGGTTTTTGTATTTACATCTCATTTTATTTAAAAAGAGTTTTTTGAGAGTCAAGCATTAAACAGGAGACTAAACTGAAGGTTTGACACAGGGTTTGCGTGTGCCAGTTGCAAATCATTGCTGCCCCCAGAACAGAATGTAGAACATTAATTCCGGGAGACTGAACAATTTCCTAGGGGCCATGTGTTTAGAGTTTAGAAGAACAGGAATTCATCATATTAAAGTATTTTATTCTCCCTACAAACAAAGCTTTTTATGTTTTCTTTGTTCCAACTTCTTCCTTTTGATCTCCGTTGTCAGAGTTTTGCAGCATTGTAGTCCTTTACAATCGGCTCAAGAACAAAGAATGACTGATTGGCTCTTGTTAAAAGGCAAAGTATATGCTAGCCTACAGTCTGCAGCAGCATCCCTACTGGGAAAGGTACCGTCTGCATTCTCCTCTCTTATATTTTCCTTTCCCCTTTTTCCCCTTCAACTATTGGAAACAAAGCTATCCTAGATGAGTCACAAAAACCTAGATTTTAATAGGGAACTCAAAACATTACTACTGCGTGCTGGACACATTCCAAAGGCAAATTTAGTGTTAAGCAATGAACTTCAAGCCACACTGCTTCTGAAAGGAAGAATGCTGGGGGAAGGGAAAGTTCCATTCATGATACAAAAAGCTCATGTTATGTCAAACGAAACTTTCAAATAATTACTCCATGTATAAAGTTCAGAATAAAAATATCAGTATACAAAAATACTAGTACTCAGAATAGCTTAATTCCTGACTTCCAGCTTACAAGTAGTAAACACATGAAATTAAAAAAAAAAAAAAGACTGTGAGACAAGGGGATGAGGAAGACTTTCAAACACTTTACAAAGACAAGCAATTCTTGGCTATCTGTGTGTAGGGTGATTAATCAGTCTACCTCTAAATCACTTCAGTCTCACATCAGCCAGTTTGCACCTGGTAGCCATGTTGCTATGCAGCACATGCTGGCACTGGATAAGAACTTTTGGTTCTAGTACCACCAGCATCATTTTAATTATTGTTTTAAGTCTTTGCATTAGTTATTACCACATACTTTTATCACCTAATTCATTTATGTCTTGTACTTGTGCTTTTGCTCTAATCAGATTATTTCATTACTTCCTTAACTTGGGTAGTTGAGTTTTGGCTGAGATCTAAAAGCCAAAGGGAGGTTGGTGCCCTCAATTCTAAATTGAAGTCAGAGTCAGTTGAGGTTACTCAATGCCTTAACAGATCTGGTTCTAATTATCACAATAGGCCAAATAACAACCTACTGATGTCCAGAGATGCACACTTCACATATGGAAAACCAATATGCATGAAGGTTAAACGATTTGCATAAGGTCACTGAGAGAATGTGGCAGAATTTGAATAAAAGTCTGCTAGTTCCACCCATTCAGCCTCAATTTCTTTTTTTTTTTTTTTCTATCTAATCATCTCCAATGTTGCATTCCTGCCATAAGTAGCCATTTCCATTTCAAATACTAAAAAGGAAATCAGAAAAATGTAGTGAACTCTGAACCTCATCTCCTTGGTAATCCAGCAAGGAGGAGGAGCACTATGCCAATCTGTGGGTTCAAATGAATTAACCAACACTTAATAATCAGATTGTGTTTGTAGACCTAAAAGTACATCTGTTTCTAAGCAATGAAATGTATGGATGCACACTTGATCCCTGCAGAGATTATCTGCATATGTTTATACACACAGGCATTACATGCTGTTTCAACTGGACATGATATACTTCCTAACCAAATACTTCAAATCAGAATTTACTAATTTTTAATCCCCTTTTCATAACAGTATTCAATGAAACATCTGGGAGAGACTCTACTAAGCTTGATGTTTGCCTCATTTGAAAATATGTTCACAAGAAGGAAAAAGAAGTTATTTTCCTCTTATAGAGTGATCCTAGCAGATGTTTGTAATTTACAGCAACAAAAGGATATTTAAAGTTAGACTCATAAAGGTGTTATTCCTTTTTGTTATTACTAATTTTCTTTCACTTTTAAAATTCTGAAACATTCAATTTTTTTTCAATATATTGCATATATACACAGATATACCTGTACACGTATATAAATAAAATATACATTTTCAAGCTGAAAATAAGTCTTGAAAACATCTATGAGCACTTGATACTATTTAACCTTCCATTTCACATCATCACATCTACATCAAGAATTAATAGCAGTTTCAGAAACACTTCACACAAAAAGAGCACTGTTAAAATATGATTGTTTATCAGAAACCAGAACTCAAAAAGTTATTAAAAACTACACACCATTTATGAATTGCTCAACGCTCACTAAAGCTTCTTAGCACAGACAACTTCTATCTCCCTGAGAAAAGGAAGCTATTTGACCTTGCTGCTGCATTCCCCTTGTTGCACCTCCCCCATTGTCACTGGGGTTTGGAACTGGTTGATCTTTTAGGTCCCTTCTGACCAAAGCCATTCTAGGAATTCTACTTTTGTGCATACTCACAGCTCTCAAATGTAAAATGGTCCAACATAAATGTGAAGTATGAATGAACACATTTTAATGAGCTTGTCTACTTCACTTTTGACAAGTCAGCTACTTAGAGCAGTTAAGATAGCATGTTTGAACACTGAATACTTTGAGTAATCTATATTGTAAAAACACAAAATCCCTTAAATTATTAACAACTTCATTTTCAAAAACAGAAGAGAACTGAAAGTTTTCTACAGTAATTCACTGGAAAGGAGTTTCACATTCTACTCTTCCTCTCAAAGAGTATTTACAGGCAAGACAAAAATGCCTTAATAAAAAAATAAATGAACTAATTTTGCATACTAAATTCCATCAGTTCAGCATTCTAGAGTGTTTAAAGGGAATAGGAATTCCAGAGCACCTGGATTTATAACTTTTCTCAGGGCTTAAACAATCCTGCTTTTCCTAAATTTAAGCAATCAGTAACAAGCTTCTGACTACAACAGCAAAACTGACTACATGCATTTTTAATTTCCTAGAACTGAATATACATTTTCATACTGAACAATTAAAGAACCTTTAGCCTAGCTCCTATAGCAAAGGGAAAGGATAAAGCACAATAAAGCGATATTAAAATCCTTATCCCATGGAAGACTTCACTCACAGATGAGGCAAGGCAGCTATACAGCACTCATGTCCTAGGGATTCTCCATAAGGACTTTCTCACAAGCATAGAGGGTATCCAGACAGTGAGTGAATGAGGTGAGAAGGCTGCAGGACGCCCCTTATCTCAAGGATGTACAGATCCATGACATTGCTCACAGACCCAGGATGACTTTGACTCACTCCATGCAGGGGCAGGAAATCCTACGTTGAACTCTGGGTAGCAAGTGTGCAGAAACATGAGTCCCACCATGTGTGCACAAGTGAGGCCTGCCAATACTTGGGCTCATGCTTTTTTTGTTTTGCTTTGCTTTTAAATACCACTTAAAACTCTGTGTTCAGTTAACAAGAATATTTTTTTTAATTCTCCTAAATTTAATCTGTATGTTTCCTTAAAAATTCATGAAATGCAAAACAGTGCTCCTTTTAAAACACAAATCAATTTTCTCTGTAGAAGTCACATTCTTCCATACACAAAAATTCTGATAACATATTTCTGATAATGGATACGTTCATTTCGTATTTACCTGCCTTTTGTTATCTTTGGCAAACTTGCCAAAGCCTACAGCTGCAGTAAGGCTCATTTCACAGGAGCCCAGTTTTATTTGTGTGACACTGAAACAAACAATGCTTTCTAATTTTAATTCTGCATAGAACAGTTTCTCTACAGTAACAACACTTGGAGTTTTCAGAAAATGAGAAATCTCTGAATCAGTAACAGCGTACCATGCACTTAGTCAACATCTCTCCTCAAGAAGAGACCCTTTACAAAAGGAGCTTCAGACCTTAGCATGTTAATACTCTCATCTCCACAACTTGCCCTCAGAAGTGACAGCGTCATCACTACTAAAAGCTGAGGGTGACACACAAGCAAAGAAATGTTAAAAAGAAAAAATGCATTTGATATATATGTGTGTGAGTGAGCCTGTATGTGTGCATGTATTTCAACAGGCGAACAGTACAGCAGAGCAGCAGCACATGAACTGTCATGTTTAACTTGAACTTGGCTCCACCCAATCTGTAGTATTTCTTATAACGCAGGTGTATAATCAACAAATATGTAACCTATAAAATAACACACAACTCAAACTGAGACATCATTCTAATTATCTAATGGTAATAGTAAGCTATCAAAAACTAGATATTCTCATTTGCATAAATGTGCTAGATCCAGCTTTCCTCCCTGAGAAACAACATTTCTAAGATAACTTTTACAAAATCACCAAAGATAACATGCTCGTTTCTAATAACAGTTTCTCTACAGACTATATGTTTTCTTCTTGCTATTAGAAAATCCTCGCCTCGCTTTTTGTGTCATGTTACAAAATAGCAGACTAGAAATGCTTTATTCTCCATGTTAGACTGCAGTAACAAGAAAGTAACAGAAACTGCTAGATTAAGCATTGTGTGTTCTTTCAGTATTCATGGTAATAACCTTAATTTTGATTAACTACACCTAATGAGTTTAAGACCTCCTATAATAAATCCCATCTCTTTTCATTTTCAACTAAGCATTTAGACTATTTGCTTTAAAAGTAAGGGGGAAAAAAACCACATTTAGAAACGTGAAGAAGACCTATTATTTCCGCAGTTTAACAATTACAGCGTTTCTGAGAGATGCATACCTTTTTGCTGCTGGTGGTACAGTTTCCTTTCTGGTTCCCGATGGAGAAGGTAAAGAGCCACTTGGTTTCTTTGGTAACACAGTTCCATTATTAACAGTAGTTCTTAAAGGCAGTGTTTGTACCAGCGGTCTTGCTGTAGAACAAGCAGAGGATTAAATCATTGTTTATATTTCCTTTAATTCCAACAAACAAAATGAAAATATTTTGAAATACGTGTAGTATCTTTCTTTCCTCTGCTACTGCCAAATTTATGTAGATGTGGGCTTTAAAGAGGATTCTTTTTTTATTAGTCATAATCATATCAAACCATCTGCACATGGCTTCAGAGCACAATTCCATAGCCCGTGCCATCTGTAAAATCCTGTTCTAGCTCAGTGAGCTTACAGGTAAGCACAAAGGCAGTGGTTGCCACCAAAAGCAATCCTGCTAAGAGAAACACCTGCCTACCACCCACCTGGATGATGTTTGGAAGAGTGCTAGAGACAAAGGTAGGTCACAATTCCAGAAAATCCTGCTCTTTATCCCTCAACATTCTTACAAGTTTTCCACAAGCAAATAACCTGTTAATAAATCCTCATTCTCCAGCTACACACATCCGACTTCTTTGAAAGAATGTAGGTTCCTCTAACAAAGAGGAATTTTATCCATCAATCAGAAAAAGCTATTGAAATAATCAAAACTGGATTTCATCAGCTGACATTATCTAACTGCACTCTGATCAAATGTTGGCTCAAAAAGGTGTTATACATACGTAACCTGTAATTACCAGTAGGATAACTGAAAAGTTCCATTCCAGTGCATTAGAAATTAGTTGCAATAACAAACAGTGGTTAAAATTGCAAGCAGTGAGTACCTGCATGAAAACTATAGCAAAGCAAACCTTGGAAACATAGAAACAAGCGTGTCAGTGCTCTCTGCACAGCAGGGAAGAAACCCAAAGCTTTGTATGTCATCTGAAATTTGACATCACTTCATATTACAAGCCATCTTTGTGAAGATGCCAGAAGTCTCTAGTTTCAGAGAAAGAATACCCAAGAGAAATAGAAGCCCATAAGTTGCTTAAGAAACACGAGAGAATATATCTGGCATCATCTCAAAGTTCAGGGAAAACAGCTGTGAACTACTATAAAAAAAATGCTCAGGAGAAATAACCTAAAATGATAAACAACAACAAAACCCTTAACAATAGCATACAGACCTAGATTATGATATGCTTGCATCTTACTGTAGCATAGATTGTAAGCATGTATTGACTTGTTCACCTGAAGTTCTCGTATATCAAAGTGAGAAAAAAACAGTGAAAGCCTGTGACTTGAGGAGATTGCATCAGTACATAAGATTTACTCGTGAATGCAAGTTTCAAGATGATCTGTACCTGTTATACAAGTACTGAATCAGTTAATTGTGTTAAAATATATAGTTGTTACACATTCATTTTTTATTTATTATATATTTCCCATCAGGAAACAGTAAAGAAATAAAGCTTATTTGGCTTAGATGATGGAAGGATAGCATGAAAACAAGTCAGCAAAGATATAAAGAAAAACCTCCTGGCTCTGTAAGGATAGGAGAAACTGGAACTGCAGAAGACTGATGGGTTTGAACAGTACCACTCCCACCAAGGGTGAAAAGACCAAGAGCTCTTTGATTTTATGGGCAGCTTTAAGGAAAGGTGAAACAAGACTTGAATGAACTCGTGGCACCTTCCAGACCTGCTTCCATAACCTATTTTAACAAGCTAATGCTGTCTTTAGGACTGTACTGATTTTTCACTGTGCTATTTTTCTTTGTAACTGCTTGTAGAGCTCCACGATTTGGATTTGTGACCAAATCAGTGTTGACGCTGATATTTAAGTTGCTGCAGAGCAGTGCTTACACTAAGCCAAGGACATTTCAGCTTCTCACACTGCCCTGCCAGCAAGGAGCTGGGAAGAAGACACAGGACAACTGACCCAGACTGTCCAAATAGGTATTCTGTATCATCATATGGCATCATGCTCAGCAATAAGAGCTGGAGAGAAGGAGGAAGGGAAGGACAACCCAAGCACTAGCTTCTGTCTTCTCAAGCCACCATTACGCATGATGAGCTCTGCTTTCCAAACAGATGAACACCTGCCTGTCAATGGAAAGTCGTGAATCTATTCCTTGTTTTGCTTTGTTGGCATGCACAGTTTTCCTTCACCTATTGTACTGTCCTTATCTCAGCCCAGGAGCTTTCTGGCTTTCACTTAGCCAATTCTCTCCTCCCCTATCCCACTGTGGAGGAGTGTGCAGCTGTGGGGAGCTCAGCTGCCTGCCAGGGTCAACACACAAGTGGCACTACAAAATAGATGAAACCTATTGTACTTCAGCTTCTCACAGGTAAGGAAACAGATACCATGACCCTGTTTACTCCTACAGTATTTCACTCTACTATGTTTCCTATCTAATTGCTAAAATGTACTAACTGTGCATTAATGCACGTTTAATATACAACTAAATATAAAACAGATTCTGTTGTACATTATAGAATCAGCTACAGTTCAGCAGTTATATACCTGACAATCTCTGTACCTTCACAAAACCTTCACAAAGCTTTGAGATTATGAGTTAGAATAATAACTGAAGTTAAACTAATGATTAAAATATTCTTTCTTTATTGTTATATAAAAATTCCTATTTTTTAACCCTGTGAAGTTGAAACTAGCAGCAGCCAGCAACAACCCTTGTAACTTTTGACTATCAAAGGTTTTTGCTCTAAATCCAAACTGAACTAAGACTATAGAGCTGTAGATTTAAAGATTGAGCCCCATGAGCAGGTACTACCGAAAGCAACAACACAAAAGTCTTACGTGGCACACAGAGAAGCTACAAATTACTCAATTATTCTGCTACTTATTCTGGATCTATTTAGTTTTATTTACAAAGCTATTTCACACCGGTGGTAATTAAGGCAACAGTCAAACAACTACAAACATATCATTAACTGTTAGAAGCAGTGGATGTCAGTAACTCAAATGCACTCAGATTACTGCTTTGTCAGTAACATTTATTTGGGAAGTTCTGTTGCTTCAAGGTCTTACCTGTGGTAGCAGCACTGACATGTTTACCAGCCTCAGCAGCAGCTTTTTTAATCATACTCTGATCTATGGATTAATAGGGCCATTAAGTTTACAAACAAACCAATAATTACAAAAGGAAAGAATAACAAACAAAAGTAAAACAAAGGCAGGAAGCATATTGAACTCCACAAAGTAGCTGAATTAAATAAGGAAGAGAAAAAAGCCACATTGGTGAAGGAGCTTCACAAACAGAAGCTAAGCAGCTCTACGACCATGACGTATGCCGCTTTTCAGCTGCCTAGCTCAAGTCTAGAACAAGAAGGTGCACAGAGACTGAAAATAAGCTCAAGCTTTTCTGCATTACTTATTTGCAAGCTTTACACTTGAAATCTTTAAGTCAATTCCACTCATTAAGTACTCAGAAAACAGTGTTCTCTGTCTCATGAACTTTCTTATTTCAGACTCGAAACAGAACACCAGGGATCCAATTTCTGGTTCAAGGGTAAGAACCTTCCATAATTCCCACACACCTTAATCACAGACCATAGGCAAAACAAAAGATTACACTGTATGTTTCAAACAGCAATGGATGAGATTTGACGACACTTTGAGGTAAATTCCCACTTCTTAAAATAATAAGTGTGGAATTAGTCATTTAACAATCAATAAAAAGAAAGTAGATCAAGTGCCACTCAGCCCGTGTGATGACACAGAAAGCCACATCAAATGCTCTTCTGAGTTACAGTATTGAAATGGAACTCGGTCTTCTGTGCTAAGTCTTTTATAAAGTAGCTGTGCCTACTACAGAAAAAAAAAAATGGGCTACCTTGGAAATGTATCATACTTGATATAATAGCTGGAAGAAACAATCAAGATACTTCACATTCAGTTTCATGTTATAAAATACGTTTAATAACGCTGACCATACAATGATGGTACAACTGGTATATAATAAAATTAAAGAAACCAAGTGGATTTAATTAGAAATTATCAAGATTCATTTCAGTCATTTCTATGATGGCTTTCGTAGACCCCTATTTATATTATCACAAATAAGATTTCTTATTGTAATTTCACTTCCAGAGAAGTACTTATGCGACAAACACTTTAAAAATCAAGCCATAGAAGGGCACAAATTTAATCTTATAAAAGCTTTTTATGAATGCACACTGAACTTTGGCTTTGACTTTCTGCCATAACTAAGGAAACATTTCCTGATTTAGAAATCAATTGTTCACAAAATCCATGAAAATCTGGCTCTGCATTTTGCTAAGCCAAGTCAACAGGCAAGACTGGTTACAATTCAGTGATAATAAAGTTTATTTCCTTCACACATCAGATAAGACCTATTTTATAGGCAACATAAAGCCACTTCATCCCTTCTTCTACCACATTTTGTGGAACATTTTGTTCTAGTGGGAATTATCATTGGTAATAATCAACTTAACCAACTTCTGCTTTATTTTTTTTCCCTCTCCAAGAAATCAAATTCAAAACGAGGAGAATACAACACAAAAGGAACAGAATGGGAGAACAAGTTCACAGACATTTACTATTAATTCTATCCAATAAACAGCATCATCTACAATGAACTAATCTGGTTCCAGAATTCTATCTATTCTCCTTACCCCATTAAACAAACTCAAGATACCAGTTCAGAAAACCAAATAGTTTTTACATATGCTGTTAAATCAATGACTATAAGTAAATAACCATCACAAATATATAGCAAAGGTCAAACAATTTCCAGCACCCCCAAAAAGGTATGAATCCATGATTAAACATCACCCTTCCAACATGAATTAAAAGTTTAATTTGTATTAACACGTGCCAGAATCCCCAAAAGAAACAGGTCTCATAATTTAAACAACAGAGAGACCATGAGTATCTCCTGCTAATGGATACCAAGAAATGCCTTCGCCTTGTGAGGGAACTTGGGTTCATGTACTGTGCTTTGCTCTGATACAGACCCAAGGTTCAAGTGCAAACCTGTTTGTGTGCTGGATGTTTCTGCCACCTTAAGACCGAAGGGACAATGGGACACTGATGGCATCCCATGAGGTTCCAATGTACATTCCTAACAATGTGGTAAGCTGCTACCTTTCTTGCAAAGGGGAAGAGCACTGCAGATCCACTCATACAAAGGGTTCATAAACGCACCTTGAGCACCAGGCCCTGCAGGCCTGCTGACACCTAGGACTTAGTGTTTCTGTGAGGCTTTCAGCAAGAATATTGGATAAAAATTCCTCCAAGCAATCTAAATGGTGTTCTGCTGTCTTTTTTCCTCCTCCACTCCTCCCTTGTAAGGCCCACCTAGAGTACTGCGTCCAGGCCTACAGATCCCAGTACAGTAAAAGGCTCTGGGGAGGTTTCATTGTGGCCCTCCCGTACTTAAAGGGAGCTTGCAAACAGAAGGGGGGACAACTTTTTACATGGTTTGATAGCGACAGAACAAGGGGGGATGGTTTCAAACTTGAAGAAGAGAGAGTTACATTTAGATGTTCAGAAGGAATTTCTTATACAGTGTTCTTGAACAGGCTGCCCAGAGAGGCTGTGGATGCTCCATCCTTGGAAGCATTCAGAGACTGGTTGAATGGAGCCCTGGCAAGTCTAATCCAGTGGGAGGTAACTCTACCCACAACAGGGGGCTGGAACTAGATGATCTTTAAGGTCCCTTCCAACCTAAGCCATTCTATGATTCTACAAAGTCTGCTATACAGACTTCCCACATCTAGGTTATCACCACTCTTACACGCAAGACTACCCAAAATTTGCTAAAAATTTCCACTAAGCTTCAAACGGACATTTTCCTGTGCTTTTACAGACAGATGACAGCACATAACATCAGTGAGGTTCTAGTAAGCAGTAAGTGCTGGATATCCTGCTCAAGCTTTTCTGATGTACACACAGATCAACCTGTTCTAGTAGGAAAAGGACCAGGTGAGAGCACTCTGCAACATTCATATAACACAGCATATTGCAGAGTGGCAATGTCTATCACATTTGGAATCTAGACCTGTTATTCTGTAACTTATTCAGGCACCAAACGTGGTTGTACTTTTCCTTTGAACCTGAGCAACCAGTGTAGCAACATCTTACTGGTCAGATCACCATGGAGCTAGCTCAAAGCTCTGATTCCAGTTATGCCTACACCATTTTTAATGGAATTAAAATTATATTTTGTTTAAATTTGAACTATTTTTTTCCCCCAGTCAAAAAAAACCTCACAAATAGAACATGCAGCATTCAATACTAGTTATTATGAAACATTCACCATTTTAATCTTAAGTCAGGAAATCTTAGTGATATGGAAACACTTCACTGTTTCATGGGGACTTCAGAAAACTTACAGGTTTAACAATTTAGACTTGTACATGTTCTTTCTGATAGGTCAGATTTTCAACTTTTTGAGTTTAATGTTGCTGATTTTGACCACTTCAAAGATTTAATAAATAAACTTGTACACGAAAAACATTTTTTAATTGAGCTACCCATTTTATGTATATCTGAAATGCCAACCTTTGGTAGGTCCTTTCTTGTTTTGCATTGCCTGTTGTTCTTCCGTAATATTCAAGCGCCGAACCACATCAGCAAGGGCAGATTTTAGCAGCTGGATGTCATCTTCTTGCATCTGGACGCGTTGCTCCAGAGAGGCAATGCGATCCGTTACCTCCATACTGCTTGCAGCAGAGGCACTGTCATCTACACAAAGGAACAGAAAAAGTTGTATTACCTACAGTGTATAACCATAAAGAAGCAGCTTGAACATAAGCTTGGTGGCAAGCCCTTTACTCAGATCTGATGACCTCTTCAGGAAGAAAGCTTTGAAGTGACCAAAAGGCAAAGATAGGAATTCTGTAACAACATTAAAAATATACATATACGATGAAATAAATAAGGTTGGTTTCTGGATACTTACTGTCAGTCTCACTATCAGTGCTCTGAACTGGAGTTTGGAACAATCACCATTCAACATTCTATTTCATACAACTTTCAAGTATTGGCAGTCATTTAGATAAAGAGTCATATCTATATCTATCTATATAAAATGTAGGGTGAATACCCTGAATGAATGGTACCCAAACAACATAGCAAAGACGGACAGTATATTTTTGGACAGGTTATCCAGAAGTTACAAAGACATCCAATAAATTAGGAAGGGCTCATTCATCGTTAAACGTTGAGGCTTACCTGGAACTCCACAGAGGGATCTCCAACAAGAGACGACCCCCGTGGTGGTCAGCCCTTAAATGGGATCTGAGAGAGGTGGATCCAGACTCCACCCCTTCCAGTCACACAGGTACACTGCCTTCACCTGTGCCCCTGTGGCTGACTCAGTGCTCACCTCAGGTGGTCAATCGGTGGTTCAGGCTGATATTCAACAGTTTCTACACAATGTATATATATAATATATATAATATTCTGCATACCCTTCTAGATTTCTCTTTCTCATATATGTGACAGACTTAATATTAGACACAAGCAACATACAGACTTAATTTTTCAAGCATCTTCCACAGACTGAGAAACTACATTAATCTCATATTGTAAAACCTAATTTACATGAGCAACATTACAAAAAGATTCCTTCTGATCAAAGTGGAAACATTAAGTAAGTTCAGAATGACTCAAGATCTGTACTCTTAATCCCTACGTTTCAGAAAGGGTCATTACTTTGTATACAATTCACCCATTATTTGGAACAGCCCACACAAGCCTGAAGTCTGCAGCTCACTGATGAGGGCTACACATTCTTTCCACCCCAAACTAGCAATAAGAATATTTTTCCTAAATGAGTACTTTTGTTCTACTCCATTTCATATCAAATAGAAACACTGTAACTTCTTACAATATTAGGAATTAGGAAAAAAAGAAAAGAAAAAAAAAAGGAAGAAAAACAATGCCAAAGATGTCCAAATTGCTATCTACTAGGGGAAAAAGAAGAACTGCTTTTTAAAAGAAGACTGCAAGATTTATTTAACTAGCTGGATTTGAAAACTAGAAGGAATTAGTATTAATTTACTTGATAATTTTAAGTAATATTAATCTAGTGATTATGGCATTATAGCTTTCATTTGAATATTTATTAAGTTATATTTTATAAAAAATATATATATTTAAGCTAGCTAGAATCATTCCTTTTTCTCTCCCTCACTCCTCATGAATATCTGCTGCGTACATTTCTTCTGTTCAACAGTTGAAGCCATTCTCTTTATGAAGAAGGTACAGTACGCTTTCATTTCTTGTGTACTTGATTTTCCTCCTTTACAAACCAGAATTTTCCACTTCAAACATACAAAGGCATAAAATGAAAGTTAAATGGCTTGTGCATAATAACTAGTGTTGAATTTTAAAACAAGCCCTTCAAACAGGAAAATAACAGTTTCAACTTCTGAATGCATTTAAAGGCGTGTCCAAAGAAGTTTATACATACAAACTGTTAATCAAAAAAATCTGAGGGGAAAAAAAAAGTGTTTAAAATGAAAAGCTCTAGTCATCTCCAATCCAATCCAAGTTGGTTCCTAACTGCGGCTTCTTGGCTCACGTACTTCTCACACCATCAGCAGCTATTTGTGGTTACCAAAACCAACTTGGAAACAACTTAATTCTATAACAATACGGAACATCCATTAATAGTTATGGGCAAATATAGCATAAGTTGCTTGTTAATTCTTCACAGAATCTGCAGAGCATATTTAAAATATCAGCATTTAGGCTGTGAACGCAACAGTAATAGCCTAATGTAAGTACCCTCTTCTGACAAACTAAACTTGAAAAATGCTGGAAAAAGCTTCCCATCGAGACAGCCTAAATACCTTCCAAATTTTGGCATAGCCACAATTCTGCTTGCTGCAGAACTCTGTGCAGCTGTTGCAGGTAATTAATCCCAAAAATAAGATTAGCAGACATGCTGGCAGCAGTATGAGCTGCCTGTAGAACTTAACCTTTCCTTGTACAAACAAAAGGCCCATGCTGCTCTAATGACTTTACACTTTAACTCAGCTGGAAATAACATGGATTAGCATACTGGACAATAGGCAACCAAATCTAAAACTTCATTTAGCCAATACAAAACAAATTCAAACTTCTACCATTCTGACAAATTCAATATGGCATGGTATATTTTCTTCTGAAGTCATCCAGTGAAAAATAGAAAGTTTTCAAGATGAGATGAGAACTCGAGGAGAGATTTTTTGGTTATGAAATGGTCCACCCCTGGTGTTTCAGAAGAAACATACTCACTAATATATAAATTAGATTTATTTCAAAGTGTAAAGAAACAGTAATTTTGCTTACATACAAATCTTCAAACAGCAAAGCAGCAGCATTTTTATTTACAGACACACACAAAAAAAGAAAAAAAATCACTGCTACTGATAATTACTACAACACACATCTCTCTCTTCTTTCCCCATCTCCCAGCTGTCACTGGGACTCTTCTCCTTGCATCCTTGCTAATGAAGAGTACCAACCAACCCCTTCCTCCGGGCACAGCTTTATTGGTGCCCCCCCAACACCATTCCTCCCACTCATCAGAAATGGAACTCTCATTTCTGCTGCAGCCTCAACTTGCCTTTTTTGTGTGTCAGCTACTTCACAGGATCCAGCTCCCTTCCAAATATGCAGGAAAGAACAGAACCTCTAGCAACTTTCAGTAAGATTAAAGCTGAAGACAAGATGTATGAGAGCCTGGCCACAGCTGACCTTGCTTTCTCTGTGCGTACGTACACCAGTAAGCTATAGAAGATATAACAGCGGGATATAACAGAGCTACATTTCTGAAGAATGCAAAGTTCCACAGTATTCACAGGCATGAGCTGCTAATTCTGCAGGGAGAGGCTGGAATGTTCCCACAACTGAGATCTCCGGATCAGGGAATGTTAAGCAATACAGTTACAACTGAAAAGCAAGCAGATAAGCAACATGCTGTGGTACCAAAACAAGAGAAAAAAAAAACTAATCCATTATATAAACCAACCAAACAACCACCACAAAGGTCATAACAGATGTTCTCTCCTCTGCTTACAAAAGCTGTATTGTTGTCCTCCTTTGTGATTTGCCTCTGAAGTATATCTACTCATTTTCACACAAAATCGTTGTAACCCTCCGTTCTTTGCTAACAAATACTTGTCACTGAGTAGAACCATCTTTCCTCAGAGGGCAGTGAGCTCTGACACTGCTGCCCAGAGAGCTGTGGGGTGCTTGGGCACCTGGAGGTGCCCAAGGCCGGGTTGGGTGGGGCCCTGGGCTGGTGGAAGGCAGCCATTATTAAGATTCCAAAGCCAATATTGTAAATTGCAGCACTGAAGTTTGTAATTGCTTTACATAGCACCTTATTTCTCATTTTCTCCCACATAAAACACGCATTCTGAAGTAGCTATCCCCAAAGAGGCTGTGACAGCAGCAGAAGGGGGCTGAGAAAGGTTCAGAGCCAACAGGTAGCAAGTGGAACTGCCCTGGGATGCTTCAGCTGGAGGCCACCTCCCACTCAGCGTCCACATGGGTTGTCCTGATGCTGGATTACACGTTTGGTTTTACAGCTCACTTACAGCCAGCAAGAGAAGGGGACTCTGTGGTAACGATGTAAAGATCTTCAAAACACTTCACGTGGCTCCAAGGAAATACAAAGCATTACGAAAAAAAATCCAGACAGACATAAACACACAGTAGTGACGTGCAGCTTTACTGCATCGTTTTACAATACTGCAAGAACACCATTGTGTCAATATGTTATTTTTTGACCATAAATTCAGTAAATTTAGCAACTTTTTAACAGTGTCAATATATTTAACATCCTTCCCTCAACCCTCATAAAACCCACAGCTGTTCACTATCCTGAAAGGCACATGAAGGAGGCCGTAAACCCTGAACATTTTTGCTGACACATTACGATATAGCCAACACTCACCATCACCATTTTCACCCACGCACAAGCACCACTTCACCCAAGTGAGAAGCATTGATTTAAGTGGGTATGGTGGTAAGAGGTCGAGGGTTGGCCCGGATGACTTTAGAGGTCTTTTCCAGCCTTAATGATTCTATGAAAGCACGCTAGAATGGATCATTGCCTCTTCTTTTAAAATGAGGAAAATGGGAAGAAACGGAAGAAAAATAGGAATGGAAAGAAGAAAAATGCCTTTGAAGTTAAAATTATGTCCCTTGAATTAGAAATCTGAAGTGAAATCAGTGGTTTTACCAGTGTTCATTTATATCACTAGCTCATGAGATTGATGTCATATGTAATGTCCAAAATTAAATAAAACAAGGAAGTATCAATTCAGATGCTTGGTTTTTCATCATAATACAAATTTGCATTAAAATTTGGAAAGAACAATCATTTGTCATTTATGCCATGCTGAGACTCTGCAGGTTTCAAAGTGAATACAGGAAAAAAAAAAAAAAAAGAAAAAGGCAATGTTCTTTGTGCTGCTCTTTAAATTTTCCAGCCAGCTAATCCATGATCTCATAGATTGGAAAGATTTCTTGTGGCAAAATAAAAGACAATACTGACTCAGATGAATAATCTGCTTCCAAAGTATCTTCCAGTTTTTCAGCAATTTATTACTTGTACTTTGCCAAATGTGAAGAAACATCTGAAGTACAGCCAAGAGAAGGATGTGCACACTGTTTACAAGTAAGAACGATCTAAAGATTTCTTAACTGTATATAAGGCAAAGCAAAATGGCATACTTACACTGCTAGTTAGAGGCAAGCAGGCTGAAATGTGGGCTATTTTCTGATGGAAAACCTAAATCTGAATTGTAAATTAGTAATGTAGGAAATCAAGGATCTCACAGAATTAATAGCAGTTCCTTTTGGAGGGATTGGTTTTTTTTTTGTTTTTTTTTTTTTTTTTTGGGGGGGGGGGGGGAAGGGAAAATAAAAAACAGCAATGACAGTAACACTACCAATAACATCAGAAGAAAAATAAATAAAATGAAGCTATGTGAATCTATTTTTGCACTGTCAAACATCCTCTGATTTTCAAGATGAGTAAGCTGTGTATGTATTCACTTCTTTTCCTCATGTTGTTAGATAGAAATATTAAAAAGCTAAAATTAAAACAGACTGGGCATTTTACTTCATTAAACAAACATATTTCACCTTTGACTCATGCAGACACTAATTCTGAGACTATCTTGTCCAGCTCAGACCATAACAGCTGATTAAGTAATGGAAACACTAGAGTCTGACTGGCAAATTGGAGTGTATTCAATTTATGCTGTCTCTTCAGAGTACCAATTAACAGGATCAAGTTGTATATGAAGTACTTCCAAAACTTCCCAGGAACTATTCTGTTCATTGTACGTTTCTAAAGAACCTAGCACATCACAGGTGTGGTTGCCAGACCCTACCAGAGATCTCACTAAAAGCAGCTTCGCATACTTCTGACCAAAGCTGTCCTTGAATTTAGACTCAGTGCAGAAAAGAAAACCCAAATCTTCAAGGGACGGCAATTTCCAGCAGAGACCTTCTGCAAAAGTTAAAAGATAACCCAAACAATGGAAACTGTGGCAAAGGATGGCAGAGAAAAGGCAGCATCACCCATAGAGATGCCCTTCTAGCACAAAAATGTAGACCACATCAGCAGGTCTGAAATGAGCTCAGCTGGTAGTTACACTCTCCAAAATACCAGCAAGTACATCACTGTCTTTACTTCTAAATTAATTGCTCTGGCCATTTATATTGCTCAGAAATCACTAATAACTTCAGCACCACTATAGCCTTATGAAATACGCACAGGGATGAAGAACCCTCTCCTGACACACAGCCAAGCACGTGTAGAAGGCAGGAGCTGCCCGGCGGCCTGCGATCCCAGTGCACATCCTGCTGCTCAGGTAGATACCGAAGATGTTGCACTTCTTGACTAATTTTCTGTTTTCAGACTTTCAGAAACTCCACAGAAGTGTCAGATGCTGCACATGTCACTTGGTTACACATCTGGCAACCTCCCCCTTCTCCTGTCCACCATTGCTGGCATTTCATGCGGCAGCCAAGTCTCTGGAACTATTTTCTGCAGGCCCTTTGAGTCACACTAACACTGACTTCCAATGATCTCTCTCCACCTCTCTCAGTGCCCCGCTTATCTTGAAACTAACAGTGCAGAAGAAGATCCCCTTATGGTCAGCTCTTCTGCTTCTGTCAAAGTCCTGCCCTCCCTTTTTGGTTCATTGAATTCATTTTTGAGTCTGGGGCACTGGAATCAGCCGTACAATGTATTTAATCAATGCAGCCTGGCTGAACTGACAGAACCAGAGTGCTAGAAGGAGAATCAGGAAGAAAAACCACCACCAAAATCCAAGGATTAAAATGAAAACAACTCGCAAAATGAACATGAGCAAATTGTTGTGACACTCAAACAGAGGAATGCAGCGACAGAGTTGCCAGGCTTAGATTCAGGATCTGGGAAGTCCCAAACATTCTGGTGGCTGCTTCTGTGGCATAATGTCAGCAGTCATTTGCAGACCAAAGGGCTCTCTGTGCAGGAGAACAATGCAAAATAAAACAGCAGTTCACTTTCCTTTGACAACACCACATCAAGCTCCTTTGTTTAAAGGATCACTGTGGACAGTATCACACAGACCATCATCCCTCCATCCACTTTTCTGATGCAAAACATTATGCCATACCTGAAACACAGCAGCAACTCCCCAGGCTTGTTTCTGAAGGACAACTCCACATATGTGCAACAGCTTATCCCAAAGACTGGTACATACCAGACTGCTCTGCTAGACCCTGATTCGACCAGATTAGAGCTTTCCGCTGTGAGAAGCAAGTGGATTTAAAGCCTGAAATTATGTTATCCTATTTAATCTTGTTATTTGGTGTGGTTAAGGAAAAAACAGACAAACTATATTTGAAGACATAAAATTGTGTTGCTTTACATGTGATCTTGGAAAGCAGAACTGCTGCCAGCAGAATGCTACAGGAATGGACTTTATGTCAGATTCTCTAATGCATTTTACTATTTAAACGTAGAAAAGGAGGAGAGAGAAAACATCGTGGTTTTTTGTTTGTTTGTTTGTTTTGTTTGTTTTTTTAAGATAGAAAAATTGAACCAAAGGAACATGAAATTGTATCTAATCTTCAAACTTCCTAGCTATAGACACAATGCCATACAATCTATAAGCTTACATATATGTACATGAGCACACAGTCTGAACAGGTAGGACAACTTTTCAGTTCAATCTCTATCCAAATGAACATACTTAGGAGTGATTAGCATTGCAAGGAGATGCCCTAGTTGGGTACAATCAGGTACGTCTCACAGGAAACAATCTGAACAGACCAGATTAGTTGCTCCATGTCCTCAGAAGTTACGTATGTGTAGGAAGACAATGCTGTGCCACACACCTGCCTAATGCTGTGTCCTGAATTGCACTGGGAATCCATGAGAAAGGTGATCCAAGTGAAAAGAACTTAAATCATCATTACGACAGAACAGACCATATCTAAGCCACACCGTCAAAATTGTAATCCAAATGTGGACACCTTATATGGACTACAGATGGTTATTTTTGTGAACGGTGTTTTCTCTGACACAGCTAGCTATTGTAGTCAAATATCTGTAAAAGCATACTGCTGTATTTCCAAACATTCACTGAGGAATAACTTGTCCTTTTACAGCTTCACCACCAGAAAGCTAAAGAATAGGAATTCAACTTCCTAAAATTAGGAGATGAATGAAAAAGAAAGGCAATCCACAACAGCAGTCATAATTGAAAACCAGCTCACAGTTGGGTGCACTGCGCTCATTAACAAAATGAGAAATAAAATTAACAGAAAATTCTCAAGAAGTTCCTCGTTGCTAAAAAGTCAGCCATCGCTACAGCTAAATTACAAGTGCATGCCCTTGACCCACCTCCAGGTGAGAAGCTGTAACCAGCAGCTCACTGGTTTCTCCCCAGCAGATGGTAGATGATATCTATTTGGAAATGAACCCGTTAATAGCACTCAAGTGAAAAACAGAAGAAATTTTTGGCCTGACAATAAATTAGAGGGGCTTTCCTCAGACAAGGTTTATCCATGAAACACTTCAGCATTCAGACTGACTGTGCTGGCTCTGTTAAGCATTCACATCAATAGGAAAAGCCTGAACAAACTGCCATTGCTCCATGTTGTGCTGGAGCAGTCTGTGCAATAAAGAAAACCATTGTGAAGAAAATAAATAAAATACAGCCTTCTGTAGTGTAATATTAAAACAAGGTTAGCAGTTTGAGGAAAATGATCTGATATGATCTGCCTGGAGTTACAAAGCTGAAGCCACAGCACATCAAGAACTCAAAGAAACGGAAGGGTATGGTAAGGGTTGAGGCACCTCAGGAAGAACATAGCTGTGTTTTACTGTTTTATATACCTGGTGATGGCTGGTGTGCCTCTGTCACAGCCTGAGGAGTAGAAGACAAAACCACACTGTGGGATCTGGGCAAGCACCAACAATGCTTCTGTCCTACATGTCATAGTTTCCTGCTAAACGTTCAAGTCAGCTTACAAAATCAAGCAAAAGATGAATTCAGATTTGTCAGCCAGTGTACACCAGTGAGACGTTAACTCTTGTTTAGCACTGTTAGGCAAAGAGAACCAAACTAGATGCAAGATCTGCGTCTGTTGAATGGGTTTTCAACCATGTGCAAATGAAGTTCATGCATTAATACATGTGATGCCTTTTCTTAAACTTATCAGCACTGCTACTGCAACCAATGCTTCAATCAATTTTCACTGCCTTTAGGAAAACTGGATGCCTCCACTAGATTCTTCAACTAATTCCTGGGTAAATACATTGGAAATATCCACTTTCACTTGCAATCCAGACAGATCAGAAGGAAAGAAAGCTCATTTTAAACATCTTTTAAAAGTTACTGATGTCAGCCTGTCAGTGCACATTACACACCAATCTTATTTCATCTTTTCTGTATACTTATTTTCCTAAAGAGATGACAATCACCACTAGCAGGAAACCATTAAGACACATGAGCCACTGGCTGATCTGCAATTAAATGCAGCCTTTGCATTACATTGGAAGTGACAATATATAAGCATCTAAGCAACTATTATATTAGCACACATTCCTTCACTTTCCTGATTTCCATATTAGAACTCCAGCAGACCCTCAAATTTACTCAGGCAATCAACGGCATTACCCGTAACTTCTATAAACTGCATTTTATAGAAAATTATAAGAGTATGTGCAGAAGTTTCTAAATAAAAAAATAATTAAAACACTTTTGAAGTTCAGAAATAGGCAAATAGAACACATGTCCAGGCTTTTCCAAAGGGAAGCCTTCCCCATCGTGCTGCTGATCCCCACCCCGCAATTGTCAAGCCACCATATCTATCAAAACTGAGGCAATATCAATAGTTAGAAATCCACTGTTACCAATTTGAAATGGTTTGTGTTTTATCACATTTCATAACAGAACTCTTTGAGAATTAAGAATTGAAAGATATCAACCTCTAATCAACAGCTTTTATTCATAAAATGTAACCCTCTGTCAAATGTTCTGCTTTTACTTGAAGGCTTGCCATCCTTTCAAATTGTTTTCTGCGGACTCAGACCAAGCAATATAACACAAAAAGAATAAAACATCCTTCCTCCACCTGCAGAAAGGGTAACTGAATGAATTCAAAGGCAGATTTATCATTTCTGCAAACCCTGCTTACTTCTTCTCAGCTCAAGGCTTCACTTCAAGCAGTGGTCTAACTTTTCTTCAGAACTATGAACATCCTGAATATTTTAGTTTCAGGAATTAATGCAGTATAACATTAGGTTTCATTATAGGCTGTCACTAAGACAAATAACAATTTAAATATTAAAGGAAAAAATCTTCCAATTTTAGAATGCGATTTTCAGGCTTATTTAAAATCTCATCTTTTACAGTATGTCTTTCACAGTAATGTAGTGTTTTCCACTATGGCCAGTTAGTCTAAAGTTTGTGAGAAGTACTTGCATGAACTTGTGGCACTCTTGCTTGGAATTTTTCCCATGTTGTCCATTTCCATCTACAGTTGGTTTTAAGTCTTCCTTCCATTTACTTCTGACAGATATCAAAACCACCACTTAAAGTTGGCGTGCAGTAAACCAATGCATGCTAAACAATATTTTCTATAGTATTAAGGTCATACATTTTAGTGGATGAAGATGAGGAAGACAAACATCAAGCATTTAGGATTTTCCCAGGAAACAAACAAAAAAAAATTCTTGAAAAAATTACTTGGTTTAAGATGCAATTTAAAGATGATCTGCATTCTTGTTTTCTTGGAAGCTGGAGTTGTTAGCATGAGAACGTAGCATAAGCCTCTCACTGAGAGCAGGCCCCTTGCCTGGCACACAGCCGTCCTCTGCCTTGAGGGCCCTCTGGGACTGATTACCTCCTGGTGGCAGTCAGAGCTTCTGCCCCAAGAGCTCCACTTGAGAGATTAGATGGGCTGAGGGTGTGCTGAGCAAATTCTTGTCGAAATGCCATTTTATAGAGGCACTAAACTGAAATACTAGTGCCAAGTACAGAAAGCCTGGCCTAAAATGCTCATTACCTTGCAGTTACCAAAGTCTGTGAGCTTCAAGTTTTACAGTAAGCTAGAACCTACTAACTAGCAAAGGAAAACCTTTAAGTCTAACACCCTGAGGACGAAAGTTCTCTTTTGCTTTCTCAGCTCTGCATTTGGACCACGGTACTGAGTTGCACAGACACAAGCCAGGGCAGGTACGGCTGCTTGAAATAAGCTCATTTAATATTTCGACAGTTCTCTCATGAACCTGGAAATACACACAATTCTTTCCTCCTCTCCCTCTTTGACCCTTCCCTTTTCTTTTTCCTGAGGTCTATGACTTCAGAAGGCAAATTCAAAACATGCCAGGACACAACTTAATATTACAGCTTTTATTATGTAAAGTTCATTTCAGTGATCAGATTCACCCAAGATGATACCCAGGTAGAGTATACTGCCTCAATCCAACACAGAACTGAACTACATGCAGTAAGGTGAGCTTGATCTGCAGTAGTGAAGGCTGAACTTCCATGGGCCCCAGTGACACAGCTCCTCACTATTTTCATCAAATGTTGACCACCCTAGTTGAACAAGCAGCATCCCCAGCTATGGTCAAGCAAGCAATGTCTGCAGCAGGAAGTATCACTAAGGCATTCTCTCCCCCAAGATACTATACTCTTCCTCCATTTAAAAGAAAAAAAAAGGGGGGGGGAAAGCAAGACAACTTCACAAGCACACTATTAATTAAAAATATGTATATATTTGATAAAAGAAACAACATTTTCAGCAGTCATTGTGTGACAGTTCCCACCGTTGATTCATTAAAAAAATTACCCAAACATATTATTAATTTCTGTACATTGTATTGTAAGTACCTCAATGCACTTCCAGCTTTCCACGCCAGAAAAAGGGGCTTTTGAAACAGTTGCCAAATTTACAGGCTTTATATTTCCCAAATCTAAAACTGACCACAAATACATCTACTGGATTTACTGGATTCCAGAAAAGTCTATTTTATAAAATGAACTTCCTAGAAAAATTACAGAGCGATGAAGTAATTAAAAAAATCTCGTAGCACATGAATAGGACAGTTGTACTTTAAGCTACATTACACAGCTTTAATTCTAACATCGTCTAACTTTCAAGAGCTTAAAAAGTTGACTAATTTACCTAATTTTCCCATAGGCATTAAGCTTTCTATCAGCGTACTACTACAGCCACAGAAGTGGCCAACAGCAACAAGACAGCATTAGCTGTGGCTCTACACCTGAAGGTAACACTCTTTTTCACAGATAACTACTTACAGAAGAGCAAAGCAAGTCCCAAGACACCTGCATTTCCTTATGATCCCTGCAAGAGACCATGCGTTAGTGGTACAGGTTCTGGAGGCTTCTGCTCTTCAGCACATTCCCAATCTGCTCAGTATTTGCTGGCTCCCACCAGCCTCTCCACGCCAACACACAGAGCTCAATGTCCCAGGTTGCTGCTCTTCCTCCAGTTCAGCTTTTAGAACTGTAGAAGCATTAAGGTTGGAAAAACGCCTCTAAGATCATCTAGTCCAAATGTCAACCCAACACCACTATGCCCACTAAGCCATGGCATTAAGTACCACCTCTGGTCTTTTCTTGAACACTTCCTAGGACAGACCTACAGGAACACATCCTGAGTATGAGAGTAGAGATACAGCTGGTACTCAGCACCAACAACCAAAACACTGCCAGGTGCTCACAGTCAGCTTCTGACTGCTCGTGGAGAAGCCACTGGACAAGTCCCTGCAAGGCAGGCAGCTGCTGCTGCTACTGACTTTCCTTATGGAAGAGCTCACCCCGTGTCTCAAGTCAGCACACGCAGGGATGTAATTACTTCCATGAGATGTGTTCAGAAGTCACCAACCTGTGCTGTGGGCAAGTGTCTCCTGCAGCAGATCCTGCAGGCAGTGAGCTCAGAGCAGCTGCAGAGCAAGGAGTGGGTCTCTGGTTGTTTTGTGAAGGAGCTGAGAACCAGCATGCAGGTGGAAAGTATGGGATTAGGCTTGCAGCAGGCAGAGCACTCAGAATACACCCATTTTCCTGTGGTTCAATAGAAGATCTGTACACTGTAGTCAAGACCCAGCTTCATCTTTCCTCTTTCTTGTCCATTTCTCCTTGTCCTCAACAGAAATTAGAAAAACATCTCCTTCAGCTGTTCTTTCCTGCACTCTCAATAGGATACAAAGGATGGGAAGAATAATGTTCAGAAAACATAGTGCAATAAAAAGATGATTACTCTAGAAATTTAATTTGAATGTGAATAAGGCACTGGATTGAACTGGAAGCTAAAGCACATAGTTCTAAGATAATATGCATAATATGCTGTATTAAGAATTTACCTGAACAAGGCAAGGGAGTTATTCTGAAAAAGAAGTGATGGTGCCAGTTGGTTTCTCCAGCTAATCCTGAATCATTTCTAAGAAATACAGCTCTTCCCAGCTCCACACAATGGCTCAGGGAGTTGTAGCTTCAGTGCAACAATATTGCTTTAAAGAAAACTGCAAACTGTAAAACTGTATCATTCACATCCAACGCCCTGCCCACCCACACCTTTCCACTAGCTAATTAGCACGTGGCAGTCTGTCAAAAATGTGGGGGGAAAAAATGCAATCTGGACAAGGCAGACATTGTAACAACACTCATTTCTGCACGGCATAGGTATCTCAAACACAGGACACTAAAGGGCAGATACCAGCAACTCATGCATCTATCAATCCAATTCTTCCCAGCAGCAATCAGACAAAAGAGGAACAACTCTACCATACAAGCCCCTGATTTACCAGAAGTCACAGAATTCCTGTTTCCAGCATAGAGTATTTGCAGTTTATTATACAGGCCTAACATTTTAGTATTACAAATTGCTCTATACAGAGCAAAATGGAAATTTAAATACATAGCAGAAGAAAAGGTGCTACAATAAATTGCAAATAAAAAGCAGTGTTAACACTACTTCATAAAATACATGAAGTTTCTACTAAGAAAACTACAATTACTTTTACAGTAATAAGAAAGCTTTCTTAATGTACAGGGGTAAGGAAAACAAAGGCATTTTTGTTTCATTGGCTTATGAAAACAGTTTCCCCTGCTAACCTCAGGGGTCAGTATGGGTTGTTAAACAGCTCTGGGGCAGACCCCCAGTGAGCCCAGACCTAGGCACCTCAAATCATCACAGAGGGTATGAGCAGTGCCAGTGCCACAAAGCACACCACGCTCCTTGCACCAAATTTGCAATGCCCACGCTACAGGATGAGACAGCACCCACTGCTTCTGGATCTCTGCAGCAGGTGAGCCCAGGCACCCTTGCATACAGTGCTGAACACTATTTGTTATTATAATTACTTTAGATAATACTAAACCTAATATCTTGTAATCTGCTAACCTCTGGTGTGGGAAGCCCTCCATACCACAGCTAGGAATGCCAAACCAAAAAACTCTGCCACACCCTCCCCACACTTCCAATTCACAACGTTTGGAATAGTTTTATTCCACCCCAGTACATTTGTCTGCTCTTAATCCACTCCTCCAGGCTGGATAGGGCTTAGAGCACCTGGTCTAGAGGGAGCTATCCCCACCTACAGCAAAGGGGTTGGATCTAGGTGATCTTCAGGTCCCTTCAGACACTAACTATTGTATGACTCTACAATTCCTCAAGACAACTCTTTTAAGGAGAGTCAGACTGGAAAAAGTTAGGAGTAGTCAAAGTGGCCCACACACATTCTTTCTGTCAGGAAAAATACACTTGCAGTGCTGAGATAGCATCTGAACAGCCCTGCTTGGAGAACTGAAACATTTTTTCCACGTTTGTGGCAGCATGTATCCCAAGCTGCAGACTTTGCAAATGTTTGCTCACTGTGCTGAGTATGAGATTGGCAGACAATGAGTAGACTCACACTGACAGATATCCAAAAGCTTGCACTTGCTTTCCCATATATCTTCCCTCACCTTTCCTAGGACTTGTCAGCATCCCACAGGGCATCGAGAAAGAGAACTGGGCTGTGACAGAATATCTACTTCTTGAATGTCACATTCCACTTTCTAAATGGATGAACCAATTCCTAATGCTGACTATTAAAACTAAATATAGATATATATACACACACACATACATTTTTCACCACTGTCCATTTTAATGATTGTTCAAAATTAAAACCAAGCCAGAGAAGGTAACACTCTTCGCAATTCTCGAATACTATGGCTTTTACTAAAAATAGGCAGTTTCACTTACTCTTGTGTATTGTGTTGAATATCTACATGCTGGAAAGAAATAACAGTCAAATGCACAAATTGCCTCACCCTACTCCTTGCTTCCAGAGAGGCTTCAGCCAAGCAGCAGCTATTTCAAAGCTCACACTGCACATGCCCAGAGACTTAAATCAAGAGAAGCAACTGCCAAATTCAGGAGGCAGGAAAAGGCTTAGATTTAGAGGCCTCCCTGAGGCTAAACATTTTTTTAAATAAGAACTACAAAAACAAAAAATCTTGAAGTTAAGCCGTTCTGGAACAATGTGCACACAGATCTCCCATCACCTTCCAAGTCACAGCCACCAAGGTTAATGACCCAGCATGAGGCACATGGTTTCTGAGCCTCTGAAAATCCTACAAAGCCCTGCAAGAATCACTGGAGCTGCTTTAGGTTTACTTCAACCTTTTGGAATCCAAGAAGAGTAAACAAACAGGAGACACAATGGTTCAAGATACTTAATCCAGCCCTTCCTACACAGGACCAATAAAGATGACTGCTAGATCCTGCAAGAGCATTTCTGGTTTAAATGACTCAAAGCACAAATCTTACAGATCTTTCTTTTCCCCCTTTCGCTGCTCCTGCTGTAATCAAGTGTAATGCTTCAGTCACAATCACTCAGGCTTGATTCTGAGAACAGAGCAGCAGCAGCAGCACACTTCCAATGTTTGTTACTGATCAGTCCATGCTGTCTGTATGGTATACTTTATCCTGCTCAGCTATGGAATAATCTGATCCACGTGCCCACCAGAACAGTATGTTCTTAAGAAAGGCAATGTAAAGAAGACATCATTCACTCTGTCTCTTTGTTTCTATGGAAAAAAAAAATACAGAGGAGAATTCTAAGGAATACATATTTATTAAGTTGGAAAACACAAGAATAAAAACACAGTATGCAATTAGGTATGAGAACTGTATATAAAAATACTGAGTGCACCTACATGCCTGGGCCTATTTGACTTTTTAAGATGTTGCACTCTCCAAACAACTTAAGAATTACAAAATAGCGAGATCTATAGCTTCCAGTTGCCAGAACTACACACAGACACACACAAGGAACCACGGAAGCAAAGCATCCCATACTGAAATGCAGGAATCTCAATGGTAAAAAAAAAAAAATAAATTGTGTTGGTAACCAAATAAGAATTTTATTTGTAATCCACATGTAATTTGCCACCTATATGAACTTTTAATTAAATTATAAATCATGTTTTGTCCTTATTACAGCCTTGCAGTGGCTGCCTGCCTCTCCTCTGTCTTGCCTTGCATGTGGTTTTACAGCTTCAACCTCCACCGCCACGCCTGGCACAAGATTTAAAAAAGGGAGGGAGGGGGCAGGGTATCACCACTATCTGCCACAGTAGAAGTGATACCCATCTCTTTTTGTAACTGGAATTAATTTATTGATGCCATTCAACACATGGTGCGATGAGCAGCTGTGAGGACAAAACACGGGTCCAGTTCTGTAAGATGAGATGAGCCCATCGAGGAGTCCCCATTTAGTCTGCAGCACCCATTATTCCTGTAATTTATCTCCTGCTGCCTCCTGAAGCTGATTTAATTCTCTGACCTGGCAGAAAACTAACCCAGCAAAAGCAAAAGCAAAAAAAAAAACAAAACAAAACTAAGTACCACACACAAACACAGCACAGATTTTGCTGTTGGGTTAGCATGTTAAATTAACTCTGACAAATTAGTCTGTCAAGTGTTCAGTGGGTAAAACCACACAGAGCAGGAGAGGAAGCAAGACCTTCCACTTGATCACAGCTCATGTTAGCTTATCTGCCCGAGGTGTAAAATAGGAACCTCAGCCTCTTGAGTATTATCCCACCATGGCCCAGCTTCCCAGGCTCTGGCTTGTTAACCTTCACTATCGAGCAACCCTATACATCCTCTTATCTGATAACACCTGAAGATCCAAGCCTGTCATCTTTCACGTCCCTCAAACAGCCTTCCCACAGGCTATGTTATGTTGCATTATTTAATTTAGTTGAAAAAGTTGAAGCAATATATCTGAATTCATCTTCAAAGTTAGTAGTTAGAATGATTTTCTTATTACATACATATGCATCAGAAATCAGATAAATTTTACCAAGTGTAGCAGCTTAATTCAAAGAATCATTTCCCCTTTTATACAGCTTTGCCCTAGGGCTTAAAAAATAAGAAAAAAGAAAAGAAAGGAGAAAGAATAAAAGGTAGGTTGCCCCGGTATTTAATCTCCCTGTTTAAACAAATTTCAGAAGCAAGCCTATTATTCAACCAGGAGTATGCCTTCATGTAAGAGGTTATGGTCCTGGTAATAACATCCTATCTAGGAATCACAGCTACAGAATGGCATCTCTCAAATAACTCACATGAGACAGCACGAGAACAAATCATTCTGTTCTGTTCACTGTTTTAAAGCTTCACCTCAACATTTTACCACTGAACTCCATTAAAAGAAAAAAAGTAAATATAAATGTATTGCTCTTGGGAGACCATAAACGCTTTCCAACTGCAATGAACTTAATAACTAAAGTATTTTCTTAACACAACAGCAAACACTTTTCAACTTCATCTCTGAATGTTTAACCCCACATCCCAGTTGACTGTTTTCAGAATCCAAAACCAATCACCTAGGTCATAGAAGAGCACTGAAATGCAGTTCGGATAACAGATTTATAGCTGAGTTAAAAGATTAGTTCTGAAAGACTACTTTTTCCCATCCAAACTTGTGCTGATAACACACCTGTTCTTTCAGATAATGCGCTAAAAAAAATCTAAGCAAAATACAGCATGCAGTAAATAATCAAATAGGAAAAAAATATCCCCTCAAATTAACATCTGAATCATGTTTATTTAAAGCAGGAGTGGAAACATGGAGCTATTAAATAGTAAAATGGCTAGGTAGTCTGCTGCATGCATACCCGCAGCATTTAAAATGACCAGTCTTTCAATGATGCACAACAGCTGTAAATTTAAAGCCTCAATTTCAGTTCTGCTCTGTTCATTAATATTTCCTCAAAGGAGTCAAGAGTCGTTAATTTTAGGAGTCAAGAGTCTTTAATTTTGAGTGGTGAATAGCAGCTAGCAGGGTGCCCAGGACCACGTCTTGGTGGCTCTTGAAGATGTGCAAGGAGAAATCTCCACAGCCTCAGGGCAGCCAGTGGCAGTGCTGTCACCTACACAGTACAGAAGTGCTGCCTGGTGCTCAGATGGAACCTCCTGAGACCCAGTTGGTGTCCCTCTGGTCCTGGCAGTGCAGAGAGGGATGGATAAGCAAGTCCTCACCATCAGTGGGTTTGCTTTACAGATCATTTCCCATCACAACACATTCTAGGCTAATTTAGACAGAGAGCTAAAATGCAGCAAACCAGAGCTAGGGCATCTTATACTCTCTCTTTGAAAGAGAGAACTGCGGGAACTGCAGCACACCATTCACACAAAGATTTATCTGCACGCCACTGGTAGCTGACCCCACCTACCCATCTGCCACAGCACACAAAAAGAGCAAGTTTTAAAAAGAGATCTCTCCTCAGTTCTTAGCACAGAAAGGCCTCGAGCCAGACAAAACATGTAAATGCTTAACTTAAAAGTTGTATGTATAAAACCTTTTGTCTCAGAGGATTCCTAATTAGTTCATTAAAATATCTGAACCCAGAGGAAATTACTAACTTCCAAACTGGAAAGCAGCTGCCACAGGGATGACACACAAACTGTCTGGCAAAGAAAGGGGATAAAAAACAAAAAAAAAAAAAAAATTTTTCTCACTCCTCCGTGCTGATGGCACCACACAGAACTATCTAAATTTAAATGGTGTAATTTCTTCTTCTACCTTTGAGGGACAGCATTTCTGAGAATCCTCGTTTATTCAGGCTCCACTAGAGTTTGGCTATGTGCACGCTCAGAGCTGGAAACCACCGTCCTATTGAATTCCATAGCAAAACTCCTACGTGCTGTACAACAGCGGCATTTCACTTCCCACCTCAAAACACTTCAGCCATTGTTCACTGTGTTACGCTCTGAGCTACTTTAAATATGCTTAATACCCAGGCCTCGCATAACCCACAGACACGCACTCCTCACATTCCATTTTACAATACAATTCAATTTTCTCTGTACGCAGTAGGAGCTTAAAAAAGGTGGCCCTATTTTTCACATCAGCTGAGTAAAGTCCTAGCTGTCACTGGCCTATTATTTTGGCCTATATTTGGAAGTTGCACAGCAAGAAGACATATATTCTCTAACATGTAAATGGAGACACTGACTCCAATAAAGATGGGCCAGAGTCTCAGGGCATGCTAATGCCTGTAAGGTTTTTAACAGTTTAGATAAAGACCCCATTGCCCCCTGTGACCCAGCCAAGCTGCCCAGACCACCCATCTAGCAGCAGAGATTGCTCACACCCAAGAAGCCATCCCCAGCCAACGGACTCAGTGCATGCCGACCTTTAGGACCACGCCAAGCAACGTATTACACAAAACACACTTCAGGGTCAGAAGAAAGACCCACCTGCCAGATCTCACAAGCTACTTAAAGCAGTGTTGTCACTTGGGAGATGGAAAAATTCTTCCTAGAGACTCACAGGTATGCAAATGCTGGACAGGGAAAAGAACAGAATGAGATTTGTTTCTAGAAAACATAAGTATGAAGCTGATGGTCTGTCAGCACCTTTCTCAGGTTTCAAGATGATTTTTAAGCCAGGAGTGGGAAGCTGCTCCTGATGCTGCTGCGTTCCTGATACAAAAACTTTCCCAGACCCCCAGGGAAACATCAGACATCAGTGCACCACTGCCCAGCCACCCCACCTGGGTGTGCAGGAGCTGCACAACCCCAAAGCTATTTCTGCTTGTTTCGTGTTAGATCTTTTTTTTGGTTTGTTTTTAAATCACAGCTATAAGAAGAAGAAGGAAAGTGTTCATGAAATACAAGATCTTTCATCAGGTCTTCATTAAAAAAAGGTTTGTCTTCATTAGCTTGAAACAGTGATTGAGGTTTTTTTTCTATTTACATGTTGAAATATCTATTCTGCATCGCACAAATGTCAAAAATTATGGCTTCATTTAGGTTGATGCACTGAAAGGGCTCCTAACTCTCAGATGACCACAAGAAAGCAGCATAGAAATAATGCTTCATATACAGACCAGGAAAAAAAAAAAAAAGTTCTCTGCTTGTAGGAAGTTCCCACATTTGCAATCAAATACAGCATCTATGCTATTAAGAAATGCAAACTGTTCTATTACTACGAGGTATTTGTTTCAGATTTTAGACCAAAAAATATAATTTCATATCCCACAACATCTAAAAACAGTGTTTGAGACCTCACTTACTAGTTTTCAGATGATTGTGTTACATTTATTCAGTAAGCAGCCATTTCAAAGCAAGACAAGAAAATGATGGACCATGTCAGATTTTAGTCTTTGGAAGTAATGGAGTGTGGACAATCTTACTTAATTACTTTCCAAAGAATTAATTTAGTGAAATCATGTTAACATATCATTATCCCACCCCATCTCCCTAAAAAACCTCAGGGAGCTACTTCCACATTTTAATTATATAACGAACGAACATTCATTTTGTTTCAAGGCAGAGCAGCACCACGCACAGTCCCCTCCATACTCCCTCTAAGCTTTTGCAGTACCTTGCGGATGCCCAATTAGTGTCATCTGCAAACAGCAAACACCCCTCAAAAATACAGCCATTATACTGCTTCGTGCAACACTCCTACTTACTCCCTCACATCTCCCTCAATATTTTAATCATCAAATGACAGGTTCTTCGTTACAGCTTAGCAAAACTTCTCTTGACAAAAGAGCTTCAGCATCAAACTTGAAAAAAAATCATCTCAAATTTCCAAGGAAAGAAAAAACAGAAGTCAGAATAAAGGCTATTAAAATGTATGTCACTGACTGGAGTACTCATTCTCTCCCTCCTCATGCATTCACTTTTCAATAATGTACCCCTAATATAATTTTAATCCTTATTTGAATTGTTTGCACGTGGTTTAAGTTCCAATAAAAGAATCTGAATTCTGGTATCCTTAATTAGAACTTAAAACACACACTTCAGTTCTGTAAAGTACTATTAAATTTTTTACAAAGCCTGAAGATCAGATAAAGCATGTTTTTCTGCAGAGAGCCCAACGCTTTAATTTACAATTCTCTATGTTGTTTTATTCATGAAAAAAATACTCGATACTTGCAGCTCCTCCCCATCCTGCTAACACTGACACAGATTCTCTGTTGAGGTTTGACTAACACAAAGACTCTCTCATGACTGGTCCATATTTCCATTTGTTTTTAGAAGCTTATTTTAAAAAATTAAAAAGCCACCCTTCCTCCCTCCTGTCAATTTTAGTAACTGCAATTAATGCTATTCACGACTAAACAGAGCTTTTAGTAATTAGCTATGTATTTCCAAATAATGAATTATAGAGCAACTACTTATATAGGGTCTTATTAAAAATAATACGAGTTTGGGCTTTAAATAGTCTAACAATATATATTGTGAAAGTATCCTTTACAGCAAGTTATTTTTACTTCACACAGAATGGTTCATTTTGCATTCAATTACTAGACACACAACAAACGTGTTTCTGCATGTCACCCTTCTCCTCAATTCCAGAACAGAAGGAAGTGAGCTCTAGAAGCAACTTAGAGAAACCCATCTTACATGCTATACAGTTTGAAACGTGAAACAAACATTTAACATAGAGTCCAACCCAACAATACATTTAAGGGCCCAGCTGTTCAAGACAGAAGAAAACGTAACGATAGGAAAATGTTCTCCAAGCAGTTCTTGCTAATATAGTCTACTACTGTCCTATCAAACTGACAGAAGCGTCACGTAGGTTACCTCCATGAGTTCAAAATGTGCCTCAGTCCTGCAGAGAACACGTCTAGAGATGAAACTCAAGAAAGTGTGATGTGCCTTCCTCCCTCAACATGTTGTTATATGGTATTGAGAAACAAAATAAATAAACATGAGTAAAGCTATTAACATACTTGCAGCACTGCTCTGAACATGTTAGCAACATCCTTTTGTACGTGCAGCACATTAATTCATCCGAGGGGCCAAATTAAATCCATTTTCTCTTTGCATTATCCTAAAAGTGGCCACAGCAAAACAAATTGCAACCCCTTCTAGACTTGATAGCTTTGAACTAGTGACCTGAAAACTACAAGACTCTGATTAGCATTGTTGATGCCCTAATCCACACGATGCCATGCAATTTAGGTCCAGCTGTAGGAAGAGAGTAACTGGATGTAGTTTGGAAGGTTAGGGAGAGGAAGTGTGCGAGTCAAATGTCAAAGACAACTGCCAGAATAACACTATCCATAGAAGTTTCCTGTTTGTGGAGTTGGTTTCCTCATCATTAGGGCATCCCTGCGCTTGAAGATAAATGAGTAAGAGAGAAAACGTACATATATTCAATGTATTTGGGGGTATGGGCAGAATAATTTTCAAATGACTTAGAAATAAACCAACAGAAACTAAGAACGTGAACAGATTCATGCAATTTACTTCTCATAATTTGGAGGGGGGAAAAGTAACAGTTCTCAAAACTATTTCCCAACAAAAATCTTAATAAAGTGATGCAGCAGCTTCAGAAGGTGCTATTTTTAAAGCTGAGGGGCTTTCTGATTGACTTTTTAAAATAGATGTTGATGCAGCTAAAATCAATTCAAAATTTCCATGAAATCTGCATTTTTCTATTAACAACTGTACTAATCATTTTGACAGTAATCTCTTTAAAAGAGATCATTAACACTATAGAATCCTTTGCAGACAAATCAATTTTATTTAGAAAGAATTTGTTTTACATTTCTTTATTGCTTTATCCAAATATTCTGAATTTGATGTTTCTGTCAAGCAAATCAGCTGCCTTTGCACAAATGACTATTAGACAGCTACAGTTTCCCCACTCTCCTAGAAAGGCTAACCAGAAAGATGCTACAGGTTGTAAATAAATAAAGGATAAATTCCCACTTCCTTAAAGTTCACACAGGCATCTTGCAGAACACAGGAAGCACAAATATTACCTTTTATACATGACCCTCTAGATACCATGTCCACAGCTACCAGCATAGCACAGGCCACATTTCTCAGACCACAGCTTCAGCTATGAATGAAGGAATTGTGGTCGGAGGATCCACAAACCTCTCTGCCCACACCCCACCTGTGTGCCTGACATGCTTATAATCACTACAGGTGAATTACTGAGTTGCAAGAGTGACTAGGAGGCAAGATAATCACTGTACTTAATTCCAGTACTTGCCTTGCTCTGCAGGATTTCATCCCCAGTGTGGTTATCTCTCTCAGTTTTTACTCAACTACTAAAAAGCTTGACACTAGACTGCCTTACCAGCATTCTGACATTTTCACTTCAGTTCAAGAAATACTTCAGTAAAATACTTCTTGACTGTGGATGAAAATAATGGCTTTCAATCTAAGAGCTATACTGAAGATCCATCAGAGAGAGTTCTCTGTAACATGGCAAGTTAATCACCCAAGTTTCATTTGGATTATTTATTATCATTTATAGGATGCAGAGCTAACCAAGTACCCTCCATTACCTAGAAAGCGAGATGTGGCTTGAGAACTACCCCTAGACAGGCATTAACTAGTCATTTTAGTGTCTTCAGTTTAAAAGAATAAACAAATAGAACAGGCATACCTGAAAACACAGAGGGAGATTTCAACTTAGTATGATAAATATTGGTAAGGTAGGCATATACTGTTTCCTCTGGGTCTACAACTAAGGGAAGAAGAAAGAAATAACTTGATTAAAAAACATGTTACAAGTTCATATTTCTTGCTTTGATGCCATCTCCGACTGACATCTGAATACATTAACATAGTACTTCTCAAATGCCAACTCTATCCCACTGCTCTGTAAAAGTGCTAAAGGAAGTAGGTGTCTTTGAACTAGCTGTGCTAAATATTTGTCCTAGATTTTAGACATGCAGCTCAAAGCGAACGTATTTTCTTCACCTCTTTCTTCTCTCCTGTCTTTCTTCATTTATAATATTTGTACACATCGTAAGCTACAAACACACGTTACTACACAATCACATGGACCAGGTCTGCACGCTATGAAAAAAAGAAAATCCTTCTCCTGAACCCAGAGCCAGTTCTAGAGGAAAAGGAAGGCTTGGGGGTAAACTTGCCAATCTGCCCTCCAATTACCCATTTCTTCGCTGACCAGGCCCTCCAGTAACCAAGATCCTGTTCCCTTACCCTATCACAATGTGCCAGTGCTGCACTCCTCCCTCCCTTTGCAGGAACACTTCTGCATACCCTCCGCAGCCGCCACCTGTCCCCAGCAGGGAGAGAACTGGGACACTGGAGAAGATGCAGCCATCCTGTGCCAAGTGGAGATGTTCCCACTGCCCAGGCCACCTGTGCTGCCCACAGGTTGTCTGTGTCACTCTTATGGAAGGGCTGGCTTTGTACCCTGATCTTTTCAAACATAGTACATAGTCTCTTGTTTCTTCACTGTCAGACAATCAGGAATCCCTATTATGTCCACACATAAAACTAGAATTAATCCTTCTTTTTCCTCTCTTCAGAAGGAAAAACCTCTCAACCTACAACAATGGCCACTTCAAGTGCTTACCAATCATGGTTTTGTTTTGCTTTGCCCTACACCAAAAATCATATTTTTCATCAAATGCCCACCACCTGCTCACACTGTTTGGTTCTTCTTTATTCCTGCCCTGCTCACAGCTCCACATCATCTTTCACAGTACCCATTAAACTTGAAAGAGCTTTCCACTTCCTTCCAAAGCAGTTTTCTTTTCCTCTTTCAACCTTAAAACCTTCACTGGTGTTCTCCATCTGTATATTTTTCCCTTATGGGTCACGTGTGTCTGTATGAAATATCTGATCATCGCAAGGCACTATTCAAAGACCCCATTCTCTTGCTCTGCTTCATCTCGTATAATGAAGCCTCACTGAATGCTAACTCATTAAAGAAAAGGCTTTGAATCAAACCTCTCTCTTATAAACACAGAACAACTCAAGTTCACAATAGTTTCTTGAACTCTGCATCAAGAATTACTTGACCAGTAGGCAAATCTCTTCAGAAACTCATTCTAGAGAATAAAACTTGAGGATTAACTGAGATCTTCAAACCTATGTACAACATAAATGCGTATGGTGTATTTTCATCACATGTATTCTGTGCTTAGAGTTACAAAACCAACAGAAGACAGAGTTCTCAGAAATAAGATACTCCACTTATTCAAACTGCTCAGAAAGCGTTACTCCTACTGCTCCCACATGTATGCTACTATCATGAATACTGAAAAAGCAGAGCCCAAGGATTTTGGTAGGAAGCCAGCTTGCTTATAAATGGATTAGAGTACCAAGTTTGAAATGAATCAATGTGATGCATATTTTCTTGTTAAAAAATCCTTGCAATAAAATATTTACTAAGTTTAGGCAAAACAGGCATCTGTTATTAGCATACAACCCCCGTACATAGTCATGGTTTTCCCTCTGGAAGAGCTCAGAGAATGCTGCAGCCCCACACAATGCATAGCTCAATTCTTCACATTCTGAAGAATTACTCCCACAACATCAAGGTCTGCACGCATTAGTGTTTTCTGCAATCCTATCCCTCTCTTTCAGCACACAGCAAAGACAACCCTGCAAGATGTGGAAAAAATGAAGACAGGGGAAGAGACAGACAAGCTGTGTTTGATGCAGTTGTTGCCATAAAGCGATTTAATACTAACCTGGCTCCAGCTGCTCAGATAGCAGAAAACCTGCTAAAAACACACACTGCTAAAACCTGGAGGAACTAGAGATTCGCACACCAGTTCTTACTGAAATTTGAGATTAGGAAAGCTCCTCGTTTAGCTGCTGGAAAGCAGCAACCGATCTCAAAATATCGGATTTTTCATCCTTAAGTTTTCCAGGGACAACTCTCAGCAACGCTCAGCGCGCCTGATATATCTGCGCCTAATAACAGCCAACACCAGCCAGCTACATCATCCCGAACGCTACGCAAGCCAGCCTCACAAATATCTCCTCTGATAACACCAATTCCTCACTTCCTTCTGCCCAAGGTGTCACCGGGAGCCCAACAGCTTGCCTTCCAGCATAGCCCCGAACTGAAACAAACGTTAAAATTCTATTAAAAAAAAAAAAAAGGAAAACCAGGTGACAGCACCCTGGCTGCCCCAGCGCCGGCGGACACACGCTTGCACACGAATTCCTACGGGCCAGGTGCAGAAGTTCCCCGCAGCTCCGGAGCCGCGTACCGGGGATGCTAAGGGCGAACTTCCCTCCGTCCCTCCCGCTGTCCCCGCCGGGGCCGTGCGGCCAGGCCTGCCCGCAGGCCCTCTCGCCGCTCCCCGCGGCCGCCTCGCCCTCACCGTTGCAGAACTGGAGCAGCGAGGAGGTGTCGTAAAGGCTGCTGTAGCTGGAGAAGCCGTCCTCCATCCTGCTGCTGCTGCCGCGGCCCGTCCCGGCGGCCGCCTCGTCCGCGCACTGAGGAGCGGAGGCGGCGGGGGCCGCGGCGGCCTGCTGCCTGCCGCACTCAGTTGCCATGGCAACCCATTCACTCCGCCGCGGATGGGGCGGCGGCGGCCGCGCCGGGGCTGCGGGAGGGGGCGGGGCGGGGCGGGGCGCTCCCCGCTGCTGAGGGGCCGGGATCTCCCCTCCGCCGTCAGAGGGCGGCCGGCGGGATCTAGGTTTTGTAGCTTATAGAATCATAGACTCGGGCTGGAAGCGGCCTCGAAGTCCACCCGGTCCTAGCTCATTGCCGTGGGCTGGTTGCCCCCCACCAGATCAGGATGCCCAGAGCCCCATCCAGCCTGGGCATCTCCGGCAATGGGGCACCACTGCTCTCTGGGCAGCGGTGCCAGGGCTCATCAGTGCTGAGTAAAGAATATTTTCCTAATATCTAACCTAAATTTCCCCTCTCTTAGTTTACAGCAATTCCCCCTTGTCCTATTACCACGTAAAAGTTAGCTTCAGTTTCTGTGCTAGAAATGCTCAGATACACTGATAGATACAGTCAGTGATCAAAAGCCAATTTTATTTCAAGCTCCTCTGCAGACATGACAAAAATAACATGTTGCACCTTCCCTCTTGAAAAATGCCTAAACTTTAGTGTGTCTTTGTCTCATTAAGGAGCTATTTGCACAACAGATCCACCATGCGGATCCAGTTACAGGCCCCAGTTCTGTATATACGAGTCTCTTCACAAACCACTGAGCCTTAGTAGTTTTAACACAAAAATATGCTATAAAATTAGGCTGAGATATCAGTTCCATATTAAAGCAGAGTGAAAAGTGCTCCCTCCTGAATTGCCATTGCCAATATTGGTAGAGTTGAAGAGATCTCCAAACCAGCACGATGGTGCTCATGTCTGACAGAAACCGGTGTTTTATAGCTGCAGGCTATAAAGGAAAGGAAATTTGTAGTTGTTTAGCTAAAAATAAAATATAATAAAAATGAAAATGGATTTGAATACACTATGTTTAAAATTAGCTATAATTCTCTCTCATCTTTAAAATGAACAAAGGTCCCTTAGATTTTCTCATGGCCTTCTTATGCATCATCTATCAAACTTTGCCAAAATACCACATGTTTCTGAAACAATATACATGCACTATTATGCACACACGCAGGGGATTTTTTCCAGATAAGGTACAGTACTAGAAAAGTGGAGCTCATTTTTAGTACCAATTTTAATTAAGAAGTTCAATTTAAAGCATCATTACTGTGATAAGTTCCTCATTCTGAGACATGTTTTAATACGCTAATTTTCCACTTGCTAGAGATAGTCTCAAAGCAAGACAGCTCTCCAGGAGCCGTCAATGCTAGCTTCATCCATACATCCTTAAGATGTGCACAGTTTGGAAAATAAATCTTCATGATCTATACTGCAGTGCGTGATTATAATGTCAAACAGTTTCTGTGCAGTTCTGTAGCAACTGCAGCACCAAACGAATTAAATGAAAGAGGAAATCCAAAAGTACTACACCTGTAGCAAAAAGTGACGTCAATGAGAGTGTCATAAAGACAAGGGAAGTAAACGCCCAGTAACTTTTACAGTGTGTTTCGCTGCAGAAGAAAGGACAAAAAGGGGCAATACTGCTCCATTTCAGACAGGGCAAAGTGAAATTAGAAAATGTAATCTAAACCTGATCTGAGCACAGCATCTTTGAAAGAGAAAATACCTGAACCTGACAGTGGATTGCCTACTGAAATCAGCTGTGAAGGTGTTGTGAAGCCGACAGTGAATCCTTTCAGTTCACTACAGTGAAAACCAGCTCAGTGATATGACAGAAAGTGATCTCAGCTCAAGTCTCTAGATGCAGTTATGATGCCATTATATTCAGAGGGCAGGCACTGGAAAAGGAAAACACTATTTTAATTTAATTGCAATGATTTTTTGACCTCTTACAATCTCATTACCCTAACCTGCACTACGAGGCTCAAAATGAAAGAGAAATTCTACCTGGCTGCGAGAACAATGGAACAATGGATGTGAAGAATTCACTAATATTTCAGTGGGCATTCTGGTGGCGGAGCTAAACAATGAAAACATTTCTTCTACACCCCATTTTTCAGTGAACTGTAGCTTTAATCATTTGTTCACGTCCAAGGTAGTGCACAGGAAAACGTTAAATGAAGTAAGTGTGAATGAAGCATCCTAAGCAATATAGTGGGACTGATGTATTTTGAGGGCTTTTGTTGTACGTTTGTGCATCTTGCTGCTGACAGCGTTAGAAACTCTGTGTGACATTATATTTGTTATCATTTGTATTGAGTGGGGTAATACAAATAATACAAAATACAAAATACAAATACAAAAAAGCTGAATACAAACACGCTCCATCTGACCAGTAAAGAAGAACTTTTCCAAAGTGACTTTCCTTTCCAGGTCATTTCTTTGGCTCCATCATTCAACAGCATCGGGATGTTTTTGCCATTTGGTGATTGCTTTGACAGGCTACCTTTCATCCTCTGACATCTCGGTCTGTGTAGGACACCACTGCCTTCAGTGAGCTTGTTTGGGGCATGAGGTGTCACTTGGTGAGGGACAGATGCTCAGGTTTGTGTCTCCACAGCAAAACCCGGTGTGCAGATCTGCCAATAGGCTTAGGTACTTCTGGCCCTTCTTTGCAGAATTTAGAAGAGGTGAAGGCTCAGTTCACCAGAGAGGATGAAAGGTTTTTGTTTCAGGTCACTGTAATGCATGTCCGTGGAACAGATCAGAAAAGTTTGGACAGCTGCTATGCACACTGAGCCGATTTTGTAACCAGAGAAAACTTCAATATGCAAAGCATCTAGCACTGTCAGCAGATGTGCTGGTTTCACTAAAATTTATCAGTGGATATAATTATAGCATCTATTTTACTGTGACTAATTTCTGATGAGCCCCTCGAGCTTGCTGGAAATCATCTGACTGCTGGGCCACTCTCACTGCCATGTGAGTAAGTTCTGCAACTCATTTTGCTTCGACTTGAGACAAGCGCCTGTTTCACCATCTACAGTCTTGCCTAATGGAGCAGCCCATCTCTGCTCTGCGTGCTTGTGCAAGCCTGGGGGCTCCTCCTTGAGACACTGTTCCTGTTGTACATCCCCCAGGGTACAGGTAATGCAGCAGCACAGGCCCCATTTAACTGCTGTGGTACTTTGCCTGAAATTTGAGGGTCACTGCAGGAGCAGCAGTATGGCTTGGGAACCTGCAGGGGGAGGAAGAGTGAGCTCCAGGGCTGTGGCACTGTTGGATGAGGTGGGCACATAGCAGAGGGCTCTGGGGTTAAGTTCACAGAATTATAGAATACATATATAGAATTCTCTCTCCATATATAAATATAGAATCCAGCCTGATCTTGGTTGTCTCCAATAACGGGATATCCACCAACTCTCTGACAGCATGCTCCAGTGCCCCACTGCCCTTATTGTAAAAATCTTCTTATATCCAATCTAAATCTCCCTTTTTTATTTCTAACCATTATTCCCTGTTCTATCACAACAGACCCTGCTAAGGAGTCTGTCCCTTTCTTTATATTCTGGAATTAGCTGCCTGTAGTCAGCCTAAATCCTCATTTAGGTGGACTTTTTTTTTCAATTTTGCCCTTTTTCTTCAGTGAGCAGCAGCAGAAAGTAAGAAGTTTGTTTTTCTTTTTTTGTTTTTCTTGTTTTTTTTTTTTTTTTTGCTTTTTTTTTTTTTTTTTTTTTTAAGGCAGTTTTGTGAGGTGAATAAATTGTCTTCGTTCTTCAGAAGAGCTCTTTCCTCACCAGCAGACTATCTCCAGGTATTAGAGTGGGGCTCGCCGTCAGGGTCCTATCATAGGCTCAAATAAGGATTTCCTTTCCTACTGCTCTCCAGCAGACTTGCCTCCCGGTCCCCTTTATGAAAACACTTCAGCTGCTGAAATAATCGCTCATCTGAATAGCAGGACTCCACTGCTTCAGCCACAGCAGGGGTCTGCATGAATGTCACTACAAAGCGCACTTCTTGCATGTGGGAAAGATGGGATGTAAGGGGAGAATCACCATTACACAAGCACAGTCTGAGCACATTAAAAATACAATATAACAAATGTGGGATGAAACCATCAAAGGTGAGCGTGTTTTCCTATCCAAATGAAAATGTGTTACAGTAAGTCTGTACACATCATGGTGGTCAGAATGACATACTTTAATTATAGAGAAAATTACACAGTTCCAGTAAGAACGTTCTCAGTCACACTGCTCAGACAAAATAATACTGGTTTGTAAATCAATTAATTTGTAAATATGGAAAGAACACTTTGAAGATGAAAAGAATAATGCTTTGCACATCTGTGATTCTTCCCATCTAAAGATGGGGAACTGCTCAGCACACAGTGGTGCTTTCAGGCTTGCACCACCTTTGTAAACTAAGTGCTGTCTTTATTTTACACATTCAGAAAATGAGAGGGAAAACACGACACAGGCAAAGTCACACAGGGAGGTCAGAGGCAGAATAAAACCAGAATAACCACCACCTGTGTGCACTAGCCATTAGACTATCCTGCCTACAAACACTGGAGGTATTACTTATACAGCTCATTATGAAATGCTTTCAAGCATAGCATCTGCAGTAGAAATATCCTTACTTTCCAAACGTCCTGTAACAACTCGGGTTCAGTGCACTTCAGTGTACCTGATGGTCAACTGCAGACTTGCTACAACCAGGGATACCGCACTGTGATACTAAATAGATGAGAAACAACGTGTGCTACAAATATATAGGAATGCAACTCCATTCCCATCTCTGTGCAATCTGTGCTGATGAGTACAGCGTTTTTGAGATATTAACACTCTGAGAGATTGAAGTGAAAAGGAGCAAAATGGATGGCAGCACATAAAGTAATTACCCATTCACTCTTCAAAATTACTTCTTTTTTCTCTTCCAGCCCGTCTCTGCAGCCTTACGTTTGGTGGCTTCAGTCCTAAGTACAGGCTGAAAGTTCAGCTCTTTAAAACTGTATCTGGTTTGTGGTGCAATCGCTCTGACACAGGTTGGACCCAGAGTAGTTCTGCAGAAAGGATCCAGCAGGGTCATCCCCATACAGCTGCATCACTCCCAGGGGAATTCCCTCCCAGCAGATGGAGTTTTCCTGCACCCACTGAAACCTCAGGGTACCCCAGCCAATATTTGGAATCCCAGGGTATTTGGAAATGCTCCCAGCAAATGTCAAAAAGGGATGCTTTTGTGTCTAGCACAGCACAGACACTCCTCCTGCACATGGCTGAGATCACCGTGACAATAAATAATCCAGAGGCCTATCTTACGCATATACCTCAATCATATTATGTTGCAATATAAAATCTTGTTTACACAAAGCCGTAACACTATCAGTTAATGCCTTCTGAATTGTATTACAGAAGAACAAGACTAGAGGTTAATTGATGTATTAAAAAAAAAAGAGAGAAGATAAATATTTAAACTAAGCACAGTAAATAGATCTTTGAAGATGTACACAACTTACCTCTTTTTAACGAAGTGGTAACAAAATACTCCATCTGTTGTGCTTTTAGAATGAGAATTTTAACTTGATGGTGAGAAATTATAAGAAGGTATAAAATGCAGAAGTAGAAAACAGAAAGGAGAAAAGGATATTGGTTCAGTACATTCTAAGGCAAAAGATCTTGTCTGCAAACATATACCTATAGCACTTTGGAATAGAGAAAGGTATCGCAGCACTATTTAGCACATTCCCCAGTCAGTAGAAGGGTTGTTTAAACTTGTGACTTATTGGACCCAGTGTTCCTAATTTCAAACCTTCCTATGTCTCTATTCACTGATTCAGGATCAAGCACAGTTAGGACATAGTAGGAACTGATGTTTATTAGGAAAATTTACTGTCAGCCACGTAAATAACAAAGCACACATAAAAATGTATGTATAAGATGAAACACCACATCACTTTAACACACTAATGCTATAAAGGGCTCAGCAATCTCATCCAAGTCATTCTCAATATTTGCAGTAAGAGCTAAATATGATAATTTATGTTACTGGATATGTGCCCAGACAGGATGTTTTAAAGTTCCTTGTGATCTGTGGAGAAAGAATGGAGGCAAGTGTCTTCTGAGAGACAGCCAGTTAAACTCCTGCATTTCCTTTACTGATTTTATTTTGTGCTTGCCTTTTACTGGGAATCTATTGGAAAAAGCTAACAAACCATATAGAGTTAAAGGGTTTACCTGTGATCTTAGCTCATGCCCACGAGCTTAAGCCCATGGCCACCTCAACTAACCTTGCTTAAAATTTTGCTTATGCATCTCCAGTATCTTTCATCAAATGTAAAATTTACTACACAAGAAGAGGCAGAAGGTGAAGGCAGACAGTGTCCTGTTCATGCCACAAGGGTTAGCTCTGCACAGCATGACAGCAAGGCTCCTGGTTCCAAGTTCCAACTTCTTGAACCACTGAGATTTACCTAAGCTGGCAGAGGAGAGAGGTTCTGCTAGAGGAGATGATCCACGAAGGATACATGGAAAACTCAGCCCACCATGCTCCCAGATTCCTTCAATATCTACCAGAGCCCAGGACCACCTACTTTGAAACCTTACATCCCTGCAGTGCTTTTGCTGTTTCAGCCCATTTCTGCTTTCCCAGTACAAGATCCTTTGGTACAACATAAGGATGGAAGAAAGCAGTTCAATCATCAGCTAGTATAAACTTGGCCAGCTTGAGAAATAAAGCAATAGAGAACAAGCCTTTCCTGCCATTTTCAGCATTGCTTTATGCTAACTTCAAGCATGGGATGTAGCTTTTGTTTTTGTGAGTAACTATAGCTTTTGCTTTTTTTTTTTTTTTTTTTTTTTTTTTCAATTTAACTTTTTAAGTTTACTTTGAAGCAGAACGTGGCCTGGAAGAAACTTTTCTGTTCTGGTCTGAGCAATCATCACAAGGTCTGCCATGCAATCAAAGTAATTTTGTGATACACGTGGTTTTTTTTAAAGTAATTTCTTCTTATGGATTCACAGACAGCACATCTAGAATCTTTGAAATCCCACTTTTCATCTTCTTTTGATACATAAAATATAGATGAGTTGAAACCAAGCCAGTGATTGGAACAAAGAAGCCTTCACTAAGTTGCCCAGGTACATGATCAGGCACAGAGGTTTGAATTAAGGGATCATGCCCACGCAGTTGTGAAATGTTTGGCTTTTGGGGAAAGAATGAGGCTGTTTTTCAGATCCTCTGTGAGGCAGTGCAAGATGTTGGATTACTGGTCTGCCCGGGGAAGCCGTGCATGGCATGCTGCTCTTAGTGGTGGAATCTGGAGGGTGGGGACTGCAGAAAGAATGGGGGGCAGTAGGGACAGTCCCCGAGTGAAGCCCTGAGAAAGCTGCCCAGGCCCTGCGCCTGGCTGCCAGCACTGCGGGATAGGGAACAATCTGCCATTTCTTTCATACAGAATCTACTAATTTAAAAAATGGTTTCTGATGCAGCATTTTAATTCTTAAGTACTTCATCACCTGACGTTTCTCTCTCAGACCTTTAAAGGAGTGAGAGAAAATTGCAGCTATGGTTAAGGGAAAGGAGAGAAGCTAAAAGGATTTTGTCATTACTGCAGTCATAATTCAAGGGAAAAAGAGCAGGAAGACAAGTTCTTTTCAACTCAGATGCCCGACAACCCCTCCTTCTCCCACCACTCTCTGACAGAATAAATGCTGGAATAAAGAACAGAAGGAATCTCAAAAGAAAAATATGTATTGTGCTCCATAAATTACACAAGCAGATGCAGCCATGAACGAAAGAATGAAGAACACAAAACCCCCGCAGTGTGCACTGGCTGGCAGAGGGCTGGTGGCTGCCAAGGGACGCTGCGTGACCACGGGTCTGCCAAGCTGGGACCTCGCTCTGCACGTCACAACACAGCCCTGGCACGCCGTGTTTGCTGCCTGCTCATTACATTCATCCTCTCACACATCTTTTCTGCACATCAGGAGTCATTTAATGAGTATTTGGGCCATAAACAGCTCATGATATGTTTTACAGTTGTCTGAGAGGTCTTGCAACAATGATTCTTGCTTTTTTTCCCCAAAGCATTGCTTCAGATGAATATTCCCACACAGAGGCGAGCAGGCCCACCCAGACCAAAGCATCAGTAGAAGAGGACCAGCCCACAGCTGCTGCAGCCTTGCAGGGCACTGCATTTCACCTGAAGTTTTGAGCTCATGACTTTTTATTAGAAAAAAGTTAGAAAGCTGTATAAAGCCTATGTAGCTTTATGATGCTACATACAAAGATAATTACAAGTAATCTAACCCATTGTTTAATGCTCATCGGAGATTTCATTCAACTAAACAGTGTTTTTGGGAAGTTGGAACTCAGAATCCAGAGTTGTCAGATTTATATTTTTACAACATCTCCCCATTCCTTCATGATACCATTTCTTTCAAGACATCAGCAGTTACGTACTGTCACTCTGTCAGGAAAAGAATCTTGGTTCCATTTAGCTTCACCTGACCAATTAAGAGCATAAATGCATTCAAAGGAAGTTCACAGCATTCATTCCATTTCAGTAAGCTGTTTTGAAGAAAACCTGTAAATACTTTGCAAAGGGATAATTTGCCAACCTCACTGTTATAAGTGCAGTTTGGTGACCATCCAAGAATAAGTAAATACTCCATGCTGTAAAAGAATATATATGACTAATATTCCTTAATAGATGTAGATATACACTGGTGGAAATTTGTGCAATTAGAGACTGAAAGTAGAGTAACAAAGCTGCTGAGCAGATCAGGACTGAAGGAAAAATGTCCTTTTCCTCTCTTGCCTGTGTTCTCCATGGACCTTGTGCTTTGAGTTGCATCCAATTCATACAACAGAACTAGGGGAGAGCCTAGATATAGTTTAGCGTTTTGAACTTTTTGTTAGATAGAGTTTTTGTTTTCTCATTCGAATATGATTTCCTCCCACGTGAAGCTGGGAAATATGTGCGTGATGATTGAAATCTGGGGTTTTTCCACCTCTGCATGTTTTCCCTTGGAGCTCAGAAACTCACATTATCCCAGTGCAGGGGAAAGAGAGGAAATGTAGTAATAAAGCAGAAATAAAGTCCCTGGCTACATCACAAGCCCCTTTCTGACCTGGCCAGAGGAAAGTACATAGAAAGGGATCGTACTGTTTAGGATAATTATGGATGAATGGCAAAAGTGCACTGAAGCAAAATCAAAGACAACAGCATGAAATAAAATGCAAGCAGAGACAGTGAGATAGCAAAATGTCATGCTACAAACACATATGAAGATGGCCAGGGGAACTTTGCCTCACTCCTTGGGTGCAGGATTGCTGCTGACAGAGACACTAAGGTACAAGTGATTAATGACTACTTTTTCTGACTGTCTTCGTTAAACCAACATTTCAACAAACACATTAGGCCTCTGCATTTGCAAGTTCATGGGAGGTAACAGGGAAGCGTGCAGATTCAGCTGTAGTTGTAAAAACAAAGTTTGTCAAACGAGCCTAGCTCTTTCTATGACTGCATTGTGTGGTGGATAGGGGGAAAGCTGCTGCTGTCATGTAACTTCTCTTCAGCAGGGCGTTTAGAACTCTCATAAACAAATGAGGAAGCACAGCCCTGGTGACCCTCCTACACCTGTTCTATCAGGTGTAAAACCATTTAGGTAATTATACCTTAGAAACGACACCAAATGGAGGGATGGATGAAATACAACCCTGCATGGCTTTGTCCTTAGTCCCATTGTATACAACATTTCCTTAGTGAAAAAGGGAGCAGAGAACATGCTTACTTAAATGGGCAGGTCACACGCTAGAGAATAGGCAGATTAAAATTACAAAAAGAGAAAAAAAAAAAGATCTTGGCAGCTTGAAGAGGCTGTCTGTAAATGCAAGATGAAAGGTATTGAGGTCTACCACAGGGGACTACATTTAGACAGGTATTATCTACTGGAAGGTGGGTAACAACCGATTGGGAAATAGTTTTACCAAGGTTGTACCGTGAACTGAACATTTAGTCAGCCAAGCTGTGCAGAGTGGGAAAGGCAAGCAGCAAACTGGTATGGATAAATAGTCTTCCCAAAGTATGATGTAATCCTTTCACCATACTCAGTATTGATAGCATCTTATCTGGAGCACTGAGCTCATTTTTGAATACCATATCGTAAGTAAACATGGGCTGCCACAAAGAGAGAACCCCCAAGACAACCGGAGTCATAAGAGAGAGCTTGAAAACACAGCCTGGAGAAGGCAGGCTGAATAAATTTGGGCTGTCACAACCAGATAGGAAGCAGAAAAGCATGTAAAACAACTCCTTGAGCACATAATTGCATCAGGAAGAACAAACTATGGCAGTCAGAACAAGTTTAAATGGGGTCTAAATTGTAGCAAGAAAGTTTCTTATTCAGATTAGACATTAGAGAATAAAACAATCTTCTTTCTTGTAAGGGCAGCAGAGCACCAGAACAGATTGCTTGGGAAAGTTACAGAATACACATGGAAAGCCTTTAGGAACATGTTAGACAAATACCTGTCCTGTTTACTAATGTAGTTGACTCTGCCTTAAGTCAGGTAGACTAGGTGAATCCACAAATACTTTTCAGCCTCACTCCATCATTGTCCAGTCCTGGTGGGGAACAATAACAAGTCAACTCCCATAAGCACTGTTCTCCTCCCATTCATTTTGCTTGGTTCACATGATGGAGGCAGGAATACCTCAAATAATCCTTCTGTGCTTACTGACTCTCTCACAGCTGCTGCCAATCTGGGATAATAAGATGAGGACTCTAGCCCTAAAAGGCTGTCTGCCTGCTTAAACACTAAGTAGGGGTTCACTGCTCCATTTTCCCCTCTAAGGAAATTAGATCTTGCTTCCCAGTAAGTCAACAGCTATAGATTCCTAACACCTGCAAGGTCAGCTGATGAAGGAAATGGTTTAGTTAATGTTATATATATATGTATATATATATATATATATAAAATTTAGTTAATGTTGTATCAGGAATATATATATATTTTTCTTTTTTCATGAGTATTTATTTATGTTTCTACAGTCAGGGCCTGGTGATAGAGAATCAGCCTTTCTTCTCACAGCCACTGGTGCACAGTAACAATCCACTGGTGCTCGTTATTAAGTGAGCATATCCCCTTTCCCTGCAGGGACACAGAGCAGAGCCAGAACTTGGCAAAAAGTCACTGTCAGTTACTGTAGTGGAATGCCAAAGAACTGAGTAGGCATTAGTGAGGACACCTCAGTCTTGTCAGTTTTCAAAACAACACATGAGATGGCTGGGATTTGATTTTTCTACTCTGTTCCCTTTTTTGGATCTACTCCTACAACACCAATGCCACAGGCCAAGCCCATGAAGTATGAAGGCTATTCATGCTGACCCTGGTATTGCTTTCAGTTAACGGCTTCTAATCGCTGTTCAGCAGGCAGATGCACAGCTATGGAGAGGAGAGCTCTGTGTTTGATGCTTCTTGCATGTGTAACCAGCACATCTGAAAGCGTTTTGGAGTGGACTCAGTCAGTGTTTGGCTTCACATCACAAAGTACTGCTGTGAACAGCATTGAACATTTGGGTGTGTTTACAATACTCCCTTGTATGAAATGAGAGGCACTTATGCCACTCTTTTCCCAGTATCCACAGAGAGCTACGTCCAAAAGCGTTCTGTACAAACTGTCCTCCCTTTCCCTTTTCATAAAACTGCGATATTCAACTATGATTTATTTCTTGGAGGCACTATTTCCTAAACAGGTATCGAAATGATTATTAGCAATGAAGTCTGGGCAAATGTTTTTTCTGAACTGACCTTCACAGCATTAACAGAGGTAGTTTCTTAGAGAGCAATTTAATTTTTACATTACCTAAAATACAGTTTTACATGTGTATTTGATATATGCATTTTATATATAAAGAATGCTTAGAGTATATGAATTTGTGCATGTTTATATATTGTGTAGTTTCAGATGTATTTTTATTCCAGAACCAAAGCCATATTGTTTAAAATTATACTGTCCCATTTCTGGAACACAGGTTTGATGCCCCACTCAGGCACACCAGTATGACATAGGAGAAAGCTGTGACATTTGGATGTGTCCGACAGAGGGAGGTGTTCGGAAACACGGAGGTGTCCTGAACTCATTCTAATTTTATGGAATTCAGCTTCAGGGAGGGGGAAAAAATAAACAAAGTAATAGTACATAATTTACCATTGCAATATAATTATTTTGTCTGCTCTCTTAGAATTCAGCTAGGGAAGCACTGCCTGCTCACAGAGAAGATTTAGGATCAGAACAACTAACATTATTCAGTAGAGGACTTTTAAACCTGACAGGTGGCAATCTCATCTCTGTGTTAGAAAGTAATTTTGACTCTCTTACAAACAAAATGCATGGCTTGGTTCGCACTGCCTGCTTGCTGTAACTCAGGCTGAAGCAGAGGTTCGGTCTGGCAGGCAGTTTTGGACTCAGGAAAAACCTGAAGTTACTCAGCTGTGCTTTCCTCACGAGCAGTCACTATGGCAATGGGAAAATATTGTGAGGTATAGGAATGATGGGAATATGACTCAGAGAGTACAGAAAAAGGAACATTCGAAAACATAGCTTCCAGAAGGCAGAGAGTAGGCTTTTCAAAAATAGGCACAAACAGAGGATGACCGTCTGGTACAGCTGTGCTTTGGGGGAGCATAAAGTGGTCACTGTGCTGTGCAGCTCTGTCCCCTGCATGATCAGGGAAGCAACAGCAGCAGCTCTGCACTGTGCTCCCACTCCTCTCCTCAGGGAGACAGAGCTGGACAGACACAGGCAGGTCAGCTTAGTCTTCTGCCTCCCTTCCACTGAAAAGAGCTGCTTCCTCCTCTTGTGTGGCTGCTCAGGCTGGATCATGTATGGATCCTTCTCAGCTCCCACAGATTTGGGATTTGGCCCAGATACAGACAGGAACCATAACACAGGAGAGAGCATGTTGCTCCCTGGAGAGCATCACACCTGCAGCCTGGCTAGCCCAGTGCCAGTGGGACTGAAGTGACACAATGGGCACGTATAAGATAGCTTGTCCTCAGCAGAACTGTATCTCCAGTTTTGCTACTTAGTCCCTGGAAGATTGAAAATAAATAAATATATATCGATATATCTTCATTAGCTGCAGGAATGAGAATTATACTTTTTTTTTTCCCCTTGTGTAAATAAAAAAAAAAAAAATACTTCCTGGAGCTAATGATGATTACGTGGCCTCTCTTAGTGCCAGCTATTTTCTGAATGCTTTATGCTTTTGGCCCCAGTAGTACTCTGAAGTAGTTAGCTCCGCAGATCAATTATGCATTATGTTAAAGCTTTTCTTTTAATCAAATTGATGTTCTGTCTCTTACTTCACTAAACATCTTTATGTCCTTGACTCTGAGAGGTGCCAAGCTGACTTTCTCTTTTTCCAGCATTCATCTCAAGCTTCCCCTTCCGTCTACGCAAATTGCTCCACCTTTTACACCCAGAAGGAGATGAGAACTGTCTCTTCTGTGGGTTTTGGGACCTACTGAGCTTGGATGCCATCCTCCAAACTTTCCCTCCCAACCTGAAAGCTGCCACTTCATTACGAGGAATGCAGTCCCTGCACTCTTTGATCCTGCACCCCTGAGCTTTGCTGTGAGAGGTACAACAGAGCCCTGAGGCATCAACATGGTGATTCTGTATTCTTTACCTTAAATACACTGGCCATCAGCATTGTTGCTCAGCAACATGAAGCTGTGTATCACTGCTGGCTTCATTAAACTTTAAAAATATTTTTCTTCACCAACTCAAATAAATAATTGACAGTGATTTCAGGGTATATTTAGCATGTCCACTGGAATTCCAGTAAGCAGGTAAAACAGTCTTTATATATCTAGAATTAAGAAAGAATAACTAATACCATCTGTAAAATAAAATGCATAGGTGAAAAATATCTCCACATACACAGCAGTGTATAAATCATTCAAAGAAGCTGTAATGCTTTAATGTCAAAGCCCTGTAATTATCTCTTGCTGAACACACTGTACCTTTTTTTTTTTTGCGAAGATCATTAAATCTTATTGCATAATTTCCTGCTAGAAAAAAAACACAACAATCAATCCTTCAACTTTATTATACATATATTTGCTAATATAGCCAATTGAACACATTAAATATGCATTAATGGTGAAGTACGGATTTCAACGTATATATTTTTCTGCCTGAGAAATGCTGCCCAGGGTTATTAAAAGGGAATGGGTTGTAAAATTCAAGTGTACTTTTTATCGTCTAGCTGATGGATTGCTTGTTATTCACCTCTAGCATGAGTCCCCTCTATAATAAATTGCTGCAATCCTTATCTGCAGATTCTTTTCTATTATCTGTGTGAAGTCACAGCTTTATCTAATTGGTGACATTACCAGAACATTTTTCTGCAAACACAGGAGCCTCCTGCCAAATGCAATTGCTGCTTTAATCTGTAAGAGGCACATTTCAACACGTTTCTCCGAGCAGAATGGAGAGAACCTGAGCTAGGAAGCTCTGGAGATCTCCCACCTAAGTGGCTGCCAAACTAATCATGAGTGGAGATAGAGGGATTAATCCTGTAATCCTGATTTAGGCAAAACTCCTGCTATCTTCAGTGAGATTTGCACTGAGGAACAGCTGTAGAAATTGGCCTGAACAAAGTAGAACTGCAAAAGGCCAAGTCCTGCCCCTGGCTGTGCACGAGCAAATCCTTAAAACTTGAAGGGTGACACCTTGGGCCCGGGATAATCATCACATAAATTCCCACCCAGCGTGACAGTGCCAAGACATCACTTGGGATAAATACTAGGCATGTCTGCATCCCACGGGGAAAACGTTTCTATCCAAGATTCACTGAGAAGGAAGAGAACAAGCACAAACTGAAACTAACATCCAGGCATAAAATGTGCATTTTATTCAAAAACACCGTTCATTTTAACAAATCCTAGCAGCACTTGAAACATTTATTTTCCCTGAACTCAGAGTTATTGCCCATGTTTTCCAGCTGGAAGAGAAAATCTACATGCATAGGTGAGTGATTTTCACAGCCCACACAGAGAGTGATGAGTATCATGGGGACAAATTAATCTTGGGTATAAATCCATACAGATTAATGGAGCTCTAACTGAGATTAATTTGGCCCATCATCTCTAAGGATGGCAAAACCAATTAGGCCATGTCATCAATCTTCCAGTTAGCTCAGGACTGTTTCTTAGGCAATACTGTGAAAAACGTCAAGAGAACAGAATTGACTGAAGGAGCCACTAAAATGGGAGAATTGACTATTACTTGGCAACGGGAGCCTGAAATAGTCACAGCAGCTCTGACGTGCCCTGTGATCTCTTCCCTCTGGATCCCATCCCAACAGAAAAGTGCCCCATTGGAATCAGTTGTTTGAGGGCTGAATCGAATGTCAGTACTTCAGTCATCCGTTAGTTTTGGGTCAGGGCAAGGCTTCCACAAAGCCAATTTGGAGACAGAAGTATTTACGATTTAGTATTATATAATAATATAAATATTATAATATAATATATTATATATATAATATAAATACTATAATATATATTATATAGTATTTGTTAAGGACCTGCAATGATAACTTCTCTGGCCCATGAAAAACATGAAATGATTAATGACTTACAGATCAAGCAGCACTTTATTAAAGTTTTAAATATCCTAGTTTGACTAGACAAAATGTGAACTATCCCATCAGAAACGATGATTAACAAGTATTACAACATGAAGGAGTAAAAACTGGTCAGCAGAGAATGATCTTTCCTCAAATTGATGCAGAAATTTTGTTTTAAAGAACAATTAACTAGACAAAATGTTTTCTGTTAAAGGATAACAACTAGATATAACAAATGCATACAGAGCAAGGATGCACTGAACAAAATCTAGGGCTTCAAGAGCATCATTAACAGAATTTATAGAAAATGAACATCTGTGACGTTGGTATGGCCCAGTCTGGGGGCACTTAAAAGGGGAATAATATGCATGTCCTAAAAGGCATGATAGAAGTGTTCCACTGTGGTTTCAAAAGCAAACCTTGGCAACAGTGAGATTAAACCCCTACTGCATTCAGAATGGAATGTGTAGCAGATTCTTCAGTTGCTGGGAGAGAAAGTATTCTAACTGTAACAGGGGTCTTCGCATCCATAGTTCTGCCTGAATAAGAGTTTCACTGCCAAGACTTTGCAATATCAGTGAAATGACTTAAAATATTTCTTGAGGATGCTTTTGGTTGAATTAACCCTTCTCATTTTATTGAGTTGAAGGAAGATGGCTAGCACAGGCTGACAGTGTGGCCCCGTTCACCAGGACAGGAATCCAGACTCAAACCATGCAGCACAGGGCTTTCCATCTTGCATTCCCAAGCTGGCTGAACCCTGTTGGTAACTTAATGACTTGCTGCTAAATCAAACTATTAACAAAGGATGCTAAAAAGTGACATGGAGCAAGTGTCAGACAGTTGAATTCTAGAAGGGTCATTTGCATGCAGAAGATACAGTAGAATGGGAAGGTTTATGAGTCAGTGCTGGTACAAGCAGCAGAAATACAAAAGTGATGCTTCTACACACAAGTACTCAGCAGCCTAGAAATTGTGATGTGGATTTCATAAGCCAAAAATAGTAAATAAATGTACCAGGGAGTGTACCTACATGGTATTATCTGTGTTTTAGAAGGACAGTGAAAATAACAGGAAATGTGGTTAAGAAAAAGCAGTCAAGTTAAGCCCGTAGTATATAAAAAGATTAAAAAAAAGTCAGTTTTAGTATCTTACTTTGGCACATGGATCTAAGGAAGTATTCTAAGAAATGCTCCAATGCAAGCCTGTTTCCAGGCTACAAAATGAAAACGTTTCTCACTGCTCATTTCTGACAACCAGACTCAGCCATTAGAGGAAAAAATGATTAAAAACAAACAAAAAAAAAAAAAAAAAAAAAAAAACCACCACAACTTCCCTTAGTAATTTCCTGTTATATTGAGCACTATAATTTCCAGGCAAAAAAAGAAAATTCTGATCCCTCCTGAATACAGAAAGCTTTATTTCATCTACCTTAGTATGAGTTTTCTTTGTAAACTCAGTAGATCAGGCTTATCACCACTGATTTGGGTAAGTGGGTGGTGCTATAGTGAGTAAGTTCATAAAAATACCTGACATTCAAATCCAAGGAATTTAAAAAAGAACTCCCCACAAACTCTGTAGCCTCTCCAGTTCATATATTTTCACTGTCCTACTTAAAATAGGCACGTCAGAAATAATTTGAGGGAAGACACATGTATATTTACAGTAATTGCTTCTCTACAAGTCTGGTTGCACTAAGGCTGAAGGAACAACAGCAAGAAAAGAAATGATGGAAAAGAACAGGCTTTGTTCTGCTCATGATACTTCAGCTGTCCACTGATCATCCAATTGTTAAAGAGGGCTGTTGATTTCATCAGCAATCAGCTCTAGCTGTGTGCTTTAAAACCAGATTAACAGGCACCCTAAAATGCACATAGCCATGGACAAGCCCTTTAACATCTAGTTTGGATACATTTGATGATATTCAGAGGTTTGACAAGTTCCTGTTACTAGACTGCAAACATAGTAATAGATGTATTTCTTCAGTGTGCTGTGTACTTGGTGCACATTTAGCACTGCTAATTGAGGTTAGCTAGATTCACTGGAGGCTCATCCTATACTCAGACTCTGTACAAGTACACGAAGACTTCATGGTCACTTCCACACACACATTTTACCTCATATTTACACCAAATTAGCAACAAGTCAACTCCTCATTTTGTTCATTGTAATAAGTGGAAGCTCCAGCTACAGTGCAGTTTGCCATTTCCAGCCCAACAACCTGCTGCCATCCCACAGTACCCAGTGACACCCTGGAGCATGGTATGAGTCCAAAGCATTGGTACAGAACGTCCTGCATCTCTCCATGGCATCACCACCTCCAGCCCTGTGTCACGGGGAACAGAGGTGCAGCACTACGTTCCTGAGGAGATGAGCAGGACCCCTCTTGCAAAAACAGAATCTATATCCCAGCAAGCAGTGCTGACAAAATCCCTTCACTCTGAGCCCAGAGCTGTCAGAGGGGTAAATACAAAGGTGAGACAGGCATTAAGGTCTGAAGCACATCTCCCGGAGTCAGTGCCCAAGAGCATGAGCAGCTGGTTAATCTGCTTAGAGAAGATAGAAAAACATCTTGAGGATGACACAGCCAGGGGGTAAGATCAACGTGCAGTAAATGCCAGAGAAGTTCACAGCACTCAGAGGACTCAGCGCTAATACCAAAACACATGCAGGATGAACCCGGAGTGGCTCCTTCCTTCACAGCTTATGGTATCCACCCAGGGCCACGACCTCACCTTCCAGGTACCTGGCACCCTCAGGATTCCCTTCCTACACATGCTAGGCAACTGGGACTCCAGCAGTATGATTAAAAGTAATAGCCATGTGTAGACAACACAACCTCTGTTTTTGAATCAAAAGGAGCCCATGAGGATGGGTTGGTTCCTCATTCAATCTATTAAACACTGCGTTTCTATCTTTCTAGCAGCCCCTGGATATCTGCCACAGCCCTACACTTGGCCTACACACAAAGGAGCACTTTGGTTCCATAACAGCTACCCTCCATCTTCACTCTGTCCCATGAGAGCAAAGAACATGTTTGCAAAGCTCCTTCTGACCAAAGAAGCCAGCTCCAACTGCATCTTACCTACCTGGACCGTCTCATCTGCTCCTATTGTCACGCTCCAATGAGACAATTAATAAAAGAAAACAGTTTCTGTCTTTCACACCTATTCAACAAGTTGTGCACTGTATAACACAGGAACAGGCCTGTCCGAGGAACTCTTTGTACCTGTTTTCATTCTGCAAAGCCTAGGCTTCAAACATGCATGATTCAGTCAGTACTATTTCAGCAGTGCACAGGAAGAAGCAAAGGCACTTCCTAGGGCCACACTGCAGACCCCAAAGCCAATTTATGTGCAAGCAGCAGCCCTGGGCACTACTGCGAGAAATTATCTGGGGTTTTGGGGGAAGTCTGGGTAGAAACGCAATGCATTCTTCTATTTAAAATCAGTTTTTGTTTTTGGAGTATGCACCAAGCTGTGTAATGCAGCAGAAAGACAATGCAGCTATTTAATCTGCATGGATTAATGTCAGCTGGAGATCAGATCCTGGATTTTCTTGGCTAGGTCTCTGGATGGAGATTTCTTTTATTAGCTGATGAGTAACACAAAAAGAAGGTCTGAAAGCCTACTACTTAGGAAAATTAAGTAAATTTAAAATCAGGCGTTTGATTACATATCTTGTTTTTCTCCTTACTGGAGGAAAGTAGTTATTTATAATCTCAAGCTGGTAAGCAACAAATCCCTTCTTACTAAAGTAAGTTAAACCATTAATGGCATTACAGTTGGTTTAGTTGCATTTTTGTGTTACTGCCACCTGTCTGCTTTCCAGATTGTATTGAAGGAAAAGGAAAACCATTTTCTGCTTTAAACTCAGACTAAAATAAATCACTGTGAATTCAAGATACCTAAAAGAAACAAGTCAACGAGTTCAGGTCTCAACATTAAGTCAGAAAGCTGTTTCTATTGCTGCAGTTATATTTAAAACAGGGTAATACAAAAACAGATGTTATCTTACAACATCACATCCAGACCACAGAAAACATCATTACATTAACCCTATCTACTTACTGCTTAACACCAAGGCACCATCACACTTAAGGAAAATTAATTACTCCGTAGATGGAGGTAAGATCCCAGCTGTTATAAAATACAAGGTAATCCTCATGTCACTGGCAATGTGGAGTTAAGTAATGAAAGAAATGAGCAACCTGCACAGAAGTCTGGTGCTCCGCTGTGCTCTGCCGGGGCCGGCTCCTCAGGGATGGACTTCATGTTTCTCAGAGGGGGCCCTGGGGGGCTGTGGCCGGGACCCAGAGGGCTCTGCATGGGAGGCAGCCGGTGCCTTATCTTCTTTTTATTTATGTGAAGGTTACAATGGCACCAGACAGCGATGCATAGACACTAAATTAATTAAGCTGTTTTTAAGCCACGGCATTAAGGTGATGTCATAAGAACCCGCTTAGGATGGCAAGGTCACTGGAGAGGGATAGAGCATATCCTGTAATAAGCACTCTGTGGTTTGAAGGACTTGTGTCGGATCTGCCAAACCAATCATTCCACAGAACGGACAACTGAATTGCCCAGCACATCCCCAGTTTAAACAGGAGAAGATCTGATAAATCTGATACAGCTGTAAGAAGCATGTGCCTTGTGTTCAGGAATTCATAAACACATACCTAAAAACTAGACATAGGATTGCAGAATCATCAGGGTTGGAAAAGACCACCAAGATCATCTAGCCCAACCCCAATCCATCCCCACCATGACCACTGACCATGTCCCTCAGTGCCACATCTCCGTGGTTCTTGAACACCTCCCTGAGCAGCCTGTGCCAATACCTCACCACTCTTTCTGTGAATAATTTTTTCCTAATATCTAACCTGAACTTCCCCCAGCACAACTTAAGGCTGTTACCTCTCACTCTACAGCTGTTACCTGGCAGAATAGGCTGACCTTCATCTCTCTACAACCTCCTTTCAGGATAAAATCTTCCCTGAGACTCCTCCTCTCCAGGCTAAACAATTCCAGTTTAGTTATATCTTTGGGAACACAGCTGGGAAAATATCATGTTGCAAGATAATATAGTTAGTTTAGTCCAGACTGAGCTTGTGTTTGCATACAAGCAGGTTCAGATAGAAACCCATAGGAGAACAATCTGTTCAGCTTTCACTTTGGATTGACTCAGGGTGTTCTGTTGTCATTTTGCACTGACAGTGTGATCACATTGCACAACTGAGCCTGGGATTTCTTCTCTATTTCCTAAATAACTGGTTTTGCAGAAACCAAGAACAAAAACATTTTTTTAATATATTTTTCATAGCTGTACAAAATATCTATTCTAGCAGGAAAAAATAAAGCATATGGTGATGCCTTGCAAACTCTTAATAACGCTATTGCTTCATTGTGAAATATTTCTACTAGAAAATATTGTGCATTTGAACTGCAGCCACAATCTTATAAAGAAGCCTTTTCTGCAACTCACACAGAGTAAGTACAAGCTGTGTCTTCAGCATTAATGGCATCAGCTTCAGTGAGTAATGCTTTGTGTATCCGAAGGCTGTGATCTTGTAAACGCAGTAAAAGGATAGCAGTGTTGGTTTTTCTAAGCAGCCAGTTCCACATGAGGTGAAGTGAGTCACAGCATTTGAGCGGGATGGGAAGTGCTCAGAAAGGGGCTTTTGTTCCCTGCCTCCAGCCTCTAACAGGCAGCGAGTTCGTCTCCAGCATCCACCTATTAGCATCAGCACCAGTGAGGCCGCGTGTGAGCAGCGCCTAGGAGTATAAGCAAAGGTCACACAAGGAGACTTAAATCAGCTTCAAATGACCACAGTGGAACCCCACCTCTGTCTCCCATAAGGAACTGCTCCAGGCAGCTGGAGATGTAGATGGGGATCAATTTGTCACCAGGAGCTTTGCAGAAACAATTTATCCCTGTCTGCAGTACCCACACAAACAACTGAGGAGAAACATCTTATTCCCTGCATGGCAGCCTACTCCTTCTGCTCCTAGTAGCCTTTACTCATAATTGCAGCAAGAATAATACCCCGAGGGGTTTATGCTGATCTGCTGGATTTGAACATCACCTTTCAATTTACAACCACTGGGCCCCCACTGCAAGGTGAGCACACACTGCTGGGATCCTATAAGAGCTTATGGAGCAAGCTAAGGCCTGCATACATTTCACCACTAATTTCACACAAGGAATTTAATGCAAGATCTGCTTGGTAATCATACAAAACTGGAAGGCAGCTGGAAGGGCCCAGCTCCACGCTTTGTGCCATGGGGCAGATTTCATGCAATCTGTGCGTGACGGAGCAGTGTCGTGGGCAGTGAGCTGCACCAGGCATGGATCCGGGTAGCATGTGCCAGAGAGCGGCTGCGCTTGGAAGTGTTACGTCTTGCATCTCAGCATTTCTGAGTGCCTGGAGCACTAGCTGTGCTCCAGTGGTGCATAAAAGCACTTTTCATTCAAGGTGAATAGTCATCAAAGTGATAGAGAAAATTGTTAAGCGCTGGCACTGCAGCCATCTTTGCTTTTCTTATATAACTGTTAATGCGATGCTCTGCCACAAATCATATAGGGTTTACAGCCCATTACTTCCACACATTGAATGTAACGATAAAAACAAATATTGTGTTACCCATTGGTTTCCATCACTGGACTGAATTATTGGATTAAATTGTGATCCCTAAGGCTGAAAGCAAAGGATTTTGCCCAGAGCAACAACTAGAGTATCAGTAATCTCTGTTCCCATGGAGGAGCTGTAGAGAAGCACACAAGCAGGGGTACAGCAGCACCGCAGAAGGTGACCACTCCCATGCTCCCCTCTCTCATCCCCTAAGGATGCACACTGGGAGAATGAACTACCTTGGACATGCATATTGCCCAGCCAAGACAAGGGCATTTGGAACAACCCCAGCACTGCCCTCTTCAAATGTTTCAGGGGCTTATACTTAGTGCTTCTCACATATTTCTCAGGGTAAAAGCCAAAAGAAACTAGAAGCAGCTAGTTATCACCTCAGCAATTCATTTGCTGGTGTGGAGTGCCCATAAGGGCCTCTATCTAAACAGTCTGTTCTCTGGCCCAGTATCATCCATGCCAGCTTGCATATGTCTCTCCAGCCTTACTCAGTCTGCTCTCCCATGGATTGTATCTTCTTTAGTTAAACATATTAGGGCACTTTATCCCTTCATAGCAGTAAGGCTCAAGCTTGACTTCTTCCCACTCCAGAAATCACTGTCGTTATTAATACTCTGTGAGTGTACAGCATTTCAAAAACAAAAACATGGCAAAACAAACAAATCAAAACAAACAAATAAGGAATCTTCTCTTTCTCAAGATGGATTTGTTACAACAGAAACAAGCGTGTGTCAAACTTCATTGAGAGACATCTCTGCATTGCAAGTAATAAATAACTGTACCAGATGTCTTCCCAAGGTATATCTAATTTGATGAAAGAAGCCCTCAAGTGACTTAACTCCCCATCCCAAAAACATACGTACTCAATACACTGCCCAGGACTTAAATCATAGCACTGTAAACCACAGTGACATAACACAATGGAAAGAGTAGCAGTAACAGCAGATCAGTAAGGTAGTTCACTGCAGCAAGTAAGGATTTGATCAAAAGCAACAGAAATAAAGAATCAGCTTACCTTCAAAAGGTCTGAGGGAAGCAGAGATGTCACCAAAATACTCCTCTCCCTGGCCAACCCTTAAGTGAGGTCTGGGAAGGGGTGGATCCTGGGTCCACCTCTGCTGTCACTCAGGTAGATTGCCTGCACCTGAGCTTCCCTGGGTTAGCCCTGCCTTCCCACCAAGTGTTCAATCACTGTTTCAGGCTATGACTTAGCATTTCTGCTGCACACAGATTCGGAGAAAATGAAACTGAGACTTCTGGTAGTGCTAGTGTCCATTTATGAACACATAACCTACCTGAGGCATTTTGACTCCAAAATGGTACAGCTTGGGTAGCTGCAGCTGTCCTGAATGGAAAGAACAGGCAGCAGCCTTCACCCCCTTGTTTGTATGAAAGTGAAAGCTCAGGCTATGGAGCAGGGACAGACCTGTGACACCAGCACTTGTGACACCTTCCATTGCTCCTAATAGGATCTCATGTTGGATATTTTCCCCTTTTGACTCAGTGGTAACTAATAGAATAAAGATGTTTTTAATTTTTGTGGTTAAGGGTCAGTTTGGAAAGTCTTCAGGGTTTGGTAAAATAACTGGGGAATGATAATGAAGTCCTTTGGGTACAGACTGCGTGCCTGGTCTCTCCAGTTTAGACAAGCCACGTAGTCAGATTCTTTTCCTTTATTTTGTTTCTTTGCAGCAAAACAGTATTTTATTGATAGATTCATGAATACTCTTTGGCAGCCTCCTTTCTTTCCTCTGCAGACGCAATCTGTGTTATGAAATGCCCTTGCCTCTGACAAGGCTTGTGATTTCTGTAGCAGCCCTGCACACAATACTGAGCATGCTTATTGGAGCAAAGCAGGAGATGCCAGCTGATTTGTTTTCTCATTTGTAAAAGTTTCCCCAAACACTTCCCTTTCCAACAAACCATACTGTACATGCTCAGACTGCACACAACTCATTAACAAGGCAACATCAGGGAACTTTTGATGTATCCAAGTTTTCCCTCAAGAGTCAGACCTACACGTTTCCAAGCTCACAGTGAAAAGCTGCTGGCTCCCAGCAGCCAAAAATCACAGCAAGGCTGTGCACTGAGGCTCCCTCTGAATGAGTAAGCAGCTGAAAATAATATCTCTTACATTTTCTTTGGCAACCAGGGTTGCAGAGAGTATTTATCCCCCTTTCCATATTTTCTGTGACCAACTAGTGCAAGATCACAGCTAGCATAACCTGAACGCAGACCTTAGTTGTTAAGTTGTTGCTGGCTTCGTTTCTAATGGAACAGCTTTGAGACATCAGTGAGTTCACCCATGAGACACTCTGCTCTCTTCTTCACAGTACTGGATTCTGCATCAAGTGTTCCTCTTTTTATGTAGTCTGACTCTATCTCTGTTCTGCTCCTAATGCTCCTTACTATCAGCCAAGGCATTAATCTCCAGCCTGTGTCTTAAATACATTCCTGGAGAGGCAGTGGAAGTAGGTATCAATCCTGTTTTCCAGCTCAATAGCTCCATGCCATAAAGATTATATTTGTGCCAGACACAACAAGACTAAGACACACTCATTAGTTGAAGCATGTTTGGATCAAAGAATTTAGAGGAAAAATAATAGATGAGAACTTGAGGTTTTAGGAATGAGAACAGAGTAAATCCAAGCTAAGCTCACTGAAATCCAGGAAAAAATTTGAACATGTAATGAGGCAGACTGACAGTGAAAGTTTTCAGACAGGATAGCAAACTAGCTCAATGCATCGAGCAAGTGGTTTCTGTTCCTGGCAGTGGCACACAGCACCGCTTGGGGCTTGCAGGGTGGACACTTAGGGTCTGCAAGAAGCACTCTGGGATTGATTTCCACATGCCTGGGCAGCAGGCTGACTGCTGGAGTGCATTAGGGTGAAAGGACATAAGCTAGGAAAAGAAACGGAGACTGAATTGGGGCCAGCAACACAAACAGCAACTCAAATAGGAGAGAACAAAACTAGAAAATGTCTATGCATTGATCCATTAAACCTAGACAGAGAACTGATGCAGAGTGGACCTCTAATAAACACGTAACTTTATTTCTCAGGTCCCCATGATGAGCTCCCTAAGCTCTGACTTCTGAACCTTGTGTGACAATTTTAATGTTTACAGTAAACAAAAAACATCCTATTCCCAGCACTTTATGCAGTAGTTCTTCACAAAGATGATAGTGATTGGGTGCAGTATGATACAGCTGAAGTCAGTAAGCAAACTTCATAGGCACCGTTATTTTCTCCCTTTCCAGAAAATAAGTAAATAAATAGATAGATAAATAAATAAATAAACAAATAAACAAACCTATAGCAGCCCCATAACTGCAAACTTTTTTCCAGCTATCAAGCAGAGAGAGCACGTGGGGCAGGAGCACTTATGTCAACCAGGCAGACAAACTGAGAAGGGCTGGAGCCTGGCAAGGGACCAAGCCTCTCCTCTGCTTGGCCATACAACACTGCTGAGGAAAAAGGAAGATGTTGAGGGGCCAGCACTGATTTCTGCATTGCTTCCTAAATGCTGCACTACTCAGTCTGGTCACAAGACCCCATCACAGAGCCCTCTCCAGCAGTTGTGTGACTAGCTCCTATCTTTTTGACAAAGAAGTGCAGGACAGTTTTCTGCAGCACAGCAGAGGCAGCTGCTAGGTGTATTAGCCTCCTGCTTCCTTTTAACTGAAAGAGGGAGACAGGCGACCAAACTATACGTGCATGTGGCGGTACGATGCTGGGATGTAGCCCCTAGTTGCAATTGTAACCTGAAAGTTTGGATCCCCACTGGAAGAGAATTTGGGCCCTCTTATGCTGTGGTAGGATAAACACAACCACAAGCTCTGTTCTGACAGCACTCAGGCATCTGTGGGCACACAGGAGTAGAAAGGTGGGCACGTGGGTCCTGAACTGGCCAATACTTAGGAAACCCAGTGCTTATGAGGTTTGAGACTCGTATACGCAAACCTTTGCTCTCTCTGGGGATCACAAGAGCCCTTTGGGCTTTAGTAGCCCTTGTTTCACTTACAAACAAGGACCTAAGGCTGAATTCCAGCCAAGTAGTGGGATCCAGGCTGTGGCTGGGGCTAGCTGGGCAAAGCTGCCTCTGAATGGAGCAATTTCTAAAAATAGGCCTTTCCCTTTCATTGTGCATATTTTATATCAGAGCAGGGTCTAAAAAAATAATAAAATAATAACAAAAGAAGGGATTGGATTCATTAGCTATTAATACTATTCACTGTTAGTATTTCTACAATAGCATTTGCACGCATGAATCTTCAGATACCAATGAACATGTATCCTTCCTTCACATCCCGTACAAGTTAATTGACATGCAGCGTGGCTTGTCAAGGGATGGCAAACAAAAGACCTGGGAGGAAGAGGATTTACTTGGAATAAGCTGATAGCTACAAATGATTCTGAATCATATTGGAATTAAGTGCCTTAGTGCCATTAATGCCACTGGCACTGCTGCTAGCCCTGACACTGGTGAGGTGCTTATTCTAAGAGCGTCTTGATTTCTCAGTGGTTAATTTTCTATATCTTTTCTTTTTCTTATTTGTTCTTCAGAGCAAAAAGCTGATGTCTGAAAGGATCTAATTGAGACTATGGTTAGGTTATGACAGGCAGGAGGTGGAGGAACAAAAGAGGAATGGGGCAGAAAATACATCTTGTAGTGAGACTGATCCACTAAGATTTGCTAATTATAATAAATATGAGATCGCACAGAAGCTTCTAATGAGCTTATATAAAGCATTACAAAGGGGCACTGTCAGGCTAAACACTGTGTTTAAATATATAAATTTCCTTAATAATTTTAGATTAGAGCAGAGTGAAACCTAGATACCCAATTAAATCCTCACCCTTTGTATCAGGGTCTGATCTGTATTTCACACAATGCAGTAACCAAAACCAGAGGGGCTTTTATTCTGCTCTTTCTTGACTGGAACACGCCTACGTCTTAGGAGGAAGGATGGGGCATGGATGTGAAAAGCTAGAAATGCAGCTATAATAATGCAGCAGGGATATGTTGCACCCCTGTCTGCTTTGTCCAAGCTTTGGGATGCTGGGATTGTATCTTTGGGGTTTGTGTGAAGAAATCCCACTGGGATACACCTCTGGTGCTTGCATAAATGTATCTCAACAGACCGTCAGGGATGCAGCTCCACTAGAACCAGTTCAGGTTGCACCGTAGAACTTGATCCACAACTTCATTTTCTTGTTTTAGCACATGACTTAAATGTTTCCATGTTTAGATTACAGGCCTTTCAAAGCCAGGTTTAAATCCAGAGCAGTGACTACACTGAGTTTAACTGAAACTGAAGGAAAGAGCTTATGGAAAATTCTCCACAAAGAAGTTTTGTAAATAGTGGCTTGATACTATGGTGATCGGTCCTTAGAAGCACTGAGTCCATTTTTCTCTCTGCTCAATTCCTTGGTTTTCTTCCAACTCACAGATTTTAGTCTTGGCCTACACAGCAGTGCCAATTGTGCATGTTTATGCATTAACAACTGCCAATGAAGACATACAGAGCAGCAATGCTGGATCTACTTCCCATTTGAGCTTCTGCTAGGAAATGTGGCAGGGGGCACAATGCCTTTGCCACTGGGAGCACTGTGGTTCCAGTAAATCACAAAGCATGGCCCAGATCTGAGAAGGGTGAGAGCGCAATGGGGAGAATAGCAAGAAGTCTTTTCCTATCTTTGAACTGGCTCAGATATATTGCCATGAAGAAGCATCGTAAGGACATGCTGGAGACCCTGTCCTCTGCTGTTCATGTTATCTGCCTCAGTATACCCCTCAGTGCTGCCCTACAGCCCCACAGCTCACCTTCCCAGCCAGCTGATCCCTGGGGAGGCCCCGCTGCTGCCTGCTGTAAGAGGAGCTGGAGCAGCTCTGTGTGTGACAGGGTGCCTGATCCCGAAAGCTACTGGGCTTCAAGCCATGGTCTCCATGGCTCTCTCCTGGTAGGTGCAGCCTCGCTCTAGCACTTGAAGCATCCAAGTGTGTCCATTGCCACTCACAAAAAAGACACGACAGCAAATTTAGTGGGTTGCTACATTTGCTGTCCTGTGGTATCCAGCAAATTCTCCTATCCCAGGTGGAAAGATCTTCTGCTTCTTTTATAGCAAAGAAACAAAGAAAATAAATTATTCAGAATAACCCGTAATCACTGCAACAGAGACAAGAAGCACTCAGAGGGATTACTGTCTCCATGTATCAATATCTAGGGTAGAACAAGCACAATTCTCTAGAAGCTTTGATAACATCTCCGACAACTTAGGAAATTCACCACACAAACCAAAACGTTTGAAAATTTACTTTTTCTTAACCATGCATTTCCCAAATGAGCACGGACAAAAATTCATCTCTGAAGCAACTCAAGTGAATGCGGGAAAGAACAAAGGCCATTGTTTTGTTCTCCTCTCCTTCTCAGAGTGATGCAATATCTCTTAAAACCAGCAGGGGAGAAAAAAAGTATGCAGTGTAATAAGGACAAAAGTTTATTCTGATTTCCACAGCTTCCAAGCCTGCCGGAAATCTGTGTTTGCTGTACCCTGCATTCTCACAGCCCAGCACATTGAGTGATGGACTGTTTTTTCTGTTCACCTCTCTTTCCAACCTCTTCTGTAAGCAGTGCAGCTGTAGCTGTACTTCTGACTCCGTGTTTAAATGGGGTGGAAATAAGTCTTAATGAGATTGTCCTGCCCTATTACCTTAAGTAGTATGCCTCAAATGAACCCTGCTAAAGGCTGTAATTCCCTTCAGAGACATGAGTAGGTGGCTCATATTTCACTGTTGTGGTTTGGGTCATCACCAGATACTTGGTAGAATTCTGTCTTTATTGCATAAGAATTACAGAAACCAGTTTTTATTAAATATGTAAAAGTAGAAGATACTTTCCTCAAAAAACAAACAAACAAACAAACAAAAAAACCCACAAAGGAATTTCAGTTCTGGAGATGTGTAATATTGCCACTGAATTTTTGATATATTTTTACTAAGTACATGTAAAGTTCCAGGAAATAACAAGAAGAAATCAGTCTTCCTAGCCCCAGCCCTCTCAACTGTGAGGTAAACGAGATTTTTAGATCACATTGTGATCTAGACAGAGCAGTCAAAGGGTAACCAACAAAATGAAGATCCACAGAAGAATTCTCTCCTCCCCATCTAAATTTAGCATAAAATAAAGAGAAGGCAGCCAACCATCGCCAGTATACAGAGAATTCAGAGAAGGAAATTTTCTAGGAAATAGCTCTGCTAAGTGGCTTTTGGAGACTGATGAAAGCATGAGTAAGAATTAGCAGTTAGCCTCCAGCTCCAAGCAGAAGACTGTCCCTCATGACTGACCCAGCTCAGAGAAGAATTATCCATCCTGACAACTTTTCACTCCATTTTGATACCTGACCAACACACAGAAATTCATGAAAATCTCAGTGCGCTCACATTAACCATGGAGACAAGAGATCTGGGTTCAGCTGAAGGAGCGACTTCTCCAAGAGAAAGAAGACCAAGACTGTAGGGATGTACCAGGCCTATGCTGGCCTCCAGCCCATGCAGTGAGCAGCAGCAAGTGAATCTGGTCTCCAATTGCTGGCTCCTTGCTTTGAACAACCCCAAATGCCAGTCAGATTCATTTTCAAGAAAGCACACACTCTGAAGAGCAAAAAAACCCCACCTGCCTGGGCAGGGTGAGCTGCTCTGGGGTGGACCTTCAGATCAACTTGTTAACTTGTTCTGTTGCTTCCTGTTCCCCTCTGTCCCTGCATAAGGCTTAATTCCACAAGTCAGATCATCAATTGAGCAATTGCCACAGAAAAAGGAAATCTTTAAAGATTTGGCACTGTTACCTAGAATGACCCAGCTGCTGAACTTCATTAGGGAAAGGAATCAAACTCCAACCATGCACTCAACACTGAGGCACGTTTCCGAGTCAGAAAGTGAAACTAATATACGAAAACTGGCTATTTCTGAGCCTGCGTCTTCCCTATGGACAAACTGAGATGTTTAGCTTCAAGGGACCTGAGCAACGAGGATCTCATAGCAGGAGGCACTCATCACACCTTAACCAAAATGTGTCGTCAGTCACTTTACAGTGGTATCCTTCCTGGGTATATGGGAGAATCCATCAGAGTGGGAAGGAAGTAAAAAGGTCTGTTCAGCTACTTTTTGTACAGGGAGGCTTCCCAAAAGTCTCAAGAAACCAAGCAATTGTAAGAGAGGAGTTTACCAAGAAAACAACCACTTCTCCTGTGACAAACTGCTAGCAGACTGAATGCTTTCCCTGGTGTTTTTCAATTTTTTCAACGAGTGACTCAAAACAAAAACATGTAAAAATGTGGTTGGTGTCTAAAAAGGCAGTTTTTGTTAGAGAAATATTATTCTCCGGCCTACACATGTGAGCGCTGTGTGCCTCAGACTGTCGTATCTGTTCCAGACGTTGTACATTCTCTGACTCTTTTCCATGTGACGCTTCTCATTGTGACTTAGATGTTTAAAAATCAGAACAAAATATCACTCAAATAAAAAAAAGTCCCCACTCCAGTGGCAGAAGACACTCCATACATTGCTTACTGGGTGAGGATGGATGGTGCATAGACATACTGCTGACCTCCTACAAGCTCATGACCCAAGAAACCTGACTATAGAAAAAAATATATAAGAAAAACTAAGGCTCATGATAAACATCAAAGAGTTGGCAGTGCTATGATGCATCAAACATTTTAGGTGATACTTCCCAGTGAAATTACTTCAGTTCTGTCAATGTGCTGCCTGTTTCCAAACAGCTATGCCTAAATATACCACTTGGAATTCATGATAGATGCAGGAAATAATCGTTTCCTCCTCAAAACCCTTTCCAGATGGGACCCATATGCCTGCAGCACAAACACATTGCAATCTCATGCCTATGTCAGATGTGTGTGAAAAGCCAGCTGACTCTTGTAGCAAGGGGACTGACTGGGCAGCCTTGGTTATGCAGAACAGGAGCTGCAGAAAATGACACGGTTGGTGTTCCAGGGACAGTCTGCTTGTGCCAGAGCCTCTGGTACATGAGGCGATTGATAAAGTTAGTAAAGCACCAAGTTACTATTACAGCAAACTGAGAAAATATATTTATTGCTACAGATCTAGCTATGAGGTGATAGAGGCTTTTATATGTTATGACTAATGTGCTCCCACTAAGCTGTCTGTTGTCAGATCACAGCTTCACCTGTTGGAGATATTGAAGTATGCAATTCCAGGACGATCAAGGACAATATCAGGCTAGATTGGGTTGAAAAGAATTGCTGGGAACTGGACTGCATCTGTGTCTCACCACAAAGCTTCTCTCAGAGGGAGAAGTGTTGCCCCACAGAGCAGCTGCAGAAGCCAAGCTTTTCTCTAGCAGTTACAGTGGAGCATGCCTCATCTCCTGGTACCGGACCAGAGACCATGGGTATGATTTACAGACATGCCCAGCTCTCACAGCTGCAAGTGAGGATTGAATACATGAAGTATTGCACTGTGCTTGAGCCTCAGCATCTTGAATTACAGACACGCATCAGACAGAACTGGTTTTGGCTTGATCTTACTAAGCCTCCGTGCTTCATATATAAACTCTGCACAGTACCACACACATGGCCATGACTTATGCTAAGTCATATTTGGGAATGTTTCAGTGGAGGAAGTATGAAACATTGCATGAGTTTGAATGAGGTACAAATACAAATACATCTCCTTCAGCAGTCATGCTGGGACAAAGCACAAATAATGCAGAGCACTTCCCACACAGCACAAGAAACCCAGGACTCCTGCAGGGAAGTAAACCTGGGCTCCATCAGAAGGTCCCTGGCCAAAACCTGGCAAGCATAAAGGAGCCCATTTCTCTCTCCCAGCATTTCTTTCCCATTTCACACAAGCAAGCAATCATCTGGGGGACCTCGTTGTTCTTTTAGATAAGTTTCAGTTGAAGGACTTAAGGGAATCCTGAATTCTACTAGTTTAACTGTGGGAACAATCAGCATGTAGTGGGAGAACTGACCATAAGCAGCAAGGAAAGAAATGTCAAGGGACAGAGGCAACTAAGAGGCAGGTGAGGGGTGAGACACTCACTGGATCAGCGCAGGGGTAAAGTGACATTTTCTTTGGAGCCCAAATTGCAAAAAGAGGGAAACGTGGCCCCACCCTCTACATTACTGCCCATGAAACAGGTCTACAGCAAGAGAGGGCCTTAGCAAGAAGTGTTAAAGACAATTCTGGCTCCTAAATGCCAATGGCTGTGCTGGAAATGCTGCGGATGCTGTTGGACATGGTGGGGAGCTAGAGAAACACATATCCTTTTGTTTTTATATGCCTTCAGTTACTGTAAATATAATGGGCAAAGGACTTTCAATAAACGTACTGTACATCCTCCTCCTTCAGGACTGCCCTCCTCAGAAAAAAAGGTATGGGATAGGAAAACCTCTCCTGCTCTTCCAGATATTATTTCAGCACATTTGTACAAACTTAGACTTCTGAAAATCAGTGTTAATGTCTCAGCTAGCAGTAATACCCTTCGCTTGGAGCCCAAAAAATGCACAGCACACGTACTGTGAGGAGTACCACCTTTAAATAGGGACACACGAGGAGCTGTGCTGCACAGCTCTGTACAGCTGTGTGCCGTACTGGAGCTGAGCCAAGTCCACACTGAGAGTAAGCCTGGCTGCGGCAGAGAGCAGGCTGCTCTTCTCTTTGGTTTTGACAACAAAGAGTCGGATCTGCGGTCCGTGGCACTTCACACAAATGGAAAATGGAGCTGCTGCCAGCCCTCCGACCCCCTCCTTTCCACAGCACATCAGAATTACTGCACAGGCCTTGGAGTCCTCAGGTAGCTCACAAACTGAAAAGTACTTTTTCTATTTCTTTTTATTTTTTTTTCCAGCAAAGGATCTGAGAACATGGATAAGGGGCTGCAGCTTGGCCACAGGGGATTCACTGCTTTGAAATCACAGAGTTTGCACATCACCAGCCCAGCAGGGAGCAGCCACATGCAAGGCTTGGGCCATGAGGTGGGGGATGCTGTGTAGGTGGGATAACTCCTGATGGATCCTCACTGCATCTGATATTTGGGATCATGGGGCTGTAGCAAAATGCCCCACTTGCAGAGAACAATTGCCAGTGGCTGTGCAGGGACAGCGCAGTGTGAGCACACTGCTGAGCTCAGCACACTCACTATGACACTGCAGAACGGGCTCAAGGCTCAGGAAACCTATATTCCCTCAGAGCTCAGGGATACCCTGGTTCTGCAAACAGCAATTTTAGCAAATTGGCTTCAGTCTCTCTTAAAGGCATGTTTGAAACATGTAATTTCAGCTTTGAAAGGAAGTATTTAGCTAAAGAGTCAGGAACACGCTTCAGTTGAAAGGTCTTATTTCCTCCTCTATTGACACAAAGCCAACAGAAGTTTAGGAGGAATTTGGAGGGAATTCAGTCAGATTTTCATGCCACCTGCCACGGAACAAGCTGACTCAGTTCTGCTTCTTTGCTTTTCAGCCCCATTTTTGTGTATAACAGAGAAAGCACACACATATTGGTTCATGGTAACCTAAGATCTACTCCCTCTCTGGCAGCAAAGTGTTCATTTCTTGGGCCTGAATACCTTGTGCTTCTATAGCAGTGATGTGATCCACAAAAATTCAGCTGCACCACTCACAACCAGCCTGTGGCTGACACAGACTTGAGGGATAAATAGAGGAAGAGGCACTTTAAGAACCTTTGCGTGACTTCAGAGGTTTTTCTGAAGTCAAAAGGACCGTGTTAAGAACCAGAACCTTCGTGACTCATATATTCCTAATCAAAATGCTGGGTGCATGAAAAGCTCTTCAGTCACACAGAGGCTGAGCTACAGCTCCTTACAAGAGGGAAATAATGCACACAAGGGGAAGCACTTAAATAATTGATGTTCTTTTCTTTTATCTGTGTATAGGAATGGCAGAAAAATCTATGTACCTAGCACTAATAGACTGCATCAGAATGTCAATAATTAGTAATGAGAAAGAAATAGGAGCGCTATTGTCCTGAAGTGGCTGATCTTTCTTTCTGCTTTATCTACCCATGTTACAACAGGAAACTGATAGTGTTAAGTTTTAGGTATCTGTTCTCCAATAGATCACTTTGATAGTAACACTCACAAATGCCTTTTTTGGTAGGAATTCAGTCCAAAATGACTCACTTGCTTACATTTAATCTGCAATCTGACAGCTAGAATTTTATGTCTTCTGTACTACATTCAAAAGACAAAACAAAACTTTGTTTTCATCAGAGGTTCAATTTTCCATTCCAAATCAGTGCTGCAATTAAACACAAACCAGGGATTGAAAAACCCACTGCCTTTACCCTGAAAACTGCATAGTCACTCACAGAGTAGAAGTAGGGTATTCCTACAGGGTAAAGCTCCTTGATGAAAAATTACTGGTATGTATATTGAGCCATTCATATCCAACTACTTAATTCAAAGGTTTTTGAAAGATTTTAATTCAAAGATTGTACTGAGAGTTCCCTCTGGGTTGCTGTCTGAGGGAACAATTACGCAGCTGTTCTTACTACATTCCTGTGTAGGCTGACAGCACTGTAAAAATCCTGGCATGCATTTACTGTAAGTACAACCTCCAGTTCTCGAGGCTGTTCGTTAGGCATACCCTTTGCAGAGGGGCTGGCAGGGCAGCACTTAGACTTGACACTAATATCGTGCTTTGGCTAAACTTATTTATAGTTGTGTGCTTGCATGTGCACAGACACTTGCATGGGGCTGTCCAGGTTGTTGTAAACAGTCCTTGAGATCCCAGCCACACTGCAGTGCTCATGACATTTGCCACTACAACAGCTCCTTGCAGCTGTGCTGCCTGGGCACATTAAGAAATAGGAGTTTGGAAGTACAGCACCGGTCATCAGATTCAGCATAGTGGTATTTTTTATGCTGATTTACTTGCAACAGTTTTTATAGATTTTCTATTGCTGAAGTTTTAAACTCTGAAATAGCTCGTAAAGGAGAGATGACTGCAAAGGGAATTTCTTGATTTCAATGTACCTGGATGGGAAGAGCCAATTGCCAGGAGCTGAAGGAGTCATAAACCTTGCAGAACCAGAGAATCATTAAGGTTGGAAAAGACCACTAGGATTACCAACTCCACCCAAAACCCATCCCACCAGGCCCACTAGGCACATCCCTCAGTGCTGCATCTTCTCAGTTCTTGAACACCTCCCTGGGCAGTCTGTGCATTGCCACTCATCCAAGATGAATCTCCCCTGGGGCAACTTTAGGTTATTACCTCTGTTCCTAAGGAATGAGAAGGGCTCCCAGCCTGCCTCTAGTGCTGGGTGAGCCGTGGGGCTGGGAGGATGGCTAGGAGAAAGGAGAAACAAACAAAATCTTTCCCGTACTGTAACAGGACCCTTCTGAGCTGCATCCACATTGCACATCCCTGCTGGCTTTGTCTCTGCAGCAAGCTGCTCCTGCACCCACCAGCATTTTCCTGAAGGCAACCTCTTGGGCCCTCAAGTAATTGAGGCATCAGGAGTTCCTGCACACTGTATGCTTTGCACACTCAGTATCTGTTTCATCATTTATATCAGATGCCAAATGTTGTCACTGTCATCCTGAAATATCCCACCCGTGGCTCCACATGGTTCACGAGCGATCAGGCCAGGCCCTAAATCAGAGCTAGCTCTACCACAGAAAGGAAACCAAGCAGACCCTTGAGAAGATGAGCAAGAAAAGCCCATCCTCCTCCCTCCCACCTTTAGATAATGGCAGGAGCTGTGTGAGGGCACAGGAGATTGTGCATGGCGCAGCTTGCTCTGCATTACATACATAATTTATACTTTTCCAGTTGCATATTTCTGGACTTGGGTATGTTTGTGCAAAATGGAAGCTAAGACAAAAAAAAAATAAACCCAAGCACCACTGCCGCAGCCACCTTCTGTAGTGTCATGTTTTAACGGCCTCAGCTCTGACACACAGCCCCCACAAGCGCTGCACTACACGTGTATATATAAATGTATACAACTTACATGAAAAGATAAATGCTTTCCATGGCACAAGATCAAAAAAAGAAAACAAAAGATATTTCCAGCAGCCCATGTCCCTATTATGAAGCTGCCTTGGCAGAGCACTGCTCTAGCACTATGACAGGAGTTTCCTGCCATGCCGGCAGCACAGGGAGTGTTTACAAGACGTCTCAAAAAACCAGCTGAGAAACCTATTCTGTTCCGACCTGCTCTCACTAGGAGAATTTTGACAAGTACAACCCCGTGTACAGTAACAGACAGGCAGAACGCGCCAGGCCCTTATTTTGAAAACAAGGCACACTTCTATTTTCCCTTAGCACACAGACCACTTTATTTATCTACCCTTGCCGCAGCCATGCCGTTGGTGGAAGTTTATCAGCACGTCCCCACGACGTGTCCCGCAGGACCTGTCCCCAGAAGCTCCTGCGTGGGACAGAGGTGTCTTGCACCCACACTGTCACCCAAGGATGACACTTGGGCCAGCAGCTGCCCTCACCACAGCCCTTCCTCTTCCTCACCCCGTACCTTCTGGCAGTGCCCGAGCCCTGCACCAGGGCTTCTCCTCGCCCGGCAGCGGAGGGCTGGCATGGGGCTCTGCAACCCGAGACCACGCTCCAGCCGGCAGGACGCTGCTGTAAATACAAATCTGGCTCTTACCCACGGGCAGTCCCTCGCAGTCGGACATCGTGCAAGAAGCGCTCCTTGCCAGGGGCTTGGGAAAAGCACGGCGAGCAAACAGCGGTGCGAGTCCTTCCCTTGGAGGAGGCAGTGGGGGGGAATATCTAACGATTTACAGCCGCACGGTTCTTCCACGGTACGGCTACCCACCCAGAGAGCTGCAGCAACAGTCCCGTCTCTGCCTTCTCATTATGGGATGTAAAGATAAGAATGTGCTTTTGTGCCAAAAGAGTGTGCTATTGGTGGATAAATTTGTTGTCATCCCTCCCCTTCACGGAGTTTCCTCTTTAATGTCACAGAGGCACATTACCCAGGCTGAAAGGCCATGGAATATTTATGAAACAGCTTTTAAGAGCTGAGCTGCAGATCCGTGCTGGAGGAGAGGACTGAGGCTGTGCAGGAGCAGCACTGCGGGCACAGCCACGGGTCGGAGCTGGGACATGGCTGGAGCAGCACAGCTGGATACGGGGCCAGGAATAAATCCGCTTGGCTTCTACTGCAGTCTGGGAAACGGCATTCATGACACTGCTGTCCCACAGTGTGCGTTTTGCAGTGGCAGTGCTCTGAGTGCAGATTGTAACTTCTCACAATCACTGCTCCCTTAAAGCACACAGCTTTAATGAAGTGTTTCATGGCTTCCTTTATAGCTTGACTTTTTAATCTTTGGGACTGTTTCTGTGGGATTTCCTCTGTATGAAATTCTTAGACCTTTCAGCCACATCAGTGGTGAGGATCCACACAGACTATGTCTTACATTACTTAATACTGTGTCACCAGTGCTGGTGCATGGGGCACAGAGCTGGGGGCTGAGAGCTGAGGAGGATCCCAATGGAGCCCTTTGGGGTTATGCTAGAAGGTGCTCTCAGAGCCCATGGCACAGCCACCTGGGGCAATTTGCTGCTGGAGCCTGGGGGACATCTTGCTTCAAAGTGCTTCCAAGGAGGAAAAAAGTAAGCTTAATGTAGAAGAAGCACACTAGGTGTGTGCTCAGCATCTCTGATTGAGCTGGGCTGGTTTTGTTCAGGTTCTTCCCTCTGAGTACTTAATTAGCTATGAGTAGCTTGACTATAGAACAGCAGGTAGAGACACAGAAGATGAAAGAGCTTCAAATGTTGCCAAAATGATGCCTTGGGTTCCCTTCTCAGAGTCTGGCAAAGGGCTCCTGGTGCTCTCTGCCCAGCACTGGATGCCATGGGCTGGTGGGATTTGCTGGCATGAAGTCTACAGGTATTCCTCCACCATGGACAGACGTTGGCAGAGACCGCTTCCATATCTGTTCATACGGCAGCCTGAGGATATTCTTCTGGGCATCAGCTCCAGGGAGAAAATGCCACAGGCTGTGCTCTTCAGTATAAAAAGTGCAATGCATTGTATCCATCCATCTCCCACGCATCCTCCCCATTCTTCTGCCACCCTCATGCTCAAGGAATTACCTCTGATCCAGGAGATACAGAGATGAGGAGGAATCTGCTCTCATGCCCAGCACATGTCAGGGAAGAGCAGAGGGATTACAGCAGAACAGAGCACCCTTTTCTCTCTACGCAGCTCTAGTGAAGAAAGATTTTGCTCTGACATGAATAAATGGAGACCTTTTCTATCTGGGCTCTGTGCAAACACAGGCTCCCAGTTCTGCAGAAATATATATATAGACCAATTGAACTCCAAACCCCACAAGTTCCTGGACCCACTCACAGTTATAAAGAGAAACAGCTGCCGAGTATTTGCAGGATCAAGGGCTGGCCATCCCACCCTGCACTCAGAGCAAGCAGCTGTGGCTCATTTTGAGGTTACCTCTTCCAGCTGCGTGCTAGTGCTCCTCTGCTGCTGGCTGGAGTCCTCCAGCAGTGCTGGAGTGATTCCTGCAATGAATTCCCGCCAGCTCCCAAACTGCTGGCTCTGCTCAAACTCATCCTCACAAATGGAGGAAGAAACCTGTGCTTCAGTCAACCCCATCACCTTGTTTGGGCTCAGCACCTTCTGCACAGGGGCAGAGGAGTGGACAAGGACATCTGGAGTTATTGCAGCAAGGTTGGCTGGAGCCCTGATTAAGACTTGGCACTCAGAGCTTCTGCCGAGCCCTGGGAGAACTCCAAGAAACCGTTTACCTTCAGAAAGCCTGGCTCCACCCCGTTGGTCACTCAGGTACACTGCATGCACCTGCGCTCCCCTGGGTTGGCCCTGCCTTCCCATCAGGTGCTCAATCACTGGTTCAGGTTGTGACTTAGCACTTCTACAAATGACAAAATACAAAAGCAAAAAAATTACGTAAACAGTAAAAAGTGAGAAGTAAGCACAGAGTACTGTAGTATTAACATGATAAATATCCATCAGTAAGCACTCTCTCTTGGGCTTTGTGAGGAATCACAGGGATGCTTGTCCCTCAGTGCACAGTGAAAACAGGTGCAGATCTGCCTGCTCCATGCTGCTGCCCAGCACACACTCCTCTGCAATAGATCAATGACAAACACTGTGGGAGGAATGGTAAATGCAGAAGGAAGGCAGTGGCATATCTCCAGTCATTAATACTGGATGTCATTTCAATATCATAGAAACACAAAACACCTCAAGTCACAACAGACCCATAAGGATCACCAAATCCAACTCCTGCCTCCATGCAGCACCACCCAAATCCAAATCCAAATCCAAATCCAAATCCAAATCCTGTGTCTGAGGGTGCTGCCTAACAGCACTCCAACAGCTCAGGGCAGTGCCTACTGCCCTGGGTAGCTTGTTCCATGCCTACCATCCTCTGAGGCAGACTTTTCCTAATATCCAATCTGAGCAGGATACAGAGCAGGATCTAGTTTCCATCCCAGATACTTACGCATCCCGTTGGGCTTCTGATCTACGTGCCACTGAAAATCTGCTCTCTAACACTGGGCACCAGGATGCTCCACCACCTACACAGCAGTCAGCTGTGGTTCCAGCAGCAGGGTCTGCATGCTGTCAGACACTGGCTGCCTGCTCAAACTGCTGGTGGAAAGGCTTTGCTGATCCTGTCAGCAGTGCAGGAGCATGAATTGACTGCTGCTGATCCCCCCCTGCATTACTGCTGCCCCAGGCAGAGGGGAATTGCGGGGAGCAGGAGCAATGTCAACTAACCAGGTCAGACCCGGTGACTCTATCTGCAATTTTCCACGAGGCTGAAGCAAGCACCTTCCCGCTCAGTTTGGCAGGAATTTATACTTCACATCAGTGTGATTTCCACGCAGTTTAAATGGAAAATGACTGAGATGTGCTTCTCTCCTCTAATTTATGCAAATTCCATTGGATCTCTCCCAGCTGCGTGCAGAGATCTCTGCCTGCTGGGTACCAGCAGTGGATGGGGGAGGATGCAAAGGGTGATGCAGGCGCACATAGCAGCGTGGTGGTGTCTGTGGTTGACATCAAACAGCCCTAAGGACAGTCCTGCAGGCTGGCCCCCAGGCGATGGGATGCTTGTGGAGCTCCACCTGTGTGTGCAACAGTGATAGATAGGAAAGTAAGTCCCTGTAATTGGGATTTTAATTCATTTTTGTTTTCTGACACATCCTTTTCACATTTCTACTTGACAGATAGGGCGTGGAATAATGTCATTGCTGGAGAAGTGGATGCACTGACACAATCTCATTCTGGTGTATCCAGTGAAGGGAAAATAAGGGATGAAAGCAAGATACAGCTGGCAGTGAACAGAAGAATAACAGCATCCCCCTGAAATATGCATCCCCTGAATATGTCTCCTATATATATCCCCCAGCGTATATCAACATTTTGCACCTGTGAGACCTTAGTATCAATCTGGTTTGTGGGTGTTTTTGTTTGTTTGTTTTTGTTTTTGTTTTTTATTAATGAGATTTTCATTAGCCACTATGGAATCTGAGATTGGTATTCAAGAAAGGAAACGTCTCCATCATCTCCTCTGATGTCACCCCAGAGAGAAGATTAGAAGATTAGCTGTGTCAGCTGACACCAGCCCAGCGGCAGCGAAAATAATTTTGCACATTCAAAGAGAATAAGAGAGAAATTCCTCCAAGAAACGTGAGCCTGAGAGTGGCAATTGTTGGCTCACAACGAGAATATTTTATGCAAATGTGCAGATATACAGTAAATAAAATAAGGAGATCAAAGACTTGGAAGAGGATTCGTCTGAAGGAAGAAATGAGTGGATGGTCTCAATCTCAATGGTGTTTTGGCCTCACCTAATTTACAAGCAGTTGCATTCCCAGGGGATGACTTACAAAAGGCCATTGAAATTACATGAGGAAATATAAATGCTACATCTGAAAGATAAAGTTGGAGGACTGAGGCAGAATTTGTGTTCCCATTGATTTGTGAGAGATTTTCATGCACAGTGCAATTAGCGGTAATGGGATTTCCCTCTGCTGATGTTCCAGATGTTACTGAAGTGCCTCACGGTGAACATAAAAAGCAAAAGAGAAATTATACAATTAGGCTTGATCTTGCCGTTTCTGGATTTAGTGGCAGTACTGTGGGTTATTTCAGTGGGATTGAGGCTTGCACAGCTGAGCGTGGCTGCATTTGCTCTGCATAGATCTCATGGAAAAGGGAGTGCTGATCTCTGAGTGTAAATATTATGGTATCAAGTGGTGAGTTTGCAGAGAAGGTGAGAGTCTTGCAAACCTGATTTGGCAGCTGCAAAAATAACACTCCAGCAAACAGATGTTCTCTGTGATGAGGGAAGTCTTTAAAAGATTCACAAATTAATGAGCTCTGCCAGGTTTTTAATGTTTCATACCAAAATTCCTATAAATCAGCCTGGCTGGGTAAGGAGACAGGGATAAGAGGAATCAATAACCTCTCTGGACAGCTTGTATATCCAAGGTTAGCTGACAAAGGGCTTCAGAGCCAGGAAATCCCAAGAGGAATTAAGGGGGTGCAATATCATCCTTCCAGAAGGTAAAAGTCATGGCATCAGTCGTGTGCTGTAAGTGCTCTGGGAACTAATTGCAGCCAGCAGTAATCGGGGATATTGGCTCAGTGATGAGGAGAGGTGAGGTGTCAGCACTCTGAGTTATGGGTTCATCCTGGCAGCACTGAAACCTGATTTGGGGAAGTGAAGCCTCCTCCTTCACCTGCAGGTCAATAGCACAGATATCACGGTGCAGTGCCTTCAGTCCTGATGGAAACCAGCCTCGAGCAGCATGTTGCCAAGTGGTAGAGATTTTCAAGAGCTGTGTAGGTGCGGCACTGAGGAATGTGGTTCAGTGGGCATGGTGGCAATGGGTTGACAGATGGACTCGGTGATCTTAATGGTCTCCAATATTAATGATTCTGTGATTCTAACACTGAATAGTTACAAGAGCCTAACACATTCCAACCTTCAAATCACCACCTTCCCATCACTAGTCCCAACCTCATGATTTTCTACCTACTTAGGATCACGTCAAACTTAGCAAGGAGCTTTCACCAGCCCAGCAGAAAACACACCATGAAAATTGTCACTGCTAATGGTAGCCATGGTGGGTCAACAAAAGATCTGAGTTTCAACCCATGTTTGCAGGAGGAGCAAACTACACTCCAGCTGTCAGCAAATACATGACCTAGGATAGGACTGTGTGAGCAGGAGGTGAAGGGCTGCATGATCATGGCCAAAATCACAGCTGTCAAGCACTTCTCTTGCAACCTTGTGCTGTGAAAAATCTTCTGGGATTTCCCAGAAGGTGTTCCTACTGTCCTGTGTTTTGTGGAATAGCCACTAGCAGAGTGAGCACCTGAGAGAAGCAATAATCTCTGTTTGATCTCTCCTCTGATCTGCTCCACCAGGCACTGTTCTCCCCAGGACTGGGTGTGGGCGTGCTAGGCAAGGAAACAGAATTAATGAAGGAACTGCTAATGGAATCAGAGCTGAGCAGCAGGGAAAATTATTTATTAGGTTGTCTATGAATTTCGTACCACAGGGCAACACGATCCACTTTACAGTCCACTTTCATTTGCTTCTTTGCAAACATTTGTCAAGGGCTCCTGCCAGCAGGAGCAACCAGGGAGGAGCTTTCTTTCGTAGTCATGTGGGAACGCCTCCGCCTTACAACAAACACAGCCACAATTAACGGAAGGGGTGACCTTGTTGGCAGTCTGCAAAGAGGACAAGACTCCGTGGGAATAACAAATAAAGCAGATTAGTATCACTTATGTGACCTTTGTGTGACAAGCTGGGGCTGAAGGGAGTTGCTGGGGCCATCACAAGGTTCCTGCTGTCACCACAGGGAGAGGTCCCAGAGCAGGATTTTCCCCAGGTTACCCATGATGGGTGAGGGGCAAGCAAGTGAATGCATGGAACCAGGCTGTCAGACTTTTTACTAGTAATCTCAATGAAAGGAAAAATATTTTCACCCAGTGGGCTGATCATTTAGGGGTTTTAGTTAGGAGCAGCTGCTGCAGAACTGCTGGAAAAAGGGCTCCATGTATATGCATCCTTTAACTTACTTAGCCAGCCCCTGCCCACTGTCTGGCCAGGACGTGCACTGGAAAGCTGCAGGCACTTTGGTTGCTCTTTTCAAGGTACTCTATGGTCTTGCAGCCAAGTGCTTCTTCCAATGCATGAGCAAATGCTGCAGCCTGCCCTGGGAGCCAGGGGAAGCAATTTCAAGCTGTAGAGGCAATAATCCTCCTAATTTCCTAGTTTGGTTCATGAAGCTGCTGTTCCCTCCTCGGTCCTAGCTCTGCTCCAGGACTGGCTGTCTCCTGTTTTCATTTCTGTACACAGACATCACAGTTTGCTGCATGGAGCAGCCAGGGGAATCCCAGGGCTTTAATACCAGCGAGGCCAAGAGCTTCCATCCTGGGCAACCCCCAGGGCTGCCCCTTGCAGAGCTGAGCAGTGCCCATCCATGAACCCTTACCCCAGGCACAAAACCATGCCATCCTTCTTACTGTGTCCAATCCTCACCTATTGCTTTAATAATCTGCAGAAATGACACAAGCTGCTCAGGGATCCTGGCACTCTTGGGGCACTCTGTCAGTGCACTGCACCTAATATTTCATTACAGAATTACTCTTAAAAGTTACAAAACCTTATTAAGGAGAAGACGTTAAGCTTGCAGGGAACAGATCAGAGAAATACAAAGGCTGCAGAGCTGAAAATTAGTCCACCATTGATCTTTTAGTTAGGAAAGTAGCAGAGGCCCAAGAGCAGTCTGTCTCACAGCGGAGCTCACATTTAAGGAAACTCCACATATAAATCATAGAATCACCAAAGTTGGAAAAGACCTCCAAGATCTTCCAGTCCAACTGACCACCTATCCCAGAATTTCCCAACTAAACCACGCAACATGTGTGGACACAACATGTAAAAACATGCAGCATGTTTGGACAAGAGTCAAGTTGTTTGTTTTGCAGAAGGCAGCCTGGCAGTCATATTCACACTTGGAGTTTTTCCTCAGAGGGAAGGAAGAAAAAGCCAGTTTTCCTTTCAGTACATATGCACGCAAAAACTTTGCTGTGCAGTTCCCAATGTTATGTCTTTCCAAACTCTCTATGGGCACAGCATCCCCAAACCCCTCTCTGATATCTCCTGCTTCCTCTGAAAGCCCCTTGCACCTCAACAGCTGACATCAGCACCCACCTGTCTGAGGGTAAAGCTTAGCATAGTGCTTTCCTGAAGCTTGATGTCCCTCTACATCCCAGTTTCCTCAAGAAAAACGATGTGTACAGTCCCTTCTGTAATATATCCTTCACGTGCTGGCTGGTATCAAGATCCTAGAGTTTTCAGAGGATAGCTGTGGCCCAGGATAGGGGAGAGATCTGCCTGTTTGAAGACTGCTGCACCAGAGAAAGGCTGGCAGCATGAGGGGGTTTCCATCAGCCCGTGTGTGTGGCCATGCAGCACACACAGAACCCTAAATCCCACATGGATGGGGTGATGGGGTCATGGGAAGAGGGGTGAGGGTCTGAGATGGGTGACTGCCATGATGCACTGGGATTGTGACAGAGGGGGCAAACTGGTCTTGCTGCAACCAGAAAGACAGGGCACAAAGAGAGGACAAAAGAATTTTCACCTTCATCTTCCCCATTTCCACTGCCAGCCCTCTGAACCACTCAGGATGGGGAGGCACAACTGTCCTTGCTGCAATCCCTGCTGCCCAGCTGTTTCACCAACCTGCCCAGCCACCAGAGACCTCGGGGCAGAGACACGGCTCCTCCCATGGCTCCTTTCCATCTCCCTGCTCTACTGCTATTTATTGCTCTGTGGTGCTCGGGGCAGGAATGCAGACCCAGCAGGCTAAGTTTAGTTCATGGCTCTGCCAGAGATTTCTTCCCTGACACTAAACAAGAGATTAAATTTCTCTGTGCCTCAGTTTCCCTCTGTAAGCAGTAGATAGCAAAGTTCCCCTTTGTAATCTGTCCTGGGCAAGAGCTGCTATATGTTGCTTCTTTTTGCTCTGTGTGTTATTGGAGTTCCTGCCCCCACTGAGCTCTCAGCTACTTCTGTAATTGCATGTACTTTCATCAAGGGCCTTGTTACAGTTTTGATATGGTGTACAAAATACTGACCAGAGTTGAAGTAGAATTCTTCCCAGCATGATTTTCCAGTTTATATGAAGTTTCACTTGAATGATAATTCTCTAACAAATGAATCTGGGATTGTTTCCACACTTCAGGAACCAATGCAGGAACAGAAATCATATCACAGATTCACAGCAACTGCAGGGTTGGGAGATCATTGAGTCCAGCCCCTCTACTAAAGCAGACACCCCATAGTAGGTTGAATCCCACATCTGATATGCCACCTACCGTCACACCTCGGTCCTGTTGCACACACCATCCCTTCCCTGCCCCTGCCTGCCCCACAAAGCACCTCTTTCAAGCTGCGCTGCCAACAGATGCATTTGACTGTGCTCTTCCCAAGGCAAATCTCACTGTGTTATTTTCTGCCCATGTTTCTGACCTTGCTAAGTCCTTTTATATTGTCTTTCCATGTCCTCACCAGCAGGTGCAAACATGAATTATCATTATCTGGGAAAGTCATTAGCATTTTACTCCCTTCTCCACATCAGGATTGAAGATGTCAGCTAAGACAGATCTGATGAGGATAGCAGATGAAAAAAAGCACTCCTGTGTGCTCCAGCAATGATGGCCTGGGCATGTCTGTGTCACAGCCCTTCCTGTAGGCTCCCTTGGAAAAATCCACTTTTGGAGATATAACTAGAGCATTGCCCAGCAGTGCTTTGGGGCTGAGATGTCTGGAGTCTATTCTTGCAACAAGAACAACAGGAAAACAAGAATTTCTATCAATGAGCTGGAGACTTGGCACAATGCTGTCTCTTTAAAAATGTTATCTGATGATACATTACAAAGTAAACCTCTTCTATCACATCCATATTTCGTCTGCACCTCAGAACGTAATTAATGACACAAGAGGCTTCATGTGACAAGCTGTCCTCAGGGCAGACTTTTTACTTCTATCTACATCAACAATGCTCTCTTTATGGCTTCTCTTGGCAGAAATGTTCCTTTGGTGCTCCCTCACAGAGAGCAGAGATGTAATTCACATTATTTTTTCTGCTAATGAAAACTTCCCTTAGATACAATAAGACTAAATAGAGCACTTTCTCAGAGATGGAAGAAGATGCACAAGGATGCACACAGCGTGAGGTGAGGAGAAATCCTGTTTGTAAAGCCTGCCTGCCGGGTGAAGCAACCTCTAATTCAGGTTGAATATGGTCTAAATTAAACACCACGAAGCACCAGCAGTCTGAAGGCAGATGATCTGATTTCACTGAAGCTATGCCAGGACTGAATTTGACTCTCAGCATTCTGTAGTATCTACGATTATGGCCAGGAAATCTGAAATACACACACACAGCCAGGCACAGCTGCCCTTGTTGTGGCTGGTGCTCCAAAACATTCAGCTGCTTCTCAGCATCTCTAGTGAATATTTTGGGTGGTCATCTACCTCCATCTTCAGGAAAAGGTTACTGCAGCTCTCTGAAAATACGAGGAGCAATAAAGCAGTTGCACTCACATACATAATAGAAGTTAGATGGGCTGTGTTTTTTCTAACCAATTCAAATGCAGAAAGAATAACAAAAACAAACAAAAAAAAATGTGGTAACCTTTACGTAAGTCCTGTTTGATGTAACATACAGAACATGCTGAACCCCTCCCAGAACAAATCAACCCACAGCAGGATGGAGCTGCACAGAAATTAACCCCAAGAAGAACCAGAGTGCAATGAACCACAGGACTCCAAGGATTTTTAGACACCAGATCACAGATCTTAGGCTATTAGCCTTCAGAGTACAGAATCAGCACTCACAGCCTAGCCTCAGACAGTCCCCTCAGCACTTTGAATACCCAGAAGTAGAGTTCAGTGTTTGTTGTTTTGGCTGCATTTGCTCTGTACTGAATTTTTTCTTCTGGAATGTGACAGAAGCTAACACTTCTAGCTCTTCTTATCAGTGATCCCAATAAATAAAATCACACATGGGGTGGCTCTGCAAGTTCATTTTGTTGGATGAAGTTTAATAAAACCACAAACTTGGCCTTTTTTTTTTTTTTGGCTCAATTCCTAGGTTATGTCTGGATATAATGTTTGTTTGTGGGGGTCTTCCAAGCAAGAATTTCATTCCTTTGGGTATTTTATCTCCAGTTTATTATCCATTACCTACAACTCTCTCACTATATAATTCTGCAAAATAGTGTCATATGCTTACATCTCTGCTTTTAGAAGTAGTCCTTAAACAAAAAGCATAACTGAATGTACTAGCACTGAACGTTAGAGGTTTAATGTGTTGCCTTATTTTTGTGCAACACCAGTCATCAAAATTAATAGACTCTTAGAGATACCTGACGTACTCTTAGAGATACCTGATGTTTCCAAAATGATTCTCCAAACCTGCACTAACTGTAGGATGAATAATCCAAAAAAATAGTATTCAGAGAAAATAGTGAGGAAGATGGCATATTTTGCTAGGCTCATCTGGATGGTAAACAGATAACCAGTAAATAAAGAGAGGCTCACCTTTTGCAGATGTTTGAGATTCACTGATAACTCCACACAGAAGGGATTTCCAACAAGAGATCCTTCCCCAGCAGTGTTCAGCCCTTAAATGGGGTCTGGGAGAGGTAGAGCCAGGCTCCACCTCTTCCAATCACACAGGTACATTGCTTTCACCTGTGCTTCTGTGACTGACTCAGTGCTTGCCTTAGATGATCCATTAGTGGTTCAGGCCATGATTCAACAGTTCCCATACACTAACGCAAATGGTGAGGTGTCACAGGTTGTTGTATTTGTGATGAACTACACACAAAGGAGACAAACCTCAGTATTGTACATGGCCTCATTGGATGCCTTGTGCTTTGTCCATCCTGGTGGACATCTCACCACCAGCACCAACAGAAGGATCTGCTCTTCTGATGGATATCAGCGGTGGTGCTTGTGGATCCAGTGACAGACCTTAGCCCTCTCCCAAATCTCCCCCCGTGTGGCCATCGGGTTCTTCTCCTCTCTAATCTCACATCACTGCACTCATATAACCTTCAGCATGTTCCACCACTTGTTTGTGCTCTGCTTCCCTGTCTGAGAAAGAAAAAAAGCTATGCCGTTGTGACTGAAGATAATGAGCTGCTGATTAGTGCTGGAGAACACAACAGAAAACATTTCATTTAAATTGCCTTTCTTGTTGAGTTAATTAAAATAAAACACAATGCTTCTCAGCTTCATTATGGTGCCTGCTTGGCTCAAAGCAGTGCGACTAAACAGGTTTGCAATTAATATTTGTGTTGCCTTCCACCTGCTATTAGCATAACAACAGAGACTAACAGCACCATTCCTACTGCATTCCCAGTGATTTAGCGCTGCCAGACTACTGACATCCTCCTGCAGCACACACACAAACTGGGAGATGTCTAACCTACCACTTGCCCTTCCACATTTGTGTTCGGCTTTATATAGTGCTTCCATATCTCTCATCTGCTCAATGATGCCGGTGAGATCCTTGTTTGGGACGCTGTAAAAGCTTTGGCTGGAGCATTATGGAGATTTCTGACCCCGATCTGATGGTTCACAAGGTCTGAGGATGGGTTTGAAGTCAGTCGGAGGGGCACTGGAATCAGTAAGGCAGTGGAAAAGTGAGTGATGCTCATGGACGATCCCTTTCTCTGCTTACGCGGTTTCCTACGGCCGTCTATAAACCCTGTGGGTGTGTGACTGCCCTCTCCTGGAAAACAGCAGCATTGCTTTTGTATATTTTCCAGCGTGCAGAACGTTAGACCTAAAGAAGATTAGCATTTCTTTGTTAAATTAGAGTTATATCATGTATATTGTATGCATATAACATCTATATAATTGATATACTTTGTGTGTCATATACATAGGCATAAATGTATATAGCCAAAAGCACAAATAACTGAATTTTCTGCCACTCTCAGTGCTTGGTCCTACACATCTCCTCTTCATGCAGCAATTTATAAATACACGTTCTTTTTCTGCTTACCAACATTATCTGCTTAAAAAAAAAAAAAAAGTCATTTTTGAAGCAGCTGCAGGTCCAGCCCCAATCTAAGCAACTTCTCACATCTACAAATTAATCAAAACAATGACAGTATTTAATCTAAAAGGAAGATACTCATAGGTTTTTGCAAATTGCTGTCCATTTTTTAGCAGTTTCATCACAAAGCAGAAATAGAATTTGACTGCCTGTAATGAACTAAATAATTGATAAAGGAGTTTCTAACAACAACAACAACAACAAAATGAATATTTCCATAACAAGTGGAGAATGTTATATTAATTTCCAATAAAATTCACATTTGGAGATTCATTTCATCACAGCCAGGCAGTAACAGAGCACCAAGAATAGCAAAGCTTTGTATAGCAGTTACCACGCTGTGTCTCTGTTAGTGCAGAACTGAGCTTTACCTCTGGGCAGCTCTGAAAGCTCCCATTTGAAAATCAGATCACAGTGCCTGGCCTAGGTCTGACTGCCCATATGAAAATGTCTGCCTTTGCTAATTGGTCTCCAGTGTGGGACAGAGGATGTATAGTTAATCATTCAAGAAGCTCGTTAGGCTTGCACCATATTCATTGTTACATTTGCTGGTTTCTTATGTGCTTGAAAGTGTTGTACAGCCTCTCCTCAATAACACCAGGGGAAGTAATAAAACTAATCAAATTCATTATCCCACTTTTACACTGGTATTCCTCCATTAATTTTAACGGCCTCATTTGATATATGTAGGTGTACAGGGTTCCAGCCATTGGCTTTGCTGTTATTAGAAATGAACTTTAATCCAAAAAGGTCAGAAAAGCATGCATGGGCATATTTGAACATTCTTCTTCATCTCTTTCAAAACTATTTAAGAGGAATAACTCATTTTTAGGTGTTTTGCTGAAAAGGCAACCTAAAGCAGACAGATCTGCTTTAACAGACATGCAGAATACTAGAAAGCATTGAATTCAGTGAGAGTTTGTGGTGTGGCTGTGTCTGAGGTTCATGCCTGGCTATCAAAAATGGCATTAATATCGCAGAGTCTCCTACAAGGACAAATTTGCTAAAAGATACAGAGATGCTGTGATGCTCTGACCATTAATTTTCCCTATTAACAGTGGTGGTGACGCTGCAAGCCATGGAATGAGATATCAGGAGAAGCCCTTTTCTGTGGGCCCACCAGCACAGCAGCCAGAGCCAGGCAATGCCCTCAGTGTGGTCTGATGGTGCTGACAGTGGGGAGGTGAAAAGGGGCAGGGCACCGTGCTTGTGCGTGAAGACACTCATTAAAATAACAGTGTTCTTCTGTGAGTATGAGATCTGCTCTGTGAAGAGATGCTGGTTTGAGATGGACACAGAGCTGTTACCCACACTCTGGGCAATATCATTAGAGTGGAAAAAAGTGAACAACAGGTAGGAATGCACAGCAAGAGCAAAATGTGAGAGCAGACAGATGTCAGCTCCATTAGCTCGTTAAGGGTGGAGATGTTGGCATGCTGGGAAATTATTGTCCACTTTATGTCTAGATATTGGAAAGAAATTTACTAAAAGAGCCAAGGCATTCTGAGCACTTGAGCTGCTTAATTATGCCTTTTAAAGTTGTCTTTGAAGCCACAGAGCAAAGGATGAATGAAGTACTCTCTGAAGCTCCTTATTAGTCATTCCTTTCTCCTATGGCAATAATTACGTTGTTCTACATTGAAACGAGTGTTCCTAGTGAATCCCCATACTCCTCAATAACACTTGCAGCAGGGCAAGCTGTGATAATGAAGCAGGTAATTAGAGCTGGGTCTGTGGGATACGAGAGCCACGGAGGTCAGCTGTAAACGTCCCTCATGGGCAGAGCATCTCAGGCTCATCTCCAAAGGCTTAGGCCAGGTGTGAAAACTTTAGGATTTGGGGAAATAGAGAGCAAATGGTTTGACTGCTGCTCATCTGTGCCAAATCCAAGGGAATTTCCTTCCATACTGCTGGCCACGTGCAGAATGCTGGATGAGATCTTTTCAGATTTCAACCACTAGGAAAGACTGTTATCATTCTTTAATCTATCTTCCTGTGTAATGTGCTGCATGACCTATAACACAGACACCAACATCAACTGTCCTGACTCTGTTAAACCTTAAAACCCACCCATTAATGGCCTATAGCAAACAAACAACAACAAACAAGCAACCCATAAAAAAATAATGCTCCGACAGTGATGTCTGAGCAGCATTTTCTGCCTCTGATGCTACATCTGCCATTGGCAAAGCAGGACTGCACCAGAGCCACATCCTGCTTGGGATGGCAGAGTGAGAGCTGAGATTGTGACTTAGCCACCACACGTCCCTGCACAGCTCACAAACCACAGCATTGTGCTGAGCATGGTTGGCCGTGAGTCTGAAGGAACTCAAATAACAAAAGAAAGAGGGAAAGGGAGGTAAAAATAAGCAAAACATGCGTTTTAAAACAGAACTCTCCCATAACCTCATCCTTCTTCACCCCCAGTTGAGCACATCGCCTGCCTCTGCCTTTGCACTTGCAGCCCTGCCTGCACCGGCCCAGCACGGCCACAGGAGGGGACCGCTGCAGCGGCTTTCCCCAGCTCGCCCCGCGCGGGGATGGAGCCAGCTGCCACGCGTGGCCGAGCTCCCCGTGGGGCGGGCACAGCCGCTCTGGGGTCTGCTTGAAGATGCTGTGCCCAGAGCCCAGAATGGAGTCAGACCTTAATAATTTAATCATGTGTCAGCGACTGGAATAAATGCAGGCACGTCACCGCTGTTATTCAGAGCAAGAGAAGTGTGTGTAATCACATCAGCGGTGAGTGTCATACTTCACGTGAGACGATTAGCGAGTTAAATGCTTCAGATGCCCCAACACGCAGCAAGTCAGTCGCAGCACCTAGATCTCACCGCGTTCGTGATCATGCATGCAGGACTGGGGAAGGGAAATTGTGCTGTAATTCCATGCTCCTGGAGTGTTCATCCCACCCAAACTCCTTCCCACAGTATCTAAAAATGTCCTTGCTAATGTAAATAGAAATGCTTGTGTTCTTTCTTTCTTCCTTTATTTATTGTGAGTATTTATCTGAAAGATGCGTCTTTTCCATCTACAGATCTTCCCCCGTAGCTCCAGCTCAGGAGTAGTGCCTGCTCTGTGTCTTGCTGCATGATTATGTCCACAGTTTGCTCAGTATTCTGCACAAAGGTTGGGAACCACTGCTTTGAGGCAAATACTGGGCTGGGTTCGAAGCTTGCTGAATTCAACATGACTTCCTCTGTGATTTTTATCAGACCTATCATTAATTCCCCAATGAAGCAAGCCATTTATCTTTATTAGACGGACTTTTCAGCGGATTGATTTAATCTAGAAAACTTCTCCATGACAAATTTTCAAAGCCCCATGCACTCCTGGCTCTGTGAGGAGCCCAGCCTTGCCCTCTGCCAAGCATACTCTGCTTCCCAAGGAGCTAATCAGCCGGCCCACCTCTTCTCAATCAATAAGCATTTATTCTAATTGAAACCAACATCGACTGGATACTGACCAGGAATTTGAAATGCACTACGGGTAATGTGCATGAGCTGGAGCCTGAGAGCAGGAGGCGACATGGCTGTCAATGGGGGGACATGCCACCCAGCTCTCTTGTCACTCTCCAAATGCCCCATTTACAGCTCTCACCAGGGAGCCCTCTGTCTCACTTTGATGATGGATTAATTTCCTCTGATGGATAAACCTCACAGTCCCCCATTGCAACACCTTACAGAATGCATTGCCTAACGAGAATTGCTCATTAGCATATAAATCATGATGTATTTCTTTTTGGCACCACCGGCAAAACAGCGGGACTAGTGCTCCCCCCTCATCTCACTTTCCCTAGAGGGAGAACTTTCATTGATTGCTTAATGGAAGGTGGAAAGAATGAAATCACTTAATTGTGTGACTCCTCCGATGTGCTACTGCTCAGACTTTAAGTAAGCATTCGAGTTCCCCCATGCGTTCATTGTCTCTGTGTTTTATTGCTGAGTTAAGGTTTGAACCTTCTTAATCACAACCGGTTAAGACAGCAGGTGTTCAGGTGTAACTTTACCAACAATGTCAGGGTCTGCTAAATACCCTCCCTGCCATGTGGGTAAGGCCTAAATTAACAATAAAGGCGCCAGACCAGGAATCTGTCAGATCTTTACAATCTTTTGCAGAAAGAACTGCTCACGTCATGCTGCAGGGGATGTGCTCAAGCTGCAGAGATACAGGCCAGCCCCAGGCTTAGCTCCAGGCCAGGAGCTAAGCAGCCCACACCAGCACTGCTCTGTGTTACAGTTCATAAACCCTCTATATGCTCCACCTGGGAAGCACTGGCAATCCACCCTCAGGCGTTGAAGGCATCGTGTTTAGCTTTGCCACAACCTGGGTGGGTGCTAGTAGGTGGCTGACATGTTTTTTGAGCCTCAGTTTTTCTATCTGGGCAGGCCAGATTAGTTGAACTAATAATTTTCCAGCATTTCACTCAGAAATGAAAGAAAGAGCCTGAAACTCCCTCCATTTCTCCTTGACTGGACTACACAGCAACTCATTCCTGATTCTGGCTTTTCATATTGGCAGTCACAGGCAACTGTATCTGCTGAGCCTGATGTGGACATGAGGAAGCACCTCATCTGTTGAATGGGACAAGACCTATCTTGGCTAGGAATGCACATCACAGCTCCACCTCAGGCCCTAATTCATGGTCTGGTGATGAACCATGCCCATGGTGCCCTGAGCAGCAGATGGGATGCGCTGAGAGCCTGCAGCACACTGCCCCTGGAGCATTTCCTTTCTCCTTTCTCCTGCAGAGCTGCGCCAGAGGGCAGCCTGTGCTGAAATCTGTCAGCAGAACAGGCTCAGCCCACCCTGCATGCTTCTTTGAGCTCTGCAGCAGTGGCACAGCCCATGCAGGGCTCTGTCCTTCTCTGTACACACAGGCAGGCCTGTTCTGTGACCTCTCCAGGTCCTCGGCACATGAATCAAACTTCCACATATTGCAGTCATCACGAAGAGACTGTCTGGAAAGCATAGCAGATGGTTTTTGAGGAAAAAGATGTGTTTGCTTCCCACAGTGCCTCATCCCAGACACTGCTGCAGAAAGCCTGGAAGGGTCCTCCACCTAACTTTGCATACGCTCTTTCTACTGGAGTCCCCATGAAGGCTTCAGGGAGGGACCTCAGACATCTGTAATAGAGAATCAAAGAATCATAGAAACAAAACATAATTAAGGTTGGAAAAGACCATTAAGATCTTCTAGTCCAACTGCAAACCATCCCCACTGTGCTCACTAACCATGTCCCTCAGTGCCACATTTACGGGTTTCTTGATCTTCACCAGGGACAGTGACTCCACCACCTCCCTGGGCAGCCTCTGTAGTGAGAGGAACCTAGCTTGCATTTAGCCAAGCTCCAAGGCTGAGGGGAGAAGCATTTGAGGCCCTGGCTGGCCCAGAACAGGTCTATAACTGCCTCTGCCACTGCCTTCCACAGGGCCATATTACCCTCCTGGGCTCCTCAGCTGAGGGTGAGCACAGTTAAACCACTCTAATTTGTCTCCTCCCTTCTTCTGCAGGCTGCTTTCTAATGCCATGCTAAAATGATAATTAAATTCATCACTTTTACCAGCTCTAACAAGGATAAACATCACAATCTTTTTGCTGCCCTACTTTCTGCCAGCACTAGGCAGCATCTTGCTTCACTACCTCTCAATGGAATGCAGAACACAGCCTCCAGCATGCACAAGCCAGCTCACCCTCACTTCAACCTTCTGTTTTTCACCCATTTGCTATGTTGTGTGGGATTTAAAGCAGGGATACATTCTTATTCCTTGTTTTGTGTTTACCTGAGTGAGATGGGTATCACTTTAATTAAACCAGCTTCAAGTCAGTTTAGCACTTTTCTCCCTGTGCATCTCCATCCAACTCAGTGTGGGGCTGCAGCCAAGCACGAGGTAAGCCCATGGCACTGCAGTGTAGGGCAGCCAGCCCTGACAGGAGGAGGGCTGGGAAATTCCAGCTGCTCTTCTTGGAAGCCATCCTAAAAGTTGTCCCTTGTTCACTTGAAGGAAGCACTAGAACTGTTTCAGTGCAGCCAGCTGAAGTGAAACCTGGTGCCGTGACTGCAAGGCAATCCTGCTATAAAATATAGAGAGGTTGTTTGCAAGGCAAGTTCTTCCTAAATCCCAATGCTTATTTGGACTATGTGCATTGTCAATACCCATTTTCAGTTTTACACCTTTTCTGAGGTGCTGTTCACATATCAGTCAGGTGTCCTAGTTGTCCTTTCATTTTTCCTCTCATTTTCTAGAAAACACCAAAAGGACCTGGAGTTGTGCCTGTTTAAATCTCTGAATATTTCCTTCACAATTTTTAGCTGTCATCTTGAAGCACTGCTGCAGATTCTCTTCTACTGACACACAGGAGAGAAAAATTAATCTCCAGTATGAGGATGGGTGATCAAAATGACTTACATTCATCTCGTGTTTAAAATGTACTGTGTGTCACACAAACCCAAGTTATAAATGTCTTGCAAGGAAATTAAATCCATTGTGAGGAGCTTTGAGCATGCTGGTTCTCTAGGCACATCAGTAGGGGTCTCAGCTTTCAGAAGAAGCCTCATGGTGACAAAAATCTGCCCATGGGCACAAACTTGCCCACAAGCCACCTGATGTGAAGCCATCATGGAGCTGCAATGTAGTGGAACAGAGCTGACTGGTGGATGCATGAAGTACAAAGGAGATACGTGATGAGCAAAGCTGATACATTTGGAGGACACTGGCATTAATGTTTGTGGGGTGTGTGGGAATGGATCCGTGCCATTGTTCAGCAACTGATCAAGAAATTGTCCCTCTGCTGAGCATCAGCTGGCCTGGTCCACAATGATCACAAGTGCTCACTTTAAATGCAAGCCACCCAAGTCAACTATAGACAGGAAACCAAAATGCCAGACTGCTGAGCATACAGAGCATGCTGCTGCCCTGTCCTAAGCATCCTGCACAGCAGGGAAGCTGGGGAAGAGCATCCCTGCTTCTGCTTCTCTCGGGGCAAGCAGACTGTTGTTATCAGCAACCTGGCCCCGAGTGATTAAGGATAAGATGTGTGTGACCTTTTATAGCCAGGGTCATGCACTTCTATCACCCTGACCTTCCTCAGTGTGACTCAGTGTTAGGGTCAGCCTCTTCTCCCAGGTAACTAATGACAGGACAAGAGGGAATGGCCACAAGTTGTGCCGGGGAAGATTTAGATTAGACTTGAGGAAAAATTTTTTCTCTGAGAGAGTGGTCCGGCACTGGAATGGCCTGCCTAGGGAGGTGGTTGAGGCACCGTCCCTAGTGCTGTTCAAGAAGCGTTTAGATGAGGTGCTGAGGGATTTGATTTAGTAGCTTGGTTGGTAGGGATGGTGGTGTGAGGATGGTTGGACTAGATGATCTTGTAGGTCCTTTCCAACCTAATGTATCTATGAATCTATGAATCTATGACTCAAAACACAAGTTACTGCATCTGCAGAATCTCTTTGTCCAGTATTCTATCTGTTCTGGGTATTGTGAGGCTGAGAGTTTTACCAGTAGTCACCTGAAGAGCACAGGCTGTAGGTGCACACCAGTGAATCATCCCTAGCTGGGTGTTTCAACCAGCCTGCATTCCCAGGCCTGCAGCACTCCTGGTCAGTGGCACCAGTGCCCATCTGCCTGTGAAGTGGGGCTGTTCAGGGAGCCAAGATGTGTTTCTTGAAATCACTTTTAGAAGAGAGCTGGCATGTACGTTCAAGTTCAAGTCTTGTTGAATACAATTTATAAGGAGTTCTAATTGCAGGAACCTCAGCTGAGGACCCATCCACTGGTAGATAGTCAGAGTCCAACTTCTTAATGAATGTGTGTCAGCGAAAGACTGCACAGGAGAAGTGTACTTTTGTGCAGCTCCCCAGTCCCCAGCCACGTTCTGACTGCTGCCCTGAGCTCCTGACCCCACTAGCACAACCGTAGGCTCCATACTTAGGAGTTCACTTGACTTAAAACGTTTTTCAGGTCAGTTTCTGGCTGCCTGTGAAGCAGCAGGGCTCCTGCTGCTGGTGTGAGAAAAGCAGTGGGAAAACTTTACCAGAAACATGGATTTGCATTTACTTAAATTGACCTCCCCATCACTGCTTGCTTGCACCTAATTCCCAGCAGCCTCTCCCTCCTCTGGCATATCTCCAACCAGGTAATTCTTGCTCATGCATAGATTTTCATTCTTTGCTCAGAAGGATTTCTCTGATTTTAGTGGTCGTTCTGTGAGTTTAGGGGGTGAAACCAGGTATCAGAAGCTCAAGGTGCGGATGCACAGAGGCAGGGATGGGGACTGTGAACCTCTTCTTGCAGTAGTGAGACACTGCTTTGGCATTTCTGTTTGTTCTCACCCTAATGTAATTTTATATAGATTAAATGTATGATATTTTATATAATTTTATATAATTTTTCCTGACCTATGAACTAGTTCATTTTACAGATGGTGGCCCAAGAACACAGCTATATGGCTGGAGTGCAGATAAATGGTGAGTGATAGCAGGGTCAAGATGCAAATCTACTGATAACATTTGACTTCGGGGGAGCTGCTTGGGGAGAAGTTCTCAGCAATCCCAGTACTCTGCTTGCAGTGCCCTGGGAGCCAGCCCTGAGCCAGCAGCAAGTGGGAGCACGCTGGCTGCCGGGCAGGCTCTTCCCATCCCCGGGGAGAGGACCAGACTATCTTCAAATGCAAACAAGTGCCAGGAATGGAAAACAGAGAATTATTAAAATATATGTATTCCTGCCATTCCCTGCATGTGATTAAGCCTTTTTTCCTCTACCAGGGAATATATTAGTGAGAATGGGCTCATAATACAGAGGCATCTGGCTGAGACTAGAAAGAGCAGCATGCTTATGCATTATTAATGCTTCAGAAAAAGCAGACTTCCATGGTCTGACTGTATGCATTGGATCAGTCTGGAATGTCCTTTATAGGATAATTAACATTGATATCTGGCCCGCTTTCCTTATCTTTTGCAATAGAGTAATCTCCAGAATACGGAATGTTTGTTTTGTCAAACAGTGAAAGAGATTGTGATTCGAAACAGCTTTTAATGAGTAGTTTGTGGCCAATGTTACTTTATTCCTAAAAGGGAGAACATGATCTGGGGAGCTGCACAGGGCGAGCATAATGGGGAAAATGCAAATCTCAACCTTAGCAAACCTGTAATCATAAAATAGTTCTTCAAGGATCCTTGGTTATAAAAGAGTGGTGTTGCAGCGGTGCTGCAGTCTGCTGCTTAAACAAGAAACATTTGAGGGGAACAGAAAATTACAGTGGGGCTTCCTGTGGCATAGCTTTGGCACGGACAAGCTTCATTTCTTTAAGTGGTTTATTTCCTGACAAATGTAATATGACATAAGGATGCAGGAAGCCCAGAGCCAGTGCAGGAGGGCCAAGGGGGCTGCACAGGTAAGAGACATAATAATCAGGCTTGTTTTCCATCTTTGTCTCCCATTGATCTATACTTTGGAAGGAGGTTAAATCAGTGAGAAACTGGAGAAGGCCTTAATCTTGGGCAGACAGAGCCACATCCGTGCCTGCTTCTTTTCAAAGGACAAAGTGGCTTCATGAGTATCTAACTTGTAAATCAGGAGGTGAGGAGACAGCCTGGCTCCTGACATGGAACTCAGCAGAAGGACAGAGTCACATTTCCAACTGCAAATGGAGCACACATCATATCCCTATCAGTACTCATGGCCAAGCACTGACACGAGACCCCTTGAGTAGGATTCATTTCACATGTCTGGTCACCCTGGGCTGCTTTTATAATCAATCAGCCCTTTGAGGATGCCATTCATTCTGTTCAGGAGCAGATATCCCATGGCGATCAAATGGATCTCCCTGCCGGCCACCCACCAGGCATGGAGCTCAGCCCCACAGTGGACATGGCTGGGAGCAGTTCCATCTCCCAGCACGTTTGTGTGGAACAGGGCCACAAAACAGCAGCACCTCAGGGGCCTGCTGCTTCTCAGCCCCATGGCACAGTGCAGCTCCAGGCAGAGCCTCAGGGCTGGGGAGGCTGCAGGCAGGCACAAGACACAGCCGTGGCTGCAGGAAGCATGAGGCCAACACCCAAGTGTGCGGTATTCACACATTGACAGGTCTGTCACTTTGCAGGGCCAGGCTCCATCCCCCTGTGAATACAGATCACAAAAGGACGGATGCTGCCAGACTGCTTGGCTTTGCTTTAGCAGCAGCACTAATGAAACCAAGCTAGAAAAATGGCAGTGCTGGGGAGAGGAATCCCAGCTCTCTGTTTTGCCCACAGGACTGTGGCTCTCTCCCAGACACATGAGGCCATCTGGCTTTCTCAATTTTTCCATTTCCAAAGGAAGGGAGAAGCCCAGCAGTCTGTTTTCACCATGCCTCCAGGACCAGTCAGCACCTCTCTGTCTGGAAGGGTCAGAACACTCGGAGAGGCAATCCCCTCTCACCTGGTGGGGTGACACTGCTGACATGCTCCCTGCTCTCTTTCCCATAGATCAGGGAAGGTGAGTAGCCCACCTTGGCAAATGCTTTGCTATAAAAATGAGGAATTTGAGAGCACGTGCAGCTTGTGGTTGAAAAAAAACTGTCTGATCAGCAGAACTTTTCTCTGTCAGCTTGTAAGGGCAGATTCAGTCTCAAGGCCAAGCTGCCATGTGGTTATAAAACAGAAGCAGGCCTCGTAAGAACCGATCTAACTTTCTTCAATTGTCTTTGCATCTTTAATCATGTTCACCACTTAAAACGCAGCGGAGCTGGCAGCTGATAATTAGGCTGAGCCTGCAGCAGCATGGCTGGTGGCCAGATCACATGCCTCCTTTCATCTGCATATTTATGCATTTAAAGGAGAGGAAAACTTTCATAACGTTTTAATAACTAGGTTCTTCTGCATCCATAAATCCACTCCTCCAGGCTTAGCCTACACTCTCTTTCTGATCTTAAATAAGTGGAAGAGGGTGGGGTGCTCTGTTTGTTCTCCCTATTCTTTTCCTGTGCATGAACGTGCAAATCCAATCCTCTCAAGTTCAGAGTCCTCTGTGGGATGGGAGGTCAGGTGAGGTAAAGCTGCACTTCTAAGGATGCAGGTAATGCTTTGATTTGGTTCCTGGCATGGGAAAAATTCCCCTTTCCTAAGGTAGCTCATCTAAAGCCTGGCAGCACTGAAGCTGTTTAGCCAGGCAGTGGCTCCAAACAAAAATTCCATTATAGAAATAAATAAAATTGTCCTTAAAACAGAGCAGAGCCTACAGCACGTTTTGTCCAGCATGCTTTTTAGCCAGTTTCCATCAGACACAGCACTAGGACAGACATGCTTTGGGCCACGAGGCGTTGAAAGGCAGGGAGCAGGTCCCAGTGCGTGGGTGCTGGAGCTCTGCCTCAGGGCAGACAGCGAGGGGTGGGTAGCTGCCTCAGCATGGGCCTTCCAGCCCTGACCCTGTGGAGCTAAGACCAGAGGTGTCCCCACCTCTGCTGCCTATGGATGGCAGCTCCTTTGACAGCCTGGTGACATCCTGCAGGGGCCCTTGCAGTGAGGCACTGCAGACCATCCTTTCTCTCCCTCACACTTGGCCCACACAGTGCTCGTGGGCTTTTCCATTAGCGCTGAATGACAGTCTCCATGGGTGGGAAAGCAAAGGAGGTGAGGATGAGAGACTAACCCCTGTGCTCCAGCACTGTCTTAGCAAGATGGATACAGTAAAGTGGCACTGATTTCTTTCAAAGATGAAGCGCATAGTTAAAATATAAATAAGCTTTAACTGTCGTTACCACATAGCAAGTGAACAAACATCCCATTGCAATTAGGCCATATGTCATTTCCAGAGCACATCCTGAGCTGATCTTTAGCAGTACTGAGGAAACTGTTGGGTTTGACACTGCACTAGACTAAGAGTGAAATGAGACTGGTGCAGCTGCTTTCCTTTGGAGGTAATGTCAATGATCATAGTCACATAACAGTGGTTTTGCTAGACAAAGTGAAATAGTCAACCCATGAAAATGCAAACCATGGCATTAACTTCACTAGGAGAAACAATTAACTGTTTCTCATGTATTGAAAGAATCAGAAGGAACAAACAAGGGCAAGGTTAATTAGGAGCGGGAGTTCATGACTCCCTCTCCTAACGAGAAGGGAACCACACTGAACAGAACACAGCAGCTACTTATCTGAAGTATTTCTTGGCATTTTCCATCTGAGCAATCAGAAAATTTCCTCTGCAACCAAGTGTTCCCAAGACATTCATAAAACGCTTTTCTGGCTACTCAACGTGACAATTAACTTGTGTCCCCAGGTTTCATTATCGAGCTTTTAATCTCAGCCTGAGCTCTCTGATCTGTCATCTGAAGCAGGGAGGGAATACGCAGTGGGTTGTTTTTTTTCCCAGCAGAGACAAGCAATCTAATTGCTAAAGACATTATGTTGGAAATCTAACTTAACGATACAAGAATGTTGAAATCTTGTTGTACATTCTGTAGCTCTGGGAGTAGCAGATGTTTTAGTTCATTTTCAGGATGGATCTTACATTTCCAGTTACTGTAAGTAGGGCAACAGATTTCATCTGAGAAGTTCAGTAGAAAATTCTACTGTTTTTGATGAGGTTTGAGAATTTGCCTTTTCTTAAACCTTGTCTAGGCTTGGATTGGGAAGCTGTGATGCGCCATGTCATCGATCCTATGTAGTTAAGCACCACGTTTTTAATGCACAGTTTTAACCCCGGTTGTTTACAGGGAGTTATTACTACACTGTTTGGAACTTTCTAATCTAGAAATCATCTGTGGTCAATGAAAAGGCAGGCTGCAAATCAAAGCAGGCTGATCTAGAGTGCCACAAGATTCTGTCCTGCTCTGTGTAGGACTACTTCCTCTCTGAGAACAGATGAAATAAGAGCTCCTTGGGCACACCGTCACGCATGGCTCAGCTGCAATTTTTGGAAGTTGAAGGAACATGCATGGATGCTGGGGATGGCAGATGGGGAATAAAGGAAGAGAGCGAAGAGTAAATAGCAGGATGGAGTTCTTTATTCAACTCCATTCCCTCACTCCACTCCTCAGCTCATGAAGTCACCAGTCACGTGTGCAGACATACTTAACATGAGTCATACAGCATCTGCTGATATTTATTAAACTGTGGCTTCCCTCTTTGGAGGACATGGTATTATCCTTTGTGGATATGGCTTTATATCTGTTATTACAATATGGATTTAATTAAGAACACTCAAGGATGTGTTTTTAAAAAATGAGATTACTTTTATCTGTGGCAGCAACATTTTCATAACCATTTTCTCCTAATAGCAGCATCCTTTGGGAAGATGTGATAGACACATTTAGGTAAATATTATTCCTTTGGCACACATGGTTTCCATTGCACTTGATTCCCTGCTGTTTCCTTCTAAGCACTTTTCTCTGTTACATATCCCACGATGGTAGCTGAAATACTGATCTGCAACAGCAGGGACAAATTGACTCCAGCAACAGTGAGTTTTAAGGGCAACAAATGTCTATTTCTCTGTTTTGCATGTATCGTAGTTCCTAAAAGAGAGATTTTAGGCATGCACTGTAATTTTCATTGGAATTGAAGGCTTAAAGCTGCTCAAGGGAGCAGAGGATGGGCTTCATGGGCATTGAAACTGGCACTGCCATTGGAAAAGATTTCACAGCAAAAAATAACAGCAATAAGCTGGGAAAAGCGGGTTGGAAGCCACTTTTTCCACTGACTGTGCTTCTTTAAATGTATGTTGACTGTAGCTGTTGACACAGAGGGGTGGTAACACAGAATTGGACAGAACTGTGTACCCAAACCTTGACCAGAGAATGTTTATCTTTACTACTGCCCATTCGTTTTACTGGAACAAAGGACAAATTACAGAACAGTCACGGGCATTACACTGCTGAAAGCACAAATGAAGGTAGAAGCAGCTAAGCAGTGTGACATGTGGGAGGAGACCACCTTTTTGCATGGGCAGATAGAGATAAACCACAAGAGGGGAAATTTAGACAGATATTAGCAGATGGAGCAATTGGGATTATGTGGAGGTCAAGCTCTCTTTTTATTAGTAGCTTTTAATTACTAAGCACCATGTGCTCAAAACTTAAAGAGAGGATGAAATTATGTCCATATCTATAGACTCTGACACTTGCAGGTGTTACTGTGGGACCTGCATTTATGCAAAGCACCCCATAATACCCTGCACCATCTGCTGCCAGACTGTCCTGACTCTGATTTGCAGGAAATCATACAATCAAAACTCCACAGAAAAACCTGCAACAAGAAAGGAGTACGAGATAACTAAAATACTCAGTGTTCCCAGAACCAGCACTTTTTACCTGGAGAAATATCAAGACCAGGAGGACCTTCCCAGCTCAACCTGGAATCATTGCAATTTACGTTCACATTCTCTGTTTCTTCCTCTTGGAAGTGACCCCATGCTGGCACTCAACCCTCACACTGGGGAACACACTTCTGATTAGTATCTCTTCATGTTGTGAGATGGAATAAACTCTCATCACATCTTGATAATGTGAAGCACCACAGAGCAGATATCCAAAGTTATGTTTGGTGAGGTGAAAGCAAAACAACAGAGGACCCCTGGCAGGACCATCCCTACACCTTCCCCAAGATCCATCTTCATGCCCATTACAACAGCCTTTGCAAGGCCTGCAGCAATATGAGAATCACAGTAAGAAGAGCTTTCTTGTCATGCTAATAGAAATTCCTTTTAATTGATAGCACTATCAGAGCCCCTGAGCCTCAATGCAAGCAGCAGGGGTTACACAGCATGAGAAAGGCCTTGCTTCAAGTACTATTGAGCTGAATGGTGAACATGAGCTGGTCCTGGGTTTCCTGAGGCACAAGACAAACATATCACAATCCAGGAAAGAGCCTGGGTGTAGGCTAAGAGGAAAACTCAACTCTGTATCACAGGAATGCTGCAGAACAGCTCTCCTGTATGAGGCTACAAACCTTTCCCTGTAACAGGTCTAGATCAGCAGGCAGCTGGACTCAGTGTGCCTACAGACAGCCCAGGGAGGAGCATGTGCAGGTGTGCACACACAAGTTGCCCTCAGGAGAGGGTAATGATGCTGGGAGAGCTGAAGGTGGGAAACACTTGCATTTGGTTGCATTAAAACATAGGCAATTGCAAAAGAAAATCTATTCACAGCTTGCTTAGAATAAACAGTCATTCTTTACCACACAGAGTAATACTTCATACATAAATAATTTGAATGTCTCGCTCTTTCACGGAAAGTAACAGAAAAACCTTCAAGGTTGATACGTGGCAGCTGGCATTGCAAATCACACCTGGTCAAACCCAAATCCTGAATCCAAACATCCCAACACTGGGTTCCAGAGCTGACCTCCGCACCACCTCCCTCCTCTGACTTGAGGAGCTGAACCATGACCCACCTCAGAAGGCCATCCCCAGCTTCAACCTCTGGATACGGACCCCAGCCTGCACCTTCTCTCTGAGGTCCAAGCCCTTCCATCTGCAGTGGTGTGAAACTCAACGTTGGCAGCTGTGGGAGGAGCCACTGCATTCTCCAGCATGCATTATTTCTAAGTTACTTGGAGTCTGCTGAGCAAACTGGGCTTACATCAGCCAGGTCCCTGCAGCAATTGCTATTTTTTTGGCTGACAAGCTGACTACTGAAGCAGCAAGGCTAGGTATTGCAGAGCCTGGCCAGATTTGACTGAAACTGAGAGTGTTTATGCGGAACAGCAGTGTGGGAACAGCTAAACAAGCTAGCGGGGCTGCGGGAAGGAGCATTCTGCAACAAGAAACTGGAGCTTTGATCAAGGAGACAGCAGCATTTGACTCAATCTGAGCTGGCAGGGAGATCACAACCCAAGCAAAATAAAGCATGTCATTCCTTTCAGGAGACGAACTTCTCCCCAATGATTTGTTCCTCCCAGGATCACTTTATGTGATCTTATTGTCTTTAAAGTCTTCTCCCTAAGGAAGCTGTTCGTTTAATATAGACTACAGCAGTAGTATCCGGTATTAAATCAGTCGGGCTGCTCTGAAATGAGGCGAGTGGGCGTCCTGGAAAGGAAATATAGGCACATGTTTAGCAGAGGAGATAGGTCCATCTCGACCCACTCTATTCCAAAAGGTACAGAAACACAGCTCTCCTGCGCAGGGTCACACCACCCCCACAGCAGAAGGGCTTCACTCTCAGAGCGCATTGTCAGCCAGAAAGTGGCCGTGGGAGACTGACATTACACCAGCGCAGTGCTCTTACTTTGGTATTCACCATATACCAATTGCACACAAATCCACAGAAAAACAGTGTTTCTGGCTTTGTTGTGAGCCAACAAGACATGACTCTTCAGCTCCAACACTGAAAACACCCATTTATCTCATTTAGCGTCTTACTTTAAGTGTAATAATTTAGCCCAGGATTGAAGTGTCAGCTAAATGAGGTAATTTATAATAATTCTGAAAACATGCAAGCTATAAAAGGCTGTAATCAGAGCTAATTACAGGGATACTTTTGAAATCCATTGGTTTGGGGCTTTAGTTTTGATAAAGGGGATAACAACTTGTAAGCTGTGAGCCTTTTAATTACAACAATAGTAACCACCTACTTTTGCACAGCTTCTTCCATCTCAGAAAACCATCAGCTTTCTGCAAACTACATATATCACAGGAACTATTTAGCATTATACCAAAATGAAGCCATCCCTGTATGAAATAAGTAACTGTTTGACAATAGTCCTATGCAAAAAAAGTAGAGGGAAGAGCCTATAGAAAGAAGATAGAACTTCTCACAAACAGGCTGCCCAGAGAAGCTCTGTGTACCCCATCCTTGGAGGTGGTCAAGGCCAGGCTGGATGGGGCCCTGGGCAGCAACCAGACCACAGCAAGAGGCTGAAACTGAATGGGTTTTAAGGTCCCTTCCATCCCAAGCCATTCTAGGCACCCTCAGTTGCACATCACAGAAGACTTCTGGTCTCATAAATAAGATAGGCAGCTGTTATATGCACATGGCACTATGGAGGAGGACAGCAACCAAGGGCAACGTGGCACCATATAGCAAGATGAGTCCAAGCCCATCCCCAGCTCACCTGTCCATGTTCTCTGCTGGGTAATGATGAAACTCTGACACTTTGGCTGGGAGCTACAAATGGCAGCGGCCTCCTCAGGACTGTGGACAGAGAGCAGGCACCCCAGGTGGCTGTAGGAAGGCCAGCACTTGTAGGCCTCTGCTTCCTCTGTCCGGAAACCCCTCAAGGAGATGTAGTCTGGGAACACAAAGATGGCATGGGGAGAAACACCAGGTGCAGCTTCAGACACTAGCTGTAAAATGAACTTAGTATTTTGCACTTTGGAGAAACTCTAAAAGGAAATGGGATAGTGACAGATTGACCCAACAAGCTTGAGCAGGCCACATTAAGGCTATTGTCAAGTTCATTAAGTGCCCCTCTCCACTCTTGTGCACCACTAGGATGGTGACCATTTTGACACGCTGTCAGTTGCTATACCAAAAGGTAGGAGGCATGGGAAAATGCTGAGGTTTCCTATTGCAGTTGCTGGCTCTTCAGTGCACATGACTGGGTATCTTTGTTCATAAGTACAAATTCTACATACACTAAACAGATTTCCATCCTGAAGCCACCTTCACTCCTCCAAAATTTAGGTGTGGCACTGAGTGACATGGTTTAGTGGGCATGGTGATGATGGTTGGACTAGGTGATCTTACTGGTCTTTTCCAAATTTATTGATTCTATGCTCATCTCAAGGGGACAACCAGGAACACGTAAGCCGTGGTAACCACTGGACTTTTGAAGCCTTCCACTTGGGAGAACAGAAGCCACATTGAATTCATTGCATTTAGTTTGCAAAACAATGCAACCATGCATAATTCCCATGAACACACAGCACAAGATAGCACAAATGAGGGGTAAAAAATAGAAACTTTTGGTCCTTCATTCTACTCCCAGTGACCTTAGTATCTGAATGTACAGGAGACTGAAATTGGACCAGTCACCAAGTTCCTCATTTGCTCAGTAAGGGAATGTTAGGGATGCCGACCTATGTCAGGTAAAGCATTCAATTTCCCATACCTTTTAAAAGAAGAGGTCTTTTCTGTAGATAGAGCCCAGACTTGTACAGATGTAAAACCTTTTCAAAAGCTCTCAGGGTTTCATTTATTCCATATCGTAAGTTGCCTGCGATGAAGGAAAAGATTATAAGAGATAAGCAATTTTATGAAATGCCATCTAGAGACTGCTAATAAAGAAAGCTTACTTTACAAATATGAGCTGGTACCTGTTGCGTTCAGAATATCACTCAACAAGGGCTGCAAAGTTGGTGGTGCAGAGTGTGGCAGAAGATAGGTGAAAAAATACCTGCAAAAATCCCACAGACTGATTAGAACACAGAAGTTTAACTTCCCCTATGACTGTCTACTTCTCCTGTGACTTGATTATCCATAAGCAACCAGAAAGTCAGCTTCGGTGTTTCAGTTATATTTGAACACTTCAGTGGCATCGCTCAGACCATTCTTGTGAGCTGGTCTGAATCACAGAATATCCTGAGTTGGAAGAGATCCTATGGGTCAATGAATCCAGCTTCATCTGAAAGCTTGCTCCTTACTGCTTGAAGTCTGGTTTGTAAAGGCTCCAGCAACAGAGCTTTCCCTCATTCCCCAGACTGATTTTTGTTGAATGGATTTCCCATTACAGTATAATAATAAATAATAATAACCCCCTAAAAAAGAAGACTCATGCAAGACCTTTCCTTGCCCTGAAGGAACTGGCTGTTCATAACCATGGAAAACCAGGTGAGAGTGATTCACCAGTCTGCAGCAGTCTCAGACTACCACCCATGGTGATCCCACAGCTTCCCACTATTTCATAGAGATCCAGAGCCTAAGGTAGAGGTGAGCTAGTCTGTTCCCAGAAGCAGTGGGACAGAGCTCTCATGCTTTGGGAGATAACCTGAGCTGCTTTCAGCACACATAGCCCTCAGGCTTGCAATGCCATGGCTTTCAGGAAGCCTTGTTTGGCAAATGAGTTCACAGGTGCAGCCTCTGGGGTAAGTTCCTGGAGGGCTTCAGAGAAGGGCATCAGAAGAAAAAAAGGAGCCTGCTTCCTCACCAGACAACAGCCCAACCATTTTCCTGCCTTATAAGGAAAATAAATTTGCTTCAAAGCCATTCTTAGCTACCTTCTAACAAAGCTGAGCGGGGAAGTGTGTGTGGAAGAAGTTCCACGTGGCATTGCGTCAGCTCACGCAACCTGCACATACCGATACGCATTGAAGAGATTCCTCTTCTCATTTATTCCCTTGCACTTGCCAGCTGAAGAGCACTGCAGAGGAAAGCTTTTTGTGGGGAACTCAAGTGTGCAGTCATTATCCTCCTCACATGACGGCTCCTCAGTGCTGGCATCATCCATGTCTGTCACTTTGAGGTTCCCATCCACCATAACAAACTGCCTCGGCTGGAAATCCAAGAGGACTATTGAGCCCAGAGGGGAGTGTGCCAAGTAAAACAGCAGCTCCACAAGGCCAAGGCAAATCTGAGAAAGGGAAGATGAATATGCATGGGAAAAACAGATGAAAAACAGCCATTAAATTGCAAGAAGAACAAAGGGGAGGGCATTCAATGAAATTAAAGGCAAAAAGGCACACGCTATTTAAGAGGTAATTATATACATATGCTACAAAATTTATTATCAACATTGCCATGGGATTTGACAGCAATAAGTAACTTAGCAGCATTCTTTTTTTTATTATTATTATTTTTTATTATTTATATTTACCAGTTTGTATATACAAAAAGAGATGTTTGCAGTAAGAGGAACTGGAGGAGAGAGCTGAGAGGAAAACAATAGCAGCCCTCATGTTCCAGGAGATGTACTGATTTGCCAGCTGAAATCAGAAGGGTTTTTCCCCACTCTAGCATAGAATTAATTTGTTCCACTCCCTTCCTCCCATGCTGCTCCATACAGACCAAGGCCCCATGGTCATTGATACCAGATTCACACATTGCTGCATCTCTCAACAGCATGAATTTGGGCACACAATCACGCTTCTCTAGAGGCAGTCAAAGCATACAATGCATCTATTGCCAGTTGTTTGCTTTTCTGGCAACTTTCTGGCAGCAGGGGAAGCTCAGACAATACCTGACCCAACATAACACTCGCTGAACAATATCTGGAAAAATCAGAACTAGAAGTGCATTCACACCAAAGCAGCCCTCAGGTTGAGCACCACAGCATTTCCTCCTCCATGCCAGGAGTCCCACACCAGGAGCTGCGTCACCACGCACGCGTGAGCACACCGAGCTCCAGACTTGCCACAGATACAAATATAGGACTGGAACATTCACAGCACCTCTGGGATGTGATGGAGCTCATTAGAGGGGAAATCCCATCATTTCAGGTGCTCTTGTTAGGAAACAGGACCAGACAGCACCAATCTACATTATGCGTTCTTGTCTTCATCAGTCAAAAGATTGCTACAAACTTAATACCAGCCCACAAAATCACGACTTGTTTCAGTAGCTGAAGGCACCCTGCTTTATGTTACTTTTTATACAATAGTTTTCAGAGCTGGAGGCATTTGATCTTCCCTCCCTCGGGTATTTAGCAGTGGAAGTGTTTGTGCAGCTGGCACTGACGCGGGGGTTTCGTACAGTCACTTTTTATACCTTTGGAAAGCCATCAGAATAGAAGGGAACAGACTCTAGAAGCAGGGTCTGTTGTGAAGGGACAAGAGAAAATGGTTTCAGACTAAAGACCTGAGATTTAGACTGAATGTAAGTCTTTTTGCGTTGAGGGTGGTGAAGTTATGGCACAGGTTGCCCAGAAAGGTGGCAGATGCCACATCCCTGGAGACACCCAAGGTCAGGCTGACAGAGATCTGAGCACCTGATGGAGCTATAGGTGTCCCTGTTCACTTGTTCACTGCAGAGGAGTTGGACCACATAGCCTTTAAGGATCTCTTCCAACCCAAACGATTCTGAGACTCTTTTGAAAGCTCACCACCAGCCAACCCAATACAGAGGGTTTCAGGTTCTACAGGAGATAGGTACTTTTAAGGTTAAGTGTCAGAGAAGCCAAAAAGCAACCAGAATAAACCTGTCTGGAGGCTGAGACAGAACTCCACAGGTCAAATGATGTGACTCGGGAAGCTCTGATGCTATCTCAGCTTGGTTATTGAAGCAAGCAGAAAAAACCCAGCTCTTTGTCCCGTGTCAGCAGTAAGAGATGCCGCACTCTGCACTGTATGGTGAGGCTCCTTCCTAACACCGCATGCCACAGGCAGGCAGGGGTTTTGTTCAGGGAGTTTTCCTGCGTTTTTCCTCTTGTCCAAAATATTTCTTACTGACATCAAGGTGCACACGCTTCTACCTGTTGCCTCCGTTCCTCTCAGGAAGCAAACAAGCGGCAGTGAGCACACAGCAGAGACCTCGAGGCACTCTGTAACACAACCACAGCCTAGCCAAGCTCCTGCGAAGCTGAAGAGCTTCTGCATCACGCTCGGAACTGAGGCAGAGCTCACGGACAAAAATGCACTTCTTTCACCTAGAACAAAATGCAAGGAGTTCCGCAGTGTTCGTGTTCCAGGAGTACCTGAAGGCTCTGCTCAGAACACAGCAGACTTAGAGCGAGCCATACTCTTGCTATGAAACCCCTCTGCAGGGTGAGGCAACACAGCGCCGGCACTACCCAGCACCTCGGCCCCAGAGAAACGTTTCGGAGACAGGACAGGGCAGCAAGCTGCAGGCTGGGGCTGCTCCCGGGAGCTTTCAAAGGGTTGAAAGCAGGATGATCTGCCGGCAGCTGCACACGGCGTCAGCTCGACAGCTCCGCTTCTCACATTTACCCGGCGTGAGCTCGAAAACCCCACCGACACCCCCGCCGCGTTCTGTTTTCTTACTTTGAATCTCTCCTCCCAGGGGGTCTGCAGAAGCTGGATCATCTCCAGAGGGGCTCCCAGCTCCAGCACAGCCGTGACCCCGGCTTCGGGCTCCCCGCCTCCATCGTAGCACTGCCCGTGCAGCTGCAGAGAGGAGCGGCCGTCAGCTGCCCCGTCCCCCCGCACCCCGCGGCAGGCACCCTCCGCCCCCTCCGTACCTGCACGATGCCGGGATGCCGCAGACGTCGCAGCAGCGTCACCTCCTTCAGCAGCTTGTACGCGGCCAGACGGCGGCAGCCTGCGGGCTCCCCGTATCGCTGCTCGCACCGCCGCACCTCCCTCCCCGCCCCGTGCACCGACTTCAACGCCACGGCCCCGCCGCCCGCCAGCGCAGCCCGCACCACCACCTTGGTGAAGCCGAAGCCCAGCACCTCACCGCCCGCCTCCCTCCGCACGTCCCCGCAGCGCAGCCCGCCCTCCGCCTCCGCCCCGCCCGCCGCCAACCGCCGCAGGTCCCGCCGCCGCTGCCGCAGCTCCTCCAGCAAACCCGGCGGCAGCGCCGAGCCCGCCCGCAGCGCCGGCGGCGGCAGCGTCAGCAGTAACAGCGGCAGTAACAGCACCAGCGCCAGCAGCGCCGCACCCCAGCGCCGCCCGCCCGCCTCCATGGAAGCGAGGCTCCGCTGTGCCGCGCTCCGCCGCACCGGGAGCCGAGCGGAGCCGCGGGGTGGGGAAGGGCGGGGCGGGGTGAGGTGGGGCGGGGCGAGGCGGGCGGCACCCCAGGGCGGCCCGGGCACCTGCGGGTGTGGCGGAGCGGAGTCACCGCGAGGAAGGCGATGCAACCGCGCTGCGCCGTGCCCACCGGATTAGCTGTAGGGAACGGGCGAGTTTCTAATGAAAGCAGATGTTGGCTGGAAGCAGGACAGGATGGGATGGGATGGATTGGGATAGGATGGCACGAGATGCAATGCGATGCAATGTGATGCACTGCTATGGGATGAGATGCCAAGGGTTGCAATGGAATGGGATGCGGTAGGGTGGTATGGCACGGGATCCCATGGGATGAGATACACTGCGGTGCAATGGAATGAGAAGGGGCACCACGGAATGCCACAGGATGTCTGTACCTCACTGCAGGAGTGTGCAAGAGTGGATGTGAGCAGCAGCACCGTAGTGAAATGGAGAACGAACCCTGAATTCATCAGGAAATTTACAGCTGAGAGCATGGGAGGGCATGCAGAGCCTCCCAGTACTGCCTACTCATCCTACAAAACCCATGTAAAATGATCCAGAAACTCTCTGGCCTTCTGTGCCTCTCCAGGCATGGTTAAGTTACAGCCTGACCCTGGCACAACTCCTCTGGTAGCCCAATTTCCTTTGTTGCTTTTTAACCTTAATGGCTCTTTAATTACTGTCCTTATTTTCAAATCAAGTGTACTTCTGTGTCATACTAATGAATATTCATTGTCACCGGAGAGTGCTTGCATGCACTTTTACCTGTGTTTCCAAGGGAATAGATGCTAGCTGAATGCAGTATTATTTAATTTCAGCATGTCCTCAGCGCCGTAACAATATCAAGACCTATTAGAGAAGACTCACAGACACAAAATAGTAATGATGATTATTTATTTGCTTTATGGTAGCACCGAAGGGTTCACAGCTCTGCGGCTCGAGGCTCCATGCAGACGGGGGCACGGTCTTGTGAGAGGGGTGGCATTATAGGAAGCTTTCTAGCCTCCTACTTTTGACCACTTTATGTAATTTTATTTTCAGTTTTCTGAGCTCAAAATAACTGCTGAATCCACAGCGAGAACCTGAGGTCACAGGGAATGAAACGGAGCACTGGGCACTGTAAAGCTGTTGTGTGAGGAGGCAAATGGGAGCTGGAAAAATGAGTCTGACAGTCAATAGAGCATCCCTCTTCCAGATTTGCACACCTGGCTCCAGCAATAGGGACAGCGTTGTTTGCTTTCCTGTGTGCATTCATTCCCCCAGAGGCCATTCCCTCCTGGCACTGATGCTGGCTGTGATGAGCCTGGGCATGGTGTGTGGGTGCAGAACCAGCTGTGATGCTCCAGACCAGCAACTAAATGAAGGGCTCTCCCTCTGCATATAAAGGGAACTGCCTCCCCCTGTGAGACAGAGCTCCTCTGGGTGCCTGTCCTCTGTTTGGTTCCCCCCTGTCCCAAGAGAGCCCAGGCAGCAGCTTTTTCTCTGCTTCCCCTCTTACTTGTCTGCCCACACTGATCTAAAAGGGGTAACATCAAACTCCTGGGTTAGCATAAAATGCTGGGGAGAAATCCTAAGGGAAAGTACCCACACACATGAAAGCTCTGGGCAGCAATCCAGAAGGGGTAGGCAGGGTTTACAGCTCTGAGAAGGAATCAAAGAAACCTGCAGCTCCCATACATCAGAGCACGGGGAAGGTTTGTGCACTGCAAGAATGTGGGACTGAGCTGTGCCATGGGTGCGTGATACCTGTGGGGGCAGCCCTCACCTGGGCTCCTGGCTGGGATCCTAGCAGGCACCTGTGCAGCTGGGAGAGGGAGCAAGGAGAAACTGTCCTTCTCTGTGGTGCACATGGAGCTGCAGCCCTGGCTCTCTCCATAACCTCAGGACTGAGGAGCACTGCTGCTGCTCGATGCATCGCCAATGAGAGCTTGCCATCTGCTGGAAGGCGATCACACTCACAGGCGACAGTCAGGCAGGAGCTGCTGGATGGGGGACGGGAGGAAGGCCCGTGGCAACCGTCCCTGGGCAGCTTGCGGCTTGCGGCAGGGTTTGAACGTGGTACCACGCCCTTGTCTGCCTTGAGTTCCCGAAGGCACCCCATTGCCGAGGGAGCTGAAGGGAATTTGTACCCACTAACACATCCAGCTCACTCATTATAGGGCAGAGGTAGCTGCATCCCATGGCGAGCAGTCTGTGTGCTGTCAGCAGCATACACCGCTCCCCTTCATAGCTCCCTCAGAGCCTGCAGCACTGCCAAGGTGCATCCCTCCCTCAGACATTTCCAAACCCAGCCCCACTGGCACTGCGTGTCACACACCCTAAAAGCAGCTCCCAGCACACACCCTCAGGTTTCCACATCAGGTTTTATTAATGCATAGGAGGATACGAGCAGATTTCCAGCAAAAGGGATTGCAGAGCTGGTCCACAGGCAGCCTAAACCCCTAGCAGTGCAAGTGCTGTTACCTCTGGGTACAAGTAATATTACTCTACTGCACAGCATTGCTGATGTAGCCAAAAGCAGCACTGCTCTCAACGGCCTTCTATCCCTCTGCTGCCCTGAATGAGGAGATGTGCAACACAAGCAAACCAAAGCAATCTCTGAGAAGTCACTCTCCTGGTGTGGAACCCACCCCAGAAACGTGACAGTGTACATTCTGAGTTCCCTCTCAAAAAGGTGGTAAAACTAGCAGCGCTAAGGGCCTTGAATTCCCTTCACTTTCTGGCAGAATTTATGTCCAAACTCACAGTAGGCATCCAGGTATTTCTGGATTTTCACAGTATTATTTTTCCCATAGCAGAACCAGGGTGAGCAGTTTGGGGGCTGCAGGATGTTCCCTTGTCTTTGGCTCAGGCTCATTTCTTCAAGGCAAGGTCAGTTTAAGCAGCATTTGACTTTAGGCACTCAGTTCCACTCCTGCTGTAGCTACAAGGCTGTCTGCTCCAAACATTAGAGTAGCTTCACAGTGAGCAAGATGGGGAAATGATCCAGGGCAAAATGAACCCAAGTCCTCCCCCACAAGAACAGTGTCGCCTGGATTGTGAATCCAACACTCTGACTATTACTGGAAGTAGAAGAGACTGAAGAAAAAGGAGGCAGAAGCAACAGGGACGAGTAGTGATCACAGTCTCTGATTTTTGTTTCATTTTTCTCATTTAGAGCAGAGATGGGAAAACTGATTTGACCAAGAGAATGGCTCCAGACTTATCTTTCTAAGTTCAATCCTGTGTTCTATGTTTTTAAATTGTGTGAAAATGAAATTCCACACAAGGACTTACTTAGACCACGTTGTGCTGTAAATAAAATCAGTGGAAGCCATCTACTGGGTTACGACCTTAGGTTTGTGTAGAATTCCCAGGGATACTTCACTGAGAAGATGTCCTTTCCAAAGTCTGCTAAGAACTAGAGTCCCCCAGGAAAACAGAATGCTTTGCAATTCCAGACATGCTTCCAGGTCAAAGATTTCCAAACATCTCTAGAGCGAATCTGCTAAGATTTTCTTTGGTAAATGATGAGGAAGTTAGGAAAATTTCGTGTCTATGAATCATGTAAATATACCTGAAAAACCTAACCTCTGATTGCTGGGAAAATCTTCAAAATCTGATGAAACTCAGCTACTTCCATTTCATGCTGCCCTTCCTGATGGTTACGCCTAAAAACCTTTAGGAGGGCTCCTTGGCTTTAACTTACACATTACTCCATCTAGTGGCCTAAGGGCTGCAGTGCCCAAGAGTTTAAAACTCTGCCCCGGTACGAGCTGGAATTCAAACCTCTGCAGCAATTTTGCCATTACCACTTTAGCCTCCACCTGTTAAGAAGAAAAGCAAACTCGTTATCATTGACAGCAAATACAGATACGAAGACAAATACAGCAGCTGCTGAGATTCAGTGTGCTATGTCTTACTGCTTTGTCAATACAGATGTGTCTTCATTAATGCAGTTTGGCTGTGAGTATGGGAAGGAAGAATACAGTCAAGCTAGGGCTCTCTGGATTTGAAGACAAGTGGCAGACACAAAGATCTGCCCTTGTGCTTACGTACTAACTCTGTTTGGGTGAACATAGTGTAAATTCAACCATATTAATGTGATGACATTGAGCACCAGTGCTTACATGAACTCACAGCACATTTCTGCCCTTTAACAGGCATGTTGGGCACTTCCCCTCTGAAGGTAGGTGCAGAATCAGTAGGGCCAAAGTACGAGCTGGCCCAGGGCTCACTAACAGAACCTCACTACAGGTGTGCTCACCTGTGCAAACACCTGCCCAATACAGGAGCGGGGTCCCAGCGAGAATGGAAAATAGGAGTAATATGGCCTACAAAGAAAAGATGCAAAACTGTCATTCTGATGTAAGGAAAGATGCAAATACTTCAGCACTACAGCAAGGTAATGGCTGGCTGCCACCCCACCCAGCTGAATTGTCAAGGCAATCTCCAAATTACATTTTTTTGGTTCAGAGCCAGCAGTGCTCTGAACAGGGCCCCGATGGCTCAGCTCACACAGTATTGCTGCAAGCAAACCTTCAGCACAAATTGTCCCAATTCTTCCATCATACTACCACCCACTTTGAGCTTCCTGGGTAAAGGTTGTCATGCATTAAATCCTTGTTTTGCACTACAACAAATACTCAACCTGGCTTTGTCCCAGTCTGGCTTTGACCTCAACATAAATACTAAGTAATATTAGCACTGGTCTTTTTTATACAGTACTGTGTGGTCTAACGAACTTCTGAACAGAAGTTGCAGATTTCTGTTTTCCTTTTGTATTTGGATACAGCTTCAGTATTAACTGTCAGAGGATGGGAAAAGTTTTCCTCTGCTTTCTTCCCCTTCAAGTAGTAAATAAGAGGATGTAAAAGGTCACTCACTTAGGTGCATCTTTTCCAAATCGGTCTGGATTGAAAGAGAGCGGATCCTTGAAGTATCTTTCCATCCTCCCCATGGCAAACATGCTGAACTGCCAAGAAAGAAGATTTGCATTAGTCAGGAGAAACTCACTGAAAAGAACTGCTGACACAGTCACAAAAACACAACTATCTTGCACCACGTAGGCAAAACAGACCCAGGGTCCTAACTCAGATCTGAGTTCCAGCCAAAATTTCACTGAACAGTCAGTAGGAGTGGTCAAGGAGTATGCTGGCCTTTGATGCACAGATCTGTAACACGTGGATCCATTGCAGCAGCTCAGAGCTGCTGATGGGGGATGCTGCTGCAAGACTTACCAGTAGTGTTGTGTTTGCAGGAATCCTGACACCTTCAATGACAGTCTCCTTCCCTGTCCAGCGTACAATCCCTGGGACGGGCGGGTAGAGACGCATTGATTCCTTCAGAACCTGTGTCAGCAAAAAGCTCCAGAGGTCAGTTAGTTAATCCAGGGCAGAAATAAAATTAATCATTCCTATTGTAGCCTTTCACACTGGCTAAAGGGCAGCTTTTGGATTGTAGAACAGATGCTGGTGTACCTTCCTCAGAATCTTTTGGGCAAAATAAATGGCCAAGTCAAGTCCTTTGCCTTCGGACCCGGTTCTTTCTTATCACCGGTACAGAAATTACGGAAATAAATATAGTGGCAAGCACCACACATTCAGCAGATCTGACGCTGGGAAAACAACTTGGTGAAAAACTACTGGGAAGGAAATTCAAAGGGAGTATGTGAGAGTGAGTGAAGTTCATGCACTCGATGAGTGGTGCTCAGAGCTTGCTGCCACCAGCAAGAGTGGCTGCTGCCACCTCCTTCCCACTCTCAGCACAGCACTCCTGCCCCTGCCTCTGTGCCACCCCTGGTGCTCAGGGAGCCGTGCCAGGTCACAGCACCAAAGTGACAAAAAGCAACCTGGCAAAAAAAAATGAATGGGAAACAGTGAGAAAAAAAGTGAAACGCTCCCATTTCTTTTGATGGCATTGAGCTGTAAAAATGGCTCATTTCATGAAAGTGAAGCCTAATTAACGGTGCACATTAGCATCACATTGCAAATGCAATTAACAGTGGGTATGCATGAATGAATTAATGAAAAAGAAGCATGGACAAAAGGATTCAAAACTGCTTGAATGACAAGAGACAGTCCCATGGTCTCTGATCCTCCAAGGACAAACTAGCTCTCTGACTAAGGGTGACTGTGACTTTGCTTGTACAAATCCAAGCTTGTTCTGCTAAATAAACTGCCTGCTTTGAGAGGCCCTCACGTAATCTGTTTTAACACTGAAAGGCTTAGATACCTAGTCCTAATTGGACTGATGTAATTGTGACGACGTTTGGACAAGTCTGGAGAAACCTGCTCATTTTAAGTGTACAGGGATGTCTTTTCTTTACAAGAAATGCACTTTTGAATTTATCTAGCACCAAAGCACAGCAATTTGAGGGTCTGGAAATGGCAAACATGAGTCTCGACAGGGCAGTTTGAGAGAAAAGCAATGATAGTAGATTACTAAAATTACAGGGAAATGGAAGCAAGGAGGGTAGTTGCCAGGACTGTCTATTCAGCCCCTCCTGAGGGTTACTGGTGTCTCTCGTCTTGTAAAAAAGATATTCCACAGAAATGCTGGCAAGTAGCTAAACCCTGGCTTTATAGTTTGTTACCAACTTTCTATACACAAGGCTTTTTTTAGGACCACACATTTTTCTCTCCTTTTTTTTTTTTTCCCCCCCAGTGACCAAGGAAGGTTTAAAGACTGAAAAATAAAGTCCAGAAATTGCAAAAACTAGCCAATATTTTTGGAAGTCTTCAAATCTCACTTCGTTTATTGCACTATGGTGAGATCATAGTTGGAAATGCTTTAATAATAATCAAACAAAAATAGAACTGAGATTTTGGGAACTGTGTGGGACTTAGGCAAAGGTTGGGCTCCAGTGTTGCAAGCCCTTCTTAAAATATGACTGCAGTTTCAGCTTAAGCAGGTAGGGATTAAGCAACTCCACTCTAGTTGCCTGCTTAGTAACAATGCAAATAAGAAGCAAAGGAATCCTGGGGCTTCAGAATGAAATCCTAGAAGCATCTTCTCCATCAAAGCTGGGCTGCTGCAGACAGCTCTCTGCCTGCTTGCTTACTCTCTGATTACAAATGCCATCAGCTTCTAATCTTGGTGTTGCTTTCAAAATCTTAAAAGCACGGGGCTCCTCTTGGCAGTCACATGACATGGCAGGAGTGCTACCAAACAGCTCTGACTGGTACCTTATCTCACTCCTACAGTACCTGTGACAAGTACTTCAGTTTGCCAAGATCTTCATACTCAATGTCTCTCTTAGAACCAAGGACTTCATCCACTTCAGCTTGAACTCTACAAATAAATGAAGAAGTTAGTTGCAGACGCCCATGTCTTGCAAGGGAAACTGACAAAATGTCTGGAAAGTGAAAAATGTACTGAGTTGGACTTTGACTTTCATCCTTGGGCAAAATGTCTACTGATTCCCAGCCAGCCTGCCTGACCCCGTGCCTTGTATCAGGATGCAGCAATGTGCACACAGTACAATGGAATCAGGCAGCACTCTGGACCAGCCTTAAAAAATATATATCATTCAGAAGGAATTGAAATAATGCTTCCCTCAGCTTGTTTTTAAATGTCAGATACACTGAACTATGAAAATGTTTCTTTTGGAAAGGAGGCTAGAATTTATCTTCAGTTTTTGATAATCCAAATAATTAGGTTTACCATGAAAACGACAGTGAATGAGAGTACACATACCTTTCCATTATTTCAGGATGCTGAGACAGTGCCATTACTGTAAAGGACAACTGATTGGCAGTGGTTTCATGACCTAGAACCATAAAAATTCCATTCAAAGGTTAGTATGAAAAAATGAGATGATACAAAGAATGTCTAGTCATGTTACTGTCAACAAGAGACTCCAAAACTCATGCCCCAAACATCTAATTTCAAGTACTTAAGAAATGAAATGAAAAACTAAAAGGGATGTGATAATGACCTTTCAAGAATTATACCAAAGCATAACTGTTAAAAATACAAGCTATCTTGATCAATTAATGGCTGTAGTTTTTGTATTCATGATCAACTGGTTACAAACTGCCTATCAGCAATGTCAGTGCTCACACTCATAAGAGGCCTGTGTGATTCAGTCATTGTCCTATTACTGGCCACGCAGTCCTACTGAGAAGCAAATATTTACAGATTTTGAAGGAAAAGCAAGCTTCTGTCTGAAATGTTCACTTAACGTGGCTATGTTTAATATTTTTTCATTAACGGGGACACAGCATCACAAGGAGCGAGCAAAGCCAATAACAATTGTGTAGGCAGCACAAGAATGAGTATAGCTTCCCACACAACATACTCAAATATTAAAGCAGCTACTAACCCGCAACAAAGAAAGTGATAAAGTTGTCCAAAATGTTTTCATCATCTCTAGTTTCCTCCAGAGCTGTCAAGACAGAAAAACAAATGAGATTAGGAAACGTCTCTGTGCTCCAGCTGGAAGAGTCAGGACACCCTGCCCTGCTTTGAGCATGTTTTCCTGAGGTGGAATTAGGAAGGAACACTGAGACAGCTACTCAGCAGTGACCTGTGACCACTATTTGGTCCAATGTCACAAAACAGGGAATTTTCTAAACAAGTCACTTTGTGACTCCTCAGTGTTAAAAAAAAAACGACATGGTCCGGAAGACAGTACAGGAAGACAGAGTCGCAAAGTTCACATCTCCAAACCAAGACTTCCCAAATCTCAGGAAAAGCAAGCCAAAGACAATTTAACTTGAATGCCAATGAGCTTCCTACCGTCTCCTTTCAGTATCTGCGTAAGGATATCTGTTGGCATTTCCTTCTCACTCTGGATGGCTTCCCTCCTCTTGTCAATGCACTCCTTGCCCACGCGCCGCAACAGCCGCACGCTGTCCTGCACCTCCTTTATCATTTTCTGTTTTCCTGGCATGTACTGAATACAAAATTTATTTAGTCTTTTTATTCCTCTTGCCGGTAATAAATAAATAAATAAATAAATAAATCTACAGTGTTGATTTTTAAATGAGCACCTCACTGACCTGAATCTCAAAAAAAAAAACAACAAAAAACATCTGCTCTCCATGGAACAAAGTGAACTTTCCTAAAGTGAAGTGTTTGGACTAAAACGAGTACTACTTCAGCCTGTGCATGCTGACATCCTGCCTTGTCAGGGCTAGCGTTTGGAGCATCATGAGCAAAATTCCTCAATTCTCTGAGGAAAGAAACTGCAGCACATGATACCAAATCCAACCTTTGGGCTCAAAAGGGAAAGCAGGGGCTCTGAAGGTCTGAATGACAGCTTTCTTGAGAAACTATGGAACTTAACTGTTTCAGATTTCACCCATAATGTCCTAGCACACAAACACTGGGTCCAAATACATTTTTTGAGGTAAGAAAGATCCTATTTCTTCCACCTTGCATGAATACTGCAGTGCTTCCTGGGCAAATGACAAGGGAATCCCAGTTTTTGCAGTACGAAAATGTAAAAGCATATGAGAGAAAACACGTAGGGGGAGGAAGAAGGCAGAATGATAGAACGGAAGCATTAAATAATAATGTTAATTCTGCTAATGTTTTAAAGTGCTAATTAATTCTATCTGAATGCATGTTGGAGGAAAAGAGCTACTGATGATGTTTTCCCTGTAAGATAAAGATTACACACAACTCCAGCCTCATACAGAGGCAGTTTCCAGCTGGATGTGCAGAGGATGGATGCAAGGAGCACACAGACCTTCACAAAGGGGATGCGCATCTGAGTCATTCCCTTCAAGATCATGGTCACAGCATGTGGGAATGGTGTCTGGTCATCCCTTAGAGCATTCAACTCCAAGCCAAAAGCCACCTGAGGGGAGGGAAAGGAAAAAAGCAGCCAATTGCTGAGCTACATGCTCAGCAGAGCTAGCATGAAAAAGCAGAACTGCCTCACACCACTGTCTTTTCCCAGAAAAATGCCTCGGGCTAGGCTTTGCCATGCAGGAGTCTGTGAGGGAAGGCTGATATCTAGATTAGGCTTCCTCCTTGTTTAGGGAAAATTAATATTTGCTATTACTCCCAATTAACTGTGTCACATAAAGAAGGGAGTATGCATGGCAAGGCAGACTTCATGCTGACATATAATAATACAATCTGCACCCGTGAACAAACAGCAGTGTGTTCGTCTAGTCTGGAGGGATGGGAGTCACAGGGTTTAAGATCTTCTGCAAAAAAGCCTCCTGTGCAGCATGCTGCTGGCCTCTTACACAACACAAACCATTCCTAACTTCCCTTTCCAATGTCTGAGCCTGAATGGGTGTGCCACAATTACTGCTTCACTTCTTGGGCGTTCCCAGGTAAAGGTACCCTGGCTCCAGCTCCTGATCCCATTATTTTCATTCCCTCCTGCTAATGGTAGAGGAGACAAGAAAACAGACAGCTGGTACCTTTGCAATGATATCCAAAGTCGCCCGGCTCATCATCGTCAGCATGCTAAACTCTGTCTTTCCATCTGCCTTTTCCTCTAGCTTCTCCATCAGCTCCTCTGCTTTTTCATTAAAAGTTTCCATCATACCAATCAGGTAGCTGAACAATTAATAAAAATGAGTGATGGGGGCTCTGAGGAGGACATCTTTGCTCAGGTAAAATCATCATTTTTTACAGAAAATTATAAAGATTTTTTTAATGTCATTTTAACCTTAGATTTATAATAAATTTGCCTTAGTACTCTAAAAACCAGAACTGATAAAATGTGTTAAATTCCTCTTGCAGCCGTCCTGCTCTATCCTCCCATGTAAATAACAGCTGTCACAGCAAAGAGCTTTGGCCTGAGCATTTTGAGGCAGATGGACAAATCTCCAGATCCTAAATGCAATGCATCTATTTTGTACAGGCACTCACAAGAAAACCAGACCACAGCAAGCTCTCTCCCGACAGGGGATCACTCAGACAGGTGAACGGTTAGGCCTGCCCTCTTCAAATGGGATAAAGCAGCCATTCCTAGACACACGACCCTGGGAACTCCCTGCTATCACTGAGCACATGGTGTCACTCCCACAGGGGAAGTCTGGGAACACTGTAAAGTGTGTTACACTCAATGTAAAATGAGATTTTGACATTAAGTGGGTTTTCTCTTTCTAAATACCAAAATGCATTAACAGCAGTGACAATTGTGAAAATACAGTAGGAGCAATGTAGAGTTCATCTCAGAGACATCAGCCTTACGTTCTGCTGAAAGCTGGATCCATCACCTTCCGCTGCCTGTGCCAGTGCTCATAGTTGCGTTCAGTTACCAAGCCATTCCCCAGAAACCTGGCATTTAGGAAAACAAGGAAAGGAGCACTTTTCAGCAAGGGAGACAGCACAAACCAGTCAGGTTACATCAATAACTCTTCCACATCTACTTTCGTGTCTTTTTCCCATAAGCAGACAGCAGTTTGTTGCTTTGAGTACATCGTTGTGGAAAACAACTGAATTGCATCTATGTTTTGCATGGCACGGCTGGACTACTGAGTCCAACAGGATACTGATTCATTGCACAGGTACTGAAAAGCAATTGTTAGGCAGATAATTAATGTAACTGAATTATTCTATTTTCAAGAGCATCAAGATAACAGCAAAATATCCCCTCCTCTTTCATTTTGCTTAGGAGCTGGAAACTCAAGTGCATTCCAGTGCAGGTTTGCTCTTAAAGTGAAAAGTTTAATGATGGCTTTGAGAAAACTCTTCTGAGACTGACTGAACATTCAGAGGACACAGTGGCTTCAGGTGGCTTTTTGCCTACCTCACACCAAACAAGTTGAAGATCTGTCCGTACACCAGACGGTCCTTCGGGTACTCTGGTGACATCAAGAACTCCTAAAATAACATTTCAGGTTGGTGAGTACTGAGCACTATTCATTTCCCAGACAAAACATAAAAAGCCACTCACAAATTCACACACACAGTCTGAAGACTACATGGATTATTTGTTCTGCCCTGATTCCCCAGGTTTCATGCTGATAACTTGTTTTGCATGCCTGTAGCACTTTCTGCCTGGTGACCTGAGAGCTATCTTTGTGATTATTACAAAGATTCAGCCTCTTTGTGCCTTTTCTTTCGAGATATTAGGCTCTTGTGGATAGTCTCTTCTGCAGAAAATGAGGATGCTTGCTATCTCTGCAGTTTAAAGAAAAGTAACAAAGTAAATCAACTGATGAAGCAAGAAAATAAATCTGGTTCAGGCCACTTCTTCATAAACTGGCAGAGCTGTGCTCCCAGCAGGCACAAGTTAGCACGACCATGCTGCCCTAATCATCAGACACCACTGCTCTTCTTAGAGGGAGGGGCTGATTCCCGCTGTCTATTCTCTTCTATTTTGCAGTACCTTCACTCCTTCAGGACTCAAAATCAGTACTGAGACTCTGTGAAATGCATTAACCCGTACGATAGGTCCATATTTCTTTGACCTACAAAAAAGAAAAAAGGAAGAAAAAAAAAGAAAAAAAGGAAAAGGTACAAAACACCAATACTGTTTCAGAGCTAACAGCTTCAAACGACCAAAACAGCATGTACTAGGCTCTACTGCAGACTTGAATGAATAAACCCACTAAGAGAAAAATCACTGTTCTCTGTCCAGTCCTGCTGCCTACTCTCTGAATGATGATAAAAATGTAACCCAACGCCTCTGTGTCTTATTTTCCCAATTCATTACAGGGCTACTCAACTGTGTCAACTTACCACTGCAGAAAGAGATCATGTAGAAACTCCTGTTTCTTCATCATTCTCCAAAAGATTGGCAGATGTCCGAGTAAAAAGCTGCAGAAAACGAAGTTAAGAATGTCATGAGGAAGCCAACAGGGTTTTGTACAGATTGCAGTGCTCAGCACTGATTTTTAGGGAGGGATGGCTGTGGAAGGATGTGAGGTAAGCTTCAAGACCCAGTCATTTTGCTGCAGTCTAATGATTAAAAGAATGATTAGGAATGACGCCTGCTCTGGGTAGATGCTCTGCTTGTAATAAAAACAACAGTGAATTGCTTTTGAAACATGCTCAAGATTCTTTGCTACGGAAAGCATGAGGAGCAAAACCAACTCCATTTCAGTGACCCTACATATCCACACATGCTCACATGCCAGTTATTCAGCATACAGACTTGTTGTTCAATGGATGCACTATGCACTGGTTGTATTCTTACCCCTTTTAAGGAAAGGTAGAAATAACACATAACTGTGCCAGCCATCACCTAGGTAAGCTGGGAACCCTGGTCCCTGTGGTGCGCAGCCAGGGGGACTGGTGCAGAGACAGAACAAAGTCCTGCCCAGCTGTGCACCCACAGCAGGCTTTTTTTTTTCTGAGCAAGACTATGAAATGTTTAAAAAAACTTAGGATGCACCAATTCATGTGGAAGTTGAAAGAAGTGAATAAAAAGGGTTAATTCTTCAACTACAATGGCTCTATTCAAAAGACAGAGACCAATTTTTTCTTTCAGATGTGAGCAGGGAATTCCCACTGGCTTTGCACACATCTGAAGGAAGATTTGGCCAAGCTCCTCTCCAAACCGAGCAAGCTGTGCTTGAGATCTGTTTTCCATTTGAGACACAGGCAGCTGTACTATCATCCTCTTCGGTACAAACAAGCTATAGGAAAGAAAAACAGGCTCTTGTTTTATTTCTGTTGGAACCAGCAGACGCTTAAAATAACAAGCACTCGATGTGGTTACGTAACATCTACAGAAACCTTTAATCCTTCTCTTGCTTGAGTCCTCCACTCTAACTGGACTCCAAGTAGTTAAGAGCTCCAAAGAAGACCAAGTTCTTTGTTAGCCAAAGCTCTGGGAAGAGTTCTCCTGCAGCACAGCAAGGTCCTGCTTGTGGGCCCGCTCATATCACTGGGGAGTTGTAACAAGTGAGTCCTCAGGGATGTTTTGTCCTTCAACACACTAACACTCAGGTCACTTAGGTGCTGTAAAAAGCACAGAATGTTCATCCAGTGATAAGAAGTCACTTACTGCATCCCATAATAGAACTAAACAAGGGCTTGGTTTGGGATATATAGTTACGTGGCATCGCCATCATAAATTTACAACGAAATCCTTTTTCCATTTTCTCCTATTAGAACTCTAACACGAGGCAAAATTTTGAAGAGAGAACCTTTTCTGTACAAAGGAGAGACATTCACAAGATCTAAATGACAGACATTATGACTCACTAGTTTAGCCATTTGTGTACAAGCCACATTTAGAGATGTGTTGTGTTAGCTCTGACAAACTAAATGAGCCCAGGAAATCAAGGGTGTTAACATAATCTTGTCATCATGCAGATGTAAGAGATGAGACGTGGTCTGAGGTTTTGCAAAGATCCTGTTGCACTTCATCCTAAAACAAAGCTTGCTTGAACTTTTATTAAAGGTGAAACCTGCTTTGGTAAGGGTATTGGACTAGATGATCTCTAGAAGTCCCTTCCAACCCCTACAATTCTGTGATTTTGTAAAGGAAGGAGACAAGAACAAAGGACAAGTCACTTGGGACAGAGCAACACCTTGGAAATGCAGGCTGTGCAGTGAGCGGCTGGGGACCAGCTTTGCTGACAGCAGTGAGGGGTCAGACCTGGCGGACAGCACGCTGGACAGCAGCCAGCCTTTGTACACCCTCATCTGAGAAGTGTTAACATTTGGAGGAATCCCATTTTGGAACTGCAAAACCAGAGCTATTTGGGTTAGCAAGGAGCTCGGGAGGCCACCATCCAGTCCCCTTCCCAAGGCCAGAGCTATATTATCTCCGCTCAGGGCCTCATCCAGTTGCTTGTGCTGATGCTGTGAACACAGAATTATAAAATCATAGAAGGGCTTTGGTTGGAGGGAACCTTAAAGACCACGTAGATCCAAACCCCTGCGGTGGGCTGGTTACCACCCACCAGATCAGTCTGCCCAGGATCCCACCTAAACCAGCCTTGAATGCTTCCATGGACAGAGTACGGACATACCTACGTATTATATCCAGCCTTCAAATCCACATCTTCTCAACTTACATCATGGTAAAGATGTTTTGCCTTTCACCTATCTGGCAGTTCCCTTGTGGCAATTTGTGTTTATTGCATCCCCAAGATGAGTTTGCCCTCATCTTCTCATAACCACTCAGCTCCTGGGGAGGTTATATCAGTACTGTGCTCTGCTTTTCCTTATAAGATACTTTTCAGAGCTGGAGGTATTTGATCTTTCTTCCCTTGGATATTTAGGAGAGGAAGCGTTGGTGCAGCTGGTACTGAAATTGAGGTTTCGTACAGTCACTGACAGTTTATACTTTGGGAAAAATATCAAGAAAGAAGGGGACAGACTCTTTGTAGGGTCTGTTGTGACAGGACAAGAGGAAATGGTTTCAACCTAAAAGACAGGAGATTCAGACTGGATGTAAGGAAAAGGTTTTTTATGAGGGCAGTGAGGCACTGGCACAGGTTGTTCAGAGAAGTGCCGGATGCTTTGCTTGTGGAGACATTGAAGGTCAGGCTGGATGGGGCTCTGAGCACCTGATGGAGCTGTAGGTGTCCCTGCTCACGGCAGGAGGGTTGCACTAAATGACCTTTAAGGTCCCCTCTGACTCAAACGATACTGTGATTCTACTGTGTGCTCAAGAGATTGGCAAGCTCCTCTATGGAGACATCAGAGTTAGCAACCATGCTGAGGAGGGTCCTAGCCCCTGTCACCACGGCCAAGCCTCAACTCCTTGAGGAAGAGAGGAACAGCCCCGAACTTACTCAACTGCCGTTATCTTGGGACGTGAACTCACTTCTCGAGATGAGGACAAGCACATGCAGGCACGACAGGCTCCATCGTAACCTTAATTTCTGGCCGCGATTACAGAAGGATATCACCTCCTGAAAGCCGCAGATAAGCAGCCAGGCCCGGCGTCCCCGTGGCTGAGTGCCGACGCCGGGTTCCCACACACCAGCTGCCGGCTGCTACGCGTGCCCAGCGTCCTGAAAGAGCCGCACAGCTCCAACGCGCAACTCGGAACCTCTCGTTCCCTTCGTCACGCCCGCCCTCGCCGGCCCCAGCCCAGCACGCTGCCGGCCCTTACCTCTCCCGCGGGGCGCCGGGGATGTGCTCAAACGCGGCATGGACGCGCCACACGTAGCAGCAGTACAGCCCCGCTGCCAGCAGCAGCAGCAGCACCAACAGCAGCAGCAGCAGCAGCCCGCCCAGGGCCGCCATGGCTGTAGCGGGGACGATGCCCGCACGGCGGTGCGCGGGGCAGGGCGGAGCCTGCCGGCTGTTAACTGCTTGCACGCGGGGCGGACCGTTCCACGGTATCTGACGTGAAGATCGATTGTATTTCCTATCAAGGTCGGGGCCTTAGAACCTCTCGTTTTCAAAAAAAAAAGAAAAAAAAAAGATCTAACTTCCCATCTTGTCAGGCAATAGACATCATGAGTTCATAACGCGCATACCAATCAATGGGAAAGAAGGAGCTCATCAGAACAGCATCACCCAGCTAACAAAACCCAGAGCCACTCAGTGAGCATTATGATGAATTATCGATTTTCTGGCTTTCATCGATGATTTTTTTTTTTTTTTTCCCCAGCGTTCTAGAGGAATAGGATCTAATTATCTGTAAGGTTCACTCGAGTTCACTCTTAATATTCTAAATTTACGATAAAAAAAAAAATCCTGCTTGTACCTTGCTTGCAAGCAGCTGGCAGGGTGCATTTAATACGTGATAAAATATTTGGTATTCTTTACAATTTCATGGAGTAGAGAGGACGTGTGACATAGTTCTCATCCCTGATTAGAACAGGGATGTTGCAGAATCAAGCAATGTAATCACCATCTGATAATTCAGCTTCCGTAATTATTCAGCCTGAGAAGGCTATGGAAATTACCTTCCATTTCAGCCTTTAGAGATAAGCTGTAATAAAAACTTTCGTTTGCATTCTAACACGCTTCAATGTTGCATTCCAAGCTTCGGTGTTGCTTGTTTCACATTTCATCATACTTCTATGCCCATGAGTAAAGGCCATGATACAAAGTCACTGTGCTGTTTGCCATCTGACTGGGACCCAAATGGCACACAAAGAAGGAGCACAGGTCAGGCACGCTGCACTTGCCTGTGTGTCACTTTTCTGCTGGGGACTGAACTGCCATCACGTGGACGTTTTGCCAACGTGAATGTTCCCTGAAACACAAAGAGCCTGGAGAGATCTGGGAGCAGAACAGAGGGGCAGAAAGTTGGAAACTGTCACCGGTGTGAGTTTACAAGGTAAAACTGAAACATTAATTGTATCTAGGGTTAATGCAAACACCTCTTATGTTTGTCTATTCAAAATCACTTGGCCCGAAAACATTTCCTGCTCTCTTTCAGAGGTCAGCATCATATTTGCTGCACGTGAGGACAGCACGGGAAGGACACAGCACAGGCATGGCTTGTGACTGGGGATGAGTCCCCAGTGCATGGCTGGAGGATTGGGGATCCCAGGGCAACATGAAATTGACAAAAAAAAAAAGCATCTCTAGATCAGGTGCTTTTAACTCTATTGTTAAATGCCTCCATCTGCTGCATGCTACAGTTTCAGTGCAGATGGTGATTAATTTGGTGCCCGTCCTGGAGAATTCACAGTTGAAAACCTCAGCCCCCTGCCTAAAGGTCCATATGGAACTCATAGGGTCTGGGGCTCACACGAGCAACGTGCTTAATCCATGTGCAGCAGGAATACATGTGGATGTCCTCCTTCCCTGATTGGGAGCACTGTCAAGGTGGGATCTGAGAAGTGACTGCTGTTGAGGTCTCTCAGTCCATCTGTCTGGCTCTACCACCAGACCTCAAGAAATCCTACACATAACATTATGTTGGCAGGATTATCTGTGCCCATGGCATGCAGGTTTTTGTACACAGAGGCTGAAGAATCAAAACATTTTGTGTAAGACAAATAACTTCCTGTGCTCCTTCACATGCCTCTTGTCTCATCTCACATAGTCACTACCTTGCGGCATATAAGCATTTACCTTTAATAGTACACAGCACTCTGCTCCAAGGATTGCAAAACTCAATACAGAAAATATATATTCTCCAGGCCTCCTGCTGCAGAACTGCAGCTCAACTTACCACTGACTCTAAAATACCCAAAGACAGAAAAATATTCTGCATGCCTGTGAACACGGCCCTGGGATGCAGCAGTGCCGGCTCTGGAAGAGCATGTGGATCCTTCTCAGTCAATACGATGTTCCTGCACAGAGCTCGCAAGTAATTGGCAAGGCTCTTAATGCTGAATGAAGGCAGTCCAAGGGTTCAGGTGTTGCCATCAGTTAATGCCCCTGGGGAAGAGGTACTTGATGTCAGTGCTCACACCTGGCTGAACACTGGAGCTTCTTGTCCATAAAAATGGTGTCTCTATTTACTACAATATTGTTAAAAGAAGCTGGCAGTTTCCATCCTAACTGCTTTCCTGATTGCATTAAAACATTGCTTGAGGCAGCTGCATAGCTGCACCTGTGCCCCAGATTAAAACTGAGATAAGAAAAACGTGGAGAAAGTCATGTCCAAGGCAGCAAGGTATTGACATGCATCACATGGGCTGGTAGTCTTATTTGTTTAACAGATAAAAACTGTAAACTCCTCAAACTTAAATTTGGCATGCAGTTGTTAACAAACAATGCATAGACATCTTCTAATAGAAAAATGCATGTTTACATCAGAAATTATTTCAGGAGGTGAATGCATCACACACACCGAGCTGACCTTTAAGAGAGGGCTGTTGGTTGCTCTCAGAGAGGAACAGCAGCAGGATCTGGTACTGATGGTTGGGACTGCTTTTCTCCCAGCATTGCTGAATTTTAGTGTGGATCACAGTCAGCTGAGCAGTTCTCTTCCAGGGGCAAGCACAGCAGGATGGATGTGCACCAGAGCCCCTCTCAGACACCCAAACTGATGCCAACAGGTAGACAAAAGCACTGACTAGTGAGATTTGGAGGAGAGGCTGGTAGGGGACGTACAGCAAGGACAAACTCGTGGCATCATGAGCAGTGGGGTCCCCGACCCATTCTCTCCTCATGCTGTGCTGGAGCCACTGTCACCAACTGTGCTTCTTCTGGATCTTCTGGCCTCAAGTCATGGCTTCAACATTATTTAATTACAAGCTGATGTGCTTGGTAATGTAGTACACACGCCTTAAGCTGTTCATGCAGCTCAGCATAGCAGCATGTTCTAATGTAGTGGGAGGACTGATCAGCTGATCTGCAGCTCAATTTATGTGCCATCCAGGTATATAAATGCATTTTGAAATGACAAAAAATGCTACCTGTATGAATCCCTACAGAAGTGCAGATGACGCATCAGGTATTTAAATGTAGATGCACGTCTGTGCTTTGTACAGGCTCATTTAGATATTGGGAGTCAGACTGACAAATGCCAAGACTTAGAGCTGATACATTTTCAGCTTAGAAGGGATCAGGATGAGGATGGAAACAACCTACTGAGCTGGCACGCACACACCTGAGTGCTTTTCCCACTCTGCAGGCTGGTAGAAAGGACAAAGGCCAGAAACTAGATTTACAGGTCTTATCTCTACCTCTGCCCGTAAATAAACCTGTTGTGATCTCTGCACCCAGATAGCCCAGCAGAAAGCATGAGGCATGCAGCCCTGTGCCAGAGCCCATACCACATTGTGCTGCTAACTTCAGTGTGGACAGGCAGAGGAGCAGTGGCACAACTATGGGGACTTCGCTTCACCTGGGAAGTTCAGATGGACTGGAGCAGCTGCGGGGTGTGAAGAGTTAAGTCACCCATTGGTATGTACCTGGAAAATGAAGGAGAAATTCCTGTCTAATTGTGCTGGGGCAGGCATCCCTGCATCATCTCTATTACTTCAAAGGATCTTCTGTTATTCATGGCAGATTTTTTTTTTTTTTTTTACTCTCATAGCTTGAGCCAGCTGAAATCTGGCTGAGAAACCAAAAGAAGCAGAAGAGGCATCCTGAAGAAGAAAGATTTTAGTTTCACTTCCCATTTTCTTCCAGCTCTCTGGTCCCATCAGCTGAAAAGCTGCCAGCTCTTTTAACAGAAGTATTTCCAAAGAGCTCTTTTGTTTCCTAAATAGTCTTATGTGCTAGAAGGGAATTTCTGCACTTGAAACAGATGCATTTACACTGTTACTGCAGCGGGAAAGGCCTAATGACAAGCTGGTTCCTGGCAGCATTTGTGTTTTTCCTAATGAAAGCAGTATTTTGCAAAAGGCACTTTATACGCCTGTTCTCCTCTTTATACTTAATAAGACTAGGGAGGCAGTGCTATTTTTCCTTATCATTTGCTTTTTTTTTTTTTTTTTTTTTTTTTTTAAATAGAGACAGTATTATTTAATACCATAAAGTGATTAATGGCTATATGGAAGTTGGAAGGGACCAGAAGGATCATCAAGTTCCAACCCAAGCCATTCTATGATATACAAGAAAGTTCAAGAAAAGCTATTTATTTACCATACGCATCAATGTGACCAGCAATAGGACAAGAGGTAACAGCCTTAAGTTGTGCCAGGGGAGGTTCAGGTTGAATATTTGGACAATTTCTTCTCAGGAAGAGTGCTAATGCATAGGAAAAAAGGGAGACGGTGGAATCACTGTCCGTGGAGGCATCCAAGAAAAGGGTAGACATCACACTGAGGGACAGGGCCTGAAATGGTCACAGGCACAGATTGATGGTTAAAGTAGATGGTCTTATTGTTCTTCCCAACCTGAACAATTCCATGTTTTGGGCATATTACGGATAACGCATCATTAGGAAGATATTAAGATGCAAGGTCTTGCAAGAGACATTAGAGATGATGTTAAATTGTATATTTCTCATCTTGCTGTGGGAGCAGTAAGGTAAAACTTACCCTGATTACAGCAGGAGTAAAACATAAGAGCAGTTCTCTTTCAGGAAGCCCTGTTTGCCAAATGAGTTCACAGGTGCAGTCTCTGGGGTAAGTTCCTGGAGGGCAGCAGAAGAAAAAAAGGAGCCTGCTTCCTCACCAGACAGCAGCCCAACCATTTTCCTGCCTTATAAGGAAAATAAATTTGCTTCTAAGCCATTCTTAGCTACCTTCTAACAAAGCTGAGCGGGGAAGCGTGTGTGGAAGAAGTTCCACGTGGCATTCCGTCAGCTCACGCAACCTGCACATACCGATACGCATTGAAGAGATTCCTCTTCTCATTTATTCTCTTGCACTTGCCAGCTGAAGAACACTGCAGAGGAAAGCTTTTTGTGGGGAACTCAAGTGTGCAGTCATTATCCTCCTCACATGACGGCTCCTCAGTGCTGGCATCATCCATGTCTGTCACTTTGAGGTTCCCATCCACCATAACAAACTGCCTCGGCTGGAAATCCAAGAGGACTATTGAGCCCAGAGGGGAGTGTGCCAAGTAAAACAGCAGCTCCACAAGGCCAAGGCAAATCTGAGAAAGGGAAGATGAATATGCATGGGAAAAACAGATGAAAAACAGCCATTAAATTGCAAGAAGAACAAAGGGGAGGGCATTCAATGAAATTAAAGGCAAAAAGGCACACGCTATTTAAGAGGTAATTATATACGTATGCTACAAAATTTATTATCAACATTGCCATGGGATTTGACAGCAATAAGTACCTTAGCAGCATTCTTTTTTTCTTTTTTTCTGTTTTCTTTTTTTTTTTAAACCGATTTGTATATACAAAAAGAGATGTTTGCAGTAAGAGGAACTGGAGGAGAGAGCTGAGAGGAAAACAATAGCAGCCCTCATGTTCCAGGAGATGTACTGATTTGCCAGCTGAAATCAGAAGGGTTTTTCCCCACTCTAGCATAGAATTAATTTGTTCCCCTCCCTTCCTCCCATGCTGCCCCATACAGACCAAGGCCCCATGGTCATTAATACCAGATTCACACATTGCTGCATCTCTCAACAGCATGAATTTGGGCACACAATCACGCTTCTCTAGAAGCAGTCAAAGCATACAATGCATCTATTGCCAGTTGTTTGCTTTTCTGGCAACTTTCTGGCAGCAGGGGAAGCTCAGACAATACCTGACCCAACGTAACGCTCACTGAACAATATCTGGAAAAATCAGAACTAGAAGTGCATTCACACCAAAGCAGCCCTCAGGTTGAGCACCACAGCATTTCCTCCTCCATGCCAGGAGTCCCACACCAGGAGCTGCGTCACCACGCACGCGTGAGCACACCGAGCTCCAGACTTGCCACAGATACAAATATAGGACTGGAACATTCACAGCACCTCTGGGATGTGATGGAGCTCATTAGAGGGGAAATCCCATCATTTCAGGTGCTCTTGTTAGGAAACAGGACCAGACAGCACAAATCTACATTATGCGTTCTTGTCTTCATCAGTCAAAAGATTGCTACAAACTTAATACCAGCCCAGAAAATCACTACCTATTTCAGTAGCTGAAGGCACCCTGCTTTACGTTACTTTTTATACAATAGTTTTCAGAGCTGGAGGCATTTGATCTTCCCTCCCTCGGGTATTTAGCAGTGGAAGTGTTTGTGCAGCTGGTACTGATGTGGGGGTTTCGTACAGTCACTTTTTATACTTTTGGAAAGCCATCAGAATAGAAGGGTCTAGAAGCAGGGTCTGTTGTGATGGGACAAGAGAAAATGGTTTCAGACTAAAGACCTGAGATTTAGACTGAATGTAAGGAAAGACTTTTTGCGTCGAGGGTGGTGAAGTTATGGCACAGGTTGCCCAGAAAGGTGGCAGATGCCACATCCCTGGAGACACCCAAGGTCAGGCTGACGGAGCTCTGAGCACCTGATGGAGCTTCTTCACTGCAGAGGAGTTGGACCACATAGCCTTTAAGGATCTCTTCCAACCCAAACGATTCTGAGACTCTTTTGAAAGCTCACCACCAGCCAACCCAATACAGAGGGTTTCAGGTTCTACAGGAGATAGGTACTTTTAAGGTTAAGTGTCAGAGAAGCCAAAAAGCAACCAGAATAAACCTGTCTGGAGGCTGAGACAGAACTCCACAGGTCAAATGATGTGACTCGGGAAGCTCTGATGCTATCTCAGCTTGGTTATTGAAGCAAGCAGAAAAAACCCAGCTCTTTGTCCCGTGTCAGCAGTAAGAGATGCCGCACTCTGCACTGTATGGTGAGTCTCTGCCAGGGGTTTGTGAGCTGGTTCGGCCCGGCCCTGCAACAACTGAGGAAGGAGACCCACAGGCCCACACCCCGGACAGGGGGAAGGGGGAAAGGGAAAAAAAAGAGAGATAAGCCCCAAAACAAAACAGCGGCAACGATCTGAGGGGGAAAAGCTAATTTACTAAATAAGACATCAGGAAGTAAATAACACAATATAATGCAATACAATTTGGAATTAAGCCCAATAATCAAACAAAACGAGTAAGAGAGAGAGAGAGAGAGAGAGAGAGAGAGTGCCCGATAAACCGAAGGCCTTACGCTAACGCTGAAGGCGGACGGCAGCGAGCACCCACTCCTAAGTGATCCTTGAGGAAAGAGAGAGAACGTCCCGTGACCGCAGAGGGTTTTTATCTGTTCCCTCTGAGCGGAAAACACGTGAAAAAATACAAAGCATTGCAAAGTCCTCTGGGGAATGTAGTTCTCCCTGACTCCCAATGCACCACATGATGCCATGATGTGGAATACCAGTACCAAAAAATCATAAAACCACGACAGTCTCCTTCCTAACACCACATGCCACAGGCAGGCAGGGGTTTTGTTCAGGGAGTTTTCCTGCGTTTTCCTCTTGTCCAAAATATTTCTTACTGACATCAAGGTGCGCACGCTTCTACCTGTTGCCTCCGTTCCTCTCAGGAAGCAAACAAGCGGCAGTGAGCACACAGCAGAGACCTCGAGGCATTCTGTACACTACCACAGCCCAGCCAAGCTCCTGCGAAACTGAAGAGTTTCTGCATCATGCTCGGAACTGAGGCAGAGCTCACGGACAAAAATGCACTCCCTTCACCTAGAGCACTATGCAAGGAGTTCCGCAGTGTTCGTGTTCCAGCAGCACCTGAAGGCTCTGCTCAGAACACAGCAGACTTAGAGCGAGACATACTCTTGCTATGAAACCCCTCTGCAGAGTGAGGCAACACAGAGGGAAAGCCAGAAACACAGAACACAGCGCCGGCACTACCCAGGACCTCGGCCCCAGAGAAACGTTTCGGAGACAGAACAGGGCAGCAAGCTGCAGGCTGGGGCTGCTCCCGGGAGCTTTCAAAGGGTTGAAAGCAGGATGATCTGCCGGCAGCTGCACACGGCGTCAGCTCGACAGCTCCGCTTCTCACATTTACCCGGCGTGAGCTCGAAAACCCCACCGACACCCCCGCCGCGTTCTGTTTTCTTACTTTGAATCTCTCCTCCCAGGGGGTCTGCAGAAGCTGGATCATCTGCAGCGGGGCTCCCAGCTCCAGCACGGCCGTGACCCCGGCTTCGGGCTCCCCGCCTCCATCGTAGCACTGCCCGTGCAGCTGCAGAGAGGAGCGGCCGTCAGCTGCCCCGTCCCCCCGCACCCCGCGGCAGGCACCCTCCGCCCCCTCCGTACCTGCACGATGCCGGGATGCCGCAGACGTCGCAGCAGCGTCACCTCCTTCAGCAGCTTGTACGCGCCCAGACGGCGGCAGCCTGCGGGCTCCCCGTATCGCTGCCCGCCCCGCCCCGTGCACCGACTTCAACGCCATGGCCCCGCCGCCCGCCAGCGCAGCCCGCACCACCACCTTGGCGAAGCCGGAACCCAGCACCTCACCGCCCGCCTCCCTCTGCACGTCCCCGCAGCGCAGCCCGCCCTCCGCCTCCGCCCCGCCCGCCGCCAACCGCCGCAGGTCCCGCCGCCGCTGCCGCAGCTCCTCCAGCAAACCCGGCGGCAGCGCCGAGCCCGCCCGCAGCGCCGGCGGCGGCAGCGTCAGCAGTAACAGCGGCAGTAACGGCACCAGCGCCAGCAGCGCCGCACCCCAGCGCCGCCCGCCCGCCTCCATGGAAGCGAGGCTCCGCTGTGCCGCGCTCCGCCGCACCGGGAGCCCAGCGGAGCCGAGGGGCAGCCCGGGCACCTGCGGGTGTGGCGGAGCTGGGTCACCGTGAGGAAGGCGATGCAACCGCGCTGCACCGTGCCCACCGGATTAGCTGTAGGGAACGGGTGAGTTTCTAATGAAAGCAGATGTTGGCTGTCTCTTCTTGGGACAAACTCAGTTTGGTTGAAACAGCGCTATACTGGCTAAAGCAGGGGTTTGTGACTACAAGAAAAGTGGAAGTTAAAAAAGACTCTCTCCACCCAAAGCAGCCACTTCAGGCACAAAGCACCGTGCTGGCCTGTGCGGATCAGCGGTGGCACACACCCCAGCTCAGCGCTGCTTTGCGAAGAGGAGAGAGCTCTCACGTGTCACGAGTTTGTGTGAAGGAAGCAGGACAGGATGGGATGGGATGGGATGGGATGGGATAGGATGGCACGAGATGCAATGTGATGCACTGCCATGGGATGAGATGCCAAGGGTTGCAATGGAATGGGATGCGGTAGGGTGGTATGGCACGGGATCCCATGGGATGAGATATGCTGCGGTGCAATGGAATGAGAAGGGACACCACGGAATGCCACAGGATGCCTGTACCTCATCGCAGGAGTGTGCAAGAGTGGGTATGAGCAGCAGCTCCGTAGAGAAAATGTCTGGGATCCTAGCAGGCACCTGTGCAGCTGGGAGAGGGAGCAAGGAGAAACTGTCCTTCTCTGTGGTGCGCATGGAGCTGCAGCCCTGGCTCTCTCCATAACCTCAGGACTGAGGAGCACTGCTGCTGCTCGATGCATCGCCAATGAGAGCTTGCCATCTGCTGGAAGGCGATCACACTCACAGGCGACAGTCAGGCAGGAGCTGCTGGATGGGGGACGGGAGGAAGGCCCGTGGCAACCGTCCCTGGGCAGCTTGCGGCTTGCGGCAGGGTTTGAACGTGGTACCACGCCCTTGTCCGCCTTGAGTTCCCGAAGGCACCCCATTGCCGAGGGAGCTGAAGGGAATTTGTACCCACTAACACATCCAGCTCGCTCATTATAGGGCAGAGGTAGCTGCATCCCATGGCGAGCAGTCTGTGTGCTGTCAGCAGCATACACCGCTCCCCTTCATAGCTCCCTCAGAGCCTGCAGCACTGCCAAGGTGCATCCCTCCCTCAGACATTTCCAAACCCAGCCCCACTGGCACTGCGTGTCACACACCCTAAAAGCAGCTCCCAGCACACACCCTCAGGTTTCCACATCAGGTTTTATTAATGCATAGGAGGATACGAGCAGATTTCCAGCAAAAGGGATTGCAGAGCTGGTCCACAGGCAGCCTAAACCCCTAGCAGTGCAAGTGCTGTTACCTCTGGGTACAAGTAATATTACTCTACTGCACAGCATTGCTGATGTAGCCAAAAGCAGCACTGCTCTCAACGGCCTTCTATCCCTCTGCTGCCCTGAATGAGGAGATGCGCAACACAAGCAAACCAAAGCAATCTCTGAGAAGTCACTCTCCTGGTGTGGAACCCACCCCAGAAACGTGACAGTGTACATTCTGAGTTCCCTCTCAAAAAGGTGGTAATGCTAGCAGCGCTAAGGGCCTTGAATTCCCTTCACTTCCTGGCAGAATTTATGTCCAAACTCACAGTAGGCATCCAGGTATTTCTGGATTTTCACAGTATTATTTTTCCCATAGCAGAACCAGGGTGAGCAGTTTGGGGGCTGCAGGATGTTCCCTTGCCTTTGGCTCAGGCTCATTTCTTCAAGGCAAGGTCAGTTTAAGCAGCATCTGACTTTAGGCACTCAGTTCCACTCCTGCTGTAGCTACAAGGCTGTCTGCTCCAAACATTAGAGTAGCTTCACAGTGAGTAAGATGGGGAAATGATCCAGGGCAAAATGAACCCAAGTCCTCCCCCACAAAAGCAGTGTCGCCTGGATTGTGAATCCAACACTCTGACTATTACTGGAAGTAGAAGAGACTGAAGAAAAAGGAGGCAGAAGCAACAGGGACGAGTAGTGATCACAGACTCTGATTTTTGTTTCAAATCATTCCTCTCAATCACTTTTCTCATTTAGAGCAGAGATGGGAAAACTGATTTGACCAAGAGAATGGCTCCAGACTTCTCTTTCTAAGTTCAATCCTGTGTTCTGTGTTTTTAAATTGTGTGAAAATGAAATTCCACACAAGGACTTACTTAGACCACGTTGTGCTGTAAATAAAATCAGTGGAAGCCATCTACTGGGTTACGACCTTAGGTTTGTGTAGAATTCCCAGGGATACTTCACTGAGAAGATGTCCTTTCCAAAGTCTGCTAAGAACTAGAGTTCCCCAGGAAAACAGAATGCTTTGCAATTCCAGACATGCTTTCAGGTCAAAGATTTCCAAACATCTCTAGAGCGAATCTGCTGAGGTTTCCTTCAGTAAATGATGAGGAAGTTAGGAAAGTTTCCTGTCTAAGAATCATCTAAATATGCCTGAAAAATCTAACCTCCGATTGCTGGGAAAATCTTCAAAATCTGATGAAACTCAGCTACTTCCATTTCATGCTGCCCTTCCTGATGGTTACGCCTAAAAACCTTTAGGAGGGCTCCTTGGCTTTAACTTACACATTACTCCATCTAGTGGCCTAAGGGTTCCAGTGTCCAAGAGTTTAAAACTCTGCCCCGGTACGAGCTGGAACTCAAACCTCTGCAGCAATTTTGCCATTACCACTTTAGCCTCCATCTGTTAAGAAGAAAAGCAAACTCGTTATCATTGACAGCAAATACAGATACGAAGACAAATACAGCAGCTGCTGAGATTCAGTGTGCTATGTCTTACTGCTTTGTCAATACAGATGTGTCTTCATTAATGCAGTTTGGCTGTGAGTATGGGAAGGAAGAATACAGTCAAGCTAGGGCTCTCTGGATTTGAAGACAAGTGGCAGACACAAAGATCTGCCCTTGTGCTTACGTACTAACTCTGTTTGGGTGACCATAGTGTAAATTCAACCATATTAATGTGATGACATTGAGCACCAGTGCTTACATGAACTCACAGCACATTTCTGCCCTTTAACAGGCATGTTGGGCACTTCCCCTCTGAAGGTAGGTGCAGAATCAGTAGGGCCAAAGTACGAGCTGGCCCAGGGCTCACTAACAGAACCTCACTACAGGTGTGCTCACCTGTGCAAACACCTGCCCAATACAGGAGCGGGGTCCCAGCGAGAATGGAAAATAGGAGTAATATGGCCTACAAAGAAAAGATGCAAAACTGTCATTCTGATGTAAGGAAAGATGCAAATACTTCAGCACTACAGCAAGGTAATGGCTGGCTGCCACCCCACCCAGCTGAATTGTCAAGGCAATCTCCAAATTACATTTTTTTGGTTCAGAGCCAGCAGTGCTCTGAACAGGGCCCCGATGGCTCAGCTCACACAGTATTGCTGCAAGCAAACCTTCAGCACAAACTGTCCCAATTCTTCCATCACACTACCACCCACTTTGAGCTTCCTGGGTAAAGGTTGTCATGCATTAAATCCTTATTTTGCACTACAACAAATACTCAACCTGGCTTTGTCCCAGTCTGGCTTTGACCTCAACATAAATACTAAGTAATATTAGCACTCTTTGTTTGTTTGGAAAGTACTGTGTGGTCTAACGAACTTCTGAACAAAAGTTGCACATTTCTGTTTTCCTTTTGTATTTGGATACAGCTTCAGTATTAACTGTCAGAGGATGGGAAAAGTTTTCCTCTGCTTTCTTCCCCTTCAAGTAGTAAATAAGAGGAAGTAAAAAGTCACTCACTTAGGTGCATCTTTTCTAAATCGGTCTGGATTGAAAGAGAGCGGATCCTTGAAGTACCTTTCCATCCTCCCCATGACATACGTGCTGAACTGCCAAGAAAGTAGATTTGCATTAGTCAGGAGAAACTCACTGAAAAGGACTGCTGACACAGTCACAAAAACACAACTACCTTGCACCCCCTGGGCAAAACAGACCCAGGGTCCTAACTCAGATCTGAGTTCCAGCCAAAATTTCACTGAACAGTCAGTAGGAGTGGTCAAGGAGTATGCTGGCCTTTGATGCACAGATCTGTAACACGTGGATCCATTGCAGCAGCTCAGAGCTGCTGATGGGGGATGCTGCTGCAAGACTTACCAGTAGTGTTGTGTTTGCAGGAATCCTGACACCTTCAATGACAGTTTCCTTCCCTGTCCAGCGTACAGTCCCTGGGACAGGCGGGTAGAGACGCATTGATTCCTTCAGAACCTGTGTCAGCAAAAAGCTCCAGAGGTCAGTTAGTTAATCCAGGGCAGAAATAAAATTAATCATTCCTACTGTGGCCTTTCACACTGGCTAAAGGGCAACTTTTGGTTTGTAGAACAGATGCTGGTGTACCTTCCTCAGAATCTTGTGGGCAAAATAAATGGCCAAGTCAAGTCCTTTGCCTTTGGACCCGGTTCTTTCTTATCACCGGTACAGAAATTACAGAAATAAATATAGTGGCAAGCACCACACATTCAGCAGATCTGACGCTGGGAAAACAACTTGGTGAAAAACTACTGGGAAGGAAATTCAAAGGGAGTATGTGAGAGTGAGTGAAGTTCATGCACTCGATGAGTGGTGCTCAGAGCTTGCTGCCACCAGCAAGAGTGGCTGCTGCCACCTCCTTCCCACTCTCAGCACAGCACTCCTGCCCCTGCCTTTGTGCCTCTCCTGGTGCTCAGGGAGCCGTGCCAGGTCACAGCACCAAAGTGAGAAAAAGCAACCTGGCAAAAAAAAATGAATGGGAAACAGTGAGAAAAAAAGTGAAACGCTCCCATTTCTTTTGATGGCATTGAGCTGTAAAAATGGCTCATTTCATGAAAGTGAAGCCTAATTAACGGTGCACATTAGCATCACATTGCAAATGCAATTAACAGTGGGTATGCACAAATGAATTAATGAAAAAAAGCATGGACAAAAGGATTCAAAACTGCTTGAATGACAAGAGACAGTCCCATGGTCTCTGATCCTCCAAGGACAGACTAGCTCTCTGACTAAGGGTGACTGTGACTTTGCTTGTACAAATCCAAGCTTGTTCTGCTAAATAAACTGCCTGCTTTGAGAGGCCCTCATGTAATCTGTTTTAACACTGAAAGGCTTAGATACCTAGTCCTAATTGGACTGATGTAATTGTGACGACATTTGGACAAGTCTGGAGAAACCTGCTCATTTCTGTAAGTGTACAGGGATGTCTTTTCTTTACAAGAAATGCACTTTTGAATTTATCTAGCACCAAAGCACAGCAATTTGAGGGTCTGGAAATGGCAAACATGAGTCTCGACAGGGCAGTTTAAGAGAAAACAATGATAGCAGATTACTAAAATTACAGGGAAATGGAAGCAAGGAGGATAGTTGCCAGGACTGTCTATTCAGCCCCTCCTGAGGGTTACTGGTGTCTCTCGTCTTGTAAAAAAGATATTCCACAGAAATGCTGGCAAGTAGCTAAGCCCTGGCTTTATAGTTTGTTACCAGCTTTCCATACACAAGGCTTCTTTTAGGACCACACATTTTTCGCCCTTTTTTTTTTTTTTTTCCCCCCTCAGTGACCAAGGAAGGTTTAAAGACTGAAAAATAAAATCCAGAAATTGCAAAAACTAGCCAATATTTTTGGAAGTCTTCAAATCTCACTTCGTTTATTGCACTAATGGTGAGATCATAGTTGGAAATGCTTTAATAATAATCAAACAAAAATAGAACTGAGATTTTGGGAACTGTGTGGGACTTAGGCAAAGGTTGGGCTCCAGTGTTGCAAGCCCTTCTTAAAATATGACTACAGTTTCAGCTTAAGCAGGTAGGGATTAAGCAACTCCACTCTAGTTGCCTGCTTAGTAACAATGCAAATAAGAAGCAAAGGAATCCTGGGGCTTCAGAATGAAATCCTAGAAGCATCTTCTCCATCAAAGCTGGGCTGCTGCAGACAGCTCTCTGCCTGCTTGCTTACTCTCTGATTACAAATGCCATCAGCTTCTAATCTTGGTGTTGCTTTCAAAATCTTAAAAGCACGGGGCTCCTCTTGGCAGTCACATGACATGGCAGGAGTGCTACCAAACAGCTCTGACTGGTACCTTATCTCACTCCTACAGTACCTGTGACAAGTACTTCAGTTTGCCAAGATCTTCATACTCAATGTCTCTCTTAGAACCAAGGACTTCATCCACTTCAGCTTGAACTCTACAAATAAATGAAGAAGTTAGTTGCAGACGCCCATGTCTTGCAAGGGAAACTGACAAAATGTCTGGAAAGTGAAAAATGTACTGAGTTGGACTTTGACTTTCATCCTTGGGCAAAATGTCTACTGATTCCCAGCCAGCCTGCCTGACCCCGTGCCTTGTATCAGGATGCAGCAATGTGCACACAGTACAATGGAATCAGGCAGCACTCTGGACCAGCCTTAAAAAAATATATATCATTCAGAAGGAATTGAAATAATGCTTCCCTCAGCTTGTTTTTAAATGTCAGATACACTGAACTATGAAATTGTTTCTTTTGGAATGGAGGCTAGAATTTATCTTCAGTTTTTGATAATCCATATGATTAGGTTTGCCATGAAAATGACAGTGAATGAGAGTACACATACCTTTCCATTATTTCAGGATGCTGAGACAGCGCCATTACTGTAAATGACAACTGATTGGCAGTGGTTTCATGACCTAGAACCATAAAAATTCCGTTCAAAGGTTAGTATGAAAAAATGAGATGATACAAAGAATGTCTAGTCATGTTACTGCCAACAAGAGACTCCAAAATTCATGCCCCAAACATCTAATTTCAGGTACTTAAGAAATTAAATGAAAAATTAAAAGGGATGTGATAACGACCTTTCAAGAATTATACCAAAGCATAACTGTTAAAAATACAAGCTATCTTGATCAATTCATGGCTGTAGTTTTTGTATTCATGATCAACTGGTTACAAACTGCCTATCAGCAATGTCAGTGCTCACACTCGTAAGAGGCTTGTGTGATTCAGTCATTGTCCTATTACTGGCCACGCAGTCCTCCTGAGAAGCAAATATTTACTGATTTTGAAGGAAAAGCAAGCTTCTGTCTGAAATGTTCACTTAACGTGGCTATGTTTAATATTTTTTCATTAACGGGGACACAGCATCACAAGGAGCGAGCAAAGCCAATAACAATTGTGTAGGCAGCACAAGAATGAATATAGCTTCCCACACAACATACTCAAATACTAAAGCAGCTACTAACCCGCAACAAAGAAAGTGATAAAGTTGTCCAAAATGTTTTCATCATCTCTAGTTTCCTCCAGAGCTGTCAAGACAGAAAAACAAATGAGATTAGGAAACGTCTTTGTGCTCCAGCTGGAAGAGTCAGGACACCCTGCCCTGCTTTGAGCATGTTTTCCTGAGATGGAATTAGGAAGGAACACTGAGACAGCTACTCAGCAGTGACCTGTGACCACTATTTGATCCAATGTCACAAAACAGGGAATTTTCTAAACAAGTCACTTTGTGACTCCTCAGTGTTAAAAAAAAAACGACATGGTCCTGAAGACAGTACAGGAAGACAGAGTCGCAAAGTTCACATCTCCAAACCAAGACTTCCCAAATCTCAGGAAAAGCAAGCCAAAGACAATTTAACTTGAATGCCAATGAGCTTCCTACCGTCTCCTTTCAGTATCTGCGTAAGGATATCTGTTGGCATTTCCTTCTCACTCTGGATGGCTTCCCTCCTCTTGTCAATGCACTCCTTGCCCACGCGCCGCAGCAGCCGCACGCTGTCCTGCACCTCCTTTATCATTTTCTGTTTTCCTGGCATGTACTGAATACAAAATTTATTTAGTCTTTTTATTCCTCTTGCTGGTAATAAATAAATAAATAAATAAATAAATCTACAGTGTTGATTTTTAAATGAGCACCTCACTGACCTGAATCTCAAAAAAAAAAAACAACAAAAAACATCTGCTCTCCACGGAACAAAGTGAACTTTCCTAAAGTGAAGTGTTTGGACTAAAACGAGTACTACTTCAGCCTGTGCATGCTGACATCCTGCCTTGTCAGGGCTAGCGTTTGGAGCATCATGAGCAAAATTCCTCAATTCTCTGAGGAAAGAAACTGCAGCACATGATACCAAATCCAACCTTTGGGCTCAAAAGGGAAAGCAGGGGCTCTGAAGGTCTGAATGACAGCTTTCTTGAGAAACTATGGAACTTAACTGTTTCAGATTTCACCCATAATGTCCTAGCACACAAACACTGGATCCAAATACATTTTTTGAGGTAAGAAAGATCCTATTTCTTCCACCTTGCATGAATACTGCAGTGCTTCCTGGGCAAATGACAAGGGAATCCCAGTTTTTGCAGTATGAAAATGTAAAAGCATATGAGAGAAAACACGTAGGGGGAGGAAGAAGGCAGAATGATAGAACGGAAGCGTTAAATAATAATGTTAATTCTGCTAATGTTTTAAAGTGCTAATTAATTCTATCTGAATGCATGTTGGAGGAAAAGAGCTACTGATGATGTTTTCCCTGTAAGATAAAGATTACACACAACTCCAGCCTCATACAGAGGCAGTTTCCAGCTGGATGTGCAGAGGATGGATGCAAGGAGCACACAGACCTTCACAAAGGGGATGCGCATCTGAGTCATTCCCTTCATGATCATGGTCACAGCATGTGGGAATGGTGTCTGGTCATCCCTTAGAGCATTCAACTCCAAGCCAAAAGCCACCTGAGGGGAGGGAAAGGAAAAAAGCAGCCAATTGCTGAGCTACATGCTCAGCAGAGCTAGCATGAAAAAGCAGAACTGCCTCACACCGCTGTCTTTTCCCAGAAAAATGCCTCGGGCTAGGCTTTGCCATGCAGGAGTCTGTGAGGGAAGGCGGATATCTAGATTAGGCTTCCTCCTTGTTTAGGGAAAATTAATATTTGCTATTACTCCCAATTAACTGTGTCACATAAAGAAGGGAGTATGCATGGCAAGGCAGACTTCATGCTGACATATAATAATACAATCTGCACCCGTGAACAAACAGCAGTGTGTTCGTCTAGTCTGGAGGGATGGGAGTCACAGGGTTTAAGATCTTCTGCAAAAAAGCCTCCTGTGCAGCATGCTGCTGGCCTCTTACGCAACACAAACCCTTCCCTAACTTCCCTTTCCAATGTCTGAGCCTGAATGGGTGTGCCACAATTACTGCTTCACTTCTTGGGGCGTTCCCAGGTAAAGGTACCCTGGCTCCAGCTCCTGATCCCATTATTTTCATTCCCTCCTGCTAATGGTAGAGGAGACAAGAAAACAGACAGCTGGTACCTTTGCAATGATATCCAGAGTCACCCGGCTCATCATCGTCAGCATGCTAAACTCTGTCTTTCCATCTGCCTTTTCCTCTAGCTTCTCCATCAGCTCCTCTGCTTTTTCATTAAAAGTTTCCATCATACCAATCAGGTAGCTGAACAATTAATAAAAATGAGTGATGGGGGCTCTGAGGAGGACATCTTTGCTCAGGTAAAATCATCCTTTTTTACAGAAAATTATAAAGGTTTTTTTTAATGTCATTTTAACCTTAGATTTATAATAAATTTGCCTTAGTACTCTAAAAACCAGAACTGATAAAATGTGCTAAATTCCTCTTGCAGCCGTCCTGCTCTATCCTCCCATGTAAATAACAGCTGTCACAGCAAAGAGCTTTGGCCTGAGCATTTTGAGGCAGATGGACAAATCTCCAGATCCTAAATGCAATGCATCTATTTTGTACAGGCACTCACAAGTAAACCAGACCACAGCAAGCTCTCTCCCGACAGGGAATCACTCAGACAGGTGAACGGTTAGGCCTGCCCTCTTCAAATGGGATAAAGCAGCCATTGCAGCATTCCTAGACACACGACCCTGGGAACTCCCTGCTATCACTGAGCACATGGTGTCACTCCCACAGGGGAAGTCTGGGAACACTGTAAAGCGTGTTACACTCAATGTAAAATGAGATTTTGACATTAAGTGGGTTTTCTCTTTCTAAATACGAGAAATGCATCAACAGCAGTGACAATCGTGAAAGTACAGTAGGAGCAATGTAGAGTTCATCCCAGAGACATCTGCCTTACGTTCTGCTGAAAGCTGGATCCATCACCTTCCGCTGCCTGTGCCAGTGCTCATAGTTGCGTTCAGTTACCAAGCCATTCCCCAGAAACCTGGCATTTAGGAAAACAAGGAAAGGAGCACTTTTCAGCAAGGGAGACAGCACAAACCAGTCAGGTTACATCAAAAACTCTTCCACATCTACTTTCGTGTCTTTTTCCCATAAGCAGACAGTAGTTAGTTGCTTTGATTAAATCCTTGTGGAAAACAAGTGAATTGCATCTATGTTTTGCATGGCACGGCTGGACTACTGAGTCCAACAGGATACTGATTCATTGCACAGGTACTGAAAAGCAATTGTTAGGCAGATAATTAATGTAACTGAATTATTCTATTTTCAAGAGCATCAAGATAACAGCAAAATATCCCCTCCTCTTTCATTTTGCTTAGGAGCTGGAAACTCAAGTGTATTCCAGTGCAGGTTTGCTCTTAAAGTGAAAAGTTTAATGATGGCTTTGAGAAAACTCTTCTGAGACTGACTGAACATTCAGAGGACACAGTGGCTTCAAGTAGCTTTTTGCCTACCTCACACCAAACAAGTTGAAGATCCGTCCGTACACCAGACGGTCCTTCGGGTACTCTGGTGACATCAAGAACTCCTAAAATAACATTTCAGGTTGGTGAGTACTGAGCACTATCCATTTCCCAGACAAAACATAAAAAGTCACTCACAAATTCACACACACAGTCTGAAGACTACATGGATTATTTGTTCTGCCCTGATTCCCCAGTTTTCATGCTGATAACTTGTTTTGCATGCCTGTAGCACTCTCTGCCTGGTGACCTGAGAGCTATCTTTGTGATTATTACAAAGATTCAGCCTCTTTGTGCCTTTTCTTTCGAGATATTAGGCTCTTGTGGATAGTCTCTTCTGCAGAAAATGAGGATGCTTGCTATCTCTGCAGTTTAAAGAAAAGTAACAAAGTAAATCAACTGATCAAGCAAGAAAATAAATCTGGTTCAGGCCACTTCTTCATAAACTGGCAGAGCTGTGCTCCCAGCAGGCACAAGTTAGCACGACCATGCTGCCCTAATCATCAGACACCACTGCTCTTCTTAGAGGGAGGGGCTGATTCCCGCTGTCTATTCTCTTCTAATTTGCAGTACCTTCACTCCTTCAGGACTCAAAATCAGTACTGAGACTCTGTGAAATGCATTAACCCGTACAATAGGTCCATATATCTTTGACCTACAAAAAAGAAAAAAAAAGAAAAAAAGGAAAAGGTACAAAACACAAATACTGTTTCAGAGCTAACAACTTCAAACAACCAAAGCAGCATATACTAGGCTCTACTGCAGACTTGAATGAATAAACCCACTAAGAGAAAAATCACTGTTCTCTGTCCAGTCCTGCTGCCTACTCTCTGAATGATGATAAGTATGTAACCCAACGCCTCTGTGTCTTATTTTCCCAATTCATTACAGGGCTACTCAACTGTGTCAACTTACCACTGCAGAAAGAGATCATGCAGAAACTCCTGTTTCTTCATCATTCTCCAAAAGATTGGCAGATGTCCGAGTAAAAAGCTGCAGAAAACGACGTTAAGAATGTCATGAGGAAGGCAACAGGGTTTTGTACAGATTGCAGTGCTCAGCACTGATTTTTAGGGAGGGATGGCTGTGGAAGGATGTGAGGTAAGCTTCCAGACCCAGTCATTTTGCTGCAGTCTAGTGATTAAAAGAATGATTAGGAATGACGCCTTCTCTGGGTAGATGCTCTGCTTGTAATAAAAACAACAGTGAATTGCTTTTGAAACATGCTCAAGATTCTTTGCTAAGGAAAGCATGAGGAGCAAAACCAACTCCATTTCAGTGACCCTACATATCCACACATGCTCACATGCCAATTACTCAGCATACAGACTTGTTGTTCAGTGGATGCACTATGCACTGGTTGTATTCTTACCCCTTTTAAGGAAAGGTAGAAATAACACATAACAGTGCCAGCCATCACCTAGGTAAGCTGGGAACCCTGGTCCCTGTGGTGCCCAGCCAGGGGGACTGGTGCAGAGACAGAACAAAGTCCTGCCCAGCTGTGCACCCACAGCAGGCTTTTTTTTTTTCTGAGCAAGACTATGAAATGTTTAAAAAAATTTAGGATGCACCGATTCACGTGGAAGTTGAAAGAAGTGAATAAAAAGGGTTAATTCTTCAACTACAATAGCTCTATTCAAAAGACAGAGACCAATTTTTTCTTTCAGATGTGAGCAAGGAATTCCCACTGGCTTTGCACACATCTGAAGGAAGATTTGGCCAAGCTCCTCTCCAAACCGAGCAAGCTGTGCTTGAGATCTGTTTTCCATTTGAGACGCAGGCACCCGTACTATCATCCTCTTCGGTACAAACAAGCTATAGGAAAGAAAAACAGGCTCTTGTTTTATTTCTGTTGGAACCAGCAGACACTTAAAATAACAAGCACTCGATGTGGTTACGTAACATCTACAGAAACCTTTAATCCTTCTCTTGCTTGACTCCTCCACTCTAACTGGACTCCAAGTAGTTAAGAGCTCCAAAGAAGACCAAGTTCTTTGTTAGCCAAAGCTCTGGGAAGAGTTCTCCTGCAGCATAGCAAGGTCCTGCTTGTGGTCCCGCACATAGTTGTAACAAGTGAGTCCCCAGCGATGTTTTGTCCTTCAACACACTAACACTCAGGTCACTTAGGTGCTGTAAAAAGCACAGAATGTTCATCCAGTGATAAGAAGTCACTTACTGCATCCCATAATAGAACTAAACAAGGGCTTGGTTTGGGATATATAGTTACGTGGCATTGCCATCATAAATTTACAACGAAATCCTTTGTTCCATTTTCTCCTATTAGAACTCTAACACGAGGCAAACTTTTCAAGAGAGAACCTTTTCTGTACAAAGGAGAGACATTGACAAGATCGAAATGACAGGCATTATGACTCACTAGTTTAGCCATTTGTGCACAAGCCTCATTTAGAGATGTGTTGTGTTAGCTCTGACTAGATGACCTCTAGAAGTCCCTTCCAACCCCTACAATTCTGTGATTTTGTAAAGGAAGGAGACAAGAACAAAGGACAAGTCACTTGGGACAGAGTAACACCTTGGAAATGCAGGCTGTGCAGTGAGCGGCTGGGGACCAGCTTTGCTGACAGCAGTGAGGGGTCAGACCTGGCGGACAGCACGCTGGACAGCAACCAGCCTTTGTACACCCTCATCTGAGAAGTGTTAACATTTGGAGGAATCCCATTTTGGAACTGCAAAACCAGAGCTATTTGGGTTAGCAAGGAGCTCGGGAGGCCACCATCCAGTCCCCTTCCCAAGGCCAGAGCTATATTATCTCCACTCAGGGCCTCATCCAGTTGCTTGTGCTGGTGCTGTGAACACAGAATTATAAAATCATAGAAGGGCTTTGGTTGGAGGGAACCTTAAAGACCACGTAGATCCAACCCCCTGCGGTGGGCTGGTTACCACCCACCAGATCAGACTGCCCAGGATCCCACCTAAACCAGCCTTGAATGCTTCCATGGACAGAGTACGGACATACCTACGTATTATATCCAGCCTTCAAATCCACATCTTCTCAACTTACATCATGGTAAAGATGTTTTGCCTTTCACCTATCTGGCAGTTCCCTTGTGGCAATTTGTGTTTATTGCATCCCCAAGATGAGTTTGCCCTCATCTTCTCATAACCACTCAGCTCCTGGGGAGGTTACATCAGTACTGTGCTCTGCTTTTCCTTATAAGATACTTTTCAGAGCTGGAGGTATTTGATCTTTCTTCCCTTGGATATTTAGGAGAGGAAGCGTTGGTGCAGCTGGTACTGAAATTGAGGTTTCGTACAGTCACTGACAGTTTATACTTTGGGAAAAATATCAAGAAAGAAGGGGACAGACTCTTTGTAGGGTCTGTTGTGACAGGACAAGAGGAAATGGTTTCAACCTAAAAGACAGGAGATTCAGACTGGATGTAAGGAAAAGGTTTTTTATGAGGGCAGTGAGGCACTGGCACAGGTTGTTCAGAGAAGTGCCGGATGCTTTGCTTGTGGAGACATTCAAGGTCAGGCTGGATGGGGCTCTGAGCACCTGATGGAGCTGTAGGTGTCCCTGTTCACGGCAGGGGGGTTGCACTAAATGACCTTTAAGGTCCCCTCTGACTCAAATGACTCTGTGATTCTACTGTGGGCTCAAGAGATTGGCAAGCTCCTCTATGGAGACATCAGTGTTAGCAACCATGCTGAGGAGGGTCCTAGCCCCTATCACCACGGCCAAGCCTCAACTCCTTGAGGAAGAGAGGAACAGCCACGAACTTACTCAACTGCCGTTATCTTGGGACGTGAACTCACTTCTCGAGATGAGCACAAGCACATGCAGGCACGACAGGCTCCATCGTAACCTTAATTTCTGCCCGCGATTACAGAAGGATATCACCTCCTGAAAGCCGCAGATAAGCAGCCAGGCCCGGCGTCCCCGTGGCTGAGTGCCGACGCCGGGTTCCCACACACCAGCTGCCGGCTGCTACGCGTGCCCAGCGTCCTGAAAGAGCCGCACAGCTCCAACGCGCAACTCGGAACCTCTCGTTCCCTTCGTCACGCCCGCCCTCGCCGGCCCCAGCCCAGCACGCTGCCGGCCCTTACCTCTCCCGCGGGGCGCCGGGGATGTGCTCAAACGCGGCATGGACGCGCCACACGTAGCAGCAGTACAGCCCCGCTGCCAGCAGCAGCAGCAGCACCAACAGCAGCAGCAGCAGCAGCCCGCCCAGGGCCGCCATGGCTGTAGCGGGGACGATGCCCGCACGGCGGTGCGCGGGGCAGGGCGGAGCCTGCCGGCTGTTAACTGCTTGCACGCGGGGCGGACCGTTCCACGGTATCTGACGTGAAGATCGATTGTATTTCCTATCAAGGTCGGGGCCTTAGAACCTCTCGTTTTCAAAAAAAAAAGAAAAAAAAAAGATCTAACTTCCCATCTTGTCAGGCAATAGACATCATGAGTTCATAACGCGCATACCAATCAATGGGAAAGAAGGAGCTCATCAGAACAGCATCACCCAGCTAACAAAACCCAGAGCCACTCAGTGAGCATTATGATGAATTATCGATTTTCTGGCTTTCATCGATGATTTTTTTTTTTTTTTTCCCCAGCGTTCTAGAGGAATAGGATCTAATTATCTGTAAGGTTCACTCGAGTTCACTCTTAATATTCTAAATTTACGATAAAAAAAAAAATCCTGCTTGTACCTTGCTTGCAAGCAGCTGGCAGGGTGCATTTAATACGTGATAAAATATTTGGTATTCTTTACAATTTCATGGAGTAGAGAGGACGTGTGACATAGTTCTCATCCCTGATTAGAACAGGGATGTTGCAGAATCAAGCAATGTAATCACCATCTGATAATTCAGCTTCCGTAATTATTCAGCCTGAGAAGGCTATGGAAATTACCTTCCATTTCAGCCTTTAGAGATAAGCTGTAATAAAAACTTTCGTTTGCATTCTAACACGCTTCAATGTTGCATTCCAAGCTTCGGTGTTGCTTGTTTCACATTTCATCATACTTCTATGCCCATGAGTAAAGGCCATGATACAAAGTCACTGTGCTGTTTGCCATCTGACTGGGACCCAAATGGCACACAAAGAAGGAGCACAGGTCAGGCACGCTGCACTTGCCTGTGTGTCACTTTTCTGCTGGGGACTGAACTGCCATCACGTGGACGTTTTGCCAACGTGAATGTTCCCTGAAACACAAAGAGCCTGGAGAGATCTGGGAGCAGAACAGAGGGGCAGAAAGTTGGAAACTGTCACCGGTGTGAGTTTACAAGGTAAAACTGAAACATTAATTGTATCTAGGGTTAATGCAAACACCTCTTATGTTTGTCTATTCAAAATCACTTGGCCCGAAAACATTTCCTGCTCTCTTTCAGAGGTCAGCATCATATTTGCTGCACGTGAGGACAGCACGGGAAGGACACAGCACAGGCATGGCTTGTGACTGGGGATGAGTCCCCAGTGCATGGCTGGAGGATTGGGGATCCCAGGGCAACATGAAATTGACAAAAAAAAAAAGCATCTCTAGATCAGGTGCTTTTAACTCTATTGTTAAATGCCTCCATCTGCTGCATGCTACAGTTTCAGTGCAGATGGTGATTAATTTGGTGCCCGTCCTGGAGAATTCACAGTTGAAAACCTCAGCCCCCTGCCTAAAGGTCCATATGGAACTCATAGGGTCTGGGGCTCACACGAGCAACGTGCTTAATCCATGTGCAGCAGGAATACATGTGGATGTCCTCCTTCCCTGATTGGGAGCACTGTCAAGGTGGGATCTGAGAAGTGACTGCTGTTGAGGTCTCTCAGTCCATCTGTCTGGCTCTACCACCAGACCTCAAGAAATCCTACACATAACATTATGTTGGCAGGATTATCTGTGCCCATGGCATGCAGGTTTTTGTACACAGAGGCTGAAGAATCAAAACATTTTGTGTAAGACAAATAACTTCCTGTGCTCCTTCACATGCCTCTTGTCTCATCTCACATAGTCACTACCTTGCGGCATATAAGCATTTACCTTTAATAGTACACAGCACTCTGCTCCAAGGATTGCAAAACTCAATACAGAAAATATATATTCTCCAGGCCTCCTGCTGCAGAACTGCAGCTCAACTTACCACTGACTCTAAAATACCCAAAGACAGAAAAATATTCTGCATGCCTGTGAACACGGCCCTGGGATGCAGCAGTGCCGGCTCTGGAAGAGCATGTGGATCCTTCTCAGTCAATACGATGTTCCTGCACAGAGCTCGCAAGTAATTGGCAAGGCTCTTAATGCTGAATGAAGGCAGTCCAAGGGTTCAGGTGTTGCCATCAGTTAATGCCCCTGGGGAAGAGGTACTTGATGTCAGTGCTCACACCTGGCTGAACACTGGAGCTTCTTGTCCATAAAAATGGTGTCTCTATTTACTACAATATTGTTAAAAGAAGCTGGCAGTTTCCATCCTAACTGCTTTCCTGATTGCATTAAAACATTGCTTGAGGCAGCTGCATAGCTGCACCTGTGCCCCAGATTAAAACTGAGATAAGAAAAACGTGGAGAAAGTCATGTCCAAGGCAGCAAGGTATTGACATGCATCACATGGGCTGGTAGTCTTATTTGTTTAACAGATAAAAACTGTAAACTCCTCAAACTTAAATTTGGCATGCAGTTGTTAACAAACAATGCATAGACATCTTCTAATAGAAAAATGCATGTTTACATCAGAAATTATTTCAGGAGGTGAATGCATCACACACACCGAGCTGACCTTTAAGAGAGGGCTGTTGGTTGCTCTCAGAGAGGAACAGCAGCAGGATCTGGTACTGATGGTTGGGACTGCTTTTCTCCCAGCATTGCTGAATTTTAGTGTGGATCACAGTCAGCTGAGCAGTTCTCTTCCAGGGGCAAGCACAGCAGGATGGATGTGCACCAGAGCCCCTCTCAGACACCCAAACTGATGCCAACAGGTAGACAAAAGCACTGACTAGTGAGATTTGGAGGAGAGGCTGGTAGGGGACGTACAGCAAGGACAAACTCGTGGCATCATGAGCAGTGGGGTCCCCGACCCATTCTCTCCTCATGCTGTGCTGGAGCCACTGTCACCAACTGTGCTTCTTCTGGATCTTCTGGCCTCAAGTCATGGCTTCAACATTATTTAATTACAAGCTGATGTGCTTGGTAATGTAGTACACACGCCTTAAGCTGTTCATGCAGCTCAGCATAGCAGCATGTTCTAATGTAGTGGGAGGACTGATCAGCTGATCTGCAGCTCAATTTATGTGCCATCCAGGTATATAAATGCATTTTGAAATGACAAAAAATGCTACCTGTATGAATCCCTACAGAAGTGCAGATGACGCATCAGGTATTTAAATGTAGATGCACGTCTGTGCTTTGTACAGGCTCATTTAGATATTGGGAGTCAGACTGACAAATGCCAAGACTTAGAGCTGATACATTTTCAGCTTAGAAGGGATCAGGATGAGGATGGAAACAACCTACTGAGCTGGCACGCACACACCTGAGTGCTTTTCCCACTCTGCAGGCTGGTAGAAAGGACAAAGGCCAGAAACTAGATTTACAGGTCTTATCTCTACCTCTGCCCGTAAATAAACCTGTTGTGATCTCTGCACCCAGATAGCCCAGCAGAAAGCATGAGGCATGCAGCCCTGTGCCAGAGCCCATACCACATTGTGCTGCTAACTTCAGTGTGGACAGGCAGAGGAGCAGTGGCACAACTATGGGGACTTCGCTTCACCTGGGAAGTTCAGATGGACTGGAGCAGCTGCGGGGTGTGAAGAGTTAAGTCACCCATTGGTATGTACCTGGAAAATGAAGGAGAAATTCCTGTCTAATTGTGCTGGGGCAGGCATCCCTGCATCATCTCTATTACTTCAAAGGATCTTCTGTTATTCATGGCAGATTTTTTTTTTTTTTTTTACTCTCATAGCTTGAGCCAGCTGAAATCTGGCTGAGAAACCAAAAGAAGCAGAAGAGGCATCCTGAAGAAGAAAGATTTTAGTTTCACTTCCCATTTTCTTCCAGCTCTCTGGTCCCATCAGCTGAAAAGCTGCCAGCTCTTTTAACAGAAGTATTTCCAAAGAGCTCTTTTGTTTCCTAAATAGTCTTATGTGCTAGAAGGGAATTTCTGCACTTGAAACAGATGCATTTACACTGTTACTGCAGCGGGAAAGGCCTAATGACAAGCTGGTTCCTGGCAGCATTTGTGTTTTTCCTAATGAAAGCAGTATTTTGCAAAAGGCACTTTATACGCCTGTTCTCCTCTTTATACTTAATAAGACTAGGGAGGCAGTGCTATTTTTCCTTATCATTTGCTTTTTTTTTTTTTTTTTTTTTTTTTTAAATAGAGACAGTATTATTTAATACCATAAAGTGATTAATGGCTATATGGAAGTTGGAAGGGACCAGAAGGATCATCAAGTTCCAACCCAAGCCATTCTATGATATACAAGAAAGTTCAAGAAAAGCTATTTATTTACCATACGCATCAATGTGACCAGCAATAGGACAAGAGGTAACAGCCTTAAGTTGTGCCAGGGGAGGTTCAGGTTGAATATTTGGACAATTTCTTCTCAGGAAGAGTGCTAATGCATAGGAAAAAAGGGAGACGGTGGAATCACTGTCCGTGGAGGCATCCAAGAAAAGGGTAGACATCACACTGAGGGACAGGGCCTGAAATGGTCACAGGCACAGATTGATGGTTAAAGTAGATGGTCTTATTGTTCTTCCCAACCTGAACAATTCCATGTTTTGGGCATATTACGGATAACGCATCATTAGGAAGATATTAAGATGCAAGGTCTTGCAAGAGACATTAGAGATGATGTTAAATTGTATATTTCTCATCTTGCTGTGGGAGCAGTAAGGTAAAACTTACCCTGATTACAGCAGGAGTAAAACATAAGAGCAGTTCTCTTTCAGGAAGCCCTGTTTGCCAAATGAGTTCACAGGTGCAGTCTCTGGGGTAAGTTCCTGGAGGGCAGCAGAAGAAAAAAAGGAGCCTGCTTCCTCACCAGACAGCAGCCCAACCATTTTCCTGCCTTATAAGGAAAATAAATTTGCTTCTAAGCCATTCTTAGCTACCTTCTAACAAAGCTGAGCGGGGAAGCGTGTGTGGAAGAAGTTCCACGTGGCATTCCGTCAGCTCACGCAACCTGCACATACCGATACGCATTGAAGAGATTCCTCTTCTCATTTATTCTCTTGCACTTGCCAGCTGAAGAACACTGCAGAGGAAAGCTTTTTGTGGGGAACTCAAGTGTGCAGTCATTATCCTCCTCACATGACGGCTCCTCAGTGCTGGCATCATCCATGTCTGTCACTTTGAGGTTCCCATCCACCATAACAAACTGCCTCGGCTGGAAATCCAAGAGGACTATTGAGCCCAGAGGGGAGTGTGCCAAGTAAAACAGCAGCTCCACAAGGCCAAGGCAAATCTGAGAAAGGGAAGATGAATATGCATGGGAAAAACAGATGAAAAACAGCCATTAAATTGCAAGAAGAACAAAGGGGAGGGCATTCAATGAAATTAAAGGCAAAAAGGCACACGCTATTTAAGAGGTAATTATATACGTATGCTACAAAATTTATTATCAACATTGCCATGGGATTTGACAGCAATAAGTACCTTAGCAGCATTCTTTTTTTCTTTTTTTCTGTTTTCTTTTTTTTTTTAAACCGATTTGTATATACAAAAAGAGATGTTTGCAGTAAGAGGAACTGGAGGAGAGAGCTGAGAGGAAAACAATAGCAGCCCTCATGTTCCAGGAGATGTACTGATTTGCCAGCTGAAATCAGAAGGGTTTTTCCCCACTCTAGCATAGAATTAATTTGTTCCCCTCCCTTCCTCCCATGCTGCCCCATACAGACCAAGGCCCCATGGTCATTAATACCAGATTCACACATTGCTGCATCTCTCAACAGCATGAATTTGGGCACACAATCACGCTTCTCTAGAAGCAGTCAAAGCATACAATGCATCTATTGCCAGTTGTTTGCTTTTCTGGCAACTTTCTGGCAGCAGGGGAAGCTCAGACAATACCTGACCCAACGTAACGCTCACTGAACAATATCTGGAAAAATCAGAACTAGAAGTGCATTCACACCAAAGCAGCCCTCAGGTTGAGCACCACAGCATTTCCTCCTCCATGCCAGGAGTCCCACACCAGGAGCTGCGTCACCACGCACGCGTGAGCACACCGAGCTCCAGACTTGCCACAGATACAAATATAGGACTGGAACATTCACAGCACCTCTGGGATGTGATGGAGCTCATTAGAGGGGAAATCCCATCATTTCAGGTGCTCTTGTTAGGAAACAGGACCAGACAGCACAAATCTACATTATGCGTTCTTGTCTTCATCAGTCAAAAGATTGCTACAAACTTAATACCAGCCCAGAAAATCACTACCTATTTCAGTAGCTGAAGGCACCCTGCTTTACGTTACTTTTTATACAATAGTTTTCAGAGCTGGAGGCATTTGATCTTCCCTCCCTCGGGTATTTAGCAGTGGAAGTGTTTGTGCAGCTGGTACTGATGTGGGGGTTTCGTACAGTCACTTTTTATACTTTTGGAAAGCCATCAGAATAGAAGGGTCTAGAAGCAGGGTCTGTTGTGATGGGACAAGAGAAAATGGTTTCAGACTAAAGACCTGAGATTTAGACTGAATGTAAGGAAAGACTTTTTGCGTCGAGGGTGGTGAAGTTATGGCACAGGTTGCCCAGAAAGGTGGCAGATGCCACATCCCTGGAGACACCCAAGGTCAGGCTGACGGAGCTCTGAGCACCTGATGGAGCTTCTTCACTGCAGAGGAGTTGGACCACATAGCCTTTAAGGATCTCTTCCAACCCAAACGATTCTGAGACTCTTTTGAAAGCTCACCACCAGCCAACCCAATACAGAGGGTTTCAGGTTCTACAGGAGATAGGTACTTTTAAGGTTAAGTGTCAGAGAAGCCAAAAAGCAACCAGAATAAACCTGTCTGGAGGCTGAGACAGAACTCCACAGGTCAAATGATGTGACTCGGGAAGCTCTGATGCTATCTCAGCTTGGTTATTGAAGCAAGCAGAAAAAACCCAGCTCTTTGTCCCGTGTCAGCAGTAAGAGATGCCGCACTCTGCACTGTATGGTGAGTCTCTGCCAGGGGTTTGTGAGCTGGTTCGGCCCGGCCCTGCAACAACTGAGGAAGGAGACCCACAGGCCCACACCCCGGACAGGGGGAAGGGGGAAAGGGAAAAAAAAGAGAGATAAGCCCCAAAACAAAACAGCGACAACGATCTGAGGGGGAAAAGCTAATTTACTAAATAAGACATCAGGAAGTAAATAACACAATATAATGCAATACAATTTGGAATTAAGCCCAATAATCAAACAAAACGAGTAAGAGAGAGAGAGAGAGAGAGAGAGAGAGAGAGAGAGTGCCCGATAAACCGAAGGCCTTACGCTAACGCTGAAGGCGGACGGCAGCGAGCACCCACTCCTAAGTGATCCTTGAGGAAAGAGAGAGAACGTCCCGTGACCGCAGAGGGTTTTTATCTGTTCCCTCTGAGCGGAAAACACGTGAAAAAATACAAAGCATTGCAAAGTCCTCTGGGGAATGTAGTTCTCCCTGACTCCCAATGCACCACATGATGCCATGATGTGGAATACCAGTACCAAAAAATCATAAAACCACGACAGTCTCCTTCCTAACACCACATGCCACAGGCAGGCAGGGGTTTTGTTCAGGGAGTTTTCCTGCGTTTTCCTCTTGTCCAAAATATTTCTTACTGACATCAAGGTGCGCACGCTTCTACCTGTTGCCTCCGTTCCTCTCAGGAAGCAAACAAGCGGCAGTGAGCACACAGCAGAGACCTCGAGGCATTCTGTACACTACCACAGCCCAGCCAAGCTCCTGCGAAACTGAAGAGTTTCTGCATCATGCTCGGAACTGAGGCAGAGCTCACGGACAAAAATGCACTCCCTTCACCTAGAGCACTATGCAAGGAGTTCCGCAGTGTTCGTGTTCCAGCAGCACCTGAAGGCTCTGCTCAGAACACAGCAGACTTAGAGCGAGACATACTCTTGCTATGAAACCCCTCTGCAGAGTGAGGCAACACAGAGGGAAAGCCAGAAACACAGAACACAGCGCCGGCACTACCCAGGACCTCGGCCCCAGAGAAACGTTTCGGAGACAGAACAGGGCAGCAAGCTGCAGGCTGGGGCTGCTCCCGGGAGCTTTCAAAGGGTTGAAAGCAGGATGATCTGCCGGCAGCTGCACACGGCGTCAGCTCGACAGCTCCGCTTCTCACATTTACCCGGCGTGAGCTCGAAAACCCCACCGACACCCCCGCCGCGTTCTGTTTTCTTACTTTGAATCTCTCCTCCCAGGGGGTCTGCAGAAGCTGGATCATCTGCAGCGGGGCTCCCAGCTCCAGCACGGCCGTGACCCCGGCTTCGGGCTCCCCGCCTCCATCGTAGCACTGCCCGTGCAGCTGCAGAGAGGAGCGGCCGTCAGCTGCCCCGTCCCCCCGCACCCCGCGGCAGGCACCCTCCGCCCCCTCCGTACCTGCACGATGCCGGGATGCCGCAGACGTCGCAGCAGCGTCACCTCCTTCAGCAGCTTGTACGCGCCCAGACGGCGGCAGCCTGCGGGCTCCCCGTATCGCTGCCCGCCCCGCCCCGTGCACCGACTTCAACGCCATGGCCCCGCCGCCCGCCAGCGCAGCCCGCACCACCACCTTGGCGAAGCCGGAACCCAGCACCTCACCGCCCGCCTCCCTCTGCACGTCCCCGCAGCGCAGCCCGCCCTCCGCCTCCGCCCCGCCCGCCGCCAACCGCCGCAGGTCCCGCCGCCGCTGCCGCAGCTCCTCCAGCAAACCCGGCGGCAGCGCCGAGCCCGCCCGCAGCGCCGGCGGCGGCAGCGTCAGCAGTAACAGCGGCAGTAACGGCACCAGCGCCAGCAGCGCCGCACCCCAGCGCCGCCCGCCCGCCTCCATGGAAGCGAGGCTCCGCTGTGCCGCGCTCCGCCGCACCGGGAGCCCAGCGGAGCCGAGGGGCAGCCCGGGCACCTGCGGGTGTGGCGGAGCTGGGTCACCGTGAGGAAGGCGATGCAACCGCGCTGCACCGTGCCCACCGGATTAGCTGTAGGGAACGGGTGAGTTTCTAATGAAAGCAGATGTTGGCTGTCTCTTCTTGGGACAAACTCAGTTTGGTTGAAACAGCGCTATACTGGCTAAAGCAGGGGTTTGTGACTACAAGAAAAGTGGAAGTTAAAAAAGACTCTCTCCACCCAAAGCAGCCACTTCAGGCACAAAGCACCGTGCTGGCCTGTGCGGATCAGCGGTGGCACACACCCCAGCTCAGCGCTGCTTTGCGAAGAGGAGAGAGCTCTCACGTGTCACGAGTTTGTGTGAAGGAAGCAGGACAGGATGGGATGGGATGGGATGGGATGGGATAGGATGGCACGAGATGCAATGTGATGCACTGCCATGGGATGAGATGCCAAGGGTTGCAATGGAATGGGATGCGGTAGGGTGGTATGGCACGGGATCCCATGGGATGAGATATGCTGCGGTGCAATGGAATGAGAAGGGACACCACGGAATGCCACAGGATGCCTGTACCTCATCGCAGGAGTGTGCAAGAGTGGGTATGAGCAGCAGCTCCGTAGAGAAAATGTCTGGGATCCTAGCAGGCACCTGTGCAGCTGGGAGAGGGAGCAAGGAGAAACTGTCCTTCTCTGTGGTGCGCATGGAGCTGCAGCCCTGGCTCTCTCCATAACCTCAGGACTGAGGAGCACTGCTGCTGCTCGATGCATCGCCAATGAGAGCTTGCCATCTGCTGGAAGGCGATCACACTCACAGGCGACAGTCAGGCAGGAGCTGCTGGATGGGGGACGGGAGGAAGGCCCGTGGCAACCGTCCCTGGGCAGCTTGCGGCTTGCGGCAGGGTTTGAACGTGGTACCACGCCCTTGTCCGCCTTGAGTTCCCGAAGGCACCCCATTGCCGAGGGAGCTGAAGGGAATTTGTACCCACTAACACATCCAGCTCGCTCATTATAGGGCAGAGGTAGCTGCATCCCATGGCGAGCAGTCTGTGTGCTGTCAGCAGCATACACCGCTCCCCTTCATAGCTCCCTCAGAGCCTGCAGCACTGCCAAGGTGCATCCCTCCCTCAGACATTTCCAAACCCAGCCCCACTGGCACTGCGTGTCACACACCCTAAAAGCAGCTCCCAGCACACACCCTCAGGTTTCCACATCAGGTTTTATTAATGCATAGGAGGATACGAGCAGATTTCCAGCAAAAGGGATTGCAGAGCTGGTCCACAGGCAGCCTAAACCCCTAGCAGTGCAAGTGCTGTTACCTCTGGGTACAAGTAATATTACTCTACTGCACAGCATTGCTGATGTAGCCAAAAGCAGCACTGCTCTCAACGGCCTTCTATCCCTCTGCTGCCCTGAATGAGGAGATGCGCAACACAAGCAAACCAAAGCAATCTCTGAGAAGTCACTCTCCTGGTGTGGAACCCACCCCAGAAACGTGACAGTGTACATTCTGAGTTCCCTCTCAAAAAGGTGGTAATGCTAGCAGCGCTAAGGGCCTTGAATTCCCTTCACTTCCTGGCAGAATTTATGTCCAAACTCACAGTAGGCATCCAGGTATTTCTGGATTTTCACAGTATTATTTTTCCCATAGCAGAACCAGGGTGAGCAGTTTGGGGGCTGCAGGATGTTCCCTTGCCTTTGGCTCAGGCTCATTTCTTCAAGGCAAGGTCAGTTTAAGCAGCATCTGACTTTAGGCACTCAGTTCCACTCCTGCTGTAGCTACAAGGCTGTCTGCTCCAAACATTAGAGTAGCTTCACAGTGAGTAAGATGGGGAAATGATCCAGGGCAAAATGAACCCAAGTCCTCCCCCACAAAAGCAGTGTCACCTGGATTGTGAATCCAACACTCTGACTATTACTGGAAGTAGAAGAGACTGAAGAAAAAGGAGGCAGAAGCAACAGGGACGAGTAGTGATCACAGACTCTGATTTTTGTTTCAAATCATTCCTCTCAATCACTTTTCTCATTTAGAGCAGAGATGGGAAAACTGATTTGACCAAGAGAATGGCTCCAGACTTCTCTTTCTAAGTTCAATCCTGTGTTCTGTGTTTTTAAATTGTGTGAAAATGAAATTCCACACAAGGACTTACTTAGACCACGTTGTGCTGTAAATAAAATCAGTGGAAGCCATCTACTGGGTTACGACCTTAGGTTTGTGTAGAATTCCCAGGGATACTTCACTGAGAAGATGTCCTTTCCAAAGTCTGCTAAGAACTAGAGTTCCCCAGGAAAACAGAATGCTTTGCAATTCCAGACATGCTTTCAGGTCAAAGATTTCCAAACATCTCTAGAGCGAATCTGCTGAGGTTTCCTTCAGTAAATGATGAGGAAGTTAGGAAAGTTTCCTGTCTAAGAATCATCTAAATATGCCTGAAAAATCTAACCTCCGATTGCTGGGAAAATCTTCAAAATCTGATGAAACTCAGCTACTTCCATTTCATGCTGCCCTTCCTGATGGTTACGCCTAAAAACCTTTAGGAGGGCTCCTTGGCTTTAACTTACACATTACTCCATCTAGTGGCCTAAGGGTTCCAGTGTCCAAGAGTTTAAAACTCTGCCCCGGTACGAGCTGGAACTCAAACCTCTGCAGCAATTTTGCCATTACCACTTTAGCCTCCATCTGTTAAGAAGAAAAGCAAACTCGTTATCATTGACAGCAAATACAGATACGAAGACAAATACAGCAGCTGCTGAGATTCAGTGTGCTATGTCTTACTGCTTTGTCAATACAGATGTGTCTTCATTAATGCAGTTTGGCTGTGAGTATGGGAAGGAAGAATACAGTCAAGCTAGGGCTCTCTGGATTTGAAGACAAGTGGCAGACACAAAGATCTGCCCTTGTGCTTACGTACTAACTCTGTTTGGGTGACCATAGTGTAAATTCAACCATATTAATGTGATGACATTGAGCACCAGTGCTTACATGAACTCACAGCACATTTCTGCCCTTTAACAGGCATGTTGGGCACTTCCCCTCTGAAGGTAGGTGCAGAATCAGTAGGGCCAAAGTACGAGCTGGCCCAGGGCTCACTAACAGAACCTCACTACAGGTGTGCTCACCTGTGCAAACACCTGCCCAATACAGGAGCGGGGTCCCAGCGAGAATGGAAAATAGGAGTAATATGGCCTACAAAGAAAAGATGCAAAACTGTCATTCTGATGTAAGGAAAGATGCAAATACTTCAGCACTACAGCAAGGTAATGGCTGGCTGCCACCCCACCCAGCTGAATTGTCAAGGCAATCTCCAAATTACATTTTTTTGGTTCAGAGCCAGCAGTGCTCTGAACAGGGCCCCGATGGCTCAGCTCACACAGTATTGCTGCAAGCAAACCTTCAGCACAAACTGTCCCAATTCTTCCATCACACTACCACCCACTTTGAGCTTCCTGGGTAAAGGCTGTCATGCATTAAATCCTTATTTTGCACTACAGCAAATACTCAACCTGGCTTTGTCCCAGTCTGGCTTTGACCTCAACATAAATACTAAGTAATATTAGCACTCTTTGTTTGTTTGGAAAGTACTGTGTGGTCTAACGAACTTCTGAACAAAAGTTGCACATTTCTGTTTTCCTTTTGTATTTGGATACAGCTTCAGTATTAACTGTCAGAGGATGGGAAAAGTTTTCCTCTGCTTTCTTCCCCTTCAAGTAGTAAATAAGAGGAAGTAAAAAGTCACTCACTTAGGTGCATCTTTTCTAAATCGGTCTGGATTGAAAGAGAGCGGATCCTTGAAGTACCTTTCCATCCTCCCCATGACATACGTGCTGAACTGCCAAGAAAGTAGATTTGCATTAGTCAGGAGAAACTCACTGAAAAGGACTGCTGACACAGTCACAAAAACACAACTACCTTGCACCCCCTGGGCAAAACAGACCCAGGGTCCTAACTCAGATCTGAGTTCCAGCCAAAATTTCACTGAACAGTCAGTAGGAGTGGTCAAGGAGTATGCTGGCCTTTGATGCACAGATCTGTAACACGTGGATCCATTGCAGCAGCTCAGAGCTGCTGATGGGGGATGCTGCTGCAAGACTTACCAGTAGTGTTGTGTTTGCAGGAATCCTGACACCTTCAATGACAGTTTCCTTCCCTGTCCAGCGTACAGTCCCTGGGACAGGCGGGTAGAGACGCATTGATTCCTTCAGAACCTGTGTCAGCAAAAAGCTCCAGAGGTCAGTTAGTTAATCCAGGGCAGAAATAAAATTAATCATTCCTACTGTGGCCTTTCACACTGGCTAAAGGGCAACTTTTGGTTTGTAGAACAGATGCTGGTGTACCTTCCTCAGAATCTTGTGGGCAAAATAAATGGCCAAGTCAAGTCCTTTGCCTTTGGACCCGGTTCTTTCTTATCACCGGTACAGAAATTACAGAAATAAATATAGTGGCAAGCACCACACATTCAGCAGATCTGACGCTGGGAAAACAACTTGGTGAAAAACTACTGGGAAGGAAATTCAAAGGGAGTATGTGAGAGTGAGTGAAGTTCATGCACTCGATGAGTGGTGCTCAGAGCTTGCTGCCACCAGCAAGAGTGGCTGCTGCCACCTCCTTCCCACTCTCAGCACAGCACTCCTGCCCCTGCCTTTGTGCCTCTCCTGGTGCTCAGGGAGCCGTGCCAGGTCACAGCACCAAAGTGAGAAAAAGCAACCTGGCAAAAAAAAATGAATGGGAAACAGTGAGAAAAAAAGTGAAACGCTCCCATTTCTTTTGATGGCATTGAGCTGTAAAAATGGCTCATTTCATGAAAGTGAAGCCTAATTAACGGTGCACATTAGCATCACATTGCAAATGCAATTAACAGTGGGTATGCACAAATGAATTAATGAAAAAAAGCATGGACAAAAGGATTCAAAACTGCTTGAATGACAAGAGACAGTCCCATGGTCTCTGATCCTCCAAGGACAGACTAGCTCTCTGACTAAGGGTGACTGTGACTTTGCTTGTACAAATCCAAGCTTGTTCTGCTAAATAAACTGCCTGCTTTGAGAGGCCCTCATGTAATCTGTTTTAACACTGAAAGGCTTAGATACCTAGTCCTAATTGGACTGATGTAATTGTGACGACATTTGGACAAGTCTGGAGAAACCTGCTCATTTCTGTAAGTGTACAGGGATGTCTTTTCTTTACAAGAAATGCACTTTTGAATTTATCTAGCACCAAAGCACAGCAATTTGAGGGTCTGGAAATGGCAAACATGAGTCTCGACAGGGCAGTTTAAGAGAAAACAATGATAGCAGATTACTAAAATTACAGGGAAATGGAAGCAAGGAGGATAGTTGCCAGGACTGTCTATTCAGCCCCTCCTGAGGGTTACTGGTGTCTCTCGTCTTGTAAAAAAGATATTCCACAGAAATGCTGGCAAGTAGCTAAGCCCTGGCTTTATAGTTTGTTACCAGCTTTCCATACACAAGGCTTCTTTTAGGACCACACATTTTTCGCCCTTTTTTTTTTTTTTTTCCCCCCTCAGTGACCAAGGAAGGTTTAAAGACTGAAAAATAAAATCCAGAAATTGCAAAAACTAGCCAATATTTTTGGAAGTCTTCAAATCTCACTTCGTTTATTGCACTAATGGTGAGATCATAGTTGGAAATGCTTTAATAATAATCAAACAAAAATAGAACTGAGATTTTGGGAACTGTGTGGGACTTAGGCAAAGGTTGGGCTCCAGTGTTGCAAGCCCTTCTTAAAATATGACTACAGTTTCAGCTTAAGCAGGTAGGGATTAAGCAACTCCACTCTAGTTGCCTGCTTAGTAACAATGCAAATAAGAAGCAAAGGAATCCTGGGGCTTCAGAATGAAATCCTAGAAGCATCTTCTCCATCAAAGCTGGGCTGCTGCAGACAGCTCTCTGCCTGCTTGCTTACTCTCTGATTACAAATGCCATCAGCTTCTAATCTTGGTGTTGCTTTCAAAATCTTAAAAGCACGGGGCTCCTCTTGGCAGTCACATGACATGGCAGGAGTGCTACCAAACAGCTCTGACTGGTACCTTATCTCACTCCTACAGTACCTGTGACAAGTACTTCAGTTTGCCAAGATCTTCATACTCAATGTCTCTCTTAGAACCAAGGACTTCATCCACTTCAGCTTGAACTCTACAAATAAATGAAGAAGTTAGTTGCAGACGCCCATGTCTTGCAAGGGAAACTGACAAAATGTCTGGAAAGTGAAAAATGTACTGAGTTGGACTTTGACTTTCATCCTTGGGCAAAATGTCTACTGATTCCCAGCCATCCTGCCTGACCCCGTGCCTTGTATCAGGATGCAGCAATGTGCACACAGTACAATGGAATCAGGCAGCACTCTGGACCAGCCTTAAAAAAATATATATCATTCAGAAGGAATTGAAATAATGCTTCCCTCAGCTTGTTTTTAAATGTCAGATACACTGAACTATGAAATTGTTTCTTTTGGAATGGAGGCTAGAATTTATCTTCAGTTTTTGATAATCCAAATAATTAGGTTTGCCATGAAAATGACAGTGAATGAGAGTACACATACCTTTCCATTATTTCAGGATGCTGAGACAGCGCCATTACTGTAAATGACAACTGATTGGCAGTGGTTTCATGACCTAGAACCATAAAAATTCCATTCAAAGGTTAGTATGAAAAAATGAGATGATACAAAGAATGTCTAGTCATGTTACTGTCAACAAGAGACTCCAAAATTCATGCCCCAAACATCTAATTTCAAGTACTTAAGAAATGAAATGAAAAACTAAAAGGGATGTGATAATGACCTTTCAAGAATTATACCAAAGCATAACTGTTAAAAATACAAGCTATCTTGATCAATTCATGGCTGTAGTTTTTGTATTCGTGATCAACTGGTTACAAACTGCCTATCAGCAATGTCAGTGCTCACACTCATAAGAGGCCTGTGTGATTCAGTCATTGTCTTATTACTGGCCACGCAGTCCTACTGAGAAGCAAATATTTACAGATTTTGAAGGAAAAGCAAGCTTCTGTCTGAAATGTTCACTTAACGTGGCTATGTTTAATATTTTTTCACTAACGGGGACACAGCATCACAAGGAGCGAGCAAAGCCAATAACAATTGCGTAGGCAGCACAAGAATGAGTATAGCTTCCCACACAACATACTCAAATATTAAAGCAGCTACTAACCCGCAACAAAGAAAGTGATAAAGTTGTCCAAAATGTTTTCATCATCTCTAGTTTCCTCCAGAGCTGTCAAGACAGAAAAACAAATGAGATTAGGAAACGTTTCTGTGCTCCAGCTGGAAGAGTCAGGACACCCTGCCCTGCTTTGAGCATGTTTTCCTGAGGTGGAATTAGGAAGGAACACTGAGACAGCTACTCAGCAGTGACCTGTGACCACTATTTGATCCAATGTCACAAAACAGGGAATTTTCTAAACAAGTCACTTTGTGACTCCTCAGTGTTAAAAAAAACCGACATGGTCCAGAAGACAGTACAGGAAGACAGAGTCGCAAAGTTCACATCTCCAAACCAAGACTTCCCAAATCTCAGGAAAAGCAAGCCAAAGACAATTTAACTTGAATGCCAATGAGCTTCCTACCGTCTCCTTTCAGTATCTGCGTAAGGATATCTGTTGGCATTTCCTTCTCACTCTGGATGGCTTCCCTCCTCTTGTCAATGCACTCCTTGCCCACGCGCCGCAGCAGCCGCACGCTGTCCTGCACCTCCTTTATCATTTTCTGTTTTCCTGGCATGTACTGAATACAAAATTTATTTAGTCTTTTTATTCCTCTTGCTGGTAATAAATAAATAAATAAATAAATAAATAAATAAATAAATAAATCCACAGTGTTGATTTTTAAATGAGCACCTCACTGACCTGAATAACATTTCTCAAAAAAAAAAAAAACAAACAAAAAAAACCATCTGCTATCCATGGAACAAAGTGAACTTTCCAAAAGTGAAGTGTTTGGACTAAAACGAGTACTACTTCAGCCTGTGCATGCTGACATCCTGCCTTGTCAGGGCTAGCGTTTGGAGCATCATGAGCAAAATTCCTCAATTCTCTGAGGAAAGAAACTGCAGCACATGATACCAAATCCAACCTTTGGGCTCAAAAGGGAAAGCAGGGGCTCTGAAGGTCTGAATGACAGCTTTCTTGAGAAACTATGGAACTTAACTGTTTCAGATTTCACCCATAATGTCCTAGCACACAAACACTGGATCCAAATACATTTTTTGAGGTAAGAAAGATCCTATTTCTTCCACCTTGCATGAATACTGCAGTGCTTCCTGGGCAAATGACAAGGGAATCCCAGTTTTTGCAGTATGAAAATGTAAAAGCATATGAGAGAAAACACGTAGGGGGAGGAAGAAGGCAGAATGATAGAACGGAAGCGTTAAATAATAATGTTAATTCTGCTAATGTTTTAAAGTGCTAATTAATTCTATCTGAATGCATGTTGGAGGAAAAGAGCTACTGATGATGTTTTCCCTGTAAAATAAAGATTACACACAACTCCAGCCTCATACAGAGGCAGTTTCCAGCTGGATGTGCAGAGGATGGATGCAAGGAGCACACGGACCTTCACAAAGGGGATGCGCATCTGAGTCATTCCCTTCAAGATCATGGTCACAGCATGTGGGAATGGTGTCTGGTCATCCCTTAGAGCATTCAACTCCAAGCCAAAAGCCACCTGAGGGGAGGGAAAGGAAAAAAGCAGCCAATTGCTGAGCTACATGCTCAGCAGAGCTAGCATGAAAAAGCAGAACTGCCTCACACTGCTGTCTTTTCCCAGAAAAATGCCTCGGGCTAGGCTTTGCCATGCAGGAGTCTGTGAGGGAAGGCGGATATCTAGATTAGGCTTCCTCCTTGTTTAGGGAAAATTAATATTTGCTATTACTCCCAATTAACTGTGTCACATAAAGAAGAGAGAATGCATGGCAAGGCAGACTTCATGCTGACATATAATAATACAATCTGCACCCGTGAACAAACAGCAGTGTGTTCGTCTAGTCTGGAGGGATGGGAGTCACAGGGTTTAAGATCTTCTGCAAAACAGCCTCCTGTGCAGCATGCTGCTGGCCTCTTACGCAACACAAACCCTTCCCTAACTTCCCTTTCCAATGTCTGAGCCTGAATGGGTGTGCCACAATTACTGCTTCACTTCTTGGGGCGTTCCCAGGTAAAGGTACCCTGGCTCCAGCTCCTGATCCCATTATTTTCATTCCCTCCTGCTAATGGTAGAGGAGACAAGAAAACAGACAGCTGGTACCTTTGCAATGATATCCAAAGTCGCCCGGCTCATCATCGTCAGCATGCTAAACTCTGTCTTTCCATCTGCCTTTTCCTCTAGCTTCTCCATCAGCTCCTCTGCTTTTTCATTAAAAGTTTCCATCATACCAATCAGGTAGCTGAACAATTAATAAAAATGAGTGATGGGGGCTCTGAGGAGGACATCTTTGCTCAGGTAAAGTCATCATTCTTTACAGAAAATTATAAAGGTTTTTTTTAATGTCATTTTAACCTTAGATTTATAATAAATTTGCCTTAGTACTCTAAAAACCAGAACTGATAAAATGTGCTAAATTCCTCTTGCAGCCGTCCAGCTCTATCCTCCCATGTAAATAACAGCTGTCACAGCAAAGAGCTTTGGCCTGAGCATTTTGAGGCAGATGGACAAATCTCCAGACCCTAAATGCAATGCATCTATTTTGTACAGGCACTCACAAGTAAACCAGACCACAGCAAGCTCTCTCCCGACAGGGAATCACTCAGACAGGTGAACGGTTAGGCCTGCCCTCTTCAAATGGGATAAAGCAGCCATTGCAGCATTCCTAGACACACGACCCTGGGAACTCCCTGCTATCACTGAGCACATGGTGTCACTCCCACAGGGGAAGTCTGGGAACACTGTAAAGCGTGTTACACTCAATGTAAAATGAGATTTTGACATTAAGTGGGTTTTCTCTTTCTAAATAGCAAAATACATTAACAGCAGTGACAATCGTGAAAGTACAGTAGGAGCAATGTAGAGTTCATCCCAGAGACATCTGCCTTACGTTCTGCTGAAAGCTGGATCCATCACCTTCCGCTGCCTGTGCCAGTGCTCATAGTTGCGTTCAGTTACCAAGCCATTCCCCAGAAACCTGGCATTTAGGAAAACAAGGAAAGGAGCACTTTTCAGCAAGGGAGACAGCACAAACCAGTCAGGTTACATCAAAAACTCTTCCACATCTACATTCTTGTATTTTTCCCATAAGCAGACAGCAGTTAGTTGCTTTGATTAAATCCTTGTGGAAAACAACTGAATTGCATCTATGTTTTGCATGGCACGGGTGGACTACTGAGTCCAACAGGATGATGATTCATTGCACAGGTACTGAAAAGCAATTGTTAGGCAGATAATTAATGTAACTGAATTATTCTATTTTCAAGAGCATCAAGATAACAGCAAAATATCCCCTCCTCTTTCATTTTGCTTAGGAGCTGGAAACTCAAGTGCATTCCAGTGCAGGTTTGCTCTTAAAGTGAAAAGTTTAATGATGGCTTTGAGAAAACTCTTCTGAGACTGACTGAACATTCAGAGGACACAGTGGCTTCAAGTAGCTTTTTGCCTACCTCACACCAAACAAGTTGAAGATCTGTCCGTACACCAGACGGTCCTTCGGGTACTCTGGTGACATCAAGAACTCCTAAAATAACATTTCAGGTTGGTGAGTACTGAGCACTATCCATTTCCCAGACAAAACATAAAAAGCCACTCACAAATTCACACACACAGTCTGAAGAATACATGAATTATTTGTTCTGCCCTAATTCCCCAGTTTTCATGCTGATAACTTGTTTTGCATGCCTGTAGCACTTTCTGCCTGGTGACCTGAGAGCTATCTTTGTGATTATTACAAAGATTCAGCCTCTTTGTGCCTTTTCTTTCGAGATATTAGGCTCTTGTGGATAGTCTCTTCTGCAGAAAATGAGGATGCTTGCTATCTCTGCAGTTTAAAGAAAAGTAACAAAGTAAATCAACTGATCAAGCAAGAAAATAAATCTGGTTCAGGCCACTTCTTCATAAACTGGCAGAGCTGTGCTCCCAGCAGGCACAAGTTAGCACGACCATGCTGCCCTAATCATCAGACACCACTGCTCTTCTTAGAGGGAGGGGCTGATTCCCACTGTCTATTCTCTTCTATTTTGCAGTACCTTCACTCCTTCAGGACTCAAAATCAGTACTGAGACTCTGTGAAATGCATTAACCCGTACAATAGGTCCATATATCTTTGACCTACAAAAAAGAAAAAAAGAAGGAAAAAAAAAAAAAAGGAAAAGGTACAAAACACCAATACTGTTTCAGAGCTAACAACTTCAAACAACCAAAGCAGCATATACTAGGCTCTACTGCAGACTTGAATGAATAAACCCACTAAGAGAAAAATCACTGTTCTCTGTCCAGTCCTGCTGCCTACTCTCTGAATGATGATAAGTATGTAACCCAACGCCTCTGTGTCTTATTTTCCCAATTCATTACAGGGCTACTCAACTGTGTCAACTTACCACTGCAGAAAGAGATCATGTAGAAACTCCTGTTTCTTCATCATTCTCCAAAAGATTGGCAGATGTCCGAGTAAAAAGCTGCAGAAAACGACGTTAAGAACGTCATGAGGAAGCCAACAGGGTTTTGTACAGATTGCAGTGCTCAGCACTGATTTTTAGGGAGGGATGGCTGTGGAAGGATGTGAGGTAAGCTTCAAGACCCAGTCATTTTGCTGCAGTCTAGTGATTAAAAGAATGATTAGGAATGATGCCTTCTCTGGGTAGATGCTCTGCTTGTAATAAAAACAACAGTGAATTGCTTTTGAAACATGCTCAAGATTCTTTGCTAAGGAAAGCATGAGGAGCAAAACCAACTCCATTTCAGTGACCCTTCATATCCATACATGCTCACATGCTAATTACTCAGCATACAGACTTGCTCAATGGATGCACTATGCACTGGTTGTATTCTTACTCCTTTTAAGGAAAGGTAGAAATAACACATAACAGTGCCAGCCATCGCCTAGGTAAGCTGGGAACCCTGGTCCCTGTGGTGCCCAGCCAGGGGGACTGGTGCAGAGACAGAACAAAGTCCTGCCCAGCTGTGCACCCACAGCAGGTTTGTTTTTTTTTCTGAGCAAGACTATGAAATGTTTAAAAAAACTTAGGATGCACCGATTCACATGGAAGTTGAAAGAAGTGAATAAAAAGGGTTAATTGTTCAACTACAATAGCTCTATTCAAAAGACAGAGACCAATTTTTTCTTTCAGATGTGAGCAAGGAATTCCCACTGGCTTTGCACACATCTGAAGGAAGATTTGGCCAAGCTCCTCTCCAAACCGAGCAAGCTGTGCTTGAGATCTGTTTTCCATTTGAGACACAGGCACCCGTACTATCATCCTCTTCGGTACAAACAAGCTATAGGAAAGAAAAACAGGCTCTTGTTTTATTTCTGTTGGAACCAGCAGACGCTTAAAATAACAAGCACTCGACGTGGTTACGTAACATCTACAGAAACCTTTAATCCTTCTCTTGCTTGACTCCTCCACTCTAACTGGACTCCAAGTAGTTAAGAGCTCCAAAGAAGACCAAGTTCTTTGTTAGCCAAAGCTCTGGGAAGAGTTCTCCTGCAGCACAGCAAGGTCCTGCTTGTGGGCCCGCTCATATCACTGGGGAGTTGTAACAAGTGAGTCCTCAGGGATGTTTTGTCCTTCAACACACTAACACTCAGGTCACTTAGGTGCTGTAAAAAGCACAGAATGTTCATCCAGTGATAAGAAGTCACTTACTGCATCCCATAATAGAACTAAACAAGGGCTTGGTTTGGGATATATAGTTACGTGGCATTGCCATCATAAATTTACAACGAAATCCTTTGTTCCATTTTCTCCTATTAGAACTCTAACAGGAGGCAAACTTTTCAAGAGAGAACCTTTTCTGTACAAAGGAGAGACATTGACAAGATCTAAATGACAGGCATTATGACTCACTAGTTTAGCCATTTGTGCACAAGCCTCATTTAGAGATGTGTTGTGTTAGCTCTGACAAACTAAATGAGCCCAGGAAATCAAGGGTGTTAACATAATCTTGTCATCATGCAGATGTAAGAGATGAGACGTGGTCTGAGGTTTTGCAAAGATCCTGTTGCACTTCATCCTAAAACAAAGCTCGCTTAAACTTTTATTAAAGGTGAAACCTGCTTTGGCAAGGGCATTAGACAAGATGATCTCTAGAAGTCCCTTCCAACCCCTACAATTCTGTGATTTTGTAAAGGAAGGAGACAAGAACAAAGGACAAGTCACTTGGGACAGAGTAACACCTTGGAAATGCAGGCTGTGCAGTGAGCGGCTGGGGACCAGCTTTGCTGACAGCAGTGAGGGGTCAGACCTGGCGGACAGCACGCTGGACAGCAGCCAGCCTTTGTACACCCTCATCTGAGAAGTGTTAACATTTGGAGGAATCCCATTTTGGAACTGCAAAACCAGAGCTATTTGGGTTAGCAAGGAGCTCGGGAGGCCACCATCCAGTCCCCTTCCCAAGGCCAGAGCTATATTATCTCCGCTCAGGGCCTCATCCAGTTGCTTGTGCTGATGCTGTGAACACAGAATTATAAAATCATAGAAGGGCTTTGGTTGGAGGGAACCTTAAAGACCACGTAGATCCAAACCCCTGCGGTGGGCTGGTTACCACCCACCAGATCAGTCTGCCCAGGATCCCACCTAAACCAGCCTTGAATGCTTTCATGGACGGAGTACGGACATACCTACGTATTATATCCAGCCTTCAAATCCACATCTTCTCAACTTACATCATGGTAAAGATGTTTTGCCTTTCACCTAACTGGCAGTTCCCTTGTGGCAATTTGTGTTTATTGCATCCCCAAGATGAGTTTGCCCTCATCTTCTCATAACCACTCAGCTCCTGGGGAGGTTACATCAGTACTGTGCTCTGCTTTTCCTTATAAGATACTTTTCAGAGCTGGAGGTATTTGATCTTTCTTCCCTTGGATATTTAGGAGAGGAAGCGTTGGTGCAGCTGGTACTGAAATTGAGGTTTCGTACAGTCACTGACAGTTTATACTTTGGGAAAAATAACAAGAAAGAAGGGGACAGACTCTTTGTAGGGTCTGTTGTGACAGGACAAGAGGAAATGGTTTCAACCTAAAAGACAGGAGATTCAGACTGGATGTAAGGAAAAGGTTTTTTATGAGGGCAGTGAGGCACTGGCACAGGTTGTTCAGAAAGGTGCCGGATGCTTTGCTTGTGGAGACATTCAAGGTCAGGCTGGATGGGGCTCTGAGCACCTGATGGAGCTGTAGGTGTCCCTGTTCACGGCAGGGGGGTTGCACTAAATGACCTTTAAGGTCCCCTCTGACTCAAATGACTCTGTGATTCTACCGTGGGCTATAGAGATTGGCAAGCTCCTCTATGGAGACATCAGTGTTAGCAACCATGCTGAGGAGGGTCCTAGCCCCTATCACCACGGCCAAGCTTCAACTCCTTGAGGAAGAGAGGAACAGCCCCGAACTTACTCAACTGCCGTTATCTTGGGACGTGAACTCACTTCTCGAGATGAGCACAAGCACATGCAGGCACGACAGGCTCCATCGTAACCTTAATTTCTGCCCGCGATTACAGAAGGATATCACCTCCTGAAAGCCGCAGATAAGCAGCCAGGCCCGGCGTCCCCGTGGCTGAGTGCCGACGCCGGGTTCCCACACACCAGCTGCCGGCTGCTACGCGTGCCCAGCGTCCTGAAAGAGCCGCACAGCTCCAACGCGCAACTCGGAACCTCTCGTTCCCTTCGTCACGCCCGCCCTCGCCGGCCCCAGCCCAGCACGCTGCCGGCCCTTACCTCTCCCGCGGGGCGCCGGGGATGTGCTCAAACGCGGCATGGACGCGCCACACGTAGCAGCAGTACAGCCCCGCTGCCAGCAGCAGCAGCAGCACCAACAGCAGCAGCAGCAGCAGCCCGCCCAGGGCCGCCATGGCTGTAGCGGGGACGATGCCCGCACGGCGGTGCGCGGGGCAGGGCGGAGCCTGCCGGCTGTTAACTGCTTGCACGCGGGGCGGACCGTTCCACGGTATCTGACGTGAAGATCGATTGTATTTCCTATCGAGGTCGGGGTCTTAGAACCTCTCGTTTTCAGAAAAAAAGAAAAAAAAAAAAAGAAAAAAAAGATCTAACTTCCCATCTTGTCAGGCAATAGACATCATGAGTTCATAACGCGCATACCAATCAATGGGAAAGAAGGAGCTCATCAGAACAGCATCACCCAGCTAACAAAACCCAGAGCCACTCAGTGAGCATTATGATGAATTATCGATTTTCTGGCTTTCATTGATGATTTTTTTTTTTCCCCAGTGTTCTAGAGGAATAGGATCTAATTATCTGTAAGGTTCACTCGAGTTCACTCTTAGAATATTTCTAATAAAAAAAAAAAATCCTGCTTGTACCTTGCTTGCAAACAACTGGCAGGGTGCATTTAATACGTGATAAAATATTTGGTATTCTTTACAATTTCATGGAGTAGAGAGGACATGTGACATAGTTCTCATCCCTGATTAGAACAGGGATGTTGCAGAATCAAGCAATGTAATCACCACCTGATAATTCAGCTTCCGTAATTATTCAGCCTGAGAAGGCCATGGAAATCAAGGGTTAATGCAAACACCTCTTATGTTGGTCTATTCAAAATCACCAGGCCCGAAAACATTTCCTGCTCTCTTTCAGAGGTCAGCATCATATTTGCTGCAGGTGAGGACAGCACGGGAAGGACACAGCACAGGCATGGCTTGTGACTGGGTATGAGTCCCCAGTGCATGGCTGCAGGATTGGGGATCCTGGAGCAACATGAAATTGACAAAAAAAAAGCATCTCTAGATCAGGTGCTTCTAACTCTATTGTTAAATGCCTCCATCTGCTGCATGCTACAGTTTCAGTGCAGATGGTGATTAATTTGGTGCCCGTCCTGGAGAATTCACAGTTGAAAACCTCAGCCCCCTGCCTAAAGATCCATATGGAACTCATAGGGTCTGGGGCTCACACGAGCAACGTGCTTAATCCATGTGCAGCAGGAATACATGTGGACGTCCTCCTTCCCTGATTGGGAGCACTGTCAAGGTGGGATCTGAGAAGTGACTGCTGTTGAGGTCTCTCAGTCCATCTGTCTGGCTCTACCACCAGACCTCAAGAAATCCTACACGTAACATTATATTGGCAGGATTATCTGTGCCCATGGCATGCAGGTTTTTGTACACAGAGGCTGAAGAATCAAAACATTTTGTGTAAGACAAATAACTTCCTGTGCTCCTTCACATGCCTCTTGCCTCATCTCACATGGTCACTACCTTGTGGCATATAAGCTGCAGGGTGTGAAGAGTTAAGTCACCCATTGGTATGTACCTGGAAAATGAAGGAGAAATTCCTGTCTAATTGTGCTGGGGCAGGCATCCCTGCATCATCTCTATTACTTCAAAGGATCTTCTGTTATTCATGGCAGATTTTTTTTTTTTTTTTACTCTCATAGCTTGAGCCAGCTGAAATCTGGCTGAGAAACCAAAAGAAGAAGAGGCATCCTGAAGAAGAAAGATTTTAGTTTCACTTCCCATTTTCTTCCAGCTCTCTGGTCCCATCAGCTGAAAAGCTGCCAGCTCTTTTAACAGAAGTATTTCCAAAGAGCTCTTTTGTTTCCTAAATAATCTTATGTGCTAGAAGGGAATTTCTGCACTTGAAACAGATGCACTTGCACTGTTACTGCAGCGGGAAAGGCCTAATGACGAGCTGGTTCCTGACAGCATTTGTGTTTTTCCTAATGAAAGCAGTATTTTGCAAAAGGCACTTTATACGCCTGTTTTCCTCTTTATACTTAATAAGACTAGGGAGGCAGTGGTATTTTTCCTTATCATTTGCTTTTTTTTTTTTTTTTTTTTTTTTTTTTTTTAAATAGAGACAGTATTATTTATTACCATAAAGTGATTAGTGGATATATGGAAGTTGGAAGGGACCAGAAGGATCATCAAGCTCCAACCCAAGCCATTCTATGATATACAAGAAAGTTCAAAAATAGCTATTTATTTACCATACGCATCAGTGTGACCAGCAATAGGACAAGAGGTAACAGCCTTAAGTTGTGTCAGGGGAGGTTCAGGTTGAATATTTGGACAATTTCTTCTCAGGAAGAGTGCTAATGCATTGGAAAACAGGGAGGCGGTGGAATCACTGTCCCTGGAGGCATCCAAGAAAAGGGTAGAGATCACACTGAAGGACAGGGCCTGAAATGGTCACAGGCACAGATTGATGGTTAAAGTAGATGGTCTTACTGGTCTTCCCAACCTGAACAATTCCATGTTTTGGGCATATTACGGATAACACATCCATAGGAAGATATTAAGATGCAAGGTCTTGCAAGAGACATTAGAGATGATGTTAAATTGTATATTTCTCATGTTGCTGTGGGAGCAGTAAGGTAAAACTTACCCTGATTACAGCAGGAGTAAAACATAACAACCAGGAAAAATGCTATCAAATGCACAGAGACTACATAAGTGGACAAAACAGTGTCGGCAACCACTACACAGCTGAAAACATTTCAGACAAACATGAGTTGTTTTTAATACTTTTTAAAAAGAGGTAAATAATTACAGAGTTATTACCCCAGTACACTACATCTTCCACAGCTGTGAAAACTGAATGCAAAAAATATGTAGTTCCACAGTGCTTGTGAAAGTGGAGAATACGTACAAAGTATCTTCTGGGTTCAACGGGATAATGACTCTGTTCATGGAAAAAAAAAAAAAAAAAAGACCTGATTTCCTCCTCTCTCAGAACAGTGTCACCTGAAGAAGGGCTTAAGGCACTATGCCATAACATTTTCTAATTTACCTGACTGTTGCTTAGATGCACTTATCTTTGATAATCCATCGACATACACCAACGTGAAGCATTACAGAGAATTGAAACCTTTCAACTAGTGTGTGCAAAGTTAGCCAAAATGTCTACATTTGTATTCTGCAAAGAAAGGCAGTGATTTATGCACATTTCAAAACCACCAGTGAGAGCTGCAACCAGCAGAACAAGGAAAACAGTGCAAACACCTACATAAGAAAGGCTGAAACACGGCCATTTGGCAATTTCTTTTTCAGCCAAACATTGTGAAGCACGGTTGTGGAATGTTGCATTTTGTCTGGCAGAAGAGCAACTGGATACATGTTTTCTTATCTGTAATCCATGAGGTTTGGGTTTTCTTCTTGTAAAAGATCCCATGCAAACCCAGCCATGGGCCAGGACACGTTGAGATTATCTTGGAATTTCACTTTCTCTTTCCCTCCAAGGCAGATGTGTGTAGATGAAGAAAAGCCTGAGATTACTTCACATAGATGCAGCACCCCCTAGGCAGAGAAAGCCTTCCTCTATACACACGCTACTTTAGAGGGTCTGTTAGGAAGGGAACGTGCTCTCTGTCCCACTGCTGTCTTCTCCAGCACCCATCACCAGTCTGCCACCTCCTCCCGGCTGCACACCACGCCAGCATCCTCCTCATGGGAGCAGTTATGCGTACCAACCTCAGCATGGGCACACTCCAGCAGCGTCTTCTCCTGCCCAGAGCACTGGACATCATCCAGAAGAATACGAAGCGAAGTCCCTTCCCCAAATTCTGCCTTCTTGCTGGCCCGAACCACGTAGGGGAAGCCCAGCTGGCGGCACACCACAGCAGCAGCTGCTGAGCTCCAGCCATCATCACACACTGTGCCCCACTCACCACTGACATAGACCTCTACTCGGCCCCAGCTCTGTCCACGGCTGCCACCATCCATCAGCCGCACAGCTCCGTTACGAGGCTTCTTCTTCCTGCGCTGTCCCTTCCTCTCCCCCTTTCTGGGCTTAGGGCTTGCTGCTGTGGTGGGGACCAGCATCACACTGCGGTTCACTGGGGCTCGGTCCACTCGGTCCAGAGACGTGGCAGGATCTGCCCAGCCTCTCCCTGAGGCCTCAGTTGTGGTCCTCAGCCGGGGACGCGGTGTTGGTGTCTTCACAATGAGTTCTGTTGGAGAAAACAAACAAGAAAGCAGTCTGTCATTCTGCAGACACTGCTTAAAGATAACGACACAAGATCAGCGCTGATTTTTGACCGACTTTAAACTTTTTTTTCCAGGAATTTGCTTACTTGGTCCCATTGAGAAGCAAAATCATTCCTGGTAAGTCCATATTTCATCAGCTAGAAATGTCTGCTGCTTTTAGTTAACAGAAAGGAACAAACTGCTTAATGCCAATAAATAGGACTCCTGAGAAGGAAACATTACCCAATTTCCAAGCACACTACTGGCAAAACCTCAGCATGGGTATTAAGGGATCAGAACTGGAGCTTCACAGGTAGGAGTTCCTCAAGTTCCCTTCTCCCCTGCTGAAAGCATTTTAGAGCCACACACTCGCACACTATTTCTGCTATTCTCTTCATTACTAATGACTGGATTGTTACCAGACTGAGAGCTCCGGCCTCCCCACTGCGCCAGATGCTTTATTCAGAGGAGCTGAAATCGCGAACATTCAAAATCAATTCTGTCTGGTAACTGGAATGTGCAAAAAGAACAGAGTTGCCAGGACAACACATAAAACAGGATTTGGGATTGTTTTTTAATTCCTTATGAAAAAAAGAAAAAGCCTTGACCTCCAAATAGCTGAAAATTCTTTCCCGTCACAGTTTCCAGGCGTAACTGGACTTGCTTATTCACATACAGTCTATTTTTAGCTTAAAAATCAGTTTTAGCTTGTCAGAGGGAAGCAATTCAGAATTACTCAGACTAATAATCAACTGAGCTGTGACGGTGTCCATATATTTGCAAAGATATCACAACCTTTTTGAATTGTTTCCTTGGTTTACCCATTCTCATCATCCGTTCTGTATTAAATATGGGAAAAAACAGTTGTCTTTTCCATGCTTAATAATCATTCATCTCTCAAGAACAAACCCATGGAGTGGTTCACTCTTTGGAAGAGCCTCCCAGATACATACTACTTGGAGAAAAACGGTACTTCTGGCATGCAAAGTGTTCCCTTCTCTGGAAGCTGAGGTAAGAAGTGAAAGCCTTAGCTGCACACACCTCAGTCACTAACGCCTGGCAAAGCTCTCACAATTGCTGGAACTCGTACAATGGAATGCAGGACTGCACAAAAGCTAGTGGCCACTTGGGAGTGCTTTTCACCCCACTATATCAAGTTGTTCTATGTGTTACTCTTCACAAGGCTGTTTATTATATGCACTTCCAACCAACAGTTTTCTTCCAGCCAATGCTAGCCACATGTTTTAGTGATCCTGTCATGTACACACAAACACCAACAACACAGCAAAACATTTACAGCTCTACCTCCTTCTTTTCATGCTTCTGAATCAAAATTGTCATGCTTGGTTTGCACCTTAATGTGAATGCAGTTGTCGAAACGCTTAGCAGAATAACACTCAATGCTTCTATGCTACAGTATGATGAAAGCTACCTTCTAAATGAAACCAAAAATCTAGTTACACGTAGAGTTTAAAAAACAGAACTTTGGACTTGCATGCAGAATAACACATAAGTAAAAACAGAGACAAAGCCCACTGAACACAAAATTAATAAGGCTTGGAAACGGTGTGCACAGCTTGCAAAGGAAAACGTTTCTACAGAAGTGCTGAGCGCTTGAGCATGTCAGCAGTTAACAATTAGCCTTAGATCCTCTTCTGCCCTAAGGACTCAATCTTACAAGGTGCTGAGTGCCCTCAGCACCTTCATGAAGTCAAAGCTGTAGGACTCACCTCACCAATGATTCAAATGCAGCATAGCATGATAAACATAATAAAAAAATTAATAAGAGTGACCCTAATGTCAGGATACTACAGTAACGTTAACTTCATCACAAAGTTGTTAGAGAACTGGCCAGGTACTTGTACATATAAATTTCTTTTCCTCAATGTATTTTACACGATACTGTTAGTGCAATATTGAGAATCTAATGGCGTGTTTAGTTCTTCGCATTGAATGTAAACAGCACTTGGCTTACAGCTTCCACTGTTCCACATTCAGCAGTGCAGTACTTCCTTCAGCATGAAGCAATCAAAAAGCCCTGGAGGGTTTGGATAAGCCGAAAGTTCACCTGAATGGCTGATCACACCAAGTCTTTTGTGAGCATTTGCTCATCATATATTTTCGCTCTCACACCTAACAATGTCTCAGACCTCATCTTGTTCAACGAGCTATTTCCCAACCCTTTAGCCATGATATTCTTTATCTCCTGAAGTGTTCCTCACTTCCTGAAGGCACTGCAAAAATCATTCGTCACAGAGCACATGGTCTCAGTAAAGAAACAGTCCATGGGGAAAACTAGATGTTAGTAATGAAACAGTTATTGTGCAGCATGGAAAAGGGAAAAAGGTACAGACATTGCTGAGATTTCACACGCCTGGGAGAGGGGAAATATTTCCTGCCCTATGCCTTATTTGAACCAACTCCTCAGATTAAAACCAGCTGGCAATAATTAATCTCAAGGATCTTCTGAAGCCTGCTGCTCTGGGTGGTCTCCGCGCAGAGGGAGAATGCAAGCTTCGAGTTTATATTTACTGCCAGCTAACACACACCCATAATAACCAGCACCAATGACACTTACTCTCCTTTGGCACAAATTTTACAAGCTTGCTTTTTACTTTCACTGGCAGAGGCTCAACTTGGCATTTTCCTGGTGGTGCTCTCCTGTGAAAAAGGGACACATACAGCATACAATTAATTCCTCTCCAGTGGCATTGTGAGCCTTTGCTTACCACTGTTTTTTCACAAATGTAATGCTCATTGGAAAAAAGAGCCTGTTTTAATAATCCAAGTAATCTCTTACAGTAGAAAACATAATTAAACAATCACATAGCTCCACTGCTCAAAGTCCAAATATTCACAAGTCAGTGGAGTTCTCTGGCTGTGTTTTTGTTTGCCGTGGCTGAATCCATTAAGGAAATAAAACATTGTCAGGTCCAAGCAATCCTGAAAAAGATTAATCAGACTGAAACAAACAAAAAAAAAAAAAATCACAGAACTAGACAGTGTATGTTGAATATCTGACAGAGAGGTCATACTAGCACAAGTTTCCTGACTGTCTTCAGGGAAGCGAAATAACAGGCTATTATTCATACACAAAGCCAGAACAAAAGACTTTCCCTTTTATCATGGTTGATACAAATGTGGAAAGCAGCCAGGTGGAGAATAAGGTGATCTGTGATTTGTCATTGCCAATGACTTGTCATTTCAGAAATACCAAAAACACATTAGTTTCAGACAGAAGCCATCTCTTAGAACAACACATTATTTTGACAAAAATTCGTTTGCCTTGGAAGTACAGCTCATTTCTGAGAAGTTACATCCAGTTCATAACCACTTTTTCCTATGAAGGTTGCTTCTTAACCTGCAGCCTTCTTCGGAGGTTTTCAAACTCCTTCAAAAATGCATGATGTGTGCACTGGGAGGAAATTGCTCCTTTGTAATTAGGATTGTTTATATTTACATTTCTGTGGAAGGCAGTGAGCTCCTCTCTGAGTTCATACATAGGGGTATTAAATCTCCTGTTCATGAATTTCCCCATGAACTCATTCATATTGCTACATTCTACAGACTTGTTTTTTAAACTTGTGACTTGCCTTTTGACTTCTGCTTTTTTATTTTTGCAAAGGTTGCGTAATACAACCCTCTTACTATACAGTTTACAGGAACTATTCCATGGTATTAGCTAATGGAAAACACTCCTAAGGAGGAGGCAGAGAAATACAGGCAACAGCAATGGGGTCTGTTTAAGTTTGGGGTCCATTTCCAACGTAAGAATAGAAAAGTGGTTTGGTTTGAGAGAATGCTCAGATAGCTAAATCTGCGTATCAAACTCATTTGAAAATGAAAAGTGAAGCCTCACTAAGTCTCTTTCTACATGTCTAGCTAAAAATATTTGTGTTTACCCAATAATAGTAATGTTTAAAAAACAGGAAATTGGAAAAAACAGCTGCAAATCTTCCCACAAAATACAGCTATTCCCTGCCTTAACCAATCTGAGATACAAGTGCTCAGGATCCAGAAGATACAACAGTTTGATTCCTCGTCCAAGCTATTTTTCCCTCTTAAAACATACAACCAAGAACATACTTTTTTGACATCCTTTGTTGTGTCACATTTCTGCTTTGTCCAAGGATACTGCAGGATCAACCCCAGCTGCACGGGGCACCTGGATGCACAACATCAGGCTTTGCAGCAAGCTCACCCCTTACCTGGAGGTGTCCACCACTTTGTACACCACTCCATGTGGGGCCGTGGCACTTGGTACACCAGTAGACATGAAGTAAAGTTCCCCTAGGAAAAAAACACGTGCAGCCATGAAATCTCCCCATGGAGCTTCTGTCCATCGGGGCTCACAAATTAAAGAGCATCAGGGAATGATGAGACTTGACAGAGAGAGATCTGGCTACTGGAACAAATAGTGCAGTGGGTTTGTAATGAGCGTTCATCTGCATTCCAGTGGCAAAAAATACACTCAGTGAGAGGGAAGTTTTACATATCATCATTAAACATCATCTTGACTGATTTCTACTGCATGTTTAGCTCTCCAGGCCTTTAGTTGTCACCTCAATCAAATTAACACTAGTGCAAAACAGTCCAACTCCGAGTTCCTTTTGTTGAAAAAAAAGTGAAAGGGAATTAAGACTGTTCACGCTGCCTCACTCCTTTGGGGTGAATTACGGGAGAACAGAATTCTGCTTTTGCTTTCTCACAAAGTGAGGTGTACCTCACACAAAAGGCATTTGGATCTGTGACAGCTCTGCCAAGCTGCATGGGCAGAGCTCAACCTTCAGCCAAACAATTTCCATCACCATTTACTCAACATCTTTTCTCTTAACTGCATTTCCATCCCCCTCTTCCTGCTGTTCAGGAGGGGCCAGGATAAACAGCCCTCACAGGAACTCCCCCTCTACATCCCATATTTCTTTCCTGGGAATTGCCAGACAGAAATATGGTTGTGTGATCCGTACGGCATGCAGGCTGTCACACATGCACCCCACAGACACGGCACAGTGCCCAGTGTCCTCACCATGCCAGGGGATGGAGCTGCTGGCTTTTGAGAACACAAGCAATAAGCTAAAAATACAGGTGCCTCCATCACATCAACACATCCCCTGCTCCAGCTGGATTAATATTCATCAGAGCAGCAGCCCCTAAAATAACTGCTTCCACAAAGCAAAGCTTGCTAAAATGAATTGTGGTAAACCTGTAGAACATGGCTGCCTGCATGCTAAAGAGCACAGGAGAAAGAAGTTCACTGCAGAGAAAGAAAACTCTCTCAACTATCAACAAATTCCATTATAACAAAACAAGGAAAAGGCAAAGAGCTGCCTTCTCAGCACAGACTCCTGCCTGGGTTTCCAGCTGTCTCTATTGTTCTTTCTTAAGCCATGTTATTCTCATTTAAGGTGATATATTTCCTCATCACAGCCCTGCAGATCAGCTGTACATTCTATGAATGCTAGACTTTAAAGAAAATGGATTTTAACTTCCAAAAGTTCAGGATGTGGAATTTTATGCTAATCCTGAACTTGGATGGTTTTCACTGCCATGATATAACAAAAAAGCACAAGTGTCCTAAGTTAAATGATTACCTGCTTCATCTTCAGCAAAAGAGATTATGTATTGGTAGTAGTTATTGATAAGCCCAGGGAACATGCAGGTTTGTCCTGTCCCCATGCAGATTTCACTGTATTGCCATTCTCCAGTAGCACGATCCTCTTTCAAAGACATCAGGCGTCTGCGAAGCAAAACAAAACCTAAAAACTTGCACCAAACAATCAAGAAAATAATTCGTGAACATTCACCAGGAAATATGAAAGGATATTTAATGCTGCCTACACATGTTAGCAGCAGTGTGAACTGCAGCTCATCTGAGAAATAAAGAATTGCTGATACCAAAGCACTTGCATCAAACATGCACACACCCCTTGTCTTTCAGGGGTAAGATAAGCACTGGGAAAAAGGATAGGCGAGAGTTTAAGGGATTCTAATGGACCTTTGGTATGTGCAAATGCTACATCAGAGATTTGTTGGGATTTAAGGATTTTTTTTTTTTAATGTATTTGTATGCTTTTCGATACCACTTTTGATATTTGAAATAAATGCTGCATCATTGCTCCTCTATTTGTACTGACACAACGTGAACCCGCAGCATCAACAGCTGCTGGCATGAGGTCACATTCCTACACAGCAGTGCAGAGCAGTTGTACAAAACATGCCACGTGAGGCCTCTGCCACAAGCAGCACACAGCAGCAGATACATTCGCAGACGAGCATAGCATTACTGAAAAACTTGGCTGGGAGTACAGCTTAGTAAGTGTCTGAATATTTACTCACCCGCTCATAAAATCGCCAAATATGTACAAGCCATTCAGGTTTGGAGACTCGCAGCCTCGATAGACATAGCCTCCTGTAACAGATTTCCCCATTTTGTGTGGATATGCATAGATTGGAAGCACATCATCTGTAGAAGAGAATAGGTGAGTAGCTTGCCTTGTTTTTTCAAATGATGTAGATTAGTTGTTTCTACAGATAGTTCTGAGATAACACAACACAGTCAGGTTTCCCTGGAGTACCTTCTAGCCAAAGAAACTGCTGATGGAGCCAAATTTATGTTGATTCTCACCTCTTCAGAACTGCATCTGATAGCCCTGTCTGGCGGTGCTAACCAGGACAAGCCAGCTCAGGGCTGGCATCACACTACCAATACAAGCTGAATTCTTGATAAACCTGAATTCTCTCTATCCTTCAGATGCCTGACAATTCCTCTGAGCCCTTCTCCCACCATAGCTAGGCTCTGTTAGTGCTGCTTCTTGCCAATTTCTAAACAGCTTCCCTATGATTTTGCAGGCTGCTTTCAGAAATACTACATCTACACAGAACCTGCATGCCCAGTGCAGTTGTACTTCACTGGTGAAAGGCAAAAAATACAAAAAAAGATACAGGTAACTCCAGACACTGATGAAAAGATATGTCAGATGTCATCATGAATAGCACGTGCTTCTGTGAAATGGGGGAACTTAACCTGAAGGAACCATCAAATATTTATAGTATAGCACTGTCAGGAGGTAACGCTGGCAAATTCATTGTGAAACACAAAGTGAGAGGCAAAACAGGAGATGACTTGAAGATCTGCATCAGATGCCTCTTTGTTCTCCCTTTTCCCCTTTGAAACTCACAGTCCATCCTTGCAGTACCACCCCACTTCTTTCTCATAGCCTTCCACCCCTCTCCCTGTGTCAGGGAACCTGGCAGCCGCATACCAGCAGTACTTCATCTGAGGCAGGTGTTTTCTAAGCTTACGCTGTACTTACTGCTGTACAGGAGCTGTGACATTTCACAGTGCAAACAGAAGGGCCTCTAAAGGCATCACAAATTGTTTCAAGTCCTTAGAGACTCAGTAAGTGCTCACCAGGAGCACTTGCAGAGGTGCTGCAATGCACAGAGCTCTAAAGGGGCTCTCTTACAACTGCTTCAGCAAAGCAAGTTCAAAAAACCTGCTCCAAGATTTCAAAAGTTTTATAAAATACATTTTTATATATATAAAACACTTACGCACTTCCACTATACTTGTAGCTATGTTAATAAACAGTAAGTTCAACATATGAAAGGGAAAAAACTAGAATCTCAGACAGTGCAAATCAGAGAACCAGGGGCTCCAATGTGGAGATGCTCCAGCATGAGGGGTGCTCCAGATCAGATCTTGCAACTCAATACACTGGCTTCACACACACACCAGAGCTTAGTCAGCCAGCAAATATCTTGAATTCAAGTTTGAAATGTGAAAAGAAATCACTGCTTTCATTTTTGGCATAGCTAAAAGAAATACAAACAAAAAGCACATTCAGTCACCTGCAAAGCAGCATGCACACTGAATGGCCAATTTACAAGGCTTTTTTGTTTGTTTGTTTTTTTAAGAAGGACATCATTTGTGAAACATGGAGAAAAAATATTTTCTCTTCTGTTGGAAAGTATATTTTATGTTGAAAAGATGAAATTTTCCCCCCAAAATCGAGGAATCTCTAGAATATTTGACTAACTACTATATTGCCAAGGAAAGCAACATTTCATTTAGAAAGGACATTTCATTTGTCTCCTGACTCTAAAAAATGGTGACATCTGGACTTCCAGGGTTTATCCCCAAGTCAGTCCCAACCTAGTCTGAGACCACATAGCCTCAGACTGCAAACAAACAAACAAACAAAAAAAAGCAGCCAGACTTTGAAGGCGGGAATTAAAAGTTACAGTGCTGAAAACTGCAGTGTGAGAAGCACACAATTTAAAGAGAGCATATATTTACCCAACGAAGAATTGACGCAAAGCTTTTTATCATAACAGCTGAATCCTTCCCTTGCCCTCCAGCCGTAGTTTTTCCCTTTCTCGACAATGTCGATCTCTTCATATTTGTTCTGTCCTACATCCCCGCAGAAGAGACGCCCCTTCCCTTCCTTCGTATCAGGCTCGCCCCTATCGAATGAGCAGCGCCACATATTCCTCACTCCATAGGCATAGACCTCAGGTCGAGCCTGTGGGTCATCAACAAAGGGGTTGTCTGGGGGGATCCTGTACACAGGCCCCCGATCGTTGTTGTTCACATCAATCCGCAGCACTTTGCCCAGCAGTGCTGATCTGCATTGGGAGAAGAAAGGAAAAGGGAAATGAAATTATATCTTGATTCAACAACGTATAGTTAACAGTGAACAGTTCCAAAATGGTATCATAATTAGGATGGCATTCTACAGATCATATAACTAGATAAACCATCCCAATGGAAAGAGATAAGCAAAATTAAATGAAATGCTCACCTGTGCCCTAGACTCATGGTATTTTTTTTTTTATTTTTTTTAACTAAACTCCAACAGGAGCAATCTCCAGAAAAAGATCCTTCTCCAGTGGTGGTCAGCCCTTAAATAGGGTCTGGGAGAGGTGGAGCCAGACTCCACTCCTTCCAGTCACACAGGTACATTGCCTTCACCTGTGCTCCTGTGGCTCGCTTCAGGTGATCAATCAGTGGTTCAGCCCCAGATTCAACAGTTCCCATACAAACAGATATTCTCATTAAGAATTTTATTATTTTTTTTAAGCCTACAATTTTACTGTTTCTCTTTTGGAAAATACTTTCCATGAGAGGTATACATGAGCATCCATACACCATTAGAGAAAATGTGAACTCTGGACTGAAAACACTCCAGTTTTCTTGCCTTAGTCTAAGGGCAGAAGAAGGGACATGTGACACACACAAAGTTTTAGGGGCTCATACTTGTTCTGGGCATTTCCAAAGGTCCCAAAAGGATCTCCAGCCATGCCTCCATCTCCAGTAAATATATAGAGATAACCATCATCACCAAAGAGCAGCTCTCCTCCATTATGGTTGGAAGCTGGTTCTTCTATTTCCAGGATTATCCTAATTGAAAACAGGAACAATGCATTACCTATTGCACAAGTACTAAGCAAAAGGCAGAGCAATACCCAGCCAGTGTTGTCCTTGACACACAGAAACAGCTGCAGGTCAGTCAGCTCCGGTGCATATTTTTCCACCTTACTTAACTGATTTTCTATCATCATATTATTCAGACATATTTTCCAGACTACGGAAACACCAAATTGTGTAATAAGGAAACTCTGAGAAATTACATGGCAGAGTATACTTAATGATACTTGTCCTCTCATTCTTCCTTCCTCCTTGGTTTTTTCCTTTAGAAAAGGTCTCTCAGCTCTAATCAGACTGCAAACCACGAGGGAAAAGACTCCACCTCTGCATCTGTACAGCATTTGGCACGGCCCTGGCTGGCACTTTCAAGGCAACCTAAGACTTTTCAAACACTACGTAATAGCTTATATATAGCTGAATAGTTTAAAAAGAGAAGAATCCTTAAAGGGCCATTACATACACAGAGCACCAGGAACTTCAAGAACTGTAAAAGCATTATCACCATCTGATCAGCATCCTGACAAAGGAATGGTTACTCAAGGCAGTACCCTTACCTTCATTCTAAAGCCTAAACCTCTCTTACTGTACTCTATCTGTTCGTGTTTTTGTTGTTGTTGTTGTTCTCTGCTTGTTTGTTTTTAATGCAGCTAGCATCTCTCTCTTACTAAGAAAAGGCCAAAATATATGAAAATATGACTTATAAAGAAAGGTAAAGCCAGAAATACAAGCAGGAGACCCCCAGATGTAACACATAAAACTCCTAAATCACCTAAAGAAGCATCTCAGGATGAAGTCTGTGAGAGATGTGCCTGCACAACCACAACCAGACTGCAGGTTTGTTTTATTAAGCTTAATGCTAACCACAGGCTAAATAAGCACAGAAAGAGCTTTAAGTGCAGAGCTTGATGACCTTTTAACAAAACAGCTGAGGGGCAGGTTTAAACTCCCGAACTAATACAACATTAACAAAGTAGAACTATCAACATTAACACTATTCAAAGGCTCAAGGGGTTCAATCATACAGTTCCGCAGAAGGTTAAAATCCATTCACTGTCTCCACAAACAAACCTTTAATTAACTGTGTGTATTAATGTGGATCAGCTGCAGGGTCAGACTCTAATTAACTTTCCTATCAAAATACTCTCAGAAATAGTATAATGATTTACACTTTATTTAATTTGATACTCAGTTTGTTAAATCATATGGTCAAGCTCTCATTCAGATAAAAAAGAACATCGGGGTCAAAATCATTTTGGTACAGCATCATCAAGTTTGTTTCTAGTTATTTTGGAAGCCTTCAGCTTTGAAATGAATTTCACTCGTGCTTTGCAGAAGTCTATCATCAATGGTAATCAATAAACCAAAATACTAACTTTGAATGATCACTGTTTACAGTTAAATCTTCTGACATACTGGAACTAAGAATAATGAACATTTTGTTCTCATAGTTAACCCACAGAGGACACACATATTCACTGTCTGAGTACGCCAGGACTGAAATTTGGCAACCTTTGTAGGATCATAGAATGGTTTGAGTTGGAAGGGACCTTTCAGGATCACCTAGCTCCAACCCTTCTGCGGCAGGCAGGGACAACTTCCACCAAACCAGGTTGCTCAAAGCCCCATCACTTTGCTAACACCCTGGAATACAAGAACAATATTGAGCCAAATAAGCCTTATTTGTTAATAGTCCTTAAAAACGCACAAGCTGCCTTGTGAGATGTTATAGACATTAAAGGTGTGTACAATACCTTTCAGAACCATGGTCCACAGTATTCATGTCACCGGGAGAAATTCTGAACTCACTGATTCGGATTCTCTCTTCATAACGAACTTCAACTGAATAGTAGACATACACTTTACCAGTATATTTGAATTTAGGATGGAAGACAATACCTAGAAAACCTCTCTCGTCTCCTTCCCAAGGTGAGGTAAGCACAGCTTCGCTGATGTTCAGAAAAGGTTTTTCAAGCCTGGACCGGTCAGGGAGGTAGGTCCACACTAGGCCAACCTGCTCAGCGATGAAGAACCGGTGGGTGCCATCGTTGGCATGCACCATCGCAACAGGATTACGCAGCCCGTTGGCCACTTCTGTAAGGCAGAGTTGGAGGCAACCCTCTGCATCAGCAGTCACCAACCCCAGGTTTTGGTTAAGGTTCTCGTTAGCCAGCAGGTGTGGGAAACAGTAGTCCGTGTCCTCCAGGGACAGGTAGCGGCAGAATTTTGCCATGTTGTTCTCCAGTGCAATTAACTCCGGGTCTGTAGAGAGATAGTGAAAAATGGAGCGGCATTTTTGCCATACTTGCTGGCAATAGTCCTGACAAAGTCCTGGTATGGTCCGCACGGGGGTGGAGGGATCCTCAGCGTCGTACAAGTGAGCTGCATATGGAGAGCATTCCTAGAAAGAGAGAGAAAAGCCTCAAGTCATTTGTAGATCAGATTTAAAACAGCTGAGCAGCAACACTAATTGGAAAAATTTCACCTTAATTACAACATATGTTTATTCCGAAAACACATTAACGGAAGAAAAGATCTCAGGAAGTGGGTTTATCTTAGCATTTGCAGAAATGATCTTCAGTGCTCCTGGTGAAAGCTGGCTCCCACGTGCTCCTCATGTGAGTACGCATTTATCCCAGCCTTAGCACTCACTGAAGAAAACCAGCGATGACACACAACATGCTACATCACCTTAGCAGAATGTACTGGAAAAAAAGCATTTCTATCCTGGATGCTCTGACTTCATGAGATACACAGCAGGTTCATCACAGCACAGCAGTGACACAAGAACTTAGCTGGGAAGATTCAAGTCATAGCAAGGCTGCTTGGGTTGGAAAGGACTTTACAGATCATCTCATTCCTGCATCTGCACACAGGATCTCTGAGCACAGATGTTTTATGTATCTGGGTCAAAGAGTTCAAACAAATCCCACTCTGATCACACTGGTCACTGAGTTCAGGTAACAGGATTTCAGACAGAGAGCACAAAATGGCCATAATCCAGGCAAACCCCTAAACCCTCTGCAGGACAGCCCTAATTGAGGGAAAGTTAATCCTTGGAGATATAAGGACTGACTCAACTCTATATACTCTGTATTTTCCACTATAATAATTCCTCCAGAGAGACGCATTTTCTCTCTTTGCCACTGTAACCCAGTAAAATGGTCTGTAAATTACAGACTGACCAAAGTCACTCAGTTCTGATTTGTAAGAGCTTTTCCATGTATTAAACATATCATATTTTCCAGTTTCAAGACATCTTCCCAATAGGCATCTCAAAAGTTCTCTCCAAATAACTTAAAATGACTTAGTGAATGCTCAGCTATTTTTATAGGGTAGATAAATAATGAAGGCAAGAAATGCAGGAAGAGAATCTATCCTTCCTGAATGCATTCTGCATTGTTTAATTCCTGGATGGCATTGCTTCCAAGTAAAACCAACTTAGTTTAAAAAAAATCAGCCTACAGGCAGTTACTTTCTAATGCAGATTACAGTGCTGTTCAGCAGCTGTAAATATATGAGCTTCAGAATGCTGATATATTTAAATAAGCTGATGAGTGGGCACAATATTTTTTATTTTATTTTCAATTACATGCCACAATTAGTGGAGAGGCCATACAACAGATAATTAGAGTACAGTAAGCTTTCCCCCCCATAATGCCAAGCTATTCATTGCAAAATGAAGGTTATTATGCCTTCAAATGAGAAGCAATTAGTGTGGTAAAAAGGAGACTGCACGTGACACTAAACACAGAAGTTACACAGGCAGATGAGATAATGGCACTCAGCTCTGTTACATGAACACAGAGGTGTGCCAGGGGCAGAAAACAGATGCAGCATTTGCCTGTGTGGTTGTCATGATGAAAATTTAGCCAAATAAACCAATTTAAGCAAGAGAATCATGAGCAAGGCCTGTATTGGTGCAGCTTCCCTTTCTACCTATGAAGGTTTCACACTCCAGAAGAGGAGACACCAAGATGTATCTGGTTCTCTGAAGGACTGCCTCGAGCAAGCAGCAAGAATGTCAGAATTAAGGACCGCAGAGGTACCACTTCCCCATCCTTTTGCCACCGCAGGTTGCTCATGTACAAGAAGTAGTACATTTGTCAAAATAATTTGATTATGTTTGAGGGAAATCAAGAATTGTGAGCAGAAAGGGACAGAAGTGTGCTGAATAATTCACAGGCAACCATTTATTAATTCAGGTATAGGCTATAAATTTCGTATATGGTGAATATATGAAAGCAGAGTGTTCTGGAACAATCACAGCGCCTGAACTCCCATTTTGTGCTTGTGCAGCCATTTGTAGCCACATCTCAGGCCGGTGATGCTCATTAGAACACTGCAGTGAATCATTTTTTTTTTTTTTCCATGTTGAGAGATTTCACCATTTCTGAACAAATTTCTCAGCAGCCAGGTTTCTGATGAAGGCAGGAGACTTACTGATCGCTTCCAGAGGCAGAAAGAGTGCTGAGCGGGCACTGCTAACTGCTGTTCTCCTGCCTGCAAGCCGGCTGTCGGAGGCTGCTGGTTTCAGGAGCACGTTCAAAGCTTTATGCTTCCAGTACAATCTGGGATGAAATGAAAGTCAGATCTCTAGAAGCTGTTATGGGAAAGGTTTGCCTTTCTCTTCGCGGTTTTAACAACACAAACGTCCCCTGCGGAATGCTGCGAGCAGGATTTCCGTACGGCCACTTTGATCCCATCTGAGCACGGCAGACCGGGCTCTGCTGGCTGAATTAAGATTTACAGAGCTGCCATTATTCTGTCCCGGGGGCATTTTCGTACACACGAGGCCAGCCCGAGCACCCCCACGTGGACCTAAAGCGGAGCGGGAGCCCCCTCACCTGGCAGAGCAGGTCCTGCAGGTGCCCGGCGCAGGCGGCGTACGTGGCTCCGTCCAGGTGCGCGCTGAGTAGGTAGAAGCGCTCGAGCAGCGCCCGGTCGCGCCGAGCATCGCAGCAGCCGAAGGCGCCGTAGCGTCGGCAGAAGGCGAGAGCCCGTGGCGGCCGGAACGGCGGCTTGAAGTCCAGGCACTGCGGGTGCGGTCGGCCGGGGCCCGGGCCCAGCGCTGCCGCCAGCAGCAGCGCTAGAGCGGCCCCGCGCAGCGCCCGCATCCCGGCCCCGCGGCCGCCGGCGGGGCAGCGCCGAGCTTCGGCCTCCGCGCGTCGGCCCGCCCGCCCCGAGGCCCGCCCGCCCGGCGGAGGGGAGCGGGGGCTGCGGAAAGCGGCTCCGTGCGGAGCCTCACCGCCCGCAGAACATCGTCTTAACGCTGCGGGGAAGGAGGCTCGCTTCGGTCCATGCTGACGTGCTATTTTTGATTCGTGCTTCGAGACGAGGAACTGCTGCACGGTGCATACGGGCTGCAAAATCACGGCATGGCTAGGAACATCCTGTCAGGAGACCATATGTGTTGTGGCATTTAGTAAGAGTTTGTTTTGCCCTCCGTGTGCTGATGGAACTGCTGCTAAGGTCACTGCAAGCTGCATTTGCACAGGCAGTAAGAACACCTGATGGGCTTTGTCCCGAATTTATTTTTACCACTTAAAAAGCTCTCTTTCATGGATGACCTCGGTGAGTGGATTGGAAAACAAACGCACCAGTCACTGCCTTCCGAAACTTTGATCATGAGCAGTTATGCAATCCCTTTTTTTTTTTTTTTTTCTGTGAAAACAACAGATGTAAATGCATCTTCCTACTCATCCCGGATACCACCGCTGTGCTAAACACTGGCTGCTGTCTCAGAGTTTGTGATGATGTTTGAATGTCCCATGAAGAAAAATACACAACACATATTGTAAGATTGGTGTACAAAGAACAAAACACAACAACCAAATAAACTGAGTGATAATGAGATCCATCCTGCAGCCTCTTCATTTGCTATCATAACCTCTGATCAGTTCAACATCCATGCATTTCAGAAATGAAAAGAAAGTGGAAAGCTGTGCATATTTAGCAGGAAGTCTTGGAAGGAGATGAACCATAGATTTAATCTTTGTGAGGTGGCGTGTGGTAGCTTTGAAGTCCACAGTGTGCATTCACAACCCATGCCCTCATGTCAGGGTTCCCAGTGTGTTCATTCAGACTGGGTCACTTTTCAGTTCCCCCCAGCTGGGGACTGGGAAACAATTCATCTGCAGGGTGTTGCTGAAATGGAGATGGAGCTGCCTTGGCCTCAGCGACAGACTGGCTCTAGCAGGGGTGGATGGCTGTGTTTTCATTCATATTGTGACCCACATTTTGAGCCTTCCCAGGCCACAGGTAGGAGCTCATGGGCTGCGTTTGAAAAATCTTTGCTGTGGCGGATGGGACCGCATATCTCTGGCTTTTATTTCCAGCTGTGCCTGGAGGCTTACTGTGTGATCATCCCCAAGTTACAAGTTTTCTGCCTGGATTCTCCCTGTCGTAAAATGTCAGTCTTCCAAGGTGAAGTTTATTGATATTTTTAATCACTGTTGTGTTTTTCTTTATGAGTTCCTTGCCAAACCACCACTAAAGACAGCTCAGGAGTAGAACTGCTGCCCTTGACCCAAGGTGCTGAGTTTAATGTGTTGCCCTTGTTGCTACCTGCAAGCAATAATGTGAATCTGTTCTCTGTGGAGCAATTACGGGACAGGGCTGAGCTTTAATTTAGGCACCTTTCACCAAGATCTCATGGTCACTGGAGAGGATGTTTCATGTTAAAATATGGATATTTTTTAAGTTGGATAATTTGAACGCTTGCTTAATGACCTGAATAAATCTGTTGAATATTTTTGCTGTATATCAAATGTTGAACATATGATCCTTCCTTCCTTTCTGCCTGCCTGCCTGCCTTCTTGTTTCTACTGAATTTCTCCTACTCCCTTGAAGTCCATATGAGTTTACCAATTGATTCTCAAAATCAGCATTCATACTGGTGGATGTAATTGAAGAAGCCAGGTGTGAACATGCAGTAATTACTTGCAGGTAGCACCACGATAAGACATAAAAAGCCTACATGAAGAAAATTGTTGATCAGTTTGGTGTACTGAACCTGCAATCCTTGAGACAATTAAAGCAAGTGATAGCCACAAGTACTCTGCAATCTTATACCCTTCAAGGTGAGGTCCTTGAATATGCAACAACTAGATTTTTCACTCTTTCTGCATATGTTCGAATTTGCGAGTGTTTGTGGCATTTGACCAGATGTCTGGAAACTGCTTTCAAATGTAGTTTGGGTCAAAAGCAAGGAGTTCAATGCTATAATATTGAATGGACAACAACAACAAAAAAAAAATGCTGCTCCTCCCCAAGGCAACAGGGAATACCATCTTAAAGCATAACAGTTGGGAATTTAATGCAGAGCCGTAAGTCTTTGTAGAATAAGCTAGGCTTTGCCTTCTCATTACATATCTCATTACTAAATCCTTCTATTCTTCATTTGTTTTCTCATTTGTTTTGCTTTCCTGATTTGGGGGGGGGGGGGGGGGGGGGGTGCAGAAACAGTTAACTATTGTGAGAAAATAGCAAAAAAGGCATGTGTGCATGTACGTAACATAGACCCAAACCCACAGACTCACACACACAGGAGAGCAAGATAAACCATTCTGTTCAGAGACCAGTATGCACGCTAAGCAGATTTAAAGCTATCTGCTGGCATGGACACTGCTCTTTTCCATGGCTTTTAGTATGCACATGAACAGCATAAAAATGTATATTAAGCCTTTGGAAAGATGCTTAGAAGAATAGTTGTACAACACAGTCTAAACCAAAAGGGCCTCTCCTATTTAAGCTGATTTGACAAGGAACACAGGGGTGTGTTTTGCAGCAGCTGAAGTCATGCTGGCTGTAGCAGGCCTACCGATGCACTTTGATGGTAAGGAAGCATTTAATGCAAAAACCAGGCAACATCATGTGCTGCCTCAGGAATACCGTCAAAGGGTTAGAGAAGCGGAAATCCTGCTGCCTCTAGACATACCAGGATGAGTCAGATGTGGAACAAAATGTTCTACTGCAACTTCAGAGACCTCATTTCTCCTGGTAATGGAACAATGAGTCCTTCATATCCTTTAATCCTGTTGTTCTGAAGCACCTCCTTCTGCTTCAGCCATACCCTCCAGTGCACATTCCTATGCCCTGTGTCATATGTCACAGCAAATGCAAGGACAAAACATCAGGGTGGTGAAAATAAGCATAGCCCTGCATTTGATAGCCAGGATGCCCACATAGAAGGTGCACTGCTAAAAGCTTTTCCATTCATCCTTATGCTCACGTTATGCACAAGCAGGATGTAAACATCACTGTCTTACAGCAACCTAATAACTCATTGGTTTCTTTACTTCCCAGTTTGCTACCATACGAACTCTAATGCAGGAGCCCTAAAAAGACCATATGGGCAGTAAGCAATCCTTATGTGTAGCACGTACAGAAGGACCGTATTTTCTAAACAGCTCACACAGCAGCAGATCATGCAGAAATGATTTTTAAAAATTACTACTCTTGTCCGTGCAGTAACAGAACAATAAGTATCAACCCTTGAATGATTTCTGTCTGTCTTCTGCAGGATCTACAGTGCGTGGATCTTTTCCCCCTCTTTGTCCACTGGAGAAATAATAAGGACATTGAAATGCATATTTATTTTCAGAAAGTGATGTATTGATTTTATGTTGTATCTGAATGCTTTATGTTGTACGTGATATATAACCATGTCATTTGCCTGAAATGAGAAACAAACCAAAAAGGTTGCTCACTGGGCTGTACAAATGAGCGTTTTCCTCATCAGTGATCCAAAACATCATAAAATTGCCTGCTTTTAATTTGCTCTGAGAGATAAAAAAGCTCTCTTACACAAGTATGTATATTCCACTGAGAGAGAAAGTGATTATTGCTAGATTGAGCCTGTTTAAAAGGAAAGGTCCACTCTGGATCCATGGGATGCATTCTGAAGAGTGTGGCCAGCAGGTCAAGGGAGGTGATCCTCCCCCTGTGCTCTGCCCTGGTGAGGCCTCACCTGGAGTACTGTGTCCAGTTCTGGTACAAAACAGACAGGGATCTCCTTGAAAGAGTCCAGTAGAGGGCCACAAAGATGATAAAGGGCATGGAACACCTCCCTTATGAGAAGAGGCTGAGAGAGCTGGGGCTGTTCAGCCTTGAAAAAAGAAGAGTCAGAGGGGATCTGATCCACATCTATAAATATCTGAGGAGCGGGAGGAAAAGGGATGAGGCTGAACTCTTCTCTGCAGTGTTTCTATTTCTGATTTCTGAGTGAGCAATGAAGTCCATAACACTGCCAGCTACAGCAAGACATGCTTTTCATAAGAGATGCATCTGGGGAGCAAGCAACCTTTCAGAAAAGACAGAACAGGGAGGAAAGAGAACATGAGTTATGTGAGTCCATGTGGATGACTTAGTGTGCTCTTCTCTAGAGGGACAAGAAGCATGAAAGTGCAGACAATGCACAGCTTAGGACCCCTGGAGAATCCTGACCCAAATCTGCAGCTCTTGGGTAGTTGTGCCCTTTGCATAACTGGCCCAGCACTAGCAGGCAGCTAGTAACCACACTGCCAGGGGTTTCCCATCAGCTACAGTGACTTCATGAAATATGCAAGGAGCAACTTGTTCTGCTAAAGGAATATGCAAATTTTCTGTTTATTTAGAGAAAAATGTCATTTACAGAATGTCAAGGGCACTGTGCTCTTCTATCCTCTGATTCTGTACCTTTTCTTCCACATTCTTTGGGTAAAGTTGAGAAGAAATTTGTGACCATTTCCTTTCACAAAGAAGAGGAGGGCTTTGGCCAAGGGCTGCTTTCTGCTACCATGATATCTTCAGTCCTCTCTCATAGAGATACCAAGTGACTGACTCATTGAATCCATAGATTCATAGATTCATTAGGTTGGAAAGGACCTACAAGATCATCTAGTCCAACCATCCTCCCACCACCATCCCTACCCACCAAGCTACTAAATCAAATCCCTTAGCACCTCATCTAAACGCTTCTTGAACAGCACTAGGGACGGTGCCTCAACCACCTCCCTAGGCAGGCCATTCCAGTGCCTGACCACTCTCTCAGAGAAAAATTTTTTCCTCAAATCTAATCTAAATCTTCCCCGGCACAACTTGTGGCCATTCCCTCTTGTCCTGTCATTAGTTACCTGGGAGAAGAGGCCGACCCCCTCCTCACCACAGCCTCCCTTCAGGAAGTGGTAGAGTGCGATGAGGTCTCCTCTGAGCCTCCTTTTCTCCAGGCTAAACAATCCCAGCTCCCTCAGCCGCTCCTCATCAGACTTGTGCTCCAGACCCCTCACCAGTTTTGTTGCCCTTCTCTGAACATGCTCCAGGGCCTCGATGTCTCTCTTGTAGTGAGGGGCCCAAAACTGAACACAGTACTCGAGGTGCAGCCGCACCAGAGCTGAGTACAGGGGGATGATCACCTCCCTGCTCCTGCTGGCCACACTATTCCTAATACAGGCCAGGATGCCATTGGCCTTCTTGGCCACCTGGGCACACTGCTGGCTCATATTGAGCCGAGCATCAACCAACACCCCCAGGTCCTTTTCCTCTATACACTCTTCAAGCCATTCTGCCCCAAGCCTATAGCATTGCATGGGGTTACTGTGGCCAAAGTGCAGGACCTGGCACTTGGCCTTATTGAACCTCATCCCATTGACCTCAGCCCAGCTGTTCAGCCTATCCAGATCCCACTGAAGGGCCTCTCTGCCCTCAGGCAGATCGACACATCCTCCCAACTTGGTGTCATCCGCAACCTTACTGAGAGTACACTCAATCCCCTCATCCAGGTCATCAATAAAGATATTAAACAAGATGGGCCCCAATACTGACCCTTGGGGGACACCACTCGTGACGGGACGCCAGCTGGACTTAACTCCATTAACCACTACCCGCTGGGCACGACCCTCTAGCCAATTCTCAACCCAAAGAAGAGTGAACCAGTCCACACCACAGGCTGCCAGTTTCCCCAGGAGAATACTGTGGGAGACCGTGTCAAAGGCTTTGCTGAAGTCCAGGTAGACTACATCAACAGCCTTTCCTTCATCTACCAGTCTGGTCACCCAGTCGTAGAAGGAGATGATGTTGGACAAGCACGACCTGCCTGCTTGTAGCCTCAAACAGGGCCTGATAAGGTGCCACAAATGCAGAACCAAGGGAATTCTGAACAGGTTCACATTGTTTTCACTATAACAGAACAATATTACTGAAGACATAAATTTTCTAGTAGCCCGGTTCTTACTGAACCTCAGGAGTAACAGCATTTCACAAAGAGGCTATTGCAGCGAGGTGGAGGTGAGGTAAGAAGATCTTGAGCTAACTACGGCTAATGTGTGTCAAAGTTAACAGACTGAATTACACGCAGAGGTAACTGGGAGGTCACTGGAGATCACACTGCTATTTCTGGATGCCCTTGGGCATGCTGCAGTAATCCAAGCTAGAGGTGAGCAGGGCCTGGCTCGCCATCTGTGTCAGGAAGAGAAGGAAATCCCCTCTGAGCAAGTATCAGCACTGAGCAAAGCATCACTGACTGCTCCTGATGCTTTGACTGTTCATCAGCTGCAGAGGATGCGATGTTGTTTATAAACTCTGACCCTGTGTATGCAGCCCAGGTGATGCTCCATGAAATAGCCACCATTTGTCCATTCCTTGACTGGATACAGCTCCTCAGTTGCCCTCCAGCTCTCTGCATGCAGAGCAGAGCCATGCAGAGTCACTCCAAGTTCAAGTTGGGCCTTGGGGTGCTGTAGGGTGGGTTGTTGTTTCCAGACAGTGCTGGAGGAGATGTCTGGCCTGCTAGGATAATGTGAATATGTGGCCTCTCTGAGCTACTGTGCGTAAAGCTCCACCAGGTATAAGAATGTCTGAGACTCACCCACTTTGTAAAGGTACCTATCAGCTCAGAGACCGCTATTACTGGATATACTGTAGCAGAGCTAAAGGAGTAGTTCTGGGTCAAGTGGGAGTGCTTTTTCTTCTGTTACATTGATAATTGCTTTATGCAACATGTGTATGATGCGCTGCTATCCTGTGGACTTTGAACCCTTTGCTTCAGATCTCATTCAGCAATGTCTAAAAGCTGCTACCACGAAGAGTTGCCACGTGAGCTTTATCAAAGGATATTTTCATTAGACTCTATTCTAGCCTGCTGGGAATGGGAAACTGGAATGTCCACAGCACTGTTCTCACAAGACAAAGAACCACAGTTGGCCTTGCCCCTCTCCATGCCTTCGCCAAAACAAACAGTACTGACAGCTTTCTTCTTTGGAAGCTCTAAGAAAAAAACATTCCAGAATAACTTCACTGAAGACTCTATGAGCAAAATGTTGCCTGCATTTGAACTTCATGTTGCACGGCTCCATCTCCTGGCAACCAAGGGTAAATAAAGCCAGATGCTATTTGGAAATCTCAGGATCGCTTTTATGTTTTTGCTTTCACACAGAGCACTTGTGTCCCCTGGCTGTGACTGTGGCATCCTGGGGACATCGTGAGCTCTTACTGGAGGGCTTGGATGTCTTAGCCATGAGACCTTGTGTGGTCAGGACATTCTGGCACAGCCAAACCTCTCCATGTTAGAACAGCTACACATGAAGACATGAAGTAGGGGTACTTGCTTCACGTCTGCATGAATTTTAACCTCCAATGCTTTGTGGAAAGTTGGGTCCAGTCAGTGGATAAGGGGCAGCCTGGAAGCTAAAGATCTGGATTCAATTCCCTCGTTACGTGTCAATAGTGTATTGAAGGTGTTGGTGACGTACAGGGCAGGATTTTGGAGTAAGTGGTCTGATTTCAGCATTTAGTCTCCTTGCCCCTCATTCCATCAGTAAAACAGGGAGACAGTCCTTCCTGCACCACAGCTCTCTAATATAGAGCCGATGCCAGCAATAAAGACACCCAGAATTACTCTTTTCAACTTCTCAGTTCAAATTCAATTCATTTTGGAGAAGAACAACAGAGAATACAAGCAAAAGGTTTCTAAATATGGAAAATTCCCCCCTTTACTCCAGTGACTCTTGCCCTTTAAAAAACGGCCAGATGAGACTCTTTCTACCCACAGGGCTCTCCTGCAGTGACAGCTACATTAACCTTTGCTGACAAGCACTTCTCTTTGCTTGTAAAATCAGCTTAGTGAGTGCAAAATTCTTCCAGACTTGAAAATGGTTACTATCAAATCGAGATACACTACATGCAAAACAAAACAACCTCATGCCTTACAATTACTCTTGTGTTGTTAGCACTGCTCTGAGATCACTTGATGTGCTAATCCGTGATGATGGCTGGGCATCTGTCTGTTTTGGGTAATACTGCAGAATGTATTTGAATGTTGGATAGGTTGTTTTTTTTTTTGCTGCATTTCTCTCCCTGGGCATTTTCCTGTGCCTGTCGCCACGCTGTCTGCACAATGAGCAGCACAACAGAGGAGCGGTAATATATGCTTGGATTATTTGTCTGTTGCTTTTAGAACAACGCTTCAAAATTGCACATAAAGCCAACGCGCTCCCTCATGCACATGGGCACGCGTGCACATGAGTGCACATTCTCTTCCTGACATCCTATTTCCCCATATTAATTTCACATCCTTCTTGCATACGATCTGGGTTGTCCTCTATGCGTGAGAAATTCCTCCCATGCAAGCAGGGCTCTGGGTTTTTGGGAGGCTCCTGGTGTGTCTCAGCACCAAGCCGTTGTATCTGGGTCACAGGAGCTTTTCCACCTTGTCAGAGTCGAGCTCTTCACATTGCCCTCAGTGATTTAAAAGACTTTGTAGCCCCATGGATTGAATTTAAACCATGCGGCAGATGCAGTTTTGGTGCAGTCGGTAATTTCAGATGCCATAAAGTTTCTGTGACACTTATAATTGCTGACTGAGAATCTCTAGAACTGGGGGACCTTGTCACAGCATGCAAGTTGGGACTCCAAATCACCTCCATCCATCTAATATATATCACGTCCAGGAGATTAGATCTCATCAAGATTCAGTAATATTATACTTTACTGAAAAGGTAAAAAAATATTTGATATCACCTCTTTGGGCAATTGTCAAGCTTTGCAATGAAGTAATAAATACAGTGCATTTTTGTACTGGCTCCACTGCTAATCCATGACATTACTGCAAAACTTCAACTGAGCTCAAAGACGCAAGCATGGCTTTGAATGTTGCCTTTTCACTTTGTTTGTTGGGACTGGGAATGCCCAAGTCAAATAAAAGACTGCTAAAACATTAAAGTAAAATATTGAATTGAGTGTGAGAAAGGAGGAATAGGATGCAAAAGCATCAGGAAATAACTTAGCTGGAAGCACAGATGCAAATAAAATGGAAGAAAGTCGCTTTTCTAACAGGTTCCAAGTTGATTTGTTGTTTCTATTTGCATTATTCTAGGATGTTGGTCTCCTCATCTTCATTGCAGAGATGCAAATTCAGCTGGAAAATCAGGCAAAGAATGCTGATTTTCTAATAAGCTCCTTGTGTGCACTTACTATTAACAGGCAGAATGTTTGAAGCTGACCCGGTCTCCTTCTGCAAGATAAAATTTAATTGTGTGGCACAGATCATCAGAAAAGAGGTGCATGAACTCTCACTTAAAAAGAAACTGAGCACCTTGTGAAGTGCATTTATGAAAAATTGTTTTGTGAAACTTGGAGAACAATTTTCTGTCTCCTATATACTCACATGAAGAACTGCGACATCTTGTTTAACACAGTCATGGTTCTATTATTTAGACATCAAACATAAAAAGAGATCCAAACTTAGTATGGCTGTGAGAATTCAGACCCTCCGGCACAATCTCAACAGGAGTAAGTCAGCGGCAGAACAACCCCAGCTTCACTGGGGCCAGGATTTCAGCCAGGTTGCTTTGTCCCTGGAGACATGGATTGCCAGTCACCCATGCAGCACTTGAGGACAGGGAGAGCTCATACAGGCTGTGGGAAACTCCTGGGCAGCTGTGCTCAGCAAGCTGGCAGGATCGGATGTTGGGATTAGGGACTGATGCGGAGGTCACCTTGCCTGACCCTGGGTCAGCAGCACCAGCAGGCTGGGGAGTGACCCTTCCCAGGAGCTCAAGGCTGAGTTTGCAGAAAGGAACACTGGGAACAATCATGGTTCCAGTTAATGAAATGAATGAGACTTTAAACTCCAACAAGATATATTTGTTTGTTTTTGTCTCCTGTTGAACAACTACAAGCTCAAAGACTTCTTCCTAGCCAGTAAATCCCTTTACTAGGAAGAGAGACTGTACAAAAGAACATTTCATTCCTGTCTCTCCCAGATATCTGTCTACTCTACTCAACCTTAAAATAACTATCAGCTGTTCTGTTGCCAGAGATCCCTAAGCCTCTACTCTGGTCTTGTGTGGGCTCTAAAACCTTCTGGCTGCAGCCTGGCTTTATTTTACACCTTGTCCAACTTTGACCAGTCTTTGTGTTCAGTACCAACAAATATATCTGGTAAATGGCTCAGACAGCGATTACTCTGGTGGTGGTTTTTATTCAGTTTTGATGGGTTTGCACTTAAATTGCTACAAATAATAAAATACCATTCCAATTTCACAGCTTTACCAGACACATCTGGCTGATGCGTTTACTTCATAGTTTCAGCTTCAAATAAACCTAATCAAAACATGTAAAGGAAACATCGTGTCAAAACAGTTCAGAAAGGGGTCACCAATAATTTAAAACTGTGGTCAGAGCATCTGGATTTAAGGATCGGAAAGACGATCTATCCTTAAATGCTTAAATTTGTTTGTAGAAATGTTGCTGGTTTAATTTCTACAGCTCGTATGAGTTGGATGATACACAGGTTCAGGAAACAAACTATCAAATCCTGAGATGGATAGTTGGGAGGAAGAGTGATTATTATTCCAATCTGATCTGAGATCTAAAAGAATTTCTAATTTATCTTATCAAGGTTTTCTGATGAGTAGTCATGAGGGAGATTTCAAAGGTCAGGGGAAATGAAATGCAGAATTAAACTCAGATTAATCAGAGGAAAACTCTATGTTGACTTATCCTTACACCAGCAAACACTGGCAATAGGCTTTGTATTTCCCCAAAACACATGAATATGACCTAGAACTGAATTGTACAGCAGTAAACAGGATGTAAACCACATAAAAAAAAGCTCAGACCTTTGCTCATAAAAAAACAGAGCAGATAGAGGGGAGCAGTAGAGCAGAGAAAAAAGGTGAATGTGAATTCTGGGAGTACCCAGCCCTCCCATAGGATTCACCAGGTCAGCCTGCCAAGGTTTGAGGCTTAGGGATCTTCAATGTGAGCTGCAGAAACTTTGCAAAGTTTTGATCAAGCATATATAAGTCCTGGTAGATGTGTTTGCTTTATTTAATCCATATGTTTGCTCATTAAATAATTCAGAAGATGTTATATTAAACAGACATCAGAGAAAACTGACGGAAGTGCATTTGCTGAAGCAAGAGATTGTATAATGAGACATTCCATAAAAGAAGCTGGACTTTAAAAGTCAGAATGGATTAAGGGCATGAATTCCTGTGTCCCATGAGAACTTATTACTTATAAACTCGAAGGACACTCAGAGACCTTCAGAAAGAAGCAGGTTTCATCTCTGAGTTTAATTTTAATATCATTGCTGTTGTAAATGAATTGTTTTTACAGTTGGTTGCTCCAGTGTAACTGATGAAGAATTTTGTCTGATCACCAGATTATTAGAACAGGTCTTTTGTAAGGAATGAGGAATTTATTAGGGATTCTTTTACATACTACTGAAGATGAAAGAAAATATTGTATTGTTATAAAAACCGTGCCTTTCTTTTAAGACTACAAAAATATAATTGGAATTATAGCTAATGCATCACTTTGAAAAGCCAAATACATTTTTCCTTACCTGTGCAGTTTTCATGACACAGTCAGCTTGGACACTGATAACAGCTTCATCAAATTCATGGCTGATTTCACATTTTTATACAGTAATAATTGTATTATTATCACTCTAACCACCATGTTTCCAAGGCTGCAGGAAATTGGTCATGTTATATAACGCCTCTGGTAGTGTGTAAAACAACAAAGCTCAAATTGGAAACTTCGCTATTATTGCCCAGCTCTTTCACCAAACTCAGCTTTGGTGCAGCCAGAGTGACAAGGATGAGGACAAGAGTGGCACAGGGCCCACGTCACCACACCACATGCACAGCTGGCCCTCGGCTATTTGTTGCACACTCCTCTTTGCAATTAGAGCAGCTGTGTGTCTGCCTGTTGAAGCTCAGGTTGGACACTAGAAAAAATTTCTTCGCAGAAAGACTGATGATGCATTGCATTATGTTTGAGGTCTTTTTCAACTGTAATGATTGTATGATTCTATGATTCCTGCATTGGACATGAGCTGTATTGGTGTACATAAATTTGGCAAATGCCCCCATAATTTGGATAGGTTTTTTCCCATTTCAGAGCAGCAGGCTGTGAAAAAATCACCATCAGCCATGTGCTGCCAGGGAGATATTTCCCTGCAACTCTTCAGTACATGGGCGATCTGAGGGGTGGATCTCAACTGATGAATTCTGCTTATGATGTAAAATGGACAGGACACAGATTATATTAACTGTCCTGTGTTAATTTGTTGCTCATTTTTCCTGCAGTAACTGGTATGTGTTAGGTTCATAGTCAAAGTTATGCAGGATCATAAGTCAGGGTCTGAGAGGAGGAAATATTAAGCTCTATTAGGTACCAGATAGCCCTCATAATTTTTGTATTAAATCATAACGCATTTAGTTTACATAATGGTTTTCATTAGAAAGATCTGATTTCATTTATTAACTGCAAACTAGTTTCACTTTTTCCTACCTATGAATTTAAAATTCATTTAAGAGCAGTAATGCTGAAACTGAAAGGAAGTCATACTCAAATTTAGCCAAAGGAATATTTGCAGTGCATTGAAGCCTGCATCACAGTCCTGGTGGTATTGGGCCATTTGTGTTTCAGCTGTGAAAAAGTTGCAGTTTAATAAACCTCTGGGTTTATTAAAACAGAGCTATTAACCTAGTATCTGAAGCATGTTAATGGTGGTGTGGGTAAACAGGTTAGCACTCAAAAATTCTCCTCAGTCTGTGCCCTCTTTGGCTGGCTGTCTATGCAGATTTGGCATCTCTTGCCTTATCCAGAGAGCTCTTGGTAGGCAGGGACAATTTTCCTAAGATTTCTAAGCATTTCTAAGAGACCTGCAGTCTTTTTACCTGCTATCAAGAGCAATAGTAATAGCAAGTGCTTGAAACTGCTGAAAAGTGTGAGCCTGGTGCCTCTGGAAGCTTAAAACCCTTCTGTTTATCCCAGGAATACTGAAAGGAAACAGTAGTTTAGCATAAAAACGTTTCTCCTCCCTCAGTGCGCTCACATTCTGATGATGCATTCATCTGTCCCCTTATCTTCCAAATCACTGTCATGGATGAGGCTGATAATTGGGTTCTCTTTGTGGTGTTGAGCTGTGGACACCTGTTAATGAGAAAGCTGACCCAGGCCACTGACCCAATTTACACTGACTATTTAGCAGCTGTCAGGAGGTAACAGCTGCCAGTCACAAACTGTTACTGGTTTGAACTGGTAACCCAGAGACAAGGACTCTTGTTGCATTGCTGGCAGTCCATCAAGCTGCCTGGTTCCCCAGCAGCATATGTCTCCTGCATTAGTGTTGAGCAGAGGCGACCACGTCAGAAACCTTCACTGGATGTAGTGTGTAAATGCTCAACAGTCTGGTACTAAAAGTACTGTCCTGAAGCCTGCAAGCCTGCCTGGGTACATGTAGTATGGAGGCTGGGGGGCACAGGTGTTCTGGGATGATGCATGTTGCCTGTGCTGGATCCTGCATCCCCCTGCTTCCCAATGTGCTTCTGTAGGGGACAGAGGCTTCACATCTTTACTATACCCTAATAAGACCAATATGTGTGACCTTCTAAAATAGATGGGGATAGGGACAGGGAGACCATTTACAGACAGGTGTAAATCAATGAAAGTTAGCCAAGCCTGCTCCCACTTATCTCCAGGGAGAAATTGGCTCACCTGTTGAAATTAAAATGAGAAGGTGTACCTGGCTAATGTATCCGACAAGCATAAGGACTGTAAAATAATCTGCTTCTAGGAAGTTACACAGGAAGAGTGAAACACCAGCAGACAAATACGCTTCGGTTTTGGCTTCAATTTATTAGAATCTGATCCAGCCAGTGCTAGGCAGCCAGGCTGCGTTTACAAGCTCTGAAGCAGCCTGCTCCTGGGATGGAAATGGCAATAAATCACTACTTGATGAAATAACGCATAAAAATATGCCTCCTCTCTGCCTTCCCCCACCTTTCAGCCTGGTGATGCAGAACTCTGCCCAGCTCAGTGAATGTGAACAAGCGGGCAGAGGTGTCTGTTCCCAAGTGAGTGGCTTTTCCAGTCCGTCAGGCCAGATGAGCTGGGAGGAGAACAAAAGCCCATTTGTGTGGAGAAGTTGAGTCTCCCCTGCTGTAAGGGTAGATTTCTCAGATGTTAAAGTGAGGCTGGAATCTTCTCTGCAGAACTGCCACAGGTGTTGGTGGAGAAGTGTAGCTATGAGTGTTTCTGAGAGATTCTTGTATTAATAATAATTATAAATAATAATGATAATTCTTTAAATTCATACAGCAGTTGCTTCTGTGGTCCACAGGACAGAGCAGTCTCTGCTCTCCCATGCAGATAATAACAGAGAATTCAGAAAGCCTTCCCCCCTCTATGCTCTCAGGAACATATATAGGAGCTGTATACAGGAACTCTTTGCTCCTGCTTGTCAGTAAAAGAGAAGCAGCATCAGTCCTTCTGTACATCATACTGTAAGATGTCAATGTGATGGTAGGAAAGGAATTCACATGTCCTGTGGTGTCACAGATATGGCAAATACATGGTTTCAGGAGTAGCCATCAGCCCACAGGTCCACAGCACCAAGTGTTCAAAGGGGTTATACCCACGGGAAGAGCAGCAGAGAGATGTTGATCGCTTCTCCCAGCTCCCCAAACCCACAGATGCTCCCAGGGATTGCTATCCTGTCTCCCAGCCACGGAGGCAGATCTAACCCACAACCCTGCCCTAAACTGCTGGAAGAACTACTCTGCTCTTTCTCTTTTTCTCTCTTCTCTCTGAAGGTTTTGCAGAGAAATATGCCTCCCAGTATCATGGAAACTCTCCTTTCTGCATCCTCCCTCTAATATTCTCTGCAGGTCTCACTGCCACAGGCAAAGCAAAAGCACTTCAGACTGCAGTATCTACTGGTTCCCTTCACACAGAGAAATTGTTTGCTTGGGAATGTTTCTGTACTCAGATATCCAAAGACAAATTTGTTAAAATAAGCACTTCTAAGGTAAAGTTTTGGAAACTTTCTGGGCAGACTGGATCTGAACTCTTTTTAGTGGCAATGTATATTGTTCTCTCACCGACACTGCACCATTTGCCAGCACTGCAAAGCATTTTCTACCCCTGGGCCACTGGTTTAAAGCCAGCTCAGCTTAGCAGCAATCCAGTTATACCAGTCAGAGGAGGGCAGCAGTCCACAGGGCCCAGGTGGAAATACTAGAGGGTTGTCCAAGCCACTGTGGGCTCAGGTGGGCAAGGGACCAGGACAGGGTCACATGCAGGGCTGGTCTTCAGGAGGGATGCTCCTGTACCCAACAAAATAACACAGACACAAAGGACATGAGGTTGAACTGCAAGGAGCACATGGATGCAATAACTTTGTTTTGATGTGTGCTGTGCTATGCTTTGTTCAGCTGGGGCAAAGCAGAGAATATAAAAATAAGATGAAATTAGCAAGTGTGACCGATCAGTTAAGCTTGGAACATTCTGCATGCTATGAAAAGGAACTTAACACTGTGGTTTAAACCGGTATCTGAAAAGCCAAACTCCAGTTGGACCCAAAATATGAATCCTTCTAAGCCTCAAGTTGATCTGCTCAGGAAATGATGAGAAGATGCTAAAAGAATTAATATGAACATGGGAGTCTTTGCTGCTCTGAGTTCCCAAGTCTGACAGATCATCTCCACGCCACTAAAAATGACCGGAGCCCTCAGGCAATTAATTCCTCACTTTCCAAGAGTTACTTCTCCGGCGAAGAGAACTGCCCACACAATGACGTGAGCACGACTTGGAGCTGAGCACAGCTACCTCGGTGAACAAGATCCAGCAAAAAGAGCGGCGAATACAAAGACTCAGCAACCTGCTGGTTCGAGGAAAAACACAAAGCAAACTGGCATTGCTGTGAGTGCAGGGAAGGCAGTGCCAAACGGCATCACACGGGTGACAGGCATGCAGGAGATTTAATATAATGCAGTGCCATGCTGGAGAGCGGCGGCGGCAGGAGCAGCCATCACGCTGAACCTTGCAATCGCAATCCTATTACCCCATCGCCACCTGGGGCTTCCCTTGGCTCTGGTGGTGAGAGAGTGCCTTTCTTCCTCCCATTTGTATTCAAATGGCATCCCCGTTTGTAACTGCATCCCTGTCCTATAGCAGGCAGCAGACGTGGGCAGAATGCAGAAAGCCAGGCAGAGTCACCTGCACACCACCACCTGCTGTGGCTGAGGAGACCGCAGATCAGGCTGGGAAGATTGAATTGGGCATATCAACTGCGAGCAGCACCATTTTAGAGGCCCCCAATTCATCACGTGCTGAACAGGAGATGGGTATCTGCAACACTTCCCCTTCCTCAAACGTCTCTGCTCTGCTTCCACCCAGAGCATTGGACACAAGGAGTGTTGCTGGCCCAGAACAAAGGGCAGGAAGCTCACAGGAATAAACAAACCTACAAATTACAGGGAGTGTTTTTATTTTCACATGCAGAAGAGGAGATTGGCTGAAATTGTTTTTATTTGATTTTCAAGCACCATTTCCCAAAGGGCCCCACATCTTTGAGCCTTCATTTTATGCACTGTAAAGATGAGGATCCTCTGGAAGAATGTGTGTCTGGTTTAGATTTAACTGCCCTCAGAACTCAGGAGTCTTTACTTCAGCACCGTAAGCAGCTTAATCTCCAACCTTTCTTCAGAAATAAATGATTTAGAAGTCAATAGTTATCAGGAAGGATAGAAAGTGAGATGTAACCTGAAGACCTGTGACAGCAAATTGGTGACTTCAGCAACATCTCAGTGCCCTGGGGAAGAACATGCTATCCTTCTGTCTAATATGGGTCCAATTTTGTTTTATTTCAAATATCACACAAGGCAAAGGTAACAGGTACAATGCTCAGTCACAGTGAAATCCCATTGTTTTCACATTTTATAACACTATTGCGGTTTTTGCTTGGAGAAACTGATCACGTTTTTTTTGCCAGAGAAAGAAATCTGTGGAGTTTTCATTTTGGTAGGGAATGCATTAAAGCTGGATGTTGTCACTCATGACACTGTTCCTTTAACTTGCTCTGCTTGACACTATGAATTATTCAGATATCTCTATGATATATGGAAGTAGTGTCAGCATTTTAGGGCATGGCTCTCCCTTTCTCATCTGTTGTAAAATCCCAGTGGCTTCAGTGAGCTATGAAAGAAGGCAAAATTAGGTCCTCAGCACGGCCATTGTCTTGAAAACAGAAAATATGCTTTACCACAGAGTGAAGGGTGCAGTACCAACAGGCCTTGCTTAGAGTACACAACTGGGTGTTTGTGCTTTCCTGGTCCATCAATACAGCTAAGAGAATTTGTTCATTTGATGTATAAGAGAAATGAGAAATACAAGTGTAAGGAACATGGTGGATAGTATAACATAGCCTATTTTCTTTACTGCAGAACTGACGAGGTTTCATTGACCACATGCTAATACCAATAGCTTTGTTTGCTTGAATAGCAAGGTGCCTTTTTTGTAGCTACCAGTGCCAAGCCCAGCACTGCCCAAACTCGGAGCTGTGCCAGGGGAAAGCAGGATGTGCATGGAGCCAGGGGGCACTGGGGCACTACAGAAGAGCCTGGGTGTTTCTGCATCCCCCAGGTCATGGAGCAAACTAAGGCCTGCGGAAGATCAGCTCACAGTGCTCCCTAAGAACTGCACTAATAATGTTTTACACTTTAGTGTTAATTTTTTCTCCTGCTTTTTAAACAAAGATCATTCAGTTGAAGCAATCTAAAATTACTGCTGTGCAAGGAGCAACACTCTACCTCATCCTAGACATCTGCAAAGGACTGTTAGAGTAGTAGAAAAAGTATAGAGGCAGTGAGAGAGAGTAAAAAATATGAAAATATGAATATGCTTCCAGCAAAGCCAGTGTTTAAATCACCAGTGACTTAAATGGTGCAGATCTAAATCTGAGGAGTATCTTGGGCTTTATGCAGTTGGTGCACATGAAGGACACAACTAAAAATGGTGAGTGTTGCACTTCTGTCTTGCAAAGCAACCTCCTGGAAGCACCTCCAGGCTGTGGGGGCCCAGTTCTGCCCCATATTCACAAAGCCTTCTTTTGTCAGCCTTGCATGTAGCTCAGGGCAGACTTTGGCCTCCAGGATACAATGGCATGGTAATGGAGGAGTGCGGTAGTTAGTTTTCATTTCTTCCACGTATTTGTTGGATCACCAAAGTTTACAGAGGGATATATACAAAAGGAAAAGGTGTATCAAGCTATCTCTGGCCTTCTTCCCGTGTTAGATAGGAGCACAAATGTTTTTGGAAGAGATGCAGATCTTACTACTTCTGGGAAGAAGCCAAGCAGTACCAGATGGCAGAGAGAAGGAAACTCACCCTATGGGCAGGTTTTTCACAGTATTCTCATAAGCATCTGGTATTGGCCACTGGCAGAGACAATACAAGGGCCAGTGCTGTGATCCAGCCTGCCACATTCCTGCTATTATATCTTACATATTGAGGAAGATATGGAAAGCTTTTTCAAATTTTATTTCTTGACATGCATTCAGTTTCACTTATTTCACTCTTCATTGTTTGGGTAGAGGATGGCAAAGGTGACTCTGCTGGTCAGCACATTGCTTCAGCTTGAGGCACAATGCTGTCCTGGTGATTAATATTTTGTAAGAGGAGTCGGAGGATTTTTCTTAATACTTGAAAGAATTGCTCTGATAGTGCATGCAGCTTTCTGACTGCACAGTGAAGTCAGATCCTCAACACACTCTTAACTACCAGTGAAATTTTTGTTATAGCTATTATGTCTGCATTTGGGAAGTGTCAATCACCTGCAACTCTCAGCTAGGAGCAGCATATATGCCTATTTCTTGTTAGGATTTAGATTCAATAAACATAAAGAATAAAGATGATGGAAAAAAATCTATTACACTGTAAGAAACATGCAAACTTCACTGAAAATGAAGCTTTGGTGATCAGTGTGGATAGGAAATTTTTACAGGCTTCTACTTGATTTAAACATACTGTGTAGAGGCTACTGCTTATGCCTTTTACAGGGCCTGTTTTTTTGGTTTTTTTTTTTGTGGCATGGGAAAGAGATTGCTGGTCAAAACAGTAGTTCTCCAAATATCCTGAAGGCTTTGAAACAAGTTGGTGCAATTTAAAATTCTCCTAGTAGTTGCAGGGCACATAAGGTTTTGTGGACAGAAGATGAAACCCTCATTAAAACATACTACTTTCATAAGCAGAGCGACTGAACTGGATGGCCCAGTAATATTGCCAGAGCCTAGCATTATGAAGTGATGCATAATCTTGTCAGAGGCTGCTTTTTCTGCTCAGCCAGATGGGCATCCAGAGGGATGAAGGCTTTTCATGGCAAGGTTTGGCTGATCTGCCTGGATTGTACACTCAGCCACTGGGAAAAGAAGGAATAGTGACCCAAGGCAGTTCTTCAGATAGCTGATTCTTGTAAAATGTTCTGGCTCAAAATACTGCTTAATCAGGCTAGAAGCAAGGTCCCTATCTTAATAGCAGAGATTAGGAGCATTGCATATTTTTCGTTACCATATAGCTTTGTTGCACAAAACAGAACTTGCACTGACGCAACCTGGATGCTATATTTCAAAGCATTAATCAAGGATTAGTCCTTGGCACTGATTTATGAGAAAATACAAAAACAGAGGAGGATTTATAACCCATGTAAATGATTCACAGAGAACATGCTTTACAAGACAGGTCCTCAGCCTGTGTAAACTGGAGCAAGGCCTTGCAGCACATATAGTGGTGTGGACTTCCTATTCTCTCTTGGGAAAGCAAAGTCATATGAAAGTAACTCTGGGATTCCTTCATTAGGTGCGGGGTTCCCACACCGGGAGAATGGGATCTGTGGGAGCCAGCCCTCCCCGGAGCAAAGCAGCAGCGCAGAGCTGAGCTTGAAGTGTAATATTGTAATACTAACGTAGCCCTGCAGAGGGAATGCTTCGGTAAGGCTAAAATGCGGCTCTGTATTGCTGTGTAGTATCAGGGCTCAAATTCATTCTTTGTGTCACCTGCTAAATTCAGGAGTTAACATCAAGAGCAAACTTACCCAGTAGATTTTGGTTTTGTATCATTCTTCTCATGATATAATTCGCTTTAAGATTCCATCCCTAAATGAAGAGGGTGGAAGTGTCTGTTTGATTCAGTGCAAGGGATAGGCTTTGATGCTCTATTTCATGGGCATAAAATGCGTAAGATGACATGTATATTGAAAGTGCTTTTCACTTGAACCTTCCAGAAGGCCTGTGGCCAAATGTAACAAAAGGAATCCATGGTGAGCTGTGTACCAACTTTTGCACTTCATCTTAAATTGGCAGGGGGAAATTGTAGTCTCTTCTAAACTATACTGGGAAACTGGGTTTGATAAGTGAAAATAAAAAGCACAAACCCATCAAAAATACTCGAGTGCTATGTGTTGTGTTAAAAAATCTGCTTGCAACACAGGTTCAGCTATTGATCATCAAGCTGTGCACTGACTTACACCTTTCCCTCCAAGATATCAAAACAATCACTTCCTCTATGCAGGTGGATAATCGAGGCCACAGCTTGATGCTGGTAAGCTCTGCACCTCTTCTGCAACACTGCTGCCTTTCCATGCTAAAGGGTTTTTCCTCTGCTGCAACGCAGCATCCACCCTGAAGGGAAGCCAGCACAGCGGAAGAGATGCATGATATCCACACAGTTCAGGCCTTGCCCACTCCCCTGCTTTCTTTGCTGCAGGTCAATGCATGTTTATCCAGGTGATCATCAGCACCAGACAGATGCCTTTTGAGCACCTTTAAAGTGCAGTTTCAGTGCCACCTCCAGACCATGCAGCTTTCCAGGTGCTCAAGAACAGGTCACTGTGCTTCAAAGTCCACCTGGACTTCAGAATGAAGCAAACTCCTTGTGATCCACAGGAAGGTGGATTTGTGCCAATAACTTTTCTAAAAGCACAGACTTAGAGAACTGAAAGCAAGCCTTAATCATCACAGTGACTTCCTTTGTGGATATTAATAATCTCCTCACTTCCTCTGAGGAGCCCCCCTGTCTGCTGGCAGAGCCATCAACAGAGATCACATTTCGGAAAATTTCATCTGGGAAAAAGAAAACAACAACAAAACACCTTTTCTGGGGAAAAAAGATGTAGAAAATGTGAGGCAGGCCCAGTGATACGCTGCCAGGCCAAGGCCCTCTGCAACATCACTGCACCTGCAGGGCCTGGCTGCACCTGTGCTCGTGGTAGAGCTGCCAGGGGCTTCTCCTCCCTCTGACTGCTGTGGGTGATGGAAGGCCTCTGGGAACTGTCCCCCACCCTGCTCATCCTTCGCCCAGCTGCTGCTGGGATCTGCGAGTCAGGTCACTGCCTGGGAGGGTCCAGGAGAAGCACTTTCCTCTTCCTGTAGGAAAGGATGTGATTAAAGCCTTGTACATAGAAGACTTGGCATAGGGAACGTTTGGATGCCTTCTAGAGGCAATACAGCCCTGAAGTGCAGCAGCATGTCCCATTATGAAGAGTGTTACTTCCCTGACACCACCTGGTTTTCTCTTGCACTGGTCCCCTGAATCAGAGATATCAGAGGGAACCAGAAGGAGCCCTGTGGGACCTCACATAAGCACAGGACAGTGCAGGCACCTTCTGGTTTCCACATCCTGCCAGCTGACTGCCTCCGCAGTGAATTCACAGTGTGCCATCACAATTTTCTCCATCGTTTCTCAGGCAGGCAAGGCAGCTCTTCAGCCATCTCACCCAGTCTCAGTCTCCTGGCCCTGCCTGGCCCTGTCTCACCTGTGAGCAAGGCCTCCATGTGGACACTGCGATTCCCTTCTCTGCAGGGAATTACCTGGGTTTGTGTACAAGCTTTGATTGCCTATGTGTGGTACTGGGGGTCAACCACCTGCATATTCCATGTGAGCCAGCCCTAGGACCAGTCCGACTCCAGTCACCTCACTGATAACAAAAGGAAATAAGCAATTTTGGGAAAGGAGCAGGGCCAGAAGTCGCCATGGATGGGATGAGCTCCAAGAGAAGAAGGGAAGCCTTGTGCTTCAGCAGGGAATTAGAGAATGGCTTAAGATGGAAAGGACCATAAAGACCAACTAATTCCGACCCTCCTGCCATGGACAGGCTTGTCACCCTCCAGATCAGATTGCCTAGGGCTCCATCCAACATGGCCTTGAACAAATCTAGGGATAGAACATTCAGAACTTCCCTGGGCAGTCTGGGTGCGGGCAGTTGTCTTATTTTGCCAAATATGTCTGGGCTCAGAAACCAAGCAGCATGCAAAAGAAAAATCAAAGAAATTGCATATTTGCCGATTAGACTTAGGAATGTAGCACCAAAAGGCAGAAGTTGCAATCATCCATGCTTCTCTGGACTGATGCTCCCTCCATGCACAGACCATCTGCTCTGCATCCCACGCTCTGGCAGCAGAATCGATGCTTCTTTATTGCTAGAGGGTGTCTTGGACCAGCTCCACAGTGTGGTCAGAAACCTGAGGCGGTGCTGAGTTAACCCTGGAGTCAAATCATTTACCAAAGCACCTTGGGAACACAAAGCCGGGGACTCCCTGGGGCTTTTAAAGGAGGCTTACGAGGAAATACCGGCAGCACTGCACTGCCCCGGTGCATTTTCACAACTGGCCAAGGAAAAGTGCATTAGACTAAAAGTCAGGGGATATGATGCAAGGATGTAGGAAGCGTGTTGCCTAGGAAATCCTCTTTAACTTTGTGAACTTTGTGTGCCTCTTACTGTGTTCTGCCCGGCACGCTCACGAGTGACACACCTGCTCCTAGATAATAAAGACTATCGGAACCTGGACAGGTCGCGCCATGGAATAGCACTGCCCGTTTTCAAAGGCAGGTGCGTCCCACACGGCAGGGAGGGCCGAGGTCTGAGGGAGCAGGGAGGAGGCCACGGGCTGCAGCAACCTGCGGGCACCCGGAGACAAAGGCGGCTCGGGAGGGACGCGGAGCTCCGCCGCCGAACCCGAGCGTTTCCCAGCGCCTGGCGGCAGTGGGGCCGGGGCCGCTCCGGCGCCGCTTCCCCACTCCGCACGGCGGGCTCGTCTTCCTGCCTGTCCGACCCCACCCTTCCCCGGGCTGGTGCTTCCCAAGAAAAGAAAGGGAAAAAAAAAAAAAAACAACACAACAAAAAACAGCGGCAAACAGCGACGAGAGATGGAGGCAGCCCGGCCGCAGCGAGCAGAGCGCGGCGGGGCGGGGAGCCGTCCCTTTGTAACCTGCCGTTTGAAGGCGCCAGGCGGCCCCACGTTGGCTGCGCGGTCCCGGTCCCGGTAACCCGAGCCGGCGGCGGGGCGCGGCGCACCGGGACTCGGCGAGCGCCCGGCCCGGCCCCGGCAGCCAATGGGGCAGCGCGGGAGGGCGGTGCTCGGCCCCGCGCCGCTCCGCTCCGCCGCCAGCAGCCGCCGTTCGCCGCCGCCTCCTCCTTCTCCTCCTCCTCCTCCTTCTCCTCCGCCACCACCGCTCGGTCGGGCTTTAGCTGGGGCTGCGGCTTAGGGCCGGGGTCGGGCCGCGCCTCCCTGCCCGGCAGGAGGTGGGACCAGCCCGGTGCTACCGCCCGTCCCCTCCCTCCTGAGGGCTGAGCCATTCCGGGAAGGCGCCGGCTCCCCCGCCGCTCCTCGGCAGCCTTGCACCGGCATCGGCCGCCGCCGCGCAGGGCTCGGCCCCACGTCGCCTCGGGTTTGGGGGCGAGCAGCGGCCGAGCGGGGCGGAGGCAGCGCGGGGCCCGTCTCCCGTCTCCCGCGGCGGAGCTCGGCGGGCAGCGGCGGGAGGGGCGGGGGAACAAGTGGACGGAGCGCCCCGGAGCACGGGGCCGGCCGCCGAGTACTTGTTTCGCCCAGGGTAAGTTGGCCGATCCCCCACGAAGGCTTCGCTCGGAGGCTGCCGGTTCCCCGTCGCCCCCAGCCCCGTTTGGGGGGCGCGTCGTTTTTTGTTGTTTTTTCTCCTTTCCTTTCTTCCCCGTTTGGATTGCTTATTATTATTATTATTATGGAGTCTGTGGGGAAGCGGATCTTCCAGTCGAGCTTTGCTGTGCCACCTTGTCCAGCATGCTACGGAGAACTATAATTTTTCTTCCCTAAGATGCTGCAGTGAATTTCAGTCCCAGGAAATCAAGCGAACAAAAATAACCCAGATAACCTGAACCGTTTCTACTCTGTAAGAGCAGACACTTTCGAGGCACAGATGATGGCCAAAAATTCCCTCGAGGGGTCTAAAGAGGACCTGAGCAAAATTTCGGAGGAGGAGATGCTGAGGTGGAGCAAGGAGGAGCTGGTGAAAAGACTGAGGAAAGTGGAGAATGAAAAGATGAACTTAATGGTGGAACACGGCAACTTGATGAAGGACGTGAACCGGCGGCTGCAGCTCCACCTGCACGAGATCCGCGGGCTGAAGGAGGTCAACCAGAAGTTGCAGGACGACAACCAGGAGCTGCGGGAGCTCTGCTGCTTCCTGGACGACGACCGGCAGAAAGGCAAGAAGCTGTCGAGGGAATGGCAGCGGTTCGGAAGGCACACGGCCAGCGTGATGTGGAAGGAGGTGGGCATGTACCAGCAGAAGCTGAAGGACCTGGAGGCGAGGCAGGAGACCCTGCTGCGGGAGAACGTGGAGCTGAAGGAGATGGTGCTCATGCTGGACGAGGAGCGGAGCGGGGCTGGCTCGCGGAGCTCCATCGACAGCCAGGCCAGCCTGACCAACCTCAACGGCGGCTCGGCCACCAGGGACGTGGGGGACGGGAGCAGCACCTCCAGCACGGGCAGCGCGGGCAGTCCCGACCACCATCACCACCACCTCCACCATCACAAAGCTGGCGACAGCAAGGCCGGGGCCATGCGGAGGTCCATGGATGATCTATCAGCGCCTCTTCATCACCGGAGCATCCCCAACGGTCTCAACGGTGAGCTTGTCCCCCTTGCAGCCCTGAGTGCAGCAGGTGCCTTTCTCTGAGCCCACCTCCTCTCGGTGTGCCCCCCTGCTTTGTAGCAGGGTGAGGGATGCCTTGGGGGAGAGACCTTGCCATCCCCCCACCCTTGCCCTTGGTGACCCCGAGCTGCTGCAGAAGATCACTGGGCTTCACCCCGCTCTTTGGCTGGGCGCTGGTGTATGGGTTTGAGGTTTGGAGACGTTTTGATCTGGAGGGTTGTGTTTTGTTGGTTTGTTTGTATTTATTTTTCCCCTCAAAAAAAAAAAGAAGTAGCCTGTGTTTTCAGAGTTAAACACTGGTTTTCCCATCTCTCTCTCCTCTGTCTCTTTCCCCTTTACCTATTCTGGGTTCCGTTTGACTTGTTTATTTGATGCTTGGATGAGATTGATAACAGCTTAACAGTGTGTTTTGGAGGAAGCTGATGGAAGTGCGGGGCTGCCCCACTGAGCATCACCTGTTACTAGCTCCGTGGGCTCTCAGGGCAGGCTGCCTGGCTGTGCAATGCCCAGCAGTTCTGGTTAGCTGGGACTTCACTTCTCCCTGTTCCTCTTCAGAAGAAGGAGGTTGGTTTGCAGAGAAGAGGCTGCTCTTGAAGGAACACTGTGTTCACGATTTTGTTTAGCCCAGTCATTAAAGTTAAAAGCAAGCTCCATGGTGAAACTGTGCCAGATCTCTGACTTGCATTCAAGCACATTTTCTTCTGTTGTCAAATAGTGGCCAGATGTTAAAATAATAATATTGGAATGTCTTTAAAATAGATTTTTTTTTCCTTTTAAAACCAACAAGACCTATTTTGGCCTAGAGGGTTTAATGGGAGTCAAACCAAGCACCAGTCTATGTAATTGTTGTACACAAGAATCCTTTTGGTGTTGCTAATCCTCTTTTCCATCCAGGACAGGGCGCTCAGTTGGGGCTGCTAGATGTGTTGGCCACATAATTGCCTTCAGTGCTTTTGGTTGTCCTAGTGGGGCCAGGGGGAGTGCAGGCCCTTTTTTGGGTGCTTTGTGGCAAGTGCCCGAAGAGATCTGAGGGCACGTGCACCGAACAACCCAGTTTTCAGCAGCGTGCTTGTCCGTGAATTTGCTGTGCTCGGTCCTGTTGCCGCAGCTGCGTGTTTCCACTCGCAGCTGGAGATGTTCCTGCCACCTCGCCCAGCAGTCAGGGCTTGCTGGTTGAAAGGGCGGTGCAGTCACCAGATGTTGCAGGATACAGCAAGCAGCTTTTTTCTTTCCTCCTTCTCTCACTCTTTTTTTTTTCTTTTTTTTTTTCCTAGTGCTGTTTAAATCAGCGGTATCTTGTTTGTAAAGCTGCAGATGGACCGCTGCTCCTGGTGTGGCTGTGTTTTCATAAAGCCTTGCTGTTCTCAGAGACGCAGAGAGCACCTGTCGGACACTGAGTGTACTGTTACGCAGCTTTGGGACAGCATGGCTTTGCAGTTCTGGTTTCTGAACCTTAGGGCGAATCCCTCTTAGGTATCGATTATTTCGGTAGGTTAGTTTCAGAGATGCCCAACTCCAGCTGAGTAAGGTGCTCTCTATGGGAAGTACCGAAGCTAACTGAACTCTTCACAACCAGCCCAGCTTCATTTCTGAGGCTGGGACAGATACGATCTGCGCTTTCTAGGCTAATAATACCTGGAAAGATGCAAACAAACCTGATTTCTCTACTTAGGTAGTGAAGCTGTAAAAAGACTTAAATAGTTGTCGTTCTCAGATAGCATCGGTATTCGGCAAGGCCATTTCCTTCGGTGTGCCTTTGGAAATGCCTGTGCATACATATGTAAATGTAGAGCTTATCAGGCCCCGATTTTGACTGACAGCAAGTAGTGTTGGTGGGGAGGATTGCTTGGGACCGAGTGGCAGTTCGTTTAAGCCCCTGACAATGTGGAAGAGCAGGACAAGTGAATATGGGGAAAAAAAAATGCAGTAAGTCAGGTCGGTGGAGAGGCTGCCACTGAGAAGATGTTGGCCTTTTTATCCCTTTTTTCCTGAACACCTAGTTTCAGCATGGCTGTTTCATCAGGTCAGTGCTTTTCTGAAGGAATCAAGAGTATGGCAGCTGTCTGTTAAGTGCCCCTGGAATGGTGGCTTTTAAATGAAATCTTAGCAAGTGAAGGTGGTTTGTTTTCTCTTCATCAGTCCTTTAGAAGCGAGTTGGTAAACCAGGGCATGATTTATTGGTCGCAGTGCCCTAGCTCAATGTGAGGTGATGAACTTTAAATGCTAGGTTTGTACAGTGAATCCAGTGGAAATGATGCTAGTTAAAAAACAAACAAACAAAAAAACCCAGCCCCCTCCCTGCCCCCCAAACCCAACAAAAAAGCAGTACAAAGAAACCACACAAAGCAACCTGTGGTCTGTCTTCCTTCAGTTTTTAGAAGTCTCTTTAATTTTATAAACTGGCTTTTTGGAAGCAGATACCTGCAACCTGACGACTGAAGATCTGCTTGTGGATGATAAGATAATAAGCATAACTGATAGTGTGAAAGTAGTTAATATTAGATGACACGTAATCGTGCACAGCTCTGGGTATTCTGCTAAAAGCTGAGAGAACGTTTGTTTGTTTGAAGGCAAATGGTCTTTTCCTTCTCCACTTAGTGACGTGTGAGCTGGGAGTCAGTGGTGGCAGGGATGTGGGTGTCTCCAGACTGTGATGAGATGTGTCCAGTTGTATCCACGTTGAGTGACACACCAGAGTTCCCATAAACCTGCCCGCACATCCAACACAGATACTGAAGCACAGTTGCTGTGTTTTGCTTGTGAATGCTTTGGCTTTCCTTTGTGTGCATGGCAGGAGTCTCAGTGTATGTGTGTAGTCTTTCTGGACTTCCAGGTTAGGCAGCCCAGTTGGAGCTATTGCGGTTGCTACTGCCTTGTTTCTACCAGAATAAGGTTTCCCCAAAAAATACTAACAAAGACAGCCGTACTGAGTGATATCAACATTACCTGCAGGCTGGAGTAAGCCTTCAAGTCCCATGGGGTTTATCCCTGGACTGTAAGGTGTGTGGGAGCATTGGGAGTGAGTCAAAGCTTCCTGAAATGGAGTAACAGCTCCCACTAATTTTAGCCTCCTCTAGGTCTAACTGGGACATCTGTTTGTCCAATAACAATCTAAAGGACAGCTGCCTTTGGTAGGATTTATGTGTACATCTGGGCAAGATGGAGAGAACCGTTGTCCTTTTGTTGCCCGTGCAGAACCGCTCAGTCCTCCGTGCTGATGGTTGCTCCGTGCAAGTCAGTCCAGGTGGCTTGTGAGTCCTGCAGGCTGGCAGGCTGTGAGTTCTGCCAGTCTGGTGTAGTGCTGCCGTGAGACATGGGTGAGCACATGTTGTGGCTTTCCTCGCCTACGCTGCAAGCCCACAGTGATACAGATTGCTAGCTGTTGATGTGTCTGGGACAAAATCCAGTGCTTGCATGCAGAGTTTTTGGGCTTTCATCTCCCCACCCCTACTATCAAGTAAATATTATTGTTAGAACTTCTTGTTTGCTTGCCGGAGAAGCTGTTTGCTCTGAGTTACAAAAATGGGTCAGTTTGTTGCCCTTGTGCCTTCAGCTTTTTTTTCCAGTTGGATGAAATGGTTATGTATTTCTTTATCCATAAGCACCTAAAAGAATTCTTCAAAGCATCATCATTTCAAAAGTAGTCAGAGTGGTGCTGAGGCAAGTGATGGACACAGCAGATAGCTTATCATAGCATGGACATTAATCTATGGCCTATCGCTGCTGTCTGCTCCAAGGGAAGAGGAATGGTCTCTCTGGTTGAGAGGGTGGGAAAAGCTCTAGTTCTATTGATTCCCACTTGTAAATGTCCACATATTTACCTAGAGGGTACAATATATTACATTTAAAATGGTGGCAAAGAGAAATAGCTGTTCCCTGTGGGTTGATATTGATCTGGTGTACAGCCACTCTGTACTTCTTCACATACCCTTTAGGCCAAAGTCTTTTGTTTTTATTAGTGTATTTATAATCAATATACATATTATTTACTGTGGCATGTTAATGAGACCTTTGAGATGAGAACATGCATAAGTGAGGTTCATCAGTTTTAAGTTGAAGTATATACAACATAGAATGTAACATCTGTGTCTCCTTGAGCTTTCTTTGTACGCCATGTGAAATAAGGTGAGATCAGTTATGACACTGAAATGTCTATGTCTGCTTTAGAAAGTGTAGCATTGTATTATACGTGCTCTTTCTACTGATGGGAAGGTAGCTTGGATGGTAGTTTATATGCAACCATCTAGAGTCAGGTAAGATCAATCCTACTAGAGGAGCTGTGGTGACCATGTTCTACTTTTCCAGGCCATCTGTGCTAGCACTGATGGAAGACAGGAGTTTCACTTTTTCCAGTAGATGTCAGGTGTCTCTTGCAATGCTTGCTGTCATAGCCCTGTGGCCCCTGCTATAGAATCATAGAATCATAGGGGTTGGAAGGGACCTCAAGAGATCATTGAGTCCACCCGCCATGATTCAGTGGCAAAGCAGAGTATTGGCTACTTGGCCAATCCATAGTTTTCTTATATCAGGAACACTTTCTGTCCTCTGAACATTGCTTTAAATGTAGCAATATCAGGAATAGTTACCGTGTTAGTAATTTTTGTATTAGGCCACTACATGCAGATTATTTCTGTTTAAACAAGGAAACTCTCCCTGGGCTAAATGAAGAACCTCTGTAGGAACACATCTTTGCACCTCTTCTGTGAGTTTATTGAATTCTGCTTAGACATCAGCATTCATAAATCTATTCAACACTAAGGGTACAGCAGTTGTTGTCCAGTGGTTGTTGGCTTCTTATCCAAGGGACTCCAGCTGTGGAGTGCTCAGCTGGAGCTGAGCTTTGTCATTGTCCACTCTGGTCTTTCTGTGTGGTCACTGAGCATGTGCCATCCCTAATTTTGCTTTCAAGCTTAAGAATAGTGAGACTTGAGAAACTTACACAGTGCACTAATATTGGGCCATGAAAGGAAGTGTAGACTCTATAGTAGTACATTCCAATTCTGTTTCCCTCTTACAGTTTGCTTGAGAGTTATCTTGTTCTCAGCTGTCCCATTGAAGGAAAAACTTGTATTGATTAAAAGGCAAATTTCCATGGGCCTTTGATGGAATTATCCACTTACACTTGTCAAAATCAATCAAAATAAGGGGATTAAATTTGTGTTGGTTACATGTAAATGATTTGGTCCTCTGGAGGCATTTCATCAAATAAGACTGAAGATCAAATTAAATGGTGATCTAATTAAGTGGCAGGCATGGGAACCCAAAATATAGCCTTGGCAGGTGTTTGGCTTAGTGTGTGTGAAGGGATGAGGGGCATGAGTAATAGCATGGGTTCGTGTGGTTTACCAGAAGCATTGCTTCTGGAAGCTGAGGGTCAATGGAAGAACCTCAAAGGACGCCATGGAAGTGTGGAGGAGGAGGCTCAGGTTGCGGCCTGCCATGGCAGGGGTTGGGCTGCACTTTGGAGTACTTCTGGGAGCAGTATAGACAGTGGTTGATCTCACTGATGGACAAGATGTAGGTGTGATGCTTAAACAGGCAAAAACTCTGTAATGTGTCCCACTGCAAATCACACTTTGTTGTTCGTGTGAAGCAGGCAAGGTTGGGGGCCTTGTATCTGGTTTTCCTGTGAATTAGCAGCGATTGGCTAGGTTTGCTTCTGCATTCTGTATTTTTAACCTGACTTTTTGTCTGCGAGCCAGAATTAATCCTGCCCTGTCTCCAAATGTCATCATCCCCTTGTGGTTAACTTGCTGCAATTCATGAAACACTTGGCTGCCATAAATAGTTATGTGCAGAGGTTCCTCCGCACACGGAGCGGACAGAAATTCGCAGGCAGCGCTGCTAGGCACTCGCACACTAACATGTCCACCAAGAGAAAGTTGACCCACTTCTGCGAATAGATAACTCCTGGCAGAAAAAGTAACACTGTCTCAGAGAATCTGTCTTTCCCTTGCCTACTGAATTGTGAAGCAAAAAAAAATGCAAGCGACCTCCATCTTCTGAATTAACAGTGCTGGGAGCACAGTAGTCTCCATTGAAAGGAGAGTGTAAATCAGCCCTTGATCTGAAGAAAGCTTAAAATGGCCACAATTCATTTGTGATTTTTTTATTTTTTTTTAATATAATGGATGCTTTTGTTAGTGAATAAGATGTGTGGAGTTCAGGACTCAGCTGCTCTTAGACATTAGGAAACATTTATCACCATGGCAATTGAGGGCTGCTGTACAGGTAGTTTTGTACGCTTTCATGGTGAGTCACGTCTGGGCCAAGGCCATTTATGCCAGGTTACCTCAGTCCCCATGCGTACAGTTTTGTGTATACTATTCCCTTCCATAAATTGCTTGGTGCCTTGGTGTTTGCCCCCCTCTGAAAGCTCAGTACTTGTGCTGACTTCTTATGTCCCCAGGCAATGACTCAAGGAGATATCCTTCCCTGGTGGAAGGGTGCAATCTTCATACTTGACAAAATGAAGGCTTTCTGAGAGCCAAAACTGAGGGCAGCAGGTCCAGCCCTGCCTGCACAGATGCTGTGTGCAGCAGTGGCCTGATGGAAGCCTGTCTGTCACTGTTCTGGGCGTGCTTCCATTGTCCTGGCCAGCCATGCTCAATGTTCACCTTGCTCAAGGATTCTCCTGCAAAGGGTCTTTGTGAAAGACCATCATCAGCAAGGTAGACTACAGGTTAATTTATTAATTAGATTTGAGACTGGGAGACTCTAGTACACTGTGTGCTAAATACTGTCAGAAGTCCTGTCGTGCCTCTTGTCTTGGCAAGTGACTATAGATGCTCCACATCCAAGGATCTCATGCTCAGATTGAAGCAGTCCTGTATCTGGCGTGAACTGTAGCATTGTCTGGTCTGGGAAATGTGGTTTTCTGTAGGCTTGTGGGGGTGGATGTCTCCTTTTTGTCTGCTGTGAGCATGGTGAGAGATGTCTGTGCTGTCTGTAGAGGAGGGAACAGTAGTGATGAGTGCTGGGCTTATGGTATCAGGGCGTTGGCCAGCTGTAAATTGCAGTTGAAGGGGTGACATGTTAGCTGTCTTGTGTAGTTGTGTCAGCCCCGGCTTGCTGGCAGAATTAGTTCAATCAAATCAGGACTGCTCTGGAAAGCTCTTCAACTCCATCCCCCAGTTCTGTGCAGTGACACTCACGACCATGTGCTGATGCTTTTCCCCCCATTTCATCCAAAAACTCTGCTGCTGTGGTTTCATTCTCAGGGAAGCAGGGAAATTGGTGGCCTTCGAATGTTTATGGAAGGCAGAGAAATAGTGTGGAGCGCAAGTGGGCAGAACATGGGACACAAGAGTAGATACTTGTTTCAAACTATCTCCAGGGCAGTAGGATGCTCCAGGGCTGCCAGTACCTGGGATTTGGCAGCCTGGTCTGCCTCTGCCTTCTGGGGCAAGGAAATGAAGCTGTGTTGCACTGAGAGCTCTGCTTTGGTGTGGCGAGGAGAGTTGTGACATTGTGCTGTCCTCTTGCTGGCGAAGGGAGCAGGCAAAAGGACCACTCACGGTAGATCAGTAAAAACAAACCACTATGTTAGAGAAGAGAAAAAGTAAGCCTTACAGCATTTCCAGTCCCCAAAGCTTATTATTTCTATGGAAACCATTGCAGCAGGAGGCTGGCTGTCAGTATCTTTTTATGATCTATTGGGGTTGACTAGATTTAAAAACTGTTTGTCCTTCCCTACGTCTTCTGCCCTGGATCATCTGAAGACAGGTTGTTGTGTAGCACGAATGCAAGGTTAAAACTGGTATTCCTGCTTTCTGACTCTCCATTAAGTGCTAAGCAGTCCCTGGAGGGTTTGCAGCCATCTTTCACATGCAGTTTTTTACTTGCTCAGGTACATTTCATTCACTCTGTGACACTTATTGATAATGTCTTGTCCTATAAATGCCACTCCTGTCACACTGTGCTCTTTGAAGGATGGCTGTGACTTTGTATTAGGCTGTGGACTGTTTAGTAGTGTGGTACATCTCAGTGCACAAAGAAGTTGCTCTGGAGATGCTGCTTGACTTGAACAGAGCGAAGGCTACAACTCTTTACACTTGCTTTAGTTTTTCATGCAAAGGGGATTTGTGTTCGTACTCTTCACAAATGGACACAATCTTGCTTATTTAGGAAACAGTTTGCTTGGTTTGCTTTTTTGTAGTTTTGGTTATATACATGTAGCTATTTACTACTGTTGTTTTCAGTGATTTATTCCTGTTTTTGTTTCTAGTGGGATCTACTGGAATGGCTCCAGGGCAGTCTACGTGAAAGTTCAGTTTGCTGCTAGAGCAGAAGGGTCAGGTGGTAACAGAGTATCAATAATTAAAAAACCAAAAACATTACAGCCCTAATTCTTGGTTGACACTAAATATTTTCCTGCTCCTAACAGAGGTGCGGAGAATCTTATTATTATGTACAATCTTACAGTGCTTTTGTGATGAACAGTATTCTTTTGTCTTCCTGTTTCCTTTTCTTATCTCCCTTACGGGGTTTGCAGTCTCATATTTATATGTTTCCTGGCAGCTGAATATAACTTTGATCTATGCTTTGGATCTGCAGAGCTTTTAATCCCTTTCCACTGAGTTAAAAGCTTGTTTGCTATTGAATGTGATACGTAGTTATAGGTTGTATGATCTTCTCTAGTGGCTCATGCATCACACGAGGATGGCATGTTGTGAAAAACTGATAAAATGCCCCTTGTTCATTTTCCTGATTGCAGCTCAAACCTAGGGTGGGGATGAATCAATTCTTTGCTGCTGATACACCTGTCCTTTGCTGTTATGTATACCTGTGCACTTACTTTCTTTATTTCAGTTATTTGTTCTTCCTATCTGGATGCTGATTTTTGAGGCTAAAAACCGGGTGGGTATTTCCACCAGTGCAGAAAGCTTTCTGTTTGCCAATTCTGAAAGCATTGATGGTGTAATTTTTCCTATAATTTTGTCTTTCTGTCCTCTTAACTGTTTGCTACACCTCTTAAAATGTGGGGATTGGTTTTTAAAGACCGTGTGATCATTCCTCTTTGATGTCCGCTAACATGAAAATGCTGAGAGAGCTGGGGCTGTTCAGCCTGGCAGAGAGGTGCCCTGATAGCAGCCTTTCAGTATCTAAGGAGGAACAGCAGAATAGAAGGGGACAGGCTCTTTAGTGGAGTCTGTGGTGATAGAACAAGGGGAAATGGCTTCAAGCTCAGGGAGGGTAGATTTAGGCAAGACAGAAGGAAAAAAGTCTACTACACTGTGGGTAGTGAGGCACTGGAACAAGTTGCCCAGAGTTCTAGTTGATGCCCCATCTGTGGAAACCTTCAAGGCAAGGCTGGATCAGGCCCTCAGCAGCCTGACCTAGCTGTGGTGCCCCTGTTCATTGCAGTGGAGTTGGACTGGATGGCCTTCTATTCTATCAGAAGGTACACTTTATGGAGATCTTCTCTTCTGGAGTTGTTGTGGGTTCCACTCTGAAAAATCATTATTCCTGGGGTTTTCAGTCTTCAGGCTGCACTGATGAAACTGCATGGATGCAAATGGATCCAGTTGTCTTCTGGAAGTTCTTTTTTAGCTCTTGGTACGGATATTTTCTCTCTAGTTTCTGACGAGTTTACTAGTCACCCAGTGCTCATCCTGAAGCTTTTTTGTAACAAAATTCAGCTCTCTTTTTATGAGGTCAGCTATTATGGCACTGTTTAAGGGTGAGCTATAAAATAACAGGAGGATGAGTGGTTTTCAATTTGCAGTGCTGGATTGGGACTCCAGATTTGGTGTGCTTTCTCTTTGTAACACAACTTGTGATGTAGTGTTAGGTAAGTCTCTGGTTCTCTTTTTATAGAATCAGAATGATATATTTCCTTTATCTTCTCCAAATAACTCGGGTTGTTGGATCGTTTATAGTATGTTTGTATAGTGCTCAACAGAATTAGACCCTTACCTCAGATGGGGCCTCTAACTATTGCTATGATACCAGTGATAACAAACATCTCAGGTTTTCAGTTGTATTAAGTTAGAAAGGATGGAGCAGCCCACATAGGAGCTAAAACTCCAGATTCTTTTAATTCCCAATGTGAAGTACCTTCAAATCCTGTTTTGACTCTACTAGGATAAACATGCTTTACGTCCTGGGGTTCTTTCTGTATTTTGTATACCTCTTGGGACAGCAGGATGTTGAACTGTGAACAGTCTCCAGACAACTGTCAAAAATAGAAACTTGTTGAATAATAGGTTCTGTTCCCAAACGAGAAGACAAAGAGCAAAAAAGACAAAGAACATTACTACCTTTTCAAAGCTAGACCTAAGCAAGAGGACTGCAGAAAGATGATACTGCTTTCACCTTGTTATCAGGACAACAGATTACCTTGATAGCTTTCAGAGAGTGGGAACAGCATTTGTTGTATTTCAGCTCATCCTGTTTGCACTGCTCATATCATTTTTATATGTTTGATACCATCTTATATATTTAAAATGCTGGTTATCCAAAAGCCTGGTGTAGGTTTGGCAGAGGAGCAGGTCCACAGTTGAAGCAGATGAGTCCTTGTTGTTGTGCAGCTCTCTGTTTCAGCTCGAAGCAGCAGAGTCTTCATCATGATTGCTGAAGACACCTTTCCTCTTTCAATTAAATTTTTGCCTGATCCCTTGATTGCTCTATTTCTGACTCCACTAATTTGGTAACTCCTAGTAAGCTCTGACTAAAAAGTCATCAAAGTCACTCTCGGGTGTGAACCCAATGTTTCTTAACCACCTTTGGCTTTTACTGCCACTTGCAGAGTGGAATTTGTAGGGAGGATCTATTTGTCAGCCTATCACCTAATCATTAGGAGGGTGACAAGACCGCAGTAACTCTTCCTGGGTAATTATGTATGAAAGGTTGTCAGTATGAGTAGCATGGGAAGTTAAAAGCCTTAATTTTCATTTGGAATTGAAACCCTAATGACTTTTCACTCCCACTGATCATAAAGCCCTTGTTTCAGCCTCAAGTTCACCAAAAAAAGAGGGGAGCTCTTCTGCTGCAGAATTCTTGTGGATATTTTTTTTTTTATGAAAAATCAGCTCTATATGAGTCATAGTTCTTTGTATAAAGTATAATTACTGGAGCATGAACTTAAGAAAAATGACATTTTATGATTTTGCGGCCATCCATGCAGTGTAAGCTTTTGCTTTCTCTCTTTTCAGTTAGGTTAAACAACATCTTGGTTCAAAAGGACTAATTATCTTCCTGTTTTATGTTTGCCTTGTGCACTTAATGTTTTCTGTGTAAAGCTAAGCAGCAGGGGGCAGGGAGGGAAGGATCACCCTGAATGAATACTGTTTAATTATTTAAAATCATGGGTGTGGATCCTGTGGATTTGTGGGTGTTGTATTCAGTCACGTCCATCACTTGCTTGCATCGTAGTAAGGAATAGAAACTGGATCACGCTTTTGTTAACCCTAAGAAGCATAATTACATTCCTTTGGAAATTGGTTCTTTAAAACAACATTTGTCTGAGCAGCAATATTGTTTAATCTGTGCTTAAATTTAAGCCACGTACCTACCCACTTGTGCTTTGTTTTGTTTTTTTCTCCAAGCATGGGAGCATTTTGTAGCAAAAGAGTATGTGCTGCCTAACTCAAGTGGGAGCCAAAGGTGGATGTGGAAGTGCAGGTGGCACGTGCAGGTCACAGCCCTGCTTGGCTCTGCAGCAGTAGTAGATCAACAGTTTGCAAAATGACAAGAGGTCCTGAGATCTTACTTTTTTGGGGATCCACCTGAAATGCCTTGATAACATCTTCTGTTCAAAGGACAGATGCTCAGAGTTTTCATAATATTACATATTTTGAATGAGATTTAGACTTTGCTTCTGTATGTATCTGAGGTGAATAACTAATTCTCTTTGCCACGTGGCTCTGAATACTGACAGCATGGGTCCAGTGAGCTTTGCAGTCTCACTGCGGTGTGGTCAAGTCTGCTCAGAGTCCTATAAAATGAGGAATAGATCACGTAAACAGCAGCTGATTCAGTTGTTCCCCACGTGGAAAGGCTTCTGTTTTTCTTTTCAGCCTATTGCAGCATCTTGCCAGGTTGGACAGAGAAGATGGAAAATCAGCTGTCCTGTCCTTTCATTCTGGCTTATTAGAATAAAAATAGAGGTAGAGGACTGTCTTGTATGGATTGTTCTTTTGTTTTGCAGTCCAAAGTGAGGAAAACACAATAGTTTTGGGAAAGGCTTGGAGCTGGCCCCATAAATGGGATGTTATCTGTAGGGTAAGACTCCCTGAATTTATGGATGGCAATACATGTATTTGACCTTTTCATTTTAGGTGACGTGTTTCATATCTGGATTTAAACCAAAGCCATACCAAAACTAATGAAAGTGGTGTCCTTATTCTATCACTAAGGGTGTGCTTTGCAGAGCCTGTGGGGTGGGCTGGGTTGTGTGGAGTCTGTGGTCTGGCATGGGGGCTGTGGAGGTACCCATCCTCTGATCTAGAGAGCAAGAAGTCAGAAGGGAGAAAAACTTCCCCTGAGCTTGACTGAGCTCTTCATTTCCTTGATTCTCATTTTTCCCTTGTACTGAGATGATGGAGGAAATGTCCTCTTGATGGTAGAAGAGTGTTCAGCGGGAATTACCTGCCCAGCTCAAGATGGAGTTGGAAACCATTGGGAATGGTTGCAGCTGGTGCATGATGCAAGAGGAGGAGTAAATGAGTTATCCGAAATTGTGGTTTGGGAACTAGCTGTCGTTTTCAACAGCCAATTTCATTCAACTGGATTGAACTCCCTCCAACTCAGCATTGGTGATGATGCCCGGAGGTATAAAGATTGTATTTTGATCAGCAAGTCAAAAGCAAGTCTACCTCTAGTTATGAATATGTTTCCAGAATTACACACAAAGGAGATCTCTTAATATAATGGACAAAAAAATGTTGCTTGAAGGAATTAGTTTCCTCTGTAAATGCTGGTGAGGGCATAGACCTGGACCTTGCCCACCTTCCCATCTCAGCTTTCTGAAAATGTGTGTACAGATCCATTACCTGAGTTTTGCACTCTTGAGTTTAAATCCTGAGTGAATGTAATGCACTGTGACAGGAAAGCCAATAAGTTTTGAAAATACAAATAGATCATAGAATTGCTTAGGTTGGAAGGGACCGAATGTTTCATTTAAGGGATGCAGTATAAATGAGGAAAAAAATGTGTGTCTTGTGCTGTGTAGAGTTGACTGAGTTGGTTATTCAGTGATGAAGGCTGATCTGTGTGTTTCGAATGACAGATCTAGATTCTGAAGTGCTTATGATTAGATTAAGGCTGTGTAGTAAACCTTAATGGCGCATGAAAAGCTACTGCTGGATTTGCAGTAATACGTACTTTTCTGCCTTAGAACAGCATGAATAATACTTTATAGTTGTATAACTCCTTCTAGACAAGTTTAGGAGTGCTTTGTAAACGTTAATGTGTTTGGCCTTATAGCATATTTATAAACCTGAGAAGTAGCATTATTTCCCTTTTTTATGGTTTGGACTTGCCTAAGTATGTAAAGAGCAGGCATCAGAGCTTTCATCTTCTGACCCTCAGTCCTGGGCCTTATCTGCAGGACTCAATAGGCTTTCCAAGTATATCTGAGACATGCTCAGAAATTAACTGTAGTTCAAATCCAGCAAAAGGGTTGCCTTTGCAAACCTCTGGGTATCCATTGTAAAACAGAAAGTGTTATAAGCGTTGGTAATATTTTGCTTGCCTTTTTGTTCTACAGCAGCAGAGAGAGAAAGAAGCTAATCCTCTACTGAAATGAAATCAATTTGGGCATTATTAATATCGTTTCTTTCTCCAGAACAAAGAGGCTAAGATAATGTGAATGAAAACTTCTGTTATCTTTACAAGGGAGATTCAGGTGGGTAAGGAATGTGAGGTCAGCCAGGATTGGAAGCAGATAATTACCTGTGTCAAAGGGCAGTGAGAGTGATGCCTATGAAAAATGCCCTGCAAAGTAGGTGGGATCGAGCAGTGTGATGGTATAGACAGATTTTTCTCTGGCAGCTTCTTTGGAGGTTCACCCAGAATGTTCTTATTATTTGTACACATTTATGTAATGGAACATTCTGCAATGTGAGCTCCGTGTGGACTGTGGATAAATTTTATAAATATTTTGTGTGAACATAGTGTGTGATGAACTTACCAGAAAGAAGTCATTTTTTATTAGTTGTGAGTTTAGGATATGCAACCAAACATTTTGAGTACTGCTTTTGCAGCAAAATATATTCCTAAATCTGCTCCAAGATCTCAATGCTTTTTAAAGGACTGAAGACCAGTGAGGCTCCCAGCAAAAGTCTGTGAGTTTCTAGCTGAGTTGTTTGTTAAAATGAGCAACATCTGTGGTATTGGCTGTTCCCTCTTTACGCAGGATGGTCAAGCCAAGAGACTAAGGGGCTCCTGAACCTGTTTTTCTAGATCTGAGTTGGATGGGGATGTTAATTATCGTGGAAGTTCTGTGGTAAGGATTGGAAACAAAGAGGACGTCCATGTGTTTTCTACAGAACTTTTATTTAGAAGAGGATTGGGGATTTTCCTGGGAAGGTTTACGTGTTGTTGGTTATTATTTTGTTGGCATGCTGAAAACCTCAGTTAAGTTAGCTGGCACTTGAAAAAAGGTACAGATTTTCTTTCTTTTCAGAGGCAGCTGCCTTGTTTACTCTCTGTCTTTCCACGTGCAGATCAAACTCAGATTTTGGGATACAGCCACAAGGAAGAAGGCATTATTCTGAGGCTTTACACATACAGTTAGTGGAGTTATTTATACCAAGGATGAGTTTGGCTTGTGGTCTTGTGCTATGCAGTTTATGACTGTGTGGACAGGGAGATGGTTGTTTGGTTTCATCAGGCTGTTACTAAGCATATGAATGGCAGCTGAAGTCAAGCATAAGAAAGGAAAGATTTGAACTGCGTGATAATATGTATTATCTGAGGGATATTTGTATTCTCTTCTAATGTGACATCCATAGATCCAGAGGTATGGGAACTGCCCTACATTGTGTGTTCTGGCACTGAAGTTGTGTTCAGTTTATTGCTCCATTTCAGAAGTGCATCCTACTGAATTAAAGGGCGTTACAGTGGCTGACTGTTGCATGAGTGGCCAGTGTTTTTAGTTTGGACCTGTCTATTAAATGCTACACAAGCATGAGATCTTTTTTGCTCCCTTGCAACTTCTGGAACATCCTAGCCTTAAGACTTAAGCAAAGAACAAAAGCTTTTCTGAACCACTGTGTGCTCATGGCTTTAAATAACAAACTTGGGATGATGAGCAAGAGATTTCGGTAAGGCAAAGTGCAGTGGTGGAGACACTTGGGGTATTTCAGTGTGTGTCATGGCATCCTTGTGGAGCTGGGAACTGGAGCATCCTATAGAAAAGCTCTTAGTTGACTCTGCAGAGCTTAATCTTTCTAATACGGCCCATAATTTGTAGTGAAAGATCTAGATAATGCAAGAAAACAGTTATTTATCTGGGATTAGCCTACATAAAACATTTACATTAAACTGAAACTAGGCCAGAATAATGTTCTTTTATAAATGGTGGTAATGAATTGCAAATCAGTCCAAAGTCTTGGAAAGTCAAAAGCGCGTCTGTGGTTACTCCAGTGGACTTTGTGCCCTGTTTGTAGCCTTAATGCTGTAGTCTATGTCCATCTGTGTTTTTGTTGTGAAGAGTGAAGTACTAGCTTTATAAAGCAAACTCAACCCTAGTTCCACTAAACAGTGAAGCAAGCATACCAAATGAGCAGAGTGAATTAACAACATATTTGTAACAAAGGCTTGGGTTGGCTGGTTAGCAGTGACTCTTTATGAAGCCTTCCTGCTTTTCTAAATCCCTGCTCTGCTAGCAGTGCGTAAGACATTTTCCTGATGATTTATTATGGTAGGAGCTACAGAGTAATCCTTGGTAAATAGATTTATACATGTGACACTCTACTGAATGGGAGATTTATACTTGGCTATTCCATTGCTGCTTATTACCATATGATGTTTCACTGAACGCAATTATATGTCCGCTTCTACTCTTTAAAGACTAGAAAGGTTTCACAATATTACTATCATCTTCTGCTCAGCAGAGCCTCACAAAGAGTAATTTCCAACGTGATGGATGGGGTTTGCAGTTGTCTTTGTCTCTTGTAGGCCTGTTTGTGTGCAATAAGCTGGGTTTTGGCTAAGGCTATCTTGAATTTTAACAAGATTTGTGATGCTGAAGGTGTTCCAGAAGTTAGGCTGAACTTTGTCATCTGCCTCGGCTCATCTCAGGCTCTAAGACAGCTAGTAAGGTTCTCATAACTCTTGGAGGTCTTCGAGGACATGTAGATCTTCACTGTTTGTCTTGGTTTCAGATGAAATGATGTTTAAAGTATTCATTCATTATGAATTCAGCTGGTATAATGAATTCTTTAAACTAAAGATTAGAATGTTTTCTGTGGCATTAGGAGATCTATTTAGATTTTTATTAGGTAGTATTTTTCATCTAGTTTATTTGGCACAGACCTAAATATTTCCTGCTGCTCTCTACTATGTTTTTTATTGGGAAACATTTTCATTAAGTTCAAATTATTTTGTTTCCCCTTTGGAAACAATACAATGTAAAACCTTTTCAAAACAGCGGCTTAAAGCAGTGGTATCTGCAGGGTATTTAAAGTCTAAATGTTCTGGGAGAAAACCTGGCTACACTGAGGTCTGCGACAGAACTTCTCTGGACTTTGGAAGGAGTAGGATTTCAGTTTTTACATTTGCCTGAAACTTTTCATTCCTGGCCGATGCATGTTGCATCTTCAATGATTTAATTTCAGCATGGCTTTTAGAAATCGTGACCCTTATTGTCCGTGATCGAGCCCTGTGATGCTTCACCGTTGAGCTCTGAGACCTCATTCATAAACATCTCTGCGAACATGGCTCTTTATCCCATGTCCACGGATGCGAGAGAATCCCAAACAATAGAGAGGCTGAAACAAAAGCAGGCATTGTCCAGGGAGTGCTGAGGCAGGCACTTGGAGGGGCCAGGGAGCCTCTGCAGGCTGGGACCATTGTGCCCGTAATTGGATTTTTGCAGCCTATGGGAACAGGAGGGGACCTGGCAGTCCAGGCATGCCCACTGCAACGAACTCCGCCGTGCTTGGAGGTGGCTGATGACCTTTAAAGCCCATGCTGTTCAGCGAGGCCTCGTATAGTACAAATGCACCAGGTTGCAACTTTATTAGTGATTAGACACAGAGATAAGCCTCAGCACATTGCCTAATCTGCAGAGCCTAATTCCAGGCATTGAAGCCGGGGATGCTGATACAAACGCAAACCAGGTGCCTGTTCTGTCTCCGAGCTGAGTGTCTGCCACAGCCGTACAGAGAGGCTGGTTCTGACAGGCGTTTGCAATGGGGCTGCTGGGACAGAGAGGCAGGCTCTGAAAACTGGGGGTACAGAAGGAGGAGAGGGTTATACACATAACAGTCATTGTCTTCAAACCCTGTTTATTTTCTGTGATGGCTAATGGGAAGAATGTTAGCAGTGAGCAAGGATTGGTCTTTCCTGCAAAAATAAGGTCAGCGCTACAGCCCAAAGCAGCTTGTAAAGTGAAGTGTTTAGGGGGGAAATGGATTTCCATATTTTCGTTTTTCCATCTGAGGATGTTCCTGGGTGCTCTGGAGCTATTCGGAGTCCTTGTTGTCATCTTTTGGATGGAGTTCCCTTTCCTGTGGGCTAGGTTAAAGGGTTAGAGGAGTTTGGACCACGTTGATTTATCCATGCCGGATGTTTTTGGCAGTGGTCAAATCTTACTAATGTGTCTGTGTGAATGGAGGTGGAAAATGTCAGAGGTTGTAAACAAAGATGAATCATCAAAGGGCAAGGGTTAGGACTCTTCTTGATGGCACAGCAAGTGTGATGCTATGGTATGCTGTTATAAGATTTCCCCCAAGGATTGCACTTTGAGGAGCTTTAGCCTCTTGGCATGCTGCTGCTTCTTGTCCTTTCAAGTGTAATGTGGGAGCTTCCAATTGGAACATACGCAGATCTTGGTCTGTGTTACAAATATATGCATTGAAATGTTTGGCAGATTTACTCTGCAAATCCAGACAAGCCCACACAACCCTACCTTTTAAATCCATGGCTTGGAAATCTTTCTCCAAAAGCCACTGCAAACTTCCTTATCCCAAACCCTGTTATGTGGTATCTGCCTCATCTTCAGGCCTGACAGACAACCACACAAACATGATCTTAGAAAACAGTTTGCTAATGACCATACCCTCTTAACTTGGTTGATGAGATGAGCTTTCTCTGACCTTTATTTGGGCACACTGGTATTAAGCTAATCCCACCCAATCTCTGTAGTGACAAGGTGACCTATTTTTTTTGTTGTTGAATCTTGTAAAATGATGTTGCTTAAGTTACTGCTTCTCACTGGCTTTGCCCCTTGCCTTCAGGCAAAACCCATTTGGGATTCCTGCTTCTCTAGTTTTCTCTTTTTAGCCTTTCTTTACTGTGTTGTGACTTGTATTTTAGAACACCTGGCTTTGTATTTGAGGGTAAAAAGGAACGAGAAGCTTCATTTGCTTTAGAAGAAATAATGGGATAACATTTACTCCTTGGAAATGGCAGAAAACAGAAGTTTCCTAAGAAAGACCAAACTCCTATCCTTGTGATGTTATCCCATTTGATAAAAGGTGATTTGGAGATTCTCCACTGGTCCACTGGGGCCTGGGCTGAGGCTGGGCTGAAGGCTTGAGGCGAGTATATCAAAATTCCCCACAGCTTTATGTTGTTTTCCCTCCTACCACCCAGGCAGGGCTTGCTGTCTGTCTTTTGCCTCCAAACTTTTGGAGAGAATCCATTGACTTCCCTCTCTGTTTGAGAAAGCTTTGCTTAACTAGTCTCCTCTCAATAAAAATGTGTGAACCTGAGGAGGAATTTTCTGTTGCTTTCAGAAGATCTGAGTTTTTGTGCTCAGAAAATGGGCAGCAAACAATGATGTGCACTGCATGTTTTGTGGTCACGGTGCATGTCCAGGGCCACTTGGACATCTTCCCTACAGGTGTAAAATGAGTATTATTCCACCAACTTTGTTTGTGCATCACCTTCCCTCAGGATTAGACAGCCCTGGCCTTTTCACTGGCTTCAGCCATATGGGGCTGCTCTGCCCCTCCTGACCTCTGTGAGGGGTGCACTTGGAGCCATCACTGGCCAGGAGAGTACTTTATTCCCACAGCTCCAGACCTTGGCCTTAGTTACATAAATCCATGCCCATAGGCAGCTTCTTTGGGCTTATTATAATGTTAACTCAGTTGAATTCTTAATTAGAGACCAGTGGTTTTGTGTGGGTATGGGAAGTCCATGTAACTTTGTGAAGGAGTTGTCCACAGAAATCTGCTTTGGGGACAGATGCTGAAATAAGATCAGCATCTAAAAAAAGATGCCTGTAAAATAAAACTACTGTAATGTGCATGTACATCAGTATCTGGTGCATCAGTTTAGATCAGCCAGGGCATGAACGCGTTCCGCTTTTTTATTGGTTGATGTTTTAATCTGTTGATGTTTACAATGTCAGCAGGAGATCCGTAGACACTACCTTAGATGTCTGTGCCGTGAAATGGTGGGGAGGACAGTTTTAAAGCCCAGTGTGATTTCTTTGGGATAGATGAGAGGGCTGCTTCAGATCATTTCAGTTAAGATTAAATACAGACAACTTTCTAAGAGCTCTGAGAGGATCTGAAGCAAGCCTTGTGTGACCCGCTGATATCTGTGAAGTAATCACAGCAATATCCCTCTCTGGCCATTCAATGCTGGATGTGTTCAGAACAAGCAGGGCTATCTTTATAGCCCATGCATTTTAATTTTGCAAAGTGGAAGCAGTAATGTGTCCGCTGCCTGCACCATGCCCTGTACTGGCTTAGGTCGATGATCTCTTCTATTTATATTGCCTCTTCCATTCAAATGGGTAACGTTGCAAGGTTTTGTACAGGGAGTGTTTGTGCGTGTGTTTTTGTGTTGGCATTGCAGTCTATCATTGCTCTAATGTACCTCTAGGGGAATGTGATACAACAGTTAATGCCAGCTAGGCTGCTAAATAATAGCTCTTTCAGGAAGGAAGTAAAGAATAATTTAAGTATAGGAAAACAGAGCAGGTATACAGAGAACAGTAAAAATAGATAAGCTGTGATTTCATTAAAACAGTTCAGCACTGAGTGCGTGGGATCTGGAATGCTTGCCCGTGCCCTGCTGCTCACTGCTGTCAGTGCACCTGAGGCTGGTTCAGGTCCCTGACATCAGCCCAAAAGAAATGCCCTTCTGAGTAGGCTGCAGAAACCTTGTCTTGGAGAGGCTTCATGGGGAAGAGGATGGTATCTGTTAAGTACAGCTTTGGCATGAGGGACGCTTCTGGAGTTTGTTTGTAGTAGGAATGAGCCTGCCTTTTGATCCTACTGATGTGCTTGTTCTTGTCTAAATATGTTTGTGCATTGGTGCACTTAATTATCTGCTGGCCGCTCTCGGCTTTTGTTTGGATAGTCTTCCTTTGCATCTAAATGTAAATAAATACTGATAGAGTGGATCTGGTTCCATCTGGGATGTGGAACTGAGCGCCTGTGCCGTGGCCGTGCTCCCGTGAGCTCCTCAAATAAACAGAGACTTCTCAAGGGCTACTGTGAAAACTCCCCCAGCGCTCATTCTAAAAGTAACCCATAAATCAGAGCGTCTCTCTCGCTTTTCCCCTTTGGCATGCTGCTTTTGACGGAGGTTTACTTCTGCGTTGTACAGCTGAAATGTCAGCTTTTGATTACCTCTTGCCTTTGGTCATATTGATGTATTATTTAAGTGTAAATACATTCACAGGAGAAGCGGTGTCCTGTGCCTAAGCTGTTAAAGCGATCACTGTTTATCTTGTCAAAGGAACTCCTTGCCCCTTCTGCAAGCTGTGCCTAGCCCTCCCTTTGCATTTCAGGCATGCAAAGCGGGAGATTGCCCAGCAGTGAGGCTCCCAGAGCCTCTCCAGCAGGGAGGACATGAAAGAGAAGAGATACCAGCTGCCTTCTCGTGAAGAAGCAGACCACCTACGTGAAGGGGCACCTGGGCACGTAGGTCAGCAGTATGTTTTCAGAAAGTGGATTACCTGTGACAGGGCTGCAGTTCACATTCCCATACCATGGGGACTGGGGCGTGTGCTCTGGGGCTGATGTAATGCTGCGTTGTAACTCTAAGGCACCCACTATCACCTTTCCACTGAAGTTTAGATTGTAATTTTAAACCATGGGAAAACTTTTTTTTTTTCTCTTTGAAGAGCCTTGTTATTCATCTACAGCTTTTTCTCATCCCTTGTTCTTCAGCTGACTGCATCTCGATCAGATTGCAGGGACCCCACAGTGCTGGGGGGGAGGGTGCCCACCCTGGGGGAGCAGATTGCTTTCCTGAGGGCTCCATCCTCATACACTGGTGCCCCCGGGCTGCTGATGTGCTTTCCTGGGGGCAGGAATGTGACAGGCCTGCTTGACTTATGCTTGGTTCAAGTTAACTGAGGTTTTCGATAGGGATTTTTGTGAATTCACAAATTGCAGTTATGCCAGGAAAATACTAATTGCCTGCACTTTTCCTTCACCTTGCCTCACCTCCTGGTGTATCTGTGTTTCCTCGCTGAATAATATCCCACTTCTCTGGGAGTCTAGTCAAATGCTTGCTCTATTTCAATGGAAAAGTCATTTCAGTAACAGTCCTTACTATCTTACTTACAGCCAGATGTTAATGGCACAGGGCAAGCCTGCACTTTAACAGATCCTTGGCTTAATAAAGAAGTGAAAATGATGCCTTGTATCTTAAGGCTGTTTCTTTTCTTTTCTTTTCTTTTTTTTTTTTTTAAGGCTACCTCTGGTCTCTTAGGAACAATGAAAATTCACTCGGAAGTGCTTGCATCTGAATAGCACTGTCTTCCCCCCCCTCAAAATACTGGGATGAGGGAGATCTGGTAGTGCACACCAAGGTGAAAAACCTTGATAACTAGAGCTGCTAATATTAAGATGAAGAACAGCATTCTGCATTACCTTAAAAGATAAGGTGTGATGCTCTTTTTTTTTTTTTTTTGGTGGGTTTTTCTTTCCTTAAGAACAGAGCTGTGCTCGGTCACACAGAGTTGGATGGGATGCTCAGCACAAATTTCTTGCTGCTGGAATCACACCTGTGATGAATACATGCTACTTGGCCACATATCCTTTTATCAATATTGTAACCACGAGCTCCTCCCTAGATGTTAGCTAGGTGATATGAAGCAGCTCTGGAGAGGACCAGAGCATCCATTTGTCGCTTTCTGCCCTTTTCCTGTAGCTGCGGGAGCTGTTTCCCAAACAGCCTCCAGTCCCTGCAGTGGTCAGGAAATCTCTGTCAGTTGTGGGTGTGTGGCCGACAGTGCTTCTTGCCCTTACATTAAAAACAGCGGGAAGAAAACAACAAAACCAGAGCTTGTGCTGCTTCAAAGGAAAGGCTGCACAGAAGGATGTGCTTGGAATCTGATCTGGGTCTGAAGGCAGGCGTGCAGCAGTGGTCCAGTGGGGGCTCTGGCTGTCTTGGTCCTGTTTATTCAGTTACTGTTTAATTGAAAACTATGTTGGTTGCAGACACGTCATTATTTATTTATTTGTATTGGTAGAAGGTCTCTTTAGGAAATGTGTTTCTTTTAGGGATGTAGTCTGGGTACTGGAGAAGTGTGGTTGCCTCTCTAAATAACTGCTTGTGTTGTGACTTGCTCTCGGAGGGCCTCGCTCCTGCCTTCCTTCTTGGGCTCGCTCCAGTAATAATCTCACAGCTACAAAAGCAAGAGTAATGTTAGTAAGCTTGAATTAATTAATTATGAGCATCTTCTACTAATGGGAAATAGATACCAAGAAATGCCTTCACCTCATGAGGGAATAGGAGTTTGTGTAGCGTGCTTTGCTCTGATACAGACCCAAGGTTCAAGTGCAAACCTGTTTGTGTGCTGGATGTTTCTGCCACCTTAAGACCGAAGGGACAATGGGACACTGATGGCATCCCATGAGGTTCCAATGTACATTCCTAACAATGTGGTAAGCTGCTACCTTTCTTCCAAAGGGGAAGAGCACTGCAGATCCATTCATACAAAGGGTTCATAAAAACCTTGAGCACCAGGCCCTGCAGGCCTGCTGACACCTAGGACTTAGTGTTTCTGTGAGGTTTTCAGCAAGAATATTGGATAAAAAGTCCTCCGAGCAATCTAAATGGTGTTCTGCTGTCTTTTTTCCACCTCTGCTCTGCCCTAGAGAGGTCTAATCTGGAGTATTGTGTCCAGGCCTAGGGCGCCCTGTACAGGATGGATGTGGAGCAGTTGGATTGGGTCTAGAGGAGGACCATGAAGTTGATGAGGTGAGTGGGAACCTCTCCTATGAAGAAATGCTGAAGGAGTTGGGCTTGTTCAGTTCGGAGAAGAGAAAGCATCAGGGAGACTTCATTGCAGCCTTCCAGTACTTGAAGGAAGCTTGCAAACAGAAGGAGGACTAACATTTTATGTGGTCTGATAGTGATGGGACAAGAGGGAATGGTTTTAGACTAGAAGAGGAGAGGTTTAGATTAGATGTTCAAAGTACATTTTCTACTCATAGCACAATGAAGACCTGGTACAGACTGCCTAGAGAGCTGGAGATGCCGAAGGCAGAGCTGAATGGAGCCCTGGGCAGCCTGACCTGGTAGGGGGCAACCAGCCCATGATAGGGGGATGGGACTAAATGATCTTTAAGGTTCCCTTCCACCCTACACTGTTCCATGATTGAATGGTACTCAGGTGGGAAGTACAGCATGTAATTGTGTATAATTGTCACGTTTTTTTTTTTTTTTTTACCTGAGACAGATAATTTTCATAAATACTAGGATGAATGGCAACAGAAAAATCTCGCTTCAAGTGTGCCTTAATTAATACAAATGTTAAGTGATCTTACAAATAGGTTACGTTTAAATGTCAAACACTTGTTATTCATCGCCTGTGAGTCATTTGTCGTGCTTCCATATGTGTGAATTGAGCGTATGTTCTGAAGCAGTGTAGTATTCGAGGTCACAACTAAAAATAGTTAGTGTGCATTGTTTGTTTCCCATCAAGAGTTAGAACAAATGGGAGAACACAAGCAGTTTGCTGCTGAGTGGCATTAAAAACAGAAAGAAGAAATACTCGGCAGCGCTTGTGTGGTGGCACAGGATGTTCCTGGGTGCCAGAGTTAGCAGGTTATGGCAGAAATTTCACTTTTTAGTCAGAGCTTCCTGGTTTGTAAAGGCTGCAGCGAAACTATGCCTGCATGTTTGTGCTTCCCATGTAAAAACCATGAATCAAGAGATGCCAGCTTGAAGGGGGAAGAAGTCAAAGTGAGGTCATTTGGTTCACTTTGTCTTTGTATTCACTGCTGGATTTTTCCTACTGCTAAAGAAGCAGCAAAGCAATGGTTACTGGTTTTTGCATTTCTATAGCTCTGATATGGAAATAAGTGGCACTCCATTAAGACAGCTGACCTGACCTGTTTCCTCCCAACATTGCTGACTGTGGGCAGTGCTGCAGATGTTGGACCGTGCCATGTGGTCACCCAAACCTGTCCAGCCCTCACCATGCTGGGGATGCTCAAAGTAGTCTGAGAGGAGTCCTCAGAGTTATTTATCTGCAAGGGTTGGTGCTTTTTGCTGTTTTTTTGTTTTGTTTTGTTTTGTTTTTGTTTTTTTCCGTGCAGGAATACCTCAGTCACAACTTCTACTCTCAGGTGGAAAACTGAAGTTTTCCAGTGGCAGAGGAGGTGGGAAGGTCAGCTTCTCTGTGAAGCCACAGGGCAAGCACCAAGATGCTGCTTTCCAGTTTTGCTTTAAAGCTTCATATGAGTGCTGCTGTTAAGGTGACTGGTTCATGAAAATGCTCCCGGAGCTGTACTTCTTGCTGAGCAGCCATCTCATATGCTTATCAATGAGACTGAAAACTGTGCTCTGGGTTGGGCCATACTAAGGAGAAAAATACCCAGACTTTGGCCTTTCTTTGAAAAAAATCTGTTGGTATCTCTTAACGTAGTAGAGCCCTTCCTGTTTTTCTTCATTTTGTGGTGGGGCTGGGGCCTGCAGCAGCACAGGGAGGACTTTGACCTGGGTTTCAGCAGGGCCTGGGCTGGGGGAGGCTGCATGGCAAGGGCTGGCCTCTGCCCCCATGGCCCCCTGCGATGCTCTGTGCTGTGACCTGTGAAGTGGCCTTTGATTATTTTATTGCTTGGTTTAGGGCTACTTCTGGAGCTGTCTTAAGCAATGTGGCTTTTGAGAGTTAGCCTGTGCTTTCATTAGGCTATCTCTGCTTTCAGCAATAAAGAACCTTAATTCTGCTGCACCGAGGGTTTTGCAGAACAGGCATTGGAGCTGCAAAAGCAGATATTTGAGTCTAGAGATCCATCCTCAGTGCTAACTAGGAAGAGGAATTCCACTCAGTGCTTCTAATCCTTCCTCCCGTGTGACAACGGAAGGAAAACCATTCAAGGCTTTTCTCCCATGTAACAAAAGAAATTAAGGGTGAGCCCTGACCTGTCCATAACCTCCAGGCTTGTTGAAGATGCCATTAAGCTCAACTTTTGTCCTTCCAGGACTGCATAGACATGCACATGGAGCTGTCAAAATGTACAGGACGCGTGCTGCAAGGTGCACAGAATGACATCGGTGCACACTGGGCTCCAAAATGAACAGGGACTGCTTCTGGAACAGAGGTGGGGGCACTGCCTGCACCCTCTGCCTGAGCCCTCCCCACCAGCCGGGCTGGCAGAACTGGTTCAAACATGCTGCTGCTGCTAATCTGCTTAATGTCTTGACAAGTTGTAATAGCGCATAATCTGCTCCTTCTTGTGGGAAACGTAACGATTATCGGCGTCGGTTTTAAGTGTCTGGTCACGCTGCTGCAACCGAGAGAATTTAAGTCACGAAGCTGACCCAGTTCATTCAACCCAGGGTGTGATTTTTTTTTTTTTAATTAAAAATAAGCCATTATTCCCTCAAAAGAGATGATCTGAAACAAGACCCCAATCCTCGGGCTTTGGCTCACTTAATGCCTTGGAGTTTCTTCTTGTCATGTGTCCCTGCTGCTCATGGCAAAGCAACAGAGCTACTGCAGTCCAGGTATGGATGCATAATGGCGAAGAGGAAGATACAGCCATGCTAAATGAGCTCTGTTTTCACATGTTTGTAAGGGCCAGGAGCTGCAGAAACAGGAGCCTCCCAAGGTGTGTTTGGGCTGGTTACCGCAGCACCATGTCTGCACCTCTCTGGGTTTGGTGCCTGCACGTTGTTTGTTGTACCCAGCGTGGTTACTCCTTGCTCAGGCGTAGCGTTAGCTGCGGGAACATGCCTTACATCACTGGGGCTTATTCCCAGATGGCAAGAGAGATAGTCACTGTGGTGTGTACACATGTATAGTGTGATGGCATCTGTGAAAGCAAGGGGCTGTTTCCTTCTCATCTGCACTGGCACTGTTGGTGATGCAAGTTGTGTGTGTTCAGACATTGCTTTGGGTGGAAAACTGGCATTTATTTTTCCTTTGGATCTGTCTGTTCCAGTGGAAGAAGCTGCTGCTCTCAGCAACTCAGAACCAGCCTTTGCTGATTAGTGGCTCTGCTGATCTGCCAATGGAGCAGATCCCTAATTAAGCAGAATCAGCCATGCTTGCAGATTGCTTCTTTAAACTCTTTCCTGACTTGGCTGAAGCCAGTCCATCAAACAGCAGTAAATGGGGCTGTGGTTTAGTATAAAGGGAGGAACGGGCATATTGTGATGGTGCTTTTCAAAACATGCTCCTGAAGTAAATGTAAAGCATAAAACAGCAGCAAAAGAACCCAAAAAGCAGCAAGCAATGAAGACGAGGAGGAGGAATATCAGCAAATGACCTTGGAAGGCAGGAAAACATGATGAGAAGGATCAAAGGAAATAAATACAAGACAAAGTCATGGTCAAACATAACTTACACCTTGAGCTCAGAGTGCGCAGACCTAATTTGTAGTCAGCCCTGCCTGAGGATGCACTGCAGGATCTGTGTGCTTGGGGGAGTCAGTGATCTTACGGGTTAGGATCCAGCCTCATACATCCACTTGCATCAGTGCAGCACTCAGCAGTGTGTATGTGAGCTCCTCTTGGGATTGTTCTCAGAACTTTGAGATTCGTATGAGGATTGTCTATGTTACGATTAGAGTTATGAATTGATCAGAAAGCTGAATAACTTTTTTTTTTAGGAAATAGCTCTTCAAGCCTTGATAAACAGCATTTCATTGTCAGTTCTAAGAATGTCCAGCTCCCATTTCTGAGGGCAGTGTTTCAGCATATTGCTGCCTTATTTGTCTGTGATGTTCTGCTTCAGTGCCTGTCTCACTATTGGGCAAAGAGCTCAAGTCTGAAAGCCCCTGAACTTTCAAAAGGAGATCTCTTGTAATCAGACTGTACTGTTTCTACGCAAATATGAATCCCAAAGCAAACCCTTCCTAATAGCTAGTTAGAGCAGGTTTACTTTGATCTGGGAATCACTTTTATTTATTATTTATTTTTAAAGAAGCCATTTTCATATTTTTGCTTCAGCAGAAACCATGCAGCTGTGTGGGTGAGCTGCCATCAGTGCCCAAAGGTCTGCTGGGGCACCCAGGGCTTTAGAGACCGCTGCGGTTAACATGTGCACCTTCACCTGTCTCCGTGTGTGGGAACTGACCTCCCTCTCCCTGCTTTTGCAGGGCCTGGGATAATGGGGCTGTAAACCCATTAGGACTTTGTAGGCACTTCCAGAGTAGAAATAGCCATTAGGTGTCATGCGCTAATAGAGAATGCACACAGATCCCCTGTGTGCCCATGGGGAAGGTGGGATGGTTGGTTGCAGTCCCAGAGATGGGGATTTTGTGCAGGGTCAGATGTACGTGGTGCAATTAATCTGACCAGACACAGGGCTGCAACCATGCAGAGCTCCCAACTGTCTCTTGTCCCCACTTCAGCAGTCACTCAGCAATGAAGGACTTTAGTTTTGCATCTGAGCAGCAGCTCAGACAAGGCCTGTTGTCTGTGGCTAGGCTTATAATGCAAATAACAAATACATAATAATAACAATATTTAAATAAATTAAAAAAAAAGATTGGTAGCAGGATTAGGGTTGCAAAGCATTTTTTTCTTGCTTGTTAAAAATATTTCCCTGGGTTGTGTTGTTAAGTAAATGCTCATTGGTTCTCCCTGATTGCTCATCATGCAATGTATGCATTAGTAATGACTTTTTATAAGGAACTGAAGCTATCTCTGCAGCTGTTTCGCTTCAGAAATGGTCTGTTCAGAACTTTTGGGGGTTTTGTTTTCCTCCATTCTTTTACTGTCAGGCTGTGCGATTCAGTGTTTGATGTGATTTGGGGCTCTAAAGCAGTCCAAAAGCTGCTCCTTGCTTCTGGCTGTCCAAGTGGTTTCCTGTCCTTTGAGGTGGCAGGGGAGAGTTTGAACCTGTCAAACTGAACGGATGTATTTATTTTATTTTGCTCAAGTCAGACCACATCCTTTCCTCCACAATCTGTGGTGTTTTGGCATGGATGTGCCTTGGTGCTTTGGTGAACTAATGGTTAGATTAACGGGGCCATGTGCAGAGTCTCAGACTTCAGAGACTGACTGTTGTGCAGGACAAGTGTGCAATGAACAAATTGTGTCTGCTCCAGAGTGTTTCAATTTAGATGTTAGAGACAACAGGCATGCTCTGGGGTACGCCGTCACTACGTGTTGCATCCCCTGCCTCCTTATCAGTGCTTCTTGAATGCCTCTTTTGGCAGCGCAGCCAATAGTTCTGCACTCCCATTGTTTTTGTGGTCATTTTTTTCCTAGCAATTCTCTCAAGTAAGTGCTTCAGTAAACTGCAGATCTGGCAATCCCAATCTCACATCCTCTTGACCCTTTCAGAAATGTAACAAACATTGTCTGATGCTTTAAAACCTTCCTCCTGCAGGGCACAGTGGAAGGGAAGCTGAGCGTGTTTAGTTCTTGCAGAGCTGAGCTCTTAAATTGATAGTGCCCGTAGTTATATGTAGCTCTCGTGAAAGAAAATAAAAGGAACGTCTTAAATCTTTAAACCTCTCAAGGCCATCCTTTCCTTTCCATGCTGTGAGAAATGTGTAACTCTATAATATCAGGAGAAATCCGACATGAATGTAGCTATGTCAAGATGTGCTTACAGATAAGCCGTTTCTTACTGGACGTGAACCAGCGCCTACCAGGGTCACTTCTGGGGATCTTTTAAGGATGCAGAGAGCTTTTTGTCAGTGTATCTGGCTTTTGAAAGTACTGCACGTGTTTCAGAAAGCCTCAGAGTGATGCTGTAGTTGTTCACGCTAAGTAGAACTCAAGGATTATTAGCTTCTGTGCTGAAATGTTTGTTCTAAAATAGCAGCGGATGGCATGTATGTCTGACCAGATCTTTGGGAATGAACTTGGTTTGTGCTTTTGTTTTATTTTGGTTTAACTAATAAGAAGCACAAGTAAATGTTGTTTGTTGCCTAGAGCGAGATCTTGAATATGGATCATTAAGAAATGGGGTCAGATAAGGAAGAGGAAAATATCACTGTCCCCAAAGTGGAACTTGCACAGCCGTGCACTGTGCAGTGCCCCCACAGAGCTGGAAATCTTCTGTCAATACTCATATGATTGTGATGGTCTGCAGTGTTGATAGCAGTGCCTGGCTTCAGGGTCTGTGCTATCCCCACATGTCACAACCACTGTGCTTCAGAATGCTGGATTGCATTTACTCCCGGAGAGCTTGTCTGATTGCTCACAGTACATAATGATTTGAAAACGAGTTTGTTTTCAGTAATGAACATTTATGGCTCCTGTAAAGCGAGTCTCTCCTGTCTGGCTGGGACAGGGTAACAGCTCCAGCTGACCTCTGGTTTTGGAAAACTGCTGGTCCACATGGAGATGAGATGAGGTTATCAGGAAATTGGGAATTCAAGCTTTTTTTCCCACTAAAACCTCACAGCTTGGAAAAATATACATTTTCTGAAATTCTGAAAAAAAAATATTGAATTCACATGGCTGTAAGCTCTGTGAAATGGAATCCAGAGGCATTAATTAGAATTCTGAACCATATGGTCACGCGAATCGGGAGACCCACACAACTGCGTTTTCATATTTGATGTTGACACATTAAAATTCATCAGTTTGCAGCCAGAGTTGTCTTAGTTAATTTAACTAATACCGTAACGTTCCTGAGATGCATCATTACACTTCATCATGTAAATATAAACCGTGATGATTAGGGGAGAACCTCTTGCTTCAAAGAATTAATATAGCCGAAGAACTGCTTACAATTTAGGAGGATTAAAGGAAGACACTAAATTTGTCTCCCAGTGCCCCTTTGTTAAATTCAGGTGGACCTCTGTTAGTTTGCAGAATACCTGCTTTCTGGGTGGGTGTTTTAGTAGTGATATGTGTGGCTGTTTCTGTGCCATAGGGGTAGCTGGGACACCTACCCTTCAGAAATGAGTTTTCTCCCATGTGAGCTGGGCATTGCTGTGCCTTGGCAGGAAGAAAAGAGGCTTTCTCTAGCATCCTCAGGGGAGAGAATCAAACATTTCAGCTGACATTCTGACTGGGATCCATCTGCTTGTGGAGATGGCTGAAGCCTGGCCTATCTCCATGTGTGAGCTGCCCAGCTATCCCTGCCCAGCTGGGCAGCCTGTGATTGTGCCTTCAGCACAACGAGAGGGAAGAGGGCTGCTGTCTTTCCTTGTGCATCAGGTTAACTGGAAACTGTTGTGAGGTGAAGCTGAGGTGGATATGTGTCTTAAGAGAGCTGGGTTCAAAAGGTTGGTATGTTCTCAATGTCTGCTTAGATGCTGGTTCATTCTCCTAACTTCTTTTCCACCAATGTTTAGCTGTCATTTTTTGTGTCTTAGATATCTATGTGATGTATGCACATACAAGGAGAGGGAATGCAGCCCTTGTGATTACAGCAGCCAACTTGCAGACTTCAGGTGGCCTATAACAAAACAGTTCAGGGGGTGTTTCTTCATTTGCACGTGCAAGTGGAGGCTGTATTGGAGACACACCAACCGAGGGGTGACCGTTCATGAGAGCAGTGGCTCTACTCCAGGCTTGGGTTGTGATCCTTTGCCAGCCCTGCTGTCAGTTGGAAATCTGGTCCTGGTGAGTAAGACCAGCTGCTTTAGTCCTCCTCTCTCCACTATATGGATGCAAATCCAACACACTCTTCTGATCACCTCATTTTCTGGTAGAAATCTGGGACCTGCCTTCCACAGAGCTGTAGTCCTGGAAGGACCACACTTTGGATGAAATTGTGGGCATCAGGAACACACCTCAGCACAACAGGCTGATTTGAAAATTGTGATATTGACTCGTGATCTAGTGTTTCTGATTGAGGCAGTAGGGTGTGAAAGTCTTCTGGGAGTCATCTAGTTTAGCTCATTACCCTCAGGCAAGACCAGCTTATCTAGATGTTTCTCTAGCCCAGTCTTAATACCTTCTGTAGATGGCAATTCTGTTGATGACTTCCACGGTAGCACTGTCATCCTCACTACAAGGCTTTTCCTAAACTCTAACCGAAATCTTTGCCTTTGGGATTTAGGTAGTTCTGCTTTATTCCGATCTGCTGTGGGAAGGGAGAACAGGTTATTCACTTCTTCCCAGCTTCATGTCGTGTATTTTAAAGATAGTTGTCATGCATGTCCTCACTCTTCACTAGACTAAACAACCTAGTTCCTTCAGTCATTCTTTGTAGGTCATGTTTTCTAGGCTACGGAGAAGTCTTGTTCCCCAGTGGACTGTCAAATCAATCTGCTGCTGTTTTTGAAGTGTTATGCCCCAAACCAGCTGGCTCTGTGAGGGTGATGCTAAGCAGAGGGAGGAGTTGGTAGAGGCTGTCTGCTGGTCACCAGGAGCTCAGCGTGTCAGACTCCATGGGGAATAACAAGCTCCTTGAGCAAGGCTGTGCAACCGACATGTACATATCGGAGCCTGGCCTGTGAGAGGGAGAAACCTCCTTGGCGCTTCTGAGGTTCCCACATCCCAGTGTGCTGTCAGAGCTACAGCAGAGTGCTCAGCATGGCTTGAGTTGTGTTGGCAGGGCTACAGGAGAGACGTGTGTGTGTGTCCTGTCTGCAGTGTGTATCAGCAGGTCCTTGCTTTTGTAGTCTTGACTTGCGCTTTCATTGTTACTCTCTTACCTATAAAACACCAAGAGGAGGAGGCTGAAGGGAGGGAGCAGAGTAGTTCATTTCTCCTCTTGGCTTGTGCAGCAAGTTACCTGAGTTTCCAGAGAGTACTTCTTTAAAAACTTGGCCGATCGCCATTGCTTTAGGATTTTTTTTTCCTTTACTCCCAGTGTTTCAGCTGACTTCATAAGAAATGCTGTTGGACTCTGAGCTTGGGGGACTTTGTACAATGAAATCAACCAGAGGATCACCCCTGTTTTCTTAGTGTATTTTCAAGGCAGAGGAGCCTCCTCAATCTTGAATTTACAACCTAGGCTTGGGCTCAAAGTAGTCCTTGCAGAATGCAATTGGATGGGAGTGGCTAGTTATCCAGCAGGTGTCCTTCACTGGCAAAGCTTCTCTCACCCATCTGCTAGAAGCTACCCTGTCCTGCTCAGCAGTAACCAGGGGTTTCAGTAACAGCCTCCTCCATTCACACCCATGGCAAAGAGACCTCAGCAAAGCAAGCCACCAAAACATGACCAGCAGGTAAATCACAGCAAGCTCCTTGCTCAAAGAAGAGGATCAAGCCTGCCTCTGAACTGTCATGACCTGTGGCCAAGAAGAGAGAGAGAGAGAGAGCCTTGCAGCCCATCTCCCAGACCTCGGGCTCATGCCTCTCTGCATTTTTGCTCTGCTTGTTGCCTGCTGCTGCTTCTGTGCCTTCCCCTCCCCAAACACGTGGGCCCTGTGCCAGGCTTGGGCGTTGTACAAGCACTCAGCCCTGCGAGGCTGCCAGGTGGTGATGTTGCAAGAGAACACAGGGTTGTTTCTACAGCATTTTGAGGCGATAATCCTAATTTCCCACTTCTTCGGTGTTGGCAACAGCTTTAAGGGATGGAACATAATTACCCTGTGAAACAGATTTGATTTCCTACCAGGTCTTTTGTCTCTGCCAGGTAGTCTTAAAACTTAAGTGTTTTGGAGGGAGAATTTCATAACACATGACTGATCCTTCAACAATCCACGTGCAGATTTGACCCTGGAGTGTTTTTACAGACTCTGTGGAACTGTTGAATACAAATATATATTTTTTATTTCCTCATTATTTGCTAAACATTTAGGTCTTGATCATCTACTGACTTTCCATTTCAAGCTGCACATGCCAACGAGCCAACTCTGCCTGTTTCCCTCGGCCTTGCTCACGGGTTGAACTAACCTATTTGGGACATTCATTACTTGGGAGAAGTATCTCTTCGAGCCTGGAACTGAGCCTCTGCTCCAATGCACAGCAAGATTTATGACCTGGCAGATAAATTGGATTTAGCAGGGCTGAAGCTGTAATATCTGATTGTATCGGAGTGCAGAGTGTGTATGTGGGTGTGGGGGCTAGGTGGGGCTCCAACACCTTCTGAAAATGCTGGCTTTTCCTTTGCAGCCTCCCTCTCTTTTGAAACCTAGCTAAGGCAATGAGTGCTAACAGAGCAGATAGGTTTGGAAAGGATCACTTCTGCCTGGCTGACTTCAGAAAGATGGGTAATTTTACAATAACAGCATTATTTCTTTGAGGCAGAACTGACTCACAGCATTTCTTCTCCCCCTTCTCCCAGGGGTAGATATTGTTTTGTTTTCTTGCAATTACAGTTCCACCCTAAGCGTGGGATCTACTATTTTGTTGTTATTTATTAACTTCTGGGGGAATCCTCATTGGGAATTCACCTGAGGCATTATAATCTTTGTGAAATGGACTGCACCTTAGGAGTGTGTTTCTCTTCTTGCCTTGAAACAACTAGTGTGACTAAAATAAGTAGAAGGTGGTAAGAAAACACTGGCAAGAGGAGGAAGGGAGGATGGAGGATCAGCTCAGTCTTTCTACTCTATCCAGCACCCGGGTGGGATTAGTGCTTTGTCCTGTGTTTGTTGGTTTGGGATGGAAGATGAGATACAATTGATGAAGTGCTGGATGGAGGTGGGTGAAGGGTCTGGATAAGGCTGGGCTGACAGTATATACACAAGCATTGATTTATCTGGACAGGACAGGTCCAAGTCAAAACTTGCTGCTGGTGAGTAGGTCTGTCACTGGGTAGCAATGTTTTATTTATTTATTTATTTAATTAATTATTTTTATGCTTTGATGTATGCTTTAGATTTAAGCACCCTTTGTTAGTGTACTCTCCCATCTGAAAAGGGCAGGCCCATTACCATGGCAGTACAGCAGTGGGAAGCAGGTCTGCAGGGCCTCCTCCACACCAAAGAGATGTGGAGGTCTTCTTGGGTCGGTATGCTCCAGAGCATTCTTGGAGGGGATGAGAGCAGCACCCTTGAATTTAAGTGATTTCTTACTTGGAGAAAAAAGGGAAGAAAAGTGAGAGAAGTATCAGGAAATTGAAGGGCAGAGAGGTGGCACAGAGTGGCTCTCTGCTGTGCCTCAGGGCCATAAGTTATCTCCAGGAATCTCCAGCCATGCAAACTAAGGTAGATTTCATTAATATCTTCAATCCAAAGCTTAATTTGATGAAGGCTATGAAGCGAACTGGATTGGGGAGGAGGGTCAGTTTCTCCTTACAAGCAGCTTTAATTAAAATGATTTGGAGGGTGTGCCTGTTCCCTTGTCAGAGAGCACAACCCAGGGCCGGATGCCTGTGGGAATGCAGGCTGCGGTGCCGGATCCAGGCGTAACGTCAGCTCCTCCAGGGAAGTGGTGCGTCAGGACTTGTTGGCTTGGCCGCAGCACCATGATGCTGTATGGGCTCAACGTCTGCCCTGCTCTGCTGCCTGGAGCTCTGCTCCCAGAACCGTGCTCTCTTCACCCAGTGGGGAGAGATGAGCTCTTTGGGAACGGTGGGATATTTTTTTGTGTGGTTGAACAATACAGCTCTCCCGTAGATTGATTTTTAGGGCATGTGGATAACAGAAAGCGAAATTGCATCCTGCCACGTAACGAACAGCGCTGCTTTGATAGATTTGACCACTTAGATTCAGATGTTGTGCAGTCTAGAAAAGCAGCTGATGTTCACAGAAAACAGGAAATGGCAATACAAATGCAGGACCAAGTGCATATGGCTGTCAGTTAGGGCACACCGGATATTCTTCATGTTATATAGATATACATATTATGCTGAGGTAATAGTGATGGCAAATCAAGTAATAGGAAATAGTGGTAGTGGTTGCAGCTGTGAGAAGCGTGTGTCTGGACATTTTGTGGATGCAGACATTTTCTGGCATCATGGACAGCAGTCCATAGAAACCCTGCTTGTTCCATTTAAAAAAAAATTGTTCATAATTGGTTGGTTCCACATTCACCAGTACAGATCATTGCTTTCCAGTGGCAGCATTTTATGCTTTTCATTGGCCGTTGCTTACAGCATCAATGGACAGTGCAAGGAGAAAATGTGCTCATTAGGTATGAACTTAATTGAGAGTGACATGGCTGGGTATTAATATTAGTCTTGCCTGAGGCTTTTTTTTTCCTTTTTGTTTTTCATATTCACTCTAGTAGATACTGAGCATGTTATCCGTTTACCGAATTCCATAACAGTGCCATCAATAGAGGATATAGATTTCCCAATTTCTCTCTAAATGTATGTGGAACATCAGAAGCGTCCCTCCTAGATGAGGGAGCTGTGGGTGCAGCAGGGCAGGGTTCTTCTGCCTTGCTCAGAGCATGAGGTTGCCCTTGCTACCGATGTGACCTTTTTGGATGATATTTCTGTTTGCAGGAATCTGCATTTAATGGTCTGTCCGTGCCTTATGGGATTCAACCTGCCATTTGTTTTACTGGGGAGCAGTTTGGTGACAAGCTGCCGATGCAGATTTATTTGGGATCCTCTCCCAGAGCGTTCCTATCTCTTTTCCCTCCCCCAGATGTGCTTAGGAGAAGAAATAATTTAATTAGATCAAATGGAAGGGTCCATTTTCAGCAGCACTGGCAACAGGAGAGGCACAGTGGGGAGCGCTGGTGAGAGCGGGGCTGTGATTGGCACGGAGGGAGGTGGTGATTCATGGCAGGAGTGGGACACACTCCTTTGTGCTTGAAAGGTTTCCTGTGGAAGGCAGAGTAAAGACACTGGTCTTGTCGCTGTCATGATTAATTCAAGCCTTTTTGGTGTACGAGCCTTTTTAGGACAGGCTTCCATTTTTTCAGGCTTTTATTGCCCCTGTGAAGCTTTGAGAGAGGAGCCCACAGCTCTCAGGGGGCAGATGCCCTCCATGGGATGATTTGTGGCTGTAGGGTCCATGGCTCCACGCGCTCTCCCGGCGTTCCCGCTGCTCATGGACGGGACGAACAATTAGCCGGAGCAGTTTGTCTGGCAAGTCAGTGCCATCTGTGCAGGGAGCATTGTGTGCTGCACAAAGGATCTGGAGGGGATGAGGGGTTATGTCTTTAAAAAATGGGGGAACGCACAATTGAGTGGAAGAAAGGATGCTGTCACCTGCTTCTGACTGAATACGGGACTGTTTGCACTGTTCCCTTCCAGAGCGTTCGGTGTCACTTTTATTACCTGCAGCCGTAGAGCTCCGTAGCGTGGCATTTATTTGGGGACATGGTAATAGATTCAGTCATTCTGCCTGCCACTGATATGTCTTGTTTTGTTTATATATATTTTACAGCGTTCAGTCTGACAGTTTTGTCTCTCGGGTAATTAAACTGAATTATTGAAGGCTCTGAAATTAACACTCTCATTTTTAATAATTAAAATAAAGTAAATCCCAGCCTGTTTCACAAGTTAGGTCATTTCCTCTTCCTGATTTTGAAGGTGTGTGTGAATTTGTTTGGAAGAATGCGAGCACTCCAATGGCTTGCTTTTAAAATTTTGTTTAACAAAAGTATGGGGGAAAACCCTAGGTTTCCTGCAAGGTCTCTAAAACCATCCAGCTCTAAGAGAATTCAGAGCAGTGGGTAGGGGAGTTTGGTGTATGGTAGCATTGCTGGGAGGAGGCTTTCCTGCCCACAGCTCCAGGCAAATACATGTAAAATAGAACAGGAGTGTGGGATAGTATCCTAGGGCAGGGAAGGAGCTTTGCAGATGGGCTATTTTCAGTTTTTTCTTTGACTTGTAACCCTGCCCTCTTTTTACTGGCTCAACTGTATTGTATGTTTTGATCATTTAAAACATTTTCATCAAATATTTGAATTTCATTTTTTAAGCCAGTGTTGGAATTTCCCATTGGCTGAGGATTTGGGAATATTCCTAGCCTGATGTTTGGGAATCATGGAATGGTGGAGCCTGGTTCTTGTCTTCGTTCTCTAACTCTGGGCAGACTGCACCCAGCCCAATTCTGTGAATGACTCGGGCTTATTTCTCTTGACAATTTGTATTCCATGTACAATTTGGAATTTGTTTGGAGTTGTATTTACTGTTTCTTGCAGAGTTAGATATGCATTATGACATTAATGTGCACACAGAGCTGCCCATAGTGGTGATAAAAAGGGGACTGAGATGCTCTAGTTGTGGCCATGACAGTGAGGGAAAACTGGGAGGAAGAGCAACATTAAGGAAAGGCCAGTAAGTAATTCAGACTGGAAAGGACCTCAGGAAGTGTCTAGTACAACCTGCTGCTTAAAGAAGGTTTGGCCACAGAGTCAGAGCATGTTGCTCAGGGCTTTGTTCTCTTAGGTCTGGAAAACCTCAACAGTGCAGACCGCAGTCCCTCCAGGCAGGCTGCTACAATGCTGGACTGCAGGAATGAGGAAACTCCGCAGGCCAGAAGTCTTTCTGTGCCTCTGCTTTGTACATATGGTAAGGTGTAAAGCCACAGAAAAGTCACTTGTTCACAGGTGGATTACGGGCACTTGAGAATGGAAGGAGTGTCCTCTGCCATAGTGAAATTAGCTGGTTTATCTGTGCACACCCAGCACTTGATATTGATAACATATTGTGCTATTTCCTTGGTAACCTGTGTGTTATGGCAACAGCTACCTGCCTGTTTGCAGCCAGTAGGTATGAACTGCAGCACTGCGGGCAAGGGGATGTCTGGGGCCGAGGGGCTGCTTTACCAGCAGGGAGGAAAACAGGGACACTGACCTCTATATTCCACACAGCCATTGTGTGAGACTTGGTCACTGCTCTTGAAGTCACTGGCTGCTGTGGGCACCTGCTGAGGAGGGGCTCCAGGATGTGGCTTTGTATTGCAAAACAGCAACAGCTTGCAAGCCTCAGACCGGTCACCACATGAAAGAGTTTGGCTAATGTGCTTGTTGGACTTGGGCTCACAAGCACTTCTTGTGTAACCCTTCTCATCTGCGAAATGTGGATAGCAAGGTTTAATTGAACCATGAGTTCTCTGGCAGAGGTGGCTTCATTAAGCATTGCCAAATGGAACTTTTGAGCTGTAGAGTCCTGGCTGCAATGGGTGATGTGTAGCTCACACCTGCCTGGATGCACGTTTCAGCATCCTGCTTGGAGGACCTCTTTGAGCTGAGCTTGCAGAGCATGTGGCTTTGCAGAACTCAAACTTGTTTTAAAGATTTTTAACTTTGTGTGTCCTCTGTCCTGTGTTCCTTCTCAACTGGTACTCTGGGCACAGGGTGAGGGGATCACTTGGGCCGTGTGTGCTCCTGGGGGAAGCTCGCAAAGGAATGTTTTGGCATTCAGGTCCTGGGTTGGTACTTCAGAAAGCTCCTTCAGGTGAAGTACTTGGCAAATCAGTCTTCATGTCTCTGAAACTGTGGGAAGATTTTTTGTAATTGGAAAATCTGGTTCAACCTCTTCCTAATTTTCAGGAAAGAGTGATGGAAGGATTATGACCAGCCCTAATTTTGCAAATGAGATAAGGAAGCAAAGCTAGTATAATAAAACCACAGGGTTATGTGTCATCTTGTGCCCTGTCTTCACTCACTAGGCACGCTGTTTAGTTGTAATGATGTGTGAACTTTTCTGCAAGTAAATGCTCTGGAATATGTTTTGCCAAAGGAAAGAAATCTCAGTAATACCAGATCTCATGATATCTCCCTACTGTTTGGGGCATGCAAATTATGGGCGAGTTTCTAATGTGTTAAGTTCCCACAAGCCTAAACTGAATCCTTAAGGAGAAGCCAGTGGGAAAGATGTTTCCCAAGACAGCAGTGTTGTTTTTTTTTTGTCTAGCCTTGCAAAAAGTATTTTTTTTTAATGTGCATAAATACTATCTAATATTCTTCCTCACAGGAGCAAAAATCATGAACTTTGCCACAGTGCCTGCACAGGGGCTACTGGATTCAGCCTATTGGGATTAGATGTCAGGCTCTAGGGATTTTTGAACTGATGTCTTCGAGCTGACTTTTTGACCCTGGGTGACCACACAGATGTGCATAAGATGGGTTCAGAAGGCACATGGAGCTACAAGAGCAGCTGTGGTGTCCTGGAGACTGTGATGGCATGAGGGAAATCTTGCTGTGGCACCACACCTATATACAGAGGTGGAAAAGCCTGACCTGCTCATCCTGCCCATCTCCCAGCACTCACGTCAGATTGGCCCTCTGATGTGTATCATCTTCCCAGGGGCTGTTTTTCAAAACTAATACTCCCCCAATCTGACTGATAACTGCCACTGTCCTTATTTTTTTTGGTTTCCAAGTGCTGCATCCCCTTGCAAACACTGAAGTAGGCGTGAAGTGTTTGCCCTATATCTCTTTCCCAGGTAGACATTGCTTTAGATGGTGGAGCTGGTTTATACAACTGCAGTTAGGTGGGGTCAGACTTTCTTCTGCCCAGGGGTAGGAAAGGAAAGTTGTTTTGTTGAGATAAAGTGGGATTTTCTCCAATAGTTTGATATATGATATGGCATCCCTTTCTCAACAGTGTAATCTTTGGCAGTTAGGGATGGCTGTGGGTCTTCACGTCAAGAAGGTGGCAGCAAGTGAATCAGGGATTTGGGAATGCTTCAATTTGAGCAGCTCCCTGTTCTCCAAAAGAAAAGATTCAGGATGAGCTCTGCACACTCCAAGAATCTAGTGGTAGGCAGCACTGGTGTTGCTGATCTGCAGCTTTTTGCTGAGTCCTCATGGCACTGCCCTCTGTGCACCTCTTGGGGCAGCAGGGGGGTTCTGTTGCTTTCACAGGGGTTCAGCCACTGCCTGCTGGCTTTTACACAGCAGACATCTTCCCCAGATGCTCTTATGGCTGTCAGCACTAAAATTAGAGCAGCAAGTTGGGGGCCTGGTAGTGCTGGGGACAGCAGGGCTGCCCCATGGCCCCCAGAGTGACCCACCCAGCACTGCCTCAGGGTCACCTGGCAGGACGGAATGGACTGCATTGAAAGGGAACAGTTTGTGTTCTGGCAGAACAGCCCGACCCGTGGACTCAGGGCTGAAAGGGATGAGGACGGAGTGTTGCATTTTCTAGTTTTTATTTGTGCTTTCTTGCCCTTGTTAGTGTCCTTTATGGGCAGAAGCACAGACGGTTGATTACATCTGTGCGTCACTCTGATACCATTAATTGCAGTTCACAAGAAGTTTTTAAAAAACCCAGTGGTGAGACTGTAGCTGTGATAAACTCCTTAAATTTTCCTAGAGCTCTGTATAAGGAAGGCCTCCTTGCTCTCTCGGTGATCACAAATCCATCATGTAGGTGTGCAGGACCTTAACAACCTGATAGTCATTACGTGCAAACATTCCAATATTTGTAAAATACTCCGTTATTTTGTTTATCTGAGGTATTGTCACTGAACCTGTGGTTCAGGCATCTGAATGCGTAAGATCCTCTTTAAAAATGAAGACAATTAGAGTAAAGACAAAAAGAAAAAAAAAGAAATCCTTACCCTTTGTTCACTATCTTAATTAAAACTAATTAGCGAGAGCAAAAGTGTTTGCACTTCATTATATAGAAGCTGACTTGTCAGATCAAGGGACTGTGAGATGGTGAAGAATATTCAGCTCAGGGATGAGCCCCACTTGCAGTCTGCTAAGTGGTGTCTGTCGTCCTCTCCTCTCCAGTGAAGCTGTACTAATCTGTCTGAAAGCTCACGCTCCCAAGGGCCTCTCAGTGCTGCGGCAGTGACCTGAAGGAGAGTGTGTTTCTTGTGTTACTTTGGAGAAAAGCTGAAAGTCGATTTTTTCCTGGACCGGAAGCTCTCTGCAGAAGCAGCAGTTGAAGTGCTAAAGGGCACCCGAACCAAGGGGGACTTATGTCCATTGCCTTCATCCTGAACGTGCCCAGCTCACAGTTGACTGGTCCAAGAGTGCCATTACACCTTTGCGAGCACACAGCTCCTTTGATGGTTATGAGATACATCCTCAAGTTGGCCGCGTTCATCTCTGAGATAATTTCAGTGACTTAGGTGGAATGAAACTTTACACGTTGATTTGAGTGGAATCTGCTTTTAATTTTGCCTTACTTTATGGTACCAGGTCTGTGTGTCTATCTTGTGGCAGCAGCTCTGTGTACAAAATACACTGATACTGGAGGGTGTATTGGTCTGGGAGGACCAGTGCTGCCTGTCCCAGGTGGGGTCATTTTGAAAGCAGTTCAGCACTTATAGTAGAATCATAGACTGGTTCGGGTTAGAAGATCATCTGGTTCCAACCCTCTGTCGTGGGCTGGCTGCCACCCACCAGATCAGACTGCCCAAAGCCCCATCCAGCCTGGCCTTGAATGCCTCCAGGGAAGGGTGCCCATAGCTCTCTGGACAGCTTATGCCAGGGTCTTGCTGCCCTTTTGTCCCTATTGTTTCTGTTGAAAGGCGATTCCTGAGTCTTGTGCCTCCTTTTCCTGCTTTCTAGCCTAATCTAGTGCAATTTCTAGCTTCAAATCTAGTGTGTTTTCATCCCTTTCTGCTTCTTTCTCTACCATCTTGTTGCCCTAGGCAAATGCAGCTAAGTCCTGAAGGATCACAAATCTGTTGATGCAAATCCTGGAATTATGCTATAATTACATCCCTGTAATGCTAATAACAATATCTAACCTCATGATGTGTGCTACAGATGTCATGAACAACGCTGCAGAATGAATCTTAACCCTTCAGTGTTGTAGAGGAAAAACTGAGCCTTGTTTCCCACTGTTCTCTCAGGAGGGCAAGTGTTGATGCTGAGGAGCATATGTTGTCTCTGTGTGGATGTGCAGGTTGGGCAGTATGTCCCCCACATTATCTGTGCTTGCCACCAAGCTGGAGCTGTACCTCTCCTGTCGTAGGACAGGCACAGTTGTGCCAACTCAAGCCCAGCTCCCATCCCCTGCTCCCGGGATCAGTAAGGAGGAGATGACCTGGTGCCTGAAGTGAGGAGGCTGGGATAGGAGGTGTAGAGTATCCTAAGTTGGAAAGATCATCAAGTTCAACTCCAGGCTTCACAAAGGACCAGCCAAAAATCAAACCATATGTCTGAGAAGGAGAAGGAGGCTGAGGCTGTGCTGAGGTCTCATGATATGTAACTGGCCCAGCAGAGCATATGAACTCTGAGCAGTTTCTTTTCACTCTGTTTTTAATCATTCCTGAGGTTACTGAGCTGTTCAGTAAGTGCTATGAAGTACATTGGCAGCAGCAGACCTGTTAATGCTGTTATGCTGGCAGGTTGGTTACCTTGCACATCTGGGATGTGAATGCCTCTCCTGAACTGCTGCTGCATTGTCACACACTGTGCTTTTGATTCTGCTCATCTGAATGTCCTGAGCTGAGGAGGGGATCATCAGCTCCAGCTGGGCACTGTTTGCTTTGGAGAGCTTGGCTGTCCTTGTGCTGGGCAGTTCCAGGGTAGGTGCTGGCTCCCTGTGCCCAACCACACGCCTCATTGGCCCCCTACAGCAGCAAGCCTGTAGGTACAGTAGGCTTCCAAGCTCCCACGCTGCTCTCTGCCCCTCTGCTCCCAGTCCCTTCCTCTTCTGCCACTCATTTTGTGGCATTTCCCATCCAGCTCTGGTGTTTTCTGTGGCTGACAATAGCACTTCTTTGCATTTGAGGGAGGGATGAGAACTCCTTTTATTTTTGTGGTATTTGTTAATGTGTTCTGCTTGAGAAAGCATTTGTTAAAAGGGTCGAATAGGGTTAGAGAAGATAAATTTGGCTCCTGGGCATGCTGTAGCTTGATGGATACAAACTTTCTGCATTGCTGGAGAGCCTCCATCAGAGACCTGTAGTGTTGTTGTATCAAAGGTTGGCACTGGCTATGGCAGCAGCATCCACACTCAGTTTTCTTGTCCTCCTGGCAAGGTATTTGCTGGGAAACCATTTGTATTATTTGCCTAACGATGACTAATACTTGAGAGTATATGTCTGTGCAATGTAGGATCGTGCCTCTGAGGTCTCAGCATTTGCCCTCTGCTTTCTTTTCCTAAGAGCACAGCCATCTCTGAAAAGATAATAATGACAGATACTTCACAGGAATCCTTTTCATTCTCCCTTTTTGGCAGTGACTCATCCTGAAATTACGTTCTTAAAGGTGCCCAGCTCAGTTGAGGCAAAACTGGAGCCTGGGTGATGAGCAGAATAAGCTCTGGAGGCCCTCATCTCCTTTGTAACTGCTCTCCTGTATGCTTTGGGGAGTTTCTGTCCCAGCACTGGGTTGAGAGGCAGATGTTCAGCATTATCCTCTTCTCACAGTCCTTGGGCTGTCAAAGGCTGCTCTGGGCTTCTGGAAGCAGTTGAGGATAGCTGGAGCATTCCCAGGCTCTGATAGTGAAGGACAGTTAGACTCCAGCAACTTGTATGGGTGAAGTGCACAGGGCTCCTTGCAGAGTTCTAGGCAGCTCACTGTCATGAAGCACCATGCCAGAGCACCCCAAAATAGTGTTATTCCACTCTGCTTCATATTCACCATTTTTGGACTGAGCCCATCAGGAACAAAAGTGTTTCCGTATGCATGCCATTTTTGAGCACCACTTATTACTCTGCTTTGGAGGATGTTGGCCTGAGCATCCTTCTGCTGCTCACAAAGCTTCCAAGCTCTGAGAGGTCTTGGTTTCATTTCTTCTTCTCTTTTTTCTTTGGTAAGCAGTTTTTACTCAGTTGCAATCCTACTCTTCTCTCCCATCACATTTCAGGACAATGTCTGCTTCCTTCCTAAAGAAGCTATTAGCTTGCATGCTCTGAACCAAAATGTTAGCTCAGCTGTAACAGATGGATGGATATGGGTATCATGTGGCAAGTTAATGAATAATATCTATCACCTAATTTCCTGAAAGTTGGCATGTAATGAGGCTGGTGCCATGATTATTACCTCTGTAAATCATGACTTTAAGATGATGACAATCCCGCCTGCCCCAAGGATACAGGACAGCCAGACAATGATGTACATTTAATTGCTGTGTGAGAGAGGCAATGTGTTAGGGAGCATGCCATTGCCTCTAAATTATCTTCTGCAGCACAGACGTTGGAGGAGATTAGTACAGATTGGAGGCAGAGGGAGGGCCCTGCTATGCCTCTTGGTGATGTGTGTATGTGTTTGTTTCTTCACTTGTGGGTCTGTTCGACTTCCAAGTCTGCAGTCCTGATCTCTCCTCAGGATGGAGGAAGTGCTGAATAGGTCTGGGAAGGGGTTCATCTGGAAAAGCATCTCCAAATATTGCCCATCTAAACATCTCCATGCTTAGAGATGTTTCCTTTTTTTTTTTTTTTTTTTTGGCGGGTGTTTGAGGATGGATGCTTCCTGAGGCAGAAGACTGTGGTCTGCCAAACGGGAGACCTAAGGCTTTGGGGTTAAAGCTGTCAAATCTCTGCCCAGACCTAATTCCAATGCAGGAAATTGCTGTATCTACTTTGTTTCTGCCACAAAACACAGCTGGCCACGAAGCTGAGTCTTTGCCACATTGTTAGCAATCAACTTGTGCATGTCCAATTCCTATCAAGGAAGGGCATCCATGTTGATAGTCCCTCCAGAACTGTCCAATTGTTGATCTGCTGACTGAACCCCCCTAAGGTGTCATTTTTTAAGTGCTACAGTGACAGCTGAAAAGGATCTGGCTGGGCTGTGAACAAGTCAAATATGGCAGCTGTCCTATGGAAAGTAGTATAGTCTGTCTTTGGTCCTGGTATTTTTTTTACTTCTCCTTGCTTGAGAGCTTCAATGCATTTGTTTAATTTTTCTCCTTTTCATTCTTCCATAGTCCTTCCAAGGCACTGGTCTGCAAGGTCACAGTCTGGCTGAATGGAGAAGAGTAGTGGTCATGCTGCTGCTCCACTCCTCTCCCACCCTGACTGCTTCCAAAGCTGTGTGGTGAGCAGAGGTAAAATGACCTTCAGGCTGCAACCAAAGACCCTCTGTCCTGGAGTCCTGACCAGCAGTGCCAGTTTGCCAGAGGAACGGGCAGACAGGCATCCCAGCAGTGGGGACAATCTGTGCTTGGAAGGGATGCAGGAAAATGGTGTTGTGAGCTGGAGTTCCTTCCTTGCTTCCTCCTATATCCAGCAGCTGCACAGAGATGAGCTCATGCATTGTGGATTGTCCCCTTGTCTGCCTCTCTCCCTGCCAAATTGCTTGGTTGCTGGAGCAGTGAGCCCTCACCCTCCTCTGGTGCTGGATTGCAGGGCTACCAATGGAAACATTTAGGAGTATTTCATTGCTTTTGTGTAATATAAAGCTCCTCTTCTCCAAAGTGAGCAAACACAATCCTGTCAATGATTTGCAGTGTTGTAAGACATTTCCTAACCTGCTGAGGAGGTGGTATCTGCTGAACCAGTGAAGGTGCAGCTCATGGATTTTCCCAAGCAACATCAGTTTCTTCTGCACAGTTCTCCGAGGTGAATTGGCTGCTGTCGGCCTGAGCTCTGTTTAGCCTTTTTGTCACTAAAGACATTGTAATGCTTATGGAATTAGTGATTGCATAAGCTGGCTGTCTCCGAGTGCGCTTTGCTGCGGTGTAATGCTCATTTAGGGTTAGGTAGAGCAAGGCGGCTGAGCAGGGGACATGACAAAAGTGCAGATCTGTAGTTGAGAGACTTGAATTTAATGCACCCTGCAGGAAAACCCAGACTTTGGAGTTTTCACATATTCTCTCTAGCTTGGTAGATTAGAGTGGGACCGTGGGAAAGCTGCCAGGGCTGGGAGTTAAATCCAGCCTTTGTAAATCCTTTCATCTGACTGGCGGATTCAAACAATTGAGTATTACCCCGTTTATTATTGTTAGTTGATTAAATTCCTGTTGGTCAACACAAATAGCGCTGTTCTGGCTGTGTGTTTGCGGGATGGAAATTGGTATTGCAAAGCACATTGTGCATCAAGGCAGGGGTGACTTGTTCTTTATAGCTGTTCTTAGGGTACATGTGGGGGAGAGAGGACAAATCCAGCTGTCTAAACAGCTTCCATGGCTTTCCATACACATCTGTGGAGGCTGAGCCTGCTGTGTGCAAGTGCCAGGATCAGGCCTCTGCCTTCCTGGCAGCAGGGGTGAGCAGCCTCCGTGGGGATGTGATAACTGAGCATGAGTATGGGAAGGGTGGGGAGAAGTGGGGGTGGATCGAGTAGGTATAGCTAGGATTAGTGGGATGAAATTAGGTGAAGGAGAAAGTCATCGGGAAATGTTTCCTCAAGGTGAAAGCTATTAGGTTATGGCACAGTTTCTTTAGGAAAGTAATGGGGGCTTGCTTACTCGGGTCATGTAAAAATAAGAATAAGAGTAAAATCTTGCTTTGGGGAGACCTGAAAGGCTCTCCATGGGAACAGGGCTTTTCTGAGGCTGCAAGTGGGACCTTGGCCTAGCTGGGGCTTTGCGTGTTGGTCTTGAGAAATAGAGGCTGATGTCTCTACCAGGAAGGAAGAGATTTGTGTCTTGATCTCTTTCTGAATCCCTTCCCTTTGTTCCTGTTGTGCTGTGTTGTGGGTACACAGAGCTCTGGCTCTTTTGTTGACTCATATCTGTGACACTGCAGAGCAAGCAGGGCTCCATGCTCGCAACTTATTCCTGTGAACTTGTGCTTTAAAGCCAAAATACCCAGTGTGCTTTCACAGCTGAATATGCAGAAGTGGCTCCAGCAGGTATCTGCAGTTTGAGCAGCTGGGCTGGGAGCAAGCCATGGAGGCAGCTTCTGGCAGCTCAGAGCTGTGCGTGTTAACCACCTTTAGGGAGCGGCCAGCATAGTCCAAAGGGCTTCAGCAAGAGGTAATAAACCTGTTAATGAGTAACTGCGGAGGCTGATTGTGTTGCATGTTTTTAATTGTTGAATGCATCCTCAGGGAAACGTATCCTTAGGTTTGCATAGTGCTTTTGCAAAGCCACAGTGTGTATTTGTTTAGCTTCTGGAATCAGAAGGTCTTTTCTGATTGCCTGATCATTGTGGGATTGATTTTATTATCCCTGGTGGACACATGCCTGGGCTGCTCTCAGCTGCCCTGGGCAAGGTGACTGTGCAGTTCTCCCAGGAACATGAGTTTCTCCAATAGCCAGGGTCTTGTGGGTTGAGTTTCTTTCTGCTTGTGTTTTTCTTGCAGTGGAGTGGCTCAGCATCCTCCCAAAAGATTCAGGGCTGGCTTTGTAGGGCACTCCTGAAAACCCTGGGTTAGAGCAGTAGCCTGGCTGATAGCAAAGAGCAGTTATCAGAGAGATATGAGGATTGACTTATTCTTTCTAAATGATTGCACCTACTTTTATTGTACTAACGTTGTACTGTTAACTGATTTAAAACAGTTATTTCCTATTGTCTCATTGCATCAGTGCAGCTCAGTGATACGTTTTAATCTACTCCTCTATCTTATTTCTACTTCTGTAATAACATAGTGTCTAAGGTATTGTCTAGCCTTTCTTTCCAGGCATTAATTATACGTTTGCTGTATCCAGATTCTTAAACTATACCACGTGTCATTCTGTGCAGGTATCTGGAATCCCTGTTATGCTCAGTTTTAGGTTACAGCATATTTTTGGCTGGCCTACTGCTGTTCCCAGCTGGCCCTGACAAACCCTCCACCAGCACAGCATAGCCAACACATTACACTTGACAGCCCTTTTCCTGTTTAATTTCCTTTTGCAAACTCCTCCAGCAGGGCTGCAGGTGCTGGCAGAAGAAGACTGCAGGTAGGGAGAGGAGCGTCAGTGCTTTCCAAAAAGAGGATTTCCCTCCACATTGTGTGAGAACACAGGCAGTGGTGTGTAATTTGATGGCAAGAAGGGTCTCCTTCACGACCCAATTACTGTTGTTGAATTATATCTCAGGTGAAAGCTGGCTGGAGTCAGATTTATGCCTTTTTTATGCTTGACACTGAAGGACTGCACAGTGGAGTAACTGTAAATACTTCATAGTTTTTATGTGAGGCTGTTACTCCTGGCTGTGCTCAGTCCTTGAAGGTGTTGGGAAGACACTTGGGTTTGGTCGTGCTGCCACTGGAATGTGTTTATCAAAACCGAGTTAAATCACTAGGCATTTGGAACATTTAATGTTTAACTACAGTCGGCAGCACAACAATGTGAGTCTTGCTGTTTTTCTGAGACTGGCTGGAGAGGAGGAGCTACACAATGGGAATAGGGAAGAGTTATCTCAGCAAATACCTAGAGCCTCCATTTGCATTTCTGGTGCTCTCTTCTGCTCTTCTGAGCCACGGTGCAAAAGCTGTGCTCTGAAGATTTTCATAACTGCTGGCAGGGCACTTGGTCCCCTTGGTTCTCTGGCCTGCAGCAGAGATTAGCTTCCCATCTGGGACACCCAAGGTGTCACTGGGAGATCTGTACATCAAGCCAGCTAATGACAAAGTGCACCTTTATCTCAAACTGGACTGTGGCTGAACAATGGGACCTGTGCTGGTGCCTTGCCTACCTGGTGTGAGCCACTGGCTTGACAGCAGCAGTTATTTCTGACAAATGGGAAACGATGCAGGGTTTCTTCCTTCAGTGCAGCCAAGCTCCATATTGTTGGCCATAGAAATTTTTGTGTTTTTGACACTGATGCACAACTCTAGAAGAGCTTAATGTGCAGGGATTTATATGTTCCCCGGTGATTGCCTTAAGCCATAGGCTTGTGGCTATTTTAGGCTTTTTCTGAGGTTCTAATAGAAATTTCATCCTGAGCTGAAAATTGCATGAAATTGGATACGTTTCCATTAAAAATACTCTTGATAAATCAGCATTTTACATTAGAAAAAAATGCATTACCTAAAAAAAATTCCCAGCCAGGTCTATTCCCACGTAGCCCAACTGGAGCAGGTGACACTGTGAAACCAGGTGTGTGCTGGGCACTTGAGCAGGAGTCTCCTCCTTTGCACCCCAGGTGTGACCTGAGGCTTTGCAGAGATTTTTGGCTCTGCTAATCCTGGAGAAAGCCTTGTGGTGGGTCTTCCTTCGCCCCTGTGCAAACCCTGAGCTAGAGCTCAGCTGGCCCCTGAACCAGCGACCGTGATCCCAGTTTCTGTTGCTCTTGTTTGCTTGTTTTTTTTTAATTAGCTCTTGCAGTGTTTCACACCATCCGTCTTTTCTTCTGCTGTCACTCTCACCCTCTGTCTCCAGTGGCAGATCCCTGAGTGGAGCCCAGCCCTCAGCCAGCATCACTGCCAACATGCAGGGGGTGGGGTATGATGAATTCCTGGGCACATGGAGGTTGTGCTGCCGGGCCCCTGGCTGGGAGAGCTTTGATCTCGCTCCAGCCTTTTCCCACCGAGGCATCATTTTTGAATGAGTTTCTGCTTTCAGCCTCGTCCTATGCAGCAGACAAAGGGGGCCAGGGAAGAAGGGGGGGGGGAGGGAAGGCTGTTTACCCTCATTGGGAATAGTCGAGCAGCCTGAGTCAATAGAGCCTATTTTTCATTAACCTAATCATTAGTTTTTCTCACTGCCAATTAAACTTTTCCTCTTGGTACTGTGAAGGGCATCGTTTGCATCTACGAGATTTTCTTAAACGGGGGGCTCCCTGAGCATCACGGGGGTATCTGAGGACTGAAAATTAAAGTTTAATTTCTCTCTGGGCTCAGCAGAAGAGGAGTTTTGAGGTTTAATTATCATCCAGCTTGGATTCCTGACGGTTGAGGACCGTGTTGGAGAAGCTGGTTTCCATTGTGTGGAGCGGATAATTATGCAGTCCTCTCCCAGGCTCACTGAGTTTATTGTCCAGAAGAATCTTCCCAAGCAAAGGGGGGAACAAATTTACAATCAGAAATGGGTTTTCAGAGCCTGCAGAAGTTTCAGCTTGATGTTAACAGAGAAAGACCCTTGCAAATATTTGAGATCTTCTGTGTTTATACAAATATTTACAACAAAAACATCAATTTGCCTTATAATCAGTCTTTTCCCCCCATAGGTTGCTTAGGAAGTGGTTTTGTAAACTCAGGAGAGCCCTTCTGCAGCTGGACTGCTTTGTGCTACTGCTTTCTAAGCAGGATTCCTTCAAAGGCAGTTGGAATTTCTGCATAAAGCCTACCAGCCCATTTGTATGTACAGTGCTGAACACGAGATTTACAGCCATCTGAAACTGGGTAGGGCTTCTTACCTGGAAGCTTATGCTAATGCATCCAGGGGAAAATGCTTTTGGATTCAAGCGAACCTAAAATTTCAAAGCAAAACTCTTTCACAACTGTTCTGTTTCACAAGGCTTTGGATTAACCTGATGTCTTCTGTAGAGGCTTTTGAACTATTTGTGATTAGAGGTTTGTCATAAAAATAGAGGAGCCTCAGCAAAGGGCTCATCAAATATGCTGAAGTTATAAGTGACAGCAACAATCCCCTGAGGTGAGGGAGATTTGTGTGCAATTGTGTGAGCTCTGATCTGGAGCGAAACATTTTTGTGTGCATGGACACAACTGCCTTCCCGGCCTTCTCCAGGCCCTTCCTTTCTCACAGTGCCTGCAAACCTTGACCGTGGTTTGGCTGTTACGTGGCTGAGGCTGTTTCCAAACCAGTATGGGTTCTTGGCATTCCCCAGCTTGCCTGCATTCATTGAGCCCCTCTCTTTGGGACTGAGGCCATATGTTGCTGCTATAATCATCCTGAGCCTGGTGCTTGTTGGCCTTCTGTGATTTAGGATTACTGATTTCTGTGGAAAAGCTGGAAATGATAAGTCCTAAAGATGACAACTCTCTTTTCTGGCAGAACTAACTCTGAAATCTCTAGCAGTATTTTAAAACAGCCAAGTGTTTCCACCATAACCTTTTTATTGCGTGTATCCCATTAGTATCCCGGAGTCCTAAGCTGGAACCTGTTCTCTGTGTGCCCTTGCCTGCTCTTTCTTTGCCAGCTGCTATGCAGTTAAGTGAGAATTTTCTGCAGGAGATGACAAGCGAAAATGCTTGGGTGGTTTCAGATTATTGGGTCTCATGTGCCAATCAGAGACTTAGTGATTTCATTTTTGCCTTTAAATAATTGTGGTACTTGCTTTCTGGAATTTAAGTGAAGCAGCCATAGATTTTCTCATGAGTGGTGCTTTCAGAATAGCTGTGGAGAACAGAATGCTCCTGGGTCACCAAACCCATCCCTTTGCTTCAAACTGATCCCAGCAGATGTTTGTATAACTTGTTCATGAAAGCCATCATCAGTGTCAGTTCCATGACCACCCAGGGCCATCTCATCCAGCCCTTCTGTATCCCTGTTATTAGAGAGCTTGCTCTGCCTGGGTGAACACAGGGAGCATTTTACTTGCTGCTTCTTGTGATAATCATTTACATACTTGAATCCGTTACTACGTCTTTGTTCAGTCCTTTCCTCTCCAGGCTAACCACTCTCTGTTCCTTTGGGCTCTCCTGTTAGATTATGCTTTCCACACTCTGATCCTCCTTATTTATTTATTTTTCTGGATTCCTTCCAACTGGTCCACCTGACTCTTGAAGTGTGATGCCTAAAACTGGGCATAGATCTGTATTCAAGATCCTTAGCAGCACTGATGAAGAAGGATTATTTTCTCAGTTTTCACATGGGCTTCTTGCTTCTGCATCACAGTGTGATCCCAGATACTGCTTTTGCTGGAGCATGACATAGATTCTTGTCCATGTTACAAATTGCAAGAGCTCCTGAGATCCTTTTTCACTGAACTGCTGTATGTGAGGAATTGAGGGATGCTGCCACAAAACAGTAGGTCCAGTTCCACGAATGCTTTGGGCATAGTACATTGGCTGTATGGTGAGTTAGCCTTTAGTTGCTCTTGTATGGACAGGGTCTGTTGTGACAGTAGCCAAAGTAAGGTGGAAAAGATTGTATTTTGGATGTGGGAGGGAGGAATTAAGCAACTGGACTGAAGTAGGTGGAGATCAGTACAGTGCTGTACCCTCACTGTCAGGAATTCTTTCCTTTCATCATCATGGTGATTGCTGGAAGCCACGGTATCTTTTGAGGTGCACCCAAAAGGAGTGGACTACTCTTCCCAAAGCATTCACACCATCCCAAATGTTTTGAATCCCTAATAGCCAGTAGTTTTGAGTTGTAGAAGCCACTAATCGGCTTTGGGGCTTTTTTTAACTGGGTCACGTGACTGAGTTACCAAGATTAAAGCAGCACGAGGAAGGAAAAGAGGCTTAAACAACTCAGGGCGCCTGGCAGGTCATTTTAACCTTTTCATAATCATTAAAGCTGCAGAATCCCATTAGCTGTGAGGGACTTGGCAGCCCAAATGAGCGCTGTTGACATAACTTTGTGTTCATCTCTCTCTTCCTCCAAGGAAGAGTCCAGTCCAAGTAGCTCACAGGATCTGACCATGTCAATAGAAGGATCCAGCCGTTCCCTTCTGTGCATTGGTGATGTCCATTGCACCAATGAGAAGCCATACATGGGTCTGTCCAACATGGGGGATTTAGCTCTCAGTATCTAAAATTAGTTCCTCATGGAAGGTCCTGCATGGGCCATGCTGTGGTAGATCAGCCCTTGTCCATCTGTAGCAATAGCGATGAGGTATAGGATAAGGAAGATTATGATGATCTCCTAATTCACTGCTTTGGCAATGGTCAGTAAGCTGTGACTTTACTCCTCTGGATCTGATGGCAGCAGATCTTGCAGTGTTTCAGTGTTACCTGATCGGGGGAAGTGAACATTTTTGCTTAAAGAATGGGCCAGTGGAAGGTTCTCCAGTCTGCTGGTGCTGCTTACGTTCTCTTTTCTTCAGTCTTGCAGGTTTCCATGAGCACAGCATCACCTACAGTAGTTATTCAGATATTGTCCTGTTCTTACAGCTTCTGCATCTTTGTTGTCTCCCTTCCTATCAGCCAGTAAGCACTGACATAGTAGTGCTGGTACCATGCTCTAGAAGGGAGAATCACTCCAATGCGTCCACCCACAGTTTGAACATTCTTCTGTTTTGTCTGAAGTTGTTCTATTCATATTCATGCAGTCCATTGAGTGCAACCACATGGTTGGACAGCAAATGATATCTTAAAGAGGCCAAGCAAAGCCTGAAATCTGCCCAGTGTCACAGAATGGTAGTGGGTACCTGGAACTGATCCAGGGAGCACCTGCTACCTCTGACAGTGCATGCTCTTTTGTGCACGGGGCAAGCATGCTGCAGCTTGTGTAAATCAGCTTCCCTCTGTTACAGTCAGAACTGTCTGGCTGCGCATGTATTGGACGTGCATATTTCTAGCACTGTTTGCATCTAATTACAGTCCAATCACTTCTGCTTGAAAGCTCATTCTGAGGCTGAACCTGAAATAAATCCCACACTGATTGTTCTCAGAGTATTGTCCACAAGTAGACGTTAAAACACAACTTGTAAAGCAAACACAAATCTTTTGCTAGGCTGTTTGCCTTCAAGTTCTCCGGAGGAACAAAAAAGGGAAGATTTCTCTGGGAAGCCTGGACAGGCAGTGATGGCTGATGCTTGTGGCTGAGCTGGGCTGTTCAGGCAGTGGGAACAGGTAGAAAATCTTGCTGAGAAGTTTGGGAATCATGGTGTCATTTTTTCCTATAGAAAGACAGCAAAATGTTTTACTGTTCTCCTGTATAGAGTTGTAACTCACATTGCAAGATAAAATAAGACTTTCCTTGCTGCTTTATTTCCCCCTTCCCAGTAGGCAGGTTGTACAGGTTGTGTGGGTTAGACATACTGGGGTGCAGGAGCTCTCCAGCGGCTCCTGTGTTGCTTTGAGGTGATAGAAGGATGGCCCCTGTGAAGATTGTAACATAAAGGTCACCCTGGTGAAAAAGGAGATATGTGTAGGCACTTTCTGAAGAGACAAGACAGCTCTCTCCTGGCTGCTCTGCCATACCAGGCACACACAGGCACGCACTCCTCTTTTCATATCAGCTGCATCCTAATGAAATCCTGATAAGGTATCGGGAGCTCTTGAGCTGCTGTTGACAGTGGTAGCAGGCAGATATTCTTCTGTGCTGGAAGGTGATGTCATGGCTGAGAGTTGCGGCAGTGAGCAGTGAAATCCTAAGTCAGAGAGACCTTATCAGACTTCTACAGACTGGCTGGAGGCCGCTAAGCTCCCAGACAGACCTAATGAACTGGAACTGAATTGGGAGTGTGGAGTCTTGGAAAACTTCAGAGCTCGTAGCTAGAGACTTGCTTGGAAATGTTAATTAAATAGCTTCAGTGTCATATGTCCCATCATCCTGCCTGAACAGTGCTTAGCAGCATAGCCTTGTCGCCAGCATACAGCCACTGGTGTGGGATGGTTAAAAAAGAGTGTGTTAATCTGAGACTGGATTCCTGTGTTATTTGGGATCGGTGGTGCACTTCTCTGTTGTCTTGAATAGGGTTTTAATACCTACTCAGTACTTGAGATATCACCTGCACTTTAACAATATGAGGCCTGATCCTACCAGTCTTACTCAGACAGGTGTCACCGTGGGTTTCATTGGATGTTCTTTTCCAGCCTACATGATTCTGTAGTTCTATCAATGGGTTTTGATGGTAAGAGCAGAGGGATGGGGACTGCCTAGGAAAAAATCAGGGGTTATGATTTTGTCCATCTCTAGAAGTTTTCTTTAATGACAAAGTATAAAACGATGTGAGTTTCATCTGCTTCCCAGCTGTTCTGGGAGAGCCCCATTGCCTTAATAAATCACATTCTTCATGAGACATAACCACTGGCCCATTATTCAGCCTGCTTGTATGTGTCAAGAAGCAAAACCAGCAGAGCAATAAGAATCTGAAATATTGTGCTGAAGAGTAGAGGTGTGATAACAAAACCGCCGACAAACGGTGAGATGTTTTATTGAGCACAGCTGAAGATCTTTCTATGAGATGATCTTTAATGGAAGGGGAGGAAACAAAACACCAGCATCTCATCACTTGAGGGAGAGTGAGGCAGCTGGTGGCAAGGCATAAGCCTGGCAGAATCTCTCCCCTTCCTGTGTCTTTCTTCCTTGGGTTTGGGAGGATCTCTTTAGGGTCGGTGTTTTTGGTGAGGAGTGGAAGGGTCTTGTTGCCAGAACAGTGATGAAACAAATAGGACTGTGCTTTGCTGTTGTAAATCATACTTTGTAAATATAGCTCCTGGGAAGGAATCACACCAGGAAGCCATTTCACATTGCCCAGGCAGGGTGCAGGTGCTGTGACTGAGGCAGATGGGAGTTGGGAGGGTGTGGAGCATCTTCATTCCGAGGAGTGGAGTGTTAACCTTTTTTTGCATCTCTGTTGTGAACCGTATTGAGGAAAGGCGTTGCATTTCTTACATCCATTCAAGTGCTGAGGTAAGGAAAGCCTTCGTACAAGGGCTAAAATAAACGTGGCTCGATTCCAACCGTGTTACTACAACACAAGCCTCTACTCTGCATGCTCATGCTTTTGAGAAATAGCATATATGGAAATAAAAACATTTGTTACTGTCAAAATAAATGCATAATTCATCTTACTTACCCCTCAGACAGTTTCCTCTGAAATCTCAAATGAGGATCAGAAAGGCTCCAATGTTTCTGACTGTTTTTAAAATGACGCTGCTTTGTGCTCTGCAGGCTGAGAGATTGTTTTGATTGTTGAAACAGTTTCTAATTTCTGTTTTAAAAAAGCTTCAGGAACCAGGCAGTGCCTGCTCCATCAAAGGGCATTTAGTTAAAACAAGGTAGAGTGATTTGTCTTGACTCAATTTAGCTGTAATGAGTATTAAGTGGTTTGTCTATGTGGTGAAAAGTTATTCAGCTAGATTACATCACAGTTGATTCCAGATGGAGTTTATTTTTTAAGATGGTAAATCTTGAGGGTGGTGGATAATAATAGTAATGCTCCTTCGTGGGCTGGAATGTAACTCCTTTACCTCTCAGGGAGATAATGTGAGGAGCTATGTCCAAGTAGTTCTTCAAAGGCATTATAAAGAAGCAAGACTTCAGGTTTTATAGTTCTGTGAGCAGCTTAGCTTGAAGCATTTACATTGTGTAAGCGAGCAATGGCTAATTATGGCACTCTCAGTACCAGCTCTGTCAGTGGTGTTCGCTGGCTGCCTGCAGAGGTGATGTGCTGGGGTCAGCCTTGACCTTCTCCTGCTGCCAAGAGGTGGTCTAGGCATGGTGGCCAGTCTGATTTGTGCAAGGGTCGTGTGTGGGAGATGAAAAGTTTTGAAGAGAAATTCTTTCTATCTGGTGCTATATCTGGTCAACTAAGGCAAACACTGCTCATATAGTTGCTGCCCGTGACAGTGAAGAGTGCGATGAGAGGAGAATAGAATCTTAGAATGGCATGGGTTGAAAAGAACCTCAAAGCTCATCTAGTTTTAACCCCCATGCCATGGGCAGAGTCGCCAGCCACTGGAGCAGTCTGCCCAGAAGCACATCCAGCCTTGCCTTGAATCCCTCCAGGGATGGGACATCCACAGTCTCTCTGGGCAACCTGTTCCAGTGCGTCACCGCCCTCCGAGTGAAAAACTTTGTCCTAACATCTAACCTAAATCTCCTCTTAGTTTAAAACCATTCCCCTTTGACTTGTCACTATCAACCTGCTTAAACAATTGTTCCCCCTCCTGTTTATATGCTCTCTTCAAGTATTGGAAGGCCACGGTGAGATCTCCATGGAATCTTTTCTTCTCCAAGCTAAACAAGCCCAGTTCCCTCAACCTTTCCTCATAGGAGAGGTGCTCCAGCCCTCTGATCATTTCAGTGGCCCTTCTCTGGACCTACTCGATTTCATTGATGTTGAACAGCATCAGTCCCAAGGCAGACCCTTGGGGACACCACTCATGACCAAACTCTACCCAGGCATAAAACTGTTGATCACGACCCTTTTGCTGCGATCAGCCAACCAGTTCTTAATCCATCAAACAGTCCATCCTTCCTTCAAATCCATACCTTGCCAATTTAGAGAGAAGGATGTGGTGAGGGATCATTTCAAAGGCTTTGCAGAAGTCCAGGTAGATGATGTTTTTCACACTTCCCCTGTCCACCAATGCCATCAATCCATCATAGAAGGCCAACAGAGCATTTTGGTCCTTCTGTCATCCCATCGCAGCTGATCAGGCACCCTCATGAGATGTTCATCTTATGTGTCTTTGACCTACATCTGTGATACTGCAGTTCTTCACTCTGCAGTGCATTCACAGAATGTCTTACCCTGTCTGATGGGGTAGGACACGTTGGTTGGCCTCTGGTGATGCACCAGCAGGTGTGGGTGGGCTTGAAGTATGAGCCAAGTTGTTCTGTGAGGTGGTGGCCCAGTTGGGTGTGCCAGGGGTCTGACTTGTGCCACTGGGGAGTGCATGCTTGTACTGAAGGCATAGCATTCCTCAGGGCTGACAGCAGGCTTTGACAAGGTGCTGGGACCATTCATTTAATTCCTAATGACGGAATGAGGGGGTCCAAGCTTCCAGCATTCCAGCTCTGCTGCCTCTCTTGGGTGGGTCAGCAGGGCCATACTCGCCCCACGGCTGTGAGGGAGGCAGGCAAGGGGGAAACTCACTGATAAGAGGAAGGTCAGAGGCAGAAAAATGCTGGGAATGTGTTTCTTGATCTAATGTGGGAGAGACTCAGCCTGCGATGTTACTGCCTGCTGTCATGGGATTCTTTAAATCTGAGCTCAAGATGCAAATAACTCATCTGGTGCCCACCTCAGCACAAGCAAGCCCAGAAGATGGATACTATCCATCTCTGAAGGTACAGTGAGGATGGTGGTGGTTCTGAGCACTGTTTCTCAGCCTTTGCCTGAGATGGAGTATCTTCTGCTGACAAAGGAGCTAAGTTGATTTTTTTCTTGACTTAGATTTTTACATTGCTGTGATATTCTTTCTGAGTGAGGTAAGACATGGTTTGGAGTTGAACGGAGTTGTGTGAAGAATTCTAGCAAGTCTCAGAACAGGCTTTCTGGGCTAGAGGTGACTGTGTTGCATTCCTTCCTGGAGATACAGAGTTGCTTCCCCACCTTGTCAAAGGAATATCTTTTTCTTTGCAAAGGATTTGAAAAAAGTGAAAAGAATTTTTTTTTTTTCCTGTTTCCTTTTCTTGGGCAGCTATGGCTGATCTCTTGGTCACTCCTTGTAGCTCTCAATACCTCAACACAGCAGCTTCTGTGTCACTATTCAGCTATTTAATATTAACGCTGCACACATGTTAGCAGTGTTTAAGCCACCAAAGTGCATTGCTAGTGAGGCTTAAGGTGTGAGCCTTTACTTTGAGCCATGTACTGCTGTGCTGCAGGGTAGGGATGCCAAAAATGACCACGTCCAGCTTCTCTGCCCTTTGAGGGCACGGGATGGAGAACAGGGCTAAGAAACAGTTCCTGTAAGCTGTTACTGCTGCTGTTTGCACACAGCATGATGTAGGGGTTTGTATGTGGCACTGTCAAAACACAAAGTACAGAGGAAGTGAAACTGTGCTCCGTGAAGTCCTTAAGGATTTCAAATTCCCTGACACCCTAATGGAGGATGGGGTCATTACTAATTCAGCATGTTCTTGAAGCTAGTGCTAAAATCTTGCTGACTAAAGCAGAGATCTTCTGTAGCATTTTATTCTGCCTTTCTGTATGCATGACTAAATTCATGGCACTGTTAGCATGAGAACTCAGCTGGGGAGGTTTGTTTGCCCTTTTTTTGTGGTGTCTGTGGACTCCTCTTGTTGAGCTTCTGTTGGACAGACAGTTTGCCATCTCTGCAGCTGAAGGCAATGTCGTTGTATACCTTTTGGCCACTTTAATCGTTTGCTGAACTTACACAGCTCCCTGTGGTGTCTTCTTATGCTTTTTTAATGAGAATTTATTTGGATTTCCTGGTTTTGTACAAAACATGATCAAAACAAAGCCATGAACATGTTTCCTCTGGGAACGTGTGTGCTTTAGTTGGGCACTTCACTCTGATGGGTCCCACTGTTCCTTTATGCAGTTTGGCTCTTATCTGCGGTAGAACTTCTCCAAGCATATTCCAATTTTTCTCTCGAATGGTCAAAGCACTCTCAGTGCTTAATGGTGGCTTGCCTGCTAGCTCTTCTGCAAAACTGCCCAAAGAATGGCCAAGAAGGTGCATTCAGGCTTGTGCTGAGTGCCTTTGGCAGGTGCTGGCACAGAGGAAGATAAGCCTCTTGGCACAGTGCAAGCCTAAACCTTACACATGTGCATGTGCACGTGTTTCTGTGTGCAGAGCAGTGGCTGGGGGTCCGGAATGGAGCCGGTAGCAGCCCTGTGCTGTGTAACACTCCGTTCCTCTCTGATTCATGCTCAGCATGAGGTCCTTTGGCTGAATAGTGGCTTTTGCACTCATTCCATAACAAATGAAATGAGGGAAAGCATAATGCCATTTCACAGAGCCCTCTTAGCGATGCAGAGATTGTTCAGGTTTCTTTTTCAAATGCTAAAGCTACAAAACTCCCTCCTTCTTGTCCTCCTGCTGTAACAATTCACAGCCTCCGCTCCTGAAATTAGGAGTGGAGAAGTGTTACAGACATACAGGTGGATGGAGGGAGTTAGTGCAAACGGTTAAGGTCAAAGGAAAATGGCTAAAAGGTTTCCCCTAGGTTCCTTTAATTTTTCTTCTGTGAAATTTGAAATTCATTGATTAGAGGGTTGTGTTTGAGGGGGTTGTTTATTTGAACCTAAGAAGCAGCATCTTGCTCTATTGTTGAGTATTTTGAAGCATTTTAGATGAACGAGAACATCTTTTAAAGCTCAGAAATTACTTGAGAAAAATTACGAGGCTCTGTCTTTCAGCTTCACTGTCCTTCTTTTCCCCCCTTCTCCCAGAATGATGGAACTGGTGTATTCATAGAAGGTATTGCTGTTAATGAATCTCATCTCTTGAGTGAAAAAAAAAACCCTTTTGTTGAAGTCCCCCCCTTACCCATCATACTTGAGTTTGTAGTCAGTAGTTCTTCCCCAAACTCGCTATCTGACAGCACTTACCTGTAACACAAGAAATTGAAACGTATCTTTTCTGTTTTCCTAAAGATTCATCTTCTAACTACATCAGACAACTTGAAACAAAAGTGAAACTGCTGGAGGATGACAACAAGCTTCTTTCTCAGGTAGGTTATTTATTTCCTAGTGGATATTAATGCGGCCCCAGGTTCTGTTCTCTGGTTCCTGTAGCTGTGTGCCCACCTGAATTCAGCAGGGACTTCTTACAAGGTGAAGAGCATAATGCTGTGAACTCCTTGCTAATGGAACTTGGTTTTCTGTTGCTGTCCACTTTCTGCAGTAATGTTACCTCAGAATTGCTGATTGAGGAAAAAAAAACAGTGAATTCTCTGTTCGTGTCCCTGTGTTGAGGTGGAGTACAGCTGGATGTGCACAAAGGGTGAGCAGAGAGGCTTGGGGCCCTGCACCAGCAGCAGCAGTACATGCGCTGTGCTTGCACGTGGACACCTCCATGCAGTACAAGGCTTTGGCGTCGCCAGTGTCCTTGCTGCGGGATTTTGCCTTGCTTGCCCACTTACATTTGCTTTTATCTTGTTGAATGAGAAGGCTGTAGTAAAAGAACAGCCTTGGGAATAGTTTTTGTGCAGTGCTGGCTCCCAGCTTTTATTTGTGATCTCGCTGAAAGCAGGGCAGACGTCTTCAAAACTGGCACTTTTTGCTTGCATCCGTCCTTCAAAGTCTACTCCACACGCCGCTGGGCTTTTGATCATTCCTTGTGCTTACCTGTCTATATATAGGGATGTCAAGCAGTGGGAAGAAAACAGTCCTTCTGTTTGATACGTCCCCTGAATCCCCTGCAACACAGCACTGTGTGTAAAGAGGGGCAGCTCTGCTGAAATCAGTGAAGAGCTGTCTTTTCAAACCATCAGAAGAGTTCCCCTATTTTTTTTCCACTTCTCTGCATCTTTTCACTGTTGAACTGTTCTATGTCCCTGGCATGTTTAATGTTTTTTCCCCTAAACTTTGCTTCTTACTTCAAGCTTCAGAATCATTTTGTTCCAGGTTCTTCCCAGGCAGAAGTACTAGAAGTGAAAAAAAATCAACAAAACAAAACAGAAATTTTGTCAGGTTTTTTTTTCTTTTATTTTTTTCTTTGTATTTCACTGAGTCTGAAAAAGTAGACTGCTCTGGTATCACTCTTTTGTTCTATTTCTAAAACATGCCTGTTAAACAGTGACATTGAAAACAAGGTTATGTGCTTGCTGAAATATCAATAGAGTAATTCTGGTAAGTCATATTTTTATTGAAATCCACATTTTGACCTGACTGTGGGCTTTCAAAAAATTGCCCCAAGTTTCAGGTTTCCTTGTTGGTGTTGCTACATTGTGTGGAACACAGAGCACCAAAGGGTTAAAAACCCCCCAAAGAACGCTCAACAGCAGCTACTGAGTGACTTCAAGTATTAATCAATTGCTAATTTAATTTTAATACCCTCTGTCTTTCTCCCAACCCCTGTGCTGGCGGGTGGTGGCTGAAGCCCCGAGATGATTCCATTGGAGATATCGATAAGCAGATGGGCTGTGCGTGTGCAGCTGCCAGGGATGCACATGGATTTGGGGATGGGCTGTGCTGAATGTGCCCTTGGCCTGGCTTCATCCTGCCGTGGCCAAGCACGGCATTCTGTTGGGTCTACCTTCCGAGGTCAATAAAAGGCAGTTGGTAATTAACCAGTGGCTCAGCCCTTCTGCCTTTATCCTTCATTTTCTATCAGAGTCCACAGACTGTGAACAAAAAGAGGGAGAACAGTGAGGAAAACTTGTCTATGCACACACTCACATGCAAATGTACACATTGTTCACAGCACTTTCCCGGAAAAGAATAATCCACTTAACTGCACTCTTTCTTCCTTCATCTGATTGGAAGGTGCTTAGCTGTTACCATGCGGATCTTGGGCTAAGACTCCAATCTAAAAGGATCCTGGCAACATTTCTCTTGTTTTTGAAGTTGCCAGGTGATCCCGGCAGTTTGAACTCGGCAGTGCCAAACGGGCTTGTCAACACCAAAGTCACATTTTAAGTCAGCCTGGCTTCCTCCCTGGGAGTATTGACATTGCAATAATATTTGCAGTCTGATGTCAAGAAGTTCTATCACCACCATGCTGAGGAGCGATGAAACCTGACATCCTAAGTAACAAACAGTGCCTGTGCATTAAGGGATTAACAAATCAGTGGTGGCTATGGAAGTCTTCCTGGCTACTTTCCAAGTGCTAAACATAGAGCTAAAATAGTGCTTCATCCAGAGAAACCTGAGAAGCCTGCTGCTGCAAATGATATTGTGAGCTTGATAGGAGGATTTATATTACAGTGGCTGGTGAGACGATATACCTCTGCTAGCTGGCGCATCCTGAGTGAGGTTTGTTGCTTTATCTCCTTTGGTGTCTGGCAGGCTACGCTGAGATGTGATAATTGTCTTTGTGTGTGAGGGTCATAGAATCATAGAATATCCTGAATTGGAAAAGGGACTCCATGAGGATTCTGAAGTCCAAATCCTGGTTCCACACAGGACTACCCAAAATCAGACCATATGACAGAGCTGTCCAGATGCTTCTTGAATTTCTGGCAAGCTCAGTGCCACAAGCAAGAGCTTGGTGAGAGATCTGAGTTCTTTCCAACATGTGCTGGGGTTGCTGCCTTGCATGGTGTGTGTTACCAGCACCCAAGCATGCTGTGATTCACCCCACTATTCTTCTGGTGACTCATGGAAAGAGATTAATGAAGAGGCTGTTCCTCCCCTTGTGTGGTGTGGAAGTGCCATCTCTCATGAGCTGCACTTTGCGGTAGGAGGAAAGTAAATGGAGAAGTGAATGTTATTTATGATGGCCATATATGGATTTTTTTGGTTTTCACTTTTTTTGCTTTCTAGGGAAGGAGATGTGTATTTCCAGTTGGGAAATGAACAGCTTCTCAAATTGCTTATCCATTGGTAATCATTGCTCTTCCCATCCTCCTTTCTCTGTGGAGAAATGCCTCCAGTTTGATACTGTCTTGGACTCAGGTTTACACTGTGTTATTTTTCTGGCATGGCTGTGTTATCCGGGAAGTCACACTTGTGGATGGCACTATGCTGGCAAAACCTCTGGCAGCAGTTCTGGCAACACACAGATCTTGTTGCCTGGTTTATATTGGTTGGAGAGGTGCTGTACCAAATGCCACTACTGAGAAGGACCCAGTAACATGGACCCCACAGTATACTGGAGCTGGTAGTGCGAACCTTTCTCACCAGTGGAGCTGGTTTCTGACCTACAAGCACAGGACCAGGTAAGGGGAGCAGTTCACTCTGGGCTCCCAAGGAGCCTCTGTGCCAGCCTCACCATGGCTAGTATTCTGACGTGGCAAGGTGTGGCAATCCCTGGCTAATTTCCAGCTTCTTTTTATAGGGAAAGAGCAGTCCAAATACATTTCTTGTGTGTAGGTTTAACTGACAACTTTATTTTCTCAAGTTTTAGTTGAGATGTAAAGAACGAGGACGTAAGCTCTCAGGAACGTTGGGTGTTGGCTGTGGAGAGCTTCACAGGCATCCCTTTTATTGTCTGAAATTGTCCAGGGAAGGAGCACACTGCATTCTGCTGTGTGCAGGGATTTAATCCATGCCACAGTGTGTGTGAGAAGTCCTGTTTTTTCCTGTGTGTCTTTGAGGGAAATGTACTGGAGAGTTGAACTTTCTGTTGCAGCCTTTGTTTAGGGAGATGAAGGAACTGAGATACAGCCCCTGTGATGAGAGTTCATATTAGCTTTTTGTCGCTGAGCTGAAAGTGTCTGAGTCAAAAATAAACCCCTTAAGCCATCTCACAATGCCCCTTAAACTAAAAATGAATTGGTAATTATATGCTTTTCCCTCAAGATTGGAGAAACCTATATTTAACAGCTTTGGGAGCTCCAAAGGTCACTTCTGGGTAGTTTTGTTTCTAATGCATGCATTTTAGAGACGATAACGGCGATGAACTTTTGGCCATCGTTGACATTATTTTATGCTTTCAGGTCATTCTTTACAGTGGCAAGGATTAGGCACCTAGGACTAAAATTGCAAAATGTATATAGGCTTCATGGGCATTTCTCCTCTCACTTCTTGCAATGTAGTCCTGTGCATTGTGGGCTTGCTGTCTCTCTGTTGAGCTCAGTCTTGCTTTTCCTTTCAGGGTGGGTATGCTGGAAGCATCTTCCTGCTCAGAGATGCCCAGGGCATGTTGCTCACCTTCATTTTATAAAACCCAGTTTGGAGGAGATCAGACACTTGGGACAGATATTATATATATATATAACAGTGAGATCCCAATGTTTCTTTCAAGGAAGAATGCCAGGAGCCCTTGTGCTGAGCAGAAATAGGAAAAATTCTTCTCCAGGGAGTGGACAACCCTGGGGAGTTATCAGGAACATCCAAGTATTTAATTAAATCACCACATAGTCTTCAGAATTACCAGCACCTCAGTGTCTGCCTGCCTGCTGATGGGGATTGAGAGTATCCCTGGGAGACCTTTTGTACACCAAAACAAAAATCTTTAAAATTGTGCTTAGCCTCCTTTTTAAGTAGCTGTATGCTTAGCCTGAGTTCCGTGCACTTGGTGCAGGCATGCACCCAGCAAGCAATCTCTGGTGTATTGTTCTGGAAAGGAGAAAGTGGACCCCAGGATTTCAGGGAGCTTGGGGATCAACAGTACCACACAAGACAAGAATTTAAATGCAGTTCAGTGGAGTTTGGTCTCTTCCTGAAGAACAGAGGATGGAGAAGAGGAAGAAATTGCACACAGGGTGCAGGCTGGCTGCAGCAGAATCAGGCCACGATTTCTTGTTTTATGATTGCCTGCTTGTGTGCCAAGCCTGTCGTTAACAGTTCCTGCTCATGCACTTTTCTCAGTGCTGGGATCAGGTCCTCAGCACCGGGGCCTCTCTTTGCACTGCAGCTTCACAGGTTTGTTGTGAGGCAGTTACGTGTGCTGGGAGTGCAGCATGTGCTCGCCACAGTGGAGCAAAATTGCAAGCCTGTCTTATTTCCCTGATGCCTACCTGGTTTTTGTGTGTGAGAGGGATAAGGATAATTGCTTTAAATTGAGGTATCACAGGGGAAATAGGGTTTTTTGTAATGGAGAGCGAATCAGACATGAAAGCTTTCCAATGCATTTAGTCTCCGTTTAATTCAGAATGCTGATGATGCCATGCTGCAAGTTACTATATTCCTGTTTTTGTACACTGTATTAATGTTTAGCTGCATACTAATTTTAATTAAAAAGATGATGCACATTTGAGACCCCATCCAAATGTTCATTTCAAGTAAATAAGGAGACTTTCTGCAGAGTTCCACCCTTTTTCGGGCTGCAGCTCACAGAGAACCATATCGCTATGCGATGTTCTCTGTTGCACTCTCCAAAATTTGGTTCCAAAGTAGAGTTCCCTTAAACTTTCAGAAAGTTCTGAATCCTGAAGGCAAATTGCCTATAGAAAGAAACAGTTCAATGAAAGTTGAATCTTATGGTGCTAAGATTATCATATGATTTCTTGCATCTTAAAATTTTTAAAGGATCAGAGCTCTATTGCTGTGGAAGAGTGTGAGTACGAGAGAGACATACACACACAGAGATCTTCCATGCCCCATTTGTTTCTGTTCTGGGTGAGCAGGAACATTGGGTTTAATGAGGCTCAGTTCAACCTCCAGCTGTGAAATGCAGGATTAGTCATATCCCGTGCTTAACCAGTTTTGTAACAGATTCTCCAGATCCACTTTTTTCTGCTTATAAAGACAGGGTCGGGGAAAAAGCTGTTAATTACAGCTAGATTGGGCTACGAAGTAACATTATTTTGTGTCTTCATTACATCTGAGAGAGAGTCGAAGTACACAGCCTCTCAGTGATCAGTCAACCTTATACTGAAAAATGATTTCAAAGAGAAATATAGAAGCTAAGCATTTGCTGTAGAGGCTGAAAACCAGACTTTTGCAATATGTTCAGTGCTGAGTTCTAGTCCAGCTCAAGGAATATTCAGTGCGTGCTCTCTGAGGGCAACCTGGGGAGTATAGAAAAGCTGCCAACCTTCCTTACTTTTGAAGGAAAAAAAAGAAGATACTTCAGTCAAATCTGTATGTTTCCAGTTTTGTCGTACTTTTCATAAAGTCAAATAATGCAAATCTAAAACTATGTAGTGGACTTCTAAAGAACATTCACTATCTCATCAAAAATCAGACTGGTTTCATCTGATTCTTCCCGTCTGTTTTGCCCTGGCACAGCAAAGTGGTTTGACTATTTGAGTAGTCTACTAGAAGAGAGGAGCTTGAGTTTTCATTCTGCCTTGAGTACTGCTTAGGAAGAAGAGAGAAGCAACCAGAAAAGTGCTTGACCAACTTGGTCACAGTGTTAGCTAAAGCCTGCAGGGGATTTAGGTCCTTGCTGTCTTCACTCCCAGCTCCTTTATTTTATGGGGTATGGGGAACCCCATTTGCAGTGCTTTGGCCAGGTTTCTGCCACGAGCTGCATTGGCTCCCTTTGGCCTTTAGCCTGGAGCACAGCTGAGAAAAGAAAACGCAAGGTGATACGAGGGCATGAGTTTATTCATTTGAGTAATGCTATATACACATCTACATGTACTCACACAGTGGAACTAGGGCAGCATTCCTCAGCTTCTCCATCGATTTACTAACGAAGAGACTGATGTTGCTGCTAATGAGCCACGGATGGGCTCCATTAGTCTGCGACTTCTAAACTTATTGCTTACAAGCCACAGACCAGATGAGGGCTACACTGAATGTCAATGCTTATAGCTCCATTTGGCGTGTTAACTATTGAGCTGCATTTCTATTTGGGTTATAGGTTGTACTGCTTGAATCTCAGCTGCAGCAGCCCATGTCCTCTCTTGAGCAAAACCTGCCAGTTGTGTGATTATAATTATATACTGCAATTCAGTTTGAGCTGATTATCTGAGCCTTCCATGAGTTATGGGGCTGATCTTTCTCTGCTGGTCAAAAACAAGAGGAAGAAGGTGTAGACACTTTTGAATATTAGCAGCATGCTAAAGTTCTTGCCTCAGTTGCTACGGAGAACGGAGAGGTTTGAAACTTGCACTGCTGTTATTGCACATACCCCACTGAGATGGTAATAAATATATTTTTTTCTGGTAGTGGTTTTACATGGCAAAATCTGCTAAGCCTCTTAACGACTGTCTCTTGATATTTATTAAGCCTTTCCCTAAACTTAGTTCCCCCAGCAATAGTGAATTCCAGTTTTTTTTTACCTCTGTAAGTAGATGAAATATGCTGCTTTGCCCCTTCAACTTGTACGCATGCAGCTCGTGATAAGAGGGGAGAATTAGAGCATCAGGGGGAGTGGGGTGCTTGTTCCTGAGCTGTTTTTGTGACCTGCTGGTTGAACACCAGAGAGGGAAAGGGGAAGCTAGGTGATTGGAGCACCATGGTCCTCCAAGGCCTTTACCACCAGCATAAGGAGTGATCTCAGGGTGTACTGTGTATACAACAGGGATATGAACCAGTGTAAAGGAATTTAATCTCTCCTGTTACTGAAAGCTCGTATGTCATGAAATATGTTAAATACTTTTAATCTCATCCTTTTTTTTTTTTTTCTTGTTTGCAGAGTTCTTAAGAAATCAAGCACGTTGATTTTTTTAATAGTGCTCTCTCACGTGTGTCATTTCCAGCTTGCCTGATAAATGCTACCAGAGCTAATGGGACTCTTCACGTATACTTAAAGTCAGATGTGTGCTTTGCTGAGCTTATTTTTGCTTGAATGTCTTGTAGTGATAACTGCAATTACAGAGCTTTAATTCAATTATTACCTATCTTCACCCAGTGAAATTGCACTTCCCTCAGCTTCCTGGTGCACGATACCCTAAAACATCGACTAATGAGATAAAGGGGAAATCCTTGTGCAAGGTGATGCAACAGGGGGTGCTCAGCAGTAGGATCAGCAGTTATGTGCTCAGTCACCAGGTTCTCTGCTGACTTATAGCAGCATTTCTTTCACTTAACTTGAGATGCGTTTCTGCTTTGCTGTGCCTCACAATGTAAAGAGTTGCACTGGTGGACTTGGGCCAAATTGTCCTTACAGACTGGTTTGTTCTGATAGTGCTGTTCAGCTCTGTGAGTCTGATAAAATATCTGTAGTTGTGAGTAAAAACAAGGCGCTTGAACTTAGCTGTATTCGGAATCACCGTGCTCAAAATCAGGATAATAAGATGTTAATGTTTGTGCAGATAATGGCAGTTTCTGCAAGACTTCATTCATTAACATGGGAAAATGGGATTGAAGTTGAAATAGTAGTATTATCTATGTCAAATGTTGCATATAAGAACAGCTTATTTTGGTGATCTGTGGTACAGACAGAAATTAATCCAAGATGTAAAATATCTGTTCTTTATGTAAGGTTCTAAATGTCTATGCAGTGTTCTTCTGTCCCCTTGTAGCTGTCTGACTGCAACAGCTAGCCATGAAATTTCAGTCAGGTGGAGATAGTTTATGCATCCACAAACAGCTTTTTGGATCTGGGGGCTGCCTCTTAATACTGGTGTTGGCTGTTTGGCACTCTGGTTGCTTGTTCTTTCACATATTAATATGGGCTATTTCCAGTTTTTAATCATCTGTATGTATTAAATATGCCTCTAATTATTTTTTACTTCCATCCTGTACTAGTGCAAAAGAGGTTAGTAAAATCTTGAGTTTTGACCAGCTACAAATCAAAGCCATTTACCCACATAAGAAGTTGGTATTTCTAGGTAAATTACTTCAGGAGCAGCATGTGTTTGGAATAAAGGAAAAGATTTTGAGCTAAACCTTCCATTTAATTACCAAGTTGCAAACAATGGGCTGCTGAGTGTTTAAATTGATGCAGTTTCAATTACTGGGACAATTATGGTGTAGGAAATTGTTGCCAGTAGGTTTAAGAATTTATACTGCAGCAACAAGCAAGTAATTCAGGTAATGGGCAGTACAGCAGTCCACAAAGATGATGGCAGCCCAACTCACTGAACTGAAATAAAACCTTTTTCCTTTTTACTATCACACAAATAAATAACCAGGGACTCAGAAGAGTTTTTCATCAGTTTCCATCCAAGATTTGTGGGTAAAAGTAGAATATGAAGATTTTTTTTTATATACACATTTTTTTTTTTCATATAGAGAATTCACCACATTGTAAGCCCAAGTTCTTGTGGCCATGCAGAGTCAGTATAGGGTGCTTGCCCTATAGTTAGGGACCAGTTTCACCACAGTGTTTAAGTTAGAATCATAGAATCATTAAGGTTGGGAAAGACCTCTAAGATCATCCAGTCCAACCTCAACCCACCCCCACCATGCCCACTTACCACTTCCCTCAATTGCCACATCTCCTCATTTCTTGAACACCTCCAGGATGGTGACTCCTCACCCCCAAGGGCAGCCTTTGTCACTGCATTACTGCTCTTTCTGAGCAGAAATTCTTCCTAATATCCAACCTGAGCCTCCCCTGGAGCAATGTAAGCCCATTACCTCTCATAAACTACAGCTGAAGGAAATCCTGTGCTTCGTAAAAGAATGGAGAAGCCACTAAAAAACAGAAATTGCTTCTCTCTTTCAGAGGGCTGGCATGGCATTATAATTTGTCCAAAGAAAGTTTAACAAACTGGTGTCAAAAAATGAATGTTATGTTGCCAATACCAAATTCATCACAATATTCCTTTCCCTTTAGTTGCGTTTCATGATATTGCATAATTTCTTCTGAAGTTATGTTTATTAGAAGAGAAATTATTAATAAATTTGATGTATATGTAATCTATTTTCTCTTGAACTCGGTAGCAGTTGTAGGAAAAGCTGATGGACATAAAGCCTTTGAACTGACAGTCCTCTGGGCTGTCTGCTGTTGGTGACTCACGTGGGGTTGATCCTGCTCGTAGTACTGGATGTGTTTTCCCTTCATTGAGGGGCTTCCTGGAGGTAAACAGAAAGGAGTTGGATGAGACTTCGTACAAAACCTGACTTTGAACTGGTGCTTAGTTTTCTTCTATGTGATATGTGCACAAGGAGAGGAAGCTTTCGTGGTGCTGAAGATTACAGATCAGTTAAGAAGAAGTGACACAAGCAGCATCTCAGATGCTCAGCCGTAGCCTCAGGCTTCAGCAGGTCTGTCCCTCCTGGCTCCTGCTGCTCACTGGGAGGACATGGGTCCCCAGCAGTCTAGCATCACAGCACCACATCTGCCAAGCTCCCTCATGAGGTTCTCATGGGTGCAGGGTGCTTGTAGGTGCACACCTGAGTTGCTGAGACGCTGTTGTCTGGGAGAGAAGGGAAGCTGTGACTCTTAGTAAAGGCTTTAGTATTTCCCTAGAGCAAAGAGTCAAACTGATCATTTATGATTGCTCTTTCTTTTATAACCTCTATTCAGCCTTCAGCTGTAATGACTTAGTGAAAGGAGAAAATAGTGTTTTCAATTAAAGGCTACTTATGTAACGACCCTATTTTGAATGCTAATTCATGAATTACTGGAAGCTGACAGTGTCGCTTTTTAATTTTTCTCAGCCACTTCAGCGCATAATTCTAATTGAAATCGTTCTGGGTTTTTTTGCTAATATCTTTCATAAATGCTGAAAGTATCTGTCACGTAAATTTCTGTCTCTTGCTGCATTTAACTTCTGTTGAGAATGGTCTATTTTGTTAGATCAAAGTGCTTCAGAATTAAATCCCTATCTTCTTTCTTTTCTCCCTTCCAGCAGAAGTAACACTGAAGTGTAACAGGAAAGATAATTTGTCTGACTTGTCTATAAGTTTTCAACACTTTATCTTCACAGTTGGTTCAACATGGCCATAGCACTGACCTGACTTTACTGGACACAAACAGAAAGGAATTAAATGTTTCTTCGTAGTAATTTGACCTTAAAATACCACAAGCACCATCCATCTTCTTATGTTATTTGTGTTATTTTCAAATTGAATCACTCAGCACATCAGGTCAGAAAGTCAAAGGGTACCATTTCTTCTTCCTGCTAGAAGAATGGAAGGCTTTGATAGGCACAAGTGTTTGCTGATTTTTTTTTTTTAATGTAATTCCAGGGCTTGCTAAGCACCTTCATTTTTAACTAAAATGTTTAAATGAGAAGTTATTTTGTATGGAAAATCCTTGCCACTTTCCACCCCAGACAGTCATCAGATTTATTCTGTTTTCTGAGGAGGCAGAAAGGTGAATTTGCAGTTCATTTTTTAATAAAAGTATGGCTTCTTGGTTATATTCTTTTCTCGCTGACATGAGGACGTAAAATTCCTTCCCCGCCAGGAGGGGCATGTTTAGGTCCATTTCTGTCATAGCAGTGCTGACAAAGATCCCAGGCTTTGGTCCAACAGCAGTATATTCCGAGGTCAGTTCAAGTTCTGCCTAACTGAAAAATACAGCAATAAATGTCACATCCTTATTTTCAGATAATAAAGAGTTATTGTGTCTGGAGGACCACTGTGGAGCTGTCAGTGCTGTCAGGGTGTGCAGTCTTGTCCCTGTGCTCATCAGCTGGGAAGGGGAGGTGACAGCACGCAGTGGTGTTGGGTTAGACCTAGGGGAGATGTTGCACTTCCATACTATGAGATGGTTCTCTATTTCTTTTCTATTTCCTCTTTTTTATTTTTTTTTAACAAACAAACAAAACAATGACAACAACATCTGGATGAAACAAGTGTTTGAAAAAAAAAAATCTCAATAAAAGAGCAAGAGGTACTCCAGAGTTGTCAGTACCTGGTTGTTGGCATTTGCAGGGGACAAGGGTATTTCAGGATGTACAAGTTGTAAAATTGAACAGGTTAAGACTGACTGTGTGCCTCAGATCTCCTCCTTCAGTTTCTATTTCTTTTAGTGTCCCTCATCTCAGCCTAGAAAATGTGCTCCCCCAAAATTCCATCAAATCAGCGCTCTCCTGTGGAGAGTTTTAGTACAAAGGGAAATTATTTTGGTGATAAATTCCTTGGAACCTCACTGGAACAGGCTGCCAAGGGAGGTGGTGGAGATACCGACCCTGGAAGTGTTCAAGAAACATTTAGATGTTGTACTGAGGGACATTGTTTAGTGAGAAATACTGGTGATAGGTGGGCGGTCAGACTAGATGATCTCAGATATCTTTTCCAACCTTGGTGATTCTGAGATTCTGTGATTATATGAAATAGGAAGTGATTTTACCTGAAAGGTAATTTATTACAGACATGCTGCACATTAATTGAGATAATCTCCAACTATGATGATGAATGGGGATGATCAGTGATTGTACTTTTAATGCTGCTCTGACTGGAAAAGCAATTTGGGTTCCACTTACACCTCAGTAATGAAAATTGGGTAAGGTAATAAGAGATTTCATTTTGTGAATGAATTGACAATGCAAATAGCAGGATTTTTAATTTAGGCTTAAGTGGAGCAATGGCTACTCATTCTGATGCATCATTAGTCATATTGTTTCTTAATGAGGGTTTCACTTTCTTTTTCTGCTTAGTTCCAATGCTGATAGCCAAGCCCGATGAGTGTATAAATGTTTAGGGAGGTCTGATAAGTATGCATCACTACACTGTTTGAATTCAAAAAGAAGGAAAAGCCATTTTCCTTCTGTGGCAAAAAATACACTTTCGCTTTTAGTGCAAGAAAAATAAATAGTGCAGAACTGTGACTGTTAGGCTGTCGTAAAAACTTCTCAGAGTAAGATGCGATTTGAAATGGGTTCTAACAAGTGCAGAAGTGAAACTGCATTGAGTGGAGTGCTCCTGAAAGGGACTGGCTGTGCTGCTGACAGCAGTAGGAAAAGTATGAAACCCAACTTGCAAGTAGTAGGAAAAAGTGGTTCTTCGGTCATCTCCAACACAGACCTGTTATGAAAAATGGAAGGTGATGATTTTTCTTGCCCTACTGAATTCACCCCATGCCCCAAACACCACATTCCTCTTCCATCTCCAACCAGCCTTTTTGTTTCTGAGATTTCTTTTCTATTCTTTGTTTGCTCCTCTTTTTTTTTTTCCTTCCTACTCCTTAATTAAGGGCTTGTTTTGGTGTTCATTGAACTCAGTGGGAATATTTCCATCAAACTGAATGCGTTAGGTCAGATTCATCAGCATTAGTCACTGAAACAGCCTAACAATAGTTTTGTAACACACAGATTCACTGTCTTAAATGAGATTTGTTTTTTGTTTTTTTTTAAAGGCAATTGAACTAATCCATTATAAACACTTGTTTGAGCAGGGTTTTTTGACTGTATCTGTGTATTTACCAACACAATTTGAATCAATTTAGGCCAAATTGAAATTAATGCATACTCCTGCTGCAGGCAGGAGCACAGGTCAGGTAAATTAAATCAGTTCAAACCAGTGTAATTTTAGCCAAAGTGCTGATGTGTGTTGACCAGAACTAGGTCTGCTCTCCTTGCTTCCTTTGCTGGTATTTTGATTTCCTACAAGGATGACATGTAGTGTGTTGAAACACATAGACTAATTCCTTGAGATTCTGGGGCAAAAAGACAAGTTTCTGGGAGATGGAAGCAAATGAACACCTAATCTGTTTTTCATGCCCTTTTCTACACTCCTTGTTCCGCACAGCACGTGGCGTGCTCCATGTCTCAGTGCAGTTTGCAGAAGTTTGAATCAGTGGAAATTAATTTGAGGGACTAAACACTGATGAGGCAGAGCACATCCTGGAACAGAGCTTTGGGATGTGTTGCATTGGGGTCTCCAGTGCATGGCTATATCCTCACTTTCTCTATGCGCTGATTTCTGCTGCCTTTCCTATCCCTTTATGAGGACCTGTTCATCCGAGACAGCTGGGAAGGATATGGGAGGGATGCACTAAAGGAGCAGGCAGCAGGGGGTTGGGACCTCTCTTGGGGTTGCTGCTCCTGGTGCCTGTAAGGAGTGAAGAAGTGGCTGCATGGACAGTGGGAGCAGAACCAGCCAGGTTACAGTCCTTGCAGTATCACCACCATGTCCCCTGCATGTTGCACATCTGGGGTGTTGACAGGAGAAGAAGGGTCTGGTCACCATCTTTCTTTCTGACCTTCTAACCCTCCTTTGAAGGTGTTTACTGTGGTAAAGAGAACTCAGTTTTGTTCTGGTCTTTTTGTATACAGAAGGAGTTGGCTCCGTGTGCACATTTTTCTATTTCGGACTCTGCTGTGAAATGCAAACAAAATGTAGGCCATGGTCTTCTCTGATGCCACCTTGTAAATCCATGGAATCCTAGGTATCTGCTAAGCTAAGATGATACCTCTATGTGAAATGTAGCAGTTCCCAGTGCATCAGGTGATGCAGGACTAGCATCCATTTCTCATGATTACTTTCTTGAAAACTGACCTTCTCCTCCCAGCTTGTAAAACGTGTGGGTCAGAATGCTTGTGAAAGAGAAGAGCATTTTGAGATAAAGCAGAAGCTGAACTAGCACTAAGCAGGCCATCTGCCTACAAGAAAATATTCCTCACACCGAAAGAAAATGATGTACCCTCTCTGTATGCACCAGTTCTTTGCTGTGCAGTGGGAGCAAGAAACAGAGACAAACTTTCCATATTTCTGAGGTCTGTGCACAGCCACAGACCCTAAAGTCTTGTCCATGGTCAGGCCTTTGGGGTTACTGAGGGTTTTTTTTGTATACAGTTGAGCTGATTTATGAGACTCCCCTTTAAATTTTATTGCGCCAGTGTTTTTTCTTTGGTTCTTTTGAAGTGGAAAACATCATTTTTGCAGCAGATGCAAGTCTGAAGTCTTAATGGAACATAAAAATCTAAAAGGTCATGATTTTATGGCTTTAAAATAAAGGACAGTGCATTGCTTTATACACTTAAAAAAATGGGAAGTTAATGAGGATATTTACTGTTAATAAAAAGATATAATCTTCTCCCAGGCCTCTGATTTTGGCTACTTGTATGTTGATGTTTTAGGTCTGTGCTTCTTAAAGAAGAATATCTTCTTGTTTTAAGACCATCCCATTTCAGGATGACAGTGAGAGAACAAATAACATGAAGCAGATATTGTTGTCCTGACGTTATTCAGTGTTCCCCTAACATCTGATGCTTCCTTTCAGCACGGGCAGATTACATCTATCTCTATGTCGTACTGACTACCTTTGTGTACGTGATTCTACTGAAGTCTTGTTGCACCCTAATTTAACCAGATAAACTGTTGCTTTCACATGCTTTTTGAAAGCTTAAATGAGTTACAGTAGCACTGTTTGCACTCATTGCTCTCCACCTGCAGGTGCCTGGAATAGCTGATGTTGCTTTAAAAAGATCTGGAAAACATCTCTTGGTGGATTTGCATCTTAACAAATGTTTTTAACTAGCGTGAGCTTAGGTAAAATTAAAATGCTTTCTCACTTTGTCATTTAGCAGCATAGACCTTGAGAGTTTCACCTCCAGCTGCTTGCAAATGCTTTCTCCAGGTGTTGGCATGGGAAAGGCATCATCATATCACGATGGTCACCTGAGCTGTTGTTGCAGGGAGAAGTTACGGGAGCAGCTCACAGTAAATAAGTGACTGTGGGAAAAGGTAATCCAGAAGAAAGGACATAACTTTCCTTCTTCTTGCTAATATAGCCTGTCCTGTTTTCTTTTTGTCTTTGCAGCAGTCCAGCACTGGGGATCTGAGGACTCTGAGGAAAGGGTTATCCCCATACCACTCCGAGTCACAGCTGTCCTCACTGCCACAGTACCAAGACGCCCTGCAAAATGTAAGAGTCCTTTCCTTGTCTATATACACAACAGCCAGAGCTTTCCTGGGGGAGGGTCTGCACACAAAGATTCAGGGAGCAGCTCTCTCTGAAAGCTGTCCCTGGAGCCAGCTAAAAGGTGCAGCTGTTGGGAGGATGGAGAGTCCCTGGAAATACTGAGCTTTACCTGCCAAAATTTTGACTCATTAACTTCCCTGCTCAGGTTTTTTTGGCTGACAGTCACTGCTGTGTATATTTTTAAGCAACAGTGAGTCTTATTACACCTGCCTCTCCTTCTTCATAAATATCCTTTATTCCTGCTGTCTAAAAGCTCCTCTTAGGTGACATAAAAATTGTTTTGCCAATGCACAGTCAGGATTGCTTTAGTGATTAAGTTCTCAGGACTTTTGTTTCAGGGTTTTCTGTAGCACAAATGAGGTTTTATGTTTCCTGAGATTTGCCTGCGTTGCTTCTTCTCACGTGACAGAGGAATCTTGGTTAGAGGCAGAGAAGGCTCTTGCAAGAGATAAGTGCTGTGCTGCTGTGTCAGGGCTGCTCCCTGCTGCCCTGCAGTGCACTGATGACTGTTGTCCAGATGTTTGCCCCAGTGCCTGGGACACCGCCTGTGTTGCTGACAGTTGTATTTTGGCTGCCTGCTAGGGTAGAAGTCATTCTGTATGGTAAGCGTTCCTGTTACAGCTGTAAACGAGTGGGGGAGAAGTAATAACTTAGGGAAGATTTCTTGAGTAAAACTTCATTCAGTGTGAGAGCTCAGAATGAATGAAGAACCTTTGTCTAAAAAGAAACAAAAAAAAAAAATCTAAGCAAGACTCCCTGGCCCATATGTCCCTCAGTTAGCGAAAGAGTTTGTTCTTTCTAATGAATCCTGGGTCATGGACACCAGTGTGTACTCAGGATATGGAGTCGAAAGACCCTCACTATTGCAGGCTGTGTAGAGATGCTGTTTGGCTGACAGTTAATCATGCAGACAGTGAATTAGAGATTTGCTCTCTAGTCTATGGCAAATAAAACATCCAGTAAAAGTCGCAGGGATTGGTTCCTTGGTCATTGTGAAGGAAGGGACAGGCTCCAAGGCAAGCAGATTGAGCTGGCTTGATCCTTCCTATTGCCAGCAGCCTCCAGACCAACGTATCCTTGAGTTCAGTGATGTCCCAGGCATGGGAGCTGAATTGGAGCTACCTGTAAGTTGTGCTGCTGAGGATCTGCTGGCCAGCCTAGTGCCTGGGTGTCAGCAGTGGAAACAGTCCCACTGCATCTGTGCAGAGCTTGTGCTTTCATTGATAGCCTGTGCTGTTACCTTGTCTTCAGTGCTTTGATCCTCTGTGGTGGTTGGAGTGAATTGCTTCACCCATATGACATTCATGTATGTGTTTCCTTTGTGGCTCAACCACATGGATGCACAGAACTTGGGACGACCTATTGCACTCTAATCTGATGTTCTGTAGGAAACAGTTGGCTCCATGGGAGTCTCAGATCTGTGACTGGGGAGCACAGAGAGAGTAAAACTAATCCAGCACAGAGCTTTTCTGGAGTTTTAACAAGACCAGGTGGGAGTTAGTGACGTGAAGTTCTGTTTGTTGGCATTATTTAAGGAGTCTGCATTGCCCATTCACATGGACTCACCTCTGGGTGGTGAGATGGAAGTTATGTTTCAGTAGCACAGAGCTTTAGAAGAGAAATGACAATTTCAGGTAGTTGGCATTTGCATGGGAAGAGGAGCAGGAGTCAGTGCAGCTATGGATTGGGACTGGGATCCCCCTGTGACCATGTGTAGCTTCTTTCACCTCTCTGTGCCTCCGTTTTTCCCTCAAAGGGACTTCGTGAGAAATGACCCACCCCATAGCATGGTTTTCAGGCTTTATCACTAAGCTAAATAGCACTAAGTGCTCCAGGGTCCTCCAGAGATGCATACTGAGAGGCAGTATTTAATTTTTGGAACGCTGTGGCATTGCTGGAGAGTTCATCTAATACTTGCTGGCTACGTTTCTGACATAGGGAGAAAGGGGGGGCGGAAAGGAAATTCCCCATCCACATGATTTTGTTACCACTAGTCACATTTCAGCAGCTTGTTTGCTAAGGGGCAGAATCTCAGCTTCTAGTTTCTGGAGCACTCAGGCTGCTTGTGCTCCTGTGGGTAGAGGTCTTCACTTTGGTAAGCTCATATGTCAGCTGGCTGGAGGAGCCCCTATCTATGTTGGCATGACCACCAGTAAGGGTGAACCAACCTGTTAATGACAATTGGAGTTAGCCTTAGCTGGTTGTGATTTAAAATGCACAATCATTTGATTATAACAAGAGTCTTTCCTTTGGTGGAAATAACTGTAGATTTTTGTAATGGAAACATTACGTTCATTGAGCTAGGGATGCAGGAATGGCCTGTGCTGATAATGTGAGACAACTGACAGCAAACAACTGGGTAAACAGTAAGGGATGTGTGGTTTGCATCAAGACCAGGAGGTCTGTGCTGAGATAAGGCCACAGCACAGATGGCTCATTGCTAGAATTGTTCCCTGATAAGGGGAGGATGGCAGCAAGGTTGCACCTTGGAGGTGCCATTGTGCTTCCTTTTGTTCAAAAGGGATGGCTCAGATAAGGTACACGAAATGAGGGAAAGGATGCACCAGGCAGCAGCTTCCTAAGGTTTATGGGGGTGAGTAAGCAGGACTGAGATAAAGATCAGCCTGTAACAGCCATTGACTTATAAAGCTTGTAAAATATCTGTCCAAAAAAACAGTTCTCTGCCATCAGTGAGGAGGAATGCCAGAGCTGTCATTAAGGCAGCTGGCACATTGTCCTCTGTGTCACACGGTGACCCCAAGCACGCATCTCTTGATGATTGTGAGTTTGTAGGTGTGTGCTGCTCATGGCATTTGTCTGCAGTGACTGCCTCTTGGAAAAAACAAGTCCAGGTCTGAGGCTGAGCTCAGTCTGCCCAGCTGCTTTCTGCTTACCTCTGCTCCTGCTGCTTGCTGGACTAATTCCCTTAATTTCCGCCGTGCCATCACTACCAGCCATGTTTGTGCTTGACAAAGATGCTCGTGAAGTGTGTATTCCATTTACCATATGGCACATACGCTGAGATAAAAACAAACCCAAATATTTGCGGTGTGTAGGTGTCAGGAGAAGCCATTGGATGAGGTGGAAATGGATGACAAAGGCTCCTTGGCTGCCTGCCTGCTGAGCCTGCAGTGCATGGCTTGGAGGTGGTGATCCACTGACGGTTAGACTCAATGGTCTTAGAGGTATTTCCAACCTTAATGGTTCTATGATTCTGTGATTTGGTAGAGGCAGCGAGGGGAGGTGATGTGAGGGTACACAGGGGCTAAAATAGAACCCCTTCTGAAAGCCTTGCATTCTTTTAGCTGGAACAGTGGTAGTCTCAGTCCTCTGATGAACAGATTGGGGCAGAAGAAAAGCAAGAACGTGACTCAGTCTCTCTTCTCCGCTCCCTGCAGAGAAAATACCCAATTTATTCTGCACCAGCCTGGAATCAGTGGAGATCAGGGGAAACGTGGCCGTGGCATCCCTGCTGGAGCCTGTGTGGGAGTAAATCCATTCCTCTCTGCGAGTAAAACCAGACTGGCTCCTTAAAGCTGACTTTGCTTTTAAAACCAAAACTGAGACAGCCAAAGATGACAGCTCCCATCATGTGAGGGCTGGTGTCCAGGGACAGCACCCCGAGGAGCTCTCTGTGCATTATGGCTCTCACTGGTGTGAGCTGAGCATGTCCTGCTGGGGCCGTCCCATAACCAGGCTGCCTTTGCAGACAGGGAAAACAATGGCAGAGGGGCAGCTTCTTCCTGCTGCCTGCACCAGTACTGGGGAGCAAACAAAGGCAGAGGTTCATGGTGGCCGTTCTGCCGTTGCAACAATAGCAGCTGTGGAAGGGAAAATGAGATGAGAGGTTTGTAGGAGAGTGGCAGAATTTGCAGCCTGAGGAGGGCTTTTGTGAAACTTCAGAGTATACAGCAAGAGACTGAGAACAAGCCAGTGCATTTTTAAAAGCAGCAGCCCTTCACGAGCTGTTATTCTGGTGCCTCTGAGCAGCATGTGCCTTTTTCTCCAAAGCGGCCAACCAGCACAAAGTTGGACAACGTCAAAGTTTGGGGATTTAATCAGCAAAAGAGGCACTGATGGTCTGTATTCATCATCCACTGTTACAGGTAACCACAGAAGGTGGGAAGAATTCATCTGTTTTGATGATCTGCTGTAAATCAGCGTGTTCTTTGCCATGTCTGCTAGTGTGGGGCCAGCAGTGGGACTGAGATAAATATAGAGGCACATAGACCTCACCTCCCTCAGACCTCAGAGCTGTTTCACCAGCAATGGCACAGCAGCCACAGTGAGGTGCAGCCCTGGTGGGGTGCTACATGACCACTGGGGACAAATGGCATCTGTTGTGTGCCATCCTCTGCCCACCTGAACCTTTTCAGCAGGGCCACCCAGGTCCAGGAGGTGTGCTTCAGAACCAGGAAAGTCTTAATATTACTCACTGCTTCCTTCTGCGATGGAATGGGCTTCTAGCTACTAAAGTAGCTAGCACCTCTCCAAATACTCATGCTAACAGTGCCCCTGTGAGTCAGCTGCAGTTAGTACACTTTGTCCATGGGTGCAGCAGGGGCTACTTCTGTCCGTAGCGCTTTTATTTGTTTGAATCAGGTGGTTATGGGCTGGAACCACTCTGAATCTGTCTTGTTGGTAATAGATAGCTGAAGCTGGCAGCAAGGCTTTCTGGTAAGCAGAGGATTGCTTATATCTGTGCAGCAAACCTGTTGCAAACTCAAAGGGCAGCAATGCTAAGTTCTTTTTCTGCTGCTGGAGGAAGTTGTCCCAGCAGCTTGTATGCTCTGAAGGGTTTCCCAGGGCTGGAGCTGTGCTCCACCATTAGCATTTCCTTTCCTGTTGGTAGATGAGACCCACTTGCAAACAATGTCCTGACTTTGTTTATTGTGACTCTGGCAGTCCCTGAAAGCCTTCCTTTCCTTGTGTGCCCCAGGACAGCCCGTGCAGTGTGGCATGTCTCCTGGGGAGAACAGCTCTTCTGTTGTTCAGTGTCCTCAATGTTCTGCTTGGAAAGCAATGGAACAGTGAAGTTGTTTCTCTGTTGATCAAACGGGCCATGAAAGCACACTGGGTTACCCAGGTGGCTTCCTGTGAACTTGTTGTCTGATGAGATGGCTGAGCTGGGCAGACAGAGCCCTGCACTCTGTGGTGGCAAGGGTTAATTCATGGGTTTGAATAACTGCATGACCAGATGTTCTCTCTGATTAAAGGGAGCAAATGAAGTAATGCCAGAAGAGATTAGCCACTGCAGTAACGTCCCTCCATCGGATAGGGAGGGTGCTGTGCGGACCCTGGAGTGGGGGCATGCCTTGGAGCTGTGTGGCATGCTCACTTCTTGGAGCTTTTAGCCCCTCTGCAGCATCACAATGGCAGAAGAAGGGATGTGAGGCCCCAGAGCATCGCGTGCCCAGGGGTGGAGCTTCCCATGTTCTGCCAGGCTCTGCCTGCTGCTTCCCACATGCCTGTGGGCAGATTGCTACACTGGCTTGTCCCTCAGCAGCTCTCAATTTACAGAGCAGCGTAGACACCTTGATTTATGTGTGACACCTGGATGGTGATGAGTGCTAAAGAAGGTCCCAAGCTTAATTCAAACCTGGTTAAGTAGGCTGCAAACAAAACCACTGTGAGATAAATCTACGTGCCTGGGAATTTTATTGTGAATTATCTGGCAGTGCCTGCCTATAATGTAATTTTCCTTGTTCTGCCTTGGCAATAAAAACTTCTGATACGATTCCATTTAGCTGTAATGTTGTCTGAGATATGCCATTAGAACACTGTGACGCATGTAATCAAATCTGAACCCTGAATGTCTGCTTGTTTTTTGAAATCATAGGCGAAAATTAATAGAAAGCAAGAAGAAGATGTGAAGTTCAGAAGCACGAGTGTTTGCTTGCATGCCACACTTTGGTCTGAGGCATTCTTAGTGCCTGGCCTGTGACTGCTGGTGAAGCAAAATCAGCATGCTGTTTCCCTCTGGGTTTTGAAACTTAGCTCCCTTTTTGCTGTCTTTCTGCAGATCAGGAATAGCTCTTTTGGAGCTGAGGTAGGAGAGGATGTCATTAAAGCATGGAATGTCATTGAGGAGAAGGAGATTGAAAACTGATGTCAGGACCAAAGTCTTGTGTTTTTTTCCAATCCCTGGAGGAATCAAGGAGAAATTGTTTATTGCAATTTCATTGTTCTTTTTTTGAGATTTCTAACCCAGAACCTATAAAAGAACAGACACCTGTCATCACTAGTTAGGCTCTTTTCTTCTTGGATTCCAGAGTATTCCCACTATTATTAAGAAATATTCTTATTTTAAGCCTTATTTTGCCTCTGTGGAGGTGTGTCATTATTAGGAGTTCCCAGTGTGCACTGTTACAGTCTAATTAATTTTGTTCCTCCTAGCACATAGGAACAGAGTATCGACCACAGTGCTTTTCAGCATCTGAGCCGGACCACATCCCATGCAACTAGGCAGAGCCAGCAAGGACTCATTAGGCAGCATGGTTTTAGGCACCAGCAGTGCCATCATGGCTCAGTATGCAGCAGCAGGTGTTTTCAGCAGCTGCATTTAAGGCCTCAGCTCTTCACTTTTTTGGTGTCTGATTAGAAAGGATCTTTGGCAGTGTTTGTTGTTTTTGAATTTTCTTTTTCACACCAGTGCTGTTACATCACTGATCTTCTCTGGGTTCTGGACAGGAGCGGTACTTTGGTGCTGCTTTTATTCAGTTTGTTCTCTGCAGTGAATTTGAGGTCCAGGTCATGCACAATTCGTGGCAGGTAGAGAAAGATTGGGATTTATCTCTTGTACATTGCACACTCCCTCAAGGGTCCTCTGACATGGGAGAGTGCAGAGCTCCTTTTCTCTTTTCTCAGTCTATATGGCTGAACTGTGCATTTTCTTACAGGCATCAAGCTTGAATCGTAAGCCCTGCAGGCAGGGCTCAGGTGAGAATTTTCTGAGGGAGTCTCAAACAGAATGGGCTTCTGTAGTGATTTGGACACGTACAGTGTAAAGCTGTAATGTAATGAGCTCTGGCAAGTGCACTGGTTCCATCACAGATGCCAGCAAATGTCTTGCAGTGGTCTTCTTGAAATGGAGGAGTAGGTGAGGGCAAAAACGTAGATGCATTCATTGATGCTTCAGTACTGCTGTATACTACCAAATGGGTGGCAGAGAAAGAGCTCCTGTTGTGGCTTTTCCCTTGGGAAGAGGCTGGATTCTTGGGTACTTCTTGGATTCTTGGCATGGTGTTTTCATTACTCCTGAGGTATTATTTAACACCATTCATTTACAGAATTACGTGACATCTTGGCCACATGATGAAAATGAAGAGTGAACTGTCCCTGAGCTGCTGAGTGCTATGAAAACCTAGCAAGTGGAAAGGCTAGATATTTAACAGGGACACAACCAGACAGGGAGAAGAAATTGAGAGTGATGCATGCCCCCCAAACACTCTGTATTACTTTTTGCCTGTATGGACAATTCCTGCTTCTTAGGATGTAACCAGATTAACCTTGCTATTATTGCCCATCAGGATGCTGAGTCAGTTGTGTTCCTGTGGCTTTGATAATGTCAGCTTTAAGGAACAGGAAGGGCATAGATTTCTGCAGTGATGGAGGTCCTCAGAGTAGCTGAAGTAGTGTGCAACCATGGTGATTCTTACCTACGTTTTTCAAATGTGTCTGTTTTAGATGTGAGGAATCTCTTCCATCAGTGTGATTTCAGCTACTGCCTTAATACTGACTTCCTGAGACTTCCCCCTCCATCCTGCCCTCCTTCCAATCTCCTATCTCAGATTCCCCCTCCCCTGCATTTCATCTCAACTGTTTCCCTGCTGGGTAAAATGCACGTCCTCCTTTCTCTTCCTGTTCCCTCCCTCCTCTCCCACTGCTGGCAGTTTTCCAGTTCAGCAACCTTGACATTATCTCCAATTCCTTCCATTTCCTCCCCTCCAGCTAACACTATCAGTGAACTCTGCCCGTTTTCCTCTCCTCCATCCTCCACAGGCTGGCCACGCATCCTGCCGGGTATGTTGTCATTTCTTTCCTTGCTCACCACAGCTCCCCTCTTTTCTGGCCACCTTCATGTTTGTCCCACTGCAGGAAGCTGATAGGAATTTGACTAAAGCTTTTTTTTTTGTGAATCGCACTGAAATCATTGGGAATTATGCACCTAAACACCTTTATGACGACTCCTTCTATGTCTGGAAAGAGCATTCTGTAAGGGTACAGCTACACAATAAAACCTTTAAGTGTAGTGATAAATACTAAGGTATCCGTAGTGATGTGGAGTGTTTCCTGGCAGCACGTGGATATTTTTACTTGATGCACCTTACAGATGCAGAGGGTGGGAATATTGGTGCGATCCTTGCTCACTCCCCTCTTTTCTTCATATGCATGTTTGGCTTTTGTTGGAAACTCACTCTTATTTCAGCAGTGGGAAGGCCTCCATGGCTTGCAGCATGGCAGGCCTGCTTTTCTGTGTACTCTCTCATGCAAGTCTCTGTCATTGTGTGCAGCGATTTGGATGTCCATTTTAATTTGCAGGTGTTTCTTTTGAGTTCCAACCTAAAGATGAAGAATTGTGCCTGCTTTAGAAAGAGTCATCTTGTACTGAGACTCCAGCAGCAAGGACTGGGCCTTTCTCCTTTGTTGCATCCCCCACTCCTTAGCATTAATTTTCTCTTCTTGAGTCAAATTCTCTACTTGCTTTCAGGTGGAGCTCAGCTGATTGCATTTGCCAAATTTCAGCCACTTTTATCCAAAGGGCACCGACCCATTCAGCATTTCTGTGTGATCTGATCCTTCCAGCATATTACCGTGCTTGCAGGATTGCTTTTATCGTGTCAGTACGGTAATCAGTGGAGTATGATCAAACTCTTTAGAAAGCATTTCTCTCTAATCATTCCGGTTTCATTTGTATTCTGTAATAATTTTGAGAGTGATTATGATCACGGGGATGCTTTGTAGCTCATTAGTGCTTTTGCTCCTGTGAGGAGAAGCTGCTGCTGACTGTCATATAGGGGACCTCGTGTTCTGCTCAGGTTTTGTCACAAACACGTATTTACAGTGTCGGTGGATGCGGGATCCAGCTGCATTTCTTTTACTTGTTCTGATTACAATCGACTCAGAAGAAATACAGCATGTTGCACCAATTGGTATTTCCTGTGTCCCTTCCATAAGGGGCTGTGGGGAAGGTTCTTTATCAAGTATGGTTCATGGCCACAAACTCTCACGTTTTCTACTTTCGGTTGTCATTGGTCATTTATGGAAGGAAGACAGTTTTCATGCTGAGATGAGAGGAGTTATGCAAGAATTGATGCCTGTGACCTCTGTGGGAGGCTGACTGTGCATTTACCAGCTCTGAGAGAAACACGTAACCCCTTCTGTGGCCCTTAAGGCACAGCTGTAGCCTGGCTGGAGTCAGTCCCTGGTGCTCCCTCCCCAGGCTCTGCCTTTTCTGTGTAACATTTGGGGCAGACCAGATGCTGAGGATGTGTCCCCAGGTGGCCATAGAGCTCCAGCAAGCTGTGACCCTCTGCCAGCAAGTGTCTGGCCTGGCCGCCATGCTTTGTCAGTCTGTTAAAGCTCCTTGGAGAGTTACTGAGGAGTTACTAAGTCTGATTTCCCTTTTCTGAGATGCCTGCCTCTCAGAAGGAAGGTGTGTCACCAACAGCTCCGTTCATGAAGGTCAGTATTATGGGAACGTGGCTGTTGGTTTCCATGGGCTAAGCACAGACCTGGGCTTAGGCTTGGAAGGCTCCGTGCCCTTCCTGCTGTTCTTGTCCGTGGCCTAATGGACCAGTCCATCATTTTCCTAACTTAAACGGTTTGGAAGCGCGAGATGTGACAAAGTGCCCCTCCTTGGGTCCTCCTTTCTGGCACGGCTCGCTTGCTGGCCTTAGCTTGGAAGGCGAAGTGGTGATGTGAAGCGTAAAACGCTCTGCGTGGAAGAGATGATAATGGAGCGCCTCGTGTATTGCATGCAAAAGCATTCCTGCCGTGGTGCTGCGTACCGCTCTGCCATCCTCGTTTGCTTGCACAGCATAATCATTCTTTGTCTTTCCTAAGGGATGTGAAGACTAAATACGAGTTTGGTCAATGGTTTCATTGTTGATTTTGTCCAGTGCTGTAAAGCAAATACAAAATATTAGCGACAGGGAGGGTGCTTTTCATTCTCATTTTGTTTCATACAGTTCAAGATGGATGTCTTTATCAAAAGTGCTTACAAGGCTGTTTGAGCAGGAGAAATCTTTTGTAAACCATAATTTTGGGATCTTTCCCAATGGGATCCTTCGTGCAAGAGAACTGGCCAGCGTTCTGGAAACAAACCCAGCCAACATTAGCTTTGGACATCTGTTTGTTTTAAGGTTGCCTTCACAATTTTCTCTGTAGCTGAAGATTGGTACTTGATGTCTATGTGAAAGCGCTGCCAAAAAAGCGATGATGTTCTGCCAACTGTTCCTTTCACATGTACAGCTTCTTAGAACTGACCGCTTTATGCTGAAGATCTCTGCATTGCTCCCTTGGAAGAGGACCATTTCTGTCCTTACACTAAGTTATCTGAAATGGGCAATTTAGCTTTAAACCAGGGTGATCTGCCTGAGTACATATAGACTTAGTGGTGGTAGGCTTAAATGGCGTTAGATAAAATCATTTTGGGGGTGTGGAGGTATGTGTGTCTTTACAAGTGGCTGAAGAAGACTGAATTTGAGATGGCTAGTGGGTATTTTCTTCCTTCCTGCTACGATAACCCAATGCGAATTAAAACATCCCTTCTTATTTAAACAGGGGCCAGCTCGCATGACAGCTGATCTTGCATCGTCTCCTGCAGCAGGATATGTCCCTGTTGGTCAGAAACCAGAGGCTGTTGTGCATGCCATGAAGGTAAGGATGGATGCCCACACCACTGTGCACCATGTGGTGTAATGTGGTGCAACTAACCCCAGACTGGCAGAACTGTTGTGCTCATGGAAACATGACAATTGGAAGTGGAAGGTTAGTGTTCAGGCACATGATCAGTAGCCAGCACCTGTGTCATGAGCTGTAATAACTGCTTCTAATGCTTGGAGTACAGCAAAATCACACAGGACTGTGTGGGTTGGAGACCTTCAGCAAAAGCTACCGCTGCTGTAGGTGTTTAGAGAAGGGTGTCCAGCATCATCAGGGTTTTAAAAATACCTTCATTGAAGTTTTTCCTGCTTCCCAGAGGAGTCCTGGCTACTGAACTGTCTGTTCAGTTGCTTCCATGTATATTTCCTGTGTTTTCTTGGTGATTTCTTGTCTGCTAAACTGATGCCTAGCGGAACATTGTAAACTCGTGCAGTTCCTTCATTTTTGTCTGCTGTAGGGGTTATGGGACCAAATTTCCAAGTAAGAGCAAAAAACATAAATGTTTTTTAAGATGTGGTTTGATAATCTCCTGTAAAGCATTTGGAGGTTAATGAGGAATATTCTTGGAAACTGAAAATTGAGTCTAGCACAAAGATGCATGTAAAGGCTTTGAAAGGAAGTTGGATGCCTGGTTGTTTGCCCATGTTATGCCTCCGCTTCAGAGCTTTGTTGATCACAAGGAAGGGCTGCAAGAAGTTCTCCTCTGAGATTTCATAATGTGGCTGGAGGGGTATGTTTGTCTTTCTTCAAAACCTTGGAAACTGCCTCAGCTGGGGACAGGAAGCAGGTGGCACAGCAGTCACATTTCACAGGGCATAACGTGATGTGTCCTGCTCACACAGTTGGGGTTAAAAATGTTCTTAGATTTGAAGTGAGGAGGAAATTCTTCTCTCGGTCAGTGTGGCAGTGAGGAGATTTTTATTTTTCCTTCCTGTTGCCTTTTTCCAAGGATCAGCTGCACACTGAAGGGACTGAGGAAACTGGTTGTGGTCTCTGCCCCTCCTCCCCCTACTTCATATGACACAGTAAAATGGAGGCTGTTGGTCTCTGTTCACAGATCTTAAACTGGGTGGAAGATAATGTGTTTTGGCCATGACATGCTGCAGCAGATGGAGTTGGTCTTATTTGCACCCTGCAGAACTGGGAGCATTTTCAGTGCTGGCCCCTTCATGTAGGAAATGGGATGCAGCTAGCAGCCTAGACACTGTGGTACAGCTCACAACCTATGCACCTTGCCTGTATGATGTTGAATACTGGAGAAGCTCTGCTCAGTTGTGTGATGTCCCCTAGGCTTCTTTTTTCTTTTTTTTTTTCTTCTGCAGCTGAACCACTGTGTGCATGAAATGTTGTCTTCAACTTAGTATAGGTTATTCCTTGAGCATCTTTTGGAGTTTTCTTTATTTTTGCTTCTGAAATAGTTTTTGCTTATTTGCACCTGCTAAATACGGAGCAAGATGACAGGTTGGCATTCCTAACAGCTGTTTTAGCTAACAAGAATAAAAGGTACATATGCTGCATCTCAGTGTCTCACTGAACATCAAAGCACTTTTCTTAGGCATTGAGCAAACCTGCTAAAGACGTGGGGAGGTGTGGAGGAGACAAAATGTGAGAAAACTGTTCAGCCTATAATTCGCCTCCTCCGGGCTCTCTGCAGTGGGCACTGGGCCACCAAGCAGACAATCCTTGTTTCCACTGATGCTGAGGGAGGCAGGATTTGGCCCTGCCGAAACCAGGGAAGAGACCTAAACTTTCAAACCCCCCTTCAGGGCCTTATTGCAGTTATCCAGACTCTGGTGGGTTTTGTTTGTTTTTAAATACGCAGCGTGTGGTCCTGCGAGGTGAGGCAGGAGGGGAGGGGATGTGATGGACCGGGTGACTCTGAGGTGACATCGTTCTTGATCACAACCATCAGTGCAGTCACGAAAGAGAACTAAATATACCCAAGGTGTTCCTCACAGTTTACATAGCGACACGGAGGCAGTGAGATGAGCCAGTGTGCTCGCTGCAAGGAAAGCGTGGCACGTCCGCAGCGTGTTGGTGAACATGTTGAAGAGATTGTCCTCAGGAGGAGCTGTCCTCAGGCAGACAAGCAGTGCTAGGAACCGGGGAGTGCTGCCTGTTTTTGGCCCGTCCCCTGCACAGGAGTCACCACTTCCCTTTGGCAGAGTGCAGCTGGGGAGATAATGTAGTACCGAGGTGTCTGCAAAGGGCCACGTGCTGAGAATCTCAGTGAAGAGCAAAAATCTGGGGGTGAGCCTGGGATACGCTTCTCTGCTGTTGGTTCCTGGGTTGAGACGTGGCAGAAATCAGAGGAAGATATCAAATCCAGCCTTTGAATGGCAGCTGATGCCTTTAGCTGAGCCAGAGTGAAGGCCTGGCTGCGGTCCCCGGCAGCGTAACGTGAGAAACATTGATCTGGGCCTTCCTATGCAGCTGATGTGGCACCAGGCAGGATTCAGGGATGGATCGGGCTGTGTCAGCACTCGTAGGCCTGTCCTTCTTCAAGAGGGACTGTGCTCTTTGGAGTGCATTGCTCCCCAGCGTGCCTCTCTGGGATAGGCTTCTGAGTCTGCTGTCTGGGCTTTGCAAATCCAAGAAGCTAACACATCTTAACAAAACACCCGTCAGAAGCGGGCTCGTGTCTGTTGTGAGGGATGGTTTCCTGGGTAAATGAGACGTTCCCACTGGAGTAAATGGGCTGCACCACCCCTTCACACCTCGCGGCCTGGGGAATGCAATTTTATTTTAAATGAAAGTTTTAGAAAAACAGTTTATTTTTGTCCTCTGAGAGTCTGCTGTGCCTCTAAGATTGATGATGGCCGGTGGATGCGGGCGCTGGGGCTGATGTGATCTTTAACTGCGGTGAGCGACGGCTGTCCTTGACACTTGCCCTGGCAGTGCTGAGCCGCAGACAGCTTCGCAGCACGGCGTCAGGGGCACGCTGACTCCGGTCGAGCAGGTTCGATGTGCCAGTCCAGCCGGATCAATAATTAATTCCCTCCTCTTTAGCTGCTCTCTCTGTCAGCACATGCTTTTTGCCTCCCTTTCGCCCTTCCTCTCCCCTTAAAAAGGATGCAGCTGTTCCCGATTCGGGTGAAGGTGCGTCGCAGGCCTGTTGGTTGAATGAGCTGGTGAATTTTGGAAGTAGGTTAAGGGCCTGAGGAGAATGACCTATTTTTGTACGTATCGCAGTTGGAGTGAGGCAGGATTGCTGTGCTGAGCCAGACCAGGGGATAATCTGCTCTCAGATCCCATTCCACAGAGCAGCCGGTGCTGTGCACCTCAGCAAGGAACCGTCCTCACACCGCATCCACAGGTCCCTGGGAGATTTTCTGGGTGCAGGAGCATTTCTGCACACAGATTCACCTGTGGTGGAGCGTGGAGTGTGTGGGTGTGTGATGAGGAGGCAGAGACCACGAGCTGTGTGGTGATTGCAGGCTCTCCCCCACCCTCTGAGGTGGCTGCAGTGCGAGGTATGTAGGTCAGCGCACACCCACAGAGCCCCTGCACTGCACCACACCTGGCTCATGCAGAACTGCCTGAGTGTGGGCAGGGCTCTGTGCTGCCCCACAGGTGTACCTATGGGTCAGCGTGCAGCTGCAGCCTGGGGCTGCCCATATTCTGTGTCAGCCAGGCTAGGTGGAGTCTGCAGAGCCCATGGACATTGGCATTGTGAGGCCTGGGGTGTCCATGCTGGAGCTAGAGCAAGGAAACCTGGTTCTTGCTGGCCTGGAAGGTGTTGAGAGAGCTAAAGGAGCTGGCAGGCTGCAGGGCCTCCTCACACACTCTGTCTGTTGTGACCTGCATTGATTTTCCATTGTCCAGGGAGCCATGGCCATGCCTCCTTACAAGCCTTGGGCTCTTCGGGTCAGCCTGGCTGCCCTACAGAGCTCAGTGAGAACTTCAGAGGGCTCCCAGCAGAGCTGCAGAAGCAGGCAGCCCTGGTAGCTGCCTATCAGAAGCACTCTGGAAGATCTCAGATCCTCCCCCACACACTCCTCCATGCTGCTGCTGTGCTTTTGCAGCCACATTTCCTGTTTTTGCAGTGCTTTCCTCCTGTTACTATTGTGAGAAAAGCCCCATAATCACAAGCAGGATGGAAAGGAAAGCCGGTCCCTCACTCCTCCAAAGCTGGTGGTGGCAGGATGCTCCGTGCACCACACACCTCTGTAGGCACATCCCTTGTTCATTTGTCACCGATTTGTGCCAGCAGGTTTTATTCTGTTGCTGTGGTTGCAGTCCTGCGTGTGGGAACACGTAGAGGGGATGCACTTTCATCCAGCAAAATTGGAAAGGTGCCTTCGGAGGACAGCAGTCAGCGTGCAGTCCTGGGGTGCTTCTTTCCCCTCATGTTCATCCCCTGTGCATTCTGGCTGGATGTGGCTCGTAGAGGCAATGAGTGAGAGCTGCACATCATGTCAGGATCTCTGGGCACCAGGTCTCAGCGATAACAGCCGGCTCCTGCGTGCTGTCACCATGGGTCCCTGAGGGGTTCCCTGGAGAAACTAAATGGATAAAAGACAATTTTCAGGCAAAAGTGAGTGAAATTGACTCAGCATGTTTAAGATCTGAAAGTTCATGGCTAGTTGGAGACACGTGAGCTGAATGGTGCAAAGTGCTCCGTTATTCAGTGGCACAAACCTCTGCTTTTGGGTGGTTAAACTGTTAGACCTAAAAACTGTGGACTGACCCACACGTGAGAGAAATGGAAGGGAGTGGAGAAGCTCTGCTCCTGCAGAAGAGGGGAATGGGGAAGCACGCCTTGCTGGGAGCCCTGTGGTGCCTGGGGCCGTGGTGTCAAGCTGCACCAGGCAGGCAGTGGAACACGAGTGAACTGTCAGGGCAGAAAGGGAGAGAATGGGGATCCTCAGCATGGTTTCACTCTCATCTTTGAGTCACAAGGCTTTATGAATTATGCTAATTTAAATACTCATAAGCAACGTTACTCTGGTTGCCCTGCTGGAGCAGGAGCTTGGAGCAGATGACCCCCAGGCATCCCTACCTGCCTTAACCCTTCTGTGATACTGAGATGTTGCTGAGGACACTCAGCATTATATTCATTACAATACTTTTGTAATATATTTTTTTTCTAGGTCCTGGAGGTCCATGAAAATTTGGATAGGCAAATGCAGGACAGCTATGAAGAAGACCTGAGTGAAAAGGAGAAGGCGATCGTTCGCGAAATGTGCAATGTAAGAATGCATCTCAGGAGTTCTAGCGCTGTCTTTTGTGTTCTTCTGTTGTAAGCAGGGGGAGCACAGGTCTGCATGCAAACCCAGTTTGATACGAGAGCCACAGGCAGCAGGGGAAGGTTGGGCTCTGCTGATGGCTGCTTTGGGTGTCAGAAACCTGAATGCACTGAGCAGCCACTGCTCAGCAGATTCTTCCCCCTCTGCTGCCTTAAAGGCAGCGGCTTTCTGGCCAACCACGAGCCCTGCAGAGGGCTCTCCCTGGCTATGAGAGTCCTGTGCCTGCAGGGATTCCTTTTGGGCTGAGCTGCAATTGGTTGCTGCGTTCAAAGCCGTACAGCTTGAATGGCTTTGAGCCTAAACCATGAGCCGTGACATCAGAGGGAGATTCTTCTTGTTTGAAACCACTGAGCAGCCTTACAGTGTGTGGGGTTCTTTTAGCACCGCTAACCGGTTTGGCAACCACACTGTGAACTGAGCTTACCCCATAGGGTACAGGGAGCATTCATCCCCAAAGTCTGCTCTCTGTGTTTGCTGCTGGGCCACCACCCCCGGCTTCAAAGCACCTTGGCAGCGTTTTGGCTTTGAACAAAGATTTCTGCAGGAGCAGGGCTCGAGCTGCATGTCATGTGTAGAGGGGGATTTGCTGTTTGACAGTAGCAGCAGCTCCCGCAGCAGGGAGGGGAATGCTCACGGAGCCTTCTCTTTTAGAAGTCCGTGCCGGAGGTCAGCCCGAGTGGCACAGTTTTGTAGCTCACAGCAGCAGAGGAGCCTAATCTTCCTTTTAAATTCTGAAACCGCTTGCAGTGGGGTCTTACAGAACTGCTGTGGTGACAAGACAGTGCTACAGCATTCAGGAGGGATGGTACTGCGGTTGTATGTTGGTTTATGGCTACAATGGGAGGCAGAAAGAACAAAGATGGCACTTCCTTGCATGCAAACTGCAAGGAAAACATTTAGGGGAAAAGAAAAATCACATCAATGCTACAAGGGGTGTGAGCAACACGCGTGCACCTCACAGAGCTGAATCACTGCCACAATCCATGGCAAGGGCTGAGGTGCTTCACTTGGGCTGCTGGATCCCTGTAGGCAAAGCCAAGCACGGACTGAACGGGGTCTGATTTTTGGGATGTTTTCTCTGCTTAATGCCACATCTCCTCTTATCCGGGCAGAGGGAAGGGAGGGCATGGTAACTTCATGCTCACAAACAGCCTAATATATAGCTGCCTCTCATCGGCTGCTTTTCCTTTACGCGTTATCTTGATGTAGACTCCAGATAGCTGTAAAGCACTTTGCAGTTTCGTGTTTTTTTACAAGTAGTCCCACTCACCCCAGTGGTATCCAGGGCTAAAATGTGTGCTTTGAGAAAATCCTTCGTGAATAATTCCAACTACATCTTCTTTATTATCTTTTCTGCTCACGGTAACATGATTTCAGTGAGCATGACGGGGCTGACCTGCCATTGAACTTTGCTTCTGAACCTACTGTATTTGCTTTATGCTGTTACCCCGGGCAAAAAATGGTTCTAATTTCGAGAGTCTAATTAGAAAAACGCATCGATGGCTTCCACGTGGAAAGTGGTGCGCGGGGACCACCCGGTGGCCGTGCTGACAATTACAGCCCGGCTCTGGGAACTCGCAGATCTGGATAGTAAGCTTACGGCTGCTATGAAGCACCGGCCTTTGATTTTTAATTCCTGCTTTTCTCTCCCCACCCTGTGTGCTCTCCTTACAGGTTGTCTGGCGAAAGCTGGGTGATGCTGCAAGCTCCAAGCCCTCCATCAGGCAACATCTGTCAGGAAACCAGTTCAAGGGGCCGTTGTAGGAGTGCAGTCCCGTGGGCTGGGAGTGATTCTGTGACGCCTACGAGAGGCAGAGCTCACTGTTTGTGGCTGCCCATTTTTTGGGAGTTGGGGTTGAGTTTTTTCAGGGTTTCCTTTTTTTCTTTTTTTTTTTTGGCTTTTTTTTGTAACTGTCAATAGTGTAAATACGGCAGCTAAAGGCCTGACGTGCAGGCCGTGGTGCTCTGGAACCGGCGTTCAATGGGTAACCATCCAACGATACCAGACTTGCATCATTTGTATTGTAGTTCAAACCCGCTTTGTTGTATGGTCTGTTTTTAGAATTAACTACCTTGAGAGCGTTTTGAAGATGAACAAGAACCCTTAACCCATGGAGAAGTCACAGTCTGTGTCACTCCTGCCCACCTGCTTGTCAGTGACTCGTAGCTAGGTTAGCGGCTCCAGGCAGCGCCTGTCGGAGCGGTGTGAATTCCCCACCTTCCATGCTGCCGGGCTCCTGAGCAGGTTTTTGGAAGAGCTCGTTGTGAAGAATGAAAGAGAACCGTTTCCACGTGCTGTGTGAAGCACTGAGAGGTGAGCTGAAGCACTGGCCCCGCCGCGTACGTTGTGTGGTGGTGCTCACCACGCAGGCGTAAGGAAGAGGCTGAGGCGCCGTGTGAGCTGTTAATGAACTGGTTTTCGTGAACAAACGACGAGATTTCTGCAGCTGTAATGTGAACGAACTGAAGTCACTTAGCCACGCACCAGTATTCCCTACACACATGGCAACACTTTTCCTGTAGAGCTTTTACTACTGAGTAATTCAGCAGAAACTGCCGTCCCAACAGTGCTTATGGCTTTCGCGGTATCTTCAAGAGCAGCTCATCTTTCACGTGTGGAAGAGTTGGGTATGTTTTTTAACGTCCTTCCTGGATCCCTCACCTCTGTTGGTTACTGTGAGAGGTAACCCAACAACAACCTTGCAGAGCTGATTAAAACTCAATAAACGCAGCTGTCAGGTGAGGCTACTTCCTGCTACTGAAGCTTTATTTTTGTTAATGAACCAAAACAAGTGGGTTTTTTCTTCTTCCAATGGTTGTATATAAAACAACGGGACTTATATTTTGTTATTGTGGAGTACCGCTTGTATAGCTGTTAGAATTGGAACCTCACCCCCTTTTTTCCAAGCTATCACTGCCCCAGTCCTTGTATTTCGTTCAGTGTTCTTTCCCATACTTCCCAATAGTCCAAGGAAGCTGAACTTGGTTCTTAAACTCATTTGTGTAAAATAATGTTGAAGACAGATACGTGTAGAGATCAAAGCCTCCTCTCCAAAAGCTGCGTCAGTTTTAGTGATGAGTTCAAAGATGTAATGACCTCAGACACCGTTACTTTTGTCTCATCCTCTGTAGGGCTGTCACAGCTGCAGATGGATGAGTGAGACAGGTTCTTCCTCTTAAATTTGCTCCACCAGCTGAGTCCTTGACTTTTGCTACTTGGTGAATCTGGGGCACTGATACAGTAGCAAGAGGCCGGTGCTGCAAGAGTGGAAACATAATTGCTGCCATGGTAATTAGTGTAGCTGTCTGGGCATGGAATTCGTGGTGTCAGAGCACAGATCTGTAACCGACCAAAACAGAGCCAGAATACAACCAACATTCATGCTAACCAATAACCCTCATTATTCAGTGCAGGAATTAAAATAGAACAAAAAAAATAAAAAAAAATAAAATCAAGAACAAGAACCTCCCCCAGAGCACACATCCACGCCACCAGGCAGGAGCGGAGCTTACTTCTCACTACTGTTCAGACAGCAAATACTTGCTGCTCTAACTCTAGTGATGTTTATACCCAGCATAGTTTGGAAAGATCCATTCAGGGCTGTGTCTCCCCTTTGAGGTGTGCCATCAGCAGGAGCATCCTGAATTCCTCCTCCTTGCTTTGTGTTTTAACCTCCAGTTTCTGGTCACCTTTGATTACGTTTCTTCGTCCTGTAAAATTTGTGTCTTTTTGTACTGGAAAAGGCGATACAAATGAGCCGCATCGTTCTCCCTTAGCACAGAATGCGTAACAGAGGGTTACTTTAGCTTCTATCTGCTTGAAAGCCCACTTTAATTTCGGTGGCATCTAATCTCTGGATTAAGCAGAGAGTTTAATCATATTGGGAACAAGGTTAATTTACGTCAGTGAATTTTAACTCATATAACGCAAACGTTGCCAGCACTTTCAGGGTGTTAATTGTGTTGATGACGTGCTTGCTATTTTAGGACTATATTAAGACTAGCGAGTCCTCTCGACGAGACAGGAGCTGTGCTCATCACGTTATCACCTGCCAGCCATGCAGCTCTCACTCAAGTATTCCCCGTATCGCTTTGTACTTTAAGCAAAGCCTGTTTTGTTCCACCTGCAGAGCTCACCTCCAAGGGAAACGGTGCCATGGTTGAGGCCCAGTAGTGCTGCAAAGCCAAAAGAGCCCGTTCCCAGGGAGCCAGTAGTCCAGCTGAACAGCCTCCGCTACTCTTAGAGTGACAGTGGTTTTTGTGATGATTCTGTTTGGCAGCATAGATTTCCAGGGCGAGATGTGTGTCGATTTTGCAGAACACGGGAGGGCTGCGCATCAGGGTGTTAGGTGAGGATCCTTAGGCTTGCTGCTCTTCGTACTGAACTCCATTTGAGCTATGAAGCGTCTTCCCGGATGAAAGCATCGCTCCGTGACTTTGCAGGATGACTTGGATGCTCAACCTTCAGCGGTCTGAAAAGATGTATTGTCTGCACGCTGAAACTCCACGATGCACAAGTTTTCACTTTGGAGGGGAGCATCCCTTGAAACAGTGGCCGTTGAATGCTGTTTGTGGGCAGCACAGCAAAGGTAACTTCTTCTGGCTGGAAGCTTCTGTGCTCCTCTAGCAAAGAAAGCATCCAGCGATTGCAAACGGACTTTGCTTGCTTAAGGGAAGTGAAAGGAATCCGCGATGTTTGCTGGAGCAACTGAGATGCGGTGGTCAAAGCAGCTCCGGCGCCCTCAGTAACACTGCTGAGCACAACCTCGTCTGAGAACGGCACGTTTTTATCCAAATATGAGCTATTGGAATCAACCAGTGTTAAAGTGACCTTTTATCTTTTTAGAGACTGTGGGGGAAGAGTACTACTGATCTTTTTCCAACCAAGTGCATGACTGTAAAGTGATAAAATTGTATATTTTTCATAATGTGGGGAAAGTCTATTTGTGCTGCTTTAGAAATCAGTTTGGAGTTTGATTTCTGTTCAAGCCGTGATCTTACAGCCCTATTTTCTGTATATGAATTACACAGAACTGGAAAAGCTAGCGCCTGCTGTTGTGTACATAGCGAAACTCTTTAGAGCTTAGCACGCGTTTTTACCCGTTACGGAACCACTCTGGCTTTTTTGGGGACGGAAAGTATTAGTACAGATTCTTTTGATAATACCGTGTGTAAAACATTCATTTGAAATATTTTAGTAAAAATGAAGTACGAGATTGATTGTGCTAGTGTATGCTTCCAGTCCAGTACGCTGAAAGCCGTTCGTTTTCAATAAAGCGATGAACGAGAGCTGGGAGATGTTGCTGAGGCGGATTGCCGCTCCACGCCGCGAGGAACACCAGAAACCCACTCAATTCAGAACCGGTTTTATTTGCGTGGGTGTGAATGGGGTTATAGTCCCGTTGATAAGCGGGACGGACGTCACAGCAGGTCGTTACATTCAGACTTTCACACTTAGAAAATATATATATTATGTACAGGAATTTGCAAATAGGTGTAAACATAACAATACTTTAAGATACCACTACATTCCAAAACGAAAATATCAGCAAGGCGGACACCTCGGAACGATTCCAGTCAGTCAGCATTCAGAATCTCTCTTTAAATAAAGTAGCTTTTATGCTCGACATTGTGGTGTTTTTAATTGTTACTAAAAAGGAAGTTTCTTCTCATAGATGAAATTTCATGGTATCTGGCTATTCTGATACTCAAAAATAGGCACTGATTTCTAGAAGGAAATTTACTTCTTACTGATATAATTGAGCCAATATGGCTGGTTAACATTTCTGCTAGTACAAAGTAATCCAGTGCTGGAATAACTCAAAACAATTTAAACTTAAGACAAATGTATAAAGTTAGAATAGATACTGCAAAGCTCATTAAAATCTAGAAGCCTATATAACTCACCATAAACAAGACTGCAAACAGATCAGCTAAATTTTCCTTTCACCGTCTCATTTCTTCATCTAAATTATACAAATCCTCCTCCTCGTCTTTACAAAGTAGGTTTTGGCTATAGCTACTCCTGCCTACTCAACATGAAGGGGTAACCGTGCACGTCACCTCATGCTATCTCATCCACGTAGCACGTCCCAGTCCTGCTACGGGAGGCATCCCGGGCGGAGGGATGGGAGGCGGCACAGGGGGCTGCCCGCCGGGGGGAACGGTGGGCGGGGGGTAACTGGCTGGGGGCATTCCCAGCCCCGGAGGTGGGGGATGAGGTGGCACCGCGTGGGTCGGAGGCAGCCTGGGAGGTGGGAAATTAGGGTTGTACGTAGGTGGGGGAGGGTATCCAGGAGTAGGAGGTGGGATATTGGGAGGGGGGAAGGATGCAGGAGGTGGGGGGGGAACCGGCGGCGGGGGGTTGGGGGGGTAGACGTGAGGGTGATAGGGGAGGTGAGTCGGTGGTCCGTAGGCCGGCGGCAAAGCTCCGTACGTCGGTCCTTCCGTTTTCATCATGGACTGAAGGCTCTGATAACCCTCCCCTGACATGTAAGAATTCGTAGTAGACATCCCCGTGATGTAACTGGTGGGGGGCGGGGGCGGGGGGCGATGCGGCAGAGGTGGAGGTTGGTGTACGGGGGCAGGATGAGCAGGGGGAGGGATCTGGACCTTTGGCATATCCACCGAGTCCACAGCGGTGGATTGCTCTGCTTCTCCCATTGAAACCGCGGCTGTCAGAGGAGGCTTGCGCTCTGGAAGGCAAAATTTCATTTACGGTAGCAACACCTTCTTAACACATCTGTGTTTCCTTCCAGTTATCGCATCAAAAGAGCAGCCAACCATTTCCTAAGCCTCTGAATGCCGTGTGGTACACGGTCAGCCCCTGCTCTGTCATTAGGAAATAAGTGAACTGCAGAACAAAGATCCAGGTCAGTTTTTCCTTCCCACTCTCGAACGCTCTCCTTTCTTCCTGCTCATTTCTACAGCCAGCTGGCTGGAAGGACAGAATCACAGCTGGCAGATTTTAAGATGTCCCGAGATCGGGGATACCAAAGATGTTTTGATAAGAGCTTCCAACTTTTGTCCATGCCTCCCCTTTCTGCCCTCTTATACTCTGGGAGGTGGCCTGGGATTGCTCTGCACTTGGCCCGCCCCCCACGTTGTGAAGGCATGTACTGAGACAATACATGCTAAAGTCTCAAGTCTTTAAACAGAAAAAAATAAGTAAAAAATTGCTGTAGATTACTTAAAACATGAAATCTGATCGGCCTTGCTCCACTGATTGGTTTCAGGGGGCTCAATGTATTGTGGCCTGAGGAAGGCCACAAGAAGGTCAGATCCTCACAGAATTACACTCGGCCATTTCCACCACGAACGCGCTTTAAACAGACCTCAAATAAGAACATCTTTCCCTTCTAATCTACAGTAAGATGACTAACCTGATGGCACCACCTCTGCAGGGTGGCACAGCCTGTATTAAAGTGCCCAAGCAACAAGGTTTGGGGCTTCTGACGTTCACCTTATGTGTACATGTAATCACCTAAAACGTCGCCCAGCTTGTTACTTAGAAAAAAAGAAGTTATGTAGAAGCAGACAAACGTTTCCAGTGACATCCAACAGCTAAACTGACAAAGAACATCAGGATTTTGAGATTTCCAGATTGAGATTTGAGATCAGGATTCTGTCCTTTTATTCATTTGGTCAATAAATACTCTTAGCTTTCAACAGCTGTTTCCCGGAGGACGGGCAAGAGATGGCCGCCTAAGGCTGCTACAGCGTATCTGTGCTTATGCAGTGATGTGCTCACACAAACAAAATTAAGAAGAAAATTTTAGATAGGAAAGGGAACGAGTTAGTCACTTGCCCAAAAAGGATCTACCTCATCTAAGCAGACATCATTTTAACAGCAAAACAGCCCGCCAGGACAGCTGTGTGAGCAGACAATATGAGGTGGGCATGCTGGCTGTGGTACCGGCCATGCCCAGGACTTTAACTCCTAAATTATAACAGGCAATAGTTTCTCCATTTGCTCAATGCCAAAATCACTCTGGATTTAAGGTGCGCTTTCAATATTTAACAATGGAAGGAAGGATGAATATGATCTCTGGAAGAATCCCTTTATTCTTAATTAGTTTTTAACAAATGGGGAGAAGATGTCCCTGCTATAATTCAGGGCATATTTTTTCTTTCTTGTAGTTCTGTTAGACGTGGCCCTCTTACAGCTACACTACAGACCATGCTCTGTAAAACGTTTATGTAATATTCAAGCATCAGTGGAAGGGCAGCTGATGTGTCAAGGCACTGGAAGCAAGTTTTTACAGCCAACAAAGGATGGTCTCATTTCCATCATAACTTTCTTGCCTACACTGCCAAAATGAAATTCCCTCCTGTGCTTATCCACCTTATCCACATTCTCCTGCCAAGCTGCTTGATCAAGGCAACGCCTTCCACCCCACCCCCACCCCTTTGAATTAAAGAATAACTACAAGAGTAAATGTGTTTTAGAAAAGGAAAGCTTACCTGGAGGTGGATGTGGAGGAGGTATTGGTGGATGTGAGGTTTCAATTTTGGGTATTTTTGATGGCGGTGGTGGTTCTGGAAAACATTTGGAAGTTCCTCATTAGCTGTGGCTCTGCAGTTTTCCAAAGCCCACATACAGACCCATCCTAGCAGTTATCATCTGACATACTACTCTATGCAACAATGAGAGACACTTCTTACTGTTAGCCATGCCAGCAACCACTTAGAAATGTCACTCATTACCAGCAGAACGCTTATTAGGGCAGGTATTAGAGACATAGCAGCTTCAGTTATTCCAGGGTCCCAGAGCTTGCTGAAGCACTGCTCCAGATGATGAATGCAGCTGCACGTTGGGAGCTGCGAAGTTTAGTGAGAGGACTTCTGCATGAAGTGTGTAAGGGACACTGGGGCACACTTATATTCTATTCCTACAAGTTTTGCAGTTAGGAACACTTACAAAATATTTTCAGTGTGCATTTAAAGATGTGACATTCGTACTAAAATAGTGTAGGGCTGCACTGCTTACATGAAATGGAAGGATTTGAATATTAGCATTGATTTACCTGTTGTCTTTGTTTCTTCCTTTGGAGAGACGGCCTGCGTAAATAAATTAAAAGAAAAAAGGTGGACACAACCACTGCAAAATACAAAGGATTTTGTAGTTCTAAAAAGCAAAACACAAAACAACTTGGTGTTTTTTTTTTTTTGTAGAATAAAAGAAGGGTACACAGTTTCTGAATGAATGGGTGTTTTTTCCAAGGGCCCGTTAGGTCTCGTGGTTCTACCTTCACCAACTGTTGCTCAGTTCCCATCACTTCCATTTCAGGAAGAATGCAATGGCATTGCACTCCAATCACAACAGTGAATTCCTCTTCATTCTGCCAAGCATTCTCGAGATTTCTGCTGTTCAAAGGTACCCGAGGACTGCTTAAAGAGCACTTGTACTGCTTTCACAGACACTCCCCTGTCGCCACCTGCTGGCTGCTTCCCCACTTTTTAAGGACAACCTCAGTCTCACAGCACTCAGTCTCACGCCACAACAAAAGATGGAACAAGAACTGGAGCCAAATACAAAACAGTTCACAGGACACAAAGACAAAGTTTTAACTACACTTAAGCTAAAGAAAAAAATGAGGCAAGAAGCAACAAAACCAAAGCCTACCGAACTTTACGCCGCTTCCCTAAAAATGGGAATTGCTAAAATAGAGATGTTTTTTTTGTCCTTGTATTGCACTGCAGTTTCTATTGCTCCAGCCATGATATCCAGTGTTAGCTTCACTGTTATTAGCGTGCTAATTGTTACTTACTACATCCCTAAGAAGCTTAATCCACATAATAATGGAACTGCTCATTTAGTGCTGTTCGTAATGCATTAAAAGCATTCTCACTAACAATTTTTACTTTAATCAAACTGAATTTACCATCTATCTCTAATGATTCGCGAGTATATTTTTAGTGTAATCAACTGAACACTCAAGAGCTCCTCAGCACTAGAGATGCAGAGGATGTGCATATGCTTGAGGCAGCTAGCACAGGCTTGTAAGTCACGGGCCAATGCCTCAGCTGCTCGAAAATATCTTGGCTTGGTAAAAAGTAATGGTGCTCTAAGAGTTCAAGGAGATGGAAAAATCTAGCCCCCAGGAATGAAGTGTATTTATATTCTACACGAAGTGAAAGAGATGTCATGCAAAGCCCTATTTATAGAAGGAGGCAAACATTTTTAAAAAGGTTTATGGTTCACCCAACCGAAGAGTATTTTAGAAGCACCAAATAAATCATTCAAACACATCCTGTTCTCCCAGACTGTTTTCTGGAGAAAGGATGAGCTCCTTTTCCTCACAAAACAGCAAAGTCCTGTAGTCACGCTTCACTGCATGCTTGTTCCAGATGTCTGCACTCTATCACGCTCACCTTTTTATCTGCATGTTTATTCGATTCCTTAATTATCAGATGGTGGACCTCAACCTCTGCCTTCAAGGAAAGTGAAGATGCTCTGAGGGCTGGACCAGAGAGCACTGCTGCAGAGCAACAGATACTGCTCATGCTAAAGGCACTGCTCTTGTGCCCTCATTAATTTTCATTAATCCATAGGATGGGGGTAATCAGTTGTGCTGTAAATGAAAATTTTTAGAACAAGCAATCCTGAAAACTTCCAGTTGGGATGGAGACACAGAGAAATCCCAATTGCTGTCTATGGTTTCTAATGTGCCAAACTATCCTACACAGTTTTGCTGAATAAAAGTAAGAAAAGAGATCCCTGCCCTACAGATCCAACAAACCAAGCAGAGTTTGTGCTGACAGCAGACAAAGCATGGAAAGCAATACATATAATCTAAATGATGATATGCATATCTATATATCATACCACGCTCTCTCAGTTTTCAAGCACTTAAACATATTTCATCAGCTTTCAACCTGGAACAACTCTAAAGCTAGCATTCAGTGCAACAACATTCAATTTCTTCCTCTAGAAGTAGGCTATACCTTGTTAAATATAACTGGTATAACACCAAGGTTTTAGAAAATCACTCTTCCCTTTTTTAGGAGGCAGCTACCATGAGAATGTTTCACAAATCCAGTTCATACAATCATAGAATCCCCAGGTTGGAAAAGGCCAACAGGATCACCCAGTCCAACTCTCCACCTATCACCAGCAGTTCTCTATTTCCTCTTCTTGCTTCTTCTTTTTTTTTTTCCCCTTTTGACACCTGTTCTATTTTGAGCAAAGAACATTTAAAACACGTAAGAGCTAAAGCTGTGAAAGTTGTACAAAACTTCCTCAATCGACTTCTTTCAATCACTTTGTTTCTGAAAACACCCCTCTTGCTATGAGCATGCAAAAATGTCTGAGTAACACTTTAGTATCTTTTTCATAGCTTAGACCCCAAACGTGCAGCTAAATGTTTTTAAGCTTTGTCTGGAGCTGATGACTATAGAAAAGCACGTGGAGTACCTGCAGCATTATTCTATTGATCACAAGGTTCCTTATTTTCAATCATGAGGTAGATGAGGTACAAAACAGAGACCTTCCCTTAATTAAGCTTGCTCAGTAACAACACAACTAATTCAGATGGCACAGAACCACGAACCTTAGTAGTTGATGCTGACTTACATGTCTGTCCACTTGGTTTTGCCTCAAGTGAAATGAGAATACGGCATGCCAAAACTGTCAAGACTGTTCTACACTAACATACTTGCCACGTAACTAACAGAAGTCCACCATGAAAAATTGATGACCAGGCTGATTCTTAAAGCAAACACATCTGCTGCACAACACAGCCTCTAAATAAAAGTGACATCAAATGAGCTCAAAAATAAAATGCAAGTTGAAGTTTAAAGTTAAACTTACTGCTGGTCTTTTAATCTGCCTAGGAGGACTTGGCTGGGGAGAAGGCTTTTTAGGTTGCTGTGCTTGTGTCTGCTGCTGCTGCTGCTGCTGTTGTGATGACTGTTGTGACTCTTTTTGCTGCTGAGTCTGTGATTGCTCTGAACCCTGTGGCTGCTGTGATTGTTGTACTGTAGGTGTCTGAGGTGTAGACTGAAGAGATGGTGGCTGTTGTAGCTGATGAGGAGTATGATGAGGCATCTGCTGTTTTCCCTGTGAGTACAGATCCAGGATCTGGTGACAGATGTCTTTAAAAAGAAAGAAAGAAAGAAAACCGAATTATTACAGACTCACAATGTACAAATGTACACCTAACATTCATCAACTAAGCTTTTTACTGAGAATAAACTTCAGTGACTGCAACCCTAACATAATTTGCTAGAAACAAGGCTGCTTTAGTTCCAGTGCTCACAGAACTGCTTATTTAAAAACAAGGAGAAAAGGAATAATAACTAAATATAAACATGCACCCACAACAAAACAACACATCATAGATTAGCAGCTAATTAGCTGTGTTATAAACTGAACAAATTAAATAATTAGTAAAGCAAACACTAATCAGAAGCTAAAGCATGATAACCAGACTAAAATCATTTAAAAGTTCAGGTTAGGACAAAACATTAAAGGCCCATAAAGAAAGAATTTGCATTTCCTTATGACCTAGATAAGACAGTTAAAAGAAATATTTCCTCTCTTTTTGGCAAACGTTTGTCATACCTTCCAGAACATCAACAGGAACATCCTGGACAAACTGCTCCCACCATCGTCTGTACATTGGCTTTGATGTCCACTCCTGTATTTCAAACTTACACAGGCGGCCTGCTAAGTACATAACTGCAACAGCAATGATCTCAGGCTCCCACTGCAGTGACAGAGTAGTGCAGAGACTGGCACAGAAAAAACAAACAGAACTGGAATGTACGACAGCCATAGCTAGCAGTATCAATTCCCACCACACTTGAACATCCCTGGCAAATTCAATGGAGAAACCTAGAAACAGCCACCTAAGAGCAACGAGTTTACAAATCCAAGCTGCTCCTGCTCTGCGCTGTCTTTTACCACAGCAATTTCAGACATGCATAATACACAGAGCAGATGCTCGCAGAAGCACTGCACCACACTCTGCTGAGTTTGGAGTTCAAAAGCTGAAACACTAACAAACAGGCAGCATTATGCTGCAGGGCAGGCAGCCAGGTTGCAAAGCAGTCTCACCTGTAGTGTTAACTAAACAGAGTATTCATGCTCACTGCTACTGTCACTGATTTTCACTGGTTAAGGATCGATGCTCAAACTGGATTTTAGATTTTTCCAAATGTTTCTCAAGAAAACTTAAAAATACTTAAAAAAAAAAAAAAATAGAACAGCTGGTATGAAATTGTGAGGCAACCTATCAAGCAAGCAGGACGGATGTTTTCAAACAAACCATACAGACTGTCAGAGGTTATCTCCTGAATAGCCTTTGTCAAAGCTAATGCTAAACTAACCGATATTATTAGATAGTAACTGAGCATACTCATGTCATAATCAAAGTCACTGGTTTTTAATCTTTTTTAAGTTTCTTTTCCTCTTTTTCCTTTTTTCCTCTTTCCCCTTTTTCTCCCCATAGGAACTAGCCAGTTAAGTTCCTGCCAGCTCACCGATCTATTCATTACTATCTCCCAAAATGCACCAGAATCGTATCTTACGCAGCAGTTTAAAGCAATTTTCTCTCCAGTAGGCTACAGATGACTGAAAGCTAATGGGATAGTTAATCATTTATAAACTCCACATAATCCCAAATAGATTAGTACATAGAACTTGGGATAGTATAGCTGGCATCTTCTGTTTTGCAATCCAGTAGTATATTGGGGCTCAGAGGATCTCTGGAGTCGGAAGGCATTCTTAAATGACATCTAGCCCAACTCCCCTGCAATGAGCAGAACAGGCAGGCTGGGCAACAAGCCAGATTCTGTCTCAATATCTATAATCTGTGTTCATCTTTTCAATAAACATCTTTCTTTTCTTTTCATTTCTGATTGTAACATTAAGTCACTCACATAAAATGTCAAAGATTCGATGGACTGCTTCTGCAGTCATCCTAGATGCTCTGCTCAATGAAACTACCACTGTAAATAAGTAAAAAATACATCAAGAAATAACTCAGCTGTCCTCATTATGAGCAGAAAATACATAAAAAGCAAAGAAATGTCCAAGAAATATCTAAACACAGAATGAAGTAACCCACAGTAACTATTAAGCTTCCAAAACGTTCCCTGGTTCTGTCTCACCTGTCATTGACAAACGTCCATGCCATCTGAACCAGCTTTTGAATTTTATTTTTGTCTCCTGAAAGACAATCAGAAGAGGTAAATTAAATTTATAAATAAGATATAATGATAAATGAATTTCTCAGAAAAGCAAATAGTTTGGAAAAGAACACATTTGCACTATGAATGTAAATACAGCGTCAGAAATGAAGAACAGGCAGCACTCGCTCACCCTGCAGCATTTTACCTTTGAGTTGTTTAGCATACTTGAGAAGGAACTGGTATGGATGTTCCACTTGCAAATCAAACTTTATTGTTTGTAGTAAGATTCTTTCAAGGACCATCACTTCTTCCTACAACATGCAACAAAGTAACCACAATATTATTCCCTTTTTTACTCACAAATATTTTATGCTGGTATAAAGTATGACTACAGAGCATCTCCACACAAACACATTTGTCTGCTTTTGCTTGACCAGGGTTTGTCTCCATGGATAACAGAAACCTTTCCAACTTAAACACTCCCTCAAACCCAGATAGCTTTTCTTCATATTTACTTGGGGCAGAAGGGCAGAAGTGGAGTTTTAAATTCCTTTTCCTACATGGAACAAAGAACTGAAATAGATATGGCAAAAAACTGCCCAATATTCAAAACCAAAAGAACAAAGTAAACTTCCACCATATTTCCCTCATTTAAGATGTTCCTTGCATTTACAATAACCATTTGCAGCAATTTTGAGAGAAGCTTGGTTTGCAAAGCTAAGTATTCTAAACAGGAACCTTAATACATTTGAGATGATGCTCTCTTATTTGACTTGAGATTTGCAATTAGCTCTTTCCTAAAACCCTGTTTAGCTTTCCCAGTGTAGTTTGGGTACAATGGGATAAAAACAAGCTCAACATGAGTATTTTTTACCTTTGGATCATCTCCAAATTGTCCAAACTGTACATCATTTAGCAAGCTACGGGCTGTTTTAATTATGTCTTTACATTTCTTAGGTGTTTCTTCGACTTTTCCTGCCAGGAAGAGACAGCAGGCTCCTGTCACCTAAAAAACAAAAGTGCTTTCAAAGAGTTGTCTGAATAATCGATACAGTACAGTATTATTAAAGCACTGTCAGTTTCCAATAACAGATATGTGGAACGTTTAATAAGCACATTAATTCCTAATATTATAATATATATATAATATATATAATATTTTAATATTATTGTAGAGCTAATTTATGCTTTTCATTCTCAAAGAAAATCACAGAATTTGGAGGACTGCCTATTTATGGAACATTATTTCTTGGTTAGAGACCCAAAGCAGAATTTGCCTCATCTCAGGAGTGCCAGAAAAAAATCAACAAGACATTACCAAATTTCCAACCACAAAATATGTGTGAACAAGCAGGAGCTGTGGTGACTACAAGATAAAAAGTTCACCCACAGCTGTGGCTTGCAGTCACTTCAGACAGCCAATCCTTCACACAGTCAGGGTATCAGGTAATCAATACTGTAAATACTTACATATCTTGGGAACTGTTTGAAGGAATGAAACATATAAAACCGATGGAAATAAATTATTCCTGTTGCTAGAGTATCATAGTGTCTGTAATGCAGGATAAGGAACTTCATGCAAGTCATAGAACAAATTTAAAACCAAACACAGAACAGAAAAGACACATTCTGATGCATCAGGTTATCTCAAGTAATTGGCCATCCACTAACTGGCTAAAGAACACTGCAATTAAAAGCCACAACCCCACTTAGGGCTGTGGAAATTCAGTCCAGATGCAGCTGATACCTAAAGCATTTATTGAAAGTAAGAAAAGGCCGTATCACAACCATGCACAGTCATCTGCAAGAAAGACCTACCCCTCTCAAAAAAGATCAAAAGCAGAGGCAGGTACAAATGGGAACAAAAGTATCACTTAGCGTGAGTATCACTTCACATGAAACTGTTCCTGCAGAAAATAGTTACTAAATATTCATACCTACAAATACAACTTTAACCTGAACAGGCTCCCTACTCTGCCAGGAGAAATGTAAAATTTAACTTCATCCAGATTTATTAAACAAAGAATTCATTAAATTAAAAGAAGTAACAGGAATACAGGAAGCAAAAAGTGGTATCCATGAGAGTGAGACGATGGGGAGAAATTACTAACACGAACAAAGTTGTAAATCCCAACCTATAGGAAAAAAAACGGGGAGAAAGGGGGAGGTGGATCACAGGTTAGAATCTGCAAAGGTAAAATATACGTAAAAAAATGAACACCGAATTCAAAATCTGAGAAATCTTGCAATTTGCTGTTGTAAGAGACCATATCTGGTAACTGTCAGAATATCCATAATGGAAAAACTGTGCTCTCTTGCTTCTCTGTTGCCAAAAGTGTTCAGACAACACCTTGATTATCGTGAATGGCTCAAAAAGATTTCTGATTCACAACGAAGAAACATTTGAACAACTAACTACACACAGTCTGCAGTATTTCATTCTTAAAACTCCCTTTCATCGACACCTTTCACTCGATCAGGAGTCTGAAGGATACAGCCCTAAACGCGTTCCCACGTCAAAGATGAACCTGGCACCCTCCCTGCGGTACCGTGCCTCGGTGGCTGGATCAAGCCCTTCAAGCTGTGAAGGTGTATGTGCCAAATCCTTCTTATCCCAGTACCAGCATGGCTTTGTATGGTCCAGATTTGCCAAGTTTACAGAAGGGCTGGAATTTTCTTTATTCTCCTTCATTTATTATAACAGAACTGTTCTTGCTTGATACGTTTTCAGAAGTTTCTGGCTAGCAGCTTCAGAACCTTTAAGAAAAGCAAAAAGAATTTATTTTAAGATGAAGGGGACTCTTTTTTCCACATTCAGTATCTAACAGTGTTCTCATTTTCCCCATGTATTGTAAATGCAATTTAAAGGCTAGACACAGATATCATTTTTGCTATTCTTTGATGGAGAAACTTCAACAATGTTTTATCAAAGGTACCAGCTACTTTTCTGTAGAACAACTTATTTTGTCCACAAAATAAGGAAAAAAACAAACAATTTAGTGGTGGCAGCGGTAAGATTTGAGCAGCTGAGAGAGGGAGAAGAAATCAGATCACTCTTCATAATGAGGACATGTACATTAGTCAGCATGAAAGGCAATTGAAATACCCAGTGGATCTCTTGAGAACATTACACCACTTGGCTAAAACCTTCCTTAAGTGATCTGCACTTGAGTTACCTGAAGAAAAAAACAGTACAGGTTCATGTTTCTTCACATATGAAGATCAAGACAATTAGCATAAGTCTATATGGTAATGTGCCACCTAAAATCAACAGCAAATTAAGGCAGCAGATTACAGTCAGAGTGTGATGAGCAGCACTTCACATATCCGTACAGACAGAACAAAGCTCTGCAGTTGTGACTGGTGTTCAGCCCTTCCATAATTTATAGACGGAATGAAGACTGCATGGGCGCCTTTATTTTGTTTGTGTATGAGTCTCTTTTTACATAATCTACAGATACCGTGCCCAAATTATCGTGCATGCAGTCACTGGCAAAGCTTCCACTGACAAATGCCCATTAAAATCTGATGCAACAGATTTCCTCCAAGCAAAGCAGTCAGAGGAAGACACAGCTGTAAGCCTGCTAAAATCAGATGATTTTCCAGATGTTTCCATCGTGCAAACGGATGACAGGACCAATGAAAGACCAGAAGAACAAGAAAAAGAAAACAAAACACAGAGCCAAAGCAACAGTCTTTCAGTCTCGATCTGGAAAAGTTTATCGGAAGGAAGGAGTTAGTTCCGAAGGGCCTTCCCATCTCCTCGTGCCGCTGACAGAGCCGTCTGACTGCTGTCACACACACACACACGCTCGCACCTCGCTCACCCCAAGCTGACGGCTCTGCGGTCAGGAGGAGCTACAGTTCCTCCTCACGGGTGACCGCGACTCTTAATGAGTTCTTTAACGAGCCGGGCCCGCTTCTGTCACACACCAAGGCGCTTCCGCGTGCACAGCCCGAAACCCTTCCGAGCGCACCCCCCCCCCCCCCCGCGCCTCAGGGCGTCTCAGAGCCGCCGCCCCGGCCCCGCGGCGCCCTCAGACCTCCCCTCACGTCCCCCTCACAGCCCTCCTCGGGGAGCGGCCTTCTCACCCGGCTCCCCCGCACGGAGCGGCTCCCGCTGCCCGCGCTTCGTCCCGCCCCCCCCGCCCCGTACCTCAGGAGCGGACTCCCGCCCGCCGTGAGCCCACGAGGTTCGCGCACAGGCCTCGCGCGGGACAGCGGAGCGGTGCGGAGCGCAACGCCTCTAACGACAGCGCGGCCCCCGCGCTCTGCGCGCCGCCATCTTGGGAAGCAGGCCAGGCCGCTTGCTGACGTCGTCACGTCGGCCTCACAGCCCTGAGCGGCCGCCGCGCGCCGGCCAATGAGAAGCGGCAGATCTCTTCCGCAACCAATCGCGTCTTCGTCAGTGTCCGCTTAGCGAGAGGGGCGGGACCTCGGCCGCCTCCCGAGGCCTGAGAACGGGCCAATCAAAGGGCAGAAGGGAGAAGATTGAGAGCCGCGCGAGCCAATGAGCGGCTGAAGGCGTGGGAGAACTGCCAGCCAATGGAGGAGCCGCCATGCCCTTTTTTTAGGGCCGACAGCGGAGACCGCGGATTGGTCATCTCGCATCACGAAAGGGGCGGAGCCTCCCGGGTGGCCTCTGCTTGACCAATAGCGAGGCGGGGGGCGGGGCCGTGCGCTGGCTGCGCGAGGTTGGGCCTCCGTCGGCCTCCGCCTCCCCACCCGCGGGCAGCGGCGTCCGGCGGAGGGCTGGCCTGGCTCCGGCGCCGCTCCCAGCAGCCGAGGCCGCGGCCGCCCCGCGCGGGAGGTAAGTGGAGGTCGCGCCGGGGACTCCTCGGGCGCCGTCCTCCCGCGCGGCGGGCTCGTTCCTGGAGCCCTTCGCTCCGCGGCCCGCCCCGCCGCCTCCCTTCCTGCGCCGCGGGCGCGCTCCGCCGGCCCAGGCCTCGCCGCCCCCTTCGTTTCCCGCCCGCCGCCGCGTTTCTCCCTCCGGTGCCGTTCCGGTGGGGTGAGCCCGGCGCGACGCCCTCTCCGCGGCCTCGCCCTCGGAGGCCGGAGCGGGCAGCCCGGCTTGGAGCTGCTTTCCCCGTGATGTAATCCCTTTCCCTGTGCGTGCCGTGCTCCGCACGCTATCTGTTCGCTCCCCAGCGCCGGATCCAGCGAGCCGGTTGTAGCGCTGGGTCCAACGTCACGTATTTCTTCCGAGTACCATTTAAGGTGTTGGCTGCTCTTTAGGCAGCTCAGGGCTTCCCACCCCCTGGGGCTGCAGAAACCCAACTTTCACAGCTGTTCCTCATCCTATTCCTGCCCCGCGTGCTCACTTCAGGTTGTTTAAGTGAGGCGGTGTTTTGCAATCGTCTGTAATTCTGAACGGCTTCCTCAATTTTTGATTTGCAATTGATTCGCTGCCCAGACGCAGCACTGAGCTGTCAGAACAAACTCAGCCTTCCTTCTGGAAGCTGCTCTTTGCAGCCTGGGACAAGAAGGCCGGTACCTGCTCTTCTGGGAACTTAATTTTGCTCACGAGGTGAAGCGGAGTGCAGATTCTTTCTCCCCTCTAAGAGCAGTGTAACCATCTGTCTCTTCAAACGATGGCTCCCTTCAATGGGTGTTAGTAGTAACATTACCTTAATGCCTCAACTCTTCTGCTTTCAGTTGTAAGCTTGTTTAGAAAAACAAAAAGCCACAGTATATTGAACCTACTGTAGGTGAGTAAACATCTGTACCGTTCTGAATACCTCATGTGTGGTTCCTGTTGTAAAATAATAAGCTAACGAGCAGGCTGGAGGGAGTGGTGTGATGGTGGGGAGGCAGGGATGCTTCCAGATAACTTTACTCTGGTGAGTAACTTAATATGGTAGAAGCTCAAGCATGTCAGCATGTGCTTTGTTAGAGTTTTGTGTTGTGTTGAGGTAGTTGGGCTGAGGTACAGTTGAAAATACCTCCGTGGCACAGGAGGTTTATGTATCTAGAGCTTTGTGCTTCAAGATAGCAGTGCCGATTATGGGGGTTGAACTGACGTATTGGGTAGCCTTCAGTAAATGAGTGTTGTAGTTCTTCGCTGGAAGAAAGAGGTGGTGTGGGGGCATTGGAGATCATGGGGGATCTGTTCCTTCCCCATCACAGTGTGGGTGTTCAGTAGATCACTGCCAAAGATCATGTACTGATGCCTGTGGCATGAGCACTGAATAGTTCTGAGTGCCTGGGCTGCTTAGGCTGTGTGCTGATAGGTGCAGTCAGCTGGTTAATTTGCTTCATTCCCAAAAGCTAATATTTTGGTGACATGAGACTAATAATTGACATGAAAACAGTACACTTTTTTCTTTAATTCTGCTCCAAAATAATTTGTGAAAAATCTGTTAGGCCTCAGGAAGAGTTAAACTCAAAGCAACAAAAATGATTGAAATGGTAGGCTTTAACAGTCCCATTTACTTATTTTCTGTGCTTATTTTTCACTTTTCTGGTTAAGTATTCGTCAGAGGAGATGGTTCAAAGGAGAGGCAATGGATCTATTAATCATTAAGAAAGAGCCTGACTTGTTTCCTGCATGGCAGCTGGTAAGCTGTCTTCCCTTGAAGATCAGCGAGGTGTTTATAGTAAGCAGCGTTCCTTCTGCCTAAGTAATTTTTGCAGAAGGGGGGTGAGGGTAGCTGAACAGTACTACAGCTCTTAGTATAGTAGTTCAGAATTAGCAAGCTGGTAATGGTAGTAATTATAAAATACATACTTGGCTTTGGGATCTTGCCTTGGATTTAGCCACTCCTCTTTATCCTTCATAGCATTTTGATTTACTTTTGAATTAAATATAAGCTTTTGGTAAGAAATTAATAATTTGAAGTGTCTTGGATGTCATGTCTAACTAGCAACTGAAGTGAAGCAGGAGTCAAACTGAGAACTGTGGTGTTACATATCTAGGAGCATTTTCAGCATCTTGGGTCAGAATATTTCCTCAAATATTCTCTTGGATTCTAGTTAGAACACTGAATGTTTGAGATTTGTTCCCAAATAATTATTTGATCTTCTTGTCATTGTTCTTTGTAACCAGGTCAAGTAAGATTTTTCCTTATTATAGGGATTTCTTTTGCTATTACTCTGCAGAGTGGCTACTTCCCAATATCACGTTAATTTTTGCATACAATAGATCCCTTCTTAGCTTCAGGTTAGGGAGAGAGTAATGAAGCTTGTTCTTTGCAGAGTGCATGTGTGTGAGCAGTGGTTCAGTGCTTTTCTAGACATATGTGAATGCTGGCAAACCTGTAATGGTACTATTTTTCATAGCAAGCAAGGGACTGAGAGTTAAATTCTAGCCACCCTTTGCCAGTGAACTTAGAGAGGCTTCAGCTTCCTATGCCTGATTTCAGCTGCTTAATAGTGTTTTGACTGAGAACACTGAGTTAAATTACAAAAGTAAACTACTTTGTGCTGTTATCTTAAATGTGCTCCAGCAATGTTGTTTAGCTTTAGTATGGAGCCCTGCTTTGAAGAGGTTTGTGTTTTAGTGATTAAAAGACAAATTCCGTGCCCAGGAGTGTTTTTAACATTGCTTTACATTCTTGTACTTGCCCTTCGTCTGCCATAACCTTCTTTGTTCCCTTTTTCTGTTTTTAGCTACTTGTCCTACATTGGCTTTTTCACCAAATGATAATAATTCTTGTTCAGTCTATCCCTGTCCTCTACCCTTCCCATACTGTTCAGCAATTCTACTCATGCTGCTTCTGTTCCTTACTTTTTGAAGTAGGGAAGAATTGGCACTGAAGGCTCGCATTCAATTCTGGGAACTGCTACCAGGCCAGAGCAGCAGACCGGTCAGCTGCAGGGAGAATTCTGCCTGTCTTTCCAGCCCTGGGCTGAAGCAAGCTGAGGTGGGAAGGCTTGGCTTGAGGTTGGTTTTGTCTCCTGTGAGTGCATGTCAACAGATGCTGACAAGCTCTGAAGCTGTCCACATTGAGGTAATTCAGCATAAGCAAAAAGCATGTTTCTGGGGCTGTAGTTGCTGATATCCTATTAAAAATCAAAATGAAGTATAACTTCTACTTCAAGATTTCTTCAGAAGGATTTTTGAGCCTCATGTGAGACTGTTAAATGTTAGGAGCAAATAAGTCCTTGATTTAGTGTAAACAGTGATCAACAACTAAACACTGATGTGTTAACAGCATTATTCCTGCCTAAAATACAGCACCTTTCCAGGAGGAAAACTTAACTCTGTTAGATTAGTACTTGCTGCCTTATTTTATTCTGTGCTCCTGATTTCTGAAAGAGGTGGCTCAGCTCTTCTGGAAGTGACTGAACAACAATACTTAAACCACTGGAGTTTTCAAGCAGACTGTTATTGTAGGCTGGAATTGTTGTAGGTAAACGTGGGCTATGAATTGTATCTGTTCTAATGAGCTGCTTTGCAGTCACTTTTGCTAAGAGATTCAGTAACCTGCACTGGAGGTGAATGCATCTCTGGAGCTCTTTTGCTTATGGTTGGATTCTACACTTTTGCACGTGGCTCAGTTCTTAGTTTGTATGCATTTATATCTGTTAAGATATGATACACAGTGATTGAATTATTTAAGTCGATAAAACTAAGTCACTTGTAAATACTGCCTGTATTAGCAAGTAATAGAAATGGAGGGATCTTCCTGTGTCTTAGTGCATTATAGCCCTACTGACCAAAGTTGTCATGTGGAGCAGCTAAAATGTGTAGTATGAGATTTTTTTTTCCTTGAAACCTGCCTTGATGGTCCAGTATCTCTGATATGCTGAGTGTTTGTTGCCTGCACAATGATAACTTAAGTACCCTTAAACTGTGAGCTCCTTTGGGGGAAGGGGTTGTTGGCAACAAAGCACGAGGTGCAGGCTGTTTCCTTCCCCATCAGGCCTTCTTAGAGAATTGGGTTGTCTTTAGGACACACATCTTGGACACACTTTTATATTTACTTGGAGATAAAGTTTTTGTATATGTATGCTGTCCTATTGTTCAGGTCAGCAGTGCATGTAGTAAATAACATTCGTCTCAGTACTGCCTCCAGGGTCTGCCACTTGTGAGTGGCCTCCAGCTAGGCTTCATGCTGCTCGTTATAGACTTTTGAACCCAGAAGTTCATCCAGTTTTCAGCCTGCCACACTGACCAATGTAGTTGGTACTTAGTCAGCCTCTCTGTGCATGTGTGAAGGGAGCAGTTTCAAAGGCCTTAACAAAGTAGAGATAAATATCTACTGTTCAAGTGTGAATTCCCTTACATAAATCCATAGTGAGCAATCCCAGTGACCTTGCCCTTCATATGCTGGGAGGTGGCTTCATGTTCCGTACTAGATTATACCCCAGATGGACTCTGGCTTTCCTAACCTCATCCCTGCTCTCAGCATCTCATATCTTCCTGGGTCATGTGGCCCGGTTTCCATCTCTTCTGTTTCCTTCTGTTTGAGTGTTATCAGAAGAATTCTGTTCAATAGCTGGGATAGGGTTAATTTTCTCTCTAGTCGCTGCTATAGTGCTTTTTTGGATTTAGAATAACACTGATAACTACTCTAGTTGTTGCAGAGCAGTGCTTACACTAAGCCAAGGACATTTCAACTTCTCCCATTGAGCTGCCAGTGGGGAGTGTGGAGTGTACAGAACAGGACAGCTGACCCAGACTGGCCAAAGGAGTGTCCCATACCATGTTAATATGGTGCTGAGCAATAAATTAAATGACAGCAGTCATTCATGCTGGTTACTTCTCACCTTCGCTTAACAACCTGTGTGAAACAACAGGCCATTTCTGAGCTCCAAGGAAGTCATTATTGAAAGTCTCACCTGTTAGGAGTCTTAAACATGAAGTAGTAACAGAGTATTGCTCTTTCTATCCTCAGTTCTCAGCCTCTTCCACCTGGAAGAGGATGTAAGCATTAGGTCAGTAGAACATGTTTTGTGAAACCAGGAACACTTGCTGAGTTTGTAAATACTTTTTGCACCAGTTCTCTGACTCTAGGAAGCTATGTGGGGTTTTTTGGAGCGTTTAATGCTGCATTTTTTTTTTTTCTTTTGAAATGTGGTGGACTATTCCTTATGATTTTGAAAAGTGTTGCCCAGAAGTAAAGAGTTCTACTTTGGTGTACAGAGTGCTTTGTTACATATTTATACCTGTGCAGACAGCATTTCAGTGTTCACATCAAAACAATTGTTCTACTGCTGTGGAAGTCACCATCTTTTTTTTCTGTCTGGTTGTTTTTTTGTTTTTTAAATTGCTCTTCCAAAATACTACAGGAGTATAATGAATAGTCTCCAACATACCCTTCTATTGACTGTTGATGGTATGAAAGAGATTTACAATTCTGGGCCTCTTAAAGAACTAAGACCAGTGATAAAATATGTTAACTTAAAATAAATTTATGTAAGGTATCTTATATTTATTATATATAAGATATATCTTAAAATATTCATAACTTTTAGTCTTTGTTGGTGGCTTGCACGTATTTAAATATTAATTTGAGTTCTACCAGTTCAACCCTTGATACAAAAGGAATTCTTTAATGCATCTGCACAGCTTGTTTCTTGTGGAACTTGTTATTAGGAAATAGTTGCTATTGTGTGCTTAAAACCCTGTGACCCGTTTGTCTTGCTCAGCTTTTAGTTTTGCACATAAAATGGGCTTTTCAAAACTGACTCACAGTGTTTTGGGTGAATACTGCATAGCCTGGTAGAACTGTCATCTGTCTGGGTGGGCTGTGAGCCTCCACGTGGCTTGGTTAGAACTGCTCAGGTTCAGGAACCTGATGAAACTAATGCATTGCAACAGTCTTTGATATTCCATTGCTAACATCTCTAAACCAGCAGCATTTTTTATAACTACTGATGCTCACTGTGAAGAATGAAATACCACCTGGGTTTTGATACTCCTGACATCAATATGTGTTTATGATCTTGTGACTGGGTAATCTTTTCTTTGGAAGCTACCCTCTCTAAATAGTGCATCTCAGCAGGAAGCTCAGCTGTGTATGGATGGATTTGTTCTCTGAGGACCTATGCTTGCTGGAGCATTATTTTTAGACCTCTGGAAAAGTAGCATGGGTTGTCTGGTGAGAAAGGGAGAATAGCTGTCTGCCTTGGATGATCAGCAACAGCATCTAATCTTCCACTTTGCTATGCACAGTTGCATTGGCAGCATATTAATATATTAACTGTCCTTAAAATAGAGAAGCGTCCATTCCCTCTGGAGCATGCTGCATCTGATTCTGTCAGTCAGGAGCAAATGAAGCTAGTGTTGTCAGACCAATTGAAGAGGCTTTGTGTGCTGCTACAGTGAAGAAGCTGTTATAGTCTGTGTAAAGCTTGGAGCTGCAGAAAATGACTGTTGTGTTCTCACATGGTAGTCAGATGCAGATTGGTATCTCTTCTCTGCTCCTCTTTCTGAAAGTCAGCATTCAAACAGTTATTTTGGACTTCATTCCCAGATGATGCTTGGGAACAATAGTGGGGTCTGTAAGGGTTCATAAAATTGCAATTTTTCTCTATCTCACTGCTTTATGTAAAAATAAATAACTCAAGTCCTGCTTTCAAGACAATGGCAGGTAATGTTACAGCTCTCTTTTATCATTGTAAGATGCCTGACTTGCACAACCTGTTTCTCTGGCTTATTAAACCTTTAGATCAATGCCTGAGTAGAAGAAACTGTGCCATTATAGTTGGAGTATGGGCATTTGGAAGACTGAAGTGAAGCAGCAGCCTCATGTGCTGATTACTTGTTTTTCTTTGCAGTGTCTTTGTAGCTGTTTTCTCGAAGCTGACCTCTGTAGGAATACAAAATTTTATTTATTTATTTTTTTTTTGATGATACAAGCAACCAAAGACTTGCACTGCTAACTCTTTCAAACTGCAGTCCTAGTCTTAGTGTGTACCTGCTTTGAGGATGGGAAGTTAATGTAGCGATGCAATTTGAATGTGTTCCACCAGGGCCTCACTCCTGTGCTTGAGGAAAGCAGGAGGCTTTGCAACTTTGAGTAACATTTTGTCTCCTGTGAAGATACAACTTTATTTTGCAACATATTCAGAAATGTCAGGTCAGATGGATGGCAAAGACCTGCCTTGAACATGTTTTTGCACATTGCTGTTCCCAGAACGCGTTTTCTCTGGTGTGTAAAGATGGACCAGAGTGGTGTCAGGAGTGGCCCCTGTGTAGCTGTACTCAGTGCTCATATCAGCGCTGTCAGTTGTGCCCTCTAAGGGAGAATTCTTTGGTTTCTTTCAGTGTGGATGTCATCTCCCCGTATCTAGAGACTTGTCAGACTAGTGGATAGCACTTCTGTTTGTGGAAATAGCAAACTCTTTAGTACAAGAACTGGGAAGCAGGATATTACTATTAATATTAATACCACTCTTGTCAGGAATCATGCTGCTGCTTTTTTTTCCCTTCTTATACCCTGACTGTGCAGAGATAGTCCCAGTAATACAGGAATGCAGATAGTTAAAAATAACATTGAAGTAGCAGTTTGGAGGAGCTGGAGGTAAGAGATAGCCAGGCTTCCCAGGGATTTGTGGGGTGCTGTAGTTGGTTGCAGCTCCTTATCTGTACTCTGAATTGTGAGGATCTGGTCACACTCTGCCTTGGGTGGGCAGGGTAAGTCAGTGACATGGCTAGGGGCTTTTGTGGTCTGAGGCAGTGTGTCAGTATGCTCTGCTGAGGTATTTGTCCTGGAGAAAGCTTAAACAGCATCTCCCTCATAGCACAGAAGAGGGCTTTGTTCAGAAAGTGGAGTGTATTCTTCCTGATTGTGTTCTGGGTTTGCAGGAAGCAGTGCATTTATTCTGCCACCCGTGTGCTGAAGTAAATGCTTAAAATCTTTGCCTTGGTTTGTTTTGTCACCTGCAAACATGCAAATAAACACCAAAACAAACAGAAGTACTTGGTAGTATGCCTACCATACTTGTTCCGAAGTGTGAGGATTAAAATTTTAATCCAGCAGTTTACAGTGCCTTATGATCTGTATACATCTTTATTATTACTTTCTCAAACATCTGAAAGCTCAGAGCTGAAGCCAGATACACTTAATATTTCTGCACCTTTCATAGCACAATAACTGCTCATGTTAGAAGCTTTCATTTCAAACCCCTGTAGTGTCACTGCTCTGAGTTAACTTGGAGCCTCTGAGGGTTTGGGTTGCCAACTATGAATGCCAAGAGATGAAAAGAGGCTAAGAGGAACCTGCTCCTTCACTTCCAGAGTTTCAAATTACTGCCAATATTTCAGCTAAAATGTCTAGTCTCTTCTTCTAGGTTACTCATGATTTCCCCACTAAATGTGAAGTAGACTTAAGGTGAGTGAGTTTTGAAGGCCTTAATCTGTATTAAACCCTATATTGCATCACACGATTAAAGCTTTCATAGCAAAAGCTTTTTAAAACATACACATATATTTGTAGGAATATGCATTCGGGCAAATATAAACTGTGGTTCATGGCCAAAGCCTGATGTCCTTTGCATTGTTGTGCTTTGAATAAAAACTTCTGTATCCCCTGGGGAGGGAGGAGAAGGGTGTTGTTCTTGGTGGTCTGATAGCAATCCCAAGCACTACTAATGAGGGTGTGGTGCCAGCAGAAGCATTTTCAAGCACACATACATTAGAGTGGAGAGAAGCTAAAAGAAACAGCTGTGCTTTTCTGTTATCCAGAGAAGAACAGCAGTTACTGTTCTTAATTCCCGTATTAACAGATCTGTGTACACTGAGTAGTGTCAACTGAGTGCTCAAATAAAGGTCCTTAAGGGTTTTGTGGTTCAAGCCATGGTGCTGAAACAGTCAGCCTATTTACGTTGTTACAAGAGATGAAGATGTAATTAAACTCTCTTTGAGGGCAAGAGTTGCGTATGCTGCCATGTAACATGGAGCAGGTCCTAAGGCCTGCACTAACTTGTTTTGTGCTGTGGATATCCTCCTTCCTCCCTGCTTTCTGGTAGGGATATTTGCAAGGATTTTTAACAGTATGCAAGTATTGTAAGGAATGGTGTGAGTAGGAAGGCCGGTGGTGTCTTTATGTGGTTACATTCTGTATCACCTCACTGTTTGGATGAGGAACTCAATACTTGGATTAGTTACATTAGAAAAGCCCAGAGGCTGGGAGGAGCATCTATGGCATCTGCTGCCTGTGCTGTGATTAGAGATGTGGGCTGTCCTGTAATGATCATAATTATCTGAAAGGAGCAGCCAGCATGCAATGGTAAATGGTGTTGGAGTTGCAATATGTGTGGAAAGCATAGGGTAGGCAAAGGTGTTTAAACAAAAAATAAACAGAACTGATAGACTTTTTTTTTTTCACTGAGTAGAAATAATCAAGGGCCCTATTGCTGCTAAGTTGCCTGAGGGCATTCTACTTAGGTGGAATTATTGTTGCAATTAAATGATAGTCCTTGACATTAAGCATCTTCAGCTTTAAATCTCTTCCTTGGAGACAGTCCAGTTAATTGGAATATATGTTGTTCCCTGGTTTTGTGCTATTGTCATTGACTATAAATGCAATTAGAGGACTTTAAAAAAAAATAATAATGAAAATCTATGCAGTGATTTGCTGGATCTTCTCACTGTTCAGGCAGGGCTTTATTCCACTTTTTCTGCTTTGTGAAGCAGACAGAGTAATATAGTGGTAGATATATCAATTCACATCTACTTTTTTTTTGTGTATTCTAAAGAATTTGCATGCAATACCAAAATACGTATTTTTTTTTTTTTTAAGGGAAGGAGTGGAGAAAAGAGTCAAATTCTTGTTAGATGGAGTTCTGTTTTAAAGAGGTGTCATCTCTTTTGAGCATTAAAATTATTGGGATTCTTGGTGACTAAGAAGCAGTTGCAGTGACGGCTGACCTGTGTGAAATCTGTATTTGGGGACTCAAAAAAGCAATTCCTATTGAAATGCATGTTTAGTTACCACTGTCATAGTCCTCAATTGCATCCAAATCTTTCTCAAAATTTCAAGAAGCCTCTGTCTGAACTCATAATCTTCAGAGATTTGATTGTTGATGGCATGTTGCAGTGAGAAGTGGGACAGGTCATGTTAAACCATCACGGGAGCTGTATTGAAAATGTATGGGATTTTTGTGGATTTATGGAACTTCTGAAAAGCTGTTGTGCTACCTCTATCTGTAGTTAATAATTCACATAATTACTAGTTCCTGTTTTAGCGTACCACTGTTTGGAATTAAACTCTTCATAGTATGTTATTTTCTGATATACCTGTACAGTTGGAATATTTGCACCTAAGAAAGCCAGTGTACTCCTATAACTGTTTAGTATAGCTGTGGCAATAGAAATTGGGCGTGATGTTGGCACTTCTTTATTAATGGTTTCACAGTGTATTTTGGGGAATTCTCATATGTGAGCATCAGGAGGGTTGTTCTTGACAACAGCTGATTTCATTTGCTTGTGGGCCCAAACCTTAATAAAATTTTATCTTCTGAGGGAGTTGCTTTTGGGATCATGTAACCATAGCAAACAGCTCATTGGGCTTAGAGCACGTAAGCAGTACTTTCAAAGACAAGATGTATTTTACATCCAGGTTTATTGAAACACGTGTCAACCACGTGACTGTCTTATGCCCTCCTAAACAGCCCAGCTGTAAAATTAAGTAAAAACAGTATCTTGCTGGAAGGTAGTTGATTTGTAGGAACTGGATTTTTCTGAGTAAGTACAAGCGCTGTGATGTTCTTTGTATTTTTTCTATACTTAGTTTGTTACTGCTTTTGAAACAGTAAAAATTCAATCTCATCCTCTAGGAAGAGGGGGAAAAAAAACATTAAAGGCATTAAGAGAGGGCAGCAAGTTGTTTGAAATCCATGCCCCAAGTTCTTTTCATTAGTAAAAACTGCAGTTAAATCTTCAGTGTTGTTCTGATATCTTATTTTTCTCTGATTTTGCTCATGTCTATGGCTTTTGTTTTCAGATGTTATTCAGTTAAGTGTAGGTGCTTATACTTTGGAAACAATGCTGTACTTTCTTCAAGGAGCAATGAGGCTTAGAACTACCGCCTTGATAGATTTTTTTCAAGGGAATCTACAGGGAGAAGAGGCAGAGGTAAAGTTCCTGAAGGGAATAAAATCCAGCTGCTTGCTGATAGTGGATGGAAATGTGTAGAGATGAAATACCTGAATGGAAAAAAACATGAGGCTTGCAGAGAGCTTATCTTGGGAAGTCTGTTCTTGTTAAGATGTGGTGGGGACTAATTATTTCATTCACTTCTCCTGAGAGAGAAAATATGCAGTCCCATTACAAACAGGTCGTGTGTCTAAATCAGGTCTTTCAAAGAGAGATAAAAATGAAACTTGGTATGAAATAGGAGAAGTTGGCTTGAAGAGTTTTATAACCTTGTAAGAAAGAAAGCTTACTTGCTTACTCAGTTGTCTAGGCCAGAAGAAGCTGGGTGAATGTACTGGAGAAAAATCATTCTTTTCTTATAGCTCCAAAAGTATCTGCTCCTGGTTCCTGTCACAGTTGTTCTTCCTATGGTAAAAGTCTAGTTGGAGGAAAGAAAAAGGCAGCAAAGCATGAAAATAATAGGCTACAACAACAGGCAGAGAAACTTCTGTTCTCAGTGTCCCTCTAGGAAAAGGTGGATGCTGCCCAATTTTTCTGCATACATACAAGAATATATTAAGGGGATGTGGCAACTGTTGTTTGATCAGGCTGTTGCCTTTGTAGGGTAGATAGCTTGCAGAAAGAGGAGACTGGGGTAGAAGTCCCGTGACTCCTATCCAGTGTTGATATTGGAGGCCAAGCATGAGAAAAAGAGGGAGGAAAGCTGAACAAAATCTTGTGGAACTGCGAGAAAGCTGCAGCGTGGTGTAACCAGTCTGTATGTGTGCCAGGATCCACCTCACACTGCAAAATGTGTGTTTGAGTTGTGTTCTGCTGCTCAAGATGGCATTCTTGTCTTGGTCCTATGAGAAATCTTTATGGCAATCTTTACATAGGGAGAGCTTATAGTTTCTTAACCAGCAGGAAGGAACAGTGTTTGAGAGGCTGCGTGATAGTCTAGTACAAAGAATTACTATAATTGATTGGAAGCAGTATAGTCCATCACCAAGCTGATTTGGGACAGCAGAACAACCCAGGTTATCTGTGTTTGCTGGACTGTGCATTGGATGATGGAGCATAGCTTCTAGTCACGAGCAGCCATTGTTTCAAAGCTAGCTCTTAATGTGCAGAATAACGTGGGCTTTGGCAAAGGGAGTTCTTGGGAAATGCAAATTTACATTGCATTCAAAGTGGAGTGCAGTCTAAAGTGGAAATGGTGTGGGCTTTCTACCTTCCATCTTGTTAGTGTTTTTCTTCAGTTTTTGTTATCATTTGGTATTGAAATGTCATATTTCAGATGCCCTTGAAAAGCTGGGGGAAAGGGATGTCTTGCTACAAACTTGCAATTTAAATACAACTTCAGAAACCTTGCACAAAAAGATAAACAGTGAACTGCAATGCTACTGTGTTTCACAGAGCTTTTGAGGCAAGTTTATAGGGGAAATGGAAGAAAAAAAAGGGAAGGGCAGTGCTGGGAGAGAACTAATAGTGAAAAGGGATATAGTACAATGAGGATGAGAGAGAGCAGGAAGGAAAGGCATTGAGGCTATAACAGCCATTTATTTAGTGGGAACATCTAGATTAATACCTTAAGAGAGATGAGAGTGTTGACGTGGTTTCCAAGTGACATGATGTAGGTGGTTTTTACAAGCAAATGCAGTGTTCATTGTAAGTGTATAAACTAAATTTTTCTTAAACATCGCAGATATCTTCCTCCACCTACGCTGTTCTTACACTTCTTGATTTCATGCTTTCTATTCACTAAAATGTGCTTATCTTTACCAGAAGTCATAAGGTTCAAGTTAAAAACAAAACAAAAAGCCAATCCATAAATCTAGTAGTGGAAGCATAAGGCCAGATTCCCATTAGACCTGATTATATTGAATGTAAAAGTGCATTCTCTTGCTTACAGATGGGAGAACTGATATCAGTTGCCGACAAGCATGTCCCCTAAGCCCCTGGTCGTTCAGTATATGTTGACACAAGATGATTATACACTACCTTAATAGAAGGAGAAGGGAAAATGGCGTAGTCTAGGCAGTCAGTATGGGGGGGGGGGGGGGGGAGCGGGGAAGTGTGGATTGTGTACATCCTACTCATCTGTCTTCCATTTCAGTGTAGCCAAGGAGCGTGTCCCACAACCACCTACTGTGCTCACCTCCCATTGCTCTTTGCATATCTTGAGAATTCCTTTGTCTTCTCCTTGTCTGACCTTATAAACTCATGTCTGTTCTGCTAACACCTATTCTGGTTTTGCACCCCTCACCTTCTGTGGGAATGTATGGCAAGGAGATGGGTGGGGTGGGAACTTATGTAATGAGGACATAATGTAATTGGCATCTACAAGGATCTGAATTAAAGGTGTTACAGTGTTATGGTATTCCACTGCATTAGAAATATGCTGGATCCCTTTAACTTGAACAGGTAACTCTTGCTGTGGGAATTCCCGATTTGGTGGTTATTATAAGAGTTCAATGAAGTTTTGAATAGCTGGTTTACTGCTTTGTGAACTGAAGTTATGGCTGAAGCAAATAAGGCTTCTGGGATTGTGTCAGTTCCATCTGCTAGTCATTCTTCCCTCTTCATCCATCAGCGTGTTGGACATTTTCAATCAGATTTTCAGAATGGAAGAGTTCAAGCATGACAGGCCAGTTTGCTTAAGGGAAAGCTGCCTTGAGAATAGGATCTGTTTGGCCTGTTTGCCTGGCAATCATCATGAATGGTGGTAGTTTTGCCAATGTGTTTAGATGTAGCCAAGCTTACGAAAGATGATGTTGCCCAGCTAGAAGGGGAGGGTACTGAAGGCAGGGTGGAGTCCCTGAAGAGCTGAGGAGGGAAACAGAGAGCATTGCAAGAGTTCTGGGATCGCTGGAAGGGCATGTATAAAACTGAAAGAGGCAGTTTCAGAATTCTTAAAAACTGATAGTAAAATACTTAACCATGCTAGTCAAGTACTGTATTAGCTTTATGTTTGCTGCTGTTACAAGCTTCTATTTTTACCCAGTGAGTGAGAGGAAGATATCTCTGTAGTTTGAGTTATTGAACTTAACTGCAGTTTTGTTTTTGTAGATTCTGCGATGAACTTTTTGGTGGTCTTGTGAATGTGGAAAGTTAAGATATTTTTTTTTATTAATGGTTAGGATGGAGTAATTCTAGGTTGTTTTTTTTTCCTCCATTTTTTTTTCCCTTGAAATACTGTCTGCTAAGATCCATGTTCCTGTCATCCATGCTTCACATTGCTTCCATATGGAAATGTGGCCCTGTGATGTGGTCAAGTTCTCACATAGCATAAGTATTAGCTTTCTGAAAGGAAATGTTAAGTATTATTCTTATCTTTTTTTTTTTTTTTTAATATATCCAAACTTATGTTGGGATTTTCATGCAGACTTCTCATGGTTACCTACTAAAGCTGTTAGGTGAATGTGCTCACTTTAAAGCTGTAAGTCAAGGGGAGAATATTTTACAGCTCATTAAAATACTATTTGTGTGAGATATGGGGGGGAAAAAAGTTCAAAGTCTTACACAACACAACTGCTCTTTGACAGCAGTATTAGAGTGGGAGATGGATCATTTTTGACAGCAGTATTAAAAGAGGGGAAAAAGATCGTTTACACTCCTCAGTACTAGTGTTTTGGCATGATCCTTCTTTCCAAGGCAGCTGATACACTATATTTGGAAATGTGGCTGTGTTGTGTATTACCAAGCTTATTCATCATTGCTGTCAGCTTACTCTCTCTTTGCAGAATGATTTCAGGAATTTTAAGCAGTGTGCGTTTGAAAGGGAACATGGCATTGCACTTAAATAAATAAAAATGAAAAACCAAAACCAGAAGATGACAAGAAAAGTGAACTTAGGGGGAAAGAAACAGAATCCCCCCCCTGTTTGAAATGTTGTGCTGCTGCCTCAGTTATTGATAAAGTTTGCCGTTCATCTCAGTCCTGAAGGCTTTTTTTCTCTGCAAGTTATACAGCTATGTTTTATAGTGCTTTCCCTGCAGTCATACGTGTACTGGCAAACAGCATGCCTTTTCATTGCTGTTATGAGGAATGGGCTTATACTTCGTGTTTTTTCTGAGATGTGGTTTTAATATAAGCAAAAAAAATGCTTATTTTCTGAAATTTTATTTCAAATTAAAAAAAAGACTTTTAAAGTTACCGGTCTTTGAAATTCCCGAGTCTTCTATAGAATTGAAATTAAACTTTAAAATCTGTTTCATGGGCTATAGATGTGGGTATAATTTAAATTACAAAAAAAGCTTTAGATAGAAACTACACACTTATCGTTAGTTGTTGTGTTATCAGGATATCTCATCTACTGGTTAAATGTGGCATGTAGCATTGTTTAACTAAGTTGATTTTTCATATGTAATTGGTTATATACTGTAGATTTTTAAGCCTTGATTTCCTTCATCTTACACGAGAGCGTATTCATCTAGAGATCACTTTCTAGTCTCTAAAAAAAATTCACTTATAATAGTAATGTAAATACCTACTATCATTTAGTATTTTTCTTTGTCATATTCAAAGTTTAGATACTCTATGCAAATTCACATGGATATCCTAACGAGTGTTACCTTCTGCTTTCATATGACCTGAGAAATTAATTTTGTATAATACATAATAAACTGCTTGCGATTGTTCCTCCAAAATTTTTAAAGGATGTGAATCTGTGCGGTCTGTCCTTACCAGTCTGCACGAGGGCTTTTCATGGTAGGAGAGACACTGGAAAATTAAATGATACAACTCAAGGGGGAACTGATAAAATGAAATGGTGAACTTGGGTTGTTTGAGCCTCTAATCTCTATCTACTATGGAGATAAAAGAAGCCTTGTTGTGCCCCCAGACTTCATAGTCTCTATGTCCTCAGGGACAGTCTGTCTCACTCTTGTATTTAGTATCAGCAGAGGAAAAAAAATGTTTGTCTTCCTGTCTGTTCATCAATACTGTATTTGATTTCTTAGTAGTTGATGGTGTGCTTGTTAATCTGTTCTAGTTGGAAGATGGGGAAGAAGAGCAGAGTGAAAACACAGAAGTCAGGTACAGGAGCCACAGCGACCGTATCTCCAAAGGAACTGTTGAATCTGACTAGTGAGTTGCTGCAAAGTAAGTTTCATTTATTGCCCCTCTAGGAAAAGAGACATACAGAATGCTTAAAAATGTTCAACCATTCCCTTGTTTGAACTGGTTAATTTTCTCTAATTGGCCAACCTTGCTATTGCAACAGATTTCTAACACAGGAGCATGTATCCCATAGCACAATATATACTGTAATGGTAAGAGATACATACGTATCATTAGTATACATTACAGTACGTATAGTACATATCTTTTACTGTTACAGGTTTATTCTGTGTATATTTTTGACAACTTCTGTCTGTGTCTCTGCTCAGCCTGAACACTGGGTGAGATCAGTTAAAAAACAAAACAAAAAACTGCTGTAGATTACTTAACACTGCAGTCGAAAGTGTTTCTCTTGTAAACCTCAAGAATTACACCATTTGTTAAGCTTTTGAACAACACTTTGAACTGATACCAGACTTGAGAAATTAACAACGGAAAGCAGCAGTGCAACTCAACTGCAGTGATACTTTTGTCTTAAGTGAAAACACTTATTTTTGTCTCTGTTTAGAAGCTTTCTGCAGAGCTCAGGTCTGGCATGTAGACCAAAGGTTGTTTCACTTGTTGAGGAATTTGGAGTTTGTTCACTATTTCTACAAATCTTAAACAGAACACAAATTCACAGTATGATACTGAGATACTGTTACACTTGTTACTGTCATTGGCAACTGTAGTGAAACTACATGGGTTGAAACTTCGGTCTGCAGTTTTGTACCCTGGACACATCTAAATGTTGCCTTTGGAAAAATCAGCATTTTCCTTTAGCATTGCTCATAAAGAAAAGACAAGGAGTTGGCAAGGCAGTTTTGTGCTTGTGCTACAGTTGGCCCATGCTTTGCTACCAAAAATAAAATATAGATCTAATTTTCTAAGCAAAGCCAAGTATCAGCTGTTCTTTTTGTCAAGCTTCCATATTTTGTTCAACGGAAAGATTTGCAAATCAGTTGAACAAAGTAATCTTCAGCTGCCCACATGGATTTGTGCAGCTCAGAGCCACACACTGGCATTTAAAACACTGTCAGAAACATTGGATTTAATCTAACACTAAAGCTTGGCGAGGTGTTTCTTTTGCTTATCCTTACAGTATGTATGCATCTTTGAACATGATATTAACTAGGTAGATCAAACAGATGGACTAGTGAATTCTTCATTTATTGAAGTTAAGCTCTGTGGTACTATCATCTGCTTTCATTACAATAAGAATAATGGCAAGTGGGCTAATGTAAATGGTGCTTTGTGAAGATTATTGAAAACAAAAGTTATGGTTCTTCACATCTTCCTTCTAAGCTTTTTTTTTTTTTTTTTACAAGATATAGTATTTTTTTTTTGTATCTGACAAACAGGTGGAAGTAAAATAACTTGAGATGAGTTATACTAAAAATTTTTGGAAGTCTCTAGCAATTGCATGTCAAAAAACCCAGAATGTTCTTAACAGCAGTGCTGGTGTTCACCATGTAAATGTGTTTGAAGGACTAGTACAAAGGTTCATGTAAAGACACTGTGAAGCTGTAACCTTTTATCTAATGTTAAAATGCATATATTTTAAGTATTTTTGTTTGGTGTTTTCTTTCAGAATGCAGCAGTCCTACCCCAGGTCCTGGAAAGGAATGGGAAGAATATGTACAGATTCGTTCACTTGTTGAGAAAATCCGCAAGAAACAAAAAGGTAAAGAGTGAAAGACTGTAATATATGGTGGGCTCATACAGTACCAGTTTGCCCTAGGACTTGCTTCTGTTGACAGCTAAAAGAGAGAATTTGTTGTGGTTATATAAATATTGTGCCATTCTATTATACTGGGACAAAAATACTAGTTCTCTTGAGATGCAGCTTCTTTGTACATTTAAGTGTTTCTTGATGAGCATTAATCACTTGCATTAGCAGTTTTAATATTTGTTTTATGAACGAGTTCCAAAGACAAATGATCTTATAATTTTTTCCCATAATTAGAAGAGACAGTTTGTGATTGTGGTGAGATGACAATCTGAAGGGCTGAAGTAAAACCATTTGAGAATAATAGGCCTTTTTGATTTCTGATTGTGTGGTCTGCTTTTTTTTTTTTTTTTGTTGTCCCTATAAATTGGAACATTTAAAATTACACTTTGTAAATATTTTGATCTGAACACTTTACTGGGTTATGGAAACAATTTCTGCATTTAAAATAATGACATTAAGTTATGACAAAATAAAAGTATATAAGTATACAAAATAGACATCTGCGATATATCAAGCAGAAAATTAAGTATATGCTTATGATATCGCAGTTTATATGGACTGTTACTGATGATTTTCCCAAGTTTAATGTATGCTTATTTTTCAGATTAGATCAGTTTGCTTTCAGAATGTTCTGCAACAACTTACTGATCTGTTGATGCTGTTTTTATAATAGCTTTCTTCTTATTTGTGTGTTCTAAAACTATTTTTCATGCATTCTTAAAGTAACCTTTTCAGAAAGGTTTTTTTAATTGTCAAAGAATTATCTTGGGATTTGAACTGGAAATACCAGAAAGTGTCTTTATAATCGTCTTCCCTCATATTTAAATAGTGAAGAGTGGGGGAAAGAGCCGGTCTGCATGAAGCTTGAGTGTTTCATGTAGTTGCTTGTAGTAGAAGACTGTTTAAGAGCTTGAAATGTTCTTTCTGCACCTTTTAAAATATATGTTGACTAGTGTATAGAACTCTCACTTCATAAAAGATTGCTTAAACCTCTGAACTTCAGTTATTAGCAGGGAACCTATCAAAGAATAAATGATACTGCTTGAGTGACTGGATCCTGTAACTGTGCATTGAACTTGATTCATTTTATTTTTACTGTCCTGTAACATCATAAACTTGTGGTATGTGTCCTTGTTTCTACAGTGTAATCCATGTGTTATGATAAAACAGTTCAGGTTAACAAGAGCAGAGTTAGTGTTAGCGTGGAGCTTTCTGCTATATCTCCTGCACCAAAAAGACAGAGCTATTTATGGGAAAAATCTTTTGGCAACAGTAGAATTTGTTAATAAAAAACACTTTTTTTTTTTTGCCTTGAAAGATGCACGGCCACAACACTATTGCCAAACAAATGTTTTCTAATGTACGTTTTTACATACGCACAGAGTATGAATAGTATGGTGTCCTTCTAAACTATTTTTTAATTAAGCTTAACTAATACTACACAGGTTTTGGCTTTAAACAGTTAGCAATGGGAATGTGAATTGAGGCTGGGATCTTTGATACGTAGAATACTTTGTGCTTGTCTCAAATTGGGCAGTGGGTTCTGCAGAAGTTACTCAGCTAGCTGTACTAGATAAGCCTTGCTGGCCTTATTCTCTGTGGAATATATTTAGGTATTTCATACTCATTTCATTAAGTTATAAAGGGGAAATGCTAGCTTGGTTTAAAAACAAGCAAAATATTGTGTGCCACATTCTCATTACATTCAAAACAAATACTTTATCAATATATCTCTTTGATACCACATTGCCAGTGATAACCACCAGTTTGGTTGTTTCTAGAACTTTAAATGCATGATTTCAAGAGGAAATAAAATCTCTCAAACACACAACTTCTACTTTCATGAAACTGTTCTCAACTCAAGGTTTATTTAATAACTGTACTTAACCAAAATATCTTTGAATGTGAGCGATTTGCTGATTGCATATTGTCATTCATAAAATGGGCTGAACATTTCAGGGGGTTTTGAACAATTTTAATGTGATCTGATTCTAGAATTTGTACTGAAAAGAACTTATAGAGGTATAGAAGGAACCAACTGGGAACCATAATACATATCTTCAGATCAGATGAAGGTTAAAAGGAAAGCTGAGGAAGTGAATGAGGCCTGTGATTTCACTGGTGGACCATGTGTCTTTTGGAGAATCAGCATCAGCAGTTTGAAAAAACTCTGATATATCAGGGATTGATCAGTTCTTAGTTATTTTAGCAAATCTGTATGCTATGTGAAAAAGCCACGTGCTTTTGATGTGAGAGAAGGAGCTTGGTATCTGCTTATCTTCGCTTCTAGTTCTCAGTTAATGAAATTTCAACATGCTTCTCCTCAAGTCTGTATTATGTTATGTTGATTGCATTAATCATTAAAAATAAGCTGGGAGATATTTTCACCCTTATTTAAAAATGAAAGAGGAAGTTCACATTTTAGCTCAGTTCCATTCACATGGCTGTATTTTTGAAGTGACAAGTAAGCCAGTTTTGCAGCATATCTAGTATCTAGTAGACTTTTGTCTACTATCAAGTAATGCTTAACAAAGGACAGTTTGGACTCAGCTTCATCCAAGTAACATTGCTGTAGGATAGCAGATTGCTATTTGCATGTGCCTTTACATTGTGCTTCTTTATCTTTCTAGATCCTCTTACTTCTGCATTTTTAATAAATTTCATGTATAGGTTTGTCTATTGTCTTTGATGGAAAAAGAGATGACTATTTCCCTGAACTGATAAAATGGGCAACTGAAAATGGAGCATCCACAGAGGGTTTTGAAATAGCTAACTTTGAAGAGGAGGGGTTTGGTTTGAAAGCAACAAGAGAAATAAAGGTGAGCATGTGAACACTTGATTAATAAATGGTGTTTGGAACGCAGCTGCTGAGCTCTGAAGCATTCATCTTTCTTTCCTTATTTTGGCTGTTGATGAAACTGCTATTTTGAGAAGCTAAACTGTGTACATGAGAAATAAAATAGTTAATAAAATATTATTTTGATTGTTGAATAGTGCTGTGAATTTATTGGTCTTTTCTCCTTGTTTGCCCATAATGTTTGCCTAATTGCAAGAGTGCTCTTACCTTGTTGATGTAGCCTGCTCACATATTTTCTAACTGCTCTAGTATCTTTTCTTTCACGTTGCTTTTAAGCACTGGTCTTTTTGCCTCAGAGGTACTGTGATGCTTATTTTCTAGTGAATTTGGAGGGGAAAAAGTACAAAACAAAACCCTGATACTGACTATCTTTCAATCATCAGGTAAGGAAAATAGATGCACACAGTTAGCTAACTATTGAAAGGTAAGTATTTAAAGCTGTTCTTTTTACAGCTGTTTCCCATCTGTAAAATGAAGGATGGGATGAGACAATCAGCTGCTGTAGAAAGCATGTTGAAAAATGAGTATGTTATGTTCACTCTTAAGCTGTAGTGGCATCTACTTAAGACTAGCACCACTGATTGATAGGAATTAAAGTCTCATACAGTTCTTAAAAATCAGGGCAATGGAAAAGATTACTGGGAAAAAATATTTGATCACACTGTTAATAGCAATATAATGGATGCGGTACATTTTGAGGTTCTTGTGGGCAGTCTACATGTTGTCACTTTAAAAGTGAAACACTTCATTTTGTAATATACATGTTTTTGTTTTAAGTTCTGTGTAATGCTGATCTGCAGCGTTTTCCTTTCAGTGGAAGAGAAGGAAGAATTTTGATGGAAAATAATTTTGATTTCTTTGAAAGGAAAACCTGGAATTTAATGATGTATACCTAACACTGGACACATCATATAAGTGCTAACTGACCCTCTGCATTTTTTCCTTTCTGTAGGCTGAAGAGTTATTTCTGTGGGTACCTAGAAAACTGTTGATGACAGTTGAATCAGCTAAAAATTCAGTATTAGGTAAGAGATTGAGGAAGTTCTTAAGCAAGAAGTTGATGTGCATTGGATCACTAAATCTGTCTTACTTAGCTGGTCTGCTACACCACAGGACTTGAATACTTTGACTATCCGCATTGGCATATCCATAAACATAGTGGAAAAAAACTTTCTTCTGTTTCTGACTAAGCACACTAGATACACATGCTTCTGGAATATGTCATATATTATTTTGAACACATTATGTAGCTTGTACAGTGTTCTTTATGTAACGTATCATGCAGTTTCTACAATACTGCAAGATGAAATGTTCTCAGGCACTAATTATTTTCTACTTTCTTCCTTTCTTCTGGCATGTGATTCTATGAGGTGCTTACTATGTCAGATAACTTGTAAACAAATATTTTAGAAAGCTGAAAACTCGTCTTGGTTGAAGATTCTTACGTGTTTCAGAATTTTAAATTGGTGAATTTAAGGTGATATTTTCTGTGACTTATTAATGTAGTGCTTCACTTTTCTGGATGAATTCAGGTTCCCTGTATTCTCAAGATCGAATTCTTCAAGCCATGGGCAATATAACGTTGGCATTCCATCTTCTTTGTGAGCGAGCCAACCCCAACTCTTTCTGGCTGCCCTACATCCAGACTCTCCCCAATGAATACGATACTCCTCTCTACTTTGAAGAAGATGAAGTGCAGTATCTCCGGTCAACTCAGGCCATACATGATGTTTTTAGTCAATATAAAAATACAGCTCGACAATATGCATATTTCTACAAAGTTATTCAGGTAAGTGTCTTAAATATATAGTACATGTTCCTCATGGTGATTGAAGATGTGAAAATGGTGATGCTTAGTAACAGAGAAAGTTTATTGTTCTTAAAAGGTTTGAATCATTAAAGCAATTTCCTGCTGTGTTTTTAACTGCTGTTAAAACTTCACAGTTCAGAAGGTTTAAGAACATATTTAGCTGATTGAAAGAAGTGATTACTGCCCTTTGTTTGACATTGTTGACATTTCTCCTGGAATACCATACATTCTTGGGCCTACCAGTACAAGAACACTGACAAACTGGAGTAAGTGCAGGGAACAGCGAAGACCTCACTTGTCTCTTCTTGTACAGAAGGGCTAAAATGCAAGGAACTAAACTTGTTCAATTTGAGGTTCAATTATTGCTTTTAGTTTTTCCTTCTGGTAGCCAGATTCCAGAAATTTCCCTGTGAGTAGCTGGGCTCAGTGACCTTCAGAGATCTTGCACAACTTGTTCCTTTGATTCTTAGAAAAATGTAGCTTAAAGTAAGCAAAGCAAAAATAGTTTTTTAATTGATGGAAGAGAATATTGCATGTGTAGCCTTTCCAATGGCTGTGGTTTTCCCTTCTATTTAATGTAATTATTTTGATTTTAAATACATACATCTGGTAATGATTTGAGTATGAGAAGCCTGTGATATTCTTGAACTGTTCATTATCTTCACAAGCAATGATTTAAATTGTGCTTTTAAGGTAGAACTGTTACTCTTTCTTCACATAATAATGTTGCTGTCAGGGTCAGTCTCAATGCCCAACCATGCAAAGCTTCTTGTGGCACAGTCTGTGTAAAAGGCATATGTAACGATGTGCTGAATTTCCACAAATGTGTAGTCTGGATTTTTTTGGATTTTTTGGTCCTAAGGGATGTCAGAAGACACAGAACAGTAATGTTTTCCTTTAACACAATTAGAGTTCCAAATTTTTATTATTTGTTACTAAAAATTGTTATTTTGCTTAGCTGTTCAGTGTTAGAATAATTTAACGTTTACAGCAGCATCAAGTTTTTGAGAGATGGAGGGATGCTTCTCAATGTAGTCATTGCAATATTGTTTGAATTGCAACTAACATCTTCATTTTGATGCCGAGAGTATGGTAGAAGTAGTGCTTTAGCATCAGGAAGGAAGACTATTGCTTCCAGGTGTCACAGCAAAGGATCCAACTCTTCCTGCTGTGTACTATTATAGTCTGTCAGCTCACATTTGACTTTCCAGCTTTTTACTTTTTTTTTTTCTCAAACTATATTGTCCAAGTGAGCAGAACTGCTTTTTATTTCTTTGGAATATTTTTTTTTTTATCTCTTAGTAGTTCTGCTGTCTTTAAAGAGTTGTTAGCATAATGTAGCATAGCATTACTGAAATCTAACTGCTCTTCATGGTCTTGCAGTATTTAATCAGATAGCTGAACTGTGGTCAGTTCTATCAATTTCCTAACACTATTACTGCAGCATTAGTCAATGTGAGAGGTTATATGATCACAACAGTAAGAAAAATACACAGTTCTGCGAAGAAGAGATCTCGAGTGACACTCTGCATCTGAACTATGTGTCCAGTTCTTCAGAACATCTTCTCTGTGACTGATGAATGTACATTAACTGATACTAAGACAATGCAAACACAACTGAAGAATGTTTGTAGAATACAGTGGTGTAATTGCATGCAACGTATATTATGTGGGGAAAAAGCTTGAATGCTTTACAAAACATTTTTTGCCCAGGAAAGTTTTGACACAAAATCTGTTTAAGGATGGCAAATATATTCTATTTCTCTTATTTATTAAAACTAATCAAAGGTAATACATGTAACATTTAAGCTGATGTCATCAAAGCAGTGTCCACTGGTATCAACGACCATGCTGTTGATAGTATAAGAGGAGCTACAGTTCAAGCTGAGGAAATAATGTAAGTAGGATGACCAGAGGTAGACTGTCTTTGGATGATTATCTTTGTGATAACAGGCTTTTAATACTTTGCACTCTTAGACTCTTTTATATTATCAATTACATCAAAACTGGTGGGATCCCTCAGTTTCTCAGCAGTGTGACCTGGTGGCTTGACAGACAAAAGTGCAAATTATATTCTGGAATGCATTAAAGATAGCATAATGACCTGGTCAAAAGTGATTCTCCCACTGTATTTAGCACTGATGCAGCTTCTTCTGAAACACAGTGCAGTTCTGTGCTCCACAAGTCAAAAAGGATGTTAGGGTACTTGAATTTATCAAAGCTGATTCTGATGGCAATGGATCTGGTTAAAGAGCTGGAAGATGTCCTGTGAGGAGTAGCTGACAACACTGGGTTGGTGAAGTTGAGGAAAAAGGAGCCACACTACTTTCTCTGGCTTCTTGAGGAGGGGAAGGGCAGAGGGAAGTACTGATCTCTTCTCCTTCATATTGATTGACAGGACACACTGGAATGGCTGAAAGAAGAAAAGTTCAGACTAGACGTCAGGGAAAAACTTTACCAGGAGGTTAGTTAGACACTGGAATATGCTCTCTAGAGAGGTAATTGATGCTATCTGTCTATGTTTGAGGCATTTGGATAGTATTCTTAATGTTATGTTTTAAATTTGGATCTGTCCCAAGATAGTTTGACAGTTGATCTTGATCCTCATAGGGTCCCTTCCAACTGAACCTGTTCTATTCTAATATTGAGACCAATATAGTTCACCTTCATCTGCCACGATGGGTATCTTCATGGAATTTAGTTTTAAATACCTTATGCTCTTCTCTTTAGACTTTTTATTTGTATACCAAAGGAAAAATTAGTACGGTCAATTGTCTTTCACATGAAATATTAAGCATATAGGTTCTGGTCATTTATGATTAAAAAAAACCAAAGACAAAACCAACGAACAAAAAACTATACCAGATATTCTGAGTCTCCTGACAAATACTTTAAAACAGTAGATATGTGCAAAATTTAAAACTTAAAATGAGCATGAACGTGGATCAGGTAGGTATTGTGCTTTTACTTGTTCTATAGAAATTGAATGGCAGTGTTTACTAGGTAAACATTAGATATGTTCTGGTTATTTGATGCTGTGCTAGGTAACCACACTTTCAGCTGAATATTTTTTTACTGGTATTCAGTAAAAATGTCACTTTAGAAAGGTGCATAGCTGTATTCAGGACTGATAAATGAATGTACTTATTAGTACATTAGTACTTGTGGTTTTGATGAAAACTGGTGGAAAAGTTTTAGTGTTTCTTGATCATTGTTTCTGCTCTCAAAAATAAAAGCTTATAATGTTTGAAACAGTGAAGAAAACAGTGGACAAAATTCTTCCCTTTTTCCCTGAAGCAGAGCATCACTGTCATTATTCATGAAAAACAAAATGAATTTTTGTATCATTTTGCATTCACTCACTTTACAAACAAATTTGACTCTAATATTAACACAAAGGGTTATGTTTTATTTAGAAATTCAAGAGCATATGGAAAAGGGAAAAACTGGTGAAAGGAAAATTCATCATGAAAATGAAAAGGCAAAGCAGAACTGTTTTCTTATGAAAGGCAGAGTACTCTGCAAGCTTTGTGAAAGTGATTGTAAGACTTTTGCGTACCATTCATTGGTACATTAGAAAAAGCATTTTAAGGAAAGCTGGCTTGTGTGGCCAGCATTTTGATTCTCCTTCAGGTGTGCAGTCTTAATATTTTTTTCACATTTTAAATATCCATTTTGTATTACAGAAATCTTTGCTTTCATGATGGCATTTTGACCAAAGGAAATAAAGTAGAATCTTAAAATGAGGTGTGTTATTTTGTAATGTCTGGAAACACTGGTAAGGGGATTAATTTGTGAACTTAAAATATTTAATATACTCTGCAGCATTTTTAATCTGCAAAATGTCTCTGAGTAGGGAAAGAAAAGGGTTAAACCATTTGTTAAGTGCTTCATTGTCTTTCCATATAGGATCACTAGACTGTTATTAAAATAATTGTTTCTGATACATGTGCAGATTTAAACAACCCGACAAGTGCTGGTCTGTTTTATTTCACTAGCTTGTCAGTAATGGTGGATTTCTCAGAGCACTGTAGTTCTAACTCTTTCTCTAAGTGATTAGACCAGATATACATGAAGAATGGGTAGATTTATGCATTTCACAGCTGTTGCAAGCCAAACTGTGGTCTGGTTTGATAAGCAGAAACAGGTGTGATGTTGAGTAGACAAAAATAAACCTTTGAGCATGTTAGCTAGGGCCTATAAACCACACTGACACCTTTCTGAATGTATGTAATTCGAGAACTAAAAAATAGTTGAAAGTTCTTGCAGATGTGCTTTAAAGGTGTATTTAGTGTCTGCATTGCTATCAAAATACAGCAAATGGTCAGAGGAGTACTTTCATCATAGCAGATTCATAGTTTCAAGCTCTTTTTGTAGTTTATTCCAAAGAGGAATTTAGTAAACTGTAGGGTTCTCTTTTCCCTGGGAAGATGTGTGTGTGACTTCCATTAACACTTACAGGCATTGCATGCATAGTTGAAGGGTGAATAGAGTGCAAATGTGTATGGCTTCATATTTAAAAAAAACTATATTGTCAGTTGAAATGTGGTATAATAAGCACAAGAGGGAGCCATATAGTTTACAGACATTCACAGTGAGATTATATTTGTAAAGAAAATAAGTGAGCATTTTTAAAGAAATAGTACACGATAGTTTTCCTATTTTACTTTTTCTCACAGCTGCACCTGGATGCCTGTTTGTAGTCTACTAAAGAGAAACTTCTGTAAATCAAAACAAGATGTGGAATACTCATAGAGCAGATGGAAGTACCTCAGTACTATTTAATCATTTTGTATGCTGCAAATGTAGTGGAGGTTGTTCTTGTTGAACTTCATGTGGTTAGTGATTGTCCAGCCTTCTAATTTGTTAAGGTCTCTCTGCAAAGCTTCAAAGGAATTAACAGCTCCTCCCGATTTATTTTTGGCTGCAAGCTTACTTAGTGCACATTCAAGTGCTGTATCCATCTCATTGATGATACCAAAGAGAACAGGCCCTAAAATAAAGCTCTGTTGAGCCTCAATAGTGACTAGCTGCTAGCCTGCTATAACTCTATTTACTACAACCCTTTGAGCCTGACCTATCAGCCAATTGTTCATCTACTGCATTGTTTTCTAGCTGTTTGCTGGACATGTTGTCCATAGAGTACTTGTGAGAAACAGTATTGAAAGCTTTGCTAAAATCTGAAACAGTTATACCAACTGACTTCCTTTTGGTTCACTAGGTGATTGACTTTGTTATAAAAGGAGATTAAAGAAGATTGAGGCAAAGAATTAATAGCCTTCAGGACTCCTAGGCTTTGGGAGATAGTGTGGAGGGGGAAGGTGATATACCATTGGAGGAAGAGAATCAGTTTGGGAAATCTTAAGCTAGCTGGATGTATGCACATCCATTGGTTCTGTTGATAAATTCTGCGTGGCTGTGATGACAGAGGAAGATGCCAGAGGACTGGAGGAAAGCAAATACTGCTTCTATAGGGCAAGAAGGAGGACCTTGGGAGCTACAGACCATAATGGAACAACTAATCCTGGAAATAATTTCCAGGCAAATAGCATAAATTCACAAATGGAAAATAATAGTTGACTAACTCAGTAACCTTTTATGCAGTTTTGTGCTGTTCCTGCATGTCCTGTCATCAGCTACCAGGGAGGTAAATCTGGCATCTCCTTCTCTGCTTCCCCTGATTGAGGGATAGGAGCAGTGAGCATCAGCCTCCTTTCCTCCAACACAAAAGTTCTTTCTCAGTCTCTTCTTGTTGGACATGGCCCTTTTATCAGCTTTGTTGGCCTTCTCTGGATGCATTCAAGTATCTTTAACATCCTTCTTATGTTGTGGGACTGCACGTGATACTCAAAGTGAGGCCGAACCAGCAGTAAATATGGAGGGAATGACCTCGTTTTTAGCAGCTGGCTGTACTGCATTTAATGAATTCTAAAGTGCAGTTTTCATCCTTGGCTGCCAGGGCATGCTGCTATCTCATGCTGAGCCTGCAGCACCCCCAGGTCCCTCTTATCCTGAATTCTCGTTTCACATGTGTTCACCATTACTCTGTTCCAGGTGCAGAACCCAGCACCTGTGTTGAATTTCATGTTGATAACTGCCCAGTGTTCCAGTCTAAGTTCCTCTGTGAGGTCTCTGATCCCTCCAGAGACTCAACAGCACCTCCTAGTTTAGTGTCATCAGCAAACTGGCTAAGGATGTATTCAGCTGTGTTCAGCTCATTGATAAAAAAAACCTTCAACACAGCCAGCTATAGAGCTGAGCCCTGGGGAATGCCACTAGTGACTGGCCAGCAGCCAGGTAATGGGGCACGGGGTACCCTCAGCAAATCTGCTGATTACACGAAATGGGAGAAGTGACTGAAGCACCAGAGGGTTGCACTGCCATTCAGAAGGAATTTAACAGACTGGAGAAATAGGCTGACGGGAACTTCGAGAGCAATCTGTGAATGTGCTAGGGGCCAAGTTGAATGTGAGCCAGTAATTTGCTACAGAGGGCTAGTGGTGTCCTGGGCTGTGTTAGGAGAAGTGTTGGCAGCAGTCTGAGGGAGGTGATGCACTTGGCATACAGGAAGCTTGGTCTGAACATCAGGAAAAACTTTTTCACTCTGAGGATGACTGAACACTGCCTCTCTGAGGTTGCTGAGAGTTTGGGATCTCCAACCTTGGAGAAAGTTAAGTGCTGTCTGGACCTGGTCATGGGCATCCGTCTCTGAGTGTCCTTGTTTAAGCAGGGGGGTTGCACCAGATGAACCCAGAGGTCTTTTCTCATGTCTGCCAGTCTGAATCTGAAGCTCAGAGCACTCTTCACTTATCTGATTTGGCCATGTTCAAGAAGCGTTTAGATGAGGTGCTGAGGGATTTGATTTAGTAGCTTGGTGGGTAGGGATGGTGGTGGGAGGATGGTTGGACTAGATGATCTTGTAGGTCCTTTCCAACCTTATGAATCTGTGAACCTATTTGAGTGAATAGAATAATTCTGGGAATACATATTGCTCAAATCATAACCTGTTGCTCTTAATCCATAATGTGATGCTTTAAGTAATTTGTAACAAAACCTTTTAAAATATGTAGTAACTTAAAGAAAATCGGCATTTGTTTGTAAAGAAATTGCAATCGTGTATATTTTAATAGCTATCTCTAAATTTGGAAGCAATGTCAAAGTCCAGGTACTTTCAAATAACTACTTTTTTATAACCTGATAGAGGCAGAGGGCGTAGGGTTCTAGTTGTGGGTTAAATGAATTCAATCATGTTTAGTTATGTATGCATTCCTTTTAACTTGTTAAACTGTCTTGCTTAAAGTAAGTGTTAACTTAGGAAGAAGGTTTTCCTTCTTGCTAGTAAACTGAGATGCCTTTAACGAATACAGTGCATCCTGATAGGAGGTTCTTCTGGCCAGTAGGGTAACTGATTGAGTAATGCCAATGACAGGATCTCCTTTCTGTAACTTACTCTTGCATAAGGGTAGCACAAAAATCAGTGAATAAAGAAAGATTATCAATCAATAAATAAGAATTTTGGAGTTAAGCTGACTGGATAAATCTAGTCTTGTTTTATTTCTCCATACCATTTCTAATCTATGTTATTCCAATGAAGTGTATGATTTTCCATGTCATTGTGAAATAGAATGTCTGTTTCTCTCTATACTTAGCTTTAAGATACAGCCATTTCACTTTCATGTGTTAAATAATGTTTGAGTTAAATGCAGACGAATATACTGCTTTTTAAAATGCTCTATTCAGGCAAATGTTTTGAAGTTTTGTTGTTGTTGTTGTTTTTATTTTTTTAATTGATATAAGGATACAGAGTATTTTTGTGCTTCTATAGAGTTTAATATGCAGCCAGAAGTAAATGTATTTGGAAGTAGAATGCAGTTTTGATCATGTAGCAGCTAGATCCTCAGAACTCTATTTTCTCTCCCACTTAATTTATACTCAATGGCATGCCAATCGAACAGCTTTTTTTCTAAAGTAATGTCAGTGTCACTGGGCAAAAAAAGGCACTTTTGTAAGTTCTGTATCTTTCCCCTTTGTTTACTTATCTGCTATAAATGTCAGCCTTAAGAGAGGTTTAAAATTTCATTGTGTGGGCAGTTACAGAGGTATGATACTGTTGCTATTTATATTTGCTTTGTCCAAATTTCAGCAGTTGAGTTGTTCTGCTTGATCAATAATAAATCAATAGTCAGTTAATGACGGAATATGTTTATTCTTTTCTGTTTTTCCTCACCGTAAGGGCCATAATATTTTGTTAATCTGTTTTGCTGGGAGCAAACTGGAGATCGATTGTTTGCTTGTACTGTACCACTCAGTGTATTTACTGTAAGGTGGTTTAGACTTTGCAAACCTGAGCCAATTTACTGATTTTTATTTTTATATTTTTTTACTTTATGTCACTTCTATATCCCGCCCCTGGCTATCGTGACAATGGGAGCACATCCTAGGGCTTTGTTGGACCATTCCTATGGCCTCCCCTCTCTATGGGAGAAGCAGCTGCTGGCTTTGCTGGCTTGTGCGTGTCTAAATTTGTCGTGGCCAGATGAAGAGCTCAAGACCTTGCAGGGGTAGGAGGGCTCTTTCCTTCTTCCTCCGTTCCCTCCTTGCCTCCCACTGGAGCATGGCAACAGCTTCAGGCTTTGAGCCAGCCGGACACAGGAGGAGGTGTTGGGCTGTTTGGGCAGCATTTGCTCCTCAAACAGCTGTTCCCTAGCTCCTCCAAGGAAAAGGTGGCAGGCCATATGGAGGCATCCTGTGGTCCAGATTCAGCCGATGGGTGCCAGTTGGACCGTGCTGGCCTAGATCAAAATGCAGGCACATCCTACGTGTTGTCTGTTATTTCTTAGCAGCCAGAATGTTTTAAAATTGGATGGGGACAAGACAGGATAAAATGTATCTTTCTCTTTGGATGAGGATCTCATCTTTCTTTGGACATTTGTGGTTAAGATCAAATCAGTAGGATTTCATTTATTTTGTATTCTGAATGGGTTGCATTCATTTATGATCTGTATCATTTGCTAGCCTAAATGCCCTCTTCCCTCTAGAGAAACAGAGACGTGCTTCAAAGTTTATATGCCAGCACTAAGCAAAATTTGTTTCTGCACAGTTTAAACCACATTTGGGAGGAATAATACATTTTCTTGTTAGTCTTGTGGTCTTTAAAGGCTTTTTTGTTTTTTGAAGATAGGTTTCTGAACCATCCTCCTGGTCGAGAATGCAGATAAGCATCTGTTTTTATAGCCCATAGCATGTACAGCCTTTTTCTTTTTCTTTTTTTTTTTTTTGTGTCTGTTTGCTTTTCCATTATTTGCTTTTATTCCTATTTTTTAACCAAGTTGCACTTTCTGGGGCAGTTGAGTTTATCCCCAGAGATGTTGTCTGTGTCTTTTGTGGAAGTGAGTGCCTCAGTAGACACCGAAAGATCATCATGCACTTGCAAGAATACTTTCTCATATAAAGTTTGTACTTAATGTGCAGATTTAATATTTTTCCAGATATAACAGCAGTTACAAATGTTCCATAAATTTAAAATATGATAACAAGCTGATGTTTCTTAGAATGGAATACTCAAAGGATGTATTCTTTAAGCACTGCAAAATTATACAGGGGACTTGTCTTTGTTAAAATTAGTAATTTAACTAAATTACAAAGTGGATTTTCCTCTTCAGTCAGACTCAGTGCTAATACTCCACACAGTAGGAGATTGATATGTTGCTAAGTAAACCAAAGTTTATTTTCTTGTACTGTCACTTGAATGCAAGTTGAAAAGGAAGTGATAAGTTTTTAGTTTTGTGTGCAAGCTATAGTCCCAGTACAACTGGTTCCAGGACTTAGCCTGTCTAATATGCAGTGTCACTTGTGCAGTACAGCAGCTTAGTTATGGTCTGAGCTTCCACTGAAGTGGGAACTGGTAAGATTTACCTGTGAACTTGAGTAGCTGATTCACAGGTACCAAAGCATTGTCCATACTGTGTAATACTGAAGCTTGTTAGGAAACTCTTTTGAAAGAGGAATGGTGGTGAATAGGAAGTATTGTCCCTGTCTTTCTAAAGCAGTTCACTTCAGGCTTTCCATCAAAGCATCGTATTTGTGGTTTGTGATTCAGTGGCTCAGTAATGGAGGTTTGTGATGAATCTGAGCATGAAGCATCATTATCTTGCACTAGATAAACTTCGAACTTCAGACAGAGTCTAAGGAGTAAATAAGTCCACATATGCAGACATCATAAAGTTTCCTCAGAAAGGTCTGTAGCTGTCTTACTGTATCTGCATGAGGAACTACAGTCAGAATCTAACAGTCTGAGGCTCAGCATGAACACAACACGTATTTCGTGAGGCCATTTACCAAAGGAGGTATAGGCATAGTGTGCCTGAGGGACAACTGGGGATGTGCCTCACTGTAAAACAAGCCCATTCACAGCCTGTTTGCTCTCCTCTTCGCTCCCTCAGCCCTTGGGGTTCTGCATTTAGCCCGAAATTATTTTGTGTGAGGACAGGAAAAGGTAGAGAAAATTTGGGCACTATTTTGTGTTATATTTAATTGGCTTCTTATTTAGGAAAAGATAAAGAGAGATCCTGTATTTCGTGAAGTGGATGTTAAAAAGTCAGTCACTGTCTTGCCTCAGTTTAGTAAAGCAGATGTAGGTTTGTAATCAGAATACTGGTTTGCAGTTGTTTGAAGATGCTGACTGTGTCCTCGATGTCCATTTAGCATGTGGGTGGGCTTTCGGTCCTTCAGACCCTCGAGTTAGTAGCTGATGTCATGTCTGAACTGTCTGTTATGCCCCTTCTTTATCAACTAAATACAGTTTTTTCAGGTAGAATGTACGAAAAAATGGATGGTGCAGTTAAATTCCATTGCACCAGGAGGAGTCATTCCAGTCTGCTTCCGCTACATGAATCCCATAATAGTGTGGAACAGTGTTTTCTTGTGTGTGTATTGGCAGAAAGTAAATAAAAATTGCTGACATAAAGAATAAGCAAGACTGTTACTTATATTAAATAAGTTTGAGTCCTGTGATACATCTTTAATTTTAAGATTAGATTTTGTGAAGTAAGGTTGTCTTTCTTCTGTTAGAAAAATCATGTAACAGTGTACATTTGTGGATCTGATTCCTAATGCTTAATGAATCAGGCTGTTTGCGAATTCTAAAGCATGCCTCTGTAGTTATAAGATGTTACTAAAAAGTAAAATAATCTTTGGCTTTTTCTCCTGTCCTGTATGGTGAACTGGCTTTCCCTTGTTTGGTTAGGCAGCATATGTCCAATGAAAAAAAAAAAAAAAAGTATTCTTGTTTCCTTGTAGTTGACTAGGATCCTCCATTCTGAATTCTTTATTTTACTTAGCTTTAGGGCAGTTAAAGCCTCAGCCGCTCCACAGAGAGGAGTTTGTCTTCAAGGCTGCTGCTTCAAAGGATTTCCAGAACTACGAAAGGGACAGTAACCAGCAAATGCTGACAGATCTTCGTGCTTCTGGCCCTGAAAGTGTGTGTATGGTGTGTGTGTTTTCATACACCTACACATTGGCCCGAAACCATCAAATAGCATCCAACAAGGCTCATAACAAAATCTCCCAGTGTTAATGAGTACACTGGAAAGAGGGGAGAATCTGCAAAGAAGGGGAGGAAATAAATTGTTTGGTCAAAAGAAACAAACCCTTGGGCTTTTTGTTCAAAGGAATGAAAGTTAACAAGGTGGAAGCTTAAACTGTTTTTGGCTTTAACTTGGTTTCAAGTACTCTTCGCTTGGGGTTGCAGGGTTGGGGAGTGATGGCCTCAATACAATCTCAGCTCTTGGTATGATACTTTCCCAAGATAGAAATGGAGCTGTTTCTACTTTAGCAGTACACAAGAGGTTTTCAAGAATATTGAAATCTGATTTAGTAATATTGATGCAGAGATTATCCATTACTTTTCCTTGGACTTGTGAGTACTTGAAATATGCTTCACAGAAATCCAGCCATCTCCGTATCTACAAATACATAAAACACATGTCATGACTTGAAGCACGTGTATAGTGTTGAGTTAAAATGCAGAAAAGTGATTTAAACAAGGGCTGTTTTCTAGTTGGGTATTACAGTGGAGTAGAAGATGACTCAGATGGACAGCTTATCTCGAGAGACAAGTCTTCAAGAAAAACAAACAAACAAAAAAAATAACCCACCACCAAAACTAACACTCACTTTGATCATAGCCAGAGGTTTGATTAATTTTACTTACTCAGGAGATAGAAGGGCTAATTGTACAAAGAAATATGCCAGCCAACATGACTTTGTGCATACATCAATTCTTTTCAAGATATCTGGTAGCATGCATTTAGAAGAAAACTTAACACTATGTAAACGTAGTCTAGTTCTGACTTTACTCAGAATCTTTATTGCATGTTGCAGTAACAGGACTTGTACACTGCATCACTTGGTAAACAAGCAGATATTAAGCTCCTTTTAATGGCAGTGCCTTTGTTGAGATTGGGAACTCTGATAAATGAGTTTTGGCATTTCATGATTGAATGGGGTAAGGGGTGTAGTCTCTAATAGTATGCCCATTCTTGTACAAGAGGTTAATGCTTGTGTAGGCTGGATAGCAGGAGTGAGGCTGCAATGGCTTCTCAGCTGGAAAGGCACCCACCCTTTCTACATCTAATCCTTCATCCTGTCTAAATAAAAATAAGCCCCCTCAAAAGTGGAGGAGTCATCTAGCGTCTAGGTTGAGGTTTGAGAATCATTAATCTTGTAAAGCCCGACCAAAAACATGATGAGGAAATTATTAGCGTGAAGGCCCCTCTGGGGGCATCAGGAGTTGCTCTTTCTTGTGCAACACTGAACATGAGATGTGAACCCTTGGATATCACTGCTTTCCAGAGAGAAAAATATTTAGAAGCCTTTTTTCTTGTTGTTGGGGAATTTTTCCCCCCTTTATCCGGTTGCCATACTGCATAACTGGCTTCTAGTCTGATAGTGTTTTAGGTGACTAGAATAACAGTCTGTCTCTTTCCACAGTGGCTGCAGACAATCTGGCAGCAATCACTGTTACTTTTTAATATTTTTGGTTATTTTGAGATATCCTCCAAATGTCTCAAAGAAGGCTTGGAACGCTGAAGGGGAGGAAACAGTTTTTAATTTTTTTTTTCTTTAGGAATAGCAGCATCGGGAGGAAAATGAGATTCAACATGCTGCTATTTGTTTTTGCACTGGTCATCACCCTGATTGCCAGCTCTGACAATATTTTCACAGAAAGGGTAACTAAATAGATGGTATTTGTTCTTTATAATAACTCTTTCAGTAGAATGTCAGGACCTGCATCTAAATGAATATATTCACGTTTTCATGTTTCCATTTTTTATTTAAAGCTTTTCCCCTCCCAACTTTACGAAACTACTGCATAACAGACTTGGGAAGTAAAAATCAGGATTCATGTGGTGGATATGTCATGCTTCATAGCTAATCTTCAGAGACCTAGGTGTATAAACCGATAAAAGCTAGATGTGATTCTTCTTTTTTTTTTTACATATCAAGTGTTTGTTTAGTTTAAATACGTCTGTATCTTTTTGATCAGTCTAAGCAATTTGCATGCTGTGCAGCAGACATCTTCTATACTTTATTAAATATCTGTCAATTATAAATATCAAGGTTTTACATTAATGTCAAGATAGTGCATCAAAAATTCATGGAATATGTGACTTTTTTTCAAGGGTATTTAATACTTAATGCATTTGTGTCATTTTTCTTTCTAGATATATTGACAGGTTTTATTAAGTGTTTGTTAGGGAGATTTCATTTTTACCAAGGGACCATAAAGAGAGGCTGCATACTAAATCAATTTTTTAATCAGAATATTGTTCTTTTTTTTTTTTTTTGGTGTGTCTTCAGATTCTTGTGATCTGTAGGGTTTTTAAGTTCTGCACTAACGTAGTCCGGGTCAGAAAGCTAACGTGATCAAATGTGCTGACGTTGGAGCATCTTAACTTTTAAATAGCTGCTAGTTTCTCGTGTCACAGCATGTTATAAATATGGTAATGATGTACAGCAGGGTTTGTATTCCGCCTCGTGTCTTTTATTAGAAGGCTATCGATTTTTATACCTTGGTGTAATTGACTAGCGTTTTTGTTTGCACGAGTGATGCCTGGACTGTCTCAGCGCAGGCTTGGAGGGATTTACAAACGGCGAAGGCCGCGGAGCGCGTAGTGGAATCCGAAATAAAAGCTGCTTTATTCGATTCGGGCCGATTCTAAACACAGAAGTGACCCCAAACCAGCGCTGGGAGCTGTTAGAGGGGGCCTTCCTCATGAATCAGGCCGGGGCCGAGGCGTCGTTCCGCTCGGGGCCGGCAGGTGGCAGGGGCGGCCCTCCAGTGGTGCGGGCCGCGGCCGGGCCGGCTCCTGCCCGCGGGCTCCGCGCGGCGCGGCGCGTCCCGCGATAGAAACACCGACGTGAAATTGTCGAGAAATAACGTGGGGAAGGACGGCGGTGCCGAGCGCTCGCTAAACCAAAGGGTTAACCGAGGGGCACCTGGGACCGAGCGCCCAATCGGCGGCCTTTTGTAAGAGATAATTTGCCTAAAATTGCGCGCTGAGCGCGAGCTTTTGTTTTCTAATTGATTTACGGTTGGAGCCGCTTTTACCTCATCCCCTACTGTCCTGCGCGCGGTGCCAGCAAGTACATTACGGAGAGCGGTGATGAATGGCCGCGCACTCGTGATGCTAATGCATCGGGAGTAAGGCGCTGCGTGGGGCTCCTGCCCTGCCGCTGTCACGGAGGCAGAGCTGGGCGACGATCATCTCTATCTTTTGAGATAACGTTTGATCACCCGTTCCAGTTCGTCCCCGAGACCTAGTTGAACCCGAAGATCGCAATTGATGTTATCGTGGCTTTCCGTTTGCGAACTGGGATGAAGTTCTGAAGTGTGCAAGCGTGGGCTGAAAGCTACCTGTATTTTTTTGGAAGTTGAAGCAAGTCAGTTCATTAAAAAAAGTAACAGGCATTACGGCTACTGAAGGCCTTTTGCAAATCTGTAGATCTCGCTTATTAGCGACAGCTGCAATATGCTTCCTCAAGTGGGGTTACTTCTCTTTTAAATCAGTGTACGTGTGGATAGCTGATGTAGGTACTGTCTCATCTGTTTATCACCAAAAGCTATGCAAATATTTTAATCTTATCAGAATTTTAATATTCTGAAGCGCAGCAAAACTTCTACTGGAAAAAAAATAATAATAATTACTTCTACAGATACGGGGAAAGAAGTGAAAAATAAGTGTTTTTTACCTTGAGCCGGTGAAATGCCTTACTGCTATTCCAGGGAAGAGGAAATGGAGGGAGCTGGTGAAACCTAACGTGTGCTTATTCTCTGATTTCTTTCTTCCACCCTGCAGAACTGTGTTTAGTTTTACCTTTGCGTACTCAGTCCACCTTAAATTTCTTTATTTTTGTATGATGTCTGCGGGTTCCAGTCCTGAAATATGAAGAAACAGATTTATGGCGGCTGCTGGGCACAACAAATTAAGTTGACAGTGATGTATGAGAGCATAATAGCATGATGATCCCTCTGTAGCGCGGCTGGACGCCTCCTGCTTCATTTGGCTCTTGTTAGGATCTGTTAGGCAGCTAAATAATGAAATTCTGCTGACTGATTTCTGTTTTCTTTCTCTTTCCACCTTTTTCTAAAACTCGTGTTTCCCAGACCCATCCTAATGCCAGCAAACTACCCTTAAAGGATTCTTTCACTTATGACGACTACAGGTTGGTCTATCTGTCTTAATTCTTTTTTCTGTGTGTGTGTGAACTGAGGGGCCCTGGAAATGCTTCACTGATGGGGAAGCACAGTTATTGAAATGTTAAACGCAGGGTTTGATACTAATATACTTAACGAGGAAAGTGAAATCAATATGCAGATGTTAATAGTTACAAAGGGGAATAGTCATGAATAGTAAATTTAGCCAACTGGCACACACAGTCTGAGAATAGTAAGGTAATTCATTATTTTTTAAGAAAATAATGTTGTTTAATTGCAGGAGGACTTTTTATTTTTTGGTGGACTTTTTAAAGATGTTATTTTCTAAGAGGCTTCACCAATACATAGAAGCAAAAACAAATATTTACAGTGGATGTTGAATTGGAAAGATGGAGAGCTTAAGTTGTGCATACGAACCATGAATGTCACTTGGAGGTGCTATGGGGGTGACATATTTACAATAAAAATAAGAATAATTAAGCTAACGAGCTGAATTCTGTGAAGTGATTAAAATAGCTTGAATAAAAGGTGTTCATGAGGTCTGAGAGGCTTCTGGGTAAGCCTGTGAAGCTGACATATCCAAGGCACGCCTGCTTCACTTACAAGATTGCAGAGGAACATGCCAACTTGCCAAATGTGAAGTGGACTAAGATTTTTTCAGATAAAAAAGAAAGATAATACTGTTACGTTTCAAATGACATTTGTATGTTGTGTATCAAGGCTGTCCACAATTTTAACTTGTTATTTAAGGTATTAAGTAAAATCCAGGTGGACCGTATCTTTGTGAACAATCTGGAGCACTTCTAGAAAAAAAAACAACAAACCTTCTGAAAGTTTAATCCTGTTACTGGTAATGGAGTCTGGGGAGTTGGAATCCTTTTGACCTTCTCCTGGTGGTATTCCTTTTTTTCAAAATAACAATGATATACATACACACTAAGACAAGAGCATAGTGATGCTTGAAGATTTCTTCTGTTTGGCATTATGAATTAACTTTTGTCTGAAATGTAACAAAATGGGATTTCAGAAATGTTTAGGAAATACTGAAATATTGAGCATTTCCAAAGATTTCAGTGTTTGAATAGGTAGCTGGAATTTCATTTACTTAACCTGACTGTGGAAGGTTTTGAATGATTCTTCTATTACTTCCTGCTGTTATTAGCATATTATTTAAAAGAATAGGTTTGGAAATTTCTTTTGTAAATGACTGCTCCAGATTGGGCTACAGGCAATCCACATATTAAAGTTTTGAACACTGAACACTTGACTTTATTTCTGTAGATGGGCAGTTTCCTCTGTTATGACACGGCAGAACCAGATTCCAACTGAAGATGGTTCCAGAGTTACGTTGGCTCTAATACCTCTGTGGGACATGTGTAATCATACTAACGGACTGGTAAGGTTTACTTTGGTGTTGCTGAAAGGCTTTAAGGCTTAAGTATTAAGCCTTTCAAATGCCAGCAAACAGTTTTAATAACTTTTTATTGCGCTTCTTAATACAGTTATTTTATCTTCCTGAATGACCCTGAAAAACTTACAGCTGAAAGAAAGATTTATCTATTTCTTAAATGTCTCATATTAGCTTTTCAGTGAGAATTTTCCCCATTCAAACAAACATTTAGAAATTATTGCATACAGTTGTGTCTCACATGTGTAACGTGCCTATAAGTGTTTCAGCTACGTTATACTTCTTTTTTTTCCAGCCATTTTTCTGACATGGAGTTTTGTTTCTGACTAGTCTGACTAAAATTCACAATACTAGATAGATTTGTACTGAGAATATGAAAGCAGACGATCATGGAGGTTACCTCTTGTAGCCTCCATTAGGAAAAGTGGTTAGAAATTTGCAGCTAAGAAAAACTGCCTGCTCTCTTAACTGTGCCCAAAGAACCTCGTTATGGAGACAGCAACAACAAGAACAAAGGCCAGTTCAACAAAAACAGTACATCTGTTGCTACATCAAAGAAACAAAATGCAAAAATACTACTTTAGGGCATATTAAACATTTAAAGGGTGACATGTATATAGAAAGTCAGATCTGCTGACATTTTGTCTTACGTGTGCTAGTTTGGAGGATAAGGTCTTGATTTCATTAACAGGCTAGTTAATGTTGAAGGGAGGAAATGGAAAACTCTAAGAGAACAGTTTATCGATGTTGTTCAGCCAGTGTTGTGTATGCTTCAAAATTTGTATTCTACAATTTTGTTTCCAGTAGATAATATTATTTAAGACATAAATATGGCCATTCTATTTCAAGTAATCTAGTCCTTTGGTAGGAGAGTTGACTGGAGTGTAAGGACAACAGCATGTGTTACTGTTGCTGGTGTAAGAAAACCTTACTTTACATGAACAAAATGTAAAACAAGTTGTTTCTCACATGATACTTGGTTAATTTATTTTTACCATGATTATTGCAATTGCAGCACCAAAAGCCAGGCTAAAACGTTGCATGTTTGGCTATTGTATTTTTTTTCTCTTGTTCTTTAATACTGATTCTTGCCTTTCACTGTTTTCTAATCTCACAACTTCAGTTTCTCTACAAAGCTTGTATGAGAATCTCCGATATCAAGAAAATTGCTTTAAATTCACAAATGTATCTTTTTGTAATATAAGTCTTAGCTGCAAGCATCAGTACTTCTTGTACCCTTCTGCTGGGCTTCTCTTTATGATGCTTTTGTAGAGACTTGCCTGTATTCATTAGACAACTCTTAATGAATGCCTTCAAAGTCGGGATTAAAAGGAAAGCGGAAGAGAATTAAGGTTCTGGGAGGGAAAAAAATAAGTAGCCCATATTAAAAGAGCAGCTAGGTATGCTGTTTTAGTCATTCAAACTTATATTTAAATTGATAAAGTAATTTTTTATTTTTATTATGTTCCTTCACATTAGTTTTGATATGGAGCCAGTGTCTGGAGCCAAACCTGCTAGTGCAGTAGTATATCAAGGCTCTAAGCAATTTTTTATGCTTAAGTGTATCCTAAAAAAGATGAGAGGGGAAGGGAGGAATCTTAAATAATTTGAATTTCTATACAGGATTTACTCATTTGTTTTATACTTCCACACAAGCTGCTTTAAAGTAGCTATGGGCTTAGGAAGGATAGACAACTAGAATACTGACATTAAGAAAAGCTACTCAACTTTTTTCATTCTGTGTATTGTATTATTAGAAATTGAGAAGAAAAAAAAAGCCTGCTAAGGTAACTGTAAGCTGTCTGCATTGTAGTTTATATTATTGTAGAGTGGGATGAGGGTGGATTCCTTTCTAGATATAGTAAGTACATCCTTTTAACATACATAAAATAAACTGTTCATTGTATGAAAACAAGAAATGAAAGATGGTATTGTATGTACCACAGTCTAGTCTATTGCAAACAGACTGAAATGCTTCCTGAGTCAGTGACCTACTACATATTCCTATTCTTGCTGTATTCTACAGGGCCTCGTTGCCCAGGCTGGATAATAAAATGTTCTTTGGGTTTTAACTGAAGTCAGGTCCATCCAGCCTTTTCGTGCTTCTGACAGTATTAATTAGATCAACCTTCCTCTAAGAACTATATCAAAATGGTTGTCTTCATGCATTTCTCATTGTTATTCTTTAGTGGGATTGTATTTTGACAGTCAGAGGTTGATTACCAGTTCTGCCAGAGCTTTAAATAAGCTACACTCTGCCTATTGGGCTGAGTCCATCCATAATCACTGACCAAGCAGAGTGCAGCATGCTTTATGCAACGCTTGAAATTTATATATTGGTCTGCTTCAAAAATAAAAGTGGAGGGATGCAATTTGTCAGCCATCTCATGGGAAGAGAAGTAATCACCCTGTTAATTCTGTTACACGAGTGTTATTAAAAGAAAGAGGAAATAAGTCTAGCACTCCATTATGCTTTTCAGAAAAGCCTTTTAGATGTGCTACCGTTTAAAACAAAGGAAAGAAAACAACAGCACTCCACCCATAAAAAAAAAAAATAATGGAAAAAGCAGCCTCAAAACGCTAGTGGTAGTCTAGTGGAGCGTGCTTAAAACTGACCAGATCCTTCCCTTAACATACTGGAATTCTTCCAGTTCTTGAAATTCTCCTGTTACAAACTCCTTTGGATAGCTTGGAAAGGGAGTGTTCATGTACTTCGCTGAGCTTATGCTTGGAAAAAAAAAAATTCAGGACAGGTCAAATGCAGTCGAGTTTCCCCTTTTTTGAATGTTTTTGGCAGTTTTTGAGAAGGCAGCTGTATTACCGTATTTCAACTCGGAGGATACCTTGTAATAGAGAGGGCAAATCCTCTCCACTTGCAACTAGCAGTTCAAGGTTGAATAACTTTGTAAATGATAGATCTTAGTTAGAAGTTGTTCAATCCAGCATAATGAATGTACAGGAATTAGTGTGTTGAAACACTGTGGTCTGTCTTTTGGAGTAGCCTGTATTGCATGACTCTAATGTTCTCTTCTGATCTCAACATACCACAAATCCTTTTAATAGATCTTAAGTGGTGGCATCCGTGTGCAGTGCAGTTACGTGAGTGTCCCACGGGGCTGGGCTGCCCTAGCTTGTGGCTGCCATTTTGGATGTGCTGCATCTGAGACAAGTTCCCTGTGGTCACTTTGAAAGCATTGTTTTGCCTTACAAATGCACCTTTGATTATGCAAGCAGTGTAAAACTATTAATATGTAAACCATCGACCAGGCTTTCAAAGCAACCCATGGAGTTCTGTCTTTGGATAAATTTCATCCAAGATGGAAATCACAGTATAGCTAAACTTGATTGTAAGTCAGCCTATGGAGGAATATGTTTTCACTTAGAAAGACAGATAGAGAAACTTCGACTTCTTATAAGTTTTCCTATAGATATATTTTTCAATAAGTTAGCTTTTTAAAGACTGAATTCAGAATGCTTGCCATAATAGTTGTTTTCTGATTGTGCAACAGATTTTGTTTCAGCCTGCGTTTGCATCTGTGTCTATATCTTTGACATTACTTTTTCTTGAATATTGTTATAAACTGTTACGTTTTTAGCCTTGTTTGTTGGTGTGAACACTTGATCATTTTGGAGAAGTACAGGTTGGTTAAGAAATTTGCCCTCTTCCATTGTCTACTAAAAGAAAAATCCTGTTATCGTGTTAAGGTTATTACCTAACTTTAGATAAAGAGATTATTTGCATGTAGATTAGAGATTATTTGCATGTATATTATAATTTTCTGAAGATCCACAGTTATCTAATCCATTTTCACTGAGAGATAAAAAATCATGCTGGTAGTTGAAGGATAAAACACAGAATGTAGAACTGTCAGAGGCTCCTGTGGGTCTCATTGGAGTGACTGAAAGCTCAAGAACTTATTAACAAGCAGCTGGCTTTAGCATGGAATGGCAGGGGATTCAGTTGGTGACAAGTGGTATCCCCCAAGAGTCCATCTCTAGATCAGTGCTCTCAATGTCTTTACCAACTGTGGCCAGCAGAGTGAGGGAAGTGATTATCTCCCTCTACTCTGCCCTCATTAGGTCCTATCTGGAATACGTATCCAGGTCTGTAGGTCCCACCACAGGAAAGATGTGGAACTGTTGTAGGGCTGGGCTTGTTCAGTATGAAAAATAGAAGGCTCCAGGGAGACCTCATTGCAGCCTTTCAGTACATCCAGGGAGCTTATAGACAGGAGGGAGACCAACTTTTTATGTGGCCTAATCCCTAACGGGTTCCAACCCAAGCAATTTTATGATTCTGTGATTCTGTCATACTCTGTCACACAGTCTTCCATTCACTTCAGCTATTTCCTTCCTTAGATTTCTGCAATTCGGAGAGAATTTATAAAAGAGATTGGTTAGGAATCGTAAAACATTAATTACTGGCTGTATTATACCGGGTTGAGAAATGAATGCATGCAATTGCTACCATCAGTATGTATTTCCAATGGGACTGTGTTTTGTCAATGCCAGGGGAGGTGGATAAAAAAAATAAATGCTTAAGGTCCTTTTGTTGCTCTTCCCTTGGATAGATCACTACAGGCTACAATTTAGAAGATGACCGTTGTGAATGTGTAGCACTTCAAGATTTCAAGGCTGGAGAACAGGTAATGTGAACAGTTGTCTGCATAACAGTTCTATGAAGTTTTGAGCAGAAATGTATTGGAAAGCAAAGGATACTCCGATAAAGGTAGTCTGTATTAATACTTGTATAGTAGAGAGCTGATCTAAGAGATGTTAATTAGCTGCAGTAGTTTTGCTAATCTACTGCTAAAATTTGTACAAAAAATGACACTTGAAAACTCCCTGTAAAATTGTAATAGAAGAGTGGTTTGGATTAAGCCCTGCTACATTTGAATTTTATTGTGATTAGCTCATTCAATATGAAAATACTACCGAGCTAATTAAGTACATGGCTTGCAAAGTGAAAGATTTTCCATCACCTAGCATACCCCAATTTTAAGAGGGTATTGATTCCTCTTATTTTTGATAACTACTTGAAATATTTATTCACTGCTAAACTCACAGACACTGACTTTGGTATTCTAGCTAAGATTAATAAAAGACTCGTATCCAAAGGACCAAAGATAAGTATACTTTAGATTTGGAACCTGACTTTATCTGCACTGGCAGGTTGTAGACTCTGAAAATGTAGTTGTTTTACCTTTCTTGTTCGTTTCTAAGAGGAGGTTAAATGCAGTATGCTTGTCAGTCATTTTACGCACGTTTCCATTACCATGCATAGTGAAAATGAGAATGCTGAAGATATATTCGTTTCCTTTCCTGCTCACATGCCTGCATGTATACACGTCTTCATCCTTAAACAGAAAATACCATGAATGAGTCTGGTAAAATGCACAGAACAGTTCCTATAGCAGTATTCTGTTCAGAACTGCTAAGAAAACAAAAAATGAATGTTCAGACTAAGTCTGTCGAGTGCTGGTGGTTTGGGACTGTAGGAAATTTGTGATGGAAGTGTTCTTGTGCTGTGTCAGCAGCCAGCATGAACACTCAATGCTGTTGCACTCTATTTTTCCTACTGCTTGTATAATAGCAGTCCACATGGTTAGAGAAAAAAAAAGAGACCTTTTTCTTTGAAAAATTCTAAAATGCTTTCTAACTTAGTATCTGATTTACTACCTTTAAGTGTATTATTTTGCTAGTCTTATACTTTATAGTCTTTTGATTTTCATTTTCCTTATGTATTGTTACCTTCTTTTTGAACAAAGATATGTATGAATTTTTTTAAGTGTGGCTTTCCAGAGGTATATTTATCCTCACTGCCACGCTGTGGTTCACAGTGATTGTATATTTTTTGTGTTGATCTTAAAATTTGTTATGGTAGTCAAATATTTGCTGTTTTTCCTATACCAGTATGATGAGTTAAAAGGGGTCCACAGTTTTTTCCAGAAGTGATCCAATTTATAATTTTCCACAGCTGGCAATAGATGTGTTGCATAGCTTTCTGGCTGCTCTCTCAATTTCAATTATAGAGGCTTTCCCTCCTTTTATATTATTTCAGTGGTTCCACTTTGCTGTTCATTTCATTTTATTTTTTTAATCTGTGCAAACCTTAACTGCTATCAGTGTCATTAAAGTGTTTTAATTATGTAATAGTTCAGTCTTTTAACATAGTGTGAAGATGTTGTTCCTTACAGTTTTAGTAGGAAAAGTGCACAGTCCCTGCTTTTGCTGCTAAAAAGCAAGGCAGAAGTCCACAGAGCCTGTCAAACCCTGGCCTTGAATTCAGGAGCTTTTCATGTGGCCCAATTTGCCTTCTTTTGTAAGAGAATACTGTATAATGTACGCATGACTGTGACAATTTAATATGAGATACAGGGTAGTAGTTTTAAAACTGGACTCCTGAACTAATTGAGCTGGAGTTTCTTCTGATTGTGCAGCACTTCCTGTAATCAAGTGGAGATTTTCACTGGCACTTCATTTCCCATGGTTTTCCTAAGCACTTTATGGAAGAACCTTCTTGGAGGGGAGGGGGTTGCTGACCTGACTTAGCCCTTGCATACATAGGCAGGTCATTCATTCATTATATGCCTGCCTTACAGTAATGTCTACTACAATTAAATATAACATTTAAGCATTTAGTGCTTAGGGCAAATACTTGTAATCTAAAATTGAGAACTGGGAAAGTAAATGGCATCGTTAGTGTTGTTGAGCCCTTAAGAGAACATCGTGCCTTCTTCTGTCAGCTAGCCATGAGTTCAGACTTTCAGATACCCAGAGCATTGTCCTATCCTAAAGCTAAGCATAGAGTTCTGTAACTGGTGAAACTTTATTTTTTGATTGACAATTCCATTGACAAGGAAAATGGAAAAATATCCTCTTGATGTAGGAGACTACCACTACTCAGACCTCTTGTCCCACAGACTTCATACAGCTGAGCCCTGTGAGTCTGTAATGCTGTGGATTACTTTAATGGGTTTTAAATTTATTTTGACCAAATTTGTCAGTGTGGTGGCTATCAAAGTTTATTAACTACCTGTAAGTATTTCAGGAAAGTTAGTTACTGCACATAGGAAACGGATCTCAGTAGGACACCATTCCACCACAGGTAACAAATAAAGAGAAAACTTAATTGGATTTTGCCTGTTGTAGGCACCAAAATTAATCAGATAAAAATGCACCTGTAAAAAAGAGACTTTGCTTGTTCTGCTTTCTGCAGAACCGCCTTTCTTTTATCCACTTTTGGTTAAACTTTTTGCAGATTGTATTTGGGAGCAGATCTTTGTGTATGAATTAAAGTGATGCATTTGCTTTAGATAACGGGTTTGTTGTGTAGCACAAGAAGTACTGGCTTAACTCTGAACCTATCTCTGTTGTGACAGCATATCTCTCTGTATGGTTTACTTTGATATATTCATGTCTTTAGGTAACATTAAAAGCAAGCCAGAGTTGATCCTTGCATTACTCTGTTGGGCTGAGCACATGGGGGAAAAACTGACCCCAGAAACATCAATACTTTGAATGACTCGTCCTTGTCTGAGAATGTTCTTTGGCCCATGATGGTGTAGGATCTTTGCAAACTTACTTCTAAATACCAGTGTTTTATGAGAGAAACGAAACAGTTGCTTTTGTTGCTTTTTTTTTTTTTTTTTGAAGTGTGGAATAAGAATCTTTTCTCTCCTTTGAGTTTCTCAGTTACATGTATCTTTGTGTCTACCTCTAGACTTCATGAAGTTTATAAGTGATATATATATATGGTATTTGAATCAGTACCATAAAACAAAGCATGTTTCTTCATATGACCAAGTATAACTTGTACTGTGAATAGTAACTTTTCTAAGAAATAACTTTCAAATTATGTCAGATTTGTGAGCTAATCTTAAGCTTTTTTCCTGTCCCTTCACTTTTCTTTTCATCCTTCTAGATTTACATTTTTTATGGCACTCGGTCAAACGCTGAATTTGTGATCCACAGTGGTTTTTTCTTTGATAATAATTCACATGACAGAGTGAAAATAAAGCTTGGCGTGAGTAAAAGTGACAGGCTGTATGCTATGAAGGCAGAGGTCTTAGCTCGTGCTGGTATCCCAACGTAAGTGAAACACAATGCAGTGTTGTTTTTTCTATTAAAAAAAAACTCCACATTTCTAATGTATATAATGTCCATTAGAGCATACATCAAGCTGTTCTGTGATAGTTTTCTTGTGTTTAATATTTCTCCTGTTTGTATAGTAAACTAAAGTTGTTATAATAATATTTACTGAAGTTCTCTGAGCTATATTACCATCTAATTTGGACCATATATAAGGGAAAAAAAGTCTTTGCTTTAATAACTATTTGAACAAAAACAGAGCGAGGATTAATTTGAAGCAATCTGTGGTTTTTCTTTCTTTCCTATCCCTTGCAGACATGCTATAATGCTCAGTATGTGAACCACAGCATTTTCCTTTAGTCTTCCAGTCCAGAGGGTAGTGTTAGGAGCAGCAGACATGAAACATTACATTTTCATGAATTCATTATGAAAAACATATAAAAATCATGTTAAGTGTAAAATTGTAGGGATAATTGTTCTTTTCAGATACAGGTTAGAAAAGTCTTTCTTCAATTTAAACTAAAGTTACTTTTGTAACCCTGCATTTATTATATTCTTAACAGTCTTTTTAAATAAGTTCAAAGGTATAACAGTAGAACGTGCATTTTCTCTTGTTTGATTACTTCTTTTGTTAGTTCTAGTGTTTTTGCCTTGCACTCCACTGAACCTCCAATCTCTGCCCAGCTTCTGGCTTTCCTTCGAGTGTTTTGCATGAACGAAGGTAAGATAAAATGATCTTAATTTGTGTTTATGGTTTTGATTTTTTTGTTTGTTTGTTTTTATTATGCAGGAAAGTGGTAGACATTTATATAAAACATTAAGATAGGAGATCAGAAAAAGAATATGTCGTAGCTGACATATTCTTTGGCCATGTCATCTGAAAGAATGCTGTAGTAAAAGACCTTTTCAGATCTCCTGAAGAAGTGATCCTATTGATATTACATCTCCCAGGCTGTTGTTGAGTGATTGAGCCTTGGAGTTTAGTCTTTACTTCTTGGTTTTAAAATCAGTTCACAAAACAAGATTATATGAGACTTAGGGTGTTACTACATTCTTAAAATCATAGCTAATTAGTCTTTACTACCTGAATGATTTATGTACAGAATTGGAATATTCCGTGTTGTATGAGAAATATGGAAGCGAGATTTCAAAGATGAGTGTTGAATTGACGATATACAATCTACATTCAAATTATGTGTTTAGTAATTTTTGTAGTGTTTCTTTTATGTTGAAGGGATTCATAGGGAAAATAGATACAACTTGTACGTGACAGTGAGAGAATTGCCTTGCAATCAGATATGCTGTAGAAATGATACGGATTTAATCCGTAGGAATATTGGTGCTATTAAGTGTTTTGCACATGCTCTATTTGTTTTCTTTTATAAAAACTTGCCTTCTGTAGTGTCATGATTTTGCTGCATCCTGTTGTCCATCTTTTAGAACTTTTTAGGATATTCAAGTTAAGAATCTTATAGGGGGGTTAATTTTGCCTTGGAAAATGAAATGTAATGAGTGAACATCTTAATTGCACTTCTCAAATGTGTTTGTGCTCTGATTACTCATGTGTCTTTAATACTTCCCAGTAAAACTGGTAAGTTTATTGGGAAACTACATGCAAGGAGTTATTCTGTTAGCAGAAGGATACTGACTTTGATAATCCTCTTGTAAACAAGTGGAAATTTGAGTACATAGCAATTTGTATTGTAGATGTCAGTCATCGTTCTGCTGTTTGTGATATGTTTTACTTGAAGTTTGTGAGAGATGCTTTGCAGAAGGGAAATTTGGTAATTAAAAGATTGATAGAATTAATGTAATGTCAGGGAGCTGATTAAGCATTTTCTATGAGGGTTTTTGATGGTTGTCTCTTTTGACCAAACATAGGTAGTTTCTGCTGCTGAAACAAATTTCTAAAACATTGGGAAAAATAATGTTATTATTTGCAATTTTCTCTGCCCCATTCTTTTTATTATCAAAAAGTTCACTGAACTCTTTGAAGAATGATTCCTTTCAGTTTAGTTTATCAGCTATTATACAAAACATCCTATCTCACTGTCAGAATTACATTGTGTACGGGATACTAAAGTAAACAGATCTTATTTTAGAGTGGAGAAGATTCTTCTTCTCCTCACCAAAAAGCTTCCTGTTGCCACTTTGAGGAGAATCCTGGAATTAATCAGCGTATTTGATTATTCTTGTTTGAGGGACATTTTTTTGCATAGCTGCTGTGAAAGCTACACTCTAGAAGATAAACTTTTCTGCAGTGTGTCAGCTAACAAAGTGAATGACAAGATTGTTTTTAACAGATTGGTTTTATACTTATTGCAGAGGAGCTGAAGGAACACTTGATAGGGGAGCATGCCATTGATAAAATCTTCACTCTGGGGAACTCTGAGTTTCCCATTAGCTGGGACAATGAAGTTAAACTTTGGACATTCCTAGAAGCCAGAGCATCCCTTCTTTTGAAAACCTATAAAACTACTGTGGAGGTAAAATTACCATTATACATAACTTGAACATCTGAAATATTTTGTATTACGATTGTAAGAAGAAATATTTCATCCCCCATCTTCTCCTTCCAGACTTTCATTTGAACAGTAGTACTTAATTCATTTTGCACGTTTTAAAGTGTAGAAACATCTGCATTATCTAAGGAAAATCAAATAAGATTGCAAGAAAGAAAATTTTGTTAATGTAATTTTTCTTTGATTCACCAAGTAAAGGCTACTTGCTTTTCCTCTGCAAGTAAAATTTGGAATCCGTTTCAACTTGTTGTCTGTTAGTTGTATTCTCCACACTGCGAAGAAACATGCTACTACTGCAGGCATATTTTAGTTGAGCCTATATGTTTCATATGTTTGTGAAGTCTCCTGACTTTGCTTGTTATGCAGCCTGACCTGTGTGGAGAAATTTTTGGCTTCTTTATGGATATGTGACAAATTTCACTGGAATTTTATGCAGGCCCCTTCATTCCTCTGTGTCTATTTGGATCAGCCTGAAGAAGCTGCTGTCACTAACTGTTAAAGCGCAGAGAGAGAAATTAAGGGATTTCTTCTGTTGTTGGTTGTTGGTAACAAAAATTTGCTTTTTCTTCTCTACCAGGATGATAAGACATTCTTGGAGACCCATGACCTTACTTCACATGCGACGATGGCTGTCAAGCTGCGGTTAGGTGAAAAAGAAATCTTGGAGAAGGCAGTGAAGAGTGCTGCTGCTAGCCGAGAGTACTATACCAAACAGATGGCGGATGGAGCTCCGCTTCCTAAATATGAAGAGAGCAATATTGCCTTGTTGGAGAACACTGTGGCAGACTCTAGACTCCCTATTGTCTTGAGAAACCTAGATGATGTGGAAGAGCAAGGGGACTTAAAGATTGATGAAGCTATGGATGCAGAAGTCACAGAAAATGGGTTTGTAAATGGCGAAAACTCTCTACTTAATGGGACCAAATCAGAAAGTGAAAATTTAAATAAAGAGGAAAGCAACAGAGAGACTGAAGATGCCAAAGAATCTTCTTCAGAAAGTACTGATGAGGTTAAAGAATAGTCCTAAAATTTGACTTTCTTGTGAAATTAAATTAGCTGAAGTTTATGAACAGTGCATTTATGTTGGTGTGTTTCTTTGTTAACATTTCTCTTTCTGCGGAGAAAAATGTTTTTGCTGCTTTATATGAAAATGAATTTTTAAGTTATTAAAAAGGTTTAGCACCCCTTTTCAATTAAGATTGCCATCTTGCTTTCAGGCAAAAAACTGGGGATAGAGGTGCCTTTGGAAGATTTTGCAGCCCTTTGTTGAACCAAATGTATTTTCTTCCTGGGGAAGAATTAAGCTCTTCTATCTGCTGTGCTTTTGTTGTTCTGTCACTCTGACTACCGAAATTAAAAGCTTGCTCTGCCTCCTGCCAAGAAAGGCAGAAGGCAGGACTGTCTCGGTATTCAGCACGAAGGTGGGAGAGCAGTACAGCAGAAAACTGGATAAGAGGATCAGAAACTTGGGAGACTTGATGAAAACCTGTTTAAAATCAGGTATGCCAGTCCAGAAAAAGGTAAGGTGGCAACCTTATGATTGGTAGTTTTAAATGTTGATGAGAATCCAAATTGTATACACTTAAAGTGATCTCTGAAGATTTCAGTTTACTTTGTCTTTTGTTTACTGTATGAAAATCTCATCTTTCTTCTTCAGTCAGAGCTAGGCTGCTTCAGTACTACATTCACCAACTTTTAAAGGCTGACTTTTTATTTCCAGGTAGAACATTTTATTTACAAGATTGGCAGTGCTACTGGAGAGTTTGAAAGCAGATAGGCCAAGCCACAGCTTTAAAATGTACTGTTCAAAGTGAGGTTGCTTCCCAGCTTCTACAGGTTTTCACAATTAGCTAGAGATTTTCAAAGCTCCACTTTTGACTAAACCATTATTAAAAGGAAAATATGATTAATATTCCTGTCTGCTACTCCTTCATTTCTGTGCTGTTGGATGTAACACTGAAAGTGACATGGTTACCTGATCTTACTCAACTTTGTCTTTTGCTTAAGGTGCTCACTGATGCTGTTTTCTTGAAGGAAATGGCAGGTGGGCTGATGCATTTTTGGCCCAAGCCCAAACCAAAGCCTAGTCTGTGGTGTACTTTGGCATTGGTGGTGTGTCTTTCTGATGCACGTTTCTCTGGATACCTCCACAAGTTTACCATGGTTAGTGGCGCCAGCAATTTTGGTCACCGTTGTACAATTATTATTTTTTTTAACTTAGAGTTGAAAACAATGCGGTCATACCGTAGTGCAATATGAGGACAGGGGTAATTTCAAGGTCTGACTTTGAAATCGCCTGTTGGTTGGAAGGAGAGGGTGGAGTATTTTTATTTTGTGCGTGAATGGAGGGGTACATCAAGTGATAGAATTCTCCTCTCAATATTAAGGACTTTGTCTTTTTCCTGTGTTTCCTTAAAATCTAGATATTGGAAAGGGTGGAGAAGCTTGGACAGCGGTTGAAAGTTCAGTAAACATTTGCAGGCTGTTCATCCAAGATCAGTTGCAGTAAAATGTCTTTTTGGCACAGGCATAGTTTTCTTACATTTTGCTTCTTTCTTACTACAACTTGGAAAACGAGTTTTTGCGCAACATTTTGGTGCAGCGCACAGAAGGAGTGACTTTCAGGTCATCACAGCAGTTTTGGTGTTCAGCTCGTATCAGTGTGGGCAAACTTAAAAATAAAATAGTTTTTTAAAAAATATTTCACTAAGAATGGCATGTTGCCATTGCACCTTGGATATTGCTTCACCACTAACAAGATGCTGGACCAGTATTTTTGTAACTATATGCTGCCTTTGGTAGAATGTCATGAGTTGTTGTCTTGACAGTTTAAATGTCATACAGAAGTAGTTACTTATCACTTTTTATTAGGACCAATATTCCGTTTCTGTTTCTGCCAGCTGCATTGCACAACATTGTAGTAGTTACTATGATGAAGTCCTGAATCTAGCCTTCCCTGAAAACTATAACTGTAATTTGGGATTTACATGCTTTGATTCAATCTGATACACTGTATTTTGTTCCAGTATTTGCTGATATCTATGGCTTAGCAAAGCCTGTGGTCGCCACAGGACAGGATGTGTGGGTTTTCTTGAATAAAATATAGTTCTACAATATCTTCCCTAGTGAGTGTATTGTACGAACAAAATCTGTACCTGCTGCTGACTGCTGTACCTTATGGGCTATGGGAATAGGAGTCACTGTCCAAGTGCACAGATGAAGGTTAAAGGAGAAATACCTGACAATTAGAAGGGAGATTCTAATAACCAGAAAGAGAAACTGATCTGTTACGCACACGGTGAAATTCTTACTCGTCACATGTTGATATTATTTAGCAAAATGTTGCACACAATTGAAGTAATGAGTAATCTAGTTCTGTAATTTCCATTCTTCCTTTACACGTAGTGGTTTCTCAGAACTAACCTAAAACTTAAGCTTTTGCAAACTGAGGTGGAAACAAAAAAAAATTGGCGCTGATGAGCCCTTATTACCATCTGTCACGGAAGCAGACCTTTCAAAGCGTTTTAAAGTTAACTTTCTTCATAATGTTTGGTTAAGAGGCTGTTCACACTAATCTCAGGCTAAATGCCAGCTCTTGCTTCTGTTTAGCTGTCTATATGAAGTGCTCACGCAGGAAAGACATCGCTTGGATTTCTCAGACTGTTCTCCAAAAACAAAATGGGAGGAGAAAAAAAAAAAACAATAACGAAACCTTTTGAATTTTGCCTGAACCTAACTACCGATGAATCATTTCCCCAACAACCTGCAGCTTCTTCAGCTGTCTGCTTTGAGTCTGTATCCTTCCAGCCCTGTTGTTGAAGTCATAAAATACACGAAACAGAGCAACAGTCTTGACTTAGTGAAAAATGGGAAGTGTCTGAATTCAACTCGTGTTGCCATGAGTACACGGGCCGAGAGCTCTTTTGGCTGGAGGTGGGATGGAGGCTGAACGTTGCTTAGAGGCCGCATGTGTAGAGGATGTGTGCAGCTCATCAGCAGCTGATCTGCCTTTCCAGTAGAGGAATGAGCATTGTAGTCATGATACCTGGGCATATGAAGGGTACGTTGGAAGGTTTAAGTTACGTGGTCTGCTTTTTCTCTAATTGATCTTTAGAAACTATGTAATGCCTGTGGCTGCCATTTCGTGCCTCACAGAAGGATGTGAAGAAACGCTGTAATTAGAAGCATTTCAATCTGATGTATTGAAGATGCTCCCCAAATCCACTGATCTTTTGAAAGCAAGTCTCTGGTGATCCTCATGCTTGGTGCCAAACAGGAGAGTTCAGACAAAACACTGCTCTACCAAACAGTGAAACAAAGCAGAAAAGTCTTCTCCAGAAGACTTTTAATCCACGTCGAAGTCAGATGTGATCACATGACTGTCACGTAATTACCACCTGCTTCCTTCTTCATGTGTCTTACTGCACTGAGCACAGCACGTAAATTGGTGACTCACTGTTTGTAGAGCTTCCTTGGCATTTCTCTGGTGTCCACATCTATTTCCTAACAAGTGCAGCAGGCTTGGAAACCATACAGGATTTAAAACGAGATAAAAATCTCAGTTTTCTGAGGAAAAGAGAAGACAAAACATAAAAGAATGTGGATTCTTTTGGGTTTTGTCTCCTGAAATTCACTCAGATATTCACCATGTCTCACAATTGAAAGGATGGCTGCTATGAAATCAGTATAAATGGCACAAACTTCAGCTTCAGTGATACAAGTAAAATCTATTTTTGTGAATTCATTTAGTGAAAAACAACAGCGTTCAACATTTCCTAAATACCATATTGCCTGTCCTGTGGCACCAAGCAGAAACCAAAACGCCTATTTTATTTTTTTTTTTTCCTTCATAGCCCTTTGCTGGATATGAAGTGCTCTTGTATTTGTTCTTCTGGGTTTAGCGCATGCCCAAATAAGTTATTTTGTGTAGCAGCATGCATCGGTTGTGCCCCTTGGCTGCTGCAGGAGAGCTGCTCGATGCTGGAGCCACCGAGGAGCGTTGTGAGTCCCTTTTGGGAGCATTGCTCAGAGCCACAGGAAGCAACACGGAAATCCATGGCAGTGCTGTGTTCAAGGCACTCACCTGCAAGGTAATGTGTCTTAACTTGGAGAGCTTACTCCTAATAACAGTTTTGCATATAGGACTGTTTTGTTGCTCAGAGGTGATGGAGCACAGCTTTGAACCTGAGCCTTCGATGTTGCAGGCCAACCCTTGTGTTCACTGCACTCAGAACTCTTCTCATTTCTCTTCATGTTTTTCAAAGATTCAAGGTTTGTCCCACAGAAAATGCGTTGGGTTTTCTATTTGTTTGTTTTGGTTTTTTTTTTAACTTTGCAATTTTGTACGAACAGAAGCAGTTTCCTATTCCACTCAGAGTGAAAAATAAGTACTGCTGACCACTACAACTGGTGCCTTTGAGCAGTTTAACTTGAATTCGAGTGGAATAGATCTGCAGCCTGCTGAGACTTTCCTTTGCTTCTTCGGAAAGTTGTTTAAAATCTTCATGAGGACAGGGAATAAAATACTCCTCGCGTTTCCCAGCTGAATCACCATTATTTATGCACAGATCGAGACATCAGCAGTCTTAGATAACTGAACTTAAACACTTAGTGTTCTATTTAATGAGAAGCGTGTATTATTCTGAAAAATGGGCCAGCTTGAAGCCCTGAACACGACTCATTCACCCCCCAGACAGGGATGAGGAGCAGTTGCCTGTCCCACACCATGCCCCATTGCACTCACAGGTGTTGCTGTGCTTTTTTCTGCTGCTTTGCACAGGGCTGCTATCACCTTTCTGTTCTGCAGAGGCCTCGCCTGTCCGGAGGAGAAACAGTGGCTGCCCTCACCGACTCATCCCTGTACAAGCCTGCTGCTTTTGTGTTGTGCTGTTGTTTAATGTGGATCTGTGCAGAGTGTATTTTTTTAACTTTCGTCCTGTGATTACAGTTTGACTCAATCATGCTGCAATTTGTAGTCACTTTTACAAAAAAAAAATGACTGTTTCTCCTCTGTAAGACAAAATTGGAAGCTATGTAGGTGTCCTGTATCAGGCAAATTCATTTCCCTTTGCTTCATTCTTCCTTGGTTCACCACATTCAGCACCGCTGGCAGCTCAGCCAAGGCCTAATTTTAGCACTAAGAAGTGGTGTTATATACAGATTTGTGGTCCAAAGGTAGGAATAACGTGCTTTGAAACTGAATCCCTGTACAGAAGCAAGCATTCACAAACAGCCTCATGTGAACTGCAAAGGAATTTTTAGATTAACTTGAATATCTATAAGAGAGCCCTACTGCCTTGCAGCAATTAATTCAAGTGATTGGATGCTAGGAATGGTTTATTATAATTGCACGCAGGTAGTAATTTATTAGGGTAGCTGTTTCTTTTGGCATATGTCAAGAAGGTCAGAGTTTAGACTTTTTTGGACATTAACCTAGTCTTCTGAAACTCTGAAGTTCCACTTTTTGGTCATTAATTTTATACATGCTGAGATTGTGACAATTAACCCACTTAATAAAGGTCAAGCTTCAATTTTTTCCAATTTCTGGAACACTTAACTTTATTCCTTCTTGAAAATGGGCAGATACAGAATGATAAATAGTTATTAAATGAGAAGGAAGATGTAGTTCTGCTGTCAAGATACCATTGAACGGCTAGTAACAAAAGGACCAGAACTGCTGGGTGTTTGAAGTAGAAGGAATAGCCTGAGACGACAGGAGAATGAAATAGGAAAGTATAGATCTCAGCAAGCCGTATAAAATCTTTCCACTAGCATTCCCCGTTAACTTGCTCTACCTCAGCTTCCAATTATGCAAATACATAATTTGTCCCTTTAATTTTTTTTCATGTATACATATGAGGTTTCCTACAGCTGCAAAGCGGCATCTAACCACACCTGAAAGGCGTAAACCAAATGAGAAAGCAGTGTTGGTGTTTTCAGCTGACCAAAGAGCGTGGCTTGTGATTTTAAAATACTCATTCATTTTGACACCACCGTGGCTTACTTTCCATGTGAGAGGTCTGGCTGTTGCTCTAAGAACTTGTGTCATCCCTGGTGGCCTCTACAGACACATGTGCACTTGCTTTAGGTACTCTGCCCTTCTCCTGCTGAGAGCAGTTATAAGCCCATGCTAATGCTGCTAAATGCTCACTGGTTAGTAGCAGTACGTGTGGGACAGATGATTTATAGCCACTTGATTTGAAGGATTTTCAGCTAAAGCCAAGTATTTCAAATGATCAAATATCACCTGCTATGAGAAGCACATTTACAGCACAATTGTAGTTTTCAAGCTTACTCTTAGCAAAGTATATTAATCTTTTCTTCGGGTTTTACTCTTGTGTTTAAAACACCCTTTTTAAAGAAGTGGGGACCAGCAGGTAGAACTTCAGCCCCAGAGTGATGAGCTTTGGGATTTTGCATCACAAGTTCTAGCATTTTCCTCCTCATTCTCTTTCTTAAGGCGGCTATTTTCGCTGTCCATATTGGGCAACTATATAAAAATAGTCTGGTTCTGTATCTTGGCAGGATGAAATGAGAAGTATGTATATCTTATTTATTTATTTATTTATTTCCTTGATTATCAAAACAAGTTTATTTGGGAACCAGAATTTTATTGCTTAGCATACATTTGTGCCACGCAGTAAAGACATTCACTTTCATGGCACGTTTTCTCCCAGTGATTTCCAAATGCCTCTCAGCTCTTGCAAAGCTGGATTTTTGCAGTACTTTTCTGAGATGAAGGAGCATTATGATGTTTTCTGACATGAAAAAGGGGCTGCAGTAGGATGCCAGAGCCTGAATCTGTGGTTCTGATGACGAGAGACACCTTTTGTTAAATGCTTTCAGAATCATGAGAAATGGTACCGTGAACAAACTACAAGACTGTTTCTAGCAAAATACGTGCCTGCTACCTGTTTGTAACAAATATTTGCTATAATCAGCAGCTCATCCTTAGAAATAGATCATTATGCTTTGGTTTCTCCACAGTCGTGGATAAGGGGAAAAAAGGAATACTGTAACAACAGTGCTTAGCCTGTTCCCACGTCGGGGTAACATTCAAGACTGTAAGTGTACTTGTCCTGACTGAGATTCTCTCTAGGTTTTGTGACAGCAAATGCAGATAGAATATTAGTACTTAAAACACTGAAGAGGACATGGTGATACAGTCGGATCATCCTATTTCCTAGAGATACAGAGAGGCAATATAGACAACAGAGACCTTCTGTATGAGTGAGCCTCAAAGGCTTTTTCAGTTGTGACACAGATCCATGAAGTAGTGGAAGATGCTGTAGGGAAAGATACAGTTGGTTGATGTTGTCACAAAATGTTCTCTTGGAGAGGTGTCGATCTCAACTGCACCCACCTGCAGGAAAGGGTGAGTTTCAGCATGCCTTCCTGATATAGAAAACTCCTGAAAACATTGGAGCTGTCAAAGCACCCCTATTTTGATGTTTCAAGACTGATTTATTAACGAAACATAACTTGGACAGTTGCATCATCCTTTCTCATTTCCTTACATGTTACTTGAGCATTCCTTGGGTGACTTAAGAATTCGTTGCTTTGCTTCAAATGATGGAAGTCTCTGAGGCTGCTTTCACTGCACTGCATGATGGAATTTCATGAAATCCACTGCTCAGTTAATGCCCTGCGTTAGTGACAGTCCTGCCTTGCAAACCTGCGTGTTATTAACCTGTGGAAAGTCCGTGTGGAGACTGCTCCTACTGCAGTCCATTGTCAACTGAGAGGCTGGAAGACCACGCCTCTTTGTTCAGAAAAACCATCCTCTTTAATTTAAAACAACAGCCAACTGCCCCGTGCTTTTGGTTTGAGATTCTTTATTAAAGAGTGCAAGCTAACAAGTTTTAATACATTTCAACCTATTTTTTGAAATGTTGAAACAAAGTTCCTGGTGGTCCATATCTTAATATTAGAGGGATCTTTTTGTTCGTTTATTTGGTCAAGAAAGAACTTTGTTGCAATTTGAAGAACAAATTTGGATTTGGATGGAAATATTGGGGGTTATTTTGAGTCCAGCCCCAGACTCATTGCCTTTTCTCTAAATAAAAGGGCAAGGGCCCGTCTCTTATAACCTGGAAGGCAGGAAACCTTGAACTGACACAGTGTGCTATAGCAAACAGAACAAGAAGTCCATTACTCGGGAAGAGTCTGCAAAGGCGAAACATTGATCTTGTTACCTCAGATTGCTGTTAAAGAAAATAAATATATAAAATCAAGACAATAATTAGCTCTCAGCCCAAGGACTATAAGCAGATTCGAATTGAGAAGGGGAGGTACAAACTTATCCCAGGGCAGGTAATTAAACAGTTGTCTGAGGAAATAGGTTTTTGCATTGCTTTTGATGCTTTTTCTATGAGTAACAGAATGGAAGTTCAGTGGTCTGAGCTGGATTTCCTGCATTCCTCTTCAGACCAGTCAGACCAAGTCCTTGATAACAGGCTCATCAGTTCAGCAATCTGGAGCTTGAGGAAATGTGCATAAGTTTCTTTTCTATTTTGTTTTATTTGCCAAACTTTTTTTTTTTCTTTCTTTCTTTTTTTTTTTTTTTTAAGATCAGAGCATACTTAACAATTTTTATAGGACTCCTAAATCATTAAACTTATTTCATATGCTTATAATTGGCTTGTGCAGTCTGCTTCAGTTTTTTCACATGTTAGGTTTATATCAGGTAAACTGGAATAAACGCAAGCTCATGACTCCTATCCAATCCTTGATGTCTCCTAAGAATCTGAAATGTGACAATTTTACTATATGTTTAGGTTTGTTGCTTCTTATTTTTAACATCTTTCATATTTTTAATACATCTAATGATAACCGTGCCCTTTCTGGTAAGGAGTTAAATACAGTACTTACTGGAATGAGATATCATTTTGTTCCACTTCAAAACAAATATGTGTGCTTTAGGGATCATGAGAAGTCCTCAAAGGTATCTGTCTCCCAGGCTAACAAACCAGCCACAGAACAGAGGGAGAATACTGTAGCTTGCAGTCACTGGCTACCGAAGTGCAATGTGTTAGCTCTCTGAGTGCCTCTTTTCTTTCTAAAATGCAGTGGAATAGTCTGGAGCAATGGTCTCTGCCTTTGCTGTCCCTCTTTCTACTTTCATCAGTGTGCAGAGAGAACACCCAGAGTAAGCAGCAAAGATAAATGAATGGAGGAAGAGGAGTGTGTGAAGTTTAAAGCAAATTTTAAATGAAAGGAACCAGAGAAGTAGGGTCGGATGCCTTTAGGAGCTTGGATGGAACTCCTGTTTGAAGTCCACCTTGGGTGTATATTCAGAGGGAAGGCAGGTGAGTGCCTCTGGATAAGATCTGTCTTTTTAAAAGTCCAGAAAGCACTGGCTGCACTATGAATGCAGCTAACAGCAAATGAGTGACATTGAAAAGATCATGAATCTCAGCTGAATACTTTCTGCTGCTGGCTATAGAGTGAACAGTCCTTGTTGCATCGTTCTCCCAAACTCTAGGCAGAGTTTCAGACATTGTACTGACTTTGTTCAGACTCAGATAGGTTGTAAGAGGAGCTCATTCCACTAGTAGGCCTAAGAACTGAATCTCAGGTCAGAATCTTAGATGCAGACTCCAGATTATCAGCTCAGCTCACAGCAGAGAACAAGTACCTCTTCTTCTGAAGTACCCAACCTCAAGTACAGCCAAGCCATTCTCACAGGGCAGGTGTATCCCTGATTTCAACACAGAAGTACCATTTTTCCAATAATAGTAATAATAAAAGGATCTGACCAGCTCCTGTGTCCTTTAATGTGTCCAAAAAAATCAAACAGCCTTGATTCACAAGCTGTTCTCTTGCGTTTCTGACTGCATCTCAGCAACCAGTGGCTGGTGCCACCTTCCGTGCACTGTTTCTTGTCTTTCCTTCACTTCATGCTTATCTCACTTTAGAGAGTGTGAAATTTTTCAGTTCATTGTGTTCTGAATTGTTATTTAATTGAAGCCCCTAATGTTCAGTCAGTACACATTGCACACAGTCATTTAAAATATTCCAGCAGTGCACATTTTTATAAGTGGCTGAATTGGAAGTGATCAAGGCTTGAAACTATAAAGCTTCTGCTGTGGAAACGTGAAGTGCTGCTCTCAATAATTTCAAATTGCTTCCTAAGAAGGCCATGTATTCTGCCTGTATTAAACTGTAGCATAATTTCTCAACACACTGTATGCCCAGAACCTCCACTTAACATCTCACACAGAAAGGAGCAAGCTGCAGGATTGTCGGCATCTGCTTGCTGAGGACTCTGGTGAGAAGCCCTCCTCTCTGAACAAGGATGCTGGGTGGGAGATTTTTGTTTCTCTCACCACATCTTGTCCAGAAGTACTGGCATAGTGATTGCCCTTTCTTTTGCACGGAGTCTGCCATGGTTGCAGCTTTGTTCTTGGTTCCATCGTGTATGTGACTGAGATAAGTGTGCAGTCTCTAAATGGATTTCTCCTGGTAAAACCTGCTGAGACTGTAGCTGTACGGTACCCTAGAAGAAATAAGGTGAACCATGGCATCAAGGCCTTTGGCATCAGAACCCAACTGACTGCAGCTTTGCTGCCCAGCTTAAAGTAATGATGAAGATGTGGTCCTGCCAAGCAGTTAGGTGCAGCAGTGCCACTACTTAAAACTCATTCTGCCTGTGTTTTGAACATGGCTGTAACTTGTGACAACATAGGCTGTTAGCTTGCTTTTCTTCATTTTCCCAGATTGAATGTTAATGATTAAAGGAATGGTGTTGTCACTTTTCCCAAGGCAGATTCTGTCCAGCAAAAGGAAGTCTGTACTTGCAAAGGTGAAAATGAAGCTCACCACTTCCTTTCTCCTGCTGCTCAGAGTAAAATGATCCTCAGAGACTGCTAGCTGTCTGCAGTGGTGGGGCATACTAGTGGCAGTAGTGGACAACACTGTGGACCTTTCACAGACAAGTCTCCATCACTTTTCAGTGATTAAATTTAAAGCTGAAGATGAGTCAGAGGTTCAGTTTTATTGAAAGTGCTCGGTAATCTCTAGTAATGACCTAGTCCAACTAAAGAACAAGCACTCGTTAAAGGTCATTTATCTGAGCAGAGAAGAGTGTTCATTTTCCAAGTGCTGTCATCTTCTACTTTAATTAATATCAACCGTGTATGCCGTTGGCAGTGGCTTCAATATTGTAGCATGGGAGGACTGGACTTCCAGTGACATCTTTAATGAAAAAATGTAAATCATCTCTCACAAGTGCTATAATTGAGCTGTTCATTAGCTAACCCTGGATTGCAGAGGAACACCTATAGAAATAAGCTGAACTCTGTGAATCCTGGATAATTCTGTTGGACTGAGAAGCTGTACAGACACAGCCCTGTAAGTTGTCTCAAGAGGCCATTTTGGCTCCTCCCTATGGTCCAGGTAGCCAAAAAGATTCCAAAAATAAAACCACATGAATCACAAGAAGATGACACCTACATTCCTGATGCTTAATGGAGATATAGGACAAGTAGCTCAGGAACCTGCACATTTGGGAGAACAGCTTTCATGAAGATCCTTGTCTTGATCCTCAAAAGATATTGATGAAAGCCCTAAAGCACAAGGCAGAAGATTTTGTCTTCTTTCTAGAATACATTAGAAGTAAAAATTCCAGCACTAGATTTATATCCTGAGGCTGGAAGAGACCACTGGTTCACTGAGCCTAATCTCCTGTGTGTTACAATCCACTACGCTGCATTCAGTTACCTGGTATATATGAATAATGTGCATTTGGATAAAAAAAGGCATCCAGTGTTGATGAAAAGACAGGAAGAGATGGTTATTCCATTGCTATTATTGGCAGCATTTCTCAGTGTTTGATCACTCTCATTTTCAAAACAAAATTTGCCTATTACTTCAAGTCATAGTGGTTGATTCTGTAGTGCTTTGTTTTGCTTGATGCAAAAGCTCCCTCAAGTCACTGGAAATTTCCTTCTGTGAATAGAATGAATTCTGTAATAAAATTTACCTCCCAGGATTCTCCCTTTGTTCAGGCAAGCCTCACATGGTAAGCTGTTTCCTCCAGCTTGAGAATCATTTTGGGGTGTCACCTCTTTGTTCTACTAGTTTTTTATCACTCTTCAAAGATTCCTCCATTGGACTATATGATGGTTTATAGTGGCAGTTATGTTTTAATTTTACCTGGTCAAACCTCAAAGTTTTTTGATAGTCCTCTTTGCCTCAGTGCTTCTGTTCCACTGAGTTCCTTGCTCATCATTTGAACCCTTACTGAAAATGACACGATTTCCCCAGTCCATAGGTGGAACCTGTATTCTGTTTTCTAGAAATCTGGCTTTGAATTCGGTTGAATTAAATAGTTCTTAGCCTTCATAATCCCATTTAGCAATTGGTCCAGTAAGTGAGAGAGAGCTCCACAATTATCTTCATTTGTCATGCCTGGCATTATTATTTCTTCTTCTTTTCTTCTTCTGATTTCTTCTTCTTATTTTTTTTTTCTTCTTCTTATTTCTGTAAGTCTAGTGTTGGGTACTTGGTTGGTGATGGTGATTTGGAGATTTTTTTTTTTTAATCTAAGTTTGTGTGTTGCATGCCATGCTCTGACAAGAAGCCTTATAGTCAAATTTTATGTCTTGTGGAATATTTTTACTAACTTAGATAAAAATAGGGACGTTCTCCAGTACATTTTTTTGGAACAGATATTGCTAAACTCCACGTTTTTCGAATGTAGACATAATTTTAGAAAATTTTAGAAAAACAACAGTGTAGAACCACTTGAAATGTTTGTGAAGTTCAGCTCCGTATTCAGTTCTCTTGATCGTGGCTAGAATCAAAAACTTGTCTCACTATGTACCTTTACTGTTCACAGAGGACATGAACTGAACAACTTTGGAGTTTATAGCTTTTGTTAAATATGTTCATGCTTAGCAGTTCATATGTATGTCATTCCCTAAGGAAAAACATGAATTGTCTGTGCTAGGCAATTCCTGATGGAGTTATGCCCTGGAAGTGGTGTAAAATCAATGCCTTTGCCTATGTCATTGCAGAGATGTTTGCAATCTGTGTCAGAGCTATGGGGTTTCATGGCCACCACCAGGAACTTATGAAAGGGTGGTAGGAGCACATCACCTTAAATTGCTTCTGGAAGTGAAGGACTGAAATTGCATTGCATAAGCAGTCCCTGTGGGTGGGAAATGGGTGGACAGCAGGGAGAGGAGAATGGAAAAGCTCTGCTGAGTGAGGAAAATTTGGAAATTCTGTATTCTATCAACTTTACAGAATGTTTGGATGAATTTTAAACAAATATTTTGTTGTATTTTTTTTATGAAAATGACTTAGTCTGGATTATTATCCACCTTACCTTAGCTATGCATTTCCAGTGCTTTCTGATGGATTGTGAAGTGACATAAAAAGTGGGGTTAGGCTCTGGCCACCTCCACTGAAGTCAAGTCCATCTCGTCCCATCCACATTCAGTGTCTCATTTTCCCAGTGTACAATCCCGGTGTAACTACCTGACTCACCGCATCAAGGTTTGCCTTCAGAGAAGGCCCTAAGCGACCTAAAGTCAAACATGAGTTGGATCTGTTCTGAGTGTGATGCTATCAAACCATGAAAGCAGGAAACAGAAGCTGAGTCCTGCCACCCCTTTCCTTCCTGAACCATGCTTCTCATCTCCTCTGCTGTTGAGGCAAATTTTCACTCAGCCCCTCCTGAATTTTCTTCCAGCCACCCAGTTGTGTACGTACTGTTACTGATACTATAGCCTGTGTCCCTCACACATCCTACACATAATCCAAACACAAGAAAAGGAACCGAGGTACTTTAAAAATGTGAAGTATTTCCTGTTTCTACATCCATGTGATCCATGTTTTGATGTGCATATGTGGATTTCAGCGCATAACAGTTTCTTGTGCCATTGAGAATGTGTTAGTTTTACAAACATCCAGGAATATTTTAAGTATAAAGCTACTTTGTACTGTAGTAATGCTGGCAGGCACAGGTAGATTGATGTCCTATTGCATTAGGAAAAAATCCAAGAAGCCCGTAGCCTGTCATTGTTTTGTATGAACATTGCTTTCCATTGTTCCCAAGTCTAATACCACATTAGCTATTGAGAAGTATAGAAGTCTGGAAGAGAAGGTATTTAACTGAATGATAACCACTCTTTTCAGTGCATGTGTATCCCAAAACCCTGGCTCAAGTATGAGCAAAATGAGCTTATAATCTTCACTTCGCCATGAGGTGATATTTCTGCTCAGAAACTTGCAGTAAAGATCTCAATGAGAGCTATATACGGTGTTCAAAAAACCGTCTTGGAAGAAGCTTCAACCTCATTTGCTTAGGATCAAGCAAAGTCATTACCAGCACTCTGAGATGAAAATTGCTCCCTACTTTCCTGCAAAGCTTAAACCAAATTAACCAAGTAGATGGGTGGAATGCTTACTGTACCAAAGACGGGCAGAAACCTCTGTGCTAGTAAGTCTGGTTCCCTGAAGCTATTGGTTTTCATGTTTATCTATAATCCCATTCATAAACTCATAAAGTTGCAGTTTAAAACCTGTTATGTCTCTTGATCCCACTGCCTGTACTTAGAAGTTGCTTCCCGAAGCCCTGTTTATGTGGATGTGATGAATCGTTTTCTTCTGCTGTTGAAAATGGGGTTCATCTCCAAAACGCTAGGAATGGTTCAGGAGATATGGCAGTATACATGCAAATCTTTAAGGAGGAAGCTGTTTGTGTAGCAGGAAGGGGCAAACATGGTCAAAATGCAGTGAGTTAAAGCATAGCACGAGCACACTGTAGTTGCAGATGCAACGAAAGAAGAAATACTAACAAGCTCTGTGAACTGTGACATTCCTGCACTGCCTTAAATTAAACCACTATTCTTTTTGCTATCGCACAGCTCTGAACAACAGCACTTGAGCTGATTTGTGCAGAGAAGGATGCACTAAAATACACATTTTTATACAGAGTAACAGTTCTGTGTACTTCTCCCTAGCAGAGACATGTAAAATCCATTTGGAAGCACTACAGTGTGGACATTCCTGATTTTATAAAAGTGAAGATTTCAGTAAAGCCTACTAGTAATAAAGTCTTGGGAAGTTTTAAAGTCTATAATTGCTTGAGTAGCCTAGGAAACAAATTACTCTGGACTGTTGGGTAAAATATAAAAGATGTGGTACAGTGGCTCAGCTGATGAAATGACTGCTGTTCAGGGAGGAGTGCTGCTCCAGGAGTAGGATGCAGACCTGACAGCCACGTGTCTGAGCTCTTCTACTGCCCTGTGCACTAACCTTGAGATTGGTGCTCACTTTTCCTGTCCTGTTTCCTCATCTATGTAAAGACATAAAGCATTGTAAGCTTCTGTGTTTTGAGTTTAATAGATACTGTCCAAAGGTTTCCTAGGAGAGCTATGCTTCTTTGATATCTGGGGTGCAGCAGGTTCAAGTCCTGTTTGGTAATATGGTGATAACATGGAGAAAGAAATACCCTTCAAACTTCTACAGTTTCTTGTGAATGGTGAGTTTAAGCTTAAGGCTACAGTGATATTTCACAGGATGAGTAAGAAATGCTGTCCAATTGCACCTCCAGCCCAGTCCTGAAGAGTCACACTTAATTTGAGCCCTTTGATTAAATTCAGAGGTGGGAACACTGGGAGCAATGGCTGTGGATGAGGCTACTCCTCCAGCACCAGCAATACCCAGCTGCAAGGATATGAACAAAAGTGGTGCTTCTAGTCACGGCACTTGCATTTATCTGAAAAGAATTAGCTGAAGGGAAAATAAAATGCCTCCTCTACTTGCAAAGCTGGGAGGAATGGGAAGTGCAGCCAAGATTGCCGCAAATGAAACAGCAAGGCTCAGAGGAACCGGAGACCTCTGCTTGTGTGCTGCATTCCTCACTCCCGAGACAAGTTTACGAAGGAATGGAGTGTCTTTAATCATTTAATTTGGTTAATTTAAAACTACATATGCATAATTTATTTACAGAGAGGTAAAAACCTCTAATTCTTGCATTTATTATTGTAATGCACAGTATTAGAGTGATTTTTTTTTTTACTATTGCAATCTGAACGCTGTCTGAGAGCGTTAGTGTTCTACACATCATGGTTGAGTGAGTGTGTTCAAGGGGTTTGGGACTCCAATTCACATATACCATCCTCCATAAATTATGTACATAACTTCCATTTATATACAAAGGTGTTGTAGAAATTATAATACAAATTAATTTACAGGGCTTTCATTCCCAGCCATTGTTTTGTGCCCCTTGTGTTAAAAGGAAAAAAAAGTCTTCTATTTCCCAGTCCATAAGGGGGATTAATTGTTTTAGGTGATACTGCAATAGCGCCTTGTGCTGAAGGAGCATTTAGCTCATTCACAGCAAAACCCAGGGAACTTGCCTTGCTGAAACTGTCTCCAAAAACAATTTATTCAATCTATTCATGTAAGTGGGACGCCTTTTCTAATTCCAGCTAATAAGAATCTAATTGCCAGATTTGAGTCTTTGTCAGGATATCTATCACTTTTCAAGGACCTTATAGATGAATAAAGAATTCAATAAGGTCCAGATCTTTTAAAAGGCCTACCAACTGGTTCTGACCTTCTTGGCACCTAAAATGTGAGCCCTGGAATACCTGGTTGAAGCAAAGAGAGAGAATCAATTCCAGAGCTGCCTCATTCCCAGGTAACTGGGAACATTATATTTCAGTCCAACTCAGAAGGTTATTCCAGCATAAGCATTAGCCTTTTAGCAAGTTGAATTTTCCCTCATTTACTTTCTGACCTGGACTACACTTTAAGCAGCCAGCTTCACTAAAGGCATTGTGTGTCCACCATAATGCCTTGCATCACTAATTCACAGTCCCTTGGCGTGTATGAAAGCTTAAATTATTTCCTGCAGTGTGCATTAACTTGCACACGTCTATGCGGAATTTCATCTTCCATCATGCTGTCTGGTCAAGTCTTGCTGGAACACGTCGTAGCTCCCCATGGTCTTGAGTAACCTAAAAAATTCTGTGTCATCCGGACATTTTGCTAATTCACTATTTACATACCTACTCCCAGGTCACTAAGAAACATCTCTTACTACCAACTTTGGGCTGGCAGGCATAAATTCTTAATGTGTATTGAAGCTGTGAGCCAATCTAGGGCTATTTTTCAGTTTGATTTGTTTGAAGTAGCTTTTAATGTCTTATCAGTCTCTGTTGAACTCTGTGGCGATGTTTCAGGTTTTGTTTCCTTGAGCTGTGATGGCCATTGGTGACAACAAGGCTCACATTTTGCTTGCCTGGTCTAGAAGATAGCTCTCTCCTAAGCTCTCGTGGGAGATGAGCTTCTCTCCATCACGTTTTCCCTGTGCAGGGAGGATAACAACTCCCAAGGCAGAAGCAGCTAGTCGTGGTGCAGAAGGAAAATGGAACAAGTATATGTCTCTATGCCAGGAAACTGGGTTGGCCTATTCCCCTGCCTGCTCAGAGGTGGCTGGCCCAACAGAAGGAAAACAGGAGCTGACAGGCAGTCAGAATCATGCACAGGGACAGGGAGAAGAGCTGCTGGCCAGAGCAGGCTGTCCTCATCTCCCATTGTGGTTATCTGCCCCACTTGTGTGGTGGGACAGTTGTCGGCTCACTTCTCAGCAAATGCTGAAGACAACTTGGAAATATGGCAACAATGAGATCCTTAGGACTGGTGGAACATCTTGAGTATAGCAAGTGCAGTGTCTACTGGTGTCCTTTTGTGGGACATCCTTATCCTTTAGTATGGGATGTACCTGCTACATCACAAACCTAAGAGATTCATTTAACCCACTTAGTTCTTCCCTTGCCACTGTAGAAAAATTATATTTAGCTTTGTAAACATTCTCTGTTTCTCCCAAAGCTGTACTGACAATGCTTGTATTGACACAGGGGAGCTGCTGTATGCTACTGGTCAGCTTGGACAGAGAAGAGGAGGTCTGGACAATGTAGGTGATGCTGGAATTGCCACAGCTAGCAATGAAGCTTCATTGGCAGGAATATGATGGTATATATTTCAGAGAGGTATTTGTTATTCCAGGATATATGTGGGCTGGATGATATGAGTCTGATTGGGATTATGGTCAGAGCACTTGGGAGATTATCTTTGCCATCAGAAGAATAAGGAAACGGAGAAAGGGTCTGATTCCAGCTTATCAGTGTTACCATAAGGAGTAATACTTGTGCAAACGTCTTCCTTTGGTGTCAAGCCTTTTGCACGTGGGTTTCACTGATGCAGAAAGCTTTTGCAGCAGGCTAATGAGCTTGGTTACCTCTGGGTGGGGGCCCTGCCACAGGTGCTGTGAAGGCATCTGCTTTCCTCAGATCATGTTCAGTCACCTGGTTCCCAGCCTGGAGGCTCTGGACAGCTCTGAATTGGATTACATCTCCCACGTCATCCTGCACTGCATCACCCTCTCCACGCTCCTCCCTGTCCTCCAGCCTTTCCTCTCTCCTCCTTCTTTCAGCCTCCCTCCTGTTGCCTCGCTGCCCCTCCAGCCATCCTCTCTCCCTGTCTGCATTCCTCCCTGTCTGCCCCATTTGCCTCAAACCACAACGCCCAGCAGACCCTACTGTTGTGTGAATGGACTGGGGCCATCACCCATGGCTCCCCATCCCCATCTCTCATGGATAGGAGGGTTCATTTCACTCCCACTGGGTTTGGGCTGGCTTGTAGCCCTCCAGGAAGCTATACCTGGACTGCTGGATTTCAGCAGTTTCCCCCCCCCCCCCCCCCAAAAAAAAAAAAGGGGGTTGTTTTGGCATTGAGGAGATAGAGTAGACAGGTTAGAGGTTGCCTTGTTAAAACATGGGAGATTTTAGGTCTGCAGCTGAGCTGATGAGCCAGTGGGAAGGAGGGCAGGAGGCAGAAGCCCTGATGAGCAGGGTGAGCTTGAGGCATTTGAAACCAGGTGGTTTTGGAGCTGATTTCAGGTGCAAGTTCAGCCAACCAAAGCAAACCGCTCCCAGCACTGCCCTGCTGGGGCATGGAAATAGGGCCAGCCCCTGCCCAAGGCAACAAGCCCAAAAAGTCCCCCAGCTTCCCATGGCTCCCTGCCCCTACTGCTTCGCCAAGGGCTGCTTGCCCTGGGGGAGCCCCACCGCTGTGGGTGGTGGTGTGGGGCCCAGACCCAGCTGCCAGTGGGTGTCTGCCCCGGAGCTGGGCTTCACAGAGCTTGGGGTTTGTTATTGGAGGAGGCGTTTCTCCCTTGACATTTTCACAGCTCCGGAAGAAACAGGAGGGATTGATGACTACGAGCAGAGCCAAGACAAAGAGGTGATCTTGCCCTACTGGGTTTTGATAAACCTAGGCAACCAACCACCGCTTGTTCTTACAATTCCTCACTCCCACATATGCACAAGAAACACTATTGTGGGCTTTTTCAACATTAATGCATGCTTATTAACTGAAGTGCCTTTGTTTTTCATCAGAAATTTTGTTTCTAAACCTCTCTTTAAAATTCACTGTATAGACACACACACATACTTATTTTTCTGTCAAATACATCAGATCTGTAACATTTGAAGGGGAAACAAAAGTACCATTTTGAACTTTTTTTTTTCTTTTCATCATTTTCCTTTACCAAATTGCTCAATAGCTGTTAATTTCACAGACATTGTGTTCAGTTTCAGCAGCCTGAGGAGATCTGAAATGCAGGATTACAGTTGAATTGGGGAAGCCTTTTGCTGGCAAAGTACTCTTCATTTTTGTATCATAAGTACAGCATCTATGCCTTGCAAACCTGACACTGGAGCTGAGGCATAGATTTGGTAGAGGTATTCTGCCATCTCTCTCCTAGCAAGTCAAGGGCAGAGATTTGGCTTTTCTAATGAGATAGTTTGCCCCTTTATTGGCTGAATTTTCCTCCCGTCGAAGGAATGGCATATCTGAAATGACAAAATCACAGAGCACAGGGTGAAAACCTTTACAAATATCGACTAATTAGCTCTTGCAGATGCCCATCAGGAAAACTGGGTACTTCAACCCCATGAGAACCCTATGGTTACTTGGTCAGATGCAGCAACAAGCAGATAGATGGAAGAGAATGTGTCACAACAGCTTGCTAGCAGCTCTGCACTGCACCCAAAGCTGCGGTGTTTATTCAGCACTATCTCAGTAATTATACATCATGGATGGGCTTTCCCCATCACTTCTGCATTCCAAAGTGATCAAATGGTTGATATCTAGAAATGTAAATTTCCCTATCTTCTGTTCACACTATTACATGACACTGCAGTGCCATTAGGCCGTAGTAAAATTGCTGGTGTTTGACACTGTCCTACCCAGAGGGCAACTAAGAACCACACCTCACTGTGCTAACATCTGGATGAACACATGACAAAAGTCCTGGTAATGATGAATCCATGGTATATGTAGAAAAAGAGATCCAGAGAGAGCTGGGACACAGAGGGGATGAACAGTACAGGAGCTGCAAGTATTGGGGCGGTGGGGATGTCATCTCTGAAGCATTCTGCTCCCACTTGAAGCCAACTTAGAATCATAGAATCATTTAGTTTGGAAAAAATCTCTAAGATCACCTAGTTCAACCCCAACCCATCCCCACTATGCCCACTGAGCACGTTCCCCCAGTGCCAAATCTTCATGGTTCTTAAGCACCTCCAGGAACACTGACTCCACCACCTCCCTGGGCAGCCTGTGCCAATGGCTCACCACACTTTTAGAGAAGTTTTTCCTAATACCCAACCTGAACCTCCCCTGGTGCAACTTAAGGTCATTACCTCTTTTCCTGTCACTGTCACCTGGGAGAAGAGGCTGACCTCCACCTTGCTACAATCTCCTTTCAGGTTGTTTTAGGTGTGACTAAATGGCATGGGGTAGGAATCTGTTGAATGCCCAGGCTAACGTGACCACCATGAGGTGGAGCTCAGCACCTGCACGTGCTCTGGGAACACCAGGTGCAGGGGGCTCTGATCACCTTTCCCTGAGGCTGAACAGCAGTGTTACTGCCAAGCGACTCAGTGGGAGAATTGGAAGCATTAGAACTCCCACATTTTTCTTCGAACACCCACCAAATCCCAGCAAACTGCTGAAATGCAGTTGAAATGGCGGAATTCTGATGTGGGCAATTGACCCCCCTCCTATCTCAAACCCTGGTATCTATATGCCACTAAAATAAAGGTAATTGCGCTTGATTGCTGGCAAAGCTGGGGACGAAAGCAGAGGTACGGTATGGTCTCTGCTGAATTATTTATTGGGTGTTGTGATCAGAGCTGGGTTTAGCCTCTGCCTTGCTCCAGGTCATCCTAAGTATACATGCTATGCCCTCGCTCAGAGCATTAAACAGCCATGCCAAAGACAGGATCTTTGCATGACTGCTTCTAGATCCCAGCACATACCATGTAGCCCCTATAATGGACAAGGACATGTATTATTAAGCAGCTGAAAGCACTTGTACAAGGCTGACGGCACACATGACTTATTTACACTGACCTAAAATAGCAGCACTTTAAGTGATACAAACACAGAAGACTTTAAAGTGCTCCATGGAGATTTGTGAATACAGGAGAACCCTTTGGCTAATCCTGAAACATTGCTTTCTTAAAAAGTCAGCTCGTTCTCTTTCATGCACCTGCCATTACTTTCCTTACCTTGAAGTGACTTCCTTCATTTTTCCCTATATATTGGATTATTAGCAGCTCTGTTAATAACAATCCTCCCACTTTTGCTGGCAGATGCAGCCTTTCAGAGCTGACAGCTCCTAAGGGCTTGGGAATATTCTCCTGCAGGCTTGCAGGGTGGAGAATTAGTGGGGTTTTCCCTTCTTTTAGCAGGGTTTCCTGGTGGAAAGCGGCTTCATAAAGTCGTGCTCCAGCTCTTCCCACCGGACAGGCATGGCACAGTTTGTCCCATTGTCATCGGGTACTCGCTTGGGGACAGGGGCTGCGTGTCCCACATCCCTCAGGATATTTGTGCCCAGGGAGGAGTGAGGTCATGACCAGGTAGCAGGCAGGGCTCCTGGGGGTGTGCCAGGAGCGTGGGGTGAGAGGTGAGAACCACTGAAGAATTAAAATGCATGTGTGCATGTGAGGGGGGGACCTTAAAGATTATTTAACTAAAAAAAAAAAAAAAAAATCTCCAAGTCTGACTTATATGAAATTTAATTTAATTTATTTTTACACCAGCAGCTGTCAGTTCAAAGAACAAAAACAAAGTAGCCATCTGTGCTTAATTTCATAAATCTACTGTAGATTGTCACATGATAGTGGAACTTGGACAAAAATGTGTCACGTGACTGGGTCCGGTCCCTTTAAAGTCATGCTATCACACAGCCCTACTGCGCTGCATCTATCGGCATGGGGCCCGAGGAGCAGGCAGCAACCTGCCGGGGGTGAGTGGGGTCAGGCTGATGGAGATATTGATCTCTGCGCCTTGTTACACCCTCCCCACTTTTTGGTTGTGGTTTGAATTACGTTTCCAGTGTTGAAGCAATGTCGTCATCCTCTCCATGCCCATAACACGAGCAATTCCCCGTCCATGGGAGCAGACCCACGGACAGAGAGGGGGGCTTGGTGCTGCTGCCATTGTGCATATGGAGCCGAGGCTGCCTGCAGGGTTCATCCTTCACCAGAGGTCTTCCCTTAGCTCCTGAACCCAGAGAAAATCTCACATTAAACACCGCAGATCACAGGTGAATTAGAGAACGGTAAAGAAATCGAATTTTTTAGCCTTTGGAGAGGCAGGGCCAGTAGGGAAGGTCAGTGCGTTTACTCTCCAAATTCATCTTGCTAAGAAAGTGCAAGGCAGAGAGATCAGAGGGGGTGTAATTAAAATACAGATCAAAAAGTCGCATTTTTCAATTTGCCATGTGAAAAAAAAAAAAAATAACAATCAGCTTGTCATATCCTCATTAAATACCAGATGGTTGAGCATGAGTAATAGATCTCTGGCTGACAGAAATCTGCAAACTCTTTTCTTTGGAGAGTTTTTAACTTAAGCAATCCGACCATATCGAATAGTCAATAATGCTCTCAAGGTGGATGTATTTGTTTAGCATTTGCGTGTGTGGATTTTTGTGTGCAGGAGCGTACGTGCGTGTGGGGTGGAAACAGTAGCAGAGCCTCAGAGAAAGTCAAATTAATGCTTAACAGGTAATTCTGTCTGCCGAGCTCTTAGACTTTCTCTCACACTTACACACACACACCAGTGTTTCCTGAGGTTTTAATGCTGTCCGCCTTCTCCGGGATAATTAAGCGATGACCACACCTATGCTGAGAGGGAAAGGCCGCAGCTTGTTTGGGCCAGGCAGTGACACAACCATAAATCAGCCTGTCTGCCCAGCCCCGCAGATCAATAGCTTTCTTGCATCACCGTCATCCTCCTCCAGCAGGACAAGCCACGGAAAGGACACCAGCAAAAGTTGTCACAAGCACTGTGCTGTTTCTCTGCATCCTCGTTACGAGTGCTACCCAATGGTCTCAGCCACTCGGGCTGACATTGGCATGGCCAGGTGAGTGGGAGCCCCACAAGGCCGATGCAACAGAGGAAACATTTAAGCCTGGCAGCAAAACTTGGGATTTCAAAGAAATCTGGCTGTGTGCAGAAGCAGCTGCCATCTTCCTCCTGCCTGCTCCAGCCTGTCACAGAGGCAAACACGCACTGATCTCTCTTGGAGACCTTGCGTTTTCTTTCTTTCTTTCTATTTTTTTTTTTTTTTTTTAATTTTTAATTTCCTCCTCTCTTCTTTCTTGCTGATGTTTTCCCTTCATCTAAAAGAAGTCATTTTGAATGAAAGTAGATGATCCGGTCCTTGTGTATGGAAAAACTTCAATTACTGGCACAGAGCAGCAGTCTTTGTGGTAAGAGTGTGGTAGCTTTATTCTCCTACAAGTTTGGGCTGGACTGCTACTTAGAGTAATAGATATTAACACCAGGAAAGAGCCTGTGAGTTTTTTTGGCATACTGTTTTTGCCAGTGCGGGATTTTTCCCTACGGGATATTGTAACTGAGCTTTAATTAAAAAAATTAGAAGGCATTAAAGCAGCACAAAGTAATAGCCTCCTTCGGTGTACCTCACATTACTAACCAACCTGTTAGACTCAGTCCTTCCTCATTCAATCTTCTGTGTTCTTGGCTGATGCGGATCTCACAACACTGTGTTGTTCAGGGATACCTGGAAGTGATTTAGCTGCATTAGCACAATAAATTAGCATGGGTAGAACACCATGCTAATAAGTCTGGATTGCTTCTCGTCCTCGAGCTAGTTCTTTTTGAGGTAACTCAGTGCTATACTGTGCCATGTGGATGCACCCACATGCTATCCTGGTCTTTGGAAATGATGCTGGTATCAAGGGGAACCCAGAAATTCCATGGGCAGCAAGAACAATAGAAAAGTTGAAAATCCTGGGCTTTCCCTGCTGAAGATTTTGCTTTGCTCAGTATTATGATATGTTCTTTTCCTGCAGTGAGGCCCCTGGGATGAAGTCTTGACATAGCTGAAATCAGTGAAGTTTTGCCACCAACTGCAGCAGGTCTAAAACTTGATCCCCTGCTTATTTTTCCAGTCAGAGTAAACGTGGTTTATCTTTTTTTTTTTTTTTTCTGGTGATAATAGGCTGGTCTCTCAAAACTGTTGATTTCTTCCTACATTCAATAAGGTTTGCCAGTTTCACAACATTTTCCTTATGCGCTTTTCATGTTTTTTATCTAATGCTAGCATATATTACTGCTCGCATCACCTTTTTTGGGAATTGCCATCTTATCACGCCAGTCTCACTTTTCAGCTGTTACGTTTTCAACAGTTCATCTCTTGTCTCTTCTTTTTCTCGTGGCTTGACAAGGCTGTCAGAGGCACATACATTCGCTTGCTTTCTTGATCCTGGGCTTTAATGATTAGCTTAAGGAGTCTCATATGCTCCTGTCATGCCTATTGCTACCTCTGTCAACTTCCTGTTCAGTGCAGCAGACTTCGATCACGCCTAGAGACAAGGTGTGCAGCACCTGCTCTTGGAGGAGAGGGGAAGATGAACCTTCTGCTCATGTAGAAATTAATGGAGCCACGGTTATCTGATCCACCTGGAGTTTTCATACAGATCTTGAGCCTATGTTTCCCTAATTTGGTAGGATCTACTAAGATAAGGTACCTGAATCCTCAACTGTGGAAGTCAGTGGTGACTTCTGGTGGCTTTCAGACTCTTCATTATGAGATCTATGCACTTTCTTTCTAGTGGACCACGATGTAACATGTTTACAGGTAATGTGTTTTTGGGCAACTGCTGAGGAGCTGCTTTCAGCAGTTTGCCCATGCTCCTTTCATTAGGACAACACATCCCACCAATACTCCATTGCATACCTAAGGTGGCACAAGCCAACGTGAAGTTCCATAGGCATTTAACCCATCTGTCAGCTGTTTCATATCTCAGGACCTCGGGATCAAGGTCAGAGGCTTGGGCAGAGTTGGTATTTGCAGTGCCTGTCACTAGAACAAAGGAAATCTTTAAGCTCGTTTTTCCACCTTATCAAACCTCTGTGGGTGAGGCAGGAGAGAACAAACTAGTTTTCAGGACCACAGAGGTATCCAAATCTGAGGGTAAGCAGATATACATACAGATGTCTGACTTGTCTGATATACCTGATTAGTGAGAAAGGACGCTTTTGAGGTTAAGGCTCTGGACAGGATTCAGGAAATCTGGATTCAGTTCCCAGCCCCACCATAGATTGCCTGTGGCATCTTCAGTAGGTCTGTTTGCTTGCTTCTACTTCAGTTCTTTGCGTAAAAAGGGACCACAAAGCTTTCTTGCTCCTAGCTTTGCTCTGCCTTCCAGACAGACAGAGCATGTGCGCCATGCCCCATAGCCCACGTGGGCCCTCATCTTGCTGAGGATCTCTTGATACCATCAGCATGTGAATCACAGTGCTCAAGGGAAGAAAAATGATGTATACTTAATACACATATGTACAGCAATGAACAGTTCCAGAAATATCAGTGAACAATCAGAAGCTGACCACTTTGGGAACAGTAATAGTCTTACTAGCATCTGTCTCTGGCAATCTCAAACTGTTAACCAAAATTTGGATCAAACCAGAGATGAGTATTTTATTTCATGTTTCACTGGAAAGCCAAGTATTTAAACACCTATGTTTTCCTTCTCTTGTGCCAATAATGCATTTCCAGGTCCTCATTGTGAAAGTAATAGAACTGACATAAAAGTAGAGTAAGACAAAACTCCCTGAACAAAAGGAAGGTGGTGTGCAGAAATCCTATTTCTATATATTATTGTTTTATTCATCGGTCATATTAATCACATCTATTTCACAAATCATGGTCTTATCAGTCACATGAGTCACAAAATGTACCATGCTAGATGGGTCTAAGGAGGAGGTATTGAACGCCGGAGAAGGTTGTTGTGATAATTTGCCCATTATCCTGCTAGATCCAAATTCTCCTTTTGCTTGTTTAATTCCAAATACAGCCAGCCCCAGTCACTGGGGGTCTCTATATTCTATGGTAAACAGTATTTTATTTGCAATAACAGTAACATTAATGAATGAGAATCTCCAGAGATGCCCCATTGTGTCCTTTCTTGCTTCATTCAGTGGTCTTTCTGTCATTTCAATCCCTTCTAGGATATTAGTCAGAGATCCTGCTCTGGGCTTCCAGTTTGCAGAGTCTCACTTTAAGGCTGTGGAGAGGCACTCTCTGGAGAGTCTCTTTTCTTGGCAAAGTCTTGTAGCAGCAGGCTTTGTAGGCAGGCTTCATTATGTAACCTTTTCCTCTTGATAGGGCATCTGTAGTACTGGAGGGAGGAGGATGCCTGATACCGACAGGTTTCATCCTCCCACCCTATTTTCACGTCCATGCATTTTCTTCTCTGTAAGAGGACTCTAATACTTCCCCTTGTTGCTGAAAGTAGGTGGAAGAACAGCCAGTCTTTCCTATCCTTAGCAAAACGTTTCTCTGTTACTTACTGTGCAGTAATGAGCACAAACTCCCTTATTGCTGCAGTGCTCCAGGAGGAGGAGCAATACTCCAGCTAGATTTCCTGGTATGCACTGACCTATCAGACATTCACTGAAAGCATCAATAGGTAACAGCTGGCTCTGAAAACAGGGGTCTGCCTTGGGCTGATGATCCAAGTATAAGGCATTTGTGCCCAACATTTGGGTGTCACTGAGACTGCCTTGCTCAAACCTGCTCCAGAGAGAGCACTGAGGTTCTGAGAACCAGTGGCAAGAGCACCTGCAACAGATGCTCCAGGTGCAGCTCATACTGGGGCTATCACTTCTGAGTGCGCTTAGCAGAGTGGTCAATGCCTTAAGATCTTTTTGGGACCGGTCCTTTCAAAGCTTGCAGATGTCTGAGCTCATCTCCAGGGCAGCAGAGAGTTAAGCTTGGATCTCTTGCATCCTGGGGGAAAGTTTTTATCCTTTGACCTCACAGAAAGACTAGTGGGAGAGTCAGGTTTGGTTTATAATTGAATTTAGATATTTAATTATCTATGCCAAAGGAGATCAGATTCAGCAGAGGGTATTAAGAAAGTCCTCCTCCCAGATACTTGACAGGGTGGTGGTAAGGCTACTTTCCTCAATAGGAGACCAAGTACAGATCTCTGCTTTCTAATCAGGTGTGTGGGTGAGGAGAGAGGAAGAAGACTTGAAAGCAGATTTCTGTTGTGGTTTAACCTGGCAGGTGGCTGAGCACCATTTGCTTACTCCCCCCGTTCCCAGTGTGATAGGGGAGAGAATTGGGGAAAAAAAAGTAGAACTTGTGGGTTGAGATAAAACTATTTACTAGAATAGAGAAAAGGGTAATAATTATGACTGTATGTATATATATGAATGTAAATAGCAAGTAATGCACAAGCAACTGCTCACAGCTCCCTGAATGATGCCCAGATAGCTCCCAAGCAGTGGAAGATAGGCAAATTCCCACTCCTTTCAAAACTCTCCTTCTGCATGATGTCTTATGGTATGGAATATCCATTCAATCAGGTTAAGTCAGCTGTCCTGAGTCTGTTCTGCCCCATCTCCTTGAGCCACCCCAGCATCTTGCTGGTAGCTGAGAAAACTGGAATGTCTTTAACTCTGTACAATGCTGCTTAGCAGAATCTAGAAACATCAGTGTGCTATCAACATCGTTTTCTCTTGAAACCAAGACAGCATAATTCCAGACACTCTGAAGAAAAGTAATTCTGTTTCAGCTGAAACTAAGACAATTTCTGACTTCTCTTCTCACATGGCTAAGGAAAAAAAGAAGGAAAATGATTATTAGTTGTTTTGATTTGTTTTTCTTATTTCCAGGAAAAGACTGATGGCTAGGAGTCCCAAAAGACATAGAGGCATCCTTCTTTTCCAGTGTTAGCTAAACCTAACTGCCTCTGCTTTATTGTCTCACCGCTAAATGCATTGCACCACAGGCCTCTTGTAGGTGTATATTACCTCTCTGCTTTTCATTTTACATGACTTTTTTCACTGTTTCCATAACTCTTCTTGTACCTTGGACATTTCATCCAGAAGAATGTTTTGTCACCTTCTTGTTGCCATGGTGTCATTTCCACCGTGTCCAGCTGTGGCTGTACATCATACACTAGCCAACCTTTCAAATGACGTATTGATGCACACTTTCCTGGATTCAGCAGCATCATTTATTGGGTTCCTTTTCTACAGGTCTTCAGGTTAACCTTTCTGGCTCTACTTAAAAAAATGTCAACAAGAATCACACTACAGGTTTTCCTGGTGCTGACTGTAACCTTCATTGTTGGTTAATTGATAAAAGTACTAAAAGTCAGTTTTGGAATTTCTTTTTAATAAATATGTCTCCTTTGTTGAAGTATCAATTAACAGTCCTGATTCAAATTTTATTTCTCTTGCATGCAGCCATTTATTCTGTATTAATTGCCTAGATTCTGACATTGAACACAGTGATTTCTCCTGCTATGCTTAAAACCACTTCCAAAGGTTTCTAAGTTTGATTTCCTTCCCATTTTCTACAGAAATAGCCAGAGTTAGCTCATGCTTAGAAAAGTTAATAAAGTTATGGAGTAGACTGTGAAATTCACCCTAAACCAAAACACAATGAGCTCTTTTCTAAGACCTCCTGCAGGCTCCATTTCTTTAATTAATATATGCCAAGGCTCCTCTCTGTGAAGTAAATATATAAAGCTGCGTATTTGAGTGCAATTATAAGTGAGTATATTTTGACATTTCTTCACTGCGTATCTTTTAAGCTTTATTAAGGAAATTCTGGTTGAATGGATTTTTAGCTGAGATATATATAGGAGGAAAAAAGAAAAAAGCTTACTCCCTATGTGAAATCATGGACAAAATAAAAGAAATCATAGGAAGTATGAGTAAATGAAACCTGATTTTGGCCCTACCGTCCCTTTTATTTTGGGACCAAGGCTGTGAGTGGGATGGCTTTGAAGGATGGCCCTTCTTGACCTTTTCTCAGAGCTCCTTTGGATGTCGGGGACAGGAAGTTTTTCTGGGGAAGCTGCAAGAGGGAGGCAGCAAAGAGTTAAAGCAAAGGTGGAGTTTTCATCCCGCAGTGGATAGCTGCGAGATGCAAATGTTGCCTGCGGCGGTAGGAGCTGCTGCAGCCACTGCAGCAGAAGCTGGCATGTAGGTACAGTAACGTGGGAAACCCCTGCGATATGGGAAACGTCCTGGCAAAGGCACCACGCTATCTGCTCCAGCCAGGAGCCGGTGGTGTGCTCAGGGCTTGGCTGTTGCTCTGAGCCAGCCCAGCAGTTTTGGGAAGCTGCTGGAGGCTGGGAGATCTTTGCAAACTCTCCACACGGTTCTGCTTTGGGTATAACCTTAAACTTTACTTAAACGGGGGCTCTGTCCTGGAAGCACAGACCAGCACACTCTGCACTGCATGCGCTAATATAGCCAAGCCTGTTGAAACCTGCTCCCTTGACAGCAGGATACTAGATGAAAGCAGGATTGGTTCACTTATCATCCAGAAATAGAGAGCTCCAGAAGATTTTTTTTATGCAGTGTATAAGTTTCCAACTTTTTTTTTTTAATGGTAATCATCCTGCCATGGGAACGAAAGACAGCAGGATAAAACTTGAACTTGCCATTCTTAGCTGGTCAAAACAGAAGTTCTGCCTGCATAATTTCAACTTTCCCTTCAAATACATGTGTTGAAACTTTGCCATGGACATTCTTCTGCCTTCTAAGAAAAACCATTAAGTGATCCATATATAAGAGGATCTCTGACATCAATTGGTAATGGATATTGCACACTAAAAAGACCCTGTCTGAAGAGCTCCTGCCCTGCACAAACCTCAGCCCACTTGGCCTGACCTTCTGTGGCTTTTCTTGCCTGCAGAATAACTTATGAAATTTTTAGCATTCCTACAATTGTAACATCTGGGCCTCATTGTTCTACACCTAGGAAAAAAAGGGGGGCAATGACAAACACACTTTGCATTCGCATACTCTTTCACCTGTTTCTCTACATGTTTTGAATCAAAATGCTCAAGCATAAATTTCTATTTGCTTGTGGCTTTCCTGCTGATAGGAAGCCAGGAAGCACAGGGTGCAGAGCCCAGCACAGGGATTTCGTGCATATGATGGATGCTGGGACACTGCTGTGTGTTGGGCAGGTATATATAATGTTGATTCAAAATATGCTGGATGATTTTTGTCCCTCTATTAAAAATACCAAATTAGTACTGGTATCCGAGCATTGTTTTCATTAGTCCTTTTCAGGTTTGAGATTTTCTCTCTTGCACTGAACTGTGAGTGAAGCACACCAAGAGGCCTTGGGTTCTTTTTGAAGAAAGCCAACTTCCTGTGCCAGTCACAAAGAAAAAGTCCACATTTAAAAAAGAATCTCAAAATCAGGTCCACCATATTTTACTCTTTCCAGTCATTTGCTTTTGCATCAGCTGCTTTCCGATGTTATACAAGGCGGAAATGTTGTAGATAACTTGTGAAACTTCGGAGTTTGGGGCATAATATCAATTTGAATGGACAAAAGCATCAGAGGAGCAATGTGTGTGTACTGGGGCTGGGAAGGGCGAGACTAAAAGGTGCACTCACAGACTCATTAACTTAAAGAGTGCAGTGTTGCTTTGTTGTTATAATTCGATAGAGAGCTTGGAAACAAGTGAAAGATCAGTTTGTGGGGGGGGGGAGGAATAATCCAGCCTCATGTGGATGCCTTTTATTTTTAGAGAAATGTGTCTCCCTCAGACCCTTGTGAAAATAAATTGTGTGGAGCAGAGGGACATTGCCTGCATGCAGAATCAACTATTTGCCAAATGTTTTCTTTGTTTAAAATATGCACTTGCTAGACTGAAGCCCAAACTGCAAAGTTCAAACCAACACTCAAATTCTAAACAGCGCAGACTTTAAAGTCACTGAAGTCCAACTGGGAATTACGGCTCTACAAGCAGTCACGGAGTTAAATTTCCACACCAGCCTTTGCTTACAAAATATCAGAAGAGGTGCAAGTGCTACCACCTGTTTCCTTCCGCACCACTCCCAGTTTTTCCAACAGCTCGATGGTTGGTGCTCTCTGCCAGGATGGGGATGACCCACGTGTGTTTCTGAAGTGATGGAAAAGCATTTGAACTCAAACATTTCTGGGTATCCTCAGGAAGGACTCCTTCAGTCTCTCCTGAGAAAGGTACCCGGATTGTTTTGTGGAATAATCATCAGGAAACAAACAAACAAAATAATAATAATAAATCAGCACACCTACATACTTGCTGAATATTGTGTCCCTGTTTCTGTAGGGATCCTGCAGGCAGGCAGGGCCATTACTGATCAAACAGATGGAGTGATGGAGCAGAAAGGGGGCAGCTCCATCATGTCCTGGGCTAAGCCTAAAGGAGAGGGGAGAATTAATGCTCCGATATTCTTTACTCACCCAGCTTTGTTGGCACATGAGAGGTCAGAGAGGTCACTTACCAGACAATCCCATTGACCAGTGTCCATAATCAATAACACGCTCTGGGGAAACTTTGGATTGCCAGATACACGTTTTTAATTTGTTTGGTTTAATAATCTGTGAAGGTCTTTACAGGCAAGGAAGTCAAAGGTTTCTTTCATTCTAAATTTTGCTGTGAATGAAGCACAATGCAGGACAAACAGTGATAGCAGTGCCAGTATCTGAAAAGGTACCACTTCTCTTTATCTTTTCTGCCATAAATATCACTTTCTTATTGATTCTAAGGTGATTTTAGTGAGCTTCGGGCAACCAAATGCACCCAGATTTTTGCCCCAAGCAACTGGACTGTCTCATGTACCAGATTCAGAGCTTTCAGCAGAGAAATGTTCCCTAAAAGACTCATGGCTCCTTTGTCATCTTTGGTAATCTTTCCCTAAAAGAAAAATCTGCATCACTGTGGCTTGATTTAAATATGCAAGTGGAGTTTGACTTCTTCCGTCATTTTGTAATTGATGTATAATGCACGCACATCTTGGGTATGTAACTCCAGGACTCGGGGGGACCAGAGTTGGGGTTCTCTCCTGCCACCTGAGTGGAAAGCAGTGGGAGAAAAAAGCCAAGTTGAAGGGAGGATGCTGTGCTCCAGGATGAAGTGACCTCAATGGGAGGGCCTGGCGTGCCCAGCTGGAGTGGCAGCCACCAGACCCCGGTGGACATCCTCGGGGAAGGAGCTCTGCAGATGGAGCCCCACTGAGAAGGTTCAAACAGCAAACCAGAGCGCAGCAAAACCGTACGGTTTAAAAAAATGAAAGAAAAAGAGATGGTTTTCATGTTCCATAAGGCTATGATTATGTGATATACATATTTTTATTCAAGATCAAAGCGCTGTTTTTAATAGTTAAATATTCACAGATGTAAATGAACTCCGATTTGCATAAAGCGATAATTATGTTATTCATTAGGACTTGGTAAATGTTGTGCTCAAATTCCATGATCATTTTGCTTTAGGGTTACCGAGAAACAAGTTTATGAGTTTGAGGGGAAACCTATTGTGAAAGTAAATGGCGGAGCTGATTTTCACCGAGCAGCCAGGTTGATTTCCCTACCTCCTACGTTCTCAGTGCTGCATGTCCAGTCTAGCCCATCATATCAGCTCCCGTCTGTGGGGAGGCCCAGGGCTGCTGTCCCTGCAAGGTCATCTGTCACTGCCAGACGGGGAGGGGGAGCTGTCACTCTCCCCGTGTAATTGTGCCTTCCCAGCTGCACCGCACGCCTGCCCGGGCCCCTGCTCCCGGTGCTGTGGGAGAGACCCATCTTCCCTCCCCGAGCACACACACATACCTTCCCCTGGGTCACCGGGAACAATGGAGCAGGGAGGACAGGGCAAGCTCGCTCCGAGCTGCAGACACTTGATAAATGGGTGGGCAGGCGGCGAGTGACAATATGCAGACAAGTGATATCATTTGCAAATGGATTCAGCAAGGGAAGCAAGAATACAGAGTGGGGGGAAGAAAAAGTCAGGGGTATGGAAAACGTTTCTCATTAACCCTTTCGGGTGGGTAGGAAATATGATAGCTTGGCTCTCTGGGAAAAAGTGTTGGGAATACTGCTTTTTGGTTCTTCACCCACAATCTTTGGGCAAGTGAAACATCCCACAAGGAAGTCACATGGCACTAATTGCCTTCTTAAAAACCACATTTTTAATATCTCTACTGAGGGCCCTCTCTCCAGATGCATAGATATGGGCATCTTTGTGTTGACCTGAGATTTACCTTACTTTTTCTTTGGAGAAGTTCCCACCTCCTTCCTCAGGTGCTGAGGTGGGTTCCTCATAGCAAAACCAGGTGCTGGGGCTGTGGTGATCCTGCTCTTCACACACCCAATTGATGGTGGCATGGCCCCATGTGGTGATGATGCAGTCCCATTGCACTGGTGAGTCACGAGCCAGCGTCATCAGAGAACACCATGTCCCTGTTAGGCCAGCAGACATGGTGTGGTGTTGGGCAGAACTGCAACAAGAGTGAAGGGCTCTGTGGGAGGAGGTCACCCAGCCAGCTGGCAAACAGAAGGTAGAGGTGTTACACACTTTTTACATACTTGCATATGTAAATACTTTGTAACGGTCATGAGAAAAAATCATCTTCTCTCCCTCACACCCTTTCAAAACTGTGGTATGAGAAACACTGCGGTAGTTGTCGTCAAGTAGACTGAATTCTAAAAGGAACTAGACAGCCTACTAAACTGTAGGATCGTTCTTTCTTTTCACTACAGACCTGTTTCTTTCTATCTGTGTGCATTTGCTCTGGTTCCATTCATACAGCACTCTGGACAAGTGTTATGTCCAGTGGCTTCATGCTATTTGCTTTCCTCTCTCAGCCCCAGTTGTGCCAGTGGAGCTGATGCTGCACTGATAAGCTCAGGTTATCATGGTGGATGCCAAGGGTAGGACATCTGCTTGGAGATCATGGGACTTTGAGGCTGTGGAGTTATTATCTGCAGCTTGAGTGGTGACAGCATCACCTCTGCAAATTTCTGGGACCATCAAGCAGCACAGTTTTGTATTTACTGAAGGAGTATGGGCTTTGTTACTTACAGTCACAGATCGTGTACATGCAGTGCTATGACCAAGTTTTGGGGCTTTGGTTTTTCTTTTTATTGAAGGTCTGATACCAGCTGGACAGAACAGCAGAATGCTTCTTAGCTGTCACAAATTGTTCTCTGCTAAAAACAAAACCATCGTAATGTGGGTTTGAAGGTATACCAGGGATAGACTCCACAACTCACCTAAGCTCCTGCAGTACTTCATGGGATACAGGCTCTCATCTGTGCTTCTTCCCTTTTTTCAACGTAGTTTGAACTTTGAAGCATTGCCTCTGGCCCCTTTGCCTACAAAGAAATGTCATCTTTCTTTCCCATTCTCTTAACTTGGTGGGTATTAGCTATATTTACCATATTACATATTACCTATTTAAAAGCACTAAGAATACAGATCAAATAGCCAGATCATCCATTAACAGCCTCATTATCCTATTGATGAAGAAACTTTTCTGACTTTTAATGTAGACATGGTCAGGATATATTAGAACTTGCCTGTCATTAATAACTTCACACACACACACACAAATCTAAATGGTCAATTAACGGCCACATCTGCTTTAATGTTACTTATTAACTTGCATTACCTATAACATCTCCTAATGCCTTTGAAACTTATTTCACTTAATTCCTGCCTTTTCTTCTGTTCTTTGGCCCCACGTTAATACTATATATATATATATTTTTTTTTTTTCGAGACTCACTCATAGATTCATAGATTCATTAGGTTGGAAAGGACCTACAAGATCATCTAGTCCAACCATCCTCCCACCACCATCCCTACCCACCAAGCTACTAAATCTAATCCCTTAGCACCTCATCTAAGCGCTTCTTGAACAGCGCTAGGGACGGTGCCTCTACCACCTCCCTAGGCAGGCCATTCCAGTGCCTGGCCACTCTTTCAGAGAAAAAATTTTTCCTCAAATCTAATGTAAATCTTCCCAGGCGCAACTTGTGGCCATTCCCTCATTTGCTTACTCATTGTAAGGAAGATGGGCAAGATGACCTGATAGCCTTTCCCATCTCTAATTTCTGTATGTACACTTTCCTCATTATGAAACTCCTGCAAAATGAAAGACAGATGATCAGGACTGGCATCTGAAACAAAGTTTTTTCACTTACCATCTTGCTGTGCTGCTGGCCTTGATCTAGCTGCCTAGTTCTGCATCTTTTGCCTTCAGGACACCAAGAGCCCAAAGGTGGGAGAGGGTCATTATGGATCATAATGTCTCCATCAGTAGAAACAAAATCACTGTTCTCCTTTCTTATCTGTTGCTGACCTTTTGTTTCCTTTCTTTCTTTATTTTTGTAAGGAGACTTTTACACTGGCCAGATAAGCCAAAGGTATGCTTTTTAGCCTTCTTAGATCACACACTGGCTTTCTGGCACTCAACAGAATGTCTTTCACCTAAGCCTTTGCATGTCAAATTACTCAATTGCTGTTGGAAATACTTTCTTCTTTATGCACATTGATTCAGGAGTTTAGAATTGCTTCAGTGACACTTCAATGCCTAACAGAAGTCTAAAAAGTAATAAAAAACCCAACGTTGGTTCCCCTGGTCAAGGTGCAAAAAAATGGAAGTAGATTTCTCTGTGCCTCAGTTTCCTCATTTGGCAATCTAGGCTGCAAATTCTGTGGAATTAAATTCCTTACCCTTTGCAAGATATGTGAAAATCTCACTTGGCCGTTCCCTGTCTCATATTACCCACACATGAGGGTGAACTTGGGCTGATTCCAAACTGCTGTGCAAATCCTTGTTATGACAGTTTTGCTTGATCTTAGGTATGTCTGGCCTTCTATTTCACCGGAGGTGGCTGAAAGGGAAATGAAGAGCAGCTCAACAAAGAAAAAACTACATGGTAAGAAATCAGTAGTTGGAACCAAACCGAAAATGTGGCATTTAGTAATACACTAAGTGCCAGTAAATACTTCCCCTGGCTATTGCTTTTTGCAGTGGTCCTTTGGAAAAGCTCCTGAGCCAAGAGGAGCAGTGGACACCTTGTCTGAGTGTCCCTGGGGAACTGAACTACATGTCACCAAGGTCCTGTGCACCTCTGCCAATGAGATAGTCCTAGGGATTTGTCCAGGACTCAGATTTTGAGGACTGCCAAGCCCTTACAAAAGGATGACTTCCAGTTCCTCTAAAATCATTCTGAACATAAGGCAAATGTTAAGGTAAATGCAAAGAAGACTGCTTTTCATGCAATCCAAATTTAACAGCATAGTTACTCAATTTCAAGACAGGTGGATAGAAATAGAAAAGCATAATTATAACTATCTATATGTTAGATCACCCAAGAGGTGTCTTTCTCTGTTTCATCCAGCTAGCAAGCTGTCAGATGCTTATGCAATCTCTTGGCACAGCCCTTCCTTACAGAGAAGTGTAGTCTCAGGCTGAGCTTTCAGATTTAGGAACAGGTTTATCTTTACAACCCCCAACCTTCCCTGCGGATCCATTCTGAATCTGATATCTATGCTGGATAAATGCTCCTTACCACCTGGCAGAGCAGGGGATCAGCCCTCAGCATATGACTTCTTTATACACCGAGCCCAGCATTTCATGTAACCACCTATACTTTATTCAGCCTTACTGCTACAAAGAGAGAAACGAGAATAGTGTGCATAGTGCTTTCCAATTTCTCATCAAGATTAGACATGATGATAAGCAACCACTTCGGAGTGATAGTAGGTGTTAGCTGGGGTGAATGAACCTTAGGCTGGGCTCTGAGGCATTCTGGGCAAGGAATTTCAGTGCTCTGGAGAATACTGAATAATGATAAAGAGTTATACATTCCTGAACTCATCCTTTTATTTTGTATCTATTTAATTTTAATCTTAATTTATTATAAACAGGGGAAAAAAACATATTCAAACCTCCACAAAGGGAGAAGGCTCTGGTTTTAATATTAAAATATGTCATTTGCAATAACCTTTATGGCTTTGTCATATACTCTCAATAAATGGCTTCTAAGATTGATTAAAGACCTTAGCTTTGCTTCACATGCTAATCAATCTCACTAGCCAATTAGGGCTTTGGTGCTGGAGAGCAACAGAGATCATCTCTTAGCTATATATGGCAGCATTCATTGTGCAAGCCAAACCTTTATGACCTAATACTGTTAAAGGAACTCATGACAGTTTATGGGAAAAGAACATCAAAGAAATGCAGGATTATTCATGTTGATGCTTAATGAGAAGATATTTGAAAGTTGTGTTTCAGAAGGGTAAAAGCTAAATGCAGAATTGGCGCTCTGGTGCTGGAGCTGAATTGGTGCTTAAGGTTAGCAGACTCCTACCTCTAAGCTACTCCACGCTCTTCATTCCTGTTATGACTTGGAGTATGCCAATTAAATTTACTTCAATTTCCCACCTGTAAAATGGGAATAAAGATACCTGGTTTTCCATCTGGATGAGATGAGAAGAATTAGCTTTCGCTGGAATTAAATGAAAAATGAGACATCAGTTGCAACAATACCACAGTTTCCCACTTGAGCAATTAACTGAAAATGAATTTGGACAAATAAGACCAGAACTACATTGATCCTGCATGTCACCACCTTCTTGGTCCTGCCTGTGGACAGCGTGGTAGGCTCTGTAAAAAGAGTAGAGGGACTGTGCTCTAAGTTCTGCATATCTCTGCAGCTGACCTGCCTGATGGCTTTCAGAGCAGAGGAGCCACCAGCTAGATGTGGAGAATCAATGCTTGTTGTGCCAGCTCAGCTCAGCGCTGAAGCACACTGATGTGCCTGAGTTATACATAAATAAACAAACAACTTCAGACACCAGGGCTACAGGCCCCTGCATTTTTCAGAAGATTTTAACACACTCTAACCATAAAAGAAAGTCCCACCCTGTGCCATGACCAAGCACCCCAGCGGGAGCTGCCATTCTGTTAAGCGTGCCCTGGTCCCTTCACAGTGGGTTGCCACGTCCTGATTGGTATCTCTGCCTATTAACATAATTTGAATAACTAACAGTACTAATAAATAAGGTGGTAAAGTAATAAGAAAAATAAAAAATCACTCTAAGTGTCATTAAAGGTCTTCTTCATTTTCTGTAGTGAATAATTATTCCAAAACACTCTTGTATCAAAGGTATTCCAAAATGCTCTATTTCTGAGAATAAACATTTGAAAGTGTTGAAAGATCAAATTCCTGGAATTCATCTATTCTTGAGCTGGATGCTAACAACATGTTTGTACTAGACTGAGGGCATTATCTGAGTTCCATGTATAGCCTGAATTCCAGACGAGACTGAAGCCAATTTTATTTACGTTTGGTCTCAGTATAATATCTTTCCGTCATTCAATTGTCTAGGTCTAAACACTGCAGGAAAGTTACTCTGAAATGAATGTCTGGGTGTCAGGGGCTAGCGAGCTAATAGCATAATTACTTTTGTAGTCTTTATTAGTTGAAATGTTTATTAGAAAGGTTACTTTTTATCCAATGAAAGATGACAAGCCGGGTTTGATTGAGCACTGTTTGTTGTTTTAATATTGTTAGCTGTGTGAATGGGTTAACACACTTCTCATCTTCCAGAAGCTGAAGGCTATGAGAAATCCCAGGGGTAGCCACTCCTCAGCCCGCATTTGCTGCCTTTGCCAAGGAAAGATCCCATAAGATTTCCCCCCCTCCGTCACTTAAAGGTTGTGATGATTTTTAATGTCACTGCCTAGATGGCCTGGAGATTTTTATCTATTGCACTTACAGGTCACCTTAATATTATCTCACTCAGAGGGGGGAAAAAGTTTCTAGCGGGATAATATTAAGTTATACAGCATGACACAAGGTCAGACTGTGAGAGACAAGAATATATGAATAAAGCCAGTGGCCATGAGAGTCACCAGTGTGAAAAAAAAAAAAAAAAGAAAGAAAGAAAGAAAGAAGAAAAGGAGGAACAAAGAGAAAGAGAGGAAAGATGCTAGTGGAGAAGAAAAGTAGCAGAGGGGGGGACGGAAGAAGGAAAGATTAAAATGGAAAAAGAAAGGATCAGGGTCAGAGTGGGTGATGTATAGTCATCCTTCTTATCCCAATCAGCTGCATGCTCTCAGTGGCTGTGCACATACTGAATTAGCTCCAGTCTGTTTCTTTTCTCTGGGACTCCATCTTTTTGAAAATACATCATCAGTACAACTCCATCCTGAAGGCATATTACGCTAATGCATCATTATTGCGATGGCTGACTGATGATGCACTGGTGCCATACATCACCAGAGCTGCGCCTCTCTCTCATGAAATGTTGGCATGATACATAATCAGGGAGAAGCACACAGCTCCCAGTTCTAACCACTCCAGAAATGTGAATTACCCAAAATTAAAGCTAAAGCCTTGATAAAGCGGAACCGGGAAAAGTGAACATCCCTAAGTGTCCAGCAGCGTCCTGAACCTCATGGGAAATCCTGTGATAACTTCGAGCTGCATTAGTGGAAGTGCCTGGAAGGCTGCCAAAATCCAGCTGTTAGGCTTGGACAGGAGTCATGAATGCCTTAGCAGCAGGGTAGTGATGAGAGACAGCTACCACGAGCTGAAGAGGGTATACCGCAGCACACCGCTCCTGCCATGTCTGTGAAGGTAGAATCACAGCCAGACCAACATGCTGACCTGTGAAGGGGATAGAGGGGCAGTGGGGACACTGCTGGAAAGGGTGTGTTGTCTCTTATCTTGTATAGGACTGCCTGAGAGTGGCAGAACTTTTGAGCTGAGAATCACTCCTCCCTTTGTCTTCCTCCACTTCCCAAAAGACTCACTTTGCCTCTACAGGACACTATGGAAGCTAACGGGTGCCTGATGAGTTGGCAGACTCAGGCCCTAGCAAGTGGGAAGCTGCATCATATTATTGCTAATCTGACTTTGTTTTGGGAGTGGGGTATGGAGGAATGGAAACTTGGCTGAATGGCACCTGAATCTTGGGATGAATTTTGAGATTGGAAGACATAAAACATTTCTTGATCCCCATACAGACCTTCTTCCTGTCCTGCAGAGTTTGCCTACCATACGCAAGTTGTTTTGTACAAATCTATCTCAGCACTTCCTTCCAATACAGCTCATACAATTGCCTCACACTCTGAATCAAAGTGGTTTTCTCTGTTTATGGCCTTCTGTATTCCCAGAGCACTTTCAGTCTGTGAGCCTCAGTTCCCCACCAGTCAGAGTGGGACCAGGGACACAAATCCCCTTTAAAGTCTTGAACAACTCTGCACAAGATCTCTACTTCATATTGTTTCTTGCAAGCTCAGTCTGAAATAAGGTGCTTTCCCCTCGGAGGGAGGGTCCCTCTTATCCCCAATTGTGATTCTCTTGGGGACAGGAATAAACGCGCCTCCAGCCATTGACAAACATCATTTCAAGAGCTGAATTCTTCTCTTTGTCTTCCTCCATCATGTCACCTGTGTGACAGTCGGTCTAGAATACATTTGAAGTAGATCTGTTGTTCAGAATGGAATTATTCCAGATCTACACCCACATTATTGACAGTTGAATTTGCTCCAGTGGTGCTAACTGGAGATGATTTTTACCAAATATCTTGGAAATGTAAACTGTCAAAAATTAGAAAAGACATCAACACAGCATATCAAGGTATCATTTTTCCTTCAGCCTTGCAAAATTGCTATGCACCTGCCATACTTCATGTATCTCTTAATGGACTTAATATCCTGCTTTTTCACAAGGGAAATAATCCCATCACAAGGCTGCAGCTATATTAAGGAGCATTGGTTTGCAGTGTTCATCATATAAATACCAAATTGGGCTGCATGCATGAAGTCTGACATTTAAGAATGAATGTGCCACAGCAAGAAAATCTGAGGCTTTGCAAGAATGAATGAATTTTGGCAGCATAAAACAATAAGTTTTTCTTTTAAAGCCTGATTCCTTGCAAGACATTGCTATCTGTAAGATCTTCTAATAAGTTCTTCTGTAAATTCCCTTCTAGTACAGCAGGCTCCAGAGTGGGTTGCTGGAAGATTAGTTTTAGATCTTAAGAGGTTCTTCAACAACTGGGGTTCACCGTCTGTAGGAATGATGAGCAGGAAAAGCTTTCACTTGCAAAATCATAAGGGTGTGTGCAAACATACACTCATGGTGATGATTCTTTGCAAAATAATCACTATCACTGGGTTTCCAATGACTAATTTATAATTTCTGTTTGACAGTAACTAGGAGCTGGAGTCACTGTTGGAGGGTCAATGGTAACAGGACAAAGAAATAGCTGCCACAGGATGCCTTGAGGGAAGGCAATACAACAGGTTCATCACCTCTGCTGAAGGTGGTGAAGACAGACTCAGCCAACAGCCCCATCCTTGCCTGCTCTGCCTAAACCTGACAAAGCTCTTCAAGCTAATCATCATCCTGAAATAAAATTTTAAACAAAGTGACAGTTCAGTTCAGGTAAGCACTCATAGATACAGATGGCTCTGTGGGCTGTCCAAGTAGCTTTGGCCCGCAACAACAAGGACTGCAGAATTAATCTAAAAATATCTACAGAACATGGCTTTTCTGCTTTTTACCCTGTCAGAAGTGCAATAAGAATAATCATTTCTCAATTGATTTTTGACACTTGCTTTACAGTTCTCCCCCTCCAGCACTGGTCAGGACCAGGGAAGAGATTCAGAAAAAATAACGAAAGACTATTACTGGTCAGTACTCAAACTTCAGGCAGACTACTGAAGATGACAATATATGGGGTGGACAGGAAAGTGCTAAATGTCTCTGCACTGCATTGGTACATATGTTTCAAATTAGGATTTGTTGAAGCCAGCAGGTCATGTTGCCATTTGACCACATAGAGAAGAACATTTAGAGCTCTGCAACTCTGCTATCCACTTCATAGCTTGTGTCTTTGTCCAGCATTATAAGAAAAAGCCAGAGGAAAGATGCCTGAAGTTAGTTGCCGAAGAGGTCAAGAGGCTTGTACTGCCTTTTTATCAACCAGAAACATCTATGGGGAAATCAATAATGTAACTTCTTTCCTTTGGATTTGATTAAAGAAACATTTCAGGCTGCAATTTGAAAGCAAACACACAAACTGAAAGCCCATTGGCTTCATCTTACAGCTACTGTCTCCCCAGTGCACTGGAAAGTGAGGGGGAGGAATTATTCTCCCATAACATGTAGGGAACAATTTTTTAATGTCTTAATTATTTCCCATGTGCACAAAGCATTTCAGTCCTATTGTTTCTTTTCTCAATCTGTTTGGGTCATTGGTAAGCAGATCACTTTGCCCACCCAGTGGACTGTGAAACACCAGGAAAAGCTAGATAATGACGTGTCTGCTTGTTGCCCCAAGGTTAGCACTCCTGGTGTCTACAGCTTCCCCTGTGTCCTTTGAGTAATCAATTTATAGTATGCAGCTTGGTTCTAGTGAAAAGCCCCGTGAAGACAATGCAGTTGGTATAAAACTCTGGGGTAGTGCACAGACTATCAAAAATATATGGTGTCCCTCGTGATCTTTGTTGTTTTACTGGATAAACATAATGGAAAATATCAAATCTTATCTAGATTTCAAATTATTCTTCCCCCCAAATGTAGACTACCATTTCAACATCTTAGCCAGCCTCTATACTGACTGACACCTATGAGCCCATTGACTCTTTGGTTTATGCTGCTGTAAGACTGAAACTGATCTGAACTGGGTCTGAGGAGGACTGTGGAAGAAAGAACCAAGACTATCATCTGCTAACTGGCCTGCTGCCTTCACTGTCCTCTTACCAGCACCAGAAACAGAAAGTTCTTTGAGTTAATAGAACAAACCCAATTCATTCTGGAACAAAGTGCCTATAAGAGATGTTAGTCATCACCTTAATGCAATTCCATGGAAAGTAAGAGTGGGCAAAGCCTAGATTTTTCTGGATTTCAAAGTTAAGACATTTAATTCATCACACTTTTAATACTGATGCTGTACTGTGTAGGTTCAAGCCAGTTCAAGTTGAGCAGTCTGCGCTTAAGAATGTGGATTTCATTTCCACCTTCAACTGTATTTAACATATGAATTGAGTTGTAATCATAGAGCCCAAATTATTGCAATTAAGCTTCATTCTGTCACTGCAGGACAGCCTTGTGTATCGGTTATGTTTTAAGATATTCAGAGTATACTTTTATTCCAAAGGGAGGTAAATAAGGAGTGACACTATGGTGTAGGTGGGATTTGTGAAAAGAGACATCAACTGTGGAATATCTTCTGGAAAAAGAAACACACATTAATCTTCAAGGTACTTATTTATAGCACACACACAGATACACATATATATATATCAGCATGAGGTTATTCAATCATATGTGAGTTAACCTCCCCTTCAGTGAAAAACTTTCTCTAGGAATACAACGAGCAATTGAGCTTCCAGAATAAGCAGTTGAGATTCCACTTTTACTGCTTTGACAATTCTGAACCAGTACTCATTCATAGCAATTTCTGAAGTGTCATCATCTGAATTTTTGTACTGAAAGACTATGCAGATGAAACAGTGTCCATTTTACCTCCCACCCTAATTTGCAAAACACACTGGGGCAGGCAGTTTCTTCCACTGAAATTTCAGTCTGAAGCTGGGACAGTGTTAATGGAACAGAACAAATTCTCACTCTTTTTCTCCAGCAGTGGGACCTCATGTGCTCAAGTGAACCAAGCTTGGTCTTGATTAAAGACCAGTCATTTTCCGTTTTTAGAAGGGAAAGTATATATTTTTTTACTTTAGATCAACAGATACAACAGCTTGATATGAAGGCGCAGTGGGTGAAGCTGAGAACTATTTATATTTTGTTTTCCTCACTGTAGGAAGAATTTGTCCTTCACTTGGGAAAAAAGTTGTCCCAGGATTGGAATTACTCTTTGAGATGAGAACAAAGAAGGCAAAGTTGGGACCTTTAATCGCGGAGTCATGAAACTGTAATGGTGGGAAGGGATCTGTGGAGATCATCTATCTGTACTCACCTGCTAAAGCAGGTTCCCCACTGTAGATTATACATAAAAGTGTCCTTGCAGATCCTGAACACTTCCAGAGAAGGAAACCTCACAACCTCTCTGGGCAACTTGTTCAAGTGCTCTGTCATCCTCACAGCAAAGAAGTTTTTCCTCATGTTTAAATGGTACATTCTTTGTTCCAGTTTGTCCTCATTGCCCTTTGTTCTGTCATTGTTGAAAAGAGCCTGTCCTCATCCATTTGACTCCAAACATTAGGTATTTATTATCATTGATAAAATTCCCTCTCAGCCTTCTCTTTTCCAGTCTGAGCAGCCTGAGGTCTCTCAATCTTTCCTCATAAGGGAGGTGATTCTATTCAGCTCTATGACCCACCTAGAAGTTCCCCGTCAGTCTTGAACTGAGGAGCCCAGAACTGGGCACTGTGCTCCATTAAAAGTGTCACTTCACTCTCCCATGCAGAATCTGCTTCCAAACCTGTGGCGACCTGGGGCTCCTGGGTTTCTGTTCATGCTTGGTATGATTGAGTTTATCAGATTTTCTGCTAGCCTCAGTTACTGCAGTCCAGAGTCTGCATGGCTACAAATATGGGCTGCAGATCAAAAGAAGGTCTTGCCAAATTTCTTGAGAAAGGCTCAGTTTATTAATTAAATGAGCATAGTTCAAAACATGTTGCAGTAAACACTTGACAGGAAGAAAAAAAATAACAAACTCAACTTTTAATGTATTTTGCTTCTAAAATATTATTTAAAATCTTGTTTGCTTTTGTTTCACAGATGGGGCTTTGAGCAATCTGGTCTAGAGGGAAACATCCCTGACTGTAGCAGGGGGTTTGAAACTAGATGATCTTAAAGATTCCTTCCAACACAAACCATTTTATGATTCTATACATTTCATGGACAGCTGTAAACAAATTTTCAAGGGTGAGCTTTCTTCATGAAGCAAGAAGGCCCTTTCTAAAACTGTGGAGATGACTGCAGCAGTGCATATTCCTGGGGAGAATGACAAATCTGGATCTCCAGTTTAATGGCAAAAGACAGGGAAAAACAGAGCATATGGAAAAATTGTCACTTTCATCCCTTAGAAGTATCATCTAATAACATGAAATTCTCTTCAGAACTCTTGGGGTTAGGATTTATAGCATGACAGAAATGCCTTTCCTAACCAAAGATAATGTGGAAACCTGCTAAGGCATTTGGAAGATCTTTCCAAAGAGGCTGAACAGAAGATCTTCAGACATCCTCGGGACAGGAGAGTACAGGTGTTTCAGGCAGAATTGCCAGTAGTTTAAGGCAGGAAGAAGAATATACTGTATTCTTTTCGAGTATTTAGGGAGAAAATGAGTTTGTAAAATATGTTTACCCACACTGAAACTGAGCCAGGGATAAGGACAGAATACTCTTGGCAGTCACGTGTGGTCAATATTTCAGCCTTATATCTCATACAGAGCTCCAGGCTAGTGGTCTCTGAGCAGGGAAACAGACCTCCAGCCTGGCCGTGGGGAGCTCTCTTCATCCCCCAGAGGGTTCTGAGATGAAATGCCTCTGCACCATTTAACCACGTACTGAGCGCACACATCTAACACCCCAGCAGCTCCTAGCACACCTGTGCAGCCCGAGGTGACTACATAAAAGAAGCTAATAAAGCAGTACTTACATTTCATTCATTTTATTCACCGGCTTGAGATTTCAGGGATGGAACAGAGCACAGCTGGCCTTTGGATGTTAAATATGCTTCATAAGCCAGCACCAGTTCAGCACACAGGCAGAAGCCTTCTTGTCTCGTGGCTCTCCACAGGCAGTAGAAAGGAAGTATGTTGGCACTCTCACAGCTGGCAGTGGGGCTGGCACCAGGGAACTGTAAATACAGTGTAGGCATGATGGTGCAGGCTGCCAGGGTGAGAGCAGGTCACTGTTGCTCCAGGGGCTCCTAGCCACCCGCATGGAGCACTGGGAGTAGCACTTCCCTCATTTTTAACCCAGGTGAAGGGCAAAGTGGAGGGTGGGTAACTGAGAGTTGGAGTCAGGTCTGGCAGTGAAGAGGAGGTGCATCTCAGGAGGTTTTGGGACCTGGCTAACTTGCCAGAAAAAGGAGCTGCTTGCAGTTCTGGCCTGAAGAAATTCCACACTCAGAAGCACTGCCTGGCCTGGGGTTTCTCCCTGCTGTGCCAGAAGTACCCATGAACACTTCAGTCCTGTTCCTCCTCTTCTGTCTGGTCTGTCTGCCTCTTCACATGGCAAAGGGGATTTTCCATTTCTATCCCACTGCACCTGGCAATGTGCACCAAGGTGGGTATGAGAGTCTCAGTGAAGGTCTCATTGTCTCATATGATTTGGGCAGCTGGGACTAAGGAAAATGTAAAGGGATAAATGAGCAAAGAACTATCTTACGTGCAGGGTTTGTGGGTCAGAACATCACTGTCAACTTGTTCTTCCGCAGTGCCAAAGGGATTAGACCGAAGAGAGACATCTAGAGAAGTAGAGGAAAGCTTTCTGGTCAGGAAATGTTCGTACCTATGATTTTCAGAGTCCGATTTGCTCCTTATGACTATGTGCACAGTCCCACTGAAATTCCGCATTTGTTAAATTATTCAAGTCAGCTCCTTTTTGTCTGCATGCTGCCAAAGGAACTCAGGGGCAGTTTGCTTAAAACATCTGTTTCTCAGAGGACGATAATGTCTTTTGGGATGTACTTGCCCTGGATAGATGACTCTGCAAATGTGGTGTGATGGTGGGGCTTCCCCCATCAGATACCAAAATCAGTGTCCAGATACTCAAAACTCTGGGCTGAGTACAAAGGCCTTCTGAAAACCAGCCATAAACACTGCGAACAGCTGATACTGAGCACAACTGAGAGGTGGCAGCCCCAAGTGACTTACCATTGGACCTAAGTTTCTTTCTCAAAAACATCATTTCCCCCAGAGACTATCTTCACATCTCCCTCTGAACCATGTGAATACCAATCTTCAGACTCAGCCTAAAGCCTTTCTTCAGGCAATTCTATCTCTGTAGGATCCAGATATAAGGACAAGAAAATCCAACAGCAGCTAATAACCTAGGCAGTAGCCATAGCTCACTGAAGACAACCCATAGTATCTTTCTTTCTAGGTGATAATTATCAAATCTAGCAGAGGCTTGCAGTGCTTTGATGGTAGTTGAAATACAGATAGACAAATGAAAAACAAACAAAATGTACAAAAACCACTGTAACTGCAGTAAACAAACATACAAATGAATAAGTAAACAAACAAAAGTGCAGTGATACACAAAATGGCCAGAATTGCAGAACATTTTTCTTTTCTTTCTGAAAGGGCAAGGTATGAGACTTATCTTAAGGCCTGCATCCTTAAGTGACATCCATAAATGGCTTCCTGATCTCAGTGCTATCTCCAGGTCCTGAAGTCATGTTTTCACACATGGGCACTGCCGTGATACAGTGTAATTGACATATGGCACTAGAGAAGCAAATTAAGCTTTAATTTTATGTTAAGGAATATCTTTTGGGCAGTGGTGGAAACATTCATTAGCTTTTCTTCATGGTAAGCTTCACGCAACCCAATTTTAGTCTTTTTTTTTTTTTTTGTAACATTTATAAAAACACCAGAAGAATTTAATTTTTAAAAATTATTTTAAAAGCCCTTAGTACCTCCAAATTCCAGCAGTACAAGTATTTTCCCCAAGGCACTTGATTACAGTAGAAAATTGCCTTTTTAATTTGCAGAACTCAGAAAAGTCAGAAGATGGCAGCAGTTCATTCATGCATTAAACGATCCCTAAATCTCATGAACAGTGCAGCTCTTCCTTAAAGTTATTTGTGTTATGCAACCACCTAAGAATAAAGATTTATAATTGACCAAACACGATTATCCAAATTCTACAGTCATCAAAACTCTTATTTTTTATAATCTTCTGCTTTTTTTTTTTCTTTCATTGTCATCAACACAGTGGAGAAATTTTCAGGGGTGAGGGGAAAGAGCATTGTGATTGAAAGAGTTCTAGATGAACTCTTTTGATTTCAAAGATACCTTTGTAGGGCCCCTAAGATTTCTTCCTTATTTTTTGTTCCACTTTATAAATGCCATAACCACAAAAAGAAAAAAAAAAGTTTATATTTGCAAATATCGCTTGATATTAAAAACAATCATTGTCTCGACACTCCCCCCTCCCCCTGCTTTTAAAGTATAATGTTTTCCTCCCGTTTGATGCTAATCTATGCACCTCATCATTTTCACACCATCAGCAGCGGGCTCTCATCTCTCCAAAGATTTGATAGTGTTAATGTTGCAGTAATGACCTATATTACTAAATTTTCTCTACCTTGAGAAAATATATCATAGTACATTTAAAGTATGACATGAAGTGTTAGCATAAATAATTAAACTAAATTACAGCCATCAAAAAACAAAGCAGACCAGACCCAAGCTGCCTCAGAAGAAATCTAGGGTAATTCCACTGCTGCCAGTGGAATTATTCCCAGCTGACACCAGCTTAAGGGATGCAGAATCTGGCATCCTAGCTTTTGTAATACAACCTCCTTGTCATTGTGTGTTCACTTATTCACTTAATTCATAAAATTCAATCAATCGCAATGGGCCACCCAGCCACTAGAGTGAAGAAAAGAAAATCTATTGTATATGATATTTCTTTGATCAACTATGTCTGAAAGTGCATTCCCCCCCTTCTGCCCCCCAGCAGAAGAATGCATCAGAGACTGGGGCTGACATTGTGGTGCTGGGATCTGATATCTCCCTCCAGCCTCATTTGTATTGCTTTATTGACATGTTAATGACAAAGTACCTCCCCAGGTCCTACAAAGTACAGAACAAGTCAGAGAAATTAGAATAATACCTGGTCCTAATTAGAACCTGGGTATCTTCCTGCCATGCTCTCTTGTTGTATTTAGCAGCTTCAGATGCTTGTGCTCTGATTGATTGCCTGCTTACTTGATTGATTGATAGAGAGGCTCCCCGAGCCCATAGACACACACAGCGCACACACATAGAAGCAGAGGAAAGCTTTTGATGTCGATAAGAACAAAGATAATGATAGACTTACAAACAATGCCAAATGCTGAGTCTATGAATTAAGCATAATGCAAACAGAAAATATGCCCAGCACCGTTCTAAGAGCAAGGAGACTAGAAGGAAGATCAGTTGTGTATGACTGAACCTTATAGCTATAGGCAAAATTGTACTGTCAGGAAGATTTGCAGGTGATGCTTCTGATTGCTTGAAGATCTCTGCTCATAAAAAGGCAATGGAAATTAATCCAAACCTTCCCTTTCCAGCACCACAAGCCATTTTGGGAATAGCTATCTAGAGCTGGGCTGCTCTGGAAGACACGAGTTTATCCCAAAAGGAATCAGATCGGTTTTCTGTATGTGAAGATCACAAACTTATCTCTGTATTGTCACTGGGACATTAGCTGATGAGAAGGGCACAGCGAACAAGGGATGCGAAGGACCAGCAAAACATAGAACGAGAGGGTTGAAGAGTCTTCTCTGCACCTGCCTGCCCCCAAATAAAGATATTTAACAACAAACAGAAAAATGGAATAACTTTAAGGGGCACCTTGATCCTCGGATGCTGCTGAGCCCATCTTTCTCTGTTGCCTTTGATCTGTACTCCCCTCCTCTCTTCTGCACAGTGACAAATGCACTGCACACAGGGCACAGAGTGCAGCACAGCAGGACGGATCCTTTTAGCTGGAGATGTGCAAAATGTTCATAGCAGAGCCCCAAATCACAAGAAACTTGCCTGGCTTCAGGTTTCATCACAAACTTGGAACTCAGACCACGTTTGTCAAAAGGTTACTGAGATTTGCTAGCCCTTTGAGAAATTTCCCTCTTTCTTTCCCTTGTGTGCTCCTTTTCTCTTTTTCTCTCTCTAATCTGCTTGAATTTCTAAAGCTATTTCCACAGTATTTAGGAGATAGGAGGACTCACAGGTCTGGATTAAAAAAACTGCCAAAAGTACTCTCTCATGGTGTCAATTCAAAACCAGGTGAAAGTTAGTGATTCATTCCCTGGAAAAAAAAAACAAAAAACCCAACACACAGCTGACATTCTCTCAGTTCCTGCAAATGTATGAGACGCAGACTCAGTTCAACAAGGATCTGAACATCTTTGAAAGCGTCAGAGTAATGCCACTGATAATCACAATGTTAGGGACAAAACTGGGTATTCTGAACCCGCAAAAGTAAAAATGAAACATGAATGTGTAATTCCTTCCCAGAGCAAGCTGAAATGAATCCCTGTGACATGAAATCTTGGTTTCACACAGCTCTTATTTCTTTTTTTTTTCAGTCCGGTGTTCACAGATACCGCAGAGCACCAGAAGTTTCTATCCCTTTGCACTTATACCATCTCTTAATCAAAGATCTCACACCACTCTGCAAAGATTATCTGAGTAATTAATTGGCATGTGGTCAAACAGAAAGTCATTGCTAAGGCTAGAGCCCGGGTCTCCTTAGAGCTTTAAACTCAAGCTCATCTGCCTTTCTGGCTGAAATCTGTCTAGTTCTGTTTGCACCAGTGACATTTCGTGATTCAGTTTGCATATTTAACGAATAGGTGAGTGAGCTCTCCCTGGACATACCTTATGTGCTCTGGTGCACATGATAATAAGTGGCATATGAATTTAGTGCAGTGAGATGCACTTTTTCAGAGCTTTTTGCACGGTATCTGAAGTATCTACCCTTTCAGTACTTAACAATGAGGCTAGAACTTATGCACAGACCTGATGAGCATCCTCTGTTCAAATCAGACTTCTAAGCTACGTATGAGGACACCATGGCAGTAGGGGATCTTTTTCTTTTTGATGGACCAAACCTGTGAATTTCAGAGAACCTAATGCTTTCACAGATGCTCTGTGAATGAAGTCATTACTAACACCTCTTGTGCCCTGACACAGATGTCAGCCTTGCTTTACAAGCTTGGAGGGACATTTGAAACAACGGAAGAGAAAATAGTGCCTTAAGCTAGCTCAGGTTCAGTTGAGTCACTATGTTTTAATGCCCAACCCTTGTTTGTTTTTTATTTCTCTTTGGAGATCTTTTGCCATGAAAGGTTAAAGATTACTGAGATAACCAACAATAAATGTGTCTGGCATTGTGACTTTTGACCAATAATTATAACTTGGCTACACTGGAAGGCATCTCTATCCAATTTTATTTAACACCCTGTGGAAACTAAATTGACAAAGGACGTGAATTAAGGCCTTAGCCCTGTTGGTTAATATCAAATTGAGGACAGTCATTTCTCTGAGCTTTGACAGCAACCCAAGCCCCTCTCTTATCAGTAGTGTGGACTGCAGTGCTGCAGTAATTGCTTAACTGCTCTTTTGCCCGTTAGGACTTAAATGGCTTGTCTTTGGAGTGGACTTGAGAAGTGACTCAGAGTTTCAACAGACACACCCAGTTACTGACTTTGTAGTACACTGAATGCTTTCCAATATAACATATTTTTTAAAGAAAGGCTGTGTATTGCTCTCCATAGATGTGAGGGCATATATTCAGCCACAACATAGGTGCAAGTTGAATGGTAACTGTGCAGACTGCTGTCTCACACTCTGCTGGTATGCTTCCATCCTATCCTGAAGGAGAGCTTGGTGGGGGCTCTGCATGAGCCCCAGCCTGACCCTACAGCTCAAGGGGTGGCAATAGGGATGCTTACGCAGGAGGCAGTGCCCTCATGTCCTGTGTACATAAGAGGTTACAGCTATTCACAGGTGGCCATCAGCACACTTCCTGGAGTAGAAATCAAGATTAAGTGAGATTTGCATAGGTGGTCAGTCATTAACTCTAGTTATGGTTTTGCTGGTCTGCACTAAAAACAAGCACCTTGCAGTCACACCTGTTACTGGAGCTGTAACTAAACCAGTCCTAGCACTAATCATCTCTTAGGCAGTAGTTATCTTGTTGACAGCAGCCATCAGAGGTGGCCAGTTACAAATAAGGGCTGTGCTGGAACTGGTAATCGAAGCAAAATATATCACTAATTCTAAGTGATGCTAGGCTGTTGGAGCATCCTGCCATCAGAACCCACGTAGTCTTTATAATCTGGCTCAGGAACTGACACCCTGGTCCACCCTGGTGCAGGCACGGTCAGAGGCATACTGTATGCAAATTGAAAAGTAAGCATAAATTCCTGAATGTGTTATGCTTTTTTTTCCCCCATTCACAAATGATCAAAACCAACAACAAAACCCATAAGAAAAGCATTTGACAAAAAAGAAACGAACATGATTTCCAAAAGTTTGTAGATTTCCCTGGTTGTACTTTGTTTTTAAAAACAGATTAGGTGATTCTTCAGCTAGAAAAGATTTAGAAGCGCTGTCTTCCACAATCAAACATGTTTATTAAACAGATTATTATCTTTTCTGCTTTAAGTAGTTTCTAGCATTTTGGTGCCACAGAGGAAGAACAGCAGCAGGTTTAGTTATTAATAATATGTTGTCATGACAACTTTTTTTTTTTGCAGTGTTGGAAAAATGCTCTCAGAAGCATTCTAGGTACAGCCAACTTTCAAGGTAGTTACAATGGCAGATTTTTTTTCAGTTGGTGGGGGGGGAGAAGGGTGATAAACATTTGGAGCTGTTCTCTCCAGAACTTTGAAAGATTTTCTAGGGGATGAATTGTGTACTTCTGTTTGCATTTGCAATTGTCCATTCATGTAAGTGGACCAGTGAGATTTTCTAAGGTTTGTGGGTATGAAGGAGAGCACAGTATTCATAACATTGTTGAGATTTCTGTTTATTTTCAAGTTTACGGATGCAGTCCAATTTCTTTGAGAACTTCTTTTTGTGCTAACCTTGGACTTGAGAACTCAAATGACGAATTCTCGGGTAAAAACCTTGCAATTCCTCAGGAAAAAGAAAAAAAAAAGTCAGTGCCAGCACAAGAGATATGCTAGAAATTTCTGTTTTGAAGAAGAATCATTATTCAACCCAAGAGAGATAAGGAGGTGGATGTGGCTTTGGACTCCCATCATCCCTAAACTGCACGCTATTTTTTAAGGAAAAAAGTTGGATGTTAGTCAGATGTGACTTCCATTCTATCAGAGTAGTAAGCTTTACATTAGAGGAGGTCCATCTGGAAAAACAGAATTCCATTTGAAATTATGTACATACCCACTATTTTAGGGCTCAACAAAACTGCAAAGCCATACAAATTTCCCATTTTACACAATGGAAACCATGTCATTTGAAATAGGAAATGGAGACCACCTTTTAAACTCTTTAACAGCTTGCCACATATCACTTCAGCATCATGTTTGACCCTCAGGTTATAAGATACACTGCTCTCCTACTTCACCTACTTTAAAAATTCACTGAACACAAGGAGGAGAGCACTTGTACACATGTGAGAAGAAGAGAGACTGATTCTACTGCCAGATATTAGCACAGTAACATGAGACAAGGAAGAGAGAGGTCCATGTCTATGGACAAGTAATAATAAATACTTAATAGTCAACAAAAAGTAGAAGGGCTCCCATAAGAGACATCTTACTCACAGCTAAGAACAGTGTATAGCAGACAGGGAAGACGTGTCCTTGAGTTCAGGCAGGATGGTAAGAGGAAATCAAGATTCCCCTTTGTTTCATCTCTGTATAGGAGATATTGGATGAGATCTTGTTTTCTTTTAGGTTTGTGAATCTGCCTCAATTTTCATAGAATTATAGAATCATTAAGGTTGTAAAAGGCCTCTGAGATCATCAAGTCCAACCACCAAACCGTTCCCACTATGCCCACTAAACCATGTCCCTCTGTGTCACTCCTACCCTCTTCTTGAACACCTCCAGGGACAGTGACTCCAGCACCTCCCTGGACAGCCTTTTTCTAATGCATTAGTGCTCTTTGGGAGAAGAAGTTTTTTCCTAATAACCACCCAGAATCAGGGGAGCTTGGAGCAACTTAAGACCATTACCTCTTGTCCTATAAGTGTTACCTGAGAGGAGAGGTCGACCCCCACTTAGCCACATCCTCTTTTCAGGGAGTTATAGAGAGTGAGATAATAGAATACCACCCCTATGCCTCCTCTACTTTCAGATTATTATATATATAGCTCTACTTTCAGCAAGAATAACTTACTGCATCACAAATCACTCCCTGGCAGCTGGGCATGGACATAAGTAAGACATAAATAAGCAATTAGAAATAATCTACCTGGGGACATTTGGCTTAGCAGAGGTCTTCCACTGCATCAAACAGATATTTGGTTTTTGCAGAGAAATACTCCTGGCACTCTGATAATCTCATGGGTGAAGAAGGAGAATTTCTCAGCATGAAACTTGTGAAAGATGTTTGTTAGTTTGAATAAAACCAAAATCTTTACTTCATTGTGTTTTTTGGGAGATAGATGGAGGGGGGAAAGACTGGACTTTGTACTTCTGTGTGAAGGATGGTGTTTATATTTTACAGCAAGGCCCTGTATGCTTGTGCTTTCTGGGATGTGGGAAGACAGAGATCTTGCCTATATTCTGTATATCTGGAGGAGAACAATGCCCTACTGTATTGGGCAAAGGGAAGACTACTGTTAGATATATGCGGGTAGGGTTTATGAGTACTGATAAGGTAGCTCAGTTTAAGCTGAGCTGACCAAAGTGTTGTGTGTTAAGAGTATTTTGGTTTTAGCCCTGAACAAATGGTTGCATGCAATCCTGTCCACTCCAGAAAAGAGGGCTCCCTTTGGTGGTAGTGTCCAGATATGCTGAGATGGATACCAACTGGCTTACAAATTCCTACAAGTCTCATGGGCGTTCAGGGACCTCAATACCCATCTATAGCCACACACAGTCCATGGCAGCAACAGGATTCAAGGTATCTTGATGAATGGCATACTTTTTGGAAAGAGATGATGGCCTTCTGCCATCAAAAATATATGAAATTGAGAAAATGATGCAGTTCATGTGTGTGACTGAGGCCCATGTCAGAAGGAAGAGATGATGGAAAGGGAAGCATGGTCAGAAATTACTCCAGAAGGACTAGATGTCTCCATTTGGAAAGACAAAGGAATTGCACAGCATGTCTTCTCCTCTTAAACTTTGGGAAGAGAAGCAAAATTTAAATGTGGGCAGTGGATAACCAAGTAACAGATGGCTGAGAGCACACATAGTGGATGGATGCTACCCATACAACAAAATCAGGTGGTGTGTGAGGCACATGATGCCTGAGCTGTGCTAGAGTACTGAACTGCATAGCACAAAGGGCTGCAACAATGAGGTGTGCTCCAGCCAGGATATTGTTGCATGCACCAGTAGGCATCTGAGCATCTGGAAACTGGACATACTGTCTTCACCCCACACTGAGAGATTTTTTTCCCCCACAATCATTTTGGGATGGCAGAGAGACAGCGAGATGGCTGCAGTACCAAGAGTTTCTGCACAGAGGATCAAGTTGCAGCACTGCAGCTGCTGATGCACAGAGTAGATGACAGAGATCAGCCTGTGTTTCCATGACATACAGTTAAGCCATGAAGGGCAGTGTCTCTACAATACAGACCAACTGTAGACATTCCAGCCACAGAGGAGTTTTTATTGAGTGTGCTTTTAATGCATTCCCAAGCCATGCAAACACTATGTATGACGGGGGATTAAAGTATACCTTGGGTTGCTGAACACTGAGTGTTGTCCTGTGGCTATGGTGTGGAGACATGACCTTGTCATATTTTAACTTTTTTCAGGAACAACACCCTAAAATCTACATGTGCTATGCGACCAAGTGATGTGAGGTTCATAAGGATGAATTGTATTTTTATTAGAAAGGTGATAGTCTTTGTATTAGAAGAATGATAGCCTCAGAACAAAATGGACAATCTACCAAGCATATAACTCCTTCCCAGGCAGAAGCAAAAGCAACAATCAATAAGCATATCCCTCAAATCACATCATGTAATTTAAAGAAAGATTGGATCTCTCCCTGCACACCTTTTTTATCTTATTATTATTATTTTTTATCAGGAATGTGTGGCTACAAAATCCAGTTTTGCACTGCTGTGGTGTGAAGGGACAATCTTTGCAGAAAGCGTGGGTATGTGCCCTAATGCTCAGTCCCTGGAATGCTCCCAAGCAGAACTGCCTCAGCAATTGCCCATCGCTGAAAGAGTTAAGAACATCTTTTCAAGGATACGCAGTTATCTGGAACTTTTGTTTATACAGAGAGGCAATAAAACATGCAGTGCCTCAGACCAGTGTAAGAAGGGTCAATACAAGCTCCAGCAGTTGTATATAAATTAACCTTTTAAGTATGGCCTAATCCATAATGATTCATTGACAGGAATTATTCCAGGAGGCTGAGCTGCAACAAATTGTAGCAATTGTAGCTAACTACGGTACCTCACAGCTGCTGAGAGCTCGGCTGCCTCTTAAGATGAGGTATCTAAGGGAACATTTTAAAAGGCTTTGACAATGTATTTCCACAATACTTGTTAGAACTAGGATGTCTCCAATGATCTTATGTTCCTAAAGTGGAATAAAAGCACGAGGAATCTGAATGTATACATGAAGGATGTTTTGAAAGATTTTTGCTTTTACTGTAGCGCTGACAGAATATGAAAAGGATGCTTCACTCCTACACACTGGAGTGGTCACCCAAGAGAGCTCATTTCTTCTCCTCACTAGGATTTAGCCAGGATAGTGCAGTGAGTGTTTGAGCTGAGAAGCCTGCAGCGCATTTGCAATTGTCAGAATTAAAAGTGAAGGAAGACAAAACAACCTCTCCACTCCCACCCTCTGTCAAACACGCCTAATGAATAGCTCTACATGCACTGTATCAGAAACCCCAAACATTGACGGCAACGCGAGGCACTAATTTGTTAGTTATCATATCTGACAAATTGTCATCATGGTTCCACTCCTTCAGAGGGTGTTGTGCGTGTGACCTGGGGAAGGGCTCTCAGGCTTGAGCTAATGGGTGTATGACTTGGAACAGAAGATGATGTGCCAAGATGGGAACCACAGAGTGGGCTGCCAAAAAAGAACAGTATAATTATCTGTGCATAATTCATGGCCGGAGAATAAGCTTTCCTCCAAAGTTGTCTGCTGTAGAGCTGTACCAGATTCATGGCTTTTTCAGTGAGTATTCACAAAGTAGTGACAATCTGTGCAGAAATGTTCACTTCTCCAAACTTTTTTTTCTTTTTTTTTTTTTTTTCTTTACTAAAATAGACATTTCTGTAGCACTCTTTGCTCTCAGGACCGGTCTGTTAAGACAAGTGATGACTCACAGAAGTATATTCTTACTTTCTTGGTTAGTTACTTATCTCTCCCCTCACCATACCTAATGCCTTCACCGATGATATGTGAAAACAAACAAACACACACACACACACACACAAACCCTTTGCAGCAAAAAACACTAAAATTGCAAACAGTTGCAGGAGTATTGGTTCACTGAATGTGGCTGCTGTACTGTGACAACAGTGATCTAAGTTCTCAGCTTCTCAAGACAAGCACGCAGACAGTGTAAACCAGAGAAAAATTCCTTTAACTCCTAGCAGTTCTGGATTCGGGCAGCACAGTCCAGTCTCTTTACCAGGCGCCAAGGTATAAATGCACCCGTGAGAGCCCACTTATATAGCTCACAGTTCTCTCAGCTACAATTGGATTTTATAAGAGTTGTTTGGTTCTTTCACTATCACCAGAGATGCATCTTTTTCACCACTGGTATGGATGAAGGATATCTGATCTCATCAACAACTGAAAGCTCATTTTTTCAAATGGTGATCATTTTTTTTTTTGAAAGGGGAATCAGATTCCAAAAGAAAGAGTTCAGAAAATTCCTTAGGTAGAAAGTCCTTCTGGAGGAGATCAGGGTTAAGAGTGGATTGCAATAAGAGGATATTTCAAATGGGAAGGAGAAGACTCATAGACAAAGGCAGAAGAGATGGAAAATGTTCCCATAACTACTGGCAAGGAAGATACAGGTTTTTCTTGGGCACATTTCTCTTTGAAAGCTGTTTTGTAAGGGTAGGCAAGGAAGAGATGCCAAATTCATAGGACAACGAAATTTGAAAGAGCTGGCAAAATATGTGGAATTGAATTAAATTTGACAAAATGTCATTTTGCTTTAAGGCTTCTCATGGTGTCCTGAACTGTTTTTGCTCTATGTAGTGCAGATCTCCTGCAGGGCTTTGGCACTGCCAACTCAATCCCAAGCTGCTCTGAAATGCTTCCGTGGCCATGCCTGTGCTGCAAGGGCCTGGACACAGCAACATTTCCCCAAAGAAACGGTGCTAATTTTCTTTTGGGGAAGGAAGCCTGGTGTAGGATCCCCTGTGGAAAGTCCTGGTATTGTAGGAAGCCTGTAGGCATGTTCATGGGATTCTCTGTATCCATGGTTCTACACCCTGGCTCTAGTAGAGCACTTCAGCCTGTAGAATAGTTTACCATTTTAAGCATGTGCTTAATTGCTTCTCTGGATCAGATTGCTAGTTTATTGGTAGATGCTGCAAGACTTTCACTTTATGGGAGTGTTCTTGGAGGAGGGAAACAAAAACAGTTCCTCTATACACATCTGTAGAAAAAGAATAAAAACTTATGAGTATGCAATCAAAGTAAATTTCCATTTCTTTATCATGTTCACTAAACAAATCACCGTAGCAATAAAGACCTAAGTTTACATGAGCAGAGAGGAACGTGTTCTGTGCCTTATTAGCCTGAAAGAGGAAACCTTGGGACATGGACTTTTCCTTCAATTGTGTCATGGTTTTATGATTTTTGGTATTGGCACTCATGTGAGAGTCTTTATCAGACTGACCAGTAGCCCAGAGGGCATTGACCCGGCGTTATTTGGGGTGACTTCTGGAAATGTCCTGTGGACATCATGATATCATACTTGAGGCTGCTCGGGGGATAAGAAGATGACTTCAGTTTCCAGAGAGCTTTCATCAACACTGAGTTCACTGAGAGGAAATTGTATATTAAAAAAAGTCATAAAAATACTGGAAAATCAGGTGTATACATGTAACCAGATCCAGCATTGATCTTACATAAATGGTAAACTTATGAGGCAGATAATCCAGCTTTTCATTGATCTTGGCAGGCGTAGTAGGGGGCAATATTTACATTTGGTTGAATTGCTCTTGGACAAATTTTATTCACAGTATCAAATACAAAGAAGCCTTACATTAACACCAAGAGAGCAGGGCTTTTCATTCATCTATTTTTTAAAAATATATGGCCTTGTTCTCTATTCTTTTGCTGGTCTTATACTGGGATATCTGCACAGAGTCAAGGAGGTGGCAGCTACATCAAAGGCTGCAGCAGAGAAGAGTTGGACCCTGAATATTTGCAGCAAACAGCAGAAGCAGTTTGCTCCCTTTTAGTGTACAAAAGAACAAGGAATTATTATCCTTCTTCTCACAGCAAAACAGAGCAAAATCAATATTTCTTCCCTGGGTCATTTCTTCAGGCTTCCTTATTTCCCAAAAGCTATGCTAGTTCCATTCTGGAGAGACTCTGCTCCTTTTATGAAGGAAGGAGTGAAACAAGCATTTCTGGGGAGCAGTTCTTCAGATGTATATTAGGCAGAGATAAATTAATCCCCCAAACATGTATTTTTGTTAAGACAGAGTTTAAACTCTGCAGATGTGTGTGTGTGTCACGGGACAAACTCTGCTCACTGCACCTGGGCTGTCCCATCTCATCTGACCAGATTTCTCCTGCTGCCTGGTCAAGACCCTGACCTGTCATCATGTCCAAGTAGAGGATGAAAGAAGAAAGGAGTCACTGTCCCATCCCAGCACTGCTGGCATCTGACAGTGCCTCAGTGGTCACCTCCAGCCTTCTCCATGTAACACTGCAGGGAGACAGAGTTTGCAGGAGAGAATGGTTTATTGGCACCAGGAAGTCAATGTCCGAGGCTTATCAGCATAAAACAAGACACTGTCTTAACAGAGTGCCACACCTTGAAGTATTACAGCCCTCTCCTTGGATCACCCAGCATGTGGTACACGAACCCAGGTACGAAGGAAGAGCAAGTTTACAGAATAGCAGCTAGAGAAAGAGCACATAAGTCATGGAAAGAGAGAGAAAAAAAAAAGGTGCTAAACAATCTAGTAGAGGTAGGGACACCAGATCCAGGTCTATTTGCAGAGCTGACCATATGAGATAAAGACAAGAAAATCAAGGTAAAGAATTTTACTGTTTCACTGGGAATTAAAGGACAAGACACAAGTGAGATGCTGTTGCCAAGAGTGATGCCTGGAACACTAGAATAGCTGATAAAGTTGTTTGATTAGAATCCCAATCAAGCAGACAGAATGAGATCCGGGAGAAACATTTATTTTTCACCCCACCCCAAGAAGCAGGAGCTGAGACACCCACATTACAGAGCTGCAAGAGCTGTGGTTCTGGGGATGTTAAACATTCCCTAAATGAAGCGAAGATCACCTGTACTACACATAAACCCTTTAGAAATGTATAAAATGAGGAGATACAGCCCTAGAGAAACACCTGCAGACAACAAGGGAACAGTTAGCTACCCTGGGAAAAGGACAACCCGCACATCAAGCAGTAAGGAACAACCTACTGGTAGCATGGGCAGCAGAGGCCAGGGTAAGCCCTCAGTGCTGAAACAAGAAGAGCTGCAAGAAAAATGCAAGAAAAGTGGAGAAACAATATATTTAACTTAATCCCACAGCTGTCTGGGGAATTAAAAAGCAAGAATCCTATCAGGTCTGTGTGGCTCCAGAGGCAGGAGGGACCTCGAGCACAGAGCTCACAACCAGGATCCCCAGCACTGCCCTGCCCTGCATTGGCAGCCAGGTCAGAGCCAGCTGGCCTGTGAAGCCAGCCGCAGTGTCGTTGGGAGGAGTGATAAGCAGCAATTTTCACCTGAAGAAATGTGACCACGTTGTGGTGATGTACAATAAAACCATCTTGAGGTCAATGGGCAAGGCAGGCTGTTGATAATAAATCCATGAAACTAGAGATGTTATCGCTCGCCTTTTATAATGGTTGACATTCAAGATCACCACCCAGCACAGAGCACTGACCTGCCTGCAATCACAGGGCAAACCCTTGGTACCCTCAGCTTGTAGGAGATGACAGTCCCTGTGGGCCACGTCTTGGTTTCCAACAGGACTAAAGGGCACAGAGCTGCTCCCTCTGCCACGTCAGAAGAGATAACATCACCCAGCAAACCTGGCCCAGACGCTTTATGCATTGTGACCAGAGACCTCCTGTACATTGCTGCACAGCTTGTATAAATGACAAACGGGAGAAAACTCTCCACACTGACCTGGTAGCCTTTTACACTCACTTTTGGACACATGTGAATACCTACACAAAGTTCCAGACAGATCAATTGAGTCCAGAGGCCATATGTTGCTGTTTAAAAGGTGTATTGTATATTTTACAAACAACCTTATATTGCTGAATTATATAATCATTATAAATACATATTTTTTAGCTTGTATTTGTAATAGATGGCTAAATTTGTGGTTTGCATGCTGCGCCTGGCACATGGCCACATGCTTTCACACATCTTCTCGTAGATGATGGGGTAGAGTTCTGAAGCCAGTTGTACAATATGAATCAATACCACCTAAACAAGACCAGGTAAGATCACAGTGGGACCAACTGCCTCTTTGTTTGACATCAATATATGTAAATATCTGTATCTTTCTGAACAGCTATTTGGATATTTCACAGTAAATGACATACTGGAACTATCAATAAAAGAAAGATAACTTAGACAGTAGTCATCACTTCTTGACAGCTGAAATTTCCAAGGAATCAGCAGTGCCTTTTTTACTGAAGAGTAAGAAAATTTTATCTACTTAAAATTTGCCTCTTGCTATCAAAATGATTCAACTGACCTGTGTTAAAGGCTGTGTAAAATACTTTGGGCAGTAACAAGAGAGCAACAGGCAGAGATTAAAAATATTGTACTTTTTTCCAATAAATATAAGACAGCGAAGGTAACCTTGACCTAGAAAATGGCCTGGTTGAACATCTGCTTCCTTACCCCAACACATACTAGATAAAGGATTACACATATATTTAATTGTGTATTTCTTTTGTAAATGCAAATTTTGAATTTTGAATACAACTGAGCTCAGATCCATGCAACAACTGCAGATAAAATCTTTACGTCTCTTTGAATAGTTAATGTTTTTTCAGCGTTGTTCAATGGAGAATGCTGAGGGGATTTTTTTTTCTTTTTGCGCTGGCAAGATACAACTCAGATCCAAGAAGAAGCCCTTGCGAAAAGCAAAGTTTTCAAAGAGCAGTTGGCGATTTCCTTATCCTATGGCAAGAATATCTCTCACTGATTACAGCTAATTAGGGAGGATGAGGGTTGAACCTTTTTATTGTCCTCAGTAAATTCACCTGTGATGCAGGCTGCTTCCAGCACAGCTCTGGTTCTAAACTGTGTTTGGAAAGTCCTTTCACAGCTCTGTTTAAATAAAAACAATAAGGGCTGTACAATGAATCTATTCTGGTTTCTGTTGGCTGGTTTCTTTAAGTCTGCTAAGAAGGTGATAGCATCCGTTTTGTTTCTTTTTAACACTTTAAAGGAAGCCTGGTGTGACTTTGCTAATGACATCAGAAGTTTAGAAAAGAGGTATGGAGGTGATTTTAATTATGGCTTATGCACCTCCTATTGAGGGACTGCAACTGGGCTTGGTTGAGTAGTACCTGAGTCAGATTTTGCTGCCCATATTATGCAGATGGCCTCCAGACATCAAATGGACTGAGACACAGAGCTTGAGAGCAATGAAGGGCAGCTCTCAGAAAGCTGAAAAGTTTTAACCATGCATACCCCAGAGACATGCAGTCTGAAAACCAAGTGGTCTAAATAGCCACAGAATGATTAATATTCCCCAAAGTGCCTGAAGCCCAGGCTGGCAAAGAGCAAGATGGCAGCCACAGGCACTTGGGATTTGTGAAGTAAGCCTGAAGCTCACGTGCATGAGTGAAAAAGAAGCATTTACTGTCTTAGTTCCGTTTATCATATTTTATGTAATGTCCTTTTTTTTTTTTTTTTTTTTTCCTCTGGAATGCTGAGACTTTGGTTGGCACAGTTTGGGCTTTTGGCACATCTTAATTTTTTAATTTTTTCCTAGGGAGTTAGGAAAAACTCTTTTTTTAGATGTGAAGTTTTTTCTTGAAAAAAAAAAAAAAGCTCAAATCTTAATAAAATCTGAAGGTGGCAGCAATGAAGCAGCAGCAAGGCTATGCCTGGAGCTTTTAGGGCAGGTTTGCAGCACGAAATACTGAGATTCCCAACCCGCTGCTGAGCTGAGTTTGCAAGGTCTCATGTCACATTCCTCATCAGAGTATCTGCAGACAAGAGGATGGTGGCATACAGAGGTATGTGTAAGTGCAGGTTTTTTCGTGGAAAGCTGATGAAAACATGCACAAAGGTACTACTGTGCTCATATTTTATATCCTTTACCATATCAGCAGGACGTATCATGATGAAACTATAAATTGATTTGTGTGGGTTGGTCATCCCAGAACAATGTCCAGCCTGGCAGCAAAGAGACGTGCTGTACCCAGGTTCAGAGATAAGGTATAATTTGCTCTGTCAGAGTGGCAGAAGTGTTATGTGAGGTCTGGGAACCTCACCTCTTCCCTTACAAGTCCTGTGGCTCCTCCTCTGACTTTCCCAGGAGGGCAGCTCTGGGAAATCAGCAAAGTTAACCTGACAGTGCCAGGCATGTGACAGAAGGTGATAAAGCAGCCACACTTGCCACGAGCAACCAGCATGGGGTTAACTACAATGACACCCACCCCCAGGAAAATGCCTGTAAGGTTCCATCCTGATAAGGGACACAGAACAACCATACGTTCCAGCAGTGTGGCAGAAGATGAGGAATGGGAGCTCCAAATGCTTCATGGAGGCCATTTGAGAGTTTTTTCCAGATTGCCCAATATATCCCGGTCATGGCAGCAACTATGGCTGAGATGGGGTCTTTGTGGGAAGAATATCCTGAAGCTTGCTTCCCTTCCTCATTGGGGGGATAACTCACTGTGGTCTACGGTTCTTTCATGAGGGAGAAAGGAGGGGCAGCAGTGATCTCTGCTCTCATACAGGGCCCGAGGGAACTACATGGAGCTGTGTTGGGGAGAGTCAGGCTTAGTATTAGGAAAAAGTTCTTCACCAGAGGGTGGTGGACATGGAGCAGGCTCCCCAGGGCAGTGGGCATGGCCCCAAGCAGCCAGAGTTCAAGGAGTATCAGTTCAACTCTCTCAGAAATGTGGTCTGATTTTTGGGCGGTGCCGCGTGGAACCAGGGAACGAACTCAATGATCCTTATGGGTCCCATCCAACTCGGGATATTCTATGATTCAACAGAGCCCCAGGACTCTGCTAGTGCCTGACCACCCCCAATTAGCTGTGTGAGGGGGCAGAGGAGACTCTCCCGGACAGCAGTGGGGGATGATTAGGCAGGGACTGGCAGCGTGCTCCTGCTGCTGTACTGCTACCACACAGCACTTCACCGAGTGGCTGCAGAGGCGTAGCAGGCAAGCAGCAGGAGAGTAGGATGCCACATGGAGAGGAGGAGGAAAAGAGAGAGGTGGAGGAGTAGGCAGAAGGGAGATTCAGTATAACATGGCATGCCAGGCCTCTACTGCTGCTTCCCTCCCTCAGGCCTGCTCATCATGAATTTAATTTGCGCATGGGGTGAGGGGGATTTTGTTGGCATTGTTTTATTCTTATTCTATGTGCTCCTTTCCATGGCAAACACCGGGAGTGTGCTCATCGCCACGCATAAATCAGACGTGGTCTTGGGTGTACTTTAGGCTAAGGCCTCGATTCTGCAAACACATGAATAATCTAACATGCAAGAGGAATTAGTCATATGCTTAAAATGACACCTGCTTTTGTCTTCATCCCTCTTCTCCTTCCCCCTCCCAATATACTTTTGCTTCTGGATGGCTAATTTGAGCTCTGTGTAGCAATTATATTTTGAATTCAGAAAAAGTGATCTTTTAAAATTTCAGTTTAGAGGCTGACCTCATCTACATGCATTCTGTAAAACAAGTAGAATTCACTTATGATCTGTTCCTATGAAGATTCAGTGTAAAACAACTTCTCTAGCAGGAAGGGTCAAGGCTTCAAATGATGACTTTTCGCAAGGGCATTGCCATCTGAAAAGATGTGTCTTAACCTGGCTCAGAGAAAACAGGTATTTGATTTCAGGTGTGCACTTCAGCAGATGTTTGTTTGCTTTCCTTACAGGCATTAATTTACTCTCTTAAGAAATCATATTTGGGAAAGCGTGTGTTAATTTTTTGAGCAATTCAGTGGAAGGCAATGCAATTACCTGTAATTCTAAAGGGGGATCATAAAATTCACAAAGTTAGAATGAGTGCATCTATTGTTTTCTATATATTCATACAGGGAGAGCATACATATGTTTAAAAAAGGGATTTCAAAAAGCATTCCCAAGCTTTGGTGTGGAAGTTCAGAGTGACTGTTCCTTCCTTCTCAGTAGCTGCAGCATCATTACACAAAAATACAGGGACACGGGAGCTGCTATTCAAATGTAGCCCCTCAACTTTGTGACCACAAGTGGGTTCTATTTTGGTCCTTGCTTTTGAGGCTTCTTTTGATGAAGGGATCAGAGTCTTTCAGCTCCCTGCCATTACATGTTGCTGTTGACCTCTGCCTACCTTTAGCTTTTAGAACTTTGTTTCCATTTCCATTTCTTTAGTCTGAAGGTTGGGGATGGGAATCTGTAGTCTTAAATCCTCAGTGCCAACTGCTGTGTGCTGTTGTACTGTGGATGACTTTTACCTCTGTACATTTCCTGTTGTCTTTCTAGATCTGAATTGTCCCAGGGATCTGCTGGAGGGTATGGCCTATGGACCCATACATCTAGGTGGTCTGCGGCATAGCAAATTCCAACTTGATCAAATCGGCAGCAGAGCCTCAAGAATTATGTGGGCACCTAATGACCACTGATTCCAGTAGGAAGTAAGCCCTAGGCTGAGATTTTGTGCATGAGGTTTTCTCTGTCTTGTTGCATCCCCTTCAAAACCAGTGTTCCTCTCCTTCGGAGAGATCTGAAGCTCTCTAAGGACCTAACTAATAGGTAGAATTCACTGCGTCAGTTTGCTACTATCTCCAGCAAGCCACTGGCAATCCAACCCCTTAGTTGAATACTTTGTGACCTTCTCAGCTTTCCTGGAGCAACCTCCAGCCCCAAGCCCCATCAGGTTGTGTCCTTTCCCCTGTGCAGATAAGGGCATTGCCCAGTCTGACACAAGTGGCTGGGGCTCAAGCACTCTCATTTTCAGCCACCAAAACCTGCAGCCTCACTTATTTCTATACTGCCTTTATCCTTCTTCCCCTCTGAGCAGATCATGACACTGCCCTTGCGTGATCCTTGGACAAAGCTTTCAGCAGGCTGTCGTAAATCTTTAGTCCATGTAACTCATGTTATCTTCTAGTGGTCCAGGATACAGCTTGGTAGCATAATACTGAGTAATAACAAAAAACATTTTAGTATGACTGAAACAGAGAGGTCACAATGCTACGGGGAGGTGGACACCTAGCAGCTCAAGTCTGAAATCTTGTGTTTTACCTCCGGACCCACAGTTTGTCTGGGCATAACCTTTTGAGGTTATTCAAACACCTTTTATACCTCCCTTTGCTTACCACCATAAGTCTCTCAAGCGCTTTTCACCTTTGTGAACTACGGAAGATGCAAGTGAGACATAAACGGAAAAATACTGTTATTGATATTGTGCTGATATTTTTCCTAAGGAAATCACTGTTTTCAACAATGCAGAGCACATGATTTTATGTTTATTGTGTAATAACAGCCTTGTGTTGTGGTGGTAAGTAGGACACAGATACAGCTCTTCAGTGATGTACAGTACTTCTTCTTATCTTTAATTAAATGCTATTCACTCATAGTGGAGCATGTTCTGTGATTACACATATTTACTGTCTCTAAGTAACTTACCATCAAAATCACTAACTAAAATCAGTGCCCAAAGTGATTCGTGTCTTTTATCCCGTACTATCTCACACTATCTTCTTTCTTTTCTGTATTATTTTCAGATTCCATTTTAAAAATTAAAGGGCAGAATTAAACACTTTTGTATGATTTTCCTCCAACCATCTCTGCTTTGATCTAGGGACATGTACCTATCTAGCTCTCTGCCCTTCCCCAGTAACCCCCGGGGATACTGTAGAGCATGGAGATGATACAATTTAATAAAGTCACAATAAAACATCCAAGGCCTTTCATACTTTTTCACTTTCTTTAACTCAATTTATTTTTCATTTCATGGACAGAGATTTAGTCCTGGTATTAGTTTATGATTTTGCTGAAAGAATTACCGAACACATACAAAAAGGAAATATTATTTTTATTATTTATTTCGTGCCATGTATACCATAGGAAAAAAAAAAAAAAAGAGTTGAAATCACTTCAGTACCGCTGTGTTTTTCATTACAAAGTTATTACATATAGAAATTACTCCAAATTATCTGAAATGAATGGAAATTATGAGGTTTAAATTCCCCAGGTTACTGCAAGCACAGCACTGGAAATTTATTTTGTCATCTTGCTGAACATAATTGCTACAACAAAATTTCTTCCATTTTACAACCGCAGCATAACTTATTTATACCAGTGTTGTTGTAATTTTACATCAATAAGTTGCATGGGAAGGAGTACACAGGTGGTAATTGAAAACAATAATTTGTAGTGGGGTCCAGGTGGAACAGTTGGCTCAGGAAAGACTTCATTTGCTGCTCTGCAAACAGTTTGCATCTCTGTGGCCATTGAGCATTGTGCCTCAGAGCTTTGGCCCACCCAAATCTGAGGTGATCCACTCACAGACTCATAGAATGTCTTAAGTTGGACAGGCCCTCAAGGATCACCAAGTTCTAACTCTCTGTCGTGGGCTGGCTGCCCCCCACCAGCTCAGGCTGCACAGGGCCACATCCAACCCGGCCTTGAATGCCTCCAGGGATGGGCACCCACAGCTTTTCTAGGCAGCCTAAATTGCTTTTTAAAGTAGCAACTGAGATGTGAGGAATGACCAGCTAACACTCTGTCACTGACCTGCAGCTCCAAGAAGAACAAAAGCAGAAGTGTACAGGACCTGATGAAAGCAGGACAGGGAAAATGCCAAGTGTGACCCTGACCTCAGGAGCATGTCCTTTCTGTCACCACTGGGACCACCTCAGGAGGGCTGAGGGGGAAGGAAATCCAAAGCAGCACTGAGCATCTTTCTGTGTGCTCTGGGGGTGTGATGGCCAAGGCCATGTGCTGCCCCTGCAGCTCAGCAGCCCTCAGTGAGTGCAGGGATAGGCAGTATCAGTTTGTCTGAGAGGATGCTGTTATTGTATCATTTTCAATCAAGATGTGAGTAGTTGCCTGAGACATGAGCAATGACGTTTCACATTCATACTTTGCTCTACTCTTTATGAACAAGAATGTGTAATTTGGGTGCAATAGACAAGCACTCCCAGGCCAGGCATCAACGCTTCTCTATTGTCAACAGGAATAATGAAACTGTAGGGGCTTCTGCTGAATCCCAAAACCAATGAATTTTCCTCTTTGAGTTCAGCTGCCCAAGTTAAAATAATAATAATAACAACAATAATAATAACAAAAATAACAGCAACAACCACCACCATATTACTATGAATAGAACCTTATTTAAATAAAATAAAGTAGGAAAACAGTAGAGGAATAAAGACGAGTAACAGAGGAGGTGCCTTTCTTTTCTGATGTTCAGATTAGGATTTTTGTGATGGACAAGAGGCAGGCTGGAACACCTCTGCCACGAGTTCAAGCTGAAGATTTCATTGCCACATTCGGAGCTTTGAGGCCTTCGCTATTTTAAACAATACAAACATTTAAATCTTAAAATCATCTGAGAAAGCAAAGAGAATAAATTAGCTGAAACTTACAAACTTATATTTGTAAGCAGAGGAGAGCTGTGTGGATCCTATATTTTGGAATGTGTAAGTTCCAGGGAGTAAGTATGTGGGGGGATTCTTTCTACTCCTTCCCATGCAAAGTGTGTTGTGCATGAAGCTCTGGATAGAGACAATGAGACAATGCTGTGCTTTTACATAATGGAGCCTCTTTTAAAAGTTTTTTTGTTTTTTTTTTTTTTTTTGAGGAAAATATCTCTCATTCTAGTTGTCCCTCCCTCCCTCCCTCCCTCCCTCCCTCCCTCCCTCCCTTCCTCCCTTCCTCCCTTCCTCCCTTCCTTTTCTCTCTCTCTCTCTCTCTCTCTTTCTTTCTTTCTTAACTGGTGCTAACTAGTGCTGATTCCCATATCTCAGCTCATTGCATCAAGCAGTGATGGCACTTGCTTTCTAAACACACAATCCTTGGACCGGATTCTGCAGGAAACATGTGTCAGCTCTTTTTGAAAAAACCTCCCCAGCAAAAGCAGGTTTTGCCCATCTTCCCTCCATTTATTTTGTTTTTGCATATAACGGTGACAACCTCACAACTATGTGGATGTCCAGGTGGCACCTTACTGGCATCCTCAGCAGATGGGATGCTGACAGCCTGTGCTCTGGGTGCCAGTGAGGTGTGCTCCGCTCCACCTGTGGTAGTGGGCAGAGGCAGGAATGTACTTAGAAACTGAAGAAAGAAAAGAGGACCCAATCCTGCATTTTACAAGTACATGTTTTTAAAACTAATTTTTAAAAGCAGTGTTTTACTTCTTCTTGCTGCTTTTGAGTTTTTTCTATTTTTTGCTTTTGCCTGTTTCTACTGAAAAAAAAAAATGTTGGAGAGAAAATCTGGGCCCCAAACTTAGGACAGCTTTCAACATGGTTAATACTTGAGTAGGGCTGGGAAATGTGGGGCTCTGCAGGTCAGAAAAATGCAGGAACCAAAATAACAAACAGAACAACCCAGAGCACTGGCTAAGCAGGGCACTTGCTGAGGAAATCTTGTTTCCGAAATTCACTCCTGGAAACATCAACGAGTGACAGACACCAAAAACGAGGGAGTACCACATGCCTTGAAAACACTGCACAACCTGCACCTGCTCTGCTGCTTTCCAGAAAGCGCCAAGAATGGGGCAGGGAGTAATAGGTGATCCTCTTAAGCCTTCATTTCGACGCACCCTAAAATATACCATTGTCATGGAAAAGAAAACCAAGTGAATAAATGTCCCAATTTATACATATTTGAATAGGTAACGAGAACAATTTTACTGTTTGCCATAAATGAAAAAAAAAACCCACCAAATCATTGCTCTGATTGAGGTTCTGAAGCTCTGTTTATGGCTGCAAAGTGATTTGATACAAAAAAAAATTACACATTTTGAGTTATTATATCACCCAGAAATTTGATGCCACTTAACTATGTAATTTTCAGAAATGATATAAAACCATTGCAGAAAAATATTCAGGGAAGCCCAAAAGACCTCTTTTTATCTTTTTTTTATGGGTCTAAAATGAGAACTCGCAGAGATCCTTGCACTGTGTGTGAAGGCTGAACTGCCACCTCGGGAGCTTTATTAATATGTATGTAAATATGATCTGGTTGGGTCCTGTGCTTCTGTGTTTTTTTCACAAGGTGGAGTGGCTAACGAAGCTGATCACATCCGCGCCCTGTGTTTATTCTTTCTCTTCTCTCTCTCTCTCTTCTTTTTTTTTCCCCAAGCAACAACATTTAAAGACTCAAAGAGAATGAGGATAGCAGCCTCATTTATGTCAGATCTCTTCAACCCTCCTTCCTTCCTTCCTTCCTTCCTTCCTTCCTTCCTTCCTTCCTTCCTTCCCGCTATCCTCACCCCACAATTCCCAGATCCGTATCAAAAACAATTTGCTTCCAACTTAGCATGGGTCAGGAGGAAACTCAAATCACATCACACAGAATCTGCAGCTCCAATTTCTCTTCCACCAAAAAGTTATTTGAGCAAATGGGGAGAAAGTGGAAATGCATTCAAAATGTGCCCAAGTGCCACAGCCAGCTTATCCTCCGCAAGGATACCGGGACTTCCTCTTCACATTGGTATTTACATATCTATATCCGTGCCAAATTTTAGCTAAGGACGCTGCATGATTCAAAATAAATAAATTAAATAATTAAATAAATAAATAACATTAAAAAAAAAAAAAAGAAGAAGAAAGAAAGAAAAAGCAGGAAGCTGAGCTTGTGCATGCAGAGGGCTCTTGACTCAGCATGCCCCACGTGTGGGGTGGAATGGAGTTAATTCACATCGCATCAGCCTGTTTTCTCCTATGACAAGGATGGTGTTCCTCTACGGGAACTCTTCAAACCCATGCTGTATTGTGCAGACAGAGGAGACGATCGCCTTAACACAACGATCACCTTAATATAAGTCATATTGTGAGTGCTGGTGTTTTTCCCTTTTACTTTAAAACACGGCACAAGCAGCAAACAACACCCTGAGAGATAGCCCAAAGCTTGCAGGTTACGCTCTCTTTTTCCTCTGCTTTCTTTACTTATCTTTTTGGGTAAGGAGCAGCTACTCCCTGCTTTGGATGGGAGGCGGTGCTGGGCCGGGGACGCAGAGGGCAGGAGCACAGTGCACGGCCCTTTCCCGTCTGCGGTACGAGCCCGGAGCCCACGACGGCACAGAGCGGGGAGATGCCCGGGGCAGACCCAGGAGACCCGGCCCCTCCGCAGAGGGGGGAGCATGGGGGGAGCACAGCGTCGGGGCAGCTGCAGCTGGAGGCGGGTCGGGGGACAGGTCAAGGTTAGAGAGAGGCTGCTATTGATCTGGCTTTGAACGCGAGACAGGGAGAGCAGAGAGACTAAAGGGGGAGCTGTGAGACAAGACATTAACAGCTTTCAGTGCTAATGATCACAAGTGCCAGACAGGGGAGGAAAGAGGAGACTGAGAAATCACTTTGGAATTTTTTTTTTTTTTCCTATTGGGATGTATTTTCGGAGGAGGAGGAGGCGGCAGCTGGAGGCTCCCCCGCAGCCCTGCCCGCAGCCGGGGCGGGAGGGGCAGGCGGTCAATCATTGCCGGCCCTTATCTCCCGCTCCGAGCCCCGCTGCGAGCCGCTGGTTAATCAACAGATGCTGCCCGCTAACTTCCCGGCACCGCGCTCCCTAGGGGTGCAGCCGCCCGCAGCTCACCCGGGAGCGGCCGCTCTCTCTGCGGGCCGCACTTTGCACGCTCGAGGGCTGAAAGTGTCTCTCCGGAACCGCGGGGCCCGGCCCCGAGGGCACCCACAGCCCGCGTGTCAGTGCGTGGGGCTGCGGGGCCGCCGCTCTCACCGCTCTCGTTTGGCTTGGTGAGCCCCAAAACCGAGCGAAGGCGGGGGAGAAAGTGCTGCTGGGGTGCCGGCCGCCTGCTGACATGACAGCAGCGGGGGCACCGAACGGTTGGGCGAGCCCACTGCCGGGGCTGGGGGCCCGGGGGCGGTGGGAGAGAGATGTGCGGATGTGCGGGCAGATTTGCTGGAGGAGGACAGAGCCTCGCCTGTTAGCCAAATTCGACTCAAAGCTGATTAAGGGAGCCGAGCTGAGTTCTGCTCCCCTTAGGCTCTCTTGCGATTTCATACCAAAACATTCACTTAGCGCAGAAACTGAACGACGCGCTGCAGAGCGCTCCCGGCTGCGGGCTGGGCTCCTCGGGTCCCTGGTGCATCCGCCTTCAGCCCCCGGCCCACCCCGCTCCCCTCGCCCTGTCCAGAGCCGGTGCTGAAAGCTCTTCGCACGGTTGGTTGGGAGAGAGAAATAACAACAGTCGGAGGAGCAGAGAGAGCGGAGTGCAGGGGAAAAAAAGTTGGTTCCCAGAATCTCCCAAGTGTGAGCGCACGCAGCTGCGTGCATTTACCTGCGTGGGAAATGGGGAAAGTGGCCGAGATGCGCTCTCCGGGAGCCCAGAGTCTCCCGATTCGCGGCGGAGAGTGAATTCCTCCCAGAGAAACTCTCGCTGCCGGGATGTAAGGAAAAGGGGTGGGAAAGGAGGGTCGGAACGTGTGTGCGTGTGCGGCTCGGGGAGCGTGTGCGCGCGTGTCCCGCTTCGCTTTAGGGAAAGAGGAGGAAAAAAAAATAGAAAACAACAAAAAAACCCAATCATAATAAATAATAAAAAAAAATCTCTCCCCAACCCACACAGATAGTGGTGGCGGTGTTAAACTGTCGGGAAGAAACGCAGGGGGACGAGGAGCTCGGGCGGCCGGAGCCCCTCCGAGGGGAGCGCACCTCGGCGCCGGCGGCGATGTGCACCGGGGCGGCCACACCGCGGCCCCCGCCCGCTCCTCCCCCGGCCCCCAGCGGCCCCCAGCGGCCCCCAGCAGCCGCCCCCGGCACAGCCGTCCCCGCCACGGCGTGGGGAAGTTTGGCCCCGCGTGAGGATGCGGCTTTGTGTGTGTCCGTTCCCCCCCCCCCCCCCCCCTTTCCAAATGCTCTTTGCTTTGCTCCCAGCGCTCCGCATACCCGAGAAAGCAGCAGCGCACAAAGCCCGGAGCTGCTCCCGATCCGTGCATGTGCTTTAGTTTGTGTGTGTGTGTGTGTGTGTGTGTGTGTGTGTGTGTGTGCGTGTGTGTGTGAGTGCGGTGTGTGCGAGTGGCGTTTCTTGTTCTCTTGCAGGGTACAATGTTAAAAAGCCACCGCTAGTCGCCCCCAGTGCTCCTACTCTCTGGGTCTTTTTGTCTCTAGTGCAGATTAAACGTCACGTCCGCACTTGAACTTGAATTTTATCCCATTGTACAGAGGCAGCCCCAGCCATAGAGAGACAGAGCGCTCCCAGAGAACCAGGACTCCGCCATCTTCACATTGCAATATATAATAGTAATAGCCAGCACCAGCCCAGCTGCACTGGGGGCTTCCTTCCTTCCAGTCCCAGCGCCAGGCGAGGGGGGAAGAGTGCAAAGTGGTGCAGGAGCACGGGCAATCCTAAAGCACCAGGGCAGAGCAGTGCCACTTGAACTGGGAAAGAGGAGACACAGTTTTGGCTGCCCCTTTTCAAACAAATTCTCTCTAGATATCTACCCAGCAAGGGTCAATCTCTGAGAAACATTTTTTTTTTTCTTTTTCTTTCTTTTTTTTTTTTTTGGCAATTTTTTGTCTGTGTGGGCAAATCCCAATTTCAGTACTTTTTTTTTTTTATTATTTCCGATTTTTTTTTTCTTTTTAATTTTTTTTTTTTTTTAACCCTCCTGGTGGAAAAGCGCACTTGCCAATTTGCCAAGCACTCTGGAAAAGAGGGGAAAGAGAAAAGTGTACTGGCGGTGCACATCCTCCCAAGTTCAAGAAGAGGTTTGGAAGTCCGAGTGGCAGAAGCAGTGGAGAAAAGACAGAGTGTGAAAGAGAGAAAAAAAAAAAAAAAAAAGCGAGAGATCTTTTCCCCGATGATGATGATGATTTTTAACTGAAAGGAGATCCCATCCAGTGCACCACAACAGCAGCAAAAAGGTGTTTTGTTTTGTTTTTTTTTTTTCTTTTAATTTTTATTTTTTTTTTTGAAAGAAGAAGAACTCGATCAAGAAGAAGAAGAAAAGACGCAAAAAAGCAGAGGAGGAGGACCGGCCCCCAACGCAGCCCCCAGACCAGTGCAGCTCTCCAGGCGATGCCAGTGTAAATGCCAGGGCAATGTCCCGTCGCAAGCAGGGAAACCCGCAGCACTTGTCACAAAGAGAGATTATCACACGTAAGTTTCGACTTGGAACCGGATCGAGCCGAAATCGAGGAGCGAAATTAGGGAAGGGGAGGAAGCGGTTTGGAGGGGGGGTGTGTGTGTGTGTGTGTGTGTGTGAGGGGGGGGGGGGGGGTCTCCAGGAGGAACCAAAGCTTCGAAATGACTTCAGAGAGAGGGAGAGGAGAAGGGAATTAAAGAGGGGAGGGGGGGTGTGTGGCTAGGGGGGATGGGCTGGGGGTGGAGGGGGGGAGAAGCCCGAAGTTTGCCGTGCGTTTGCAGCGGTGCGGAGGTGAGGCGGGCGGGCGGCAGCGCGGAGCGGCGTGGGGAAGGAGCTGCCTGAGGAGAGAGCGCGGGGAGCGGCGGCGGCGGGGACGCGGGGCCGGGCCGGGCCGGGTCGGGCTGAGCCGGGCCGGAACGAGCAGTGCCGGCTCCCGGGGGCTCCTCCGCTCGCCTCCCGGCCCCCGCTCCTCGGCGACCGCTCCGGGGAAAAGTTGGCCGAGCGCCTTGCATCGGCGTGACAGCCTGCCCGGGGGGAGGACCAAGGTGGGCGGCAGGAATGGGGTCGGGGAAGCGGAGCGGCCGGGGGAACTTGTTCTGAGAGGCGGCGGGCCGGCCGGGGAAGCGGCGCGGGGCAGGTAGATGGGCAGGAGGCTGCGCTGCCCGCTCCAGGTGCACCGCCGGCGGGGAGAACTCTGCTCCGAACGGGAGGGAGCCGCGCCGGGCTCGGCCGGGGCTGCGGAGGGACCGGCGAGAGAGGGGTTGCTCGAGGTGCTGGGGGTTGAGGGAAACGGAATGCGGCCGAGCAGAGGTTCAGGGCCGGGGCAGGAGCGTACGGTGCACTTTCCCGAAGCTCCCATTGTCAAATGAAAACACACACCGCCCCCCCCCCCCCACCCCCCCACCCCTCCTCTTCCCCCCCGTCCTCCCCCCCCCCCCCCCCCAAATAATAATAATAAAAAAAAGCGAGCGAGGACAGGGGGAGAGGGAAGGAGCCTCGCTCCCCCCCTCCCCCCCCTCCCCAACCAGCATCCCCCTCTTCGTTCCCAGCCTCGCAGCGTAGCGAGAGGGGTGAGCGGGCGCCCGCAGGCAGCGCCGGGCCGCGTCCCCGCCTGCCGCCCCGACCTCCACGGGGTTTGTGCCACGGGTGGAGGGGTCGGACTGGTCCCCTGTGCCCTCTGCTGCACTGGACACGGGGATACAGAGCGTGCGGGGGTGGTGTTGGCGGTGGCATCTACATTTCTCTCCGAAAGCATCGGACCCGCTTTGGGGGGGGGGGGAAGGGGGGGTTCGGAAAAAGCCGCGCACGCCGTGGGAAGGCTGAAGGGAGGGGGATGGCCGGTTTGAGTCTCCGCACCCCGCCGGGAAGGCCGGACCCCCCCTCACCCCCACCCCCACGAGGTGTCCGCAAGTTGCAGTGCTGCTGCGGGGGGCGGCGGCGCGCACGGAGCTCAGCCCGGGGCTGAGCCTGAGCCGCGGCGGATCCGAATATTTATGTTCAGATTTTAAAGAATTTAAATAAATAAAATATTCCCCCGGCTTCTCTCCCCTCCCCTGAAAGCCAAGAATAGGAGCCATCTGCCAGGAGCATTTGGTGCTTGCGAGCTCCTCTCTTTCTTTGTTACCGGTGATAAATTTCTGTTTGTAAGATTTCCCCGTGAAACGATAGATAGATGTGTGTATGATTTTTCCAGCTCCCGTGAGATCGTTTTTCTTTTCGTAGGGGACTGTTTGAAAGGGATGTTTGAGGTCCCGAAATTTCAATTTCTTTCTCTCTCTCTGTGTTTCCTTTTTTTTTTTTTTTTTTAACCCATTCCTCCCCTCCCCCCCCCCAGCCCATCAGCTGGTGGAACACAAATGAAGATGCATCTGGGTATCAGCTCTCTTTCCGGGGGATGGAGTGGAGGAGGGGGGGGGTGAGGGGGTGTTTGTTTTTAGTTCATTGTTATTTTGGAGCCAGATTTGCATCACCATAAAAGGTGAATTCCCCCCCCCCCCCCCCCCCCCACACACACACACACACACACACTCTTTCATTAATTACATTTTTGTTTTTAACAATCCGGGTTGGAAAATGCATTTCTCTTTTCCTTGGTGGTTTATCCCCACCCCCTCCACCATCTTAATTTTTATTTTATATTTAAGAAAAAGCATAATCCACCTAAACACCAGAGATCGCCCCGTGCCATTTCTTCCACTTTCCCGTCTCAGTTGTGTGGAGATGTGTGGTGTTGGAGGGGAGGGGGGGTGCGGAAAATTGGGTTTGTTGCGCACGTCTGAATTTGTTTAAAGGGGTGAAACATTTTTTTTTCTTGCTGCTGTCACTGCTTGGAGTGGGGGGTGGGGGGTGGGGGGTGCTGGTGTTGGAGAAGAGAACCAGGTAGGTTTGCTCTTCCAATTTGATCTCCTTTTCTGATTGCTTTACTTGAAAGTAAATAATGAGGCAGGAGAGCATTGAGAGGTGTCGAGGAGCTGCGTGTACAATGGGTTTAGCGGGGTGGCTGAGGAGGAATGGAGAGTAGAGCGGTATGCAGCTTCCCTCCCTCCCTTCTGTGTTTATCTCTCTCTCCATCCTAAGGAAGCTGGCGGAGAAATCATGCTGCATATTGAACAGTGGCAGAAAAAAAGGAAGGTATCCAGGGGAGGAGGGGGTGGGAGCCAGGGGGGTACTGTGCTGTGTTGGTGCTGGTGGGAGCAGAGGCATTGCAGCACAGTGAGTTCCAGTTGTGGGCTGCAGGAGGGGACTTGCATCCTGCTCTGATAGAGGTGCAGTTTGCAGCCAGGAGAGCGAGCTTTGAGCAGGGTATCGGGAAAGTAGCAGGCAGCAGGAAAGCGAAACACTTGCAGCAGAGCAAACTCAACCCCAAGCCAAGCCCCTAAAGCCGGGATGGATTGAGAACCACTTTCTGAAATCTCACATTTATGTCATGTTTAGCTTGGGCTTCTGTTTCCCTCCCCCCTCCTGCTCTCTGGTTTTGGCATCTGTCAGGAGAGTTGCATTTCAGGATGGATTGAAGGTCTGTGCCAGGCAAGGAAAAGGAGATGGGGAGAGAGATGAGAGAAAAGGAGAGAAGGGTTTTCTGACACTGCTCAGCTGGAGTTGACTGGGTTTCATGCTCTCGGTGTTCAGATAAATGTTTAGACCCCGAGTGTAAGGCAAACAAACAAACAAAAAAAAAAACAGAGTGGCTTCAGAGGAGCTGTGCCCCGGAGTTGCACTATCTCGTGAGCACCTTGGTCCTTGAGACTGAAAAGCAAAGCGGCCTATTCGTCCTGGCCAGGCTCACCCAGGCAGCCCTGCAGTGCATGCGTGTGCTGCACAAAAAGGGGAAACATATGGAGAGCACAGGGCAGCTCCAGAACACCGTGATGGTGAACAGAGCAAACTTGGTGGCTGAGCTCACTTAGATGTGTGGACAAAGCAAGTGAGGCAGTGAGGTAGAGGAGAGGAAACGGAGCTGTAGAGCTGCTCTGTGCAAAGAAGCGCTCGCTTGGTTTGATTCTAACTGCTGATTTTCCAGCTTCGGATCTGATTTTTTTTTCCTTCCTTTCTTTTGAACTTGAGAAATCTGCCTTCAAACCAGCCCTGCATTTGGGTTTGAAGGAAACGCAAAAGGCGAGAGCATGTGCAGAGCTTGCTGAGTGCAGGTTTGCAGGAGGTGGCAAAGCGAGAACCTTTCTGCAGAGCAGCAGCAAAGGTTGGGAGGGGTAGACACAGTGAGATTGTATGGCTGCAGGTGAAGGGCCAGTTCCCAGAAAGCCTCTTCACTGCCTGGTCAACAGGTTTCCTAAGAAAAGTAATCATTTCCTATGTTGTTTTACATTAAAAATAATATTAAAAGCACTCCGATTTTTTGCATGTCAAAGTTTTTGCAAATTGCTTCAAGTAGCTTCTCTTCAAATGTGTTCAGATTCAGTGTAACGAGTGTGCTTTATCTCATGGAAAAAACACACCAGTGTAACCAACCCTCATGCAAAGAGAACGCAAGCTGTGACTGAAGGGTTAGAGAGGAAACCGTTTTGGTGATGGCTGCCTTGGTCATGGCACCCGCACAGTGCGCACAGATCGTGCCTTAGAAAGATGTTACATGTGCCGTCTCTAAATAGGGCAGGAAAGAAAAGGGCTGTTTGCAGTGGATTTCCAGGTTGCTTTTCATTTGGATCTATTTGCATTAGACGTGAGATAAGAAAAAATAGCGGCGTATGATCATAGTTACTGAGCTTTTAAAATATTTAGAAAAAAGTGATGTGCAGGGACTAGATGGTGAATCTGGACTGTTTCGTCCTTTGGGTTGATGTGCTCCGTGGTTGAGATGGATGTTCAGCGGGTGAGAAATCATTGTGCGTTTGTTTGCCGCTCGGCAGATGAAGAGCATATTCAGTCAGGCTGCTTTCAATACTGAGAACCAAAAGTCTTAAAGGTTTTACAACCTGGTTGCCTTTAATGGGAGCGTCCGGAGCCTCAGTCTTGTGCAAAACGTCTGTTTCTGCGCAGAACAAAGGGTTGTCTGGTGGCAGATTTGACAATAATTATGACTTAGAGGAGCGCGCGCTGGTAGAAGTCGTACAAATTATTGCCATCAGTTCCCGACTCCGGTTGCCACCTCCTCGCCTAGCGAACCTTTTTCTCCTACAAAAACCCATCGCGCGCAACGTTGCTTCCTCTTCCCCGTTTCCTACCTCGATCGCTTCGCTCTCCGCGCTGTTTGTTGATAGAAAACACTTTCCAAAATAAACTTTGCTGGCTGGCAGCCGCGCCGCCGGGCTGCCCCGTGCCAGTGGCGGCTGCTGACGACTAGGGGGAGCTCGGAGCCCGCCGATGCGCTCTGGGCGCCGGGATGCGCCGCGCCGGGAGCGGCGGCCGCCGCGCGGTGTTCGCAGCCTCAACTTGGAGGATCGATTTTCACCAGAAGATCTCCCCAGCGCTCGGCGAGAGGGGCTGCCGAGGCAGGCGCAGCTATTTTTAGCTAAATCGCGGCTATTCGACTCCGGCGGACAGGAGTTTTTTTTTTTTATTAAGATGTAGTTTTTAACAATGCTTTTTTTTTTTTTTTTAATTTTCTATTTTTTTTTTTCTTGTCGATGCGTGTATTTTTTTTTTAATTCTCAGTTTGTTGCTGTCGGATAGAGATCAGCGTAACGCTACCTGTGCACGGAGGCTCTGTGTACGGGGGAAGCCCACATTCATTTATCCAGTGGGAACAAACACAGTGAGCACGGGAGCTGGAGCTACGCTGAGTTGAGCGCTGATGACAGATACAAAAGCCACACGTACCCCTGCCCAGAGGCTCTGCTGATGGCTAGCTCAGGCCCTTAGAACAAAAATTCTGCAGCTCCCACAAATGAAAATAAATGAAATGGAAAGAAAAGAAGCATTTCTTTCCTAAAGAGAGAAGCACAAACCCACATAGAAGTTGCAGCTCTTCTGAGCTCTTCTTTGCCCGCCTGACTGCCCACTGTGGACGGACTTTAGTGGGACATTCCTTGCCCCACTGTGTAATTTCACGGCGTGCACATGAGAAGCTTCGATCACTGGATGTAAGAGTAGAGTGCTTTACTTTGCCGAGTATGAGAAATTAATCGGATGTTGGTGTCGTTAGCATAGTACAAGCAGATTCGTATTTTTAGTACTTGGTATAGGGATGAAGATTATCCTGAGACAGAAAGGCACGCTTTATTCTAACCTGGGAGAGAAGTAAATTAGGTCAGATGAAAGATCAGGGCTGTCATCAACTGTACAAAAACCCTTCACTCTTAGGTAGTGAGGGCCGGCAATTTATCTGATGATTTCTCTACTTCATTTAATGTTTGAATCGAGCCTGGTGGAAGCCCACAGCCAGCAGCCACCCCAACTAACATACCACTGACACCCAGAGCGCGGCACCCAGCTATGGGAAACCTTCCCTTCTCCCCTCCCAAACCCATCAAAACTTTGCTGACCACAGCTTTGCTTCCATTCCGCAACTGCTAACTTTTATGAAGAGAAGCAAGAATCTCCCTCTCCTCCACGTTGATGCCTCTGGCCCCCGGCACATGCACATGTACGTGCACGCTGTCTTTCCTCCCATCCCTCCCTTGCTTCCCTCCCATCCCACTCTCTGTGCAGGAACCCAGCAGCAGCCTCCAAGCACCAAAATGGCTCTGGCTTCCCTGCCCTAGGATTTCCTCCTGGGGCAATGACTTCTCCAGGGCCGCAGTGCAGATGTCGGCAGCCCTTGGTCCTGTCTTAGTAGTAGCCTCAAGAGAAAGCATGTGGAAAAACAAACGGTGGCTGGGCTCCCTGCCTGCCTGAAAGTTACTGATGCCATAAAAGCACTTGGTGAAGTATCAGCGTTGGCTGCAGATAGATTTATATATGTGTGCCTTTTTAATGAGGGAGGGAAAAGCCATCAATAACGGCGCGCATTGATAAACGCGTGATTCATTCAGCTGCTCCTACTACAGCACCTTCATCTTGGGTGTTTATTTACTTTCTTAGATTGTAGCTGGGCAGACTGCACACCGTTCCTCTGCATCCACGGCTGCAAGCCTCAATTCAGCCCCAAACATCAGCTCAGTCTGCTCCCTGCTCTCCCTCCCCAAAGCGGGTGCCCGCTCTGTGCTGTAGACCTTTGCTGAAGCTTTAAGTAGCAGCTTTTTCTTGTTCTTTTTGTTTTTTCTTTCTTCATATTTTTTTTTTTTTTTCCCTTCTGAAGGAATATATAAAAAATGCCTAAAGCAGGCTGCTCGAAAACAAATTAAAGCAGAGGGACACACTTCACGCGTTGCAGGCACGCGCCAGTAGAAGGGGGTTAGAAGAATATCATCATTTTACTGGCAAAAGTGACACTAGATCGGGGATTTGATTAATGGTGCAGCATTCACAGGGACTTAGTTCTCTGTTTTTGACATATGCAAGTCTTTTGTCTAGTTGCCTCAGTGCAAGAAATTCCATTTTTTTTTTTTTCCTGGAGCAGTTGATAATTTGTATGTGTGTGCTGGATATGCCCAAGGTACTTTCCAAAGACTAAGCACCAGACAGCACAGGATAGAAAAGGAATCCAAAGTTAAGGGGAAGGAAAAAAAACACTGGTTTACTTAACTTTTTTATGACCCCCTTTACTAAGCCACTGGAATAAGCCATAAATTCGCTGAATGTTATAATGAATATGCTGCGACGAGAGCAAGAAAGAAAAAAAGGCTTAAGGAAATTGTATATCAGCAACAGCGCTCCATATACAGTCGAGAAACAGGCTCTTTTGAGGCTGATATTTCTAAAAAAGAACAGAGTTGTCATGTGTTTAATACGTGTTCAGAACTAATTATGGAATTTTGATCACGCCTTTTAAACCTTTCGGTAGGACCCCGCGCTTCACATATCCCTTTCTAAGGCAGCTCAAAGCCCGCACCAAAACACCGCTCCTTCTGCCTTTGTGGCACCGAGCGCTCCTTTCTCTCCTTGGTTGTCGTTGAGTTTTAAATAAAACAAATCTATTCACTGGGGAACAAAGCATGCTTTTAGATCCCATCATCACATCCCATTTTATCTGCGACGATTTACAGCTTCTGCAGTCTATAGAAGTCCCTCTGCATTTTACGCTCTCAAAAGCAGTAAATATTTTTTTGGTGAACGTATAGTTTACTTAGGAGGAGACACGCCACTCCCTTCTTCAACACCGCGTGGAGCTCCTGCTGAAATGCCATCTGACAAACGTTGAGATCCGTGCAGATCCTTGAATGCTCGTGGCTTTTGTTCCCATTTGGTTCCGCGGGGTTACCGGACGGTTTCCCTCTTTTTTTTTCCCCAAACCCCTGCCTTGCTCGGCTCCTTACGGCCGGGCTCACTCCGTCCCAGGTGTGCGCGGCGGCCGGGACCGCTCTCCGAGTGACTTGGGACACTTGTGCAAAGCCTCCCGACCCGCGGCTCCGTGCAGGGGGTAACGGGGGCCCCCATCCCCACGGCTCCGCACCGCGGGGAGCTCCGAGGCTGGGGGGTGGGGGTGGGGAGTGGGGGGGCTGTGGTTCTGACCCCGCAGGTGCCCCCCAGCTGCCTCCCCCTGCTCCGCACTGCTCGGCACCGCACGGCAGAGCCTCGCAGCTCCTCCGGCCGCCTTTGTGCACTTGGCATGCGGCTGAGAGTCTCTTGAAAAGTGGCAGGGAGCTGCCCACTCGTTTGTTTGTTGGGCTTCCCCCACCAAGTCGCCTCCTTCGGTCAACTCAGCCTCGCACTTGTGTCTTGTTTTAATTATTATTATTATTATTATTATTATTTTATCTGAACAATTGTTTTCCTGTCCTCGGGAAAATGAATTAGTGGCAGGTAAGCGGTGCCTGGTACTGCTTACTGTGATGCTGGTGCAAGGTGCAGCTGTGGACTCAGCCCTGCACCCTGCAGCTGTGAGGGGACCTGGAGTGGGTTATTGATAAACTTGGGCAGCGAGGGGCTGCGTCGCCTGCTATGCGGCGTTAGTCGCTGTGCAGTGAGGATCCTGACACCGATCTCTGCGATAACCCAGCTCGGGAACGCGTGATCCGAGCTATTTCCACTAAGCCTGTTGATGTTACAGTAAATGTGACATGTGGGTGTTGATGGAAGGGACATCGTTTTCAGGCCAGCTTTGGGCAACACCCTGACAAGCGAGTCAGTCATTTGTGCTCTCTCCTGCTTCTCTTCCAAGCCAGTGATAGCTGTGAGTGGGTTCCTGGCCCCATGGCAGCCCCAGCTCATCCCAAGGGGGCTCAGCACAGGGTAGGTTGGGCACTAACAGTGCTTCCTCACCCCCCCGGTATAGTTTTGTGACCGCACTGCAGAAATGGAAGGTAGTGAGGGAGTTCAGCACTCAGTGTCCAGCACCAAAGCATCTCTTCCCCCTTCCTCTGCAACACTTTGATACCAGGGGAGGGGGGAAAAAAAAGAAAGAGGGTAGGTGCCCACTTCCATTCCGCAGTGAAAGAAAAACATAAGAAAATAAATCACTGGTAGCTGAACCCAGCCTCGTGCGTAGCCTGAGAACAAGCATCTACAGGATTGTCCTCTGAGGCCGTTGAGATGATTTTGAGTAGCAGTCTTTTTCGCTGCTAATGGGCATGGTTTTGAGACATTTGACAGGCAGAAAGTAGTTAGCATGTGCATTTGCTTTAATGTTGGGCATAAGAGTATTGTTTGCATGGGGTGCGTATGCTGTAATGATGTCACCACGCTGCAAGAGGAGTGCTGGCGGTTTTGCGACAGTGTCTTTGTGGAATTAAGAAAACTGTCTGCTGCATTTTGGCATTGTAGGCTTGGAGATGCTGCTCTGAATCGAGGCAGCAAGCGTAATGCTTTTCAGTGATTTAGATTGCACCATTGCATTAATTTCGTGAAGCCACCCAACAGCAGCAGTGTCACCAGTATCCCCATAGATCACCAGTCCCTATCACGATGCTCCCCTGGAAGGTGATGTAGTGCCTTTTGGGGGAGCCTCTGGGTACAGGGATAGTGCCAGGCACACCTTAACGCACCTGGAAGAACCCGGGCACAAGTCCTGCCTGGAAATAACTCGTTTGCATTTTTTTCCCTTTTCCCACGTAAGGGAGATGAGATGTTTTCTATTCTCCCTTTTTTGTGTGTGTGTGTGTGTGTGTGGCTCGACATTTCCTTCTTAAAAAAATAAATAAATGAAATAAAATACTCCTGAGGAAACACCCTCCTCCCCTCAAGCCCAGCTACCAACAAACAGAAATAAAACCACAGAGTTAAATTCAAATAATGTGAAGCGACTCATTTGAAACCCACAGACACAAGTGGAGTCAGAACTTTAGATTGAGACTGGCCTAAATTGCCCCACTTCTATTAAAGGACTCCTTAACCAGCAGAAGATCTCTGCTGCTGTATTAACCAGGCATGACCTGGTGCGTTATGGGCTGGACTTCCAGGCTTTTTTTCTCTTTTCCTTTGTGGGTTTTAAATCTCTCCTGTAATGTTACTTGAATGTAGGTTTTTAATGGCTTAATTGAGTTGTCAATAGGAAGCCTTTCTTTTTTTTTTTTTTTATTCGGAGTAAAAAAAAAATGCAAATTGACATGGATAAAATGCATTTGAAGATCTATTCAGTATTTTGGTTTTCATTCTTTTATGTCTGTTTTCCACGTTCTGAATAAGGAATTGTAATATAGCTCCTGCATTGTCGAGTTTACGGCCGGTCCCCTGCTTGATGATTTGTTAAGCTAAAATCAGACACAGAGTTGAGGAAAATAAAATTTTGGTAGTTTGAAATGCAATTACTACGGGGATCACGAGGGCTCCGCTCACCGAGCAAATGAAAAGCTGAATTTCGGTAAACGTGACGACTGCCAAAATATGAAGGAATACCAGATGTTATTTTAAAAAAGTGCCATTGCAGAGTCCTTGGAAAGAGAGAGTGAGAGAGTGTAAGTGAATAGGCATATGTGGATTTAACTAATATTCAAATGAACTGCGGAGCCGAAAGGAAAGAATTCTCAACAGTTTAGCTGCTAAAACCTCCTTCATGTTTGCAGAGCCGCCGTGGTCAGGACCCTTATCAAATGCAGCAGTTTCGCTAGTTTTCTGAAGAGCACAATTTAAATCACGGGGAAAAAAAAATCCTCACATCAAAAAGATAATAAAGTTGAGATCTGTGCTTTTCTTTTTATTTGTTATATATAGGCCAAAATTCAGCCTTTGTAATTTGAGAGACCGACTTTAATCTGAAAGCTTTACAGGAACGTTCCGTGAAACTCGTAACAAACATTTCCCCCTCTGCCACCTTTTTCCTTATGACCTTTGGTTCGGTTCCTGTTTTCCTGTTGTCTTTTCCAGCTCTTTGTGCCATCTCTTGTCTGTCTATGTGCGTGTATGTCTGTCTCTGTGTTTTTATTTTAATATTTTGACACTCTGCTCCCTCTTAATAGGAATTCTTCCTAGAAATAGCGTGCCCATTTCTAAAGGACCCTTTTCAAAGTCCTTTTCTTTTGGCTCTAAAATGATGTGTATGTAATTGGTAATTAAAGGTGCAAGCTCTCTTCAATATAAACAATATTGCTCAATGTTAGATCATTAAAGGGAACCGCAGCACTAAATAATTACCTTTTGCATTGTGACACACTTTTCACAGCCATCCGCTCTCTTCCCAACAGTCCCTGTTTGGCACAGGGTTATGGTTACATTTTCAATGGGGCAACGAGGCACCTTTTCATAACATGCATTGATGAATTAATTATGTAGCATGGTCTTCAAACTCCCTTAAAACTTATATTAAGGGGAAAAAAGTAATTACGGGGCTTTAGAAAGGTGTGCTTGGTAACCTTGGGGTGAGCTGGGAAGCCAAAGCCTTCCTGCGCCTGTCACTGGCTCCATGGGATGGGGTGTGCTTGGGTCCTTCGCTGGGATCTCAGTCCTCTGTTCCCTCCGTTCTCTGCTTTGCTGCTCTGATGCAACTTGTAGTACAGCTGGTAGATACGCTAATCAATTATTTATTCTGGAAGGGGAAAACAGGGATGATTCTTTTTCTAACCTGTCCTTTTTGAGGCTCAACCAATTTTGTTGTCAGGTAATACATTTCACCTTCTACTTCCTCTCCCTTTTCTATGAATTTTTTTCTTTTTTTTTTTTTCTTCCCCCCCCTTCCTCCTACCCCCCAATTTGTTGAAGAATGAGACAAAACTCCTTTTGTCTTCAGCCAGGAGGAGAATCCAGATCTGGATTATGACATCTGCTTATCTCAGTCTCACTTCTCTGAGCTATTTGTGTAACTTGCTTTCCCCAGGAAATCCATAAGCAAGCCACTCAGGCCAATAAAGAACATTTCTCCTACTATTCCTTTAATCCTGATTCGATTAGAGGTCTCACTCGCTGATTTACATACTGTTAGCTCCTCTGTTTTGTTCTGCCCAAATCCTATAGTCCTCATAGAGGCAAAACAGCCTTAGGCAAAAGTCAGTAGAAATTCTGCCCAAGTAAAGACCAAGGTTTGTATGATTTGGCAGTTACACAGCAGAACAAGAGAAAATAAAACAAAAAACAAGTTTTGCCCCAGAAATGGATTGTGATCTATAATTATTTAATCATGTAAGAATTATCTTCAAAATAACCATTAAAATATGCTGCATTTTCTTAATGGCAAAATGAGAAATTACTTATTTCCTAGAAATGGATTCAGGTCACTCAGAAATGCTTTCAGAGTTTTTTGAGGGTAATGGTATGAAGTCCACAAGGTCCATGGTCAAGATTTCTATAAAAACATTTGCTAAGCTAAATACCAACTTGCACAAGTATTTGGCAGTGGGAAAATGAGTGTAAGATTTTGGGCTCAGCCAATATTCCAATATGTTACTCTCTTTCCCACTGTACACTCTCTTAAAACCTCTTCACTTCTCATGAGACCACATCTTGCTTACCTTCCAGCAAACAGTTTGCTGTCCCGTTGTATAATGGGCAGTCATTTCACACTGCTGACGTCTGCAGTGAGACAAGGTGGTGGTACTGATGTTGTGTGCCTGACCCTGCTTGCCCAGGGTTTCCCTCTCTGCTTTCCTCCACTCTGAAATGAAAGGAGAGGCTTGGGTGTGTAAGGCTTGCTGGATGGGGTCTTGGCCAGATGGCTGGGAGATGCAGTGGGAATGAGAAGGTGGGTTAAAGAGAGAGGAACTGTTTCAGAAAGTGAGGAACTGTTTCAGAAAGTGACTCAGGGCCTGAATGTTTGCAAAATGGCTCTTTGCTGATCTCGTTGCAGTGCTGGCAGCAGTGGGAAGGAGCTGTCAGGAAAGCTATGCCAGGTCAGCCTTTCCATTTTGTTTCAGGCAGGCTTGGTTGCAAAATATATTGAAATCATTCTGGGAGAGTGGAAAAGCTGAAAAATGAAAGAAAGATCTAATCAGTTTTGGCTTCTTTTGGGTGCGGGGGGAGGATGGGCCTCTTGCGATGCATCCGTCAGAGTCTGTGAACACTCAAAGCAATCTCTTTCTCTTCTTCCCTTGCCCTTTTCCTCCCTCTTTCTCCTTGTCCATGTAAAGCAGAGGCTGACCATGTGGAACCGGCACTCGCCGACGAGGATGAGACCCTGGCAATAGCAGAGCCGGGTGGCATCAGCATCGCTGCAGGTGGGACAGACCCCGACTTGTTAACCTGTGGACAGTGTCAGATGAACTTCCCGCTGGGAGACATCTTGGTTTTTATAGAGCACAAGAGAAAACAGTGCAATGGCACTGGTGGTGTCTGCTATGAAAAGAGCATGGATAAGAGCAGCCCTCCCCCCTCCTCACGCGCCGAGCTCAGGAAAGTGTCAGAGCCAGTGGAAATCGGGATCCAAGTCACACCCGATGAAGAAGACCGTCTTCTCACGCCTACAAAAGGAATTTGCCCCAAGCAGGAGAACATTGCAGGTACAGCATGTTTTACACTCAATCAACTGCCTAGGTAATCTTATAACAAAAGCCCTCTAGAAAGTGCCATGGAATGGAGGCTTCAGCCACAGGTCTCTGAAGGATCCATCAGCCTGGAGGTCCCTCATGGCTCTGGGGTGCTCAGGGGGGCTGTCTGCCTCACAGGTCTTCCGGTATATATTGCTGCACAGGGTCAGCTCTGTGACACTAGGGGCTCTTGATCCCCCTGGAGAGAACCAAGGGGTGATACACGCACACAGGAAAAAGCAAAATGTTGGGGGCAGAGGAGCCATTTCAGGAGTGTCCTTCAGCAGGTAGCAGCGGTGTAGGGAGGAGAGACTTTGGTGAGATGCTCAGTTCAGTCCAGCTCAAGAGTGCTTCCTAACCCAATGGGAAGGGTGAAATCCGGACCACTGAAGTCAGTGGAAAAGTCTTCCCACTGGCACCAGTGGGAAGAGGACTTGTCTGTGGGAGATGAGCAGGACTTCATCAAGTCCTTGCTCATTCCTTCTGCTGGGGTGGATTTCAGCTTCCCGATCTGAGTTACTGACTGTGTTGCCTGTCCTGGGTCTCTGCAAATGGCTGGAGTTGGGTGGGAAACACCTCTATTCACATGCACACCCCAAAAGGGACTTCTGAAAGATGAGGCTAACCCGGGCTGGCCCAGATGAGGGGATTGCAGGCATCTTCTTTTCCTAACCCCCTTAGCCATGGTGTTTAGTTAGGATTTAGCAGTTAACGTTTCCTCAGCAGATTCCCCCAGCTTGGTGGTGGGGAGGCAGCAATGGCATCCACCTGGGCAAGCTGCTGGGAAATGAATGGCTGCTGCTGTGTGCGTGGTGCAGGGCAGCTTCTGGAGCACAGGGTGTTTCTTCTCTTAGCAGCACAGCACGCGCTGCTTGCCACAGTGAAAGGAAGGGCTACGCTCCCTGCTAGAGAGTGGATTTTTTGTGTTACTCAGCAGGAGCTCCCCTCAAACCGGCCTTTATGTTCAAATTGACTGCATCCCGTGCAGAAGACCAGTGGCAAATTGTCATTGCTGCCACTATCCCAATTTCTCTAGGAAGTGTCCTACAGCATTAGATCTGACAGTCCTGACTGTAGTAGAGTTGCTCCCATGAGGGGATTCCCAGAAGAGTAGTACTAAGCTCCTAGCTTTACAATCAAAGCTTCAGGTTTCCCTCTTTTAGCACTGGAGGTGTGTGCTTCCCTCCCCAGCATTTCTGAATGGTTTGGTCATTGCATAAACAGAGATGTGGGCTTTGAACTGCTGCAGTCCTCAGACCTCTGGGTGATCCGTCTCATAGAAAGGGGCATATCCCACCCACTGACTACCTTGTCTTGCAGGAATCTTTAAGGGTGCAGGCATCACCTCGATACAGGACAGCTAGTAGCTTTGGGGGGGCAATAGCAGAGGCAGCCTCTGCTGTAGCACTGAAAGCATCCCTACCGTAAGTCCTGACCTCATTCTTACCCTATCCTTTAGAAGCTGTAAATGCATTTCCTGGCAGAGATGAATCCCTCGTGGTGTAACAGCTTTCTGAGGGTTAGATTTCCTTCACAACTGATGGGAGAAGTAGTATTCAGGAGGTTCTTCTCCTCCTGCCTACTGATGGCCTCCTGAGTGGTGCTGAGCACTCCTAATAACTTCAAGTTGGTGGTGCTCAGCTCCTTGCAGCAGGCACCCAGTGTTTAGTAAGGCTGGTCCAGGAAAACTGCTGTAGCTGTACTGCAAATCTCACCTCTTACCAATCTGTGCCTAAGTTCAGACTGAAGCTAAGTACTTTAATGCCTATATTCAGCTCAGAGGGTGCTATCCCATCCCAGTTCCTGGGGGTCAGCATCAACGCAAGGACTTATGCCATGCAGAAAATCTGCTAGGGGAGAGGGGTGAAGGTGATGTTCACATGCGGAGAAGTCACAAAGAAAAAAAATGAATTAAAAGCCAATCTGGAGCACCTAATCTCTTTCAGACTAAACTGAATATCGAATGAAAATATGTAGGAAAGATTTTGAATTGAGAAAAATAAAAGGGTTTATCATTTGATTGGCATTTTCTCAGCAGTGCATGGAGATAGGAACATCCACTAAATAGTGCAGTAATAATGCTTTCTCAATTAGGAGCCCAGCTCTGAGATAAAAGGTGCGGTGTCCTTCCATATTTTTTTTTTAATAGCAACGGATAGTTTTCAATAGTAGGATAAAAGCCTCACATTACAGCCATGGAGGGTAACCATGAAAAACCCACAGAAGTCATTCACTGGAAAGGCTTTAGTGGGATATACCAAACCCCTTATTTATATTTCAATAGAAAGGCTTTCTGCATTAGCCAAGAAAATCAGAATCTGCATTTAACATTAAAGGTATTTCCCAGTGAGCGGCTGTAGAGCATTGTTGTTAGATTTGTTAAAAAAAGAGACTAAATACGATTTCATAAAAGGGAAACTTAATCTCTAAGGCAGCTTTCTCCCACCTCGCCACCCCCTCCCTTTATTTTTTTATTTTTTTTTTGTAATAATGCAACAGCCTACAGTATTTTTACTTTATATGTGACGAAAGATATTCTTAGCCTTTCTGTACTGCGACAGGAAGAATGAATTTCTTTATTCCACCAAGAAATATGTAAAATAATCCCTTAGAAGTATGGGGAGATATGTTTGTTCAAAGCATTTAAAATGTTATTTTAATCAAAGGCACAAAACACTCTACATGCTGTGTCAGCTAAAGGAGACCATTACATTTTAACAGCAAATCATGCTCTTTTTCCCCCTCCTAGACAAGCCCCCCTTTTGAAAATAACTTTTTTTTTTATTAAATAAAAAGGCGAAAAAGATTAAAGAATGAAAAAACTTCAGTGGCTCAAATGTATAAAGTAATTTAATATGGTGGAAGCATTAATTATTTTAGCTTAATTGAATTCTGAGGACTGCAGTAGTTGCATTTTTGTAGACAAGCTCTGTTTATTATTTCTTTGTGTAGATTAACAGTAAAGGAAACATAGATAACTTTCAGTTATTTATTGTAAAATAAATGTGTCAATTCATGTGTAAAGCAAGCTGTTCAAAGATAATTGAGTCTTTATATTTGAAGAGGGAAACCAGAAATCACCCTCTCGCCTCTCCGGCTCCCTGAAATATGCTGCCTCCGCTGCTGCCCTCAAATAGGTTTCAGCTCCTCTCCTTGATCTTGTGTTATTTTTGTAGACCTTCTTATTTGGTTGAAATGATTTGTGCGGCCTTCTGCTGTGTGACTAAGCTGCAAAACGTTACAGCTTCCCAGAGCTGAGCACAGTGAGGGTACATCGAGCGCTGAGCGTGGCTCTGCCCCTCGCACCTTTCCGCCCTCTGGGCACAGAGGTGCTGGGTTGCAGCACCTTGCCCAGCATCAATCCTGATGCAGGGTGCTCCCTGGTTGTGAGGTCTTTGCTTCTGTTTTTCCTTTTGCTTTGATTTCTTTATTTCTTGGTAACTCGGTTTGCCCTGGTCACTAAATCCCTCCCGACCACATAACAGACCTTGTGCTGCTCACAGGGAGACAGGTAGAGCTAAGGAACGTGCAAGACTTTGCATGCATGCAATGCAAATCTCCAACCGACATTTCTAGATTTCAGTGGAGATAAAGGCAACTTTATCTCTGCGATCAGCCTTTAAAGACCTTCTGATAATGAATTCTGGGACTGGTAACTTGCAAATCCAAGCTTTTCAAAGCACTTTCATGTAGTTACCCCTGTCCATAAGGTATGTGCTAACATGTTAGCTGCCACTGTGAGGAAGTGACTTGCTCAGGAGCAGGCTGTCCTGTAAAGGCTTTTTTCAAATTGGTTGACCTGTTTGAAAATCAGTTCTGCTTCTCATATGGAGGATGTGATAGTATCAAGCAGATGTATCAGATCTTTGCACGGCAAAACAAAGCAAGGCCAATGAGATAGCTGGAAGTTATCAGCCCCTGGTTCTTTCACTTCACCAGTTAGCAGGTATTCTGGAAAAGTTTTATCACCTCTGTGTTTTGTACCTCTTTCTAGCATTCATATTTATGAGATCTTGGGCATGATTAGATGAGCAGCTCTCGCTGAAGAGGGACCTGGAAAGGTGGCTCCTGCTGTCCTGTGACTGATGGTATCTCCCTTTTCTGCGCTGCGGGCAGTGTACCCTCACAGACACATGACAACACCAGCAGCAGAGGTTCATTAAGACAGCGTAGTTAATTTCTGCAAAGACAGTGCAAGGAAAGAGAAGGGAATTGATTTGAATTCTTCATTCATCCTGTCCCAGCCGCCAACGCTGAGCTCCATACATTATGTACTTGAACTAGATGTGCATCGTGAAAAAAAGGCTCCCTGTCAGAGGCAGGATTTAACTGCAACCCCTGCTCCATGAATGTTCATTTCAGGCTTTTGAATGGTAAAACTGCCAGTGAGAGAAACTAAATAACTCGCATGTGCTGGAAGCCAGAGATAAACACCGCTGCAGGTTGCCATGAAATAAGCTATTTGATATATTTAGAATTGTTATTTTTCTCCAAATTAAGATTAGTTAAATCCATGTGTGTTGTGTGAGTGATTGTTAACTCAATGGCATGGATTATCCTTTTTTCAAATCATGACAGCTAATTATTATTGCTGTCTACTCTGAGACATTCACTTACAATGTACCATTATGGACCCATGCACCCATATTAGCCATAGGACTCAGGCAGCTATCGTGATGCCTTCACACATGAGGGGAGGAAACTGCAAGCTGAAAGAAACCCAAGGCTGACAGCAGCAATGCTGGGCAGGTTGAAAAGAATGTCCTGGACACCGAAGGGCGTGGGGCCATCCTTAGTGCCCTGCTCCCCTTCCCAGGACCGCTGTGGCACTGGGTTCTGTTTCCAGCCCCTCTCCAGTCTGGTGGGTCTGGCAGGAGTGCCTTGTCAAAGCCAGGCCAGGAAAAATGCCATACAGGGGAGAAGAGTCTTCCAGAAGCGTGTGGTAACAGAGCCTGAGAAACCTGCGCTGCAGCTGAAATCCCCTTCGTGAGGCTTTTCCAGGCTTGTTCCTTCTCTTGCGCCTGCCAGGCGTTCCCTGGTGGCAGAGGAGTTACCTGGCCTCCTCCTCCTCCTCCTTCTCTGTGGCTCTGTCAGGTGTTTAGCAACGTGTTTTGCTAATTGGTGCCTCTGAGCAGCACGAGGGACGCTGCGGGGCAGGGGGTGCGTGAAGGCGTCAGGCACAGCAGGGCTGGCGGCGGGTTAATGAACAAACCTCCTGCCCCCAGAGGCCTCAGCTGAGCTTCTGCCTTGGGTGACAGGGAGAAAAACAAGGCAGCTGATCTCACCCGTAGCCCTGCTTGCGCCAGAGGCAGCGTGGGGGCCGTACTGGGGGAGCCTGGCTTTCCTCCGGGGCCCCCTGCCCAGGTGCAGGCCTGGTGGCACTGGCCGCCCTCCCCTTGGGTGGCTTCCAGGGGTGCGTTTCAGGCACGACATGGGGTTGCTAAAATGTTGACAGCTTGAAGTCCTCAGGCTGCCCGTGGGGCCAGGAAGGGCGCAGCACAGAGCCTGCCTTCCCATGGTGCTAGCACTGAGGCAGGAGATGTCTGGGGGAGCTCTGCAAGCTACAGGCCCTATGCAGGGTTGTGGCAGCAGCAGAGGCTTTCAGAAGGGATGTGGTCCCTGTGGGGGATCCCTAGGGAGCACTCAGCACCCCTCTGTGGTGTTTCCCCTGGCTGCAGTGTGTTGGTAAGGGAAGGAAGGGGAAAGGGCAATATGCCTGAAGGTGGCCCAGCAGCGTGCTGGTACTGAAGGTCACACGTGTCCCCATAAAGGCTCTGTCTCATGGGCAGTCCTGCTGCCCTGTTGCAGCCTCCCTGAACCATGGACATGGCAGCTTGGAGCTGTGCAGCGTCTCCTGCGCAGGCAACGGTGAGCACCACACTAATCTGGGGAATAGCTGAAGGTGAGAAGCCTGCTTCTTACGAAACTTATTTCCCCTTGCTTGAACTTCACCGCGCCCATGTGGCACTGCTCCAGCGCTGTCTTCTCATCCTCTCTGCTGCGGTTGCCCAGGGGCCACTGGCCACCCTCCCTGACATTTGTCACCGTGGGTGCCACCAGTTGTGTCCTGCCCAGGGTCCAGCCTCGCCATGGACTGTTGCTAGCAGAGGCTTTTCTGGCATCTGTGATAGCCAAGTGTGAAATTAATCACATCGAGTTTTAAAAATAGGCTAAAATAATAATAATAAAAAAAAATAGCATTGAGGAATACTGTGCCCTCAGTTCTCCCTGCCTGTTTTCGTTATGTTTTGTTCCTCTCGCCATCCTGTTTTTCAGAGTTATTTTCTGCCTTCTGCACGTGGTTAGCTGAGCTCCCATGGGCAGGGAGGGCGAGTAATGGTGCAGGAGCGGAGCAGCTGCCCACAGAGTCCCACTGGCCCCTTGCTGCCTCGGTTCCCCCTGGTTAACTCTCCTGCAAGCAGTGGTGCGCTACCAGATCAACTGAGTCGTGTGGGCAGGGACCTGCCCCCAGCACAGGGTGCCAAACTGGAAAAAGGGAGCTTGCTGCTGGTGTTTTTTCTTTCTAATCACTCCCACTTATAGTCATCTTGCTCGGGCTGTACTCGTGACAACACTAGGTAAAACCTTTATGACAGAAGAGCCATTTTGCAGGCCGATGAGAGATTTTAAGAAGGTCGTTTTGTCCATTTGTTCTGAAGTGGACGTGTGTCTGTAGTAATTCTGTAAGAGCAAGATTTGCTAATTTGCATCAAATTTGCACTGCCATTTCCCTTTTCTGATTCTGGACTCATTCAGGGGTAGAGTCCAGACAAAATGTCACCCAGCAAAATGTTTCTTTGCTTTTCTTTGGACCTCTTGTGAAATGACTTGGGCTATGTGTGGGAGACCAGAAACCGTGTGTATTTCTTTGATCATTATTAGTACGGAAAGATCGGTAGATTTTTGAAAACACTAATGGTGAGTGATGAAAAGGCACTGGTCAGCCAGTCATTAGTCATTTTTCCTGACAATTTCGCCAGCAGCTGTCAGAAGCAAAGTAAAAGTAGTGCCTAATAATCATATAGACTGCTTTGGCATTTATTTTGATCTGACTAATAATAATAGGCTTGTGTCCTCAGAGGAGCACTGCCTACAAGAGTTCGTATGATTTTGCAGTGGAATATAGGGAAAGGAAAGCTGGTTCCATGGTAGCACTATAAGACAGAAAAGCTCCCATATAGATGCAAGAAGTTGCTGGAACTCTCCCGTGGTGAATAAATACATAAAGGCACAGAAATCGCTCCTTTGCTTCAGCAGAACAGGAGTGCTGCTATAGAGTGAAGTAGCCTCCCTTCGTGCCTTTTCCATCGATTGTTTTTCTTTCTCAGCCCATGTTTGAACTGCGCAGCCTATACACACAGTGACCAAATCGGCTGTGACATAAAGGCTGAACCTTTCTGGTGTTTTTTTTGAGATTGGAACATTTTTCTATCATAACTGGAGAAAACAAAACAAAACAAAACAAAACAAAACAAAACAAAACAGAACACCAACCTTGTGAAGTAAATAAACTTTTTGTACAAGAAATGCTTGTATTTCTATGTCACATCACATCATTTGAGAGGGCATAGATTTGTGGCTGAGTTTCAGCTCTGTGGCAGAGTGGGAAGATGGGGGGTGAGAAATACAAGGAGAGAGGCCAGGTATGGAAAGAAAACTGCATTTCGCAGTGGCGAACACCACAAGCCTGGAGTCACCGGCTAGATCTCAGAGCTTGGGATACGCACATGTTCGTTGCAATGAGAGCACCATTTTCAGCATGCCTCCTTCTCCCCGCTCCCTCCCACCCTCCAAATGGTAATTGGTGGGCTGTGCAGCATAAGTGTTTTTTTTAAAAAGTAGGTGGGTGGGGTATCTAGGGATTTGGTGTCTAAGCTCAGGAGTTAAGCCGGAAATCCCAGAGATGTAATGAAAACAAAACGGACTTTTCACTCGCGCTGTGGCATTCTGGCAGTGAGAACACTTTCGTGAGCCAATGTTTTCATTGTAGGTTTTCTCGAGAGAAGTAGTGGAAACGAATCGTTAACCCCTTAACAGGAATAAATGCGGTTGCTGCAGCAGGGAGAGGAGAGCTTTCTTGGCTCTCAGTTGCCACTCTGGAGAGCTTGGGGGTGTGTGTATGTTTGTGTGTAGTGGGGAAGGTGGGGTAAATACCGCTTGTAAGAAGTTTAATAATCTTAATGGCAGATGTGAAGTGGTTACTTAGCGGTTGTTGTTTTTTCCTCCTTGCATGTATGCCTTTGCAGAAAGATTCAAGTGTGATCAGCACAAACCACTACTAAGCCCAACAGCTCTTAAACTCGCTCCTTCTTGCTTCCCTGTTCTGGCATTTGGTTGTTTGTTTCAGGAGTGAGACGTGGGGGACCCTACTCAGTGGTCCCTCAGAAGGGTCATGAAAACGCTGCTGATGGAAAAAGACCTACCAAGTAGCAGATCCCAGTTTTCTTGGAAAGTGAAAGTACAGGATGTGTGTGTCACAGGCACGTTGCATATACAGCTTTAAATGTCCAGCAGCTTGGCCAGCATTCAGCATTACAGGAGTAAGCCCCTTCATTAAAAATAAGGGTGTTTGGGGAGGAAGGGAGGTGGGAGTGATTAATCTAATTTAACTTAACAGCCACTTTTGGAGAAGAGATTGTGCATCCCTGTCCTCCATGCTCTGATTAGGCTGCATTTTATTTCAATTTTTTTTTCACCTTTTGATCACGGCTAGCACTCACCACATTTCTCTCTCCACTCTCTCATTAGTGTATTTTATCTGCGCATATTCTTGCAGTACAGAGCATCAGCCCCCTGCTCTAGCTAAAGAGCATCTCATCTACTCTTTAACATCTCGGAAGAGCAATTAAAATCATTATACACCTTCTTCCCGCTGCCCTAGTTCCTCCGATCTGGCCGCTGGATGCAGATCCCGGGACTCTTGGTGCTATGCAGACTTCGGATGTAATTGCAGAGCTACTGCGAGGGGCTGTGCCTCTGCAGCTGACCTTGCTCAGCGTGTCTGGCCTCTGAATAGATGTTTGCCTTCTTTCTTTCCACTTTGACAGCTCCCCCCCTCCGCACACCATCCCCTCACTCAGCCCCAGCCTACTCCCTGTCTGCTCATGCTGGGAAAGCACTGTGTTGGGAAGGTACTGGTGATCGCAGCTGCAACGAGCAGAGGCAGAAGAGGACATTGCTTCTCCTTCCTGTTTGAAGGGAGAAAAACAAAAAAAGAGATGCTGCTGAATAAATGATGAATATACATTTGTTTAATAGCCCGCGCTTTTGTGATGGTCATTGAAACAAGGCAGAATGATGGGGGATGAGAGAAGAAGACAAGGCAGCAGATGGAGTTCGAACAGCCCTGTTCTTCCTTTAAGACATTTATTATTTTCAGAGTCAAACCTGCAGCCAGCTAATGTAACTGTAAAAGTCTCTGAATTACTGGCAGGGTGCTTCGAAGTCTTCTGTTAGGGCTGACGTACTTGTGTGCAGGCAAGATCCAGGTTTGCATTTAGCACCTACTTGTTTTATTTTCTTTATTAAAACAACTCCCGGCTCATTTTTTTGCTTTCAATACCCGCCTTCCGTTTCCCGTTTTCTGGAGTGCCCTATTACTAGCTCATAAAAAGAGTTAGAAACTGAAGGGAAGTTTCCTGAGCAAGAAAGAATCTTTTTTAGCTTTTTTTTTTCTTCTTCTTCTTTATTTATTTATTTTTTTTTCCCCTATGGCTTGGCCTGGAGCCAACCTGTCTTTCAACAAGTAGAGAGCCATTCCAAGTTGAAATTTATAGAGCAGAGTCCAGGTTCAAGGGCTGAAGCCCGCCAACAGCTCCAGCCTCTTTGTTACTGATTAATTCTGCAAGCAGTTCAGCTGGTTTGCTCACTTCTGCCTCTTCTTCACAGCGCTGCATCGATTCTGAGGCGGCTGCTGATGCTCCCCCTCCTCTGCTTTTAGGCAGCAATTTCCCCCTTTGCTGCTCCCAAATTCATTTTAACCCCACGCAATCCAAGCTGCAGTGCATCAGCTTTAAAGTGAAATTAAAAAATTCTTCGACTGCTTTTTTTTTCTTTTTTTTTTTTTTCTTCTTTTCCCTACAGCTAATTTTAAACGTCTGGAGCTTCCCATTTCACTTCAGCTCATATTAACAATTGCTTCTTGGCATCGTTTGGAACCAAAGTTCCCAGGTTTTAATTAGTTTACTCAAACGCACACAGCAGGGCAAAATAGTTTCTTTCAGCTTTACCTGCAAAGGATGTTTCCTGTCTCAGCGAGGGGGTTTCCCTGGTGGAGGGATTTGAAAGGCAGAAGTTTTCAAGTGGTCTCAATATGGGGCCCCACAAGACTGAGTGTGGGAGGTGAGGGGGAAAAACTGCAGGAAGAAAAAAGGAGAAAAATCAAAAAGAGTTTGGGAAAGTACCTTAAAATGAGGACGGTCCCAATCCTGCAACAAACTTGATTTCAGATCACAACCTTATTGGCAGCAGTGGAGGTTTTGCCACTTTGCTTAAGCAAAGGCAGTTTCACTCTTTGCTTGCTCCGAGCTGTAGGTACGCAAATGGCCCTCTTGCATTCAGTGGGATTACTGATGAGCAGAAAGTTAAGCATGTCTGTAAGCGTTGGCAGGATGAAGATCTGCACTGGTACTTTCAGACCGAGTGAAATGCATGTGGGAGGTTTTTAAAGAAGAAAGTGCATGGGAGTTTTAAAAAAGGAGAGTGTAGCTGAGCCTGCCATTTTTAAGTGCCTTGGGGAAAAACCTGGGTTGCTATTAAAAATATCGGAGGACTAATGTGTTACTAATTGTGTGACAATTAACTTCTTTAAAGCATTCGATTGCAAGTCCCGAGAAAATAAAAAGATGAGGATGAATAGCTAGAAATTCAGGCCTGTGTTTCATTTCAAACATTTCTTCTTTATTAAGTAGAAATTAACGCAAGCCAAGAGGTTCACCTTACTGTGAGTCTTGGTTATTCTGCTCCTGGAAGTCTACTTTTAAGCAGGTTATTTAGAGAATTAAAAATGAGCAACAACAAAGAAAAGAAGCTCAAACCTAGTAGCTGTCTGAGACCTCTATATGTGGCTTTACCACAAAGCTCTTAAATTCTTGTTTAAACATTTCTCCAAAGCTGTTACTCAGGAAATAAAAATGTGTGCTGTTTGTCTACAGCAGATTAAAAGTTTACCTTTAATGTGACAGCTTCTCAAATCTAGTGTCGGAAACATGCCTCTATTTTATGGTATTGTGAAACAGGTCTGGACCAGAAACAATATATTTAACTAAGAGAGAATGAGATAGAATTTGTGGGTTTCTTTTTTACTCTTTAATGGTTTATAACCAGAGACCTCTGCTATGTCTGTCTGAAACGTTTGTGATACAAATGGCTAGCACATGTAAGCCACATTTTGAAATTGAACAGTTAACCTTAAAAAGTCTTTAAGTTCAGCAGAATGCAACTTTTTTAGTCTATGGACAACTCTTTGTAAAGATCTGGCAGAGGAATCTAAAGGCTGGCTTTTTTTTTCCCCCAAAAAACATTCATAATTTCGGCTGCGGAAAGCTGAAAGGCAGGCGAGCTCTGAGAAGGCTCTCACATCTGCCTCAGCCTGTGCGCCGATTCCCTGGGGTCCCATTTATAACAATCTAACAAGATAGAATCTGCCTTTGAGTATCAGTAAATATGGCTAAAGATCACAAAACTGTACTCATAATTGTTCAAGACTAAAAGGCAGAATATAGCGTGTGATTAATGTTTATGGTACAGGGCCTCTTTGTGGAAAGAAGATAAAGAAGTAAACCCCAAAATCCTCTAAAAAAAAAAACCCAAGCCCCCACTTCAGCCCCATCGGACTCCAATGCAGAATGCTATCTTTTTTTTTTTTTGCAAAGAGGAAATATTTGAGTGGGGGCAGGATAATGAATGCAGCAGTGTCTGTAAGAGATCGCTGGCAAGGGCACCTGCTTGTTTTGGAAGAAATGATGGGTTGGATGAAGTCTCCATTAGCACTGTCTCTGGGATTTGTTCAGGGCGAGGGGCAGACGGCAGCAAGCCTGACCCTTACCCAGGTGGGGCGTTGCATCGGCGTGCAGGCTGTTCCTCTGCGGGAAGCTTGGGAACTCCTATTGTCCTCACTGTTGGGAGGCTTCCCTGCTGTCTGGAAAGGTTTATTTTTTGAGTGATAGTGGGTGGAGAATGCAATACAGATGGATCTGTTTCTTTCTTTCATTAGCTCTTTTTAAGATGCTTGTTTCAATGTGCTCGGTTTGCTTTTCAAATGGTAAATGTCAGTGTTTCAAATATCACTGCTAAAAAAAAAAAAAAAAAAGGAAAAAGATTGGACTTTGTTAAAGTCTAGTCCAGGGCTTTGTTAAAATTCTGGTCCAGAAATAGCAGAGGTGACTCTCGTAGTGTGTGCTGGTCCACATTTAGGACTGATCCTTCTTCAGCGCAGAGCCTAGACCAGCTTCTGCCTGAAGCGGGCAGCATGGGGCTGGTTGGGGTAAGGTGTGACTGGGAATGAGAGTTCCATACTCTGGGGAACAGACAGAAAACTTGGAGGGCTAGATGTGCATTTGCTCCAGCAGGGCTTGGTTTTTACTGGAGTAAGCAGACTGTTTGGTGGGTTGAGGCAGTAACCTAGGTGTGCAGAGCGCTGTGCTAACCAAAATACCACCCTGGTGTGCCATTAAGGTGTTTCTAAAACCGTGCTCCAGTACTTTTGTTTTCCGCTCAGGCCCCGTTCTGTCCCTGCACTTCTCCCAGCCCTGGCTAGGTGATGTCAGTGCTGAATAGAGCTTACCTCTGTAACTTTTCTCGAGGCAGCTCTGTGTGGCTGACAGGGGGAGCACAGAAGCCATCAGCCCTTTCCCTAAACATACAGTCCCACCTTTGTTCCTGAGAGGAAAGCAAGCCCAGGGATTTGTAGTAATCATCTGGCTCATTGATGCTGGTTTTAACCCTCCCATCCCTTTGCCAGTACCAGCTTTAAACTGCCCACAGGAGACGTGCAGGTAGGTGCCCTCGTTTCTCGGATGAGGCAGAAAGATGTGGATGGCTTTGATTTTCCAAAGTGCCTGGCTGTGTCCAGAGGACCACGAACAAGCCCAGATCTCTCCAGGTCTCAGTGCCATTGGCATGTCATCCCCTCTCCCCAAATTCCTCAGCAAAATGGTTGGACTAAGCAAAGTGAAATTACAGGGAGGACGCCAGTGAGGGCCAAGATGCTGCTGTTCCCTTTCCCGGCCCGCACTCTGCTCACGAGGAAGGATGGAGGATGGGAGGCTTCGTGCCACTTCCCTAAGCCTCAGCAGTGTTGCTGCCATGGGCACGATGCCAGAAGATGGCTTCTGCCTCCTAATTGAATAAGGATCTTAAGGAAATTTCACTTGTGAGTGTGTGATAGGGGAGAAAAGAGCCCCTGGAGCCAGTGCCCTGGGTGAGAGCCTGTCTGAGGGATGGGGAGCCCAACTGGGACCCCCTGTCCTGGGTGCCCCCAGGAGGAGCTGGGGATCTTGGCACTGCATCCTCATCACTTGCTGCTGAGGAAGAGGAGGAGGCAGCGGGGGGAGGAAGAAAAGAAAAGATCTGTGACAAAATCATGCGACACCCACGTAAATATTGCTTGTATGAATTGGGTCCTTCATCTTTTGTTAGCAGCAGCTTGTTAATTAACAGCAGATTAGTGCTGCTTTCTTCTGACACATGAATGTATTTTGGGCTAGAAAATACTTGTACTCAATAAAACTGTGTGACTGAACAATTCAGAAAGTACCAGCCGAGCGCCGTAATGGATTCCCTTTTCATCCCCCCCCCCGCCTCCTCCTGCTCTAAATGCAAGCAGATTTCTGCAGTCTAGTGCAGAAGAGACATGTTAAACACAGCTAAATAAATCATGTTTACTCTTGGCGTTCTTGGTAGTGAAAAATCTGTTGGCTGTTTTTACTTCCTTATTTCTCAGCATTTGCTTCCTACCTGTTTTTGAGCGCGTGCCCAGAAATAGTAGTTTTGTCAAACGAGCGGATGATGCCAAGCAGCAGTTCCCTCTGCCAAGGAAGCTGCTGGATTGCAAAACCTGGTGACTTCTTTCTTACGGTGACACTGAGATCCTTCCCCCCAACATTAGGATACAAAATAAAAGTATTAAAATCTGGAGAAGGAGAAAATGTAACTAGATCCCAGCAGTTTAAGAGCCTGGATTAGGGAAAGCTGAACTTTTACTACAGAATCCCTCTTAAATCTGTTTGTGGAGGTGAAAATGCTGGAGATAGCACTAATCAGAAACAGATATTTTCCGTTTCTTGTTACCATTCTATGTCCCCCCACAAATGGGTGTGGATTTTGTTTCAGTGATTTTTTTTGTTTTCTGCAGCTGGGAATGAGAGGTAACCGAGCCTTATTTTAGGCAAGCAGGCCAGCTCCCATTCACTGGGTGCTGTTCAGTAGTGAGGCCTGCGTAGGCTTATTGCTTGAGGAGGAGCTGTGGAAGCAGCGTGGGCTCCTTTGGTGGTGGGGGGCTAAAGGGAGATTTGGTGAAATCAGTCTACGCAGATGTTTTGTGAGACATCTGCTGCAGTCAGCAGAGTGGCGGGGAGTACAACACAAAGGTAACTCTGTGCTAAGGGATGAGACCTGTCCTGGACTCTAAGGGCTTCTGTCTGACTTCAGGCAGCAACTTTTTAGTCTGCTCTCATCCTCCTTTCTGCTGTGATCCCAGGTGTCAGTGCTTCCAGATATGACCAACGCGTATCGTGAACCTGGTGGACTCTCCCTGTTCGGTTTTAAAATTAGAGAAAAAAAAAAATCGTATTTCCCATCAGAGCTTTGCATGTATTTACCCTTTGATCACATTGGAAGGGCCTTATCCTGTCTCCAGAGGAGCTTTAGTTCAGCTTTCAGCAGTAGCAGAGATGCGGTCGGTGCTGAACATTAGCATTTTAATGGCTTGCTTAAAACCATTGCTGCTCCTCTCTCCAGGCTCCGGCACAGGGAAGTCCGGCTCTGGGGCTTTGCAAAGCTGTTGCAGGCAGCGATGCCCAGAGAGAGGGATGGGGATGGCCCAGTGGCTGTAGATTATTAGTGCTGTCAATAATAACATGTCTTTAGAAACCAAATTAATTCCTTCTTCCTCTCTACTAAGTCCAAGAAATGCCAGATCAGTTTCAGAACAGGAGAAAAAATAAACAGAATCAAAGTTTGCATGTTATGATTCCTGTGAATTTCTGGTGGGAATTGTCTGCGATAGAAACGATATTTCCATAGAGGCTTTGGCTGCCGGTTTGCTTAATTACATTAAATAGTGGTATAAACCTCGGCAGAACATAAACCTCTGTTACAGCCAGTCATTACAATATTGAATCATAACGAATAATGATACCAGTGCTAACGTGTTACAACAGCCTTTATTATATTAGCAATTGGAGTGTTATTTAAAACATAGTTTGTTGTGGTGGTTTAGGTGTACATGCATATTTTCTCTGATCACCTATTAAGAGATTGGAGAGTGGATTTGAATTTATTACAGGGAAATAAAAGAGTTGCTTAAAGGAAGAACTACTAGATCACCGCCTGTGATTTTACAATTTGATTGTGCTTGTCCTCAAGGAAGGTTCGTAACACTTACTTCAGAAATGCCATCTACATCTAGAAAATTAGGGTTAAAAGGACTACTTTGTTGAAACTAATTACAGGCTGGTTCAATTTTTTAGTTGGTGACATTTTAGAGCTTTCGCTTGTAAAGCAAGAGGTTACAGAAAGATTTGGTTAGACTGTGATGTACAGCAACGAGTCGCCGTGATGTCTGAGTGTATTGACATTTTCATCAAAAGCAAAACAAAAACCAACCAGCTTTTATTTTACCGGGGTGAAAGGTATTAATTTAATATAACTTCCTTATTCTCAACATGGATATTTTAAGGAATTCTTTTGCTTCACCTCTAGCTGTACACTATGCTGTCTCTGTTCTGTTCTCCTTCATTTTTTGAATTCACTTTCCTAGGTAATCAACTTCAGCTTCCATTTCAAGAAGACCTGATAATAAAGAGCCTCCTTTATGTGCTTTATCTTCTGGAGAAATATACTATTCTGTGCAAATAAACTGATGCATGGGGAGTTATGGGGAAATCTAGTCTAGAAAAAATACACCCATGAAAAAATATCCTGTACTGAGAACGGTTCACACTGTCTCAAAGTTGGCTTTGCTCTTAGCAGTTTTGTGTCATATTGAAAGGAGTCAGGGGCCGTTTTACCGTACTTGTGTTTGACTTCTCCAGGTAGGGTTCAGTAATCCTGTCTGAATAGCACTTGCCTAATTCTGGTTGGGTTTCAGTTTTTGGGTGAAACTTCTTGTTGTGCTACTCAGCAGCAGGAGTGGGGCAGGTTGGCAGCATCCGTCCTCATGCAAATGAAATCTGTTTTTTTTTTCCTAGATTATTTCCCCTTTTTAACTTACATAGTAGTATGATCTAGATTATTTGGTTTATGGTTTATTTGTCCATTTTCTTTCATTAATCAAGACCACGTTATTTGTTTGTTCAATTTTCTATTATAGTTTACATTCAGAGAGCATTCTTTATTCAGTTGTGCTATTGTCCAGTACATTGAGGACTGAAGGTGTACTTCCTCAGCGTCCCCCTAGTTTGGTGGGTTGTTTTGCCATCTCCAGTTGATTGCTCTACTCGTTTAATTTGACAGTTTCAGTTACAAAAGTTGAGCCCACTTGTACATGTACAGCAGGAATGCTTTTCCCCAGAGAGATCCAAAACTCAAAGGAGCTCATTTTAAACATCTCTGTTGTTTGTTTTTCCCCTTATGATCACTCATCCCGATCTGCTTTTTTGAGTTTGTCTGGTATTAGTGAAATGCTCTGCTGACTGTTTTTGTGCTCAGTGCACACGAGCAAAATTGCAGATTATGAATATGTGCGTTAATCTGATCCCTCCCCCCTTCCCCGGCGCTGTTAAATCACTTGAAACATCATATATTCATTCACACTGGACAGGTAGACAGTTCTTCACATTCAAATTCAGCACTTATAAGGTGCCTCTACTTAAATTGCTTTTGGCAAGGGCTGAGCCATAAAAACAAGATCTGTGATTCTTTCCCAAAACTGTGTCTGTGTATTAAGTTTGTCCATCTGTGCTTTGCAGGGATATTGACATCACCTGATGGTCCAGCAGTGAAACAGTTAATGGTGCTGCTGCTTAACATATTGCTGTTACAGAGTGCTTTTGGTTTCCAGAACACTGAACAAAATCAGGTAGATGTCAATAGTCAATTTTCACAAATGGGGCACAGAGTAGAAGAGTGACTTCCCCTGCATTGCTTTCCCCAAATTCTCTCCCCCTTCAGGAAACATTTTTGAGACCAAACATCTAAAGACCAGCCAAGGTCTCACTCCTGCCTGATTCCATCACTGATAATTCTGCCAAAGGATACTCACACTTGGTGCAGTGTTTGCAGGTGTGAGCAGGGCATGCTCTCACATGGTCATGGCAAAGGTGATGTCCACCAGTGTTAATGGCTCCAGGAGGGCTTGAGCCTCTCGTGTATATGCTCCCAAGGTCAAGTGCTCAGTTCGTGCATAGCAATACTTCTGTTTATTATTTTCCCTTTATAACTGTTGTGTGAAACAGCTCTTTCCATCCACCGAGTTCCTTTATTAATTCCAGGGCCTGTTGCATTGCTGTGATCATCTGTTGGTGTGTTTATATGTTTTAATGACATCAGGAATATTTGCCGGCATACAGAAATACTCACGTTGTAATCAGAACTAAAAACTTTAGTCCCCACAAAGATTTTTATGACCATTGAAACTCCCTGGGACTTAATTATAAGAGTTGGGAAAAAAGTTGGGAAAATTGATGAACTGTTTATTGTCAACCCTTTATGCCTTTTGGAAAACAAACTCCCCAGATCAGGGTGATTATTGTTATTTGTTAGTTTATTGCGGTAGCTTCTGGACATTGCAGCTCAGATTCGGGCACCATTGTGTGAGGCACTCGGAGGCCCCACAGCGAGAGCTGGGCTCTGCTTTGGGAGCATTGTGAGGCTGAGGAAGGCAAGCACGGAAGGGTGGGAAAGGGAAAGCAGAGCTTAGGAAGGGGATGTGGCTCCTGTCCTGGGGCATGCACCCACCCAGAGCCTGTCTTCAAGAGTACCCTCTGAGCTGAGAAAGCACTCCATTTTCCTATGTTATGTTTACACCGCATCTGTTGACCTCCTGTGTTTACTTACCATTTAAGATATTTTAGGCCCAATTCTGCCCTTATTTCCCCTCCTCACCCTCCTGGTTGCTCTCCATAATGAGGGATTATCATCGTCCCTGGGCAAAGCCTGGTGTGGTGTCAAGCGTGGTGGGGGCAAGTGGCCCTACGGGAGCTCCTTGGGGACTCAGCTGTTATAGGGATACTGCAGCATCCAAACCTCAGAGCGCATCCAGCCACAGCCGACACCCCTGTTGCCTAACGGACAGGTTTTGGTACTGTGCTAGCAGGCTGCTCCTGGAAATACACCCGGTCTCTTAGGTAAGTGCAAATCCCCACAGCCTGCCCTCACTGGCTGAGCCTGTAAAACACTATGTGCAAATGTGTGGACAACCTAAGATGTGGAATTTTACGCAGTGCGAAGAGTCGCACGCTCAAAACAGGATATTTAGATATATTAGGATATTTATTAACCACATGGGGTGTTCCAAGCTCCATTTATTTATCTTTGTAAAGTGCTTCCAGATCTTTGTGTGGAAGGCACTAGAGAAATGAAAGGCGTATTATTATTATTATTGTTATTATTGTTGTTGTTATTATTATTATTATTACAGCATCTAACTACTGACAGGCAACTGCAGCTGCATGCTCAATTCAAGCCACTTAAATTTAGGGCTGATTTTTACAATATTGACTCTAAATACTTTCTCCCCATTGACTCTGTATGCTGAAATGTATGTTCACCTGTCCTGCTAAGTATCATTATTCTCCAGAAATATGTAAATGGGAGGCTTTTAACGAAAGAAAGAAAATGTGGCATAAATATTAAGTATTCACATTTATATGGTAGAACTCAACTGCCATTTAAGAAAGGCTTCAAAGCCACTGACTGCATGAGCTGTTAGTTGCTTCTGTATCATTAAGAAAGAAAATGCATTGATTAAAATAAAGACAAGGAATCTCAGAGACAAAGGATAACATTTACGGTGTTCAAGGGTCTGGCACAAGCTATGGAAAGCCCAAGAAAAAGAAAGCTGAGCCTCACAGTCAAGCTTTTTAATCACCGTGGTTGTGCATAGCCACTGCAGCATGTGCGTTATGTAATATCACACTTCTCCCTCCCACACGCACCTAGAGACAACAGGCATCTTCTAAAGGTCTTGGCATTATGCAGAGGAAAGTCTCCAAGCAATACTTCTGTGTGGCGTTTAACCTTCTCTTTACTTACATTTCACCATTTCTTTCTTATTTTTTTCCCCTTCTTCTTCCCTCCCCCCTTCCCCCCCCCCCCCCCCCCCTTTTTTTTTTCTTTCATGTAGTACAGCAATAGTGGATATTTTTGTATCTCTAAAAATGGAGCAGATAGGGGGGAAGAAATCCTGTTAGCTCCATGATGTGTTTTCACGGCGACTCTGAATGTTCCGGTCATGGCCATTTCGAGAATTTTGTATCATTGTCCTCACTCTGTTGTATTGTTAGTATTTTTTCGAGCAGAATGGAAGTGTTACATTCTGAAGACATCAGCTAATTATTAAATGGTACCTAGACTGTGCTTTCTTTAGGTTTTTAAATAGGAAGTAATTAACCAGAGGTTTTTAAGCTCTGCAGAAAAGCCAACAGGCCTGTGAAACCCCAGGATCTAATAACAAAGCAGGTGAGTCGGTTTTCCAACACCGTAAGAGTTTGGAGACATATCCTCAGTGTTTTCTGAGTAATAGAAAGGGCTCAGCCACATTTCAGCCTTGTAGCTGGAGGTAGCTCTGAAGTTAACTGGTTTTTTTTTTCCTAAAAAGAAAAAAAAAAAAAGGGATGTTGCTGGCTGCTAATTAGATGTATTTTAACTGCAAAGTCATTTTAGCAGCTAATATTGTTATTATGTGCTTCAGTGTGAATCCTTAGTGAAGCTATTAAACTGTGAGAGCTTGAACTTATCAGACATTTTGTAACGTGGCTGGATTTTTGTATCCTTGTTCAGAAACCTGCGGGGAGGGGAGGACCTTTCTCGCTCCGGCACAGACAGCACATTTCTTGCCGGCTGATTACCAGGGTGGGCAGCCGAGACCTTCCTGCACCTTCTTTTTGTACTTTTCCCCCCTTTCGTTTCCTGGCAATACCATTTCTGCTTTGTGCTGTGCTCCCTCCCTCCCCTTGCACGCAGCGGCCGAGCCCCGCCATGCACCCCGTAGCCGAGGGCAGGGATTTATCGGCAGGGACCGGCTTGGTTATTCAGGATACTTTCGGCTCCTGCCGGTCACATACAACAAGTTGATGGTTTGTGGGAGCTGCTAGGCTCTCAGCATCAGGCAGGCTCCTGCTTTTGAAAAGCAATAGCCCACAGCAGACAGTGGACTTAGCCATCATTTTCCTATCAGTTTCTCACCCAGGTTTCTTACTTTGTAATTGCCGGGTTGGGTTTCTCAGGGTTTGGATTTTCTCTCCCGGTCTTATTGCATCGGTTGCTATTATTCTCCTTTGCGCTTTAAAAACAAAGTGACTGATACAATATCCAAACTGATGAAAAAGAACGTGATTTTTTTTTTTTTCCCTTTTATTTGCTCAGATTTGAATTGGGTTATCTGCCTATCTTGTTTGTGAATTTTTGTGCTGTCTTTTCTGCACAGACTGTGACTCCCAAATCTTCCACAGCTCCATTTCCATATTCCTGCGTGCTTGTTCTTTGTTAATCACTTGGCAAGCGCTTATTTGAATATTAAAAATTTCTTTAATCATCAAAGGCAGGAGCACAGCTTCATGAATATTCATATTTTTTTCCTCCTCAGACTGGATTCTAGTTCATTACCCTGCAGTAAAGCCAAACAGTCATCAATCGCGCTCATTACAGCCGCTGGCGTTTTGATTGGCTGCCTGCTGCTGGTAGCCCGCGTCCCCCATCCTCCCTCTCTCCTCCATGAGCTGTCGTGTACCTGCCAACAACAACAAAAAAATATCAACAATGCAAGAATAAATTTCTCTGGTTGAAGAACAACTTTGCAAACTTGTCAAACAGTCCTCGTCACTTTTTTTTTTTTTTTTTTGTTTTACACCAAAAATTGAAAAAAAAAAAAAATTAGGAAGGAGAAACTTGAGCTTTAGAGATGAATATTTGTCAAGAGAGTTGACGTAAGTTTCATTTGCATAATGACTTTGTACTTCTGCATTAATAAAATTTGCATATGAAGCCATGTTAATTACTCCTGATCATGCTTTTTGCATTCATGCATAGTAATTTTCTCCGACTTGTGAGAATTAATGTCTTGGCATGGGGGGAGGAAGGGGGGGATTTGGGGTACTGTCAAATTTCTGTGCCAGTGCCCCTCACACACACTCTTTCTCCTTCTTGTTCACCACGTCACTGTTCTCGATCTATGACTCATTTACGCATTATCATTGGAAATTCTTGGGAGAAAGAAATATATCAATTCAAAGGGAATCCTTGTCTGCCAAAAAAACCAAAATAATCCCTGAGCAAAATGTACCCCCAGATCCCGTCACTGCCCTGCTTCTTCTCACCCCAGTGCAGCCTTTCCCATTCCATCTTGTGTAAAGTTTTCATCTTAGAGCATCAGGAGCCAGCGCAGGGGAGCTGCTCCAGCACCTCTGGTAGGGGCTGGTGTGCAGGTGTGTGTGGCTGGGAGCATTCTCCGTGTATTATAGTGTCTGCACCTATTGCAGTCTTTCTGCCCTCACTGGGGATGCTGTGTGTGTCTGGACTTGCAGGGTGTGCACGCATTGCTCTCCTGGATGCTGTTAGAAATGTTTGTGCCTTTGTGTCTCACTGATGTGTGTGTGCACGTGTGTGTGTGTGCAGTTTTAGTTCTGTCAATCCCGTTGGTGTTTGCATGGAAAGGCATAGTAAAAAGGCAACAATATCATGTGGAAATGGTCCATGTGAGGTGATACAATACAGATGAGACAACTTGTTGTAGGAAAAGCTTGGAAATAATCTGTTGGAAAGATGGACGAATAGATCTCACACTTTTGGATGTGTCGGTTCAAGGCTGCTGCGATGGTACATGTAAAACCCATCTCAGAGCATCTGCAGTATTCTCCTTGAACATGATGGGCACAGGGCAGAGATGAGGCTGCAGCCTGCAATCTGAATTTGTAGCTGTTCACTGTCTGAACAGATGTTTTTCTTTTTATTAAAAGAGAGTTTTTTTAATAATGGAACTGAGCTTTAGTCTCTAACCAGCTATTGATTGATTTTCCATCACCAGACAGGCACTGAGAGACGCACAAATACTTGGTGCGTGCGCTGTTAAAAGGCTTACATGTCTGCATGTGCACCTGCCTGTCTGCCTGTGCATGCACACAGCCACCCTCCCAGCAGGCACGCAACACCCCAAGGGATGCACCAGCACCACAGCTACCTGTGCCTGCATTTACGCACAACAGGAGATGCAAAGCAACATCCTTAAAATTAAGATCAGTTCCCCACTCTGATATGGGACATTGTGAATGCTGTTTGCAGCTCTATCTTTGTGCTTTGCCTGGGGACTTTTCTGCAGATGTGCCAGAGGAGTGTGGTGTTTTACGTATACCATGTCATATGGCCAGTCTGCCTAGGCTCAGGGAAAGGGACAACAAAAGGATGCAATTTGTGCCTTGATTGTGCCTTTTGTCGTGTTCAGCTAGGCTCTTATGCTCATTTCCATCTTCTGGGGTCATGTCCAATTTACCTTATTTTCTTCTTTGCAAGTTTAGAAATAGCAGAGAGCAAAGAATCTCTCTTAGCAGCGTCTGGGAGGCAACACAACCTGGGAGCTGGTGCCATGTGCAGGCAGTATGTGCCAAGCCTGTTTAAAGAGTAAGGACAAAATCCTCCCTTACTATCAGCAATGCAGATCTTTTATTTGTGCTATGACAGCCTCTGTGCATGTTCCACACTCATGGTACGTGCAAAATTCCCCTCGCATCCATGCAGAATGATTGCAGAATATGTAATTGAGATCTGCAGTGCAGGTGAACAATTTCCCAGTGCTGCCCCAGGAGGAGACTCAAACCTCACCCACCATGTTAGTGTGCGTGGAGAGATGCAGAGCTGCACCTGTGTGCACACGCACCCTGGCTGGATCAGATTTTCCAAATCAGCCCCTAGGATTGCACCACTGTCCTTGAGGTGTGCTTTCTTGTCTTCTGACAGCCAAGGACTCGCAGGAGTGTTTGCTTTTTGAAATCAGTATGCAACATGATGTGGTCAATTGGCTGTAGGGTTTTAGGGACTCTGCAATCCCTCCCCTGGTGCTGTGTGGGTTGAGCAGAAAACTCCTAGCCCCACCTTAGGATATCATCTGTCTGTCTACCTATATCTGTGTATGTTATCTGTTTGCTCATTTTGTGTATGCTCATTACCTACAGCAGTTAAGTTGAGGAAACTTAGAGAACAGTGTCTTCATTTTTGGCTTTGAATACCACAGAAGAGGAGCTGGAGAGATAAAACATGGGCATGTTCTTAGCAAACACAAGCTGAGTACCACTGTTATTCATAGCTGTGAAGAGGTGTTACACACCTAATGGTGGACTGCTCCTTTTCTTCATTCCTTTCCTTGTAGGCAGTGGATACAATCTCCCTCTTCATGGTTTGCCACTCAGTCTGTTTCTAGAAGACTGTTCTGTTATATGTGACAAAGAAGCTAACCCCAGAGTAGTAGCAAAGAAAAAAAGGAATTGTCTGGTTTACTTCTGGGGGCAGACTTATCCCTCTGGTCTGGCAGCCCCGGGATCATTGTCTATGCCTGGTGGTGGAACACCATGAAGGTCTGCCAGAATCTTTCTTCGTCTATTCTTCTCCCTTTCTTCTCCTTTCCTTTCTCACACTAGATTAGAACATTTAGAATTTCCTGATATGTAATTCACAGGAAAAGGCCTTCTGAGTGACATCTTCAGTTCCATCCCCTCATTGGCAACCAGATTTTGTAGGTTCATTAGTCATGTTGTTAGTGGCTTGCTGGCTCGCACTCACTACCTCTGTTGGAAGGTTCTTACAGGATTCGTTGAAAGAGATTTGGACTAGATCACCTTTAAAGGTCCTTTCTAAGTGAGATGATTCTATGATTCCATGATCCCTATCTCCAGGGAGTTAAAAAACAGTTTGAAACCTTAATTTCCACTCCATTCTAGAGGAAATGTATTGGTTAAGAGCAGGGAGGCCTCTCCATACTTTCTTGGTGAGCTTTTAGCATAGACTCATGGAAGCATAGGCATCTTAGACATCGCCAGGTTGAGCAGATTGTGCAAAACTTGTTGCTAACAGAAAGGTGGGACCCACCAGGGCTAGAGGAGATTCTCTCACATTCAGGGTAGTGCTGTATGCTAGGACCTATGCACCTCCAAATGAAAACCACATGTAGTTGTGGTTGCTGGTGCGCTTGGTTGGGTTTCCTGAGATTCCTCTGTATGATGGGCTGCATCCAAACTCTAGTGAAAGCTGTAGTATGGCACTCCAGTATGAGAGGTACAGTGTGACTGCGGGTTCTGTGCCCTCAGTCATGGACATGCCTACGTGCTACCTGAAATGCAGCTGCTCTGTGCTCCTATAGTAGCCCACATTTCAAGCTCACAGCCTTCCAGGCTAGGATGAGTATCTAGGGAGCTCAACCCAGCCTATACTCAACCAGTTATTTTTATGTTAGGAATAGAAGATGCAATTGTTATGTAATTGAAGGGAATTTTTGTTATGTTTTCTTTGTTCCATGGAAAAGAATGTTGTTCATATATGCTAGAATGGCATTTGTACATACAAAAGTCCATGTCTGATATGAGCTGGCATGTACCTAGCATACAGCTTTGCCCAAAATGTACAGGCTAGATACTAGTTATCATTACCTGCCTGTGCATATTTGCAGTGAGATCAAAACAGTTGCAAAAGCCAGGCAACTGAGCCCCAGAATAAAAAATCCTCCTTTGCCCCACACACCAGAGAGATGGCTTCTATTTAAAGCCAGTGCTCACAAAAGAGCACAAATTTTATCCTTGATGCTTGAAGCTCAAGTATTTACACAGGGAATTTAGACTCTTCACTTGTGGTTTTGGCAAAAGCTTCACACAAATGTTTTGCACTGGTGGTCTCTTAGCCATTTAAGATAAATGGCAAAATCAAATGCAGTCCTTGCAGACTAGAGCGCTGGATGCTGTGCCAAGGATGAACTATTCCCGTTTGCCTCACATGTGTAGCTGTCAGATCAACACGTACGCTTGGTGTCTGAACCAGGATTCTTGAGGTGGACAGCTTCCCTTCGAAGTGTTGCTTTTCTAGTGCTGGAGGGAGCATGGGAAAAAGTATTTCTTCTTGCTGCCATGGCATTGCATGTGCATGCAAGGTGCACGTGTGCACAGACAGAATTGCCACCCCCAAAAAAAGGAGAATATTTGCCAAAAGATACCCCACAATTAGCACAGGTATTTCCTGATGTAAATACAAGGGAAACCATTGTTTCTGATCTACCACTGTGTGGTAACTGTTGGCAATTGCCAGCTTGATAATGGTGACCGCTCCACCATGTATCTTCATTTAGAAACTGCCTTTGATTTGTAGCTCCTCTTTATATAATAATTAAGTGGAAGGCACAGTTTTAAATAAACGGGGCAGGGTACAGAGCGGTGCTGTACTTGCAGCTTCCCCCTAAACGCTGCTGCTTCTGCACCGGCCAAAGATGTGGCTCTTCCTTGATTCTGTGTGTGCATGTCTGTTTGTGCCTGTCTGTATTTGTGCAGGTGTACACTGATATTTAAGGCTCGCGTTTGAGTTTTGTAAGCCGCGGAGCTCCATCTGGACTAGTGCCAGGAGCAGTGAGCATTTCCAGTGGAGCAGGAGAGAGGTCTAAAGACAGCTTTGAAATGGCAGGTGATTCCTAGAGGGGTTAAAAATAAATAATACAGCTGGAAGTTACAATACTGTTTTTTAGCTATCGGGAAAGAGGTTGCTCCATTCTTTGCAGACTCAACAGGGAAGCAGTCTGCATAATGGGAGCGTGCAGAAAGCACAACTGGCTGCGGGTCAGGCGGGCAGGCAGCACGGCAGCCCGTGAATGCTTCATTCCAGGAGCTTGGCTCCTGGCGTCCCTCCGAAGCCATTTGAGCTCGGAGTCACCGCACTTTGTCTGCGCTGCCGTGTCGAGACCGCTCCAGCAGCAGCTCGGCAGAGAGCCTGCCCGGTTTTGTGTCAGCTAAATGCATTAACACAGCCGTAAAACAATAATCCCCCTTTTGATTTGGTCCCTGAGTAGTGCTGGTGGTGACGCTCGCTGCCTCTGGCTCTCCCTGCACTGGGACTGGCTGTGCCCTTGCTTCGCCCCTCTCCGTGCCCAGGCAGGCCCAGCCTGGGCTCGCAGGGCCTCTTCTTGCACTCTCCCAATGTGCTGCAGGACTTCATGCCTCAGCTGCACCTGGGCAGCGGTCAGAGCAAGAGTGTAGTGCGTTAGGCAGCCAGCCCCCGCCTCGCCTGTTGCCCCTGATGATGCCTCCTCTGTCCCTTCAAACTTAGGTCCGACTGACAGTTTTTTCTATTGTTTTTTCTCCAGGGCCGTCCAGGCCTGCAAACCTGCCGGGGGCTCCCATAGCTGCCTCCTCCCACCCTCACACATCCGTCATCACGTCACCTCTCCGCGCACTGGCCTCTCTCCCGCCCTGCCTTAGCCTGCCCTGCTGTGGTGCACGTGCAGTCTCAGTTGGCGGGACTCAGACTGAGATTCAGACTGAGACGTCAGGTACATTTGGATGTCATTGTCAGTTGTCAGGTAATAGAAACATTTCTTTTGTTGTTGCTATCTGAAGGTCAGTAGTGCTGCCGAGTGATGTCATCTTTGCTATGGGAGAACTGCCTTCTCTGGGTTGTATGGGGAAGGCACTGGAAGTGTCCTGAACACCCTCTACCCTCCCTCTTGCCCCCTCCACCCTGGCAGAGGATGGGAATGGGAAGGGGTGCGCGCTCCCTCCTTTTCCCCCATCCTTCCCCTCCTGCCTGCCACTGTCAGATGTCACCAGTGGCTGCTGGGCCATTCATGCCGCATTGTGAACAAATGTCTGAAACTCTTCACAGAATACGATAGCCTGGTATCAAGATTTCATCTCTCTGGGCTGTTTATTTTAAGCTTAATTGGATAACATTTAACATCTGAAGTCTTTCCCCTACTCCTTCTTTTTTTTTTCTCCCCCTAATCATTTGTATTAAAGGCTTTCCTCCGCGTCCATGTGCACACAGGATGTATGTGCTCCATGCAGTTTTCTCCTTTGCTTTGAGAAAACGCTCCTTGGTAACTTGCCACGCATCCCTCCCCTCTCTCCCATCAGCATTTTCTTTCCTTTATGCCTTTTGGATGCCTGACTTTTGTCACCGCGAGGAGGGGAAAGTGTTGTGGAAATGAGGGCACGCTCAGCTTGCCGGAGAGGATGGGGACATATTGTTGCCAGACCCCCTCATTTCAGACCCAGTGATCTCTTTGAAATCGGTGGGTGTTTCTGAGCATGGCTCAGTTGTAGGATTGGGTCTGTGGTGAACTGCAGGCTGGAGAGGTGAAAATAGGGAGGGCTTAAATGAAAATACAGCTGTGGCAAAATCTACAAGCATTTATGAGGGAGACTAACTGCAGTGGGCCAGCCCTTGCAGCCCTGATTCACGCTGGAGTTATAATAGAGAGCTCAGAAAATAAAGTTGTGTCTGAAGACCAGAAGATTTAGAGAGATGGCAAATCAAATGTAAAACCTTTGGCAAGATGGTCAAAGTTAACTATGCCCAGTGTATTCCTTACATAAGCAGTTGTGCTGCTGCAGTGTGCTGCATCTCACAAGAAGGTCTCTGCGCATTTGAATTTGCTGTAATAAACCAAGAGAAAAAGTTTTTCATCTTGGAAGCCCTCTGTCTTCAGTGAGAAAATTCTCTCCAGAGGATGATGAGAGCACTCTATGGCATCCTGTGTAGACCCCGGTAAACCTCGTGGAGCACAAAGCAGGCTCCTGTGCCTCCTGACTGAGGTCTAGCCATTTCTACTGGCCTGGCAGTGATGTGTGGTATGGTGTAACATGACCAGCATGTTCCAAGGACCTGGTCTGATTTACCCATGCTGCCGTACACAGCGTGTCGGGATATGTGTGTTCGTTGATCTCCATCCATCTCAGCAGACTGACCAACTGACCTGGGATGGATGTGGAAATGGGCTCTTCTGGGTGATGGGCACTGAGTGAGCCAGGTGCCCTGCTCTCCCCAGCTGGTAAAACAAACTGGGACCAATCTGCTTTCCTGCTCTACTTTCTCAGAAGCAGGCTGCGTGCAGGCAGGTAGCTGCAAGAGTGAGCTGGCTTCCCATTGCTCCTGCTGCCAATAGCCAGTAGGGAGGGAAGGAAGCAAAATTAAAAAGGAAGGAAGGAATAACTGATGAAAGGAGGTGGGAAGGTAAGGCTTTGGTCTGTACATACTTTCAGTTCTCACTTTGGAGTTAGTTTTCAGTAGTGTGTTTGCTAGGAGAAGGATGCCAGCTCTGCGGAGAGAGAGACCTGTTATCATGGCTTCCTGTAATTACTGCTGCAGTCTGTGGCACTTAGAGAATAGGTTTTATCAAAGTGCATACTACATGTTTATGACAGTAGTTGGTCAATCTCTGCTTGAAAGAAGCATTTTCTTCCCTTGAAAAAGAGATTATATCTATTTAACTCTTTCTTAGCTTTCTCAGTAAATGAGCCCGGGCATGTTTTAAACCCTGCAGTAGGAGTTGCAAGATCTTTCTAGCACTTGAAATGTTTTGTGGAAATGAAAAAAAAGTGAGTTCTTTGTGTTGACTACTAATCTAGGGATGATCCCTGCATTGTGCCCTCTTTTTTAATATAGCCATTTACAATAGTCACTTGCTGCAGCTTTAGAGATCTGCTTGTCTCTCTGACTTGATTAGCCTTTTATTCTGTCAGCCCCGTTCTTGCTTCTGAGGAATTGTTTCCTTCTTTTAACAAAAGCCATCAACAGTTCCCGCCTCTCCTCCTCCTTCATCATTTCTTACCTTTCCTGTTTTTCAGCATTCATTTAATTCAAGACCAGGAGTTTTTCAATGCAGCCCTCAAGCTGGCTGTGAACCTGAAGGCTAGAAGTTGTAGGTACTCCCAAATCAGGCCCAGTGGTTTTGTGCTGGGGAACCGAAGACAAAGGCTGCCTGTGGGGTTTGGGGTCTGCAGGTGTAAAAGCTGCATTTTGCAACCTCAGAAAAGGTACGAAATTACTCAGTGAGCTGAGTAGCGTTTAACTGTGCAGATGGGAGGGAAGTCCTCTGCCTCAGACAGAGCAGTTTGTGCTTTGCAGGGAACAGGGCTGCTGGTAGCAGCTTCGATCGCAGTAAATGGTGCTGGGAAGTCTGCTTGGATGGCCAGCATTTCTCCTGAGGGTGTTGGTTGTAGTCCCTCCTGTCTTTGTACCTCTCTTTGTGTTCAAGACACCACAGGATTAGGAATTTGCAGGTAAAGGTCTGTGTTTCCTGTTTTTTAAATACCTGCCACTGTAACAGTTTCTCTCTCAGTCTATTTATTTATTTATTTTGCGTCAGACACTTCTGTCTGCTGAACTGGGTTCTCCTGTTTAAATGTTTTTAGTGCCTATTTAATTAGAAGTTGGAATAGAGTCATGAAATTCACAGGGTTGTGTAGCTTGGATCTAAAATATAAATGGGCAAAGCATTCATTTTGCTTACCCCTTGCCAGATTAGGGTGCTTCTCTGAGCCTGCTTTTTATTTCATTTCAATGAATTGCAACTGCTTAGAGTAACTGTAAAATGCACACAGGTTTTTTTGCACAACAGAGACATGCAAATGATTGTTGAGAGACATAATTATGTAAAGAAAAGTATATGCCTGTATGTGTGCACACATACGCTGCAATGATTTTTGTGGGGCTATTTTTTCACAATATGTCTTCATAAGGCTCTTTCTATGATGCTGATTTATTAATATTGTACATTAAGTCTTAAATTGTCAAAGCTGCCTAAGAGATTTGGATGCCCATTTCCCATTAAAGTTAACGAGAAACGAGCTTTGCAAATCTCAGCACAGAAGTGCATGGCACTTTACATTGTACTCTCCAAAGAAAAAAGTCTCTGCCCTGAAGATCCTACAGTGCAAAAGCCCCATGAGAGGTATTCAGATCGGAGTAAGATGAAGTGAATCTCTGACACAGATACTTTATCCCCTCTGCTTGCACTCAGGTACAAACCTGATCCAAAATCTTTGGATCTAGGCACATAAACAAGGGTTTTATACATCTCTGTAAAGATAATTAAATCTGCCCAATACACATACATTCAGCCAACCAGTGAAACTGCTTCCTTCCCACATGTAGGCTGGTGGAAGGAGATGGAAAGCAATTACGATACTCAGTTGCATATATAAAAACAGCAAGTGGGCATGGGCAGCAGTGATTAATGGATGGGGCTGTGAAGCTGAAGATCTGAAACAGGGGAAGGCATGGGGCCATAGCTCAGAAAAGTGAAACTAGCTCCTTTTAATTAAAGGAGTCAGCTGTGTTAGTCATTAGGACATTCTGAAAATCACACGATCATGTTGTAAAGTTAATATCAATTTATTCAGCTACTGAAATTCCACTTACTGTTACACTTCTGTTTTCTTAACAAAGGTTAAGGCAACAGTAAAGACAAAAGAAACACCAGTCAGTAAATAATAGGCGTAAAAAGAATGCTTTTCCCTCCTTCAAGTATATCTCAGAATTCATTTTGTGTTCATTTTATAACCAGAATAAGAAAAGCTAGATTAGACCACCTTGCTGTATAAAGCTTGCTGCAATTAATACAGGCCGTCTAGAAAGCAGTACATTTTCAAAAACTTTTATGTTAATGATAAGGCATGCACTTGGCACATTTCTTACTAGGACAAGAAGCAAGCTTTTGTTCACTCCAGACTGGGTTTTATTAACACAGGAGGGTCAGTGGAAAACAAAACAGTAATCACAGCAGAGAACTCAAACTCATCCAGCAACAACCTCCTAACTCATCTAGTCCCAGGACGATGACTGATACATTACTCTTAATTTTTTGCTGAGCGGAATCTTAAAAAAAACCTCAAGTAGAACTTAATTTCTGATCGGCTGTGGGTGCCTTTTCAAGAAGAAAAAGAGGAATTTTAGGTAAATATGTCTGAGGTCAGACAAAGACAGAGGGCAAGCTTCCTTGACGCCCTTTATGAATGTATACTTTCATTTTTGCTGCATAAAAAAAATGGTTTGCTTAAAGTACTGGATAACGTTCAGGAGAGATGTCCCTATTAGTCATGGTTACGTCTGTTTATTTATTTTAGTGAAATATTTAGTGCATGCTCTAGTAGAATTGACTTTCTGTGCAGTACTTACAGAGTGCAGGGCTGTGTGAGAGATGTATATGCTAAGAACTGTTATGCATCAGTCTGTGAGTATGCATCTATCTTTTCATCTATCTATCAATCTCTGTGTTCATCCATCTATCTGAGTATTAAAATCATATGTGACCTGTCTGTCTGTGCAGCTCTCTGTCTCACCAGATATTAAACTCAGATCTAAACTCAGAATAGATGGATCTAATCGCAAACTTCTTTTTTGACTCGATGGTGTGTTTGTCAAGAGGCAACGAAAGGACCTAAAGGGAGCGAAGAGGCAGATAAAATTATGGTGCTGCATGGGGCAGCAACGCTAGCAATTTAAGCATGGCTGAGGCTTTGTTCAAGACAGCCTCCCTATCACTCTAACTTTCTAAGTTCTAATTATGCGAAGTTAAGAACCAGCAGGGGCAATAGTGATATTTAAAGGTGCTTTAAAGTGGATGCCTGCAATTTCCAGACATCCAAGGAAAATGAAAAGCTCTTAATTGCAATATTAACGGGAGGAACTGAATCTGGTAGTCTCAAGACAAAAGGGTGCAAGAAAACATTGCCTGCAGTAAAGACAATGGCTCCAACAGAGAGTTAACTCGATCGCATACCACTATGCTGAGCCCGAGAGTCTGAACTCTTCAAACGCTCCAAATGGAGAGCTAAATCAAAGAATCCTGTTTCAAATCCATCCAAGATGTTGCTGTTTTTCTCCTCTGACAGGAGAAGCATTTGGAAGTGCAGTTTCTTTCTTTTTTTATAGCTGTCTTAAAAAGGAGTTTGGATGTTTAGCACAGCTGGTGCTCATTACATTATGCACTATCAATAAAATAGCATGTGTAATTAATTTTTAATGCAGTGCTGTATGCAGCGCTTTAAAGCAGTTACTGTATGGGGAGAGCCGACACCGGTCACTGACATCAGAAATATTGAAATAGAGGGCTAGATTTTGCATTTTTAAAAGGTGTGTGTGCGAGCTGGGGGAAGGGTGATTCCCAGCCAGCGGTTCTCTGGTCACAATCAGATTTAAAAAATATAGGAACAAGATGGATGAAGGCACTCTTATAATTTACTTATTGCTATGGATGAATTTATTTCCTTGTAGTTTGCTGAGGGATGGCCAGTTTAGGGCTAGGTGACTTCAGAGGTTGGGTAAGCACCAGGGGACTGCACAGCAACTGATCCATCTTCGTTAAAGCTCAAACGCTTCTCTACCATCAGGTGGGAGATGAGGCAGAAGGTGAGGCTGGGAAAAAGCAAAGGAAAGACATTCCTGTTTGCTCTTACAGAGCAGTTATTTTTACAGGGCTCCTTCCTTGTGCTTTGTGGTTCACGTTAGTAATAACCCCCTGTTTTTTTTTCCTCAGGATTCATGAACTATTTGGCTATACTGGTGCTTTGGAAGGGAGAGAGTAGCTTTGATTACAAAGAGGCACCACTAATGGCAAGTTGCCTGATGCTCTGACAGAAGACCCAAACAAATCACAGCCTTCTCTTTTCTTGGCACTTATGCAGTACTTTCCAGAAAACACCAGCATAAATAAAGACTGCTTTAATGGGGCATGGTAGGCAAGGCTTGGGCACTACTGTTGCTATCGGTGCATCCAGAAACACCTTGATTGACCAAAGGAAGAACAGACCAAGTTTGAAGTTGTGGTACGGTGTGGTGTGTCTTCATATTCAGAAAAGGGTGAGATATCACTTTTGCATTTTCAGGATAGAACCAGCCTCTGTTTCACCCTTTTCAAGCAGTTTTCTGCATGCCTCTTGGTGAACACTTCCTAAGAAGATAAGAAATCAAAAGCAGAAAGAGAAGGGAGGAAGCAATCACCTACAAAGCAACAAAATTAGAGGTAGTGTTCGTCAGGTGCCTTGCCTTTTGGTTGGGCAATGCACTTCTCTCTGAGAGCTGGGTTTTTTATACACATGTTCAAGGCATAAATGTTTGCAATTATTCTTTCTTTCCCTCAGTAAATTGCCATTCACTTGTGCATAACATATGTTAAACAGTTCACTTGTACAGCCTCACCTGGTGTATTCAGGATGGAGTCTTATTCTGTCCCTTCAGCAGTAGATTCTTGTCATCGTCTCTCTTATCACTTGCTGTCAGATATGTGCGGAAGTGTTTGCGTACTTGCCTGTGCCAGGAAGTGAACTGGGTTGTTCATTTTGTGTGAACAGAGATAGATCTCTTGTGCACAAATATAACGCTCAGCATCAGAGGAAGTAGGGCAAGCCATGGTGTACGGTGTAGGTAGCTGTGATGAGGACTGCTCTTTGATTCATGAGCCAGCAGGACAGGTGGAGGCAAGAGTGAAGCAGTGCATGTGAAATGGCTATATTTTACTTTTTATTTATTTATTTATTTTTGGAGGAACTGTATCACCTAATCCTGGCATGGGTAAGGTTTAGGGCAGAGGATGGTTCTGCAAAAAAAGATTATCCCCTGTCTATCCAGAGCTGCTTCTTTCAGAGGACCCGCATTCTTTTTTCCTTTTCAGAGCACTTCATAAAAATAGATGAAAGAAAGAAAGAGATCTGTGCTCAGATGGGATGCTTTATGTTCAGAAAGGGATCTGAGTCAAAGAAGCCATGCTGGTGCACCTCGTGTGTGCCCGACTGGGCTGCTCTGTGCTGCCTCTTGGTCCTTCCTTCTGCTGAGCTGTAAACAGCTGAGCAACTGTTAGCAACATACGTTTTTATGCTGTTTGCTTTCTTTTGGACAGGCTTTTCTGGTCTTTTTTCAGTACGTACAGGAATCTGGTAGGCTAGATCATGTTGTGTGCCTCTGCTATTTTTTTTTCCTTTCTTTCCTTATTCAATTCATTCCCATTGGTGTCTATTGTAGCTAATGCAACCTGCTGAAGCACAAGTTGGGGAAGCCAGGTTCAGTGAGTCAGTAAAACATGCACTTGGAAGAAAGCGGACAAAAATCCCATATAGCGAGGGCTTGCATTTTTTATGAATTCAGCTGTAAGAGTCAGAGGTCCTGGGACTTACGGAATGAGGTTAATGCAGGCACTAAGCGAAGCGGCGGGGAGGCAAAGGCGCTGGAACCACACCATGAAACAGTGCTTTTTAAACTATTGTCTGCGCTAATAACATAAGGAACCACAGGTTAGAGAGAGGCCAGTTTACAGAATGTATCTGCAGCTCTTATGCCTGTTTAAATGCCCGTTTGGAGCCAGCTGTCGATGCACTGTGTTCAGCCTGCTCCCTGGAAATGTGAGGAGAGCATCCCATCCTCTCCGTGTGTCAGACTGTCTCCTTGCATCTCCTGTATTGACCTAGATTGTTTCACATGAGGCCCCAATCTAAAACTGATCCTTACATCTCCTTCTCAACTGTGGGATGCTCCCAAGGCACTCTGTATGGAACAGCCCACGGGGAAGAGATAGGGACCACCGTGACACACAGATGCTTAGCCAAGCATCTTTCCAGGAGGCATTTTCATACTGTTACACCAGCAGTGAATCTGGGCTGTGGAATTCTGGGAAGAACTGAGTGAGAATCAGAGCATTTTTGGGAAAGATGTACTCTTTAAAAGTGGTCATAGGATCAAGATGAAAATAAAATAAAAGTTACTAGAATGTGGAAAGACCTCAGCATGTCAGTAGAGCACATTGTCTGAGGGGGAACTATTTTTCCATTCGCTTCTTCTAAAAGATATTTAGGGTATTCTCTCCTCTGGTTGAACAAGGAAGTTCTTTTATTATGGCAGAGGCAGGTTTAAAATGCAAATTCTGTCCCAAAATTAGGTCTGTGTGTTTACGGATTGATTAATCTAAATCCTTTATAAAAATGTGTGAACTGTTGATTAAACTGGGAATAGGATCATTGTGGTTTTGCCTGTGGACAGGACAAGATTAGTAAGTAACTTTCTGCACAAAATTTAATAAAAAAAACGAAGTTCTTTCTCTGCTTTTTCTGGTTTCTCTTGAAACTGAACTGATGCCTCCACTGTAGGAGTCGATGCAGAGTCCTCAGAACTCTGCTGCCCATTGAAGATAAAACCTTCGCTACCGTAATCAATAGATACGTAGAATAGCGGTGAAGTAATCCTGTGAAATGGCTGTGAAGCCCCTGGTTTCCTTCTTACTTTCTCTGTGCATTTTCCAGAAGGAGCAGTGTGAAAGCTACAGCAGTGTTCGGCCCTGCTTCCACCACCACTGTCAAAGTTCATTAGTGCAGTTGGGTGCACTCATAAATGTCTGAGCGCTCTCAGTGTTTGGAGGCCTCTGCTCTCCCCACTGTGAGGGAAAGCCCAATGGTCAGGGTTTGAGGTAGGCATGTGAGGTTTAATTTAATTTTGTGTCCCGATAGCAGTAAGGGAGAGTAAGGGTATGTGGGAGACACTGCCATCCTTGCCTTAAATTATTTCCTCCTTGTCCTTTTCTCTTGTCTGCCAGGTTATGCCTCATGATTGTAAACTGGGATTTATTAAATTTTGTTTTATCCTTTAAAGGTAAAGATGAGCAAACGCTTGTGCTGCCTCCTCACTCTTACTGTTCCTTTGCCCCTGGGGTGGCTGGGACTGCCAGGGAGTGTGCCAGGGTCTTGCAGGGTCCTGGTTCTCTCTTCTCCTTTCCTGGCAGTGCCTTGGTTACAGCTCCCTTCCAGCAAGCTCCAGTGAGTCTCCATCCCGCTTCTGGGCTATCAGATGGGAGCAGAGCTGATGGTAAAGGACTGCTCTGCCTGCAGCTGCCCTGCTCTCCTGGCTGCAGCCCTGCCACACCTTTTCCGTACCCCAGATCTTGTGCTTCGGTCCCTCATAACATAGCATTTCATCTGTGCCATCAAGTAGGTCCTTAATCCCTTGCTGTCTCCACCACCAGTTCCTACAGTAATAATTACAGCATTTTAAAAAGTGTTCCTTTCTAAAATCAAGTCCAAAGCAAGTTCGCTTTTTTTCTTTTTTTTTTCTTCACTTTTTTTTTTTTTTTAATGGAAATGACTGCTGAAAGTAAACACAGCTTGCAGCATGCAGACTTATTGGGCCAGCATGAATTTCCTTAATAAGCTGGGGTATGTGCGCGCGCGCGAGCGTGTGTTTTTCCCCCTTAAACTGTGCAATAAGCGTGCTGTCGCTTTAAATCCTAACTCAAACTTTACTGGCGATTTTACAGAGCCTGGTTTCATTTATAGTGGAGCCAGACTTGCTGTGTGAGAGCCGTCCGCATGCTGGAATTAGTCTTAAGCTCGCTTCTGTGGCGTTGCCAAATTCCATGTTTGTGTTTTATTTAGAATTCTTTTCACGGCCAGTCGAATCTGTTCAGGCACACATAGGCAGTGTTGCGCCCCATGGAGAAAATAAGCAAGTTTGCGTTTTCTTTGGCATAGGCCACGGCCACAAAAGACTGCGGTCTAAAAAAACATTTTTTAAAAGCTATTTTAACCCATAACAGATGTATAAAGTAGGCACACGCATGCCAGCTTCCTTAGTTTTAATTAAAAAATAATTACAGCTTTAATGGGATGCTAGTGACAAATTTGGATGAATGGTGGGTGACATTATCTCAAGGCTTGCTTCAACTTATAAATTAGTGCATTTCTCTTGGCCAGTGGTACAGATGAAATTAAACGAAGGAGCAGATTAATATTTCTTAAAGTTACAGCGAACCAAATAAAAAATCAGATCAAATCTAAACCCAAGGCCCCTTCCTCCTTCTCTTGCTCAGGTTTCTGTTTGCATGAGATCATGGGACATGGAGAAAATGTTATTTTCCCTGGCTGAGGAATGATCTGGTCATTGATAAACCAGGCAGAGTTCTGCAAGGTACCAGTCCCTTCTGTATTTTCATGGTGGTAGCCACAATGCCAAATAAGAGTGATTAGAGTCAGCAGGCACTTCTATTTATAACCACAGCTAACTAGCTAACCTAGTACCTCCGAGCCAGGAAATCTTAAATATAAAACCATACATACGTGCTGCATGTTGCAATGGTTCTCTCTAAACACCTCAGCTAGCTGACTGCCTTTTGGACTGCGGTGCTGTGATTCTTCACATCTTTAGGCAATTTTCAATTTGGGGCTTTTAAGGCTCACCAGAACTGGGCTGGATGCACAGGTTTGCACAGGTAACAACAGTTTATATTTATGAAGAAATAAACAAAAGGGTAATAAACATGTAATGAGCTAACCCCAGATGGTATCTTCGCTGTTATTGCAGTCAGGTGTATGCGGAGCTGGGGAAGGGATTGTGAAGGATTAGCAGGCGAGGCTGCAACTATCCGGAGTTGCTCACCCAGCTATGGTGCTTGCCAGGGGCAGGCTTTTTGGTGGGGAGCAGACAGTCGCTTTGTGATGTATTGCACAGGCAGACGGGGATCACTGCGTGCAGAAGGCCAAGCTCTGCTGCCATTCTCAAACTTATTCTTTCACAAAACTTCTCATCTGCTTAGCATTTAGCTTCCATTATAAAAAGCCCTGAAGTGCTGCTGATACATGCAATCTAGATGGTGAGAGCTCTTCTCTTAGCTGAGGTAACAAATACGTGACATTGTTTCCTCATTAAAAAACAAAAGTGGCTCTTTTTCATTCTGAAGGAACAGTAGAGAAAATGAGCATCACATCTTTGGTGGGCAGCTGCGCACCTTCCACTAAACTAGTCCAGATTTGCTTGGAGGTGTGTGGATGTTTTGCTATGCGTTTCCTCATCATTGCGGCAGTTCCCCCCTTCCTGCTTGCTGAAACCTGTCTGCCATACTAAACCAGGGAAACCCAGCAAGAGGAAGCTGCTTTGCTAGGTTCGAGCTGGTTTGGTGAATTTTGCTCCTTGGCTGATCGCCTGGATCCCTCAGCAAGCATCTTCTGCCCTGGGTGATCAGGATGTCCGCTTCCTGAAGCTGAACCAAGCTGGACTGTGACAAGAAAAGGATTTTAGGGTTTGTGTAACTGCAGAAGGGAAGGGGAGATTTGCCTTTGTCGATTGACTGAGTATTTCTGTGTAATGTTTCCCTGAGCTTGAATTCCTCAGAAGTGAAAATGAAGTTCTAGCATTAAAACTGTGAGTCATACAGTGCAGATGAGAGTCATTTCTGCATTCCTGGAATTTTTGGAAGGGAAACATTACATTCATGTTAATCCTTTCAATTATACCTTATTGCTAAAATAATCCATGAGGCATTCTGCAGTAGAACCCTCTGCTATTTGGTTACAGTTGGGGCTTTGAAAATAGCACCTGAAAGCTTTTAGGCTCCTGATTTTCAGTATCTTAGTATTCTTTTTATGTTTCAGCACACAGGATGATCTTTTATATTCACTGCTTAGGAATTTTTTGTTTAATAAATAAGGCTAATTTGATCTGTTCTGATCTGTCTCAAGTATCTAATTGCTGCTGTAGAGAATGATTAATGTCCAGTTGAAAGGATTCCACATCTCTAAATGAGAATTGAAAGCAGATGTTGGTTTGATGAACGTGTGCTGCCCGTTCCTTGTCTGCAGTGGCTGAGAGAGCAGGCAGCTGAGATATCACTATCTATCAAAAGAGAGATGTTAGATGGCAAATACAGTTCAGAGTCACACACCTATCATGAGCTGAATGAACAGTTAACAAATAATATATCCTGGGTACCTTTTTTTTCTCTGCTTGTGAAATATCTAAACACAAGACAGTGTTATCCTCAAATTGTCAGAAGTCTTTGACAAACTCCAGTTCAGGAAAATGCACTGTGAATTGATTACAGCCAGGTTTCTGAGTCTGGGTTTTCACTCACCAAGCTGTGTTCATATGTTGTCCAAGGGCAGGCAAGTTCACTTTCCAGTGCTATTGCATGCACGGTTCTGATTCTGAAGAAAATTCAACACTTAAAACACAAAAGGAGCTGGTGCCATTCTCTTTTCTATCAGTGGACAGGCTAGGTGCTTGGCAAGCAAGGCCAAGTGCTTCTCAAAGTTTTCTAGCTTGAATTTGTGAAGATCTGTGGAAAGCATGCAGTTTGAGAGCAAAGGACTGAATTAACTGGGCACAAGATCAGTTTTTATAGCGTTCAGCCAACTTTGCTGTGCACCTGCACACAATGAGGGCAACAGCTTTTTAGATAAATGCGGGTACAAACAGGATCTCCTCATGTGGGCTCTCTAGTTTAGTAACATGCGATGCTTTGCAGTCTTTTCACCAGCAGTGCTCTCTGGGACATCTGAGTACACCTCCCCAGCCAGTGTGTAACAGTAGGTTAGCAGCCAGTTTGTCAGTCCAGAGAAGAAATTTTGGCCAAGGGCAGACATTTCTGATGATGACAGTGGGATTTTCAGTGTTTCCAAAAAGAAAGATCTGCTTGTTTTTTAAAGCCTCTTTTAAACATCTTTCCTGGACTCTTTTTAAATAGTAGTGTCGCTGTTAACAAATGAGAAAAAATAGTTAGCTTATCAGATTTAGTCACTTTGATTTTATTTTTATTTTTGTGAAATGGTCTTTTCATCTTTATGTTTTGTTAAATCACCATTCAGACAACATCTATGACTAGAAAACTATTTCACAGATGGACAGAGATGTGAAGGCCAACACAAATCTTCCTTGCTGCCCGTAAATCAACTGGTTTGGGATGTGTGTGTGGCAGAAGACAGAGGGAAAGAAAGAGAAGGGGAGACGGTGGGTGAAAGGGACAGAGAAAGGACTTGGAGTCATGGAAAAAGAAAGGTTCCAGCATCCCAAAGCTCTGGTTATATCAGCTTCTATTCTGTGGTAATGTAAAAGCTTCAGCAGAGAAGAGTACTTGCAGTGTGACCTTCTGCTTCCCTGGCACCTGAATAGGACTGTAATGTAGCAGGCAGTAGAGAACGGGAGATGTCAGTTTTACATGTAACTGTCTGGCTTTTCCATTTGGGAGGTAACTATGGCATTCATATCAAGTATAATTATTTCTTAAAATCCTTGGTATTTTTTTGTGTTTTTTTAATTATTATTATTATTATTTTTATTTTTTTTCACAGCTGTTGCTAAGCTAAGTAGCTAGATTTTCTGTATTAAAACAACCATACCTTACTGAAATGAAAATTGGCCTTTTAGATGACTCTGAATGATTTTTTCCTGACCTGTATCTATCCGTCTGTGCTATAATGTTAACAGTTCCCAATTGATCCGCTGTGAATGAAGATCAGAGTGTGAACCAAAAGAAAATATATGGTAGTCTCTCCCTATCAGATCATACTTCCAGATTATTAAAAAAACAAAACTTGTTTATTGTCTTCTATTTTTTTCTTCATTGTCATCTTAGCTGGTAAGACAGAAATGCAATTGATGTGAACATGCTTATTCTAAATTAAGGTGGTGAGATACTCATATTTATGTGGCTGGTACAGTCACTGGTCTGTGCACAGTGCATGTTAAACTGTATTTCTATGGGTGGAAGCCAGGACTTCACCTACAAGAAATGGGATACAGCTTATACTGCATTCAGCAATATCTGTTACAGTGTCTCTAGACGTAGTCTGCTGGCTGGTTATTCTTATATCCATATTTGGGTTAGAAGACAAATCCTTGAGAAAATGTGTAAAGCAAGCTATCCTTTGTAATGTGGTGGATTTCCCCAATTGCAATGAACCCAGCCCTCTGTACTGAGCTGTGAATGCGTACATTTTGCAGGACAGGACTTGTCCGTAGTTTTTTATTGTTTCTGGAAGTGGTCATTTGTGTGAGCACACATCTGCTGTGAGTCAGTATTGGTTTGCTCTGGCTGTTCCTTAGCAGGTTTTCCTGTGAATAAAGGTGTGTCTGGCCATAAGCAAATTGTGGAACTCCCTTGTGTTGGGAGCCAAAAAGGTGCAAAGGGTTTAGGAACTTCACGTGGAGCACACAGCTCACTGCACATCTGAGGAATCTGAATTCTCTGCACGGGCATATACCCTGCTGGCCTTACACAACAGAGGGCATGGCTGTAATTTTAATCACACATATAAATCAAAGGAGAACACTATACACAGGGAATGTCCCCTGAAAAGGCAGCTTTAAGAGAACAACAGACTCTCTTTAAAGCTGGGAGGAAGGAAAGCATTCCTGTCCAGGCATTCCCACTGATATCAATGAAGCAACGCTGTATGTTGCTAAAAAAAGAGAAAATACACTGTTATGACCAGATTTGAGAATATGCTGTGTGTCTTTGTTGGTATCCCATTGACAAGAGAAGGAGATTCTTGTGTCACAAGTCCCGCTCTCTGCGGTTTGGGAATTGTAAATCCAAACCTTGTTTCTCCATTGAGTTTCCACCAGGATCTTGGAAAAGTCCCTTAATCTCTCCATAACAATTCTGTAATGAATTCTAACTCTTCTCTCTCTAATGGGAATATTAAAAGGATACATTTGTGGAATTTTCTCTGACGTTCAAGTACTAAAATAATATAAAGCTACAGAAACATGTAAAGTGAATAATTTAGGTCAATTTTTAGTGTAATTACTCTTGATTTTTCTTGGATGGAGATGAGACTGAGGGCCATTGATGTTGAATGGTGTTTGTCCAACTGTTACTGTGAGTGTTTGAAATCCTCACAAATGTACAGGAAATACTGCTGTTACTGCTCTCTGAGAAAACTGAGGATGCAATTGTGCTTTCAGGTACAGCAACTTAGGACCACTGCAAATTAAGCCACTGGAAATCAATGGGGTTGCACATTTGTAGCTGAGATTGGAATTTGGTTTGGCCTTGCATGGTGCTGTGTGTGTTAATTCTCGCATCTAAACCTGGAAGAAATGGCTTTTTTATTACAGCAGTGCTTGAAGAGACCCCAGGAAAGTAAGGTGTAAATATTAGAGGCTGCCAACAGCTAGTGGCAGTTTCGGCCTAATAAACTGGAAGTAAATAACTTGGTGATTAGCTGGAATTGGCAGGCCACTTAAACACAGCTCTGACTGGGTACATGGTTTTCCCCATTCCCACCTTAATACTCTGTAACATCATGGTTAGATGCCTGGAAGATATATGAGCCTCAGCAGAAGTTGTTCTGAATCTACCTTGACACCTCTATTTGTGAATAATCTTAATGATGATAACAACAACAGCAGCAATATGCACTTAACTGGAACCTTTCATCCCAAGGAGCCCAGAGCACTTCTAATTTGAAGAGCAAGCAAACAATAAACAATAAAACCTGAGTCATTTACAGCAAGAATAGCTCTGCAGCTCAAATGCTGAACTGGGAAGCAAGCGGAATTGGGGCTTCTTGCTGCTGCCCTCACCACACTGTCCCTCTGAACCAGGTCATCTGCCTTTCCTCCAGTGTGCCTCCATGGTGGGGATGTGTAAGGGCTAATAACACGTGAGGCTTAATCTCAGGCAAACAGGTATGCAGATAAAGAAAGCAATGCAAGAGCCTAAACAGGATTACTGTGAATAGACTTACATATTCAGAGAAATTCAGTCCTTAGAGATCCGCTCTAGGAAGAAATATGATCGAATAGCCAGGGAAGAAATGAACTCCTTCAGGGCAGGACCTAGACAAAGTCCATGGGAGTTATCAGAAAAATCAATTGCTATTGATTCTGTGGGCAATAGATCAGGCTTCTTGCTCCCTGACTGCCATTAAGTTGTATTTCAGGAGACAGGAAGGCATTTTGGCAAGGTTTGTAAGAGGAGGTTTGGCACAGTCCAATACTTTTTGCCTCTGCCATGCTCCTGCCTCACTCCTCTCTTTTCTTACTTCTGCATACCGCAAGTAGCAAGAATGGATTTCTGCTTCAGTTGTCATTTGCTGCCTGTCTGAGTTCCACTTTTAAGCTCTAATACACAAACTTGTTTTATTGTTTTGCTGTTTTTCCTCTAGATGTCTTTAACTTCTTCCTGCACAGCAATGAGGTACTTGCTGCAAGGAGGTATTCCTCTCTCCTGTGTAATAAAATGACTGGGCTGGATTGACACTGAGTTTCCTAAGAGAAAAGCTGAAAACAGTACCAGGCAGCCTGACAGAATTAATACTTCACAGTATTGTGTCATTCCTTTTGCAGCCTCTGCTTTTCAGCTACCCATCCTTCTTAATCTTTTCATTAGTCATTATTTTTGGCAATGGGTGTAGCAATCTGGGTTGACTGGAAAGCACCAGGGTACATTGGTCAGGTTTGTTATTTATGATTAGTGACCATCACGTCAACATGTAGATTCTTAAGAAGTGCAGAGGTCGGAAAGTGTGCTGTTTTCTCACTATTCTGCTCTGTGAACTGCAGTTTTTTGGTAGCTTAGAAATGCAGCAGCGATCCTTAAAAGTGCTACAACTTGCCTGAGATAATGTAGCATAGTTCATCTTTGTGGTTTCTCCTAATCAGCCCTCACAGGTAAATATGAACATTTTGCAGGAAGGGAAAAAACAGTGCTGGGGCACAGACTTGATTAGTAAGTTCCCAGCCTTCAGACATCTCCTGTGGTCACGTTGCTACATGAAAAATAGGCAGAAAATGACTGTATGGTTGAAAGTGATTTGCTTTTGTTTTGGATTAGGCCCATAATCTAGGTCAGCAGTCATCAAGTTACCCTGGAGGAAATAAGGGTATTTTGGCCCAAGGTAGTCAGAAGTGAAATATATGGCAAAGTACATCTAAAATTCCACTACTTCCGAGGGCTAAAGCATGTGAATGGGGATCATGGAGCATTTCTGATCAGAGCACGGGATATGCTCAGCTTTTGACTTCTACTGTAGCTGAGAACATGTGAAGTACGTTATATACAAAAAAAAAAAGGAAGTAAATGATTTAAGTGTAATTTATTTTATCTTATTGAGATAAAGCACTTGATATCTGGAACCCGCTAGGAAAGCAAACCAGGGTTGGCTCTACAGTGTGAATCTCTGTTTTCTGAAGAAGCCAAGAATCCAGAACGGCTGCTTTATGTGGGATTTCTTCACTTCTTCAACCTCTTGGCGAAAGTCAGGGCTGTGTTAAGGTAGGTGTGTGCGGTATTTTGCAAGCAGACATGAGCTTGTTCTGCCCATGCTTCAAGCCAACTGGGTGCACGCCAGCCCTACAGCGGAAGCCATACAGCTGTGTGAGTGAGGATGCGGAGCCCAAGCCCTGTTTCTCTGCAGGGCTTGTTAGCTCGGGTTCAGCGTTGTAACCACAACTACGTGTCTTTTGCATCGGTGCTGGCTTGAATCTGGCCAGGCTGGAGTGCAAGCAGGGTGAGACTTTGTCAGCCTGCCAGATTTCATGCAGACATACCCTTCCTCACCGTAGGTAGCAGTTTCTCAGGCACTTAATTTTCGTTGAAGTCAGCATGAGCAAACGTTACTCATCTTGAGTAACGGTTGCCAAAGGAGGTCCTTTGTGTAACACATAGATTTAGCAATCAAGGCATAGATTTTGCATTACTAATGTTTGGTCTGCTTTCTCATAGGTCTTTCCATTCTCTTGGTCACTGTCAGTCCCCTTTCCTGCTAGCTTCTCCTGTCCATAATTGCTTCTGACTTCCGTGATATAGCTGTCTACCCTGGAGAAGTCTCTTGACTATATCACTATCTCTCCCTCAGGCAGTGCAGTTTGCCACTGGCCTTGAGAAGCTGGTTTGGAGTCTCCTGAAGGTTGTAGAGATCTCAGTATTGCAGTATGGCGATATTGCCCCTTCCCTTCCCCTTGAGGAAAGGACTGGCAATTCATCCATCAGGGAAGGAGTGAGTTTAGCAAGCCGATACCTTTTTAACTGGGCAGTGTGAGGGAGTCTCACTCTAAGAGGATACAAACTGAGCTTTGCAGAGTGAAATAAAAATGGTGAAAAAGAAGTTAACACTAGCTGGTGCTTCCAAGTTGTCTGTGATTTCTTGGTTTCTACAATGAAAAGAATTACAGAAATATATCTTACATTATTTCCTTTTATTGCCTATTACTACTAGTGCACTATTATTTCTTCCTGTTTGTCTTCTAGCTGAGTAAACTTGAACTTTACAGTGAAACAAAAGCTTGAAATTGCTCAGAAATATTCACATACCTGCACTTTTTCACTGGTAATGCTGGGGCTCAGAGGAGGAAAAACATAACAAAACATGAATGATCTGAGTGTGAAATTGTGGCTTATATGACTCACTAAAAATTCCATAGTGACTTCTGTCAGTTTTCTGTTATGGATTTATAACCTAAGAATTGAGAAGAATAGCACATATTTGCTTTGCATCATTAGTTAGAATTTCAAACGGTGTTTTTCTTTCTCCTGGAGTAAAATCTGAACTTAAAGATTTCTGAGAAATGGAATTTTGTGTTCATTTTTTAGGGAAAATTGTGATATTTGAGTTCAATCCCTATGGCTTCTGGGTGGTTATCAATGCTATTTCAGCATCTTTTTTCCAGATCAATTTCAGTCTGATAAATGCACTTGAATATTGGTCTCATGACTGTCAGAACGTGTCCCTGACCACTAAATAACTCTTTTTCTCACTTGCACAGCATTTCTGATGAAACTTCACTGAAACTCAGCTCTTGAATCAGGTCAACTTAACTGTCAAGAAGCTTTGCTACGAGTGTTCTGAGCAGGTCTAATCCAGTCTTCCAGCTTGTTCTAACTTTAACCAAATAAGTCAAATCTGTAGGATAGATCTGTGGTGTCCTGTGGAAAGGAATGGGCTTGGTACATTGATTACATTACTTGCTCAGTACAGTTATCCTCAAGAGCTTCTCTAATGTGGTGGACATAAGAAAAGCCTTCCAGATATCTCTTCCATGGCCTACGTGTTCCAAGTGGATTCCAAATAGAATCTGAAAGTCCAGACAAGGGTCACTCAGCCCTGAGGTCCTACGGGTACCCTTTTAGCCCTGGGAGGAATGCAGTGCAAACATACCTTGCAGAGTGAATGCACTTCACAGTTGGAGAGATGTAACGTAATTTGTCAGCTATCACAAAACACTCATTTCATTTCCATTGCTACAGTTTTGGTTAGAACTGTTCAAGCCCTGCAGGGTTCAGTTCACAAGGTTGTATGTGAACTGAACCCTGCTCTCAGGTTGAGGAAGGGTGGGTGGAGAATCAAACCTTTCAGGTTTGCTTAGAAGGATGAGTCTGATAAATTCACACATTCAGAACTTGTTGTCTTCTTCCTCTTCTCACACTGAGCCTTTTAGTGCTCCTTAATGAGGACTTCATAGCGTTGATGGTAATTCCTTCTCTCTATTTGTGCTTCTGCCTCTGCTGAGTCACTCAAAGTTCCACAGAGTACTTTCTCATCCTTTGAGGCTCTACATGCTGTCATTAATTACCTCTTGCATTGTTTGAAGAATGTTCACAACAATGCCCTATACTGTAAGTTACATCTTTGCAGATTTAATCTTCTGTTAGTAATTCACATGTGGAATCTGTAAGTCCACTCAGGTTCATGAGAAGTGAGGCATGTCATTTGTAGAAAATCTGATAGGGATTGAGTTCAGCTCAAGCTGATGAGAACAAGCACCAGCACAGTACTGTGAGTCTTAATGCTATTTGTAGCAGGATCCACACCCAAAAAACCCCAGCCCAAAATCCAGTAGGCAAAATTGTATTTATGCTTCACTGTTTCAGTGCAGTTGTGTGAGTATTTGGTGGCATTTTGAAGTCGCTGTCGTGTCCATATCAGTGTCTTGTCAATCCCCCACTGTGGTTCAGTGTGGTGTCCATATTCTTTTCTTGCTTGCACACACTTGACATTACCAGGAATTAAATACTTTTAATGACAAACCTTATCAGAGATGGGATAATAATAGAAGAGAGTTTTGTATATGCTCTCAATTATCTTAATGAGTATATGTATTTTTACTTTGTCTGGAGAGATATTTTAATTTGGCTCCTCAAAAAGTAATTCTCTTTCTCGCAGCTTCCCTTGGGTATCCTAAGAAGCAAAAATCAAAGCCTGAGGGTGATTTAGCTGCGTGGTCCACCTCACTTTTACCACAGTCTGCATCATTTCTCTGTTTAAGTGCACTGAAGAACATGTGGCTTTGAACATGTGGAATGTGGTGGAAGTCAGACTGCCTCTCCCCTTCATGCCAGAAATGGCAATAGCCCTGAGAAGTCAAAATATTTCTGTCTCATTCTATCTGTATCTGAGTGTGCCTGTGTTTCATGTCCTGTTATCACTGCAGAAAACAATCACCCATCCTCGATAGCTTTTTTTTTTTTTGGTGCTTTTTGCAAACACGAGAGTGAAGAAGTAAGGGGGAGCTCTTCCACAACAAATATCATTGCATGCTCTGAGATCTTTTGGAAACAAACCTTTTTTTTTTTTTTTTTTTTTTTTTTTTTTAAATTTCACTTCCAACAGTCCTTATTATTAAGATATTCATTCTTATAACAGGATGTTAAATAATTAAGCCTGTGGAAGGGGCAACATCAACAAATGCTGGAATATATTTAAATAATGAAGAACATCTTTAATTTGTACATGTAAAATAATTGTGGGCCGATGGCAGGTTAAGCATTCGTATTTATTAAAATGTACTTGCCTCTCCTTTAGAGGAAGAAGGTTGTCGTTTCCTATACACTCGCTCAGCCTGAGCCACTTCAAGTCTTCCTTCTTTTCAGTCGAAAAGAATTAATTATGCATTGTGGAGGCTTTTCCCAAAAATACATTGATTGCTTGATTTTATTTTAGCTGAGAGTGCACGAGTCATTCATCTTTTAAGGGGAGGAAGAGGAGTGCAGAAATTAGCCGACATGTAGCCAAATAACCTGGCCTTTAGTGAAGATTCCTAGCAATTCAGAATATTGACAGCAATCAGGAGTCTCAGGCTGTTGAAACTTCCCCTCTAATTGAACTGGGAAAGGTAAACCAGTTTCAGTGCTCCGCACGTTGTAATTGCAATAATTTAATTTAGCTATTTAACCTGTAATTCAGTGGTATTTATTAAAGAGCATAGGAGAAAATGAGGCCATTAGGAGCCAGAGATGAATACATTGAAATGAAAATGAACACTTCTAACTGCTAGTTGACCTTCGTTTTGTAGCAGTTTTTATTAGGCTGGTCACGGTAATTACTGGGACGTGAATCATGGAGAAAAGTGAATAATTTTGTAATGAACATTTTAATTCATTATCTCACATTTTCAGGAACCAGAAAAAATATCATGTAAAAGTATCTCCAACATTTTTCTTTTGTTTGTTTATTTTATTATTATTTTTATTATTTTTATTTTTATTTATTTTTTTACAATTAATGTTTTGTGGGTAGCAGCCCTGTGCAAAATATCTTTCCACAGTGAGAATTTGTGTTACGCCGAATTGACAGCCTCTTGTCGCTCAGCCTGCAGTTCATAGGGCTACTCGGGGACACTGAGCAGCTCGTAAATCGAGCATCGTAACAGCAAATGTAGGGCACACTGGTCACCTGCATTCAATCTGAAAAAGGCACATTTTAGAGCAAAACTTGAGGCGCTGAAAGTTCCAAGTGACTCACACTGAGTTGCTTCTCTGGTCCCAAATCCTTGCACTGTGGCTTCACCCAAGGGGCAGTTTGTTTGTATGTCTTCCCGAGGATCAGCAAGATGTACCGGGGAGCAAAGTCAGCATCCATGAAGGCCTCCGAATTGTTTTTATAAGGAAAGTGAAACCTCTGCCAACACCACCGTGAAAGCAGGAGGGCAACCTCCATTCATCTCCTGAATCAGCTTGGGGATTTCCCTAGGGGTAGAAGAGCAGAGGGACCAGGAGTGGGTGGCTCTGCCTCTTGCAAGCCCTGCTTTGGGGCTGCCATCTCAACAGGGTCTGCAGCCATCCTGCCGTGGCAATGCTCCTGGCCGTGCTTTGCTGTTCATTAAAGCTGCCCCTTTGCTGCAGCAAAGCGTTCGGGGTTAGTAGCTCCGTGAGGAGGAGAACGGGTAGCGTTTTGGCAGTTGCACTGTGATTGATATTCTGTTTGCTGCTCTTGAACACTCTGATCGTTCTTTTTACCACTCTTGTTTTCTTACCAGTGTTATTAAACCAGCCAGACTCTACAGGGACTTGGCCTCCTGCACTCTCTTAGTTCACAAGATCTGGAGGGGGTTTTCTCTTTTTTCCTTTTTTTTTCCTTTTTTCTTTAGATTTTTTTTTTTTTTTTGTCTTTCTGTTTTTGTTAATTGCTGCCCCATGCAATGAGATGTAAATTCAGTGAGAGCAGTGCACTGAGGAGGGCTACTCTTGGAAGAGTTGATGAGCTGAAATCCCTCCAGCATATGTGCACTATCCATGGCCACAGTAATTCTAACATGGATGAAGAGGGTGATTTTATTAATTGCAATTATTCAGCCTGAAGAGCATGGCAGTAATTCCAGGTTCGAAGCCCTACATATTGGAGATGATCTTTGATAGACATTCTTTTCTCTACTTAAAAGTGCTCAATAAACCTACATTAAGCAGCAGTGATGAAAAACTCCAGCTGTACTAACCTCTTAATTTCCCGAAGTGTGTGTTTTCATACTTGAAGCTCTTTGATTTTAAGCCTGACTTAGAAAAGGAACACAGACCTCATTTTGCTTTAAGGAGTTCCAGTGATGCCCTTTCTCAAGATAATTTTCCTAATTTCTTTCATTGTCTTCACTTTGAGGCACATCCTGGTCCCACAGGCAAACCTCTCAATGGGGCTGTGACTTGAAGCTTGGTATTCAAATGGTTGAGGCTCTGTGTCTGTGGGTTTGTGGTAAAAAACAATGGAAGCATAAGCTGTAAGGTCAACATTCACCTGGGTCAGAAATTGAGTGTAACTTAGAAATGAAGGCTGGAGGAGTGTGCTTATGAAGCACCAAGGACCAGGGCTAAAAAAGAGGATGTGATATTTTCAAGCTGACTGATTTTCCTGTCATATCCCCTTACATGTATGCACAGCCTAGAACAGCAGTCTGGTGAGGATGTCATTGTTTTCACCAATTTTCTCTGTCTGATAGTAGACTTAACCTCTACCTCACCAAAGAGCATAACCCAAAACCTTTCTGGGGATTGGAAAGCATTCACCCCTCTTTGAAATTTGGCAGCATGATCTCAGGGTGGCTTGCCAAGTCTTTTGTGGGGGGTTTAGTTACCTATGACTAGTTTTCTTTAGAATAATGACACATTCTTCTGGGCTCTTGTTGCTAAATGGAGATGTACAAATGCTTGTCTGACCAGCCCCATTCAGTGATCAGCCAGAAAACTTAATCCAAGGTCAACCTAATAGGGTAAAGTTTTATTACTGATAGTTTACATCTGCGGTGGCTAGTTAACAATTGTGGATGATGTGTGAATGTTAAGTAAATATCACCAGGGTATGCAAGGATTTGAGAAGGCTTAATATAGCTCGGAATTATATATATTTATATTCTAGGCTGCATTTCTTTTAAAGACATTTATTTGTCTACTCAAATGCCTACAGTAAGGATCCGTTTATCTGCCAATTTCTACACTTTGTAATGCAAGAGTTAAAAAGCCTTTGCTACACCTTTTTCTGCATCTATATGAAAGATACTATGGTGGCAAGTGTTACAGGCATGCCTGTACAAATAGAAATGTATTCAGTATACTCCTTTTGTACTAAAAATATATTTTATACACTCATGCATCCATATTTATGTGTGAGGAGGCAACAAGCTCAATTTTACCATGAAATTTTGTTTGGAAACAAATTCCAGCTTGTGGTAGTGGTATACTTTTTTTCTGGCAAACAATCTTTTAAACCATAGACACTGGCACCAGGGACTGTACTATGAGATAATTGACCTCCACGTGAGTTATATGTGTCTAAAGCAAGGGCGCACGTGATGGCATCAAAATCAATTATCTCACAATCCGCTCCCAGTGTAAAATGCTACTGCGGTTTGAATAGACCCATGAAAAAAGATGTAGATATGTTAAAATGTTTTCATTACTTTTTTTTTTATAGTGCTATTGCAGTATGCAAAGAAATAAAATCATGGTGGTGGATTAAGCAGTGCTGAGTGTAGCTACCAGTGGACTATGCGTGAGTGCTCGTGAGGGGGGTGAAATGTCATTGGAGTATGTATTGTTGATGGAGTATCCACCAGGGCTATATTAACTGGGCTGACTCCATCGCTGCCATGCAGGTGACTGTCAAGCAGATGTATCTTCATTTCTTCTCCAGTCATCACCCTCTTGCATGTGTCAGGGAGCAGAAGTAATGAACAGAGCAGCTAAGCTCAGAGGACAACATTCTGACTCTACCAACCCTTGAAAACCCTTGCCAAGGTACAGCTATTTGATGGAAACAGAAAAAGTATTTAACACAGAAAACAGGAATGGCGTCTTCAGTCAGAGCCTGATCAGCCAAATGATCATAGCTAAACTATCATGTACAGAAACTTTGAAACTTTTCAATTGCTCAGTTGCTTGGTTACAGGATCATTTGTCATCTATTCTGGTAGCAGGGTGAGAGGTGGGGGAACTGGAGGGAAGGGGGAGAAGATTACATGTGCTGTTGAAAATGCAATGAGCACATTTGATCATATCTAATTCCCATTTATATTACTGTGGACATCCCTACTGCCCAGCTGCCCTCTCAAAGACTCAGAGCTATGGGATTTTTTGATGCATGAATGAAGACTGGGAAGAGGGCCAGCATGCTGTTCATAGGCTTCTTCATCATTTATTACCTTCTAGTTTTAATTGTTTTCCTGCTTCTCTTGAGATATTTATCTAGGAGGAATTGTACTATGCAGTGCAGACACACGAGGTGGCAACTGAAGATTGCTTATTAGCTCAGTACACCGTACATAAGATGGATCTTAATAAAATAGAGAAGACTATTTACACTAATAGAAGAGGCCCATTCGTAAACCTTTTATTACTTAAGTGCACAAGTTTAACTCCTGTTTATCCATTATAGAGATGTGGGTTATAGAATAATCACCACATAACTGCACTGTCTGTATCCTTATAGTAATGAAAATCAGATCTCTCCTTACATCACTCTGCTGCACTGTATTGTGTCTGCAGGGCTACATTTATCTCTGCTAAAAGCCTCTAGCAGATTTACTGTAGGGCAAAATTTGGTCTGCTTAGTTTCTGAATGGTACTTCAGCAGTGGAAATTAAACTGAAGCCACCTGAAGAGAGATTGATAAAAAGGAGGTAGTTGGCAAAGGAGGGAAGAATATTTTAATTTATAATTAGTTAGGAATAGATAGAAAACTCAAATAGAAATTTGAAACTAGAGCGTGTGTTTAAACACCTCAGTAGCTGGTAGTGCTGGGAGGCATTCAGATCTCTGATTCACTATAGCTTCAGAGGAAATTCATGGTCCTTTTCTCTGGTTACTGATCATGGTCCTGTGCCACTTCCCAGATACTCCCTATTCTGAAATCCTGCATCCTGTGACCACAGCCTGTCCTCCCTGCAGAGTCAGAGTGGGTGGAGTGGGTACAGCAGATCTTGGTCTGCTTTCGGTCAGCTGCCAGCTCCACAGCCTGACGCAAATGCCTTGATGGAACCAGGGGAGGAAGAAGTGGCAAAAAGGAGCCATGTGAAATACTGCTCCAGCCCTCACCAGCTGTACCTCATGTTCTCAGAGCACCCCACATTGTGCCAGAGATGTGACAAATCACTCAGAACTCCTGAGGAAGGTCAGGGCTGTAGGCTGAAGCAGGAGTGACCACTTTGATTTAAGTCCCCTTTGATTTGATGAATAAAAAGACGTAAGTCTCCTTTCATGATTTGAGGGCTAGAGAATTAGGGGAGCTTTCATGCCACTGTCCCACTTTAGTCTTTGTGAAGGTTTATGCAGTACTCCAATTTTTTTTTTTTTCAAATACAAAAGTGCAGCTCAGAACAATTGTGCTTGCATTTGAGATTGGAAGAGTTGAAGGCCACTAAATGTAGGGGATCTTCCTCAGAAGAGGAAAAGGCTTTAGAAACTGTTATTTCTCAATCTGCAGTTCAAAAATCATTATACTATCTCTCCCAATACTTCAGTGACCCTTACTGTTTAGCTCACTGCTTTGAGGTAAAGGGTAGTGTAGCTGGTTTTGTCACCATTAAAGTTCACATTTTTTAAGCCACTCAGGACTTGTTTGCATGCCTGCTACGTAGCATGCACTGTTAGTTAATTGGGTATGTGTTTGCTGAATTTGATGGGTCTGTCGAGCACAGTCCATGTTGCCAAGTTCAGTAGACAAAGCACATACATGAGTTTTATCTATTCCTCATCCATCTTGAAAAAGGGATAAATACTAACTCAAGTGTTCAATCATCTCTCCCTTCCCCAGTCCCTTCCAAAGAAACTCCAATGAGCATGTTTTGTGGTTAAGTCCAAATGACCAAGCTGAAGTAAAAATACCTTGTGATTACAGGTATGATATTGAATCAATTAGTCTGCACAAAAAGTCATCAGTCTGAGAAAGGACACATAATTAGATCTAAAAAGGTGATAATAAGCACTGTACATGAAGGCTGCTCTGAAAGTAATGTCTCCTGAGTTATTCTGTTGGTGCATATTGGTGGTATGGCAGTAAAGGATGAACCTTCCTTTCAATATCCCCTTACACTTCGTTGCTGTGTGACCAAACAGTGGATGTGAACACAGTGAGTCTGCTTGTGGTGCATTACAGCAGTGGTGATGTTGACAGTAGGTCACCTTCATTGGTGCAGATTTTTCCAAGTATATCATGCAGGCTCTTGTTCATGGCTGGAGAAAATGCACAGCTAATGGTGTTATCATGTTGAAAAGTAGTGTCTGTCGCTGAGAATTTGCTTTATCATGTAGTGTTATTGTTCTGTTTGTATCTGTTACTGTTTCCATGGTAATCAATAGGAGGTATTACTTTTGGAGTGAATATATATATCATATGTATTTTGTAACGAGTTAAGAAAATACTTTTAACACCATATATTTTTAATTGTATAATAAATGTTCAAGTATGTGAAGTAGTTTGATTTAAAAATATAAAAGAACTGAAGTACACTAGCAATAAATCCATAGGTGTGCTTTAGGAGAGAGATGTGCAGTTTGCATGACTGATGAGATGTTAACAGTTCTGACCTGGTCTCTTAGTGACTGATACTGATAACACCCATTTCTAGAGCACTGCGGTTTCTGTATGGCGCAGAATCTGCTGAAGTCTGTGCATGACTGTGAAACTCACATTGATGCTTGAAGCACCCCAATTCACTTTTGTGAATCATGCCCATGAATTTAAAAAGCACAAAATGCTGGTTATGTAATACTGCTCTGACTCTGGCAGTGCTACATAATTTCTGTTGTGCGCTATCAAGCGCTTCTCCTCATCTGAGACAACATAAAATCAGGCCTCCTCGTAAGGATTTGTCAGCCTTAAAATTAGGAAGCATTTTTCTGATAATCATCTTACACTATCACTACCCCAGTTAAATCCCACTGCTTCTTCTTGCACCCGAGGGAGACCCCCCAAACAATTCCTTGATATCTTAACTAGCTGTCCCTGTCAGATCCTCCTGGATGCTGATTTGGTGCCTTCCACCAAACTGTGGCCGCAAGTCAGCCTAATGTTTTCTGCTCCTTGCCTGTTGAGGCACTTCTTGTTTTACATCCCATATCCCCAAAATTCTCTGAACGTTTTCTGTAAATCCATTGTTCTGTGAAATTTTGATTAGAAAATAACTTCTCAGTAGAGTTAAGCATCTGCCTGAGATGAATAAAGGTAAAACAGTCCAGATTGAAGGTGGTCAATTAATCCCTTCCTCACCCAGCTCCCTCTGCCTGTCTCAGGGGTGGCAGGTAGGCAATGCTCTTGATCACTGTTTGATTCAGGGTTAACAACACTCAGCTGTGGAAAATGCTCTCATTCCTCCATTTACAGACTTCAGTCAGACCTAGTTATGGGCCAGATTCAGTCCCAGAGTGTGCCTGAAGTCAAAATCTGATCTACAGCAAGATATTAAATAGGAAACTATTCTGACACAGAACAATGACCTAAGACTGTGCATAATTCTGTGCACCTCGCTAATTGGATGGTTTTGTCAAATTGGTGGTAATTCAGAGAAGAGCAACAAAAGTGATTAAAATGCTGGCAACGTAATTTCACGGGGAAAGATGAAGAGAACTAAAAATATATGAGCAAGATAAATAAGGAGCAAGTAAATGGGTATGATTCACATAACGATGAACATTGGGGGTAATTCAGGAGCCTAACACTCCCTTCAGCACTCCATTTCCAGGATTTTTGGAGTGAGTTTAATATACCTATGAAGTAGAGGGGCTTCGGTATCTGACTGGTGCTAAGCTCCAGGTGCATTTTCAGAACGAGAGTTACAGTTATGAATAAAGGATAAATTGAATGACATGTGAAATGAGCATTAAGAAATACTTCCAGACCATGACTGATTTTCAGGTTGTGTAGTGTTCTTAAGAGGTGGAAAAATGTTCTCAGCAGTGTTCTTGTAAATCCATCTTCCAGCATTTGGTGAATACATCTTCTTTGTCTGAGACAGTTAAACCTAGATTAGACATTAAACCTAGACTAGGAACAGAACAGAAGCCCATTTAGTAGGTCAGAAATCAAGAACAAGGAAGCTCAAGGAGGGATGGTTTGGGAAGGAGCTACCGTATCTGACTTGTTCCCAAAACTGAAATTTTCCTTCAGCTGTTAGTTAGAAGATAGGTATCTGTGTAAAGGGTAAGACTTTGGCTGAAGAACCAGCTGAGTAAAAGCAGAGAGTTGGATCTTGCTGCTCCTCTTGCTAGGTAGTATTTTCTGATGGTTTGCTGCCGAGACTGGGGTCCTCTTGGCATTGCAAATGTTATCATTAAATGCTCCAGGAGACTTGCAGCAGATTTAAGGAAGATTGACATAGCTTTTCTCTTTCACCTTATCAAGACGTCTAACTCTTGGTCACAAGATCTTTCAGAGGCAAAGGTGACGACTTCTGAAAAGGAATATGAACAAAATCAGGGAGGTAGGCTGGTGGGCAGTTGATCTGGTCTGATCAATCCCTGGCACTGCAGGGCTCTAAATCATTGTTTGCTTGGAGCCGGGAGGCTGAGCAGGGAAAGCCTATGAACTTTTCTAGCTTGTGGTTTAAATAAAAGGGTTTTTCAGACAGATAATCCAGAATACTTCTGGGTACAGATTGTTTTAATTGATTGTCACCTCAGTTTAGCTGACCCGTTTCAGTCTATCTATATAAATTTACTGTGAGAAATTTCCTGATATAGCCAGTTTTAAGCTGACAGAAATAGAGGCTACACTGGGGTTTGTACTGGTTAGAGTGAGTCCTTTTGATTAAACTGGTGCCAAATTCTGTGTGGACAAATCCTCATATTGTAACAAACCCACAGATCCTCCCTTTCCTCTGACAATCATATCAGGCTGGTGAGTCCTATGGACCCAATCTAATAGAAATGGAATTTTTACCATGCAAATCTTATTACCTAAAATGCCAATGAAACTAATGGGATTTGGGATAGTAAAAAATTCTCTGTATGTGATACGTAGTTTGGAATATAAATTCATTGGAATGGGGAATTTAAGGAACAGGAGCTTTATTTCATGTGTTCCTTTGTGGCTTTGGTGGACGTGTTCCTCCCAGCACGCTCCAGTTCCCCCATGATTTCAGTGGGACCAAAGTGCTGTTTGAAGCTCCTTGCTGAATTTGGCTTTCAAGATACTCAACTAAGTGTCCATTTGTTTAAGAATTTATTTGGGGAAGGGAAGCAGAAATAAAAAATATCCCAAATGCTTCACTCCGAGGACAGACATTTAGAGAAAAATATTTTATCCAAAGGGAACTTATTTATTTATTTATTTATTTTCTGTGGGAGTTGGCTGAATGCATCAAGAACCCAGAGAGCACTTGGATGTACTTTGACAATACTTGGATTAAAAAAAATAGTTGTAACTATTTCGATAATATCTTGGTTTACTGTCTCTCTGTATACATGTGCATAGATATATGAATATGCACTATATATGAGTGCTGCTCCAAAAATAATGACTTCTATGGCATTAAGTTGTCACACAATGTTAAAAATATATGTTGGTGGTACGGCAGTAGAGGCTGAACCTTCCCACCAATATTCCATTCCATTTTGTTGCTGTGTGACTGATGGCAGCAGACGGGCAGTCTGACAGAATGGAGTATGACATGGAAGTGCGTATGAAGCAAAGGTGTGTCACTGAATTCCTCCACGCAGAAAAAATGGCACCTATTGGCATTCACTGACTCCTGCTTAATGCTTATGGAGACAAACAGTGGATGTCAGCACAGTGAGTGGGAGGTGGTGTGTTTTAGCAGTGGTGATGTTGACAGTGGGTCAACTTCCGCTGGTGCAGATTTTTCCAAGTGCATCATGCTGGCTCTTGCTCATGGCTGGTGAAAATGTGCACCTAATGGTGGTGACTATGCTGAAAAATAGCGTTTTGCAGCTGAGTATTTGCTTTATCATGTAGTGCTATCGTTCTCTTTGTATCTGTTATGGTTTCCATGGTAATCAGTAGGAGGTATTACTTTTGGAGCAACCTACTATATACAGTGTACATTCTCTATATGCAAGCATCCTCAGGCTTCCGATCTGTGTGGCAGCTCTCACACTGAGGACTGTGTTGGAAGGTAGATGTAAATTTCATAGCTGAGATGAATACTGCAACATGTAAATCTCTCCTGTGGTGTTTATCTGTTGTGATAACCCAGCACCACTTGAGGAGGGTTTGGTGCCCCTCGTCATTGCTTGGGCAGGACTCCTGACTTCCCTATGAGCTTAGCTTACGTGTATGATTAGGCCTAAAATCTTTTTAATCCAGTGTTGCATCATTTTGATGGCAATCCTGATTATTTGACTTCCTGTCACCTTGGAAGCAAAGATGCTATTAATGATACCTTTATTCCTCTATTTATTTTAATGAAATGTGCAGAAAAGGCACTTTTCAAAAAGTAGAGAGAAGAGGAGGAGGCCAGATAAAAACAACTGCAGTCTGATGTTCGTTTTTGTGGCATTGCTAGTTATTATTCCCAAAGAAAATAACGTCCTTTTTTATTTGCTTTTTAACATTTCGCCCTTGGCATCTGTTCCATCCATTGTGGACTAACCTAGAGTCTGTTCTCTGACGATGGGTTAAAGCGAGCACTTACTGAAAAGCATTCTCTACTTAATTACTTTTCCTTCTTCTGGAAGCTATTTTTTTTTTTTTTCTTTTTGTAGTCACATGTTAATTGTGTATTAGTAGGTCTTTCTGATTAGTTGAAAACATAATGAAACCTTTGTAAACAACGGGGAGAAAAAGGGAGAGTGGGAGGGCAGCGAGGGGGAGAAAGGGATGGAGGAAAGTGAGGTGAGAAGCAGGGGCCGGGGGCGGGGGGTCGGCGAGTTTTGAAAGGTGCAAATAATGCCCGGTGGAAATTTCTTTTTCTTTTCTTTTCTTTTTTTTTTTTTCTTTCTTTCTTTTTTTTTTTTTTTTTTTGAATGGAAACTTCCCTCGCCCAAAGTAATCAACTTACTTAACGAGAAATGAGATGCATGGAGATGCAAATCGGAGCAGGGCTGCGAGCGCGGCGATTGGGATGGTGTGGGGGGGGGCCACGCCGCAGCTGGCCCCGAACAAGCCGGCCCTATTTGTGAAGGGCACGGAGCTGAATAACGGGCTTGTTACCGGCTTTTTCTCCCCTAGCCATAGGTAGAAATGCTGCGTTTGTTCCTGGAAACTGCCTCGGCCGTGTAGATGCCCTGCCTCGGCCATCCCTTTGGTTCCCACAGTACCCCCAGCGGGGTGCAATATTTGGCTCTGACGGGAAGACGTTCAGGCGTGGGGGCTCCAACATGCCACATTATTAAGTTCTCTCCTCGTCAGAAGAGAAGAGAAAACATTTAAAGAAAAAAAGAAAAAAAAAAAAAAAGGGGGAAAATAAGCATCACTCAGGACCCAAATCGGCGCGGCACGAAGGCCAGCCAGCGCAGCTCAGATTCAGTGAATCAGCTGAATCAGGCCCTCTTCTCGAAGATGTTTTTCTTCTTTTCCTGGAAAGCTGCTCCTTAAACGCAATTCACGTTGGTTGTTTTAAAAGGACTCTCCTCTGTTTGCAGCGCTGCATTTCGAACGGGCAGAGCCTCGCCCCTCCAGCCCTCCGCCCCCACTCCCTTCTGTTGCTGCTTTAAAGAGCTGTGCTTACAGGGATTTTGCAGCTCTCCGCGTGTTATTAGAAAACGTGTGGCTGGGACGGTTAAAATGGGAGTGCTACTGTATGCAAGAGCAATGTTCACTGTAAGCAATCCAAGGAAATCCTGCCAAGGCAGTATATGAACAGCAGCCAAACAAAACACAGGCGCCTTTCCAGTGAAAACCAGCACACTTCTGCAAATAGAGGAAAAATTGACTTTCTGATTTGGAGTGTTTCTACAACTAAGAAGAATTACTACAGTGATTGTTCTAAAAATATTTTTTAGGCAGCGCATTCTCAAAGGGGTTGGGATGCTTAGCATTGTTTAATTACGCTTCTCATAGGTGATCAATCTGAATTGTATAGAAATAAAATGTGAAGTTTTTAGCATCTTCTTTTATGCCAATATTGGCATTATTTTCCACAGCGTTACGGTGGCATAAACCACCACCTATTTAAGGATCAAAAATTGTATTTCTATCTGTACGTGTCAGGAAGTATGATCGTATATTCATCTTGTGTAACTTCGTACCCATAGATTGCATTTTAACCGCTTCATCTAGAGCAATCCCCAAAATGCCTGCTCTGTAAGGGATGAGATTTATTCTTCATATGAAGTATTATTTCATACCTTCCTTCTTCCCTTTCTCCAGCAGTGCCCCCCCAACATCACTACCATTCCTTAATATTTAGAATTTTAAAGCTTCAACACATTTTTCTCCTTTGTTCACCCTGTCTGGGTTTTTCTTTATGGGACTCTGTGTTCAGCTGGAGCCCCTTAGTGTCTGATGCATCTGCAGATATTCTAGCATTCAAAAAATTCCCATAATTGAACGGGCTTTCACAGATTTCTTTATTGTCAAGAGTAAATATGATATTAAAAAGGTATTCTGCAAAGAGAATTTTTGCAAAGAATTCCTAATAACACAACTTATAAATGCAGTTGCTCTATCTAAGCTGAGGTACAGAAATAGGATAGGTCTGCAGAGAATTCTTTTTTTTTTTTTAATTCCAAAAAACTTAGCATAAGAAAAAACCGCCGAATTATCAAGGATTAATTTCAGTTTATGTATTTCTCATATTTCAACTTTTTGTTTGTTTGTTTTAACTAAAGATACAAAGATACTTTACTAGCTGCATCTCCATTTATTCCTCTAATATATTTACATCTGCGTTCTTTAGGCTTTCTCTTCTTTTAACTTCACCACCACAAACCAGATTTATCCCGACATTGAAGATGGTGTCTTGAGACTAACAAATCCCAGTGTGGAGGAAGACCCCCATGTGGAGCCCATTGAAGTTAGTGGAAAGATTCACACTGACTTTAGTGGGCTTTGTATTAGGATATGAAACATTCATTTCCTCTTCCTCTTTGGAATTTAACTGCTCATATTCAGGGTGAGATATTCTCTATTTGACAAAACTTCAAGCTGCCCTAATTTACTAAATGAAGTTGTGCTGTATTTCCTATTAAAGCAAAACTTCCGAAAGGCTGAAACTGTTGTATCTGCTTCCCTCAGGATCAAGCTGCACATGTGAAAGTCTAGTCAGAATAGCTGGAAAATGGTGCACCTGTGCCCTGTACTCACCCCCTCTCTTTCCTTCAGGCACAGTGCAATATTCATAGCCATTCTTACAGAGAGCAACTCACTTTTATAATCTATCTATCTATATCTATATTTATCATCTATCATGTATCATCTATTATGTACATTTATATCATAGACACATTGGTATAGATGAATATATATATGTATATTTGTAAAACATATCTACATTATTATTATTAAAAATATAATAATTTCTGCCTTGGATATGGAGAATATCATCCACTGTGATCAAATTAGGACATGGCAGTTGTGACATATGCCGTGTCAAGGCACAGCAGTGCAGTTCTGTATCTTTAAATGTTGATGCATAGCAGTTAAACCAGGTGAGGTCTGGCCCCAGGTGCTGGCTACTGCATGCTTTGCTGAACAATTTTTAAAGGATTCAGATTGGATGGTTGAAGGAGGAAAAAGTAGGTCTTTTTCTAAATAGGCATTTTGTGTGTGTGTGTGTGTGTGTGTGTGTGTGTGTGTGTGTGTGTGAAATATGTTGTAGGTTTACTGCAATGATTAGAAAACTGATTGACTTAAGCTTTGTGCATTCCTCAAACAGCATCTTGGTATAATCCAGGCTTGACCTGGCTCCCCATGATGTATGGTGATGGTTATCATGGAGGTCCAATGACACCTAACTGGAAGAAGATTTTGTTGAGAATGTGCAAATCACGTCACTTGTGTCTGTACACAAGCACTGTACTGAAGGTCCTCCACAGCAGTGTTAGGAAGGGAAAGCTGGGATGCTGAAGAGGTTCTCCAAGGATTGCTTCTGCTTTCCCTTCCTGGACATGAAAGGCCTTGATGACCTGAAAAAACAAACAAACAAAAAACAAAAACAAAACAAAATCCAACCCCCAAAACAGCTCAATAAGGAAACGCTTTTCCTTCATTTCTTTCAATGTAAATTCAGTTTGGAACCATTTTACCTTCAAATCCGTCATTCAAATTCTGTGGTCACAAGAGATGTGACATAAAGGTGAATTTGCAGATAATTTGGATAGTGGCCCTCGCTGAAGGTGTGTGGCTCCTAAATCTAATTAGAGGTGTAGTCTGTTACAGGCAAAAATTATTGATACACAAGGAAGGTTTTATTCTGAGACATCTGTAGGTTGGCAGCTGTGCCAGCCATGTCTGCTCTTCTAAGGAAAGCCGTCCAGCCAGCAATAGCGGTATTTTGGTGACAAATGCTGAGAATATTGGCTGAAACGCATTGGGAAAATATTTTCATTATTTTTATTATCCCTGCTCTTCAAGCAGATTTGTGATGTGCGCTGTGTACGTCTGTGTGCGCAAGCGGTTAAGGTGAGGAGGGAGGGCTGCGATTTTATTTTTTTAAATTCACACCTCCTTAGCATTTTGTAGGTATCAGCATTCTAGCAGAGCGATTTGCTAATTGTGCTGGAAGACCCACTTTAAATTCAGGAATACTGAAACTTTGAAACTGTAACATTTTGACTGGCGAGAATGACCAGTCTCCTTTTCTGTTCCGCAGCGAGCTAGTTGAAGGAAGCTGGCATTGTCGCAGAGTGAAAGCTCTGCAGAAGTGCCGCAGGTTTTTCATATGGAAATGTGAAATAATGGGGTGATTAAATAGAGCTGTATATTAAAGTACATCTGACATTAGAATTAGCATAATGTGCTCTAGCCCTAGGCTGAGTACTTTATTTGCCATCTGCGTCGGACCAAAATCCCCTGGGGAAGCGCTAAAATATTCTGAATAAACTCAGCCCGAGTTCTTATTGAGAGTAAAATACCATTTGTGGCACGTCGTATTGATTCGTCTTAATTGCGGTGCAGAAAAGAACATTCAGTTGCTGATGACTTTTGTACTCTGTGACAAGTCGGCTGGAGTTATTCTAACACTGCAGTTGGTTAACCTGAACAGACTGTCGTGCTCAGAGAAGAAAACCTTATCTTCAGTAGCATAAACTACAGTATCATCTCCCGGCTTTACTCCTGTCTATCTTGATGCAGCATCCCTTTTTTTTTTTATTTATTTATTTTTCTTTATTCCCTGAAAACAGCAGCCAACTCACTGACGGGGTTTCATTGCATCAGTCCAGGCAAATGCACATTCTTACCTAGTTATTCTCTCTCCCCACGCTTCCACCCCCACATCTTCTTAAAAAAAAAAAAAAAAAAAAAAAAAAAAGAAAAAAAAAATCCAAAAACATCTGACCAGCTTTCATCTAAGGGAGTGAAAATCAGTGGAACTTGTCCTTGAGGATCCATCTCCGGAACCATTAGTTCAAGAGATTTATTATGTATATTTTGTAAAAAGCTGTGGCTTCTCCTGCGCATAAGCCCACAGTCTTACTCGGTTGTAATGGTTTGATTTTTGTCAACTCTCTGCTCAAATAGGTTGCTGAATACCTTTGAAAAAGTGCTTATAACATGCATAAAAGATAAATATTTCATCTGAAGGAAAATACTTTGATGCTCCATGCAATTCTGTAACATTCATAAGGTCCGGTTTTTACCCTATAATTGCCTATCATTATACACAATTTACATATTCAAACATTCTCTACAAACCTTAGTCTAGCATGTTTTTATTACAAATTCAGATCAAGGGAATAACCTTTAACTTCAGAGACAAATGAGACAAATTTACAAGTGCATGTCTGCTGTTTTCTTGTGTTTTATAAATCCCTGCAGACCCGAACACTTTTGCTATAACGCCACTCAGAACAATATACATATATTACTACTTGTTTGTAGTGCTTCAGTAATGAGTCCCCTTTGTATTAGATAACCTATATAATTCAGCATCTAGGCCCTCCATAACGTCAATTATCTCCTCATAGCTAAATGTACATTCCATTAAAACAAGATTTACAGCCTTTATAATACTTCTTAGGATTGAACGTGGAGATTTTGTGGATTTAAAGAAGCAGAGATGGGAGTTAGCATTTGTTAAAGAAGCAATGAATTAAAACAAAAATGCTATTTCATTTACTAACTATGAATAGACACCTAATACCCTTAAGAAATACTTGAAGTAAAACAGACTGAAGTACTCCTGGGGAAAGAAAAAAAAAAAAAAAACAAACCAGGAAAATTTGTTTTCACCCTATGGCTTTTTTTATTGTTTCCTAATTTACTCTTTATTTTTCCATTATATGACATGGACAATTTCCTTTATGTATCCTCTTTTAAGCCCTTATTCAGATTACTCAGAATTCCTGCTTGTAAGATGAGAAAATGGCACCTTAGAAAAGTCTGTGGAAAAAAAAAAAAAAAAAAAGAAATCCCCGCACTTGCCAGTTTTCAAACAAAACTACTTACAGGAAACCGATTTAAAGGCAAGCTGCTGGCATATTTCATATGTTGTAGAAAAGACTGACATTATTTCAAATACATTTGAATACCTTATGCAAAGAAAAGGCCTAAAAGTGTCCTTGAGCAGTACAAGGGTTTTTCATGAATGCTGTAAATGGGATCCTATATATAAAACCACCAGCCAGGAGTATTCCCATGGTCTTTTCATCTGTACAGTGGGTACATTTCCCCTTCTGTATTGCGTTCCCCGTTTTCACTGATCATTTTCACTATTTTATGCGGTAGGTTTGTAAAGCATCCTCACAATCAACTAGCTGATGTCTGAGGTTCAAAGAAACTAACTGAAAGACACAAAGCTGTTTAGATGCTAAAAGTGGAGTCAATTGAAACAGTTGTATCACAAAGGGCTATTTAAAAGTTAACTCATTCACTATTGATCTTTTGATATTGATTTTCCTGTTTGCTCCTTACTTTTCACACTTCTCCCTTTCTCCATTTTATAAATTGCCCTTGTAGTTCAGAATTTAACACCAATTAGAAGAAGTTGTTCTGAGATGACAAAAATGTTTATCTTCCATTTCAATAGCCCTTCTGGACCAAAATCCCTGTGTTGAGAGTTTCAGGGTTTTTTTTTTGCTATACAGTTCTTTCTCTTTTTCTGCACTAAGTTAAAGCACTTCCTATGTGTCTGTAGGCTGAACTTCCAGTAAACCACGAGCTCTTTTAAGGAATGAGAAATTGGACATCCAGAAGGAAGTTGCCCAAAATGACTATTGACATTTTATACCTAAAAATATAAAAGTGCCATTTTGTAATGCACTAGACATTAAACTGAGCTGTGCATTTGGCTCACTTATGTGAATCTGGCAGTATGATTCTGGGGTATGATTAAGTCTCATACAAAATGGGCTATTGAACACAAGCTACATCTTCAGCCAAAGGTCGCCTGTGTCCATTAAGAAGCAGGAAGCATCTGTTTGTGTTATGCATGGCTGTAGTCTGCAGCATCCTCCCTTTTTGTAAGTATAGATGCTGGAGAGCACATATGCTTTTGGGGAAAGTTAGATGAAAACAAAATCACACGTTGGTATCGTCATATAAGCCTAGCTAAGATGCTTGTTTGTAATAACCTAGTATAACTTATGGGAAAAACTTGGATGCATGCAATGTGGTCATCAGAGCTACTCTGAATTCACAGCAGGTTCATTCAAATCAGAGTTTGGCTAGGAGTATAATATTAAGGGAACAGGTTGATATCTCAGTCTTTCAAGGATTCATGCTCTTTGTTCTTGGAATTGTGAGAGGATTGGCTGCAGATAAACAGTGCAGCACTGTAACTTCTCAACAGTGTGATTGGCAATTAATCTTGTAGGTTTTCCACTCATGATAAAATAGCATATTTGACAAAAAGATATTTGTTATTACAAGAATGATAAATAGAACATTTAGGCCATTCTGCCTAAATATGGTCAGCATTGCCCTCAACACTAAAAAGCACGGATGGTTTCAGAAAACAAAAGAGGCTTTCCAAATCGGGGCAATATTTAATCCTGCAAAGAACTTGGCAGTTGGCCTTAGCATAGAACTAATTAGTTACGTAAGTATATTACTAATATTAATGCAATATTAATATATTTCCATATGGGTGTCAACCAGTGCTATTGTAGATCTTTTTCAACAGGTGGAAAATGCTCTCAAGAATATTCACATTGCTAATTATGATCAGTGCCAGGAATAAGGGGGTCTTCAGAGGTTTGTAGGTGCTCTTGGCATAAAGCTTCTTGCATAATCTCTGTAGAGAACTTGCAGTCCCAGTAGTCAAGAAAGAAACAGGATGGGGAAATCTGTAAGCACATAGGCAGTGTGTGGGAGAAGAACACTGCAAGAAGTCATGCTTTTTTTTTTTTTTCTTTTGAAGATGGCACTGGAGGAGATAGGCTATTAAAGTCAAGGCAAGAAAACAGGGCCAAGTATGGGATGAGACAGGATTCTGTTACTGAGAAGTAACACTTCTCCGTTAGTTCTCCTCCTTCAGACACTTATATTTCCATCATCCTCTTAAAAACTTTTCATCTTTGTTTCCCTGTAACATTCCTGCCTTTCACCAACCTCATCTTGAGGCTCCCAATTTCCAGATGATGACAGGCTCTATGCCCCCCCAGCTTGGGCTCTTGCACCTAAAACCTTCCTATCCTCTCCTTGACTGAGATGCACTTCAGGTCGGTTGAGCTTTACAAGAGAGTGTGGCTGCTTATCTGAGTGGAGAATTGGAGGTGCTTAGGTTGTGAGACTGCAGGCGTCTTGCTAAGTTATAAAACACCAACTTTTGCTACCAGTTGATGCTTACTTTATGAATTGTTAGCGATAGTCCCCGTCACCCTCAGCAGGAAGTGCTGCAAGACACTCTCAAACCAATTTTTTTGTTTAGAGAAGGCAGTGTAGAGATGGATGCACTGTATTAGCTCTGGGGATGAATAGAGGAGTTGAGCTTGTTTTACGTCTTCAGCTTGTACTGCCATCAAAACAAAATTAAAATGAAGAGAAGTATAAAGTGAAATGGCTCATTTGCATTTGATGTTTAAATCTAATGACTGCCATAGAACTGGCAGTGGTGATCCCTGTTCAGGCATGGGCTCTGTTTAACACTTTGGTCTCTTGGGAAGACTGCCAGTCGCTCTGTGAAATGGAGGTAGCAGCACTTCCAAACACTCCAGAGAGTGCAGGGAGGGCAAAACTCTCAAAACTGGAAGTATTCAACTATACTAGCATTCAGTCATAAAAACATGTAACTAAATGCTCTTGCTAACTTGGGTAGTCTAAATGGTAATATAGTTTTTAAAACCACTTCAGCAGAAAGACATTGAAGGCAATGTTTTTTTTTTATTTTTGGATTTGTTTTATAGATAGCTTTGCATACCCGATGATGCATCAGTTATGAACCAGTATAGTCCACACTGCAGATATCTGGAAAATATTTGGCCCTTCTCTAGGTGACCTGTCAAACCACATAGAACGATAAATTTTCTTCACTATGAAACACTAAATCTTTCCAGTATTTAATGCCCTTCTCTTTAATGCCAGTCGGTCTTATAAGGAGACTTGTTAAACTAGTGTTCCCAATTACGACATTTTAATTTAATAATAATTCAATTAAAGGTGTGTTTTTTATGGAGCATCTATGCTGCCTTTATTGGTATTATTAGAGTAACTGTCATAATAACAAGGAGCAATTATTTAAATGCTCATTAAAAATCAAGTGGTGGAGAAGAAAGTAACACTGGTAGTAAGACTGTAGGAACCTGATATACGTCTGTTCCTGAGTGCTCCAATAAAAGGTGTCCTTTCTTTAAAGCTTCCAAGTTTCTACTTTCCCTGAACTTCTGAAGGTGCTGTAAAGCAGCATTAAAATTCCTTACCATTTTTATTGCTACTGTTGTAACTTCATAAAGGCAACCAGAAACATTATTTAGAAAGTATTGCTAGAGGTAAAGAATGGCAGTAGTTATGTGGACCTGACTTGGTACTCACTGCAGTCCTAGTGGGGGCTATGGGTGGATGATTAAAAGCAGAGGGGAGTTCATTCTCTGTTACAGCTAATGCAACTGTTTAGACATGCCAAGGGGAGACTTTGTAAGGCACTGGATGTCACTGTAGCCCAGCAGAAAATGAATTCTCAACAGTTGTGATCTTACACTGATTGTTGTTTGACAGTATCCAGAATAACCAAAGATGTTTTGAGGGAAATTTATCTCCAGGGCAGAAGCACTCGGCATTCATCTGAGGAGGTCATGTACCAACTGGGCAAGAAAAATCCATGTCTCATTGAGTGATACAGGTCAGACTTGTAGAGGACAGATAAGTCAGGGAATTTGGGCGACCTGTTGAAGTGAGATGATTGTCCACAGACTCAGGTTGCTCTTGTTCTATGTTGAGCAAACCTACCTGTGTGCTCTCATTGCCCTTTGTGAGGGCAGAGTTTGGCAGGAAGAATGCAAATTTAACTTTGTCTTATGATGTTAATGAAAAAGAAAAAAAAATAAGCTCATTATTACTTTGACGTTTTGAATGGAATATAATCAGTCATGCAGTAATAGAGGAAACATTTTAATATTTCTGGGGAAAAAAAAAACACAAAAACATCCATTATCATAATACTCAGAAAAGATGACTGTTCAATAAATTCATTGTTTATAATTACCTACTTAGGTAGAAGATGCTAGGGAGATTTTTTAATCTACCAGATAATACCTGATATCTGCCAGTTGAACCCAGCAATTTCAGTTGAAGAGAGGACGGTATTTTAAACACTGAAGATAGCCAACTACCGCTACAGACTACCCAGATAATCAGCAGATTTTCTCTCAGCTGGCATTTCCAAATAGATCTGGGAGAAGCACGTGCTTAAAGGTCTGAGCTTGTTCAACTGCAAATCACCAGGCTGGACAATGCCCAAATGGCCTGTGAGGTTCAAACTAAATCATTTCCTGTATTTTTGATGTCCATGTAGGTAGGACACAATATTATGATCTTAAAGTGCAGGAAAAAAGATTTAGGTTATGCATTTCAGCAGCCTTCATGATTGTAAAGAAGAGGAGGAATAAGGTAGACTTTAAAAGGTTGCAGACTCTCCATGAGGGTGGCCTTTGAAGTGGCATAATTGAGCATCTAGCATGCATAGAAACAGATGCAAAGAAATGTACAGCTTTTGGGTCAGGAATTTGACCAGAATAACCCTTGAGGTTTACCCACTCTTCTCATTCTTTAATTCTGTAGTCCATTCTAGCACTAAAATCAAGATTTCTGAACCCATATGCTGGCACCTCAATAGGATTCAGCCCTGCAGACTGTGAGGTGTCTCAACCCCAGTGGTAGCATTTGTTTGTATTTAGTGCAGCCTTGAAGCCAACCAGCATAAAGGTAAAAAATTATACTTGATCCCTTGGTCCTTAAAATCAGCCCTTTTTACAGAACCCATGTGCAATTCATTGAACAGTATTAATGAAGTCTTGGCTTGTGTTTAACTCTAAGCACATGAATAATTTCATCACCATCCAACAGAGCACTTCAGCCTATGCTTAAGTTTCCCTGATGTTGATTACTCACATGCTTAAAGTCAAGCACATGCTAAAGTGATAAAGACTGCACATGGCAAAGCCTATATAGCTTGTTGTCATAACGCCGGTATTTAGACAGACTTCAGTGCAGGTGGCTAGGGATTAAGATAGCCATATATCAAAAGTAGCCCTATAACAAAGAGTTTTATAGTGTAGGTGCACTGCATTATTAAATATAAGGATCATTCTTGAGCAATACGTGGCTGTTTCTGGGCATGTTTAAAATATTTAGTGAATTTTTGAATATAAAAATGTTCAGAGTGGATCTTCAAAGACTTTTTGACATTGTTCTGTTCTTAAAAGTGAGCATCTACACTGCTCAGGGCAACTTCTAGGCAAGATAACCACGAAGTGATAATATGGAAATGAACATTTCATGTTATTTTTGTTATTTTTTTAAATGGAGAGTCTGGGGAGAGTCTTTGAGGGTTGCAAAAATGTGTATATATATATATATATATATATGTATGTATGTATGTATGTATGTATACACACGTATACATGCAAACACTCATGGAGCTGTCAGAGGCTGGTAGACAGGTAGCCTGCAGTCAATTTTGCCATTGAGCTGTGGTCTCCTCAAGATAAGTGTTTAGGAACATGAAAGCTAAACAAAACTAAAAAAGAAGGGAAGACTGTTTTATGGCTTCTAGCTTGTAAATCCTACATCACTAATAGCGCTAATTTGCTCTTGTTTGAAATAAAACTAAAAGGAGAGAGTTTTCTTGCCTCACTTGGATTTCATGGAGGTGAAGTTTTGGAGAACAAAACAAAACATCTCAGTTCCACGTAATGTATAGTAGCAAGCATCCAGCTGGCTGCCATTTTGAGGGTAATTTTTTTAATCAGCCATTTCAGTTTTAGATTGGCCTTGATCCTCAGCCTGCTCAGGAATTCTTCTCCTTACGTTTGTGCCTTTGCTGAAGTAAACGTGTTGCTGCTGCTGTCATCTAATGCACAGCTGCTTTCTTCCTCCTGTCAGCTCTTGAGCTAAGCAGGGAGAATGCATGCACATACACACACACACGTTATTTTTTTTTTTTAAGAAGAAAAAGAAACCTACGAAAGAGAATGCATGCTGTGACTTTAAAAATGAAAGAATCGAACAGCTGTGGGTAATAAATCGATTAATTAGAGTGGATAAAATGAAGGTGAAGGGTGCAGAGCACTCTTTAATTTGAAGATATATGACCTTGTAAGATGCTGCACTTCATTTGCTATTAGATCACACTTCAGAAGGGGTTTTATTAAAATCTATTCTAGGGTGAGCTGAGGTAAAACATATTGTTAAAAAAAGCTTTTGACAGAGTACGTTATATACTTTAGTCTGCTTCAGTGATTTCTGTCACTTTTTATACTACACATATTGCCGTGCAAGAAAAGTTAAATGTCTAGACATTTTCATCATATTTTTGTAAGAAACAGAAATTTAAATATTTGAAGTAATAATGGGAGCATTTACTGTTGCTTTGGCTGCAGAGCTGACATAAAACTCCCTAACTGCCTGAGTGCTGAGTAGATTTTAAGGGATAATGTATCAGTTCCTTTCAGTGTTTGTACGTGGCTTTCATTAATGTCAATAGCAGTTACAGGCACTTTTTTTTTCCAAGCGCAGTACTGCTCCCAAACTTGTTTCTTTTCCAGCAGTAGTTGCTAGAGATTAATCAGTGTCTGAGTGCATCCCGTGCAGTGCAGTGTGAAGGGCTGGGGCGTGGGGCTGTGTCAGTCAGACACGCTCGCTGTGCTGGGTAGAGTTTTTCTTGGCTGTGGACAGCTGGATTCTCCGAAATTGGGGTCTGAAAGTGCTATCCGCAGCAACAGCCTTGCAAAATCAATAGAAGCGGGAGGAACCGCAGTACATTTATCACATACCTTTGTATGGAAGTCCCAATCTGATAGATGCTCGTTTCTTTACGCTTTTATGGATGTTCATTGGGTGATAAGATTAGATAGACTGACAGGCTGATAGGTAGGCAGATAATCCTCTAGCCTCCTTGTCTAGGGTTTTGTAGGTTTTGTTAGCAGCAGCCGTTCCTGCAACAGCCAGAAGAGGGGAATTCAGCCAGCAGCAATCCTTCCTTCCCTGGTGTGCCCCAGATGTAATTTTTTTCTTGGCTGCTATGAGTCATTTCTCTTTACAAAGGTAGTTCTGATGATACGCTTCTGCTCACCTTATAAACTCTTCTATTTTAAAGCTCGTACTTTGACTGTGATACCCCAATGGACTGCCAGCTTGGCTTCGGCTTTGGCTTTCCTGCAGCAAGGGAGGCTGGTGTGCTTTGGGCATTACTCAGGCACTGAGGGCAGCTGGGCTTGGGTTCAGAACTTGCAGGAAGTTCAGTGCCTTTGGGTGCAGTAGGGGTAAAATTCACGAACAAGCAAACAAACAAATAAGCTGTATAATAAGAAATTAATTGTTGATTTTTCAAAGTGGAGAGTTGTTTTTTAGGAAACCTCACCCTTGTTTTAAAAACAACAAACAACAGATCATGATTTTCAAGTAGACATGTTTTTATGAAGTTACTGCAATGTTGAAGAGGCATTGAAAAAGGGTTGGGGGAGAGAAAGTGCTTTTTGAAGGTAGCATATAATTTATTTTGTGCCCAGGACTGGAATTTTCTAGCTAGTGAAATTAGGACTGTAGCACAGACTTGTCCACACCTGTCCTTTATGTAAAGCTGAATCAAGGTTAAAGGAATGCTTTCCACCTTGATGCAGTCATTCAGAGAGCCTAGAAAGGCAAATAGAACAATGTTTTTGGCTCCGGTGAGCATTTCTGTATTGGAGAGCAGGCTTAGGCTCAGAAATTCTTGGGACCCAGTTCAAGCACGGCCCAGCATTTGTTACTGTTAATTGCAACTCTGCTGTCAGCTTTGATTACTGGATGTTTCATTTGAGTGGCTTCTTGGTGTTTTGGCAAAAAGAATGCCAAAGTGGTTTATGCAAGGCTACGTTTTCCAGGCTCCTGTTGATTCAAACAGGGCTTGAGCAGCTAATACCTACACACTATTTTAAAAATGGAAGCTCTGCCGTGACTGAAGCATGTATATATTAAATTCAGCAGGATCTCGGTGGACTGCTGCCCCGAGTATATAAAATACGAAACAAAAGATTGGAAATGATACTGAAGCTCCTTGCAGGTGCCCCATAAAACCTACCATACTGCATTTTCTTTGATTTTCATACATAGCCATAAATCCCTTGAAACAAATTCCTTTTTGTGGAATAAACACATGAAAGGATTTGGATCCTCATGCGTCATAAAAGCTTTTATTTGCAAGTTGAAGGGTATAAACGTATATAGCACCAATGCATATGTGTGATATTTGTCATACATGTTAACTGAATAAGCGTGGTGAGTAAATGTGCTGTTCAACAGTTTATATCAGTCAATACATTGCAATTAAGTTCTCCTTTCAGAAATGCCAAGGAGGAAATGTGTTAGCAAAATAAAGTGCATGCCAACTGTATTTGAATGTTCTCCACTGTATTATTTTTTGAGTGTTCTTTCTGTTTTTCTTTTATAGGTAAAGATGAGCCTTCAAGCTATATTTGCACAACATGCAAGCAGCCTTTTAATAGCGCTTGGTTCTTGCTTCAGCATGCCCAGAACACACATGGATTCCGCATCTACCTGGAAACAAGCCCTTCCAACAGTTCCCTTACTCCACGCATCACCATCCCTCCTCCTCTGGGACCAGAGACTGTTGCACAGTCCCCGCTGATGAATTTCCTTGGAGACAACAACCCTTTTAATCTTCTGCGGATGACAGGACCCATCTTGCGTGAACATCCTGGCTTTGGTGAGGGTCGGCTCCCAAACACGCCTCCTCTATTCAGCCCACCACCTCGTCATCATCTGGATCCACATCGCCTTAGTGCCGAAGAAATGGGGTTAGTTGCCCAGCATCCCAGTGCCTTTGACAGAGTTATGCGTTTAAACCCCATGGCAATTGAGTCCCCAGCGATGGATTTCTCCAGAAGGCTTCGAGAGCTGGCAGGAAACAGTTCCACCCCTCCGCCAGTCTCGCCCAGTCGCACCAACCCTATGCATCGCCTGTTGAATCCTTTCCAGCCAAGTCCTAAATCACCTTTTTTGAGCACCCCACCACTACCCCCCATGCCCCCCAGCAGCACTACGCCTCCCCAGCCTCAGGCCAAGAGTAAGTCCTGTGAATTCTGTGGGAAAACCTTCAAGTTCCAGAGCAACCTTATCGTCCACCGGCGTAGTCACACAGGAGAAAAGCCCTACAAATGTCAGCTATGTGACCATGCTTGTTCCCAGGCCAGCAAGCTAAAGCGTCACATGAAAACACATATGCATAAAGCTGGCTCCATGACAGGCAGGTCAGATGATGGACTGTCCACCACAAGTTCTCCTGAGCCAGGCACGAGCGAGCTCACTGGAGAGGGACTGAAATCCAGTGAGGCAGACTTCAGGAATGAGAGTGATCCTTCCCTGGGCCATGACAATGAGGAAGAGGAAGAGGAGGAGGAGGAGGAAGAGGAGCTGGAAAATGAAAGCAGGCCAGAGTCAAGCTTCAGTATGGACTCAGAACTGAGTCGCAACCGAGAAAATGGCTCCAAATCACTGCCAGATGAGAAATCCCTCGTCCTGGGAAAAGTGATAGAGAATGTAAGTCTCGGTGCCATCCAGCAATACAATGACATGCTAGCTGAGAAGCAGAAGAGGAGTAGCTTCATGAAAAGGTCTTCTGACCAACGAGACCTGTGTCCACGAGACCTCTGTCCGAGAGACACAGGTGATGAAGACTCGGTGGTAGGAGAGCTGGACCGCACCGAGGAGGGGACAGTCAACGGGAGAAACTTTGGCCCCGGTGAGCCCTTCCCAAACTTGTTCCCCCGGAAGCCAACACCCATCACAAGCCCCAGCTTAAACAACTCATCTAAACGAATAAAAGTTGAGAAAGATTTGGACTTGCCACCAGCAACAATAATACCTTCTGAAAACGTTTACTCCCAGTGGCTGGTAGGGTACGCGGCATCGAGGCACTTCATGAAGGATCCGTTTCTAGGATTCACAGACTCCCGACAATCTCCCTTCGCCACCTCTTCCGAGCACTCGTCGGAGAATGGGAGCCTGCGTTTCTCCACCCCGCCGGGGGACATGCTGGACGGGGGGCTCTCAGGGCGCAGTGGCACGGCCTCCGGAGGCAGCACCCCCCACATCAGCGGCCCAGGCCCTGGGCGACCCAGCTCGAAGGAAGGGCGCAGGAGCGATACATGTGAGTACTGTGGCAAGGTCTTTAAGAACTGCAGCAATTTGACGGTGCACCGTCGGAGCCACACTGGAGAGCGGCCTTACAAATGCGAGCTCTGCAACTATGCATGTGCCCAGAGCAGTAAGCTGACGCGTCACATGAAAACGCATGGCCAGATAGGGAAGGAGGTCTACCGCTGCGACATTTGCCAGATGCCCTTCAGTGTTTACAGCACCCTGGAGAAACACATGAAAAAGTGGCATGGAGAACATTTGCTGACAAATGACGTCAAAATTGAGCAGGCAGAAAGAAGCTAAGGCCCCCCCCTCCCCCTCCCCCGCTAGGTTAAATTTCAGGGGTCTAGGTAACATTTTATTTGTACAGTTTTAACTATTGCCAACTGAGAAAAGATGACCTAACTTGCCTCCGTAAACATTACTTAGCATAACTATGGTAGGTGCCAGACTTTGGCACTTAAATATAACCTGTGTCTACAAAGTTCTATTAAACCCGAGGGTTGATTAAGGCAGTAAAAATTGTGGAGCCTTTTAACTGTGCAATAATTTCTGTATTTATTGGGTTTTTGTAATTTTTTGGCATGTGCAGGTACTTTTTTTTATTCTTTCTGTTTAAATTTCTTTTAAATTTTGTTGGGTATCCCTTTTTAATTTTACCCAGTCGTAGCCTGAGATTACTTGCATTGTAGGGGAGAAACATATCTTTTTAAATTATAATTTTTGGGCCGCTGCTTTGTTGAAATTTAAGCTAAGCATGTGTAATTTCTTGTGAAGAAGCCAGCATTTTAACGGATCTTTCTTTCTTTCACCCCTCCTCCCCCTTCTTTTTCCTTTCCTCTTTTTAAGTAACCCTGAAGATTAGGGAAAACAAAATTGTACAGCGGATAACAATCTTTAAAATTAGCACTTTCTTTTGGAATTGGATGGAATATGTAGCACTGACAATGTCGCTAATGATAGAGGCCTTTTCTAGACGGATTTCAACATTAAAGTCATGTCAGCTAAAAAGACATAGGTGCAAAAGGCAGCTACATTCAAAAAACAGTAACATTCTTAATTGTGCATTATTACTGGATAGTTTCTTCTTGCTGTTAAAGCTATGGCAGCAAAATGGTGCCATGTTGTCACTTTTGGGGGTCTTTCCCTCCCTCTTCCCCTCCTGCCACTCTTCCCGGAGACAATAAAAGTACATCTCAAGTATTGTAACATTATTTACAAACCTCAGAGGAGACAGATGTTTCATTTTAAACCTCATAAACACAAAGCTGAGTCTAGGATGTCTGCATGTGCCTCTCCTTTAGTCCAAATTTGCTGTAGTTAAAAGAATTACTAGAGGATGGGCAAGTGGCAATTTCTCAATGAAAAGACTTGACTCATAGTCCTTATGTTTATGAATGGAAATAACAAAACTATCTTATATGATGTACAATGGTGTTATGTTATTATAAGGAAGGAAAAAATAAATTCTAGTCCATCTACTTGTCTTGGCAAGATTCTGCTCCTACTGAAGTCGGTAAGAATTTTCCCATTGACTTAATTAGGAACAGAAGTTAATTGTATTTTGAGAAAAGCATTACAAGAGAAAAAAAGTAAAGAACAGAAAAACGCACCTGCTCTACTTTCAAATTAACAATTTTTTCAAAGCTCATTAAGTCTAATATTAACAAACAGTGGACAATTATGGTTAGAGATTTTAATTATGTTGACCCGCACTTTAAAGCTTTTGTTTGTGGTTAAGACAAAAATGGCTTCTCAACAAGAAATTACGTCATATTCTTCTATTTGGCCCAAAGGTGGGTTAAACTGTAAGGGAACAGCTGAGATTAAGTGTCAGTGTTGCTAAGCATGGCATTCACAATACTGGCACTATAAAGAAAAATAAATAAAAATAATTTATTGGACAGTTTTTCTACTGCCATTCAATTTGACGTGAGTGCCTTGAAAACTGATCTTCCTATTTGAGTCTCTTGAGACAAATGCAAAATGTTTTTGTGAAATGAAAAGACTTTTAAAAAAAAAGTAAAACAAGAAAATACATTCTTTAGAAAAAAAGAGCCACATTTACTTAAAAAAAAAAAAAAAATTACTGGTTGAAGATAGTGGACATGAAAATGCCATAAGACCCAATCAAATGAAGATGTATACCCAGCACAACTTCGGACATCCATTAGCTGAATTATTCTCAGCTTTTTTTTTTTTTTCAGGACAACGCTGCTTAGGAAATGGAATGGAAATGATTTACTGCTGAATTAAAACTCAAATGACACAAATTACAAGTTGTTATCAATGAATGAGAAAAAGCAATTCAGGAACAACGGCTAATTTTTTTTAAAAGTTAAATTTAGTGCACTCTGTCTTAAAATACGTTTACAGTATTGAATACATACAAGGGTAAAAAAGAAATTGTGTGTATGTGTGTTTGAGCAATCTTTTTTTTTTCAAAGTTTGCTTAATAGGTTATTAAAAAAAATGCCATAATGGCCATGTGTATATTGTTTTCTTTTGGTGACGGGGTTTTAGTATATATTATATATATTAAAATTTCTTGATTACTGTAAAAGTGGACCAGTATTTGTAATAATGGAGAATGCCTGGGCATTTTACAAAACCAGAAAGAAAAAAAAAAAAAAAACCTTTTCTTTTTTCCTTGAAAATGTTGCAGTAAAATTTAAATGGTGGGTCTATAAATTTGTTCTTGTCACTGTAACTGTAAAGTCTTGAGTTTTAGTAAATTTTTTTCTGCCTTGGGTGTTGAATTTTTATTTCCAAAATGTATAGAATCTTGTATTCGGGGATTAAAAGGTGATTGCTACACCAAGTAGAAAAAGTATGTAGAAAAAAGTGCTTAATATTGTTATTGCTTTGCAGAAAAAAAAAATCACGTTTCTGACCTGTACCTATTTTTCTCTTTTTTTCTTCCCCCATCCCCATTTCCTTCCCCTTCTGGAATGGATATTGATATTGGTTGATTCATATGATGTAGGCACTTGCTGTATTTTTACTGAAGCTTGTAATTTTTTAACTGTACGCTTGTCCTTTTAAAGGGATTTAATGTACCTTTTTGTTAGTGAATTTGGAAATAAAAATAAAAACAAACAAACAGGCTGCCATAATATATTTTTTTAATTTGGCAGGATAAAATATTTCAAAAATAAAAAAAAAAATTTGTATGTGAAGTCCTTATTGTACAGGAAAAAAAGAAAAAGGGGGTTGTTAGACGACCTTTGAGTAAAAGAAACAAAACAGAATAATTAAGTGCTTTTTTTTAATTTTATTTTTTTTTTGTTGTCGTTGTTCAGAAATAATTTTAGTTGTATATATATATTTTTTTGTCAGAAATGGCCTACAAAAAAGTGCTGTTCCCACAGGGCTCTAAATAACTTCAAAGTTGCCTGGCCCCCTTGCATCAAGGTTTTACCAGGTATGGTTGAACCAGGCTGGATGGTTATTACCTATTTGTGAGAAATGAAATTCAGTTTCCATAGAGGTGTCTGAGGTGACATCCCGCAGCTTCCCCGCAGGTTCGAGAGAGAGAGAGAGATTTTTTTTCCCCCCTCTTCCAAACAAGGAGATGTTCAACACATCTTCCCTCTCCTGGCCACCCCACTCACTGCTCCCTGCCCAACCGCCCTCTGGAAGAAAGGTGTTTTATAGCAAAAAAGCGTGGCACATCCGCTTTGACACAGGTAAAATGATCTGCTGTCGGTACCGTTGTAACTGGGTTGACGTAAAATTGGTCCAGGCACAGCCCTTCTCTTCCCTGTCAGAACAGGACCTACTCCGTGTACAGGTCTTGCCAGTCCATGTTATTAGCTGCTTTGCTGCTGTTCACTCCGAATTGTACATTCCATAAATTTCTGAATGTTTGAGGGACTGGGATGAAATTCTGTGCCTTTTGATGTCTCCTTGCTGTTCTTTCTCTCTCTCTCTCATGCTCTCTCCCCGTTGGGTCAAAGGGAAGGCAGGTGACAGAAGAGGCACTGATGATCTAGTGAAGGGGAGAAGGAGAATGCGTTCACCGCCCTTGGAGGAAATGACGGTAAAAATAAAACAAACAAAACAAATTTCCATGCCAAATTCTTCTGCAGCTTTCATCGGTGCAGAACGGCTGGAGCAATTGGAGAGGCATGGGTGTGACAGCAGGGAGAATTTGGTCCAGCTACCAAACAGATATGTCTTCCTGGCTTGAGCAACGTACCCTCGAGACTTCTGGACAAATTTTGGATCTCAAACTGATAAAAATCAGGAATTGTTCACCACTCTTACTGCTGGATTACACCAGCACAGCTGAGGCTGGAATCAGACCCTTTAAAGGCACATTTTCACTTTTTGGTGAAAATTCAGATCTCTGACGTTTGTATAAAACCAGAGACATGTTGCAGAACTCAGCAGAATCCCCTGGATATACATCAATGTAATGCAGATCAGAAGATAACAATCCATAATTCAATGTTTTCAGTCCATGGTTCTTTGCTTTAAGAAAGAATTCACCTTTCATTTTAGTGTAAGCTGCTAAGGAGCTCCGGTCTCTCTATTTTATTTTATCCAGGATAGCCAACACCAGCAGTTGTCTAGTCTTGTGACTTGGATCACTGAAACTAACAGTAAGTCACCCCAAAAGCACAAGGGTTGTGTTTCTGCAGACTGTAGTGATAATGAAATGGCCCTCCTTTTCCTCGTGCTTAGGAGAACTGTAGTTTACTAGGCCATAAGCACAATATAGCATAGAGGTAAAATAGCTAGAATGCTGCCGTAGTTCTCTTCACGGTTTAACTAGTTTTTATTGTTATTATTTTAAGGTGGAATTTATTAATTTCATTGTGTCCAATCCTGCTGCCTTTGAAGTCCGGAACAAATCTCCACGTGACTCCCTTGGCAACAGGACAGGCTTGAGAACCTGGTTTGAGGAAGAAAAATACTGATTTTTTAAGAAAAGGGTCAAAAAATCAGCATTTCATCCCAGTCCTATGTAAAAGACAGTCCAAGGTTTTGTTTATCACAGGCAAACTCATTTTTATGGTGCTCTTTGTATTTTAGAACTGCAAAGCAAAGTAACGTTGATTTAAGTTGTTTGCATTTGTACCGGCAAGGCAAAATATTTTTATTACCTTTTTCTATTACTTATTGTATGAGCTTTTGTTGTTTACTTGGAGGTTTTGTCTTTTACTACAAGTTTGGAACTATTTATTATTGCTTGGTATTTGTGCTCTGTTTAAAAAACGAGAGCACTTTTTTTTTTTATTATGGATAAAATGTTGAGATGGCTGGAGGTCATTTCAATATGGCTTAGTGAAATATTTATTGTTCCTTTTATTCTCTGTACAAGATTTTTGGCCTCTTTTTTTTTTTTTTTTTCCCTTATTGTCACAATGTTGAGTTCAGCATGTGTCTACCATTTCATTTGTACGCTCGTTCAAAACAACGTTTGTTCCAGTTTCAAGTTATAAAAATAAATTGGACATTTGACTTGATCTCCAAATCTTGTCTTTCCTGTTTTTTTGAAATTGAGGGGTGGGAAGAATTAAAACAGAGCAGGAGGTGAGGAGTTGGAGCTTCAGTAAGGATGATGGAGCCTGTAAGATGTTTTCTGTCAGTTCTCCTGGGAGTCCATCACTAGAGGAGTCTTGTTTGGGAAGGACACGTAAGCACCTGCATGATGCTAAGCATGTGCTAAAATCCTACTTACATCCCTTGGACTCAAGTGTAATGTAAAACAGTTTCATGGGTAGAGGTCTTTACTGTAGACTAATCCTTTGAGCAGTCAAATTTCTCATATAAAATTACATGTGGGGCAATTACCACAGTTTTCTGAAGCCCTAGAGAAGAGCTTTGCTCTCGTATTTCCACCCCTATAAAATTAATGGTGCGCTTACCAGTGCTCTTATGCCCCTAACATTGGTTAATGTGTTTAGCTTCTTTGACGGCAACATAAACCGGGATGACATGTACTGATTTAACCAGGAGCTGGATTTGAGCCACTCACTGTGTGTCATTATGTGAGCAGCACCGAAATATAACTTCAGCTTCCCATCTGCTCCTCCTCCTCAGCTAGGGACAAAGGCATGCACATTCACAGGCAGCGTTGTGTGCAGTTTGCAGTTTGAGGCTAAGAGCTGACAGCTTCAGGCAGTCTTCTGTCCCAATACTCTTTATCCAGCCAACCTGATAGCAAATGCATGGGAATCGTAAATGAGAGAATTGTATTCAGACCATTACTGGAAAGCTCAGGAAAGATGTGGTGTGCCGGAGACCAGATTCTGATTTACTGGAGGCCTTGGTCCAACAAACCATGTAACAAGCTTGTGATTCAAAGCAGGTGGGTAATTGAAACTCATTTCAAAGGAATTGTTCCTGGACTTTAAAGTATTTGGCTCAACTCAGAAGTCAGGAGGGGAAGCTCAGTGTTTTGGGCTACAGAAAAGCTCCTGCAGATGGTCCCTTCCTGATCTTGGGCTCCCTGAATCTACAGTCTATATTTAGATATCTGCGTAAAGTGCTTTGCTGGATCAAGGTTTCAAAGCAGTATAGAAGTTACAGGCTTTGAAAGTTACACTCATGAGAAACCAGTGCAAATGAAACCAGAACCTGATTCAGAAAATTACACTGTGTTCACACTGTAGTACTCCAAATGCCACATTTTCTGACTGTATTCTGCAGTGATCTGTAGAGGTTGCTACAGACTACTTCTAAATTTTGCACAGTTAGCCTTTGCAAGGGGTGTTTTCGACACCCCATAAACAGGACTTTACTCTAAGGGAGTTTTACACAGCTCTGCTGTTTCATTAGCTCTGCAGGTACTGCAGGCTTTGCAGATGCGGCCCTGGAATTGTATGCTGCAGCATCTCCTGCTGCTCATTCTGGCCATAGCCATTCAAGTTTGGGAGCATGAGAGAGCTTTCTGTTCATCCACTACCTCTGCTAGGGAAAGTGGTGTCTACCCAGCAAGGAGAAGCATGGGCAGCCTGGCAGTGGTAATGCCTTAAATCATTGCTGTTGGATCTGCTACAGCTTGTCCGTCAGAGCTCTTATAACACACACATTGCGCATGAGGGAAAAAGCAGTAATAGGACCTACTGACAGAGGAAATGTAAGAAATGACATAAACAAGGCTGCAAACAAATCTGAAGAAGTCTTGCTGCATCCTCGAGTTGGATGCTCCTATTTCATGCATACTTGGGTAACCCAAGAACTCTATTATAACCAGGAAAGGCACAGAAAAACCTTTGTGAAATCCAAAATCAAATCAGTGGAGTTCAAACTTTGTTATGGAATGAGAGGTACTTAGAGTCAGCATTATAATCACTACAATGAAGCAGCGTGTTATAAAGCTGATTTGATTTCTCAAGGGCTGTATTTCTCACACTATTTCTCCACCATGTTCTTTCTTTGGACTCCATAGATTTCCTCCTTATTTACAAAAGTACACCTGAGTCTGAATCTGGATGTGCTGATTTACGTGTAAAACTTCACATAAATTATAAGAACATAGAATAGAATATCAGCTCTATCTTCGTAACTGAGATGATTCCACCTGAAAGTGAAATTGAAGATTTACATTTACCCTATCAAAGCACAGAAAGGCACCATGTGATCCATCCGTCCAATTAGAACAGCTTGAAAACCGAGTACTCAAAATGAAAGGCTTGTGAACAGACCAATAATTATACACCAAAATCATTCAGGAAATAATTCTGAATAATGAATATATTTGAGAAAATTGTGATCTATTTGCAGACAACTTGAAGGCAAAAAAGAGGCAACATTTGCCTAATAGTTGATTTGTTCTGAATTATTCTCCTAGCTCAGCTAAATGCTGACCTTTAGTTACTCAATGACAACATGGATTTCACAGTCTGACAGATGACAGACGGCTCTCCAGTAAGGGAACGCACGTGTTGGAGGTGTTCTCTCTATTTGTCCATTCACTACCAATGAAAGATGAGTCTTTAAGGATATTTCCTAAACGTGGACCCACACAGAATGGAATAAAACATATTTTCCTGGCTACCCATTGAAAAACAAAACACCACTGGTGTGTAAAAAAGATTCTTCACCCAGTTTTGTCACTGTCCTTTCCCCTATGGATTTAATCGTGGAATATTACAGTATGGTATTACATTTCTTGAAAGCGGACACATGCCTCAGGGCTTGGTTGGACTGTAGAATGAAGCTAGTTCCAAAAAATATGGTTCTAATTCTTCTACTTCCCATACTAATAAGGAGCCCATTGCAGACACTGATTTACAGATTGTTTTTACTACACAGAAATTAGATACTGGTTTTATTTATTTATTTATCTGTCAGGACACCTGTGAAATACCTCCTCTCCAACTGAAGATCACATACATATTTTCATAAGGAGCTGGCAAATGCCAGTGCTAGTTAAAAGTCATAGGTATCATTATGGAAAAGAACAAACCCAATGAATATGTGAAGAAAAACAATCATGTTTTACAGGTTTTTTTCATCCACATGCTATCAAGGAATTGGAATGATAATAATGCATATTGTTCTTCAAAAACACATAAAAAATGGATGTCCAGTGACTAACAACTTTCATGTGAGTGTGTGTAGAAACGCTGTGTACATAACTTTAAATTCAAATTTCAAGTGAAATTAGAAAGGGGGAATGGAGTATTTCACTTGAATTTTTCCTAATTAGCACAGAAGTATAACTGAGGTGATTTAAGCCCACAGTACTCTACCCTCAAGACTGCAAATTATTTTAGTAAAGTCAATTTAAAATGATTATCACAGTGAAGACCCCTGTATCCCCTTCAGAAGTCACAATTAGAGTAGCCATGCATGTTACCAATATCTATATGACACTTTAGTCAGCTGTATTAAAATCCCAAAGGTGCTGATAATTTTTACTAGAAAGCAACAGAGCAGAATACAGTGAGAAGCCAGACCTATCTGTGGCACATTAAGGTTCCACAGTATCAAACTACACCTGCTAAATATATCGATAATTCTTTTTCTTGGTATGTTTACCAACCTATGTGAAAAGATGGATATAACTACCCACGTGTGAGGCTTCAACTCACACGGGTCATGAGGCATGGATCTTCCCATTGCTGTTGGGTGGGGAGAGAAAAGAGAAACGAAGATAAATCACAAAAATCTAAGCCGATATGGAAAAACTTGGAACATTTCTATGTGATCTGTGAGTGGGAAGAATTTTTGGAGTGAAGAAGGCCAAAGGAGGAATATCTTTATCTGATATATTCCCAATGTGAACATCAGCAAAACAGGGAAAATTGATATTAATAGTAATAGTGGTTTCTATTCAGGATGTAGCTGCAGCAATCTAATAAGAAAGCAGGCACTTATCACAGAATACTTTGAATTTTTAGCACTGATGTAACATAATGTACGCAGAAAAGCACCATTCCTGCAAAATACCCACAATGACTGACAGAACATAATGATACAATTACAGAATTAGAAGATGAGAGGGGAGGAGATGTTAAGAGATATAAACAAGAGAGAAAATCATGTTTCACATGGTAATAATGTTCAGATGAAAGAAATTTGTTGGAGAATCATTGGTGAATCAAGCCAGCTAGACATTTCAAAATACCTAAGTGAAATGGGAGTTTAAATCCCATTTTAGAGGTAACTTGAGTTCTAAGGCCCATTGATTTTTAACAAGCTTTGCATTTCCAAATAGCTTTTGAAAATAAGGTTATGGTCCAATGTTATTTTAGAAAAAAATCCTGCCTTAGATGTCAATCTGCCCATATTTTCAATATCTGAACATTTTTCAGTGTAGAAAAATTGGGGTGCCAGACTCATTCTTCCTCTGTGACTTGGACTTATCTTCATTGAAGAGAAACATAAATTCTGAATCCTCATCTTTCAAATGCAGAAATCCACTCTAGTACCCAATGGTCAGCAAGAACCAGGTACATTGACTGTATGATTTCAGTAGATATGAAAGGTACCAGAGTAATTTCTAGATCAGTACAGCTCATAAGTGTTCCAGTAGTCTGATGGAGAAACTCTCAGAATGACATCCTTGTTTGAACCTCCCTATGCGCAGAAGGTTTCAGTGTAGATCCTTAATTTGTCTCACTGTAACAAGTCCTGAAGTAGTCATTTAAAAAACCCTAATTACCAGGGAATAAGTTTCCTCCCTCCCTCCCTCCCTCCCTTCTTTCCTTCCTTCCCTCCTTCCCTCCTTCCTTCCTTCCTGTATCGTTAGGGACTTTTTTTTTTTTTTTGTAATTCTATTTTGTGAGTAAACCATAATAGTCCACTGTCAGGTATAAATCAGTATAGCTCTGTTGTGCCAGAACAGCATTACCTACAATGGCTGATGATATAAAACAATTATGAGAGAGTCACGTTATACTTTGTGTTGGCCATCTCAATTTGGCAAGTTGCTATAAACTCTGACACATTATTATTATTTTTTTAGAAAGATTTATTGAAGGTTTTCACCAGATTTTTTAAAGCAAGGACTGTTTTGAAATAAACTGCATTGATTGCTCTGTGATGCTGAGTGTATCTTCTCCAGTAAGTTAATTCTGAAGAAGAGTACTGGGAAGGACTAGTTCTTGGTAAATCAAGTTGACTGTGTATGTCAGGAGGAACATCTGTGATATACGTGAAATATCAGCCAGCAGAACTAAATAGCCTTTTTTTTTTTTTTTTGTCATTCTAGTCTGGTGTAATCTCTCAAGCAATTTTTTTCCAGAAGTATGTATATGTCCTGATATGCAAAATCTTTGGCTACTGAGTTCAAATGATTTTCTGTTCTCAGAGACATTTGCTTTTGTGTAAGCAGATGTGCAAGACTGGACTTCACCTTCTGCCTAAACTGCTATGTGAACTCATTTGTACACGGAATTGTGCCTCAAGGGAAGTTTCTTGGTTCCTGTGAAACACTCCTGGCCCAGAGGACTGAAGTTCTGCTTCTGCTGTTCTCCCACACAACAGCTGCTTATGGAGCTTAGGCAAAAACAAATTCAGATCCTTTGAGCACAAAGGACACAAGAGCAACCCACATACCTGCAAGTGTAGTGTGGCTTGCCTCTGTGTCTTCCAGCCTCCCGTTGTAGATTCATTTGTTTGAATTCCTTTGAGCTCTTCACTTTCTGTTCTGGCTATCTTTCCAATCCCATGACTTGCCAAAGACCTCAGACAGAGAAAAGCTCCTGAAGTGCATTGTGGATGTGGCTTTCAGACAGGGAGAAAGGAAGATGTTTCTTTTCCTTTGCATAAGGCTATATGCACAATAATTCACCCACTGGTAAAGCACAATGGGAACACTTTGATTCAATACGAACTAATAAGGAGAGGGAAATAAATAATCAGAGTTCTAGAGTGTACATTTGAAGAGGAAGTATTGAAACTATTTGGAATGTTTATCCATTAAAAAAAAAAAGCAAATAAAAATATCCACATCAAAACCAAAAGAAACTTAGTAAGCAAATAAACAACGACAAAACAACAAACCCCAAGAATCAACAGAAGAAGGAGCCAAAATGAAGGAGGGAAATGACTGTTAAGGCAAAAACATGTAAACATGCACTCCCCCTCCATGGTTTTGTAGTGGTTTAAAAAGAAATGTATCCAGTGTATCTTCACAAGGACTTTCACCTTAAGAAACTGTAAAATCCTTTTACTGGAAATTTTTTCCCTTCCTCACAAGCCAGTGGTCATGGTTCCCTGGTGTCTTGAAAGAGCAAAGATTTTTTTCAAATGTTTACTAAACAAAGGAGTTCTGTGGCAGCACTTGCCACCGCATAAAGTGGAGAGCCCAGAGTCTGTCAAACATCGGTATGGTTCAGATTCAGATATGATTTAAGCTGGTACAAGATAACCTTCGAAAAAGTTCCTCCTTCTTCCACCAAACCTGAATTTAGTCCTTAATTTAACTCAGAGAAAAATGCAAATTAGCCTAATTAAACATACAGTTCAAGCAATCAAGGTACTGGTTTTATACTATATTGATCTATTTTAAAATATCAACGTAGGACAGTTAAAAGCAAAGGGGGCAATTAATGTCTTTCCCTGGAAAGGTGTGAAAGGTACCTGTCACGTTTCATTAAATGTATTTATTCTTTCCTTTCAAAATGTCTCTCAGTTGAGCAGACCACTCTTCTGGGTTAATGGTGACAGAAGACAGCAGCACCTTTGTAAGCACCCAAAACAGCAAGTGTGGCCTATTAATAAAAGATGGGGAATCCTGAAAATAAAATACTTAATTGGTGGTGAAATAGACCATACATCCATAACTGTTTTAGAAAAGCAACAGTAGAGCTTGGTACCTCTTTGTGAGACACTTAACATCTTGGGAAGCAAATATGAACAGTAGGAGAACAAATGTGTTATGCAACTGGCTTTGTGAATAGGAACTGGAAGCACAGAAAAGTTGTTTGTTCAAGATGATAAAATATATATTTGTGAAGTAACAAGAAATTTTGTACAAATCCTGTGATTTCTGATCCTGTTACTGAATCCTAAAAGAATTCCCATCCTATTGTCAGTGAGCTGTTATGACAAGTAACACCTGAAAGTTTCAAAAAAGATGTTTTTCCATATAATATTTAGTGAGAACCTATCTGGATCAGTGAATATTTTCCTATTGTTTTTCAATGGTGAGCAAAAATCTGCAAGGGGCTGGACTTCCCTGGGAGTACCTGTGATTCTGTGTGACCACGCTGGATGCTAGAAGACCAGACTGTAGGCAGCCAAGGGCCCTGCCTGTTACTGGGACAACCCTACATGCCAAGAGGTCAAGGAGAGACTGAGGAAGGCCTCCTTCTGGATTTGCTGCATTGTAAGGGGTGGAGAGAGAGGCTAAAGAAGGGAGAAAAGGTGATAGACATGGAGGAGGATCTTAGTGTATTTTCTGGTGAAACATGGGCTTTGACTTGTTTGTATTTCTGTAAATTCCTCTGGAGTGAGTTCTGCAGGGCTGTGATCACAGCTGCACAGTTTGCAAATAACCAACAAATGTGAGCAGCCATAAGTCTCTGAGTTGTGACCTTTGATGGTGGAATAGATTTCCCTTGTGATGCTGAGATTCTCTGACAGCTGAGCTTGACTTCGAGTTTACACGTTGTGTCAGGTCAGCATATCTCAGGTTTTGTGGTTAGGGCAGCCTTGGTGGCAGGCACTGTTTCAGTTCAGGCCATGAAAGATGCTGGGCTGCAGCAGCAATTCTTCAGGTATTTCTCCAGCTGGAAATCTGCACATCTCTATGCCTGACATTTCCTTCTCTGCAGTATGAGTTTTTAAGTATAATTTATGCCAGTGCCATTTAATGATGCACCTTTAACCAAAGATAAAGCACTACTCGTGTTGCTTCTGATTTAGCCTTTTTGGCCTAGTTGCCGCAGATCTTTTTAGCAGGGGAAAGGTTGTCTGCAGCACGAATCCCCCAACCAGTGAAACTACTTTGTCTTAATTACCTCAGGACAAGAGAGTGCCCCTGAAGCAATCATCTTTGTTTGTTAACACACCCTATCTGCTGCACTATTCCCCATAAATAAAACATGACCAAGATTACAATGTCATGTTCCCGTGGACTCCAGACCCTGGTAACTGCTCAAGTAGAATGCACAAAAACATCCCACAGCAACCCAGCGCATATCGGAGGGCATATCGAAGGAACGTTTCTCATTCCTAAGCAACCACATGCATACTGGCTTCTAATATTAAACACGTTTGCTAGGATGCTAACGGAAGTATAAGGCATACTCTTTCTCACCTTTGTCTCAAGTAAATGGCAGATCCAAGGGCAGATCTCTAGCTGCTAAAAATTATCAGAACCTCCAAGCTTTGGCCCAAGTGTTTGCCCTCTGCACATTATCTAATTGAGGGCCTTACCTGCCATGTTAGCAATTACTATGGCATTTGTGAGAGGGTTATAGGTGATACCGGAAGAGGATGGAAGCATTCACAAGCATTTTATCTTGTCTTTCTCTTGCTTCTTTTTTCTCTGGGTTTGGCCCCTGGGATAATGCCAGGGCTGCTGTGCCTTCCTAGGTGGGGATAGGAATTAATTGTTTGGGCTAGGACAAGTGAAAACCACGGCCACATAGACTGGCCTCTTGAATACCAGGGAGGGAAATGTAACAGGTAAAAGCTGTAAATTAGATTCTTAGTGGAAAAAATAGAAGGTAGAGTCACTCTTGTACAGACACACCGTGTCTTACTCGGTGGCTGATCTCATTAAGATTGAGGGCCATTATAGGGTTAAAGATAGTTTAATGGATGTTTAGAGAATAGCAGTACAAAATCACCTCTGCTGAGAATAATTCTGAGTAAGGGGCAGAATGAAGCTGCCCAAGTATTTCAGAAACGCCTACTGGCTCAATAGGAGGAATGCTTCCTGAATGGGAACTGTTGAATCAGGCCTGAACTACTAATTGATCACCTGAGGTGAGCACTGAGTCAGCAGTGGGAGCACAGGTGAAGGCAATGTACCTGTGTGATTGGAAGGGGTGGAGTCTGGCTCCACCTCTCCCAGACCCTGTTTAAGAGTTGACCACATTTGGGAAAAGTTCTCTTGGTGGAGATCTTTCCTGTGTGGAGTTCCAGGCAAGCCTCAAGTGTCAGTGGCTGGTGAGCCTTTCCTAATTTACTGGTTGTCTTTCTGCTATCTGGTTAAGCCGTCCAAAAATGTACTGTTCATCTTCATTATTTTGTATGGGTACTAATATTTCATGGTATTCACCTTACACTCCCATTTTGCTGTAATCTTTAAGGGCCTTCAGCCCTTAAAGCCCTGGATGTTGAGGCTGCCTGGTATGGTTTGAAAGGCTGGTTTGAAGGAGAGCTGGCCTGAGGTCTGGTGCCTGTGTCTTGTTCTGTTGGGCTGCTTCAGAGCCCTGTGGCTTCAAAAGAGATGAGAAAGGTTCTTCTGTCCTTAAGGTTATACAGACCACTTGCAGAAATAATAGAAGCATGCTATTAGGCCAGCAATGCATATCTACATATGCATCTGGACCAAATAAATTAATTTCTATGAATGTACTTTCACTTTCCCCAGCCCATTATTGTCCACTCTTCTGTGTTCTGTTCTAGAAAACAAACAATCCTGATGCAAAACTGTATTCTGTTGACCCACTGGTTAGCTACAAAGACCACTGGTGTTACTTGCTGTTTCCAGTGGTTTCATATATTTCTTACTCAGGGAAAGTCCACATCAAGGATTTGGAAAGCAGATAGTGAATAAAACTATGTCTCTTCGTGCAGTGAAAGGCATAATCTGATCTCAGTAAAATTGTGCAGCTGGGTAAAGATGGGTAAGATGATGCTAGCTAGGGGAAGCCAGAAGTAGTTCTTCATCCCTGTGTGCAGGTAAGCTGCAGAACTGTGATGCACATTCCTAAGAGTTTGCATGCTTTAGAGGATAGGATTTACAAGCTCATTGAAGAGAAGACCCCTGAGAATTCCTGAACACATAGAAACCATCTCTGACCTAGGAAGTCAATGAGCCACAAATGGCTGGAGACTGGAAGACTGGAGAAATATTGTTTGTTGCACGAATCTTAGACTCTTCCTGAGCACCTGTTTTTGGCTGCTGTTGGAGAAAGAAAATACAGATGTCTGATTACATACAGTGGTTCTGTGGTCGTGTTCAAGGGCTGATAGTCAAATTGGACTGAGTGGTGTATGTTCTTCATGGTGTTTTTTCTGAAACAGCCTTAAAAGTCCCTGAAAGTCTGGGCTACCTTGCACATTTGCAGTTGTGATGCTGTGATGTTGTATTTGTTCATTCAGAATGTCTGTTACTGTGGCTCAAAGTATTTTAAAAATGTGTGTAATTCCTCTATGTCCAGTCATTTTCAGCATCTCTGCTCAGTGATTCAGTTGTGCCAGCTGCCCTGGTGCTTTTTATGAGAGAGACAAACACCTCCTGCAAACAGGAGCCCACAGCTCTTTATACAGGACACCAAACAGACATCAGACAGGGCACACTGCTGTCTGACAGGCTGCTCCATGAATTATCAAAGGCAGCTGCCTGCCAGTGCCTTGACCTACTGTATGCTTTGGTCAGGCCACGCATTTCATTCATTTGTGATTTCAGACATGCTTTTTGAAGGCAAAAACTCTTTTCTCGACTATATGCTCTAAACGCAGGACTCTGAGTCTCTGTAGAATACTCCAGTCCTTTTAATGATTTTTGCCCTGTCACTTACCGAGTTCTGTTTTTTTCCTAGCACTGCAATAAAAACAATATTTCCCTCTCGTGCTTTTTTCCTATACTGACTTTCAAGTTTTGTTTTGTTTGTTCAGTGTTGTCTTGATAAGTTCAATATTGTTATTTCTTGTTTCCTTCCTCTGTCTTTATAGCTCTGTCCTAGTTTAAAGTAATCAACCTTATTTCTAGAGCTTAAATCTGTATATCTGCCTTCTCATCTTCTGCAGTTTCTTTGTTTCCTCAGATGCAACCCTGGCTTTTATCTGGCATATCTCCCTCAGTGTCTCTTGACAACTTTCTGCTAAGCACCCTCTATTTCTTCATTTGTGGCACCATTATTCAGACGGGTGTTATGTTGAGATTTGCTCCATTTCGTCAGTCAGGAGCACACATTGGAAGTTATGTAAACACTGTGGCTTTTTTTTATTTTAATCAAATGATACTTCATTAAAATGCATAAAAAAAGAGTGGAATGATGATGGATGACCAAAGCAATGGCATCATCTCTTGTCTTAAGTTTATTACCTAAGAATCTGTTGCAGTTTTGGCTTGCTGGGGAATATGGGTTAAAGAAAAAAAAAGCCGATCTCCATATTGCAACAAATCAGCACAGCTCTAAATCTCCCCAGCTGAGGGTTTGGCCCTGGCTCTTAATTCATTTATCTTGCTCAGAGACCTATCATCTGCAGAATATTTCAGTCACTTTGCAGCTGGGGAGAGAAACCTGTTGGGGCAGATATCTGTGTCCGTGCAGAGGAGTGAGGTGCTTTTGAGCCTGCCCATTCCCAGGTGTGCAGCAAAGGGTGGAGCTCCTCAGCTGCTTCCTTCTCCCATGGGCAGGTGTGTGGGATGTGGAGCAGTCAGAGAGGTTACATGCTGGTGTTGGTGCTGCTTTCTGGCCCCGGGGAAGGGCAGGAGGAGGTCTGTGCACCTCAGGGGCTGTCCTCAGAGCTGCTTAGCCTCCCAGGGCTGCTCCTGGGCTGACTGGCTGTCATTTCCTGCTGCTGTCCCTGGGCTGTGCCTTGAGCCGTGATCTGGGCCATAATTTGTTGATTAAAGGGTCTCACAAAGCAGAAAAGATGAGCTGCTGACTGCCAAGTCCTGGCAACTAAGAGTTGGTGATCCAGAACACAGGAGGACTCTGCAGTCACATGTTGTGCTAATACCAGTGGTGAGAGGCCGCAGCTTTCACGTGCGGATGCTACAGAGACTCCAGACAGACCCACAGAGTTCACAGCCAGAAACTGTCCTTGTAAATCCATGCTGCCAGTTTCTGCAACAATGAACAAAAATGTAATTGTTTAACCAAATGTATGTGTCATAGCTTGGTGACCTCAGTGAATATGTTTTAATTAAGTCCTTTTGTTGCTTTTTCACTTGTTTTTCCCCTGAGCTATTCCAAGTTTTTAAAAACAGCCAAAGTCTGTTGTGATTATTGGGCATCTAACAGAACTGTGAATGACCCACAACTATATAAACATGATATACCAGCTCCTGGATTTGGCTTTTAGGCAGAACTAGCCATAGCCATTACTGGGGTAATGAGAACCCAAGTAATAGCATTATGTACTGCAGTCATCCCCAAGGGCAAAGCCGATCATCAGAATCAGCTGCTCTGAAATTGCATTTCCCCTGAAGTCATTGGAGCCAAGCTGATGCATATCAGATCAGGATTTGGCCCAAAGATATTTGGTTTTGCTTGGGAAAGGGATAGTCTGAAATTGTATCCATTGAACTGGAAATCTGGCCTAAAGGCGTGATGTGCAGGAGATGTCTGGAGGATAATGGGAGATGAGCTGCAAGTTGGATGGAGCTGTGGAAGCCCTGCAAAGAAGACTGAAGGAAAGATTTGGAAAACCTGGGTGATGTGGAAGATGTATAAAATGGAATACAAGAAAAGCATTAGGGAGAGAGGGGGAAGCAGGAGAATGAGAGGCAGGCTAGAAAAACAGAGAGTACTAAGGCTGTAGGCAGGGAGCCCTGAGAAAGAGAAGGGCTTTAAGCAAGATGAGGCTTCAGTGCCAGGCACCCAAGAGGGAAATGAAAGAAGGGAGAAACATTTGGAAGCTGGAGTTGCTCATAGACTGGCTGGGATAAAAAGCCATGGGAGTACTAAGAAGTCCCAGCAAGACAGAAAGTGGTGTGAGTGGAGGAGAAAGGCTATGAGTGAGGCTAGTGTTGAGTTTTCATTGCAAAAACATGTGGAGAAGGGAGTATGATTGAACAGGTAATTGTTCTGTGTTTGCAGATCTGTGGAGAGTCTTCTAAATTCGGAAGAGAAACACAGAGAGGCAGGCCATTGAAAATAACTAAGTGGATGATCTCATTCCATTATTTTTAACTCCATATACCATTGATAATTAATTTGTCTGACACTATATTGATTTTCTGTCTCTTGTTTTATTGTCAGAGTTTTGTTTGTAATATATATCTGGTAAAGTTACGGTTAATCCATATTGCCCCATCTAAACACATCTGTGCATGTTTAGAAGTAAAGAATGAAATTATGCTTTGAAATGATGCTGGCAGTGTTCAGTAAAATGCTCATGCTTGTGCTGACAACAAAAATATGAGGAGTGCTTTCATGGATTAAGGTAGAGCTACTATTGATGTTATACTGAGCTCTATTTAGGGAATGCATTGGTTATCTCATCATAAAACTATGTCTGTTTCATCCAAATCTAGGACAAAAGACCTGTATTGTTAAGATCCAAGATATTCTTCTGTAGATGTTCACCCAATTGATTAGCATTTCTAAGGGAATATTTGTTTTTAAGCCAAATCAGGATGCTTTGCATTTCTTGAAAGAACTTCCCCTCTGATAATGTTTAGTACTTGTATATCAAGGTTTCCAACATGTGATTGTTTGTGTGGGTTGTTGTTTTTTTTTCTTATTTGGTGGCCTGATATAGCTTCCATTGTCTTATATGTGAGCTTTCCTGTTTTTGAAGTATTTAATACTGTTTTCATTATTCAGTACAACTAATATGTGTATTTGCACCAAGTATGGAAATTCTCCCTTTCTTTTACTTAAATTTTCAGTTCCACACTGTGAACCTCATTAACCAGGGATACCAATTGCTTTGGGCCATTTGCAACAGAATAACCAAGGAAAATGATCAACCCAAACAAGTAACAGTGCTCTCTGGTGCTCCTTGGCTTCTGCACCCAAAAATTTCATGGTAAAATAGCTTTGCTTTACCATGACAACCAATCAGCTGTAGACAGTCCCACAGAAGCACAGCCCAGGGAGTGAGCACAGCCCCCTCCTCCTCCTTCCAGATGTTAGCTCTCTTGCATCCCAGATACCCAAATATTTACTCCACCTGCAGTTTCCCTGATGACTGCCCAAAACTGTCCTTCTCAGCTGCCAATACCTCTCAATACATCCTGGACAAGCTAACTAAACATCCTCTTTTCTTTCATGCTAGCTGCCAGCAATCATGACCTTGCAGCATCATCCTTCATCCTGTGACTGCTCCTCCTGGGATTTTTTGTCACATTATGGTCTGGAGGGACTTGAGTCCTTGAACTCATTTGCTCTGAACCCCCGGCCTCTAAATGCATGGGGCTCAGAGCCTTAATTCAAGAAAGCTCATCTGGAAGTTGAACAGTGTGAACATTTTCTTGCAGTAGTCCTTCTGGTATTTAGTAAAGCTACAGTACATGCTTCTCTTATTTTCATGGATCGTAGTATGATGTTCATTAGGTTTGTTAATTTCTGATCAGAAATGGCTCAAAACCACAGCTCCTCTCTTGTACTCTTTGGGGGACGCCTAGGATTTTTTGCACTGAAGTTTGCAGAAAGTCCGACAAACAGAATTCTAGTGGTGGACACTGATAATTTCACTTTTCTGGCTCAAGAGAGCACTCTTCCACTTGGATAAAGCTTGTCTGTGCAAGAAGCACAGCCTTAGGAAAACTCTGTCCATGAAAACAAAAGCCTAAGAAGCTAAGGGCCGTCACAAGCCCCACAGCCTTCCACTCCAAGTGTGAGGCTTGCTTTGTGACCTTGCTTTATCCAGTATGCAGCAACATGTGCAGACAAAACCAGAAAAAAAAAAAATCCCCAGGAAAACAAGAGGCCTGGCGCCACATCCTCCTCCTCCATGGGGAGATGATGAGAGAACAAAGAACATGTGATGGATGTGAGACACACCACATAATGTGATGTCCTCAGATAGTCAGATGAGCAAATATCCAAGCTTCAACAAGACGGAGCGACACCTGAATGGCTACAAGAGATTTCAAGTGAAAGTAAGGATGCTGAGGTGAGTGTTTCAGTGCCACAGTACTCTTCTTACAGTGAATGTTCATGGATCATCAGTTTTAGTTGGTTAGTATAGACATGTTTTCTTCTGGACATTTCATGGCATTCCTAACTTTATTAAAATCATGTGTTGTACTGCTTTGCTTTTTTTTATTATTATTCTTCCTTGTATGTAGAATGTCCTAGTTTGACTGCTGGTCCGGTGGCTATTTTCCAGGAAAACTGTTTTGTAACAGCTGGCGCACGTTCCTTGACTTTAGCTTGTAGACTATCAGAGTTGAAACTCTGCCTGTAATCATGTAGTGTAGTGGGAACAGGGCATGTTTTTAACTTACACAGCAAGGATGAGCCTATGATAGCAAAAATCACTTTCCCTGCTGAGAAGGCTATAGATAGGAAGGAAGAAAAAAAAATTGTGACCAGATGACGGAATTCTTCGATTCTGCTACTGCACTGAGCCTATATGTGCAGTTTATTGATATCTGAGGTGACTACTTGTCTGTGACAGATAATTTTCACATGGAAGGATTAATTGTAATTAATTCCAATGCTTCCCAAAATAAGGAACTCTTTTCTGCAGGGACAATAAATTTCTCAGTTGCTTTTAGGAAGTTGGGCTTTGAAGAGAATCCTCCTGAAAATTAAACCTCAGACAACCAACTGCCATCATTTAATACAGTCTGACAGAAATAGCACAGGGAGAACAGAAATGATAATGAGATTTTGGAATTTGCTGCCCATAATTATTATACATACAGGAGATATCCAATCTATTGTTGAGGTTGTTGAATGTGATGTTTTTTATAGGTTCTTAGAATCTGTGATGTTTTTGAGGTACGATGGAGAGAATTCCTCACAGGGCAAGAGATGTTTGTGAAACATTCAAGCAAAAACAATTAAGGAATTTCTTTGTCCCTCTAAATTCTGCCTCAATGAGGTTTAGGGAGAAGCTTATTGGGAGGGCTCAGTGGGCTTATTGGTTAGCTGTGGAGCTGCCTGTCTTCTTCACTCCCTCAGCTGATCCCTCTCACATGTTTTACGTTGTTCTAAAAGGATAGGCCAACAATTCAGAGCATTTGCAGCAGCTTCCTAGCTTGTCCTAAATACAAGTTGAGACAGGCTGGTTTCTGGCCTCAGGTTGCCGAGCTTGGCTCTGGTTGCTGTCCCATTGCAAGCTGTCTTTTCTGTCTGGGGTCAGTCAGAGGCTCAGATCAGACATGGCAGTGCACTGTTGGGCAGGTATGCTATGCATATCTGAATCTGCCTACCATGACTCCACACTGACTTCCTAGCCCATCAGTTTTCTACCCTTGTGTTTCATCCTCTCTTGCAGAAGTTGGCTGGCTGTCTGGGAGGTATCTCCAACCAAACACCTGCTGAAATGAGACAGTCTGGTGTAAGAAGTGGAAAAGGAATTCAAAAATTGCTTAAACACACGAGACTTAGCAGAGGAAAAATGTAATCTGAATGTATGTTTTATCTCACTGCGTAAAAACTAGTGACTGTGGATACAAAGAATGAATCCATTGACTTGGCTTCCTCTTGGAAGTGAGTGCCTTGACATGGTAAGTGAACTGCATGCTCATTTGACATGTAGGAGGACATAATGTTGCTAAGCTGTAAGAAGTGGAACATTGTAAGTTGAGGGACAGTGGTCTGCCTTCTTACAGTTGTCATGTTATTATGTCAAGTTTTATGCTTTCTTTACTGTGGCTACTTGGAACACGGTTGTCTTCATATATTGGCAGCGTGTTCATGCCTACTTATAATACAGCTTATAGACACTGCACTGCTTGTAGGTATGTGCTTCTGTGCTGGGTGGAGTTTGATCTCAACGGAGGAGTTGATTCAAAATATCAGAATTTTCCATGCAGATAATAAAAAAAATTGAAGTGTTAGATTATTGGGTCATGGTGAACAAGAACATTATGGAGTAAACAGCATCCATTGTTCCTGCGGATAAAAACAAAAGCAACAAAACAAAGGCCTGCAGAAGCCAAAGGAGTTGCTAAAGAAAAATTCGAAAACCATTTTACAGAGGTGAAAAAAAAAAAGCAATAAGTCAGCACAGCACTAACAGGTAACACAGAAGGTGACAAGTTACATGTCTTTTCAGAACCCCAGACAATGCCCTCTCTTTTACAGCTGTTGTCATTTTGTTTGAAGGACATTAGTAGCTTCATCGTTACTGCACTCATGAGAAGAAAGGAGAAGAGGCAGCTCCTAGAAGTTGTACTTCCCTGAATAGAAGTGTTAAGGGTTATCAGACAAGCTAAAAAGGTGAACTAAGTGAAGTGATGTCCTTGGTGTTTGATGTTCAAGCACAAAAAGAGAGAGCACAAAAGCAGTGCAAGGTTCAGGTTTTAGTCCTTCCTACACAGTGTCCTCTCTCACGAGGCAGTTATTGAAAGCAGAGTTCTATAAAGTAGGAAACAGAAATGGATCACCTAAGCATTCTGTCAAAACACAATATCCCTTACTGGGAGGCCACCTTCTCTTCTGCGCCCTTTGCCGTGCTTTAAATAGCCAAATTAAATGAGGTTAGCAGAAATGTCTTAGACAACTGATGAGAATTTTTAGTATATAACTTAACAGTGTTTGAGTTCTCTCCTTATGTTCTCTATGAGCTTGCTTCCCTAACTTTCTTGGGGAATTACAGTGTTTTTTTTCTGGGTTTAGTGTTACTTTTTTCATGCAAGTATTGTACAAAGTCTCATGCTTACCTTGCAGGCATCTTGATGTTGGTGCCAACGTAATTTCATCTTGTGATGATAAAAGGCTGGCTTGTATTTGGTTCTTCTGTTAGCGGGGCATTTTGAAAGTCTGTTCTGATGTTTACTGGTTAATTGTCTGCTAAGCTCCTTTCCATATCCTCCTGACTGCGCCTCAGTACCACCTTGATGTAAATGTTCTTAGTTTGTAATAGCTGTGCACCTGTGATAATTGTGAATAACATGCACAGCCACTGCTGTGTTACATGGCTGAAACTTTCTGTTCTACATATGTACCTTCAGCCCAAATATATTATTTCTCCTGAAATGAGATTTGATCCCAACAAGGTTTGCTGGTGGTAGTTTGGAGGTGTCGCTAGTTCATCAGCTACTGTATGCTTTGAACGTTGGAAATCTCAATTTTTGTCTTTTTCTGTCACTCCTGATGACTAAAAAACCTCTACAACCAGAAGGAACATAGGCATGTGTCTAGATATCCGCCTGTTAAGGCCTTATGTGAGAGAGATGTTCTCTCTATTACTTTATTTTCTCCCTGAGGTTTTCAGTAATAGGCTGGAATTTTTTTCCTTTCTCTACTTGACCAGCTTTCACATTTCCTGGTAAATTGCACAAAGTCACTGTGAGCAAGCTTGTGTCTATTGTCTGCAATTACAGAGTGTGGGATAACATTTGTGATGAAATGCTTTACTGCTTTGTTTTGGATGGTCACTGTGGTGGCGTCTGATATTTTGTCTAGTTTCCAAGAGAAGGGTTTTATATTTAGCAGTTTAGCTTGAGCATATCCCTTGTTTTGACCAGATCATTTTGTTTTTTGTTTTGTTTTTTTTTTTCCTGAAGATGCTGTTCTCTGCAATGCCCTGGCCAGATTCCAAGTCAGAATAATTTTCTGTCTATAAAAATCCCTCTTGAAGTTATGAACAGTCAAATCCTAAAGACTCTTGAATTTAATTTGACAGGTTAAGGAAATGTCAGCTTAAGGTAATTAGGAGAAAGTCTGAGATGTTCACTTTTTTTTTTTCTCCTCCCTATTACATTTTATTCTTTCTTGTGAGGAAATAGAAGTTCAGTTTTTACAAAAAAAAAAAAAAAAATCTGGAAAAGATTTTGGAATGTTGAATGTTTCTCCAATGTTTTGTTATATTCTGTTTCATACAGCTGTTGGGGTGTGTATCTCACAAATCAGTTTATATCTCCATCACAAAAAGGTGTTGTGATATTGAACTCTTACATCATTCTTTAAACCATGTTTTCCAGTACAAAAAATTTTCAGTTTAAAATACTTTTTTTTCCTGTATAATAGATATCTTGATTGGAAGAATTGATTTTAGAAGAAAATATTAAGGATAGAGTGAAATTTCCCACTTATTACTTCTGGGGATTTTACCCATCCTTTTTCCAATCCTTACAAATTAAGATCTTATCAGTTTTCTTAACGCATAACTAAAATTGCCCAATCATCTTCAATGTTTGAGTAGAAAACACCATACAAAGAAATTCACATTGGCTATTTTATAAGAGTGAGAAAGAAAGTAGGAAATCTAAGAATGTATTGTACTGCATGGAACAAAATAGTTAAAGGTTGCCATGTTATTTTTTGGAACAAGAAAAATGGAATTAGTGACAAGTCCCTTTGAGATCCTTTGGGATGGAAGATGGCACATAGTGGCAGGATGCACAGTGTTTGCTGTATTATTATAATCTTTCTAATTGTTCAGAGAAATAAAATGTACTTTGCTTGCCATCCTGTCCCTCAAATTTCCATCCCCTCTTAGAATATGCATTTGAACAGTATGAAATGATGTTTTGGCAAGCCCTGTTGAAGATAATTACACAGACACTTTATTTAGGTCAAAGCAACTGGGACTACAGTTTCTTCTTCCAAGTTCCTAGAGATTGTTATTTTTGTGAAGGGGTCATCTGCATAACTTAGGAATGAAGAGGCCCTTGCATTGTATATGAGGCATAATTTCCTTTTTTTTTTTTTTTTTTTTTTTTGCCTGTTTGCCTTTGATCTGCAGAAAATGAGGAAAATGTCCTCCAGTTTGAAGTTCAGAATTACACAAATTCTGAGTTTGAAGGAACACAGTGTGCTGGGAAGAAAAGAGAGCAAGTTAATCCTGTATAATGCTTTCTGTACAAAAGGAAGGAAATATCTTAATAGCATGTTGAAACAACAAGTGCATTGTATGTACGTGTGCACGCGTGTGTGTGAGTGCATGCATGCTCATGCCTCCAACTCTGTGGTTGAAGTTGGCACAGAGGGCCCAACTAATAAATAAAGCTCTGATGAGCTGTATTAATCATTGGTGCACTTGGAAAACCACTTTAGTAGTCTTTACTTTGTAAATCTTGTACATTACTCAGATGTTTAGCACTCCCCTTCTGGGGAAAACTTTTGTAAACCACATGTGTCATTTCTCGTCTGTAAACAGAGGCGAATCTTCTTGCAGGGTTCTCCACGTATACAAGGTAAACTTGTACCTTTGCAAAAGCTAGTCCCAGGCTACATAATAGAAGTTGCAGTTACAGATGGTGGAATATTATGTTAATTTTCAAATATTGCCAGCAAATTTTAAACCTTGTATGATGCGTAAGCAGAGGAAAAGCTGTGACAATTCACCAACCATTCAATACCATTCAATTCAGTGATGTTCCAAAGGTAAATATGGCACAGTTTCTTTTCATGCTGAATAGTTTGTGAGAGGTGGAATGTGATGTATGTTGATATATTCCAAATAAGTTAAGAGCTATGATCTCCTCATGTTTTTCCACTAGTTGTATAGTTGATGTGTTCCGTATAAAATAATTAGAAAACAGCATATCATGGGCATAACTCCTTTAGTCCCTGACTATAATAGAAATATTCCCTTTGTTTTTATATTGGCCCTAAGGAATACCTATACACTTTTATCTATGAAAGCATAACTGTATATTTATTAATGTCTTATTATCTCTGTATTTCTAATGAAACATGTGTTTACACGTTAGTTTAGAATCTCTCTTTATAAACACAAAAACTAGCAGAAAAGCTCTTCCTGTCTTGAGAGTACGTATGAAAATTTTTTTCCTATAGTGTCACAGAACTACAAAAATCTTTGTCAAGCTGCAACGTGTGGTATTCTATGGTTGGTGGCCTGTGCAGTGGAGGGATAGCAGCATGCTTCTGCCCTTACTTGCTAAAAGGTTCCCTCCTTGGCTTACTCCTGGGAAGATATTTTCCTATATTAAAAAAAGGTTGGTGGTATTCATGGCAATATATTACCACAAATTCTTGAAGCTGGCATTTCTTTGATGTGAGAGAGTAACTATGTTTTTCTGTAAGCCATTGCTTCTTCTAGCAGAAGAGCAATATCTATGACTGTGTGAGTGGGTCTAGTAGAAGCAGTTATAGTACATCTGAAGGGAAGGATTCATCCACCCTAAATCAAGTAGGTAAAGGTGAGACATCCAAGCCTGTACTGATCATTCTAGAATCCTTCAGTCATCAGTGGAGAGAGACAAACACCACTGCAGGTGCTTCTTGAATATTAGGACGGAACTAGCAGTAACTAGCTCAAATGTAGATTATTACTGTGGGCCTCTGAAGTGAGGTGAGAGGCAGTTCTGTGATTCCAGGCTCCTATCTACAAGAACACTGTAGTTTCCCATGGTGTTGAACACTATAGAAATACTTGTATGTATTTTATCTTCTTTTATGAGTTACTAAAAATGGCGGACTTCTAACAAGGTCTCATAAAGCATTCACATTATTGCTATTCTTATGCTAGATGCGTATGTAAAACATACAGATTTTATACATCTATTTTGGAAAGTTTTTAAAATCAGAATTAAGTAGGACTTAGCCAATAACTCATTAATCTTGAAATGTTGCTTTTAATTTTTTTTTTGTGACACTGAGATAATTGATTCCATAACATCTTGCATTCTTCACAATTATTTTCTATTCCACTATCCTCCTGCTTCTGCATCTATCATAAAGTAGCATATAGGAAGACAAAAAAGAAAAGAAGAAAAACAGGTTTTCTAAGTTGATGCAAGTTTGTACAGTCCTTTATTTACTCAATCAAAGGACTATATAGCTGTCCTGTGAAGTGGAATCATTTAATTAGGAAATGGTACAAGTATTCAACCGAAGTGCTACAGCAAAATTCTGTAATTGCCACATGGAGCATCAACTGTGTCTTCTTGTATGCTGTCTGCTCCTATAAGATTGCATCAGTCTGATCTATTGTGCCATCAATATTATTTTTCATATTCAATAGAAACTCCAAGGAGATTCTGCAGCCTTATCAGACTCCTGAATAACTTGGAGTTGAGTTGGTCACAATAGTATCAGTTATTGTAAAGGAAAATGATTAAAAGTCTCATCTGCCAAAATTAACTTTTGACTATCATTCATTTAGTAGCTTTGACTGAAGGGTCCCAGGATCCTGAGAGACTGGGTTTTAAGACAGCAAATGAAATTCAACGGTGGTAACTGCGAAGTGGTTGTATAGAGAGAAAGTTCCCCCACTTGCTAAAATCCTCTGAACCTGTCTGTATATCTATGGACAGGATGGAATAAATACACAGAAGTGTTGAAATCCTCCTGCAGAATTGTTCGAAAGGATCAACTGAAGAAAAGCAAAGGGAATATTAGGAATGATTAGCTAAAGAACAGAAGAAAAACTCGAATGATTCATTATGCTATTGTACATATTTGTGGCCTTTCTATATCTTGAATACTGAATGTAGTTATGGTTACCCTATCACATAAGAGATAAATTGAAAACAGTACACAGAAATTTGATGTGTTTTGCTAGGTTTAGGAATGACTTCCATACAATATGGACTAAGGAGATAGACTTTTACCTTAAAAGCTTCTGAAGTGAAAGAGCAGAAGTATGTAATATAAGTAATGTAGGAGAGAGCGTGCTTATCGAAGGATCAGACACTCTTTTTCACAGTCCACTGAAACTGTTAGATTTGAAGAAAAAAACAGGTTTTTTTTTTTTGTGTGTGCTGAGTTGGCAAAATGTAGACTAGATTATTTGAACTGAAAAGTAAAAATTGGTTAAAAAAGTAATCAGGCATATTCATTGAAGTCCATCTGTGGTTGTTAAACTGTTTCAGAAGTAAACTGCTTTTCACAGATTTTTATTTTTAAACTGATCGGGGCAAGCTGGGAAGGTAAACTAGAGAAAAGACTTTCTGGCTTGGATCTTCTCTATCTGCTGTTTTCCTAAGCATCCATCACTGGGCACAGGCTGGGCAGCTTGCCATCTGCACCAGAGATGGCTTTATACTCTCTTTTTTAGAGCTTAGAAATCTTGACTTATACTAGATTGATTTTATTTTTTTATTACTTTTTCTTATCATCTTGAGACCTTTTGTTTACCAGTCTTCCCACCATATTAAGTCCAGTGTCAAACAAATCTGGAAAACAGTCTCCAGGCCTGAATGTAAGAACATGCTGTGGGAGAGACTGCAGGATCCTGGAAAGCGACTTGCTCTTGCTCACGTAAGCACTGAGTGCTAGTCAGGAATGACTTTATCTACCTGTGGTGAATTCTTGACCTTGTTAAAATCAGTGGTATAACTATGTTTGGCTCCTAAAGAGTGAGCTCTTCATCTTTTGTAATGAAAATTCTGTAGACATTAGTTAGTATACTGTATTCTGAATTATGATATATATTAGAATAGGCTAGTCCAGGCTAGAAAAGTAATTAAAGAGTGCTCTTTCCAATTAATGGAAGCCTATTTACCTTACCTTCAGAAATTCTGAACTGTTTCCATCACTGAGTGTGATACTTATCATAAGCTGCCTTGGTGATTATCCAGGAAGGAGCTGCAACTCTGAACTCATGCAGAGCTCTGAGAACCCAGGAGAGGAGAGAGATAAACCTTAAGAAACAGTGTGCATCTTGCAAAATCAGTTTTAAAATGAGTTCATCCATTTTTCAGATAAACAGATTCCTGCCCTGCATGTTGGTGCTCTATGTCTTGCTATGTCTAAATTTTCTACCTGCATAAGTTAACTTTAGCATGGCAAGCCCCTAAGGAACATAGCAGTGTTTGTGAAAGGGGGACCTGGATGTTTTTGGTTATGAAATGTACATCTCAAATAGAGTAGGAATTTTAATCCACATTATGACATTCGTATTCTTCTCATGTTAGTCTGCATAAAGGAAAAGAATATCGACATCTCAAATCTATGGTAGCAGGAAAAAAATTCTGCATTAAGATAAAAAACCTTCTAGTTGATTTTAAATGTTACGTGCTTGTTTGTTTGCTTGTTTTTCCCTCAGTTTGCTTTGTCTTTATGGGATTTCTCTTATCTCATTATATTTCTTGAATAAAAATCTTAAGTCTTCAAAATAACAATAGCATTTGTATTTTCTTCCACATTAACTGTGCTATATTTATTGAACAAATACTTAGAGATTTGGAGCCACATCCTTGTGAAAACTGAATCAAAGGAGTTTTGTTGATTTACACAGTCTGAATACTTTTCACTGTGTTCTGGGCTATGCCACTAGTCCCAGATTTCATGCTATAAGAAACCATGAGAGTTTTTGTCATCACTGTATAATGACCTCCTTCCATGAGCTAAGAGAAAGAGAAATACAAACAGTCAGTAGAATATTAGTATTGGAAATTGTTTAAATTTAGTAGTGCAAAGTGTAAACTCTTGCATGTATTAAATAGTAATTTTTACTAGGAAGTGCAGATTCATTTTTACAGAAGACTGTGTCTCAAACATTATAGGCATTGATGCATAGAGATGTGTCTGAGCCATTGGCAGTGATATAGCTGTGTAAAAAGGCAAATCAAATCCCAGATAAGATGTACTTAGAAGATAAAGCAAAATATTAAGAATACTGCATATACATTAAATGGTGGAAAAATATATAGATGAGTCTACTGGGAAGAATACAGAGAAACAACTTATTTCAAGAAAAGCTGAAAGAGCTTGGTAAGGGAAGCTAGCATCCTGCCTCAGTCCTTCTGCTAGAGAACATGATGTTTGTAACTAGTATCACTGCGGCCACCATTCTGTGGTCAAATGATGACTGAGAGCTGCACGAAGACTCCAGCAACTACTGTTTCTGGTGTCTTTTGACATTTCACAGCTTGCTTTCTCACAGATGAATTTTAATATTTCCACCCATCTTCTTTAGGTAGGAAAAGTAGCATACAGTATGCAACGCTGAAACTATTTATTTCCTACTGGCTCTCCATATGGATACCGTCAGTGTAAGCTGCTTCACTTAGAGATATTCCTAGTGGAAGCATAACAGTATTCACGTGAAGACTGAACGGGGTGAGTTCTACATAACTATAGGTGCCTAAGGTGCCTCATGTAGAAGCCTAGTCATATCCAGAGGGCAATCAGATTTCAGGTGGGTTGAAATACTGTAGGCAGATATCTCTCTCTTGATTAGGCAGCATGATTTGGCACTCAGCTTTGGTGTCTCAGATGCTGTCTCTGTGACATCTCATCTCAGGGTGAATCCCTGCCCTTTTTGCAGGATAGCTGGTGAGCTGCAAATCTTCACCTCAATGTGAATTCACTTCAAGATGAAGATGAGATCTGCATCAAAGAACAAAATCAACAGTTGTCACTGATTTGAAGACAGGAGGACTGGATTCAAATTAACATTCCTAACCAGAGTACAGCTTCTTAAAATGTATACCTGGCAATGAGTCCCTAGCTCTGAGGGCAAAAAGAGTATGGTAGTGTATGGTAAGTATGATAGTCAACTGGATCTGAGTTTCTTTACTGGTTGCTTCTACATGATTAATTCAAGGCTCTGAGGAAGAATTACTTCCAGGTTGACTTTTCCACTGGTTGGAATGTCTCCTGTCAGGATTAAGCTGTCTCCCACACAATTTAAAAATCCCTTTGATGTAGCCTGTATCTTGCTCTAGCTGCACAGCAAATACCTGGGAAATTAAGCCCTCGAATGGGGAGGGTATCCTGTGGTTACGAGTATCTTGAGAGTTGGTCCAAGAATGATTATTCTTGCTTTCCTCCAGTCTTGGTGATCTATAGCATTTACCTCCTGTAGATTCCCCTTTGATTTTAATTCCTTTTGTCTTTATCCAAGAATTTCACTACCCTATTCTCCATTTTATATTGTCGTCTGCTGGCATTGGAGATGATTTTCACATATGAAACCATCCCTCCTGTCTCTTCCCGTTGTGTCTCTTCTATACAAATTGAACCTGTCCGTACTGATATTCTGGTTATGAGAAATATTTTACATGGTTTCACTTGCACTCGTACTTTCCATTATTTAGTGATACTTCTAGTTCTTCTTGCTTGATTCCCATACTGAATTTCCATTCACATAAAGCCACATTATTACTTTAGTATTTTAGTATTTCATTATTCATCTTCTATTTCGGTGCCTCAACTCCTCAACATTTTTTTTTTTGTTAAAAGTACACCCTTGATTCTTCAGATTAAGTAAAAGTTTCTCTATTCAGCTTATTCTAAAGCCCACACAGCAAGCCAATTTTGTACCTGAGAAGTTGTCACTCTATCCGTTTTAGTGGGGACCATCTAAGCAAAACAGCCATCTCCTGTCACAGAAGATAACCAAATGCTCTCTGAATCTAAAATCTTTTTCTCCTTGCTGAGGGAGAATATAGTGATTGGTGTCTCATATCTGTCTTCCATTTTCTTTGCCAGTGAATTGTGTTGGAAAGCTGAGAGAAAAAAATCACCTGAGTTTATTTCAGCTTCATTTCTTTCCGTGTTTCTCTTCCTTGATCTCTGAGGAGGTCTTTCATCTTCCCTAAACAAAATTATAGCCGTTTCTTAAATCAGAGATTGCTTATCAGGAGAACCTTCCTTCTAAAGAAATAAATAAAAAGAACAAAAGTGTGTGAATATGAAACAAACGTTTCAGCTTTTATAGTTATCAGTATGCTGTTGTCTGTGGCCTGTGGTGTTACTGTGGAAATACTTAAGCATTACTGTGGAAACAGGGATGTGTGCTACTAAAAAGGAAGATGAACTAGTATGAAATGTATGCCCAAAGAAAAGGAGTCAATTTCTTTATGAGCCTACCTCTTAGCAAGAACTGTTTAAAACTGAAAGTCCAGTCTGATCCATCTTAGTGCAGAGTTTGAAGGCTGAGCTCAGGGCATTGGAATCATATTGCAGCCCAAGCACTATGGGATCTGCAGGATCACTCAAGGATAAGCAGAAATATTATTTGTATTTCAACAGATAAATGTCAGTTAGATGTTTTCCTGTTTTAACAGGGAATGCGAATGATGATTCCTGAGTTTCTGTGAGGTTGGTTCACTCAGCAGCACTCTTTGATATTTGTGAAATGCCAGCTTTCTATGAATATAAGAGTTTGGCAAAGAACGAGAGAACTATTCATTAAAATTCAAAAGTACATAAATGACAAATAAGGAAGTAATTTAGAGGATGTATTTGGCATGTGGGGTGTGGAAACCAACCAAGTAGACTACTGCAACTTTGACTATATTTGAAGTTATGTATTTAACTCATACTTCTGATTCCAGGCTGGCTTGAGCCTGAAGGGGAAACGTTTTCCTCCCTGTGCATGTTTCATACTGGGGTCAAGTAATGGCCTCTAGGCATCAGTGAGGCCAGGTCTGAAGACCTTGGGCATCTGCTGGCAATGCTCCATGGAGATGGAAAATGAGAATACTGACATAACCAAATGGCGAATTGAGTAAACACAGTGATGTAACCAAGAGCTTAAATTTTGATGTCTGTTGTCACATGAAGACAGAAACAAGCATTGTACATTTTTTTTCTCAAGAAAGGACAAAGGCTTCACAATGTTATCTTTCTGCAAGGATTAGAGAAGTCTTCTTTGTCTCTGCCCCACTTGGAGTTGACCTGGCTTCGGATATTAGCTTGAGCAGGTCAACTTCGGGAGGGACTGTGCCACCCGGGCTAGAAGCCTGGGGGTGTTGGATATTCCTTGGTACTTTTGCTTGGAGTAGGTAGATGAAACCTGCATTTGGAATCACCAGTACTTGTCATGGTAATAGTGCTTGAATGCATTGTAAGTACATAGGAATAGACTGATTTCCACTCAAGCTCATGCTGTCTATCAGGCAAAAAATCCTCTTTGAGATGTCAAACCTTCCTTTGCATAAGCAATTGTCTTTGCATGCCACGGTGATTGTGCAGATTGCATTACAGATCTGCACTGGAGTCTGCTGCCTGGAGTTTGCAAACATGCCTTAGCTTCCCTTTCACAGGCAGCCTCTTTCATGGGGAAAAGCTAGTGAGGTCAGAGGCAAGGTTTGAAAATATGCAGTACCATGAAAAAATATAGCAGAATCTATCAACTCTGCACACAAAGGAGAAATATCTATTAGTCCTTCCAGTAAGTTCAGTGGTAAACATTAGAGCCAGGAAGTACCTTCACTGGCTTGCGTGCCATTTTAAGGTACACAAACTGCATGGTAACTTCATTGTTCTCAATGATAATTAAGTCACTACATTATCTCATCACAGTGAGTCACTTAACTGGCATTGCTGTTGCAAGATGGGAAAATTTACCAACCTGGAAAATTATGGGTCAGATTAACTCCTAGTGTAACATTCAGAAGTATTATGCCCTGAATACATTTGGCCCACCCTTTGTAAATTAGATTGTGTTTAATATGCTTCAGAGAGGAGATGAATCAGAACTGCTGTTTAAAAAAATACAGAAGAAATAATAAAAACTGTCTCATGCTTTTAGTTTGCCCATTCCTTAGGGCAAATGGCTGTTGAAGTTGTGGAAATAATCCCCTGTTTTCCCAGAAAAGACCTACCTGTAGTTTCTGCAGTAGATAACCAAGAGTGTAACTTCTGCGCCAGGTCATTGGAGTTCAGCTCAGAGTTACACAGTGGAAAGAGCATGCCTGCAGTACAGACTGCTGTAAGTCAGCCATGCACATGGCCCTGAAGGGATATCTACAAGGTACTTAAAGCTATAACATTTGTCACAAAGGTCTGAGACAGGAATCAAGTCTAAAATATACAATCATATTTGAAATGTGATTTAAAGCAGGCCACAGACATCTATTTTTGAAAACCCTCTGTGACTAAATTTTCCGTTTGATTGTTAAATATTTTTTGAAACGAAGGAAAACAGAAACTGTTGATACTGTGATATTTTTTACTGATGACTCGAATTATTCTTGAGTGACAGCTCCTTAATTCGATTGCAGGAAAATATGGACATCGTGCCCAGGTAAACACTCATTAACTTTTCTTGACAGCCCTTTTGAAATTAAAGAAAAAAAAAAAAAGTCATGCCAAGTTGCTGCCAGTTTTGGCAGCTCCGGTCTTGCCCTGACTCCAAGCCCAATGAGCCTGTACCAGGTTTCATTTCAAGGACACGAGTGTGACTCCAGTGCTGTGCATGTCCCTGGCTGCAGTGCTGCAGCGTTCCCAGCTGTGAAATGGGTGCAGCAAAACTCCCGGTGGGTGCAGAGTGGGGCACTCCAGCTTTCATTTTGTGAAAAGAGTTAAATAAAGATGAGGGTTTGGGGAAGCAGAGTGTGAGCCTGTTGAACTTGTTTTTCTCTCCCCCAGAGCTGCCCAAGTTTACAGTCTGAGGTGCTATCTGTAGGGCTTCAGACAGCAATAAAAGGGAGCCGGAGAGGTTCCCTGACAAAAGCCTGAAACCCTGGTATCTCTTTTGTTTTCACCCTCGTCTATGGCCACTGACATTACTCCCTTACACCATGGATGGATAATAAGCCCCCTTCTCAGGAATAGAAAAGCTCTTATACATTTTAATGTGACCTTAGACAGTGCTTTTCAGAAATCACAGGCACATCTGACTACACTTGAGGTTGAATTGAGCTAATGGCATTCACCTCATCTTTAGATGCAAAATTGGAAGATAAAAAGACCTTGATGTGAAAAGGAAAGGGGGGTTGTGGGGAGCGGGGGTGGGGGGAAGAGAAGCAGATTAGAGATATTGCTTAAAAATCTTATGATTGCTAGTTGATAACGAAATGTCTCCTTCTCTTTCTAAAAACCCTATGGGCTTGCAAGATGTCCTTGTGCTTTTATTTTTAATGATAGAATCTTTTTATTCCCTGGCCAAGGAAATTTCAATGTTGCTGCATATGTGGCCAGGAGATACGTTGACCTTTAGCAAATCTTATTTTTAAAATCAGATGGAACAGTTATTGCAATATTCCAGCCCTGTAAGATTAAAAAAGAGCTTTCTTCCTCTGTAATCAGACGTGGATTAAATTTATTAAAGGTGCAGTATCTCTTTTTTAAATGACACTTGCCAGTCATACTGAATTTTAATAAGTCGTTTGAAGATGTTGTATCCTCCTGATTTTATTTTTTTTAGATCTGAAACCAAGGCATTATAAAATGAGTGGGATAACTTATTTGACTAGCAAAGAAACTTGATGTTAACAGGAGAAGGGAGGCAGACAAAAGAAAGCAGCTGAAACATTAATGAATGATAATGCTGAGCAATAAAACATGCAAAGGAGTGTACAAGGAGGAAATTCAATGAGAAAAATACAATTTAAAGACCAAAGTAGATCTACTCAGTGAAAAGGTGCAACTGGCACAGAAAGAAAGGGCTTAAAAATCAAGTGGTGAGTTGGTTATAATAATATCAGTTCTATTCCTGAACAGGATTGTGCCCATTGTGTGCATATGCACTTTTGGGAACATGAGACCTGTCAATCATATCTGAATGTGTTTATGTTTTCTAAGTACAGAGAGTTGCTTGAGTTAGTCCAAAATGTAGGTACAGCTGTAATCCTTTCTCTTGGGAGTGTACAGACTCAGTAGATGGGTTCCTTGGCGCTGTCGAAATTTTCAAAGCAGAGTTATTAACCAGCTTCTTTTAAAACGAATCTATTTTGAGTCTTCCTTGAAAATCTTAACCTCTAAGTGTGGGTGCAAAAACACTAATGGCACAGGAAATGCAGAGCATACAAGGACACTCAGCCGATGGTTCTTGTTAAGCATATCCATCCTTTCAAAATAATTAGCAGAGAGTTCTAGTTAGGAACCTGATGTATACTCTCAGATTGTGGCTAGCAAGGCAGTCTTTCTGCCTGACCTTTGCAGTCCTTCCTAGCCAAATTTTTTGTCGATTCTGAGCTTTCTTTGCAGAGTCAGTCTGGATGTGTGATAATCACCATAGAAACTTTCATGGATGGCTCCTGAAACAAAGCAAAAAACAAGTTTAACACCACTGTACGCAAAGCCCTGGAGTGTGTGTAGTGCTTCAGCCAAGGATTCCCCATCAAGATGATGTTACAGGAGCTCTCATCAGATCCTTGCTGCTGAGCCAGGCTTATAGATCCTTCCTTATCAATGCCAGGTGTTGTCAGAGAATCTTCCAGCATCCCAGCCTTAAATTCCAGATTTCCCTTTCCATTTTCTATCTGTTATTCCCCAGGACATGCCCATTATTGGACTTACATATGATATGTGTGATGCACATATATCTCCAGGGCAACACTACTGACAAATTTGTCCATTCCTGTAATGCAAGAACTCTTAATTTTAACCTTAAATAAATATTATTTCTTTTTACGTACACAAAATGTATGAAAAGAAAAAAGTACTTAACTACTTGTACATTACTATTATAAGATATACAACAGTGAAAGCTAGAAAATTAAGTAATTCAAGCTCCTCTCCTCTCCTCTCCTCTCCTCTCCTCTCCTCTCCTCTCCTCTCCTCTCCTCTCCTCTCCTCTCCTCTCCTCTCCTCTCCTCTCCTCTCCTCTCCTCTCCTCTCCTCTCCTCTCCTCTCCTCTCCTCTCCTCTCCTCTCCTCTCCTCTCCTCTCCTCTCCTCTCCTCTCCTCTCCTCTCCTCTCCTCTCCTCTCCTCTCCTCTCCTCTCCTCTCCTCTCCTCTCCTCTCCTCTCCTCTCCTCTCCTCTCCTCTCCTCTCCTCTCCTCTCCTCTCCTCTCCTCTCCTCTCCTCTCCTCTCCTCTCCCCTCCCCTCCCCTCCCCTCCCCTCCCCTCCCCTCCCCTCCCCTCCCCTCCCCTCCCCTCCCCTCCCCTCCCCTCCCCTCCCCTCCCCTCCCCTCCCCTCCCCTCCCCTCCCCTCCCCTCCCCTCCCCTCCCCTCCCCTCCCCTCCCCTCCCCTCCCCTCCCCTCCCCTCCTCTCTCCCCTCCCCTCCCCTCCCCTCCTCCCCTCCCCTCTCCTCCCCTCCCCTCCTCTCCTCTCTCCCCTCCCCTCCCCTCCCCTCCTCCCCTCCCCTCTCCTCCCCTCCCCTCCTCTCCTCTCTCCCCTCCCCTCCCCTCCCCTCCTCCCCTCCCCTCCCCTCCCCTCCCCTCCCCTCCCCTCCCCTCCCCTCCCCTCCCCTCCCCTCCCCTCCCCTCCCCTCCCCTCCCCTCCCCTTTTTCCTTCTTTTTTTCCTTCCTCCACTGTAGTTTATTGGTGCAACTAACATCAAGCCAGTGTTCTTGTCATAATTTTCTACTTAAATGTTATTATTATTAGACAATGATCCATTATTTCCATAATGTTTTAAAATGTACTTTAAATCATTTTGTAGATACTATACAATGCCCCAAGCACTTCGGTGAGGGAGTACTTTATAAATAAAATTATTATTATTATGCTTAGTGCACATGTCAGCAAGTGTTCGTGGGAAGTAAGTGACTGGTACCCTTGCCCTCCAGAGACCGAGTGCCTTATTTCTTTAACTTGACTTTCAGCGTCCTGAAGTCTGGGTAAGAATTAGAGTCACTTCTAATCTTGTTCTTCCTATTGGCACAAGAAAATGAGCTGTCATTGAGTAGCACTGGCAATGAAGGGCCAGTTTTATAATTCCTTCTACATCGTATGCTATAACCACATTTGCCCTTCATAATTTGAGGATGTAAAATTGTCAAATGGGAAAAAAAAAAAAAAGCTCTTTAAAATTTCAGTGGGACCTTCTGGAGGATTCATGGGTGTTGTGTGTCTGGATGTGTTGGTGGACTGGCAGGAAGGAGCAAATAATCTCACATTGTGTCAATAATATTAAAGCTTAATAAGCAGTTTGGTGCAGCATGTGAAGGTGTTGGTCCTAAGTTCTGATGGCACAGTCTTTGAAATCTGCAATTCTTTAATAGATAATTTTTTTTTTCCTCTTAGATGAACTTTAAAGAAAAATGATAATGTAAGCACTGCTAGTTACTCTAGGTTGGGATTTAAGATTACAGCATTTAGTAAGATTATATATTTGATGAACAAGGCGAGGTGGTGTGTGTCAGCCTTTGAAGGGGTTACCTCGCTTAGGAAGTAAGTATTAACAGCATCTCAGCCCTACCAAGATTAATGTCAGTGGAATCAAAACTGGCATTAGCAGAGCACTGTTGTCAGGAAGCTCGCAACAGTTCAATAACTTCAACACACTGGGTAGATTTCAGTGTGTGTGTCAAAGACTAGGACTGCTTAAAAAGGCATGTGGCAAGTAGGAAGTTTTAATATAAAGATCATAAAAGATTTGAATACCAAATGTACAAGTGTCGAGTATTACTTGTGGATACTTGAAAAAAAAAAACAAAAAAAAAAACCCTTTTTTTATTCATTTTTTATTTTTCCTAACCTCCCTACCCCCATTCTTTATTATTGTTATTATTATTGTTGTTGTTGTTGTTGTTGTTTTTAAATAGAGATTTCCATTCATGGAGAATTGCTAAAGGGGTCAGGTGCAACCTGTATGTGTACTTTCTCCCTTACAGGTACAGCTGTCAGAGAGCCTGGTGAGAAAAAGTGAGTTGCTAGCTAATAATAGGAAGGATACAAAAAGGGGATAAAAATGCTTTTGCTGGTTTTGCTGAACGTGATGCTGTATATCAGGTTTGCTTTTCGTTTGTCTTGCTGTTTCTTTTCCTGCAAAATAACCCTCTGCAAACTCCGTTCCGTAGCCAAAGAACACTGATGAAAGCTGGTGATGCGTATATAGAAGCATATTTTTAGGGGTACGTGAAGAATCACATGTGAGAGCCGTCCCCTTTTCCACCTCCTCCTCCGAGGGAAGGAGCAAAACCAAACCTCGCTTCCAGTGAACGGCACACAGAGGCCGGTGCCGTGCCGTCAGCGTTCTTGAAGCGGAGCTGCGGCAGCGGTGGAGAGCCCGGAGTGCCCACTGCACCCTGCCCGGTCCCTGCCCTCCCTCCAGGGCTCGGAAAGCTGGAAAGGGAGTTGTTTTTGCGTCGTCTGAGGAGCTGCTCTCCTCCTATCCCACCCAGCCCGGGCGAGAGCGGGGATTGCCTGTTTTTGGTAGTGATGTAAACTAGGAAATATTTATTTTTTGGCTTGCTCTGTCAGACCTTCTGAGCTGAAATCATCAGTCTCTATGTAACGTCTCGGTTCAGCTCTGGTTTGCATATGTGCATGCTGCACAGTTCTCGTTTTAAATCAGAAGCTGCGGCTGGACACAAATGCTCCTGTTTGGAGGAACAAGGTGAATTTCTATGAAACAGTAGTTTACAGGTCAAATATAGCTAATATGTTGTGCCACATAAATTTGTAGGGGTGTTAAATTTGGGGATGTCTGTGCCTTTGGGATGGGAGGAGGAAGAGAAAAATTCATTTGGAGAGAAAGATTTATTGTTGCTGTCCTTCTATTAATTTGTCTCACTAAAGCACGAAATCTTAGAAAGCGAAAATGAAATGAATTAGAGAGCACAGAGTAGTTGTTTGCCTCTGCTATAGGCTTTTTATAAATGGAAGAATTTGGTTGCAAATGATCCAAGGTAATATTTTAGTGCAAGCCTTAAACCACACACTACTATTATCCATTCTCACGATTCTCTGTACATATCTGAATATATTTTTGCTGCCCTTACTGTTGTAGAAACACAGTTGTTTTCACAACTATTTGTTTTACATGTTACTCGAGTCTGAAAACCTAAATCTGACTTCTTGACCCTACTTTTGCAGCAGCTGCCTTTGCTCTGCAGTTTGCTACTGAAAATCCTGAACCACCAGGAAGGAAAGAGAAATACATAAAACCCATGAAAATTATTTGCTTTAAATGTGTGAAGTGTTCCAATAATTTTAAACAGTTTAATTTAAATTTTAAACTGCAAATCTTCAACCTCTAATCACTTCTAAAGTGAAGTGGTTTTAACCAAATGTGAAGTGCGGCAGTGTTTGAAATGATTATGCCTGGAGTAGATGACTGTAAACTTTGGAGAGGGTTTCAAACTACTTTTTTTTTTTTTTTTTTTTTTCAAACAAGCACTTGCAGAGTGCTGAACTATTCCAGCTGAAGGCGGTAAGGGGACAAGAGAGATGCTCCGGTCACATTGCAGGGGAGGGTAGTACGTGTGCAGCACAGGGATGGTTAACACTTCCACATTCGCAGCTATGATTTTAGGACTCCTTCCAGTGTTAGTTTTTCTTCGGTGTTTTTATTTTAGGGCTTTCAGCCTTTGCATTGTGTGTTTTTCTTGTTGGAGAGAGAAAGTAAGAAACTTAAACGGGAATTCAGAAGCTTGTCCAGTACTCGGCTCCAGCTGGAAAAACACATGTGCTGGCATTCAGCTCCTGTAAGCTCTTTTCTGACTATTTTGAATGCTGGCATTGTTACAGTGGGCAGGGGAACAGCCATGATAGCCCAGGGTGACAAATTGCTCAGCCTTGTGCATATATGTTTTTGCCTGACTGGTTTTTATTAGCATGTAAGCATCGTCTGTGGACTGCGCATTCTTTCCCTTTCATTTTCATGACTCTGTCCGGTCCAGATGACTGACAGATTCACTCTGTGATTTCCAGCTTTTGATGATTAACTTTTTGACAGCGGTCCTTATCTTTTATTTAATACTATTATGATGATGATAACAAAGGGCTGCTCGTAGGGCAGCATGGTAATCGGAGTGGGTGCTGCCTCCTTCACTGTGATAACTCTGTTGATTTAATGGCAAAACAGAACACAGATTTACATGAGGACAAAGGGGAGCAACTGCTGAATCCTATTAGTTGGGTTACTGCAATAGGTGGCTGCAGTATGCCAGGAGGTAACTATTTTGTGCCTTACTCCTTTGACGACTTCGGTTCACGTTTAACTTTCCTCAGAAGAGTAATCCCATTGATTTAAGTGGGGCTGTATGTATGTGTGTAAGGACCAGGACCTTATTATGCAGACAGAACATAAATAAACACCGACTTTTCCCCCTTCGTTTAGAAGGAGGCTCTTGTAAATGAATGAAATCAAATGAACAAACAGAAAACGGATGAAAGAGAAAACATCCCTTCTTCCTGAAAGAAAAACGTTTGCATGCATCACTTCAGATTTGGCAGCCTCTTGTCTGTTGCAGTCTCTGTTTTTGTTTGCTTAGAGATGGCTGAATTACTATTTTTGATACCACTTAGGACCATGTGCGATGAAAGGATTCTTGTCAGATTCCCAGTGGGGCAGGACGAGATCTTGCCAGCACACCCCACACTCTCCAGCAGAGACAACTGGGGGAAGTGGCAAGAGGTGTAAACCCTCTTTTACGTAGGAATTTTCATGACAGCTATAAACACACTTTGTGTGTGCAAATCAGAAATAGATGTCAGGGAGAAAAGCTTTGACTTTGCAACTTTCATTCACTGCTGGTCCAAGAGCTTACATTTCTCGTCCTTCAGCTGGTTATTAAATTATCTGTCTATTGTTTTATGTAATAGGTGATTTTTGTTCAGTTTTGCTCTCTTTCCTGAACATGGATGCTGAGAGGTATACTAGATACAGAACAATTTCTATCCTACTTTACAATCTCCTGGTGGAAGACTGACTTGTTGATTTCTCTGCCATCCTTTCCCTATGTCAGTGAAATAATGCTTTGTTGCTTTGTTTTGGAACAGGTGCTTAAGGGGTATTTCCACCAATGTTATGGTGACAAAATGGGGATTATATCCCCACATACGTTCTCAGACACGTTTCCTTCCTTCTCTGCCTTGGTGGGAAGGAGGTGAGGCTGGCAATAGAAATGCTTATGCCAATAGAAGATATTCCTCTGATTTGGAGTATTAGCACTGACAAGCAATGGAGGCATGGTATACCTTTATGCCACTCAAGTGGAGCAAAGGGTTGAGTTGGGGCAGAGCCCTGTATCCCTGTTTAGCAGATGCTTCTCTGTCATGCACTGAGATTTTCCAATCAGTACATCTTGTGGTTGGACTCAAGTAATACAAGATAAAATCAGCCCTCTCAGTGGGTGGAAAAGCAGTTATGAATGTGTGAAAACTATCTGAGAACATCCACGCTCTTCATTAAGGTCTTAGTGTACTAAGGCTGGTGGAAAGTCACCCGCCTGTCATCTTCTCTGATCTGGTTTTTAGGTGGATATCAGTGGTCAGCAGAGGTCCTGTTATAGGGAAGTGCTGGAATTTGAGCTCTTAATGTACAAAGTGTGAGCTGTGGCAGCACAAACTAAGAAGGGCTTCTATGTTTCTGTTGAAAGCAGACTCATATCTTAGGGATTGAATGTTTACAACGACATTTAGCAAAGGCTGTTCCTCATTCTGGTCAAAACTGCTGAAATACTTCTTCCGTTAAAAGCGTGCTTATTTGCAAATTATTCTATGATTGTATGAAAACTGCCCTCAGAAAGAATGTTCTGGTCATGTTTTGGACCTGGCTAATGCGATGATGACAAGGTGAGAAAAACGTGTGAGAATATGAAATGCCAAACTGAGAGGTGGATTTTCTGGTGTCAGAATATAAATAAATAGTGTCGTTTTTACCATGAAGTGCCTTTTACCAGAGGCAGTCTGAAAAACTAAAAGGGTCTGTGCTCTGGGAACAAATCTGGGACTTCAGACCATAGCCTTGTGTAGGTCAGTTTTGCTCCCTTCAAGTAAATAAAGTAGGGGTGAATTTTACTTGCAGTGATCTGGGTCAGTTATTTGTTGGAGACTATTGAGGATATGGCCAACGTTTCTCCCCTTGCTTAGGGGAGATGCTGTGCCTCAGTAGAGTTAAGGCAGCTGGCACAGATGTTGCATGGTCATCTCTCTGGCCACTTACCCACCCCAGACTCTGCCCTGGCTGGCACCAAAAGTTGGCCATGCCACCATTCAAACATGGTGGAGGGATTGGCATCAGAGTGGCCCTGTGGGCAGGGACAGCTCCGAGGAACACAGCAAAGAGTTGGATACTTCCCATCACTGCGCTTTTCCATCAGAGAGGTCGAGTTTAATTTGCTGGCTGATCTCTGGTGGGGAAATTCATTTCTGCTCTGTCTGTTCAGATTGCCGTGACACCCGCCCATGCCTGAGCTTGTTTCACCCTTTGGCTCCCAGGCACTGGGGACAGAGCTGAGGAAGGAGCGGTGATGGAAGCTGCCCAGATGCACCCATGTCCTATGCAGAGACCCAGGAAACACCTTGCAGAAGTGACCTAATATTGCCTGGATTTTTTTCCTTTCTTGGAATCTTAGCACTTGAATAAATGTTATTGGCTCAGTTTCTTTCCTGTGATTTTTGCATTATATTCATCATAAAATGTTTTCAGTTTTGGTGAAGAAGGAATGCAGCCAAAAAAAACACAAGGGAGAAGGTAAATGTTTCTCAGCTTGCCTGGTCCTCCTTGACTGGGACAAAATTCCCAAAAATTCTTCATCTCCCTCAGTATTTTGTCCCTGGTTTTAATAACTTTTAATCACTTTCCTTGTTAGCCTGATTGTTCATTTTTCAATATGCTCCTTTAACTGCTTATGTACCTCACAAATAATAATGCAGAGAAAGCAAACTAATTTATTAGAAAAGTAGAACCACATGGCATTCCATATTGGGCAGATTTTGTGATGAGCAATTAATTATTTCTATTTTTTTCCTCCCCAGTTTAAATACAGTTTAAGTTGTTGATGTTAATAATATCAAACCAAAATTTTTATATCATTTGCCAGGCTTCACAGAATTAAGTGGATTTCTTTAAGTGATAATAGACATAATTAATTTGGTGTATAAGTTGCTTCATCGCCTTTGAAGTTAAGTAAAAAATGAGAAGTTAAGACTGAACTAGTGATATTTAATTGGAAACCATTATAAAAAAATAAACTGCGTGCATAACGGCTCAGTGAAATAGGAAAAAAGAATGTATGTGTAACAGAAGAAACTCACAATTTGCAGTTGAATGTTTTGCTTTAATAGCTGTAAGGGTGGAAGCAGTGATTGCGAGCACAATGGAGAGAAGGCAGAGGGACACAGAAAGGGCAGGGCTGAGCTGTTTGAACATGATTGACAAGAATAGTTACGTGGAATTTCTTTATAGGTCATGCAAACAGACAGAATGAAACCATTGCTCTTGAAGACAGCGCAAGTGTTTCATTTTCCTTATTTCATCTCCTGTACTCCTACAACAAATAGAGGCTATATGCAATGTTAATACTTTGCAAGGATGATAGGTTTAGCTGTGTGCCTCTGCACCTGGCGTGGTAGATTTGTGGAATACAGAATAAGATTTTAGCATGTTTAGTGGCTTGTAAGAGATAGCGCTGCTTATCACGTGTCCCTTCTTAAAGATGGCATGTTGGAAACCTGGCATTCCCCTGAGTATCAGCTGGACAGTCTGGAAAATCTAATTCATGTTACTAGTATTATAAATAAGATATTACTCAGATTCTATCAACTAATTATCATTTGAGTCCTGTATAAGGTAAAATTTAGCTATTTATTAAATGAGTATATTTCCACTCTGCCCTTTCTATCAGAAATAGCTTAATTTAAGTCTTAAACTGTTAGAAGAAAGTTCTGCATCATTTCCATCTGTGAGAATGTAGCAGCGGCAGCAGCAGTCTTTGAAAGGATGGGGGAAAGGATGATGCTGGCTTCCTCAGGTGGACCACATGAGCCTTGTAAAACCAGTAATTTCCAGCAACAGCCAAAGTAAAGAATGGATTCTTAACATACTTCTACACAACCTTTGTGAATGGAAGGCTCCAGTTCATACTGGAAGCTGGTTAGGTACAGCCTGCTCTGTAAGTGGTTACAGTGCTGCCTGCAACAGGATGAAGCCTTCGGCTTTCATCCCAGATGAATTTGCAAGGAATTGGCATGCATTATGATACCGAGATTCCCTCTTCCCCCTCCTACACCTTTGTTGACAGTAAGACACACACCAGGTTCATTCTTGGTCAAGTATGTAACCTCAGTCCTCTTCAGTCTGGGTGGAAGAAAGAGAGGGTACTGTTAAGGAGTAAACAAGAGATGCCTGTGGTCACCTTTAAATTACTGTTATGGTGAAAAGTGCTAATAGCTGCCATCAAGTGAGCTTTGATCCAAAGACAATAACAGATCTCATTAAAATTAGTGGCTTTGCCAAACACTCCTTTTCAGGCTCTGAAGAAGAAGCAACTGAGCCTCCTTAAATAGGAAGAACGCAGCAGGGAGAGACACTGGGGGATTTCAGGCAGCACAAGCCAGATCAGAGCTGAGCAGGTCGGCAGAGGGATTGCCTTGGTGGCACACAGCAGATGGAACATAGGGGAATTAGTGGCACACAGGAGATGGAGGGATTGCCTTGGTGGCTTGCAGGGGATGGGATGGGAGGGATTGGCTTGGTGGCACAAAGGGATTGAGATGAGGGAATTGCCTTGGCAGCATAAAGGGAATAGGAAAGAAGAATTTCCTTGGTGGCACACAGGGGATGGGATGTTGCCTTCACACAGCAGAGCCCCCTGAGATCTAGGAGGAGTGGTTGTGAGCAGGGCCGGAGTGGCAGGAACCAAGGGGCTCAGGCATGGAAATTGGCAGTGAATTCTGTGTATGGAAACTGCTGCCTCGTGTTCCCCTTGTGTTCAGGAGAACACGACTTCTTGTCTCATGAAAAAAAGCGAAAGACACAAGGAAGTCACTGTACTCTGTCACTGTTTTCTCATTTAGACCAGACCTGGAGGGAACTGAATCCTCTCTTAACTGCTAAGACCAAATGAGCAACATGATGAACTGTCAGAAATGGATGGTCTGGGGAAGGTCTACTGCCTTTTGTGAGCTTGGGATCAGGTCAGGGTTGCCAAGAGTTTGATACTGCTAAGATGATTATCTCAAAGGGATGTTTCTGAGGGAACAGTGCAGTGGGGGAGGCAATACTTGCCTGTTTTTGACAGTATGTCACATTGGATGGATGCTTTCTTTTGTTTCCAGATTTTGACAAGCCATAAAGGCTAATTAAAAAAAAAATCACAAAATTCACATGCTTCCTTCAAGGAAGAACACATTTATCCTGCAAATAGTTAATGCCCACTCTCAGTATGTAACTAATCGGTGTGATATAACGCATATTACAGGAGCCTACTGAAAACAAATATTTCCAATTAGCACACAGTATTACCAATCATCATTCATGCCATTTATAGAAAGTGTTGCATTGTCACTACTGGAGCTTCAAGATCGACAAAACTATGACAGCTTTTTTTAAAGCTGGATTTCATGTCAGAGAGGGAGCACAGCTCTGTGTTGCTGAAAAGGTGGAAGAGCAATAAAGGGCTCAATTCTTTTCTAGGGAGCAGCACTTTGCAAACACCCAGAAAGACGAGGTCTCTGCGAGGAGGGTCATGCAGTCTCAGGGTGAGAAAATTCAGTGTATCAGACATCAGAGCATGGCACTGAGAGGGAGGAGTGAGGGAGATAAGGCACAGGTGTGCACCCTCAAAAACAGCTTCTATGTGTTGTGGTTTGTCAGCAGTTTGCTGAGACTGGGGAGGTTTCTATCCCATGGGCAGCATCAATGGGAATCATCAGAAAACAGAACAGAGGAATGGAGTTTGAGATATTTAGTGAAGAGCAACGAAAGGGGAGAAGGTTGCTTTCTGGTTCTCCAGTTTTGGACATCCTTCAGAAAATAATGACTCTTGAGGCAGTGTGAGGCAACCTTAGAGCTGCTGAAAGGTATATGTCAACATGGATATCTGACAGAGCTTTTATCATTTCCCCCCACTCAAGAAAATTCCACCTCTGCATCTATTCTTCCTGTCCCTTTGCCGACACAGAGCCGTCCTGAAACTATTCCATGGGCTCCTCACAGTGCTGGAAACCGTCATCTGGTCAGGGCATTTTCCAGTGCCCCTGACATGAGGTCAGCAGAAGAGAGGTTCCCCTGCAAGTGGCAGCCCAGGGGCTAAAAGGAGAGTTAGACAGGCTCATTGGTGTGAGGACATAAAAGAAAGAAATATACACATACAGATATACACATACATAGTTATAGATTACAGACGTATGTATATAAGATGACAAGAAAATAAGATGCTACAAAGAAAGAATAGTGCCTAAAAGTGATATGACATGCAATTTTATATGAGGCATTAATGATTATGATCTCTAATGATGCAGCTTGCATTTATCAGGAGTAAAAATGAGCTAAAAAACAAATTGGTCCTGGGAAGTCTGAAGGTCTCATCCTTCACTGTCCACTTCTTCCTTTTCTTTGAAAGGGTGGTACTTCCTGCTGTAGTCCAGCTATTGGGATAAGTGGGCATTAGTACCTCATGAATAATGTATTTTTTCTGTGTTCTTTCAGAAGAGGTGCTGTAGTATTACGTTTAGTATTCTCTTGATGCCAAATAATCACGTTGTTCTCACTCAGCTTGTCAGGAGGTTGCACTGGAGCCTCTGAGGTGACTGGGCCTTGAAAGTTGCTAAAAAGAAAGCTATGTGAATAATTGCTAGGGGTATTTTAGCAGTGTTTCTGCCTCCTCTGTAATTAAAAAAGCACAGCTTGGGGTTTATATAGATGTTTGCACAATTTTTCATCTCATCTCATTTATTTTTAACAAGGGAAATTCAAATAGAGCTCCATTCCTTCAGTTCCGTGATGGTTTTTAAGCAATATGGAAAATAAAAAACAGCAATGCCAGTCACCTCTGAAAATATCCCTCTCTTTTCCATCCACTGATATGAAATGAACACAGAATATAACTGACACTTCTCATTAGCTCTAGATTCAAGAAGAAAATGAGGGGGAGCCCTAAGGTTTGTAGTACAGGTGTGTTTTCTTCCTAATGCTGGTGCTTAGTAGTCACTTCAAACTTAAGTGTTTTACATTAAAATCATACTGTTCAATTACCTAATTTAATTCCCCTGTATGATTCCACTGGTCTCCAAGTACTCATCTTTCCAGTCGTTTCTAGTATCTTACAAGAGCTGGTGGACTTTTTCAATAAGTATTTTCCATTTCTTGAGGCAAGACATTGTATTTCCTCTTCTTGGCCACACTGGAAATTGCCAAGGGATTTCTGTGAGTTGAAGCAGATTCTGAAGATGGCTTCAGTGAAGATGATTTCATCACAACATCTGTCTTGGAAAAGTTGTACAATACAGCCATGTGACTCTGATGTTTTTTTTTACATGAAAAAGAAAAAAATATATATTTTTCAAAAAATAAAGTACTAATATAGTGGACTCCACATTTTTCTTTTGTTGCTGATGAATGTAAATATTGTTATGAAAGAACAAAGCTAGCAGAATATCCTTCATAGAAATTATAGAAATTTTGCCTTTCTTTCAAGTAGTTTATTCTTAGAAGAAAAATCAGAATTGTAAGGTAGCTTTGAACTCTAAGGTTATAAGTTCTGATTAAAGTGAGTAACTCATTTTAAGTCAAAAGCTGTTTACTTTTACCAAAATTAACAAAAGCAGAGATTTTGTATCTTATGAGAAAGTAAAAAAAAATCAAAATGCCACTTGTCTTGACATGCAAATAGTTGGGGAAAAAATAGTAGGCATTTGGTTAGCTTTCCTGAGCATACAATGCTCTGTTTGGTCTTCAGCACAAAATTTCAAATGATTTGAATTCAAAATACCTCTCTGAGCTATCCTGAATGTTTTAACATCAATGTAGTGGCCATGTTTATGGAAGTTGTTTTATTGATTATTAGAAGTTTCTCATTGCTCATCTTATAGCCCTTAATTTATTATAATGTAATAATAACAATAACAACATCCTCCCCAGAATAAATGCATATTTTACAGATGCCTGATGAAATTTAGGAAGTTGATCAAGAATTGTTCAGAAAAATAAAAATTATCTATTTTAATTTCTGAACTGCTATTTTTTCTTTTTCTTTTTTTTTTTTTCCTGACTTTTAAAAGATAAAGCTTGGCTAAGGTGTACCTTTTATTTATTTATTTTTTTCCCACAAACCCTTCCAAGGTGCTGAAATCCAGTCAGTCACTTTTACACACACACCCACGAAAAATAATGGCTTGACCTGCTTGTGGCCAGATCTGACATGCCCTGCTGTGGTGGGAAAATTAATTCACCTCACTACACGGCAGTCACCCTCAGCTGAGTCTTGCAATTATTTCATTATGATCTAACTAAGGCTGATAACAGATCTCATTTGATACCATGGATGGCTGGGGGGGCAGCATGGGGGTAGGAAGTGAATGCTCTCACACGTCAAGGCCTTGCGTCTAACCAACCAAGCTCTGTGAGGCTTTCTTGCTTGACGGAAGTGGGGGTGATTAAAGACATGTTGAGCCCGTCTGTGTAGCTTCTGAATGACTTTTCTCTCCTGGATGATTTACTGTGCAGTTAGCATATTTGAAAACCTAGAGGCTTTTCATCTTTTGCAGGGGGAGGGAGGGATGTTTTTAATGGGCTGACTAGAGGAGCACATTCAGATGTTTTCTGGAGAAAGAATGCATTATCTTTTTTTCCTTCCTTCCTTCCTTCCTTCCTTCCTCCCTCCCTTTCTCTTTTTCTTCCTTCCTCCCTTCCTCCTTTCCTTCCTCCTGCCCTCCTGCCTTCCTTCCTACCCTCCTGTCTTCCTTCTCTTCCATTTTTTTCACCTGTACTGTGACAGATGGATGAAGGGAGCCCTGAAAAAGTGTTAATTGCTCTTTTTTTTTTTTTTTTTTTCTTTTTTTTTTTTTCCAACTGAAGTGGTTTGGAGGTTCATGAGACCCTCTAATTAAAGAATCTGTGAGTGAGCTGGGCATCTGGCCTCTGCCATTTAAATCAGACTTGTAGTATGAGGAGAGGGCAATGGTTGTCCAATTACTTGACAACTTGAAGATGTATATATAGTAAGCAAAAACGTTTGCTCAGAAGATGCCAAACTGTCATAACAGCAAAATGCCTGCTATCAATTTTATATTTATTATTTAAAAAAAAAAGGTAAATTGTACCCTATCCCCATACTCTGGATGGGTCTTTGTTGGTTATAAAATTCACCTGCATGATTTAGAATCTGTAACACAACTCATTTTTAGAAGTTTTGTAATATTTACAGATACCATGATACTGAGTCAGAGAACAGTTTCTCGGATATTACAGAACTACTGGTCTATTTTCCATAAGTTTCTATTTTCCAGTCTCCTCTAAGATAACTACTTTCACCCATTTGCCTTCATTCATTTGACTGAACAACATAGCTACTTTAAAAAAAAATAAAGATTTTTTTTTTTTAAACAGAGAATCTAAATCCTAGTTCACACACATGGAATTTATCAGAGAGCATATCAAGTCTACTTCATGTTAGTGAACATCACATTGAGCATAAAATTATGCAGTGCTGTTTTCCTGAATCTGATGACAGCCTGGAACAATTGCTGAGCAATGTGAATTTTGAAAGTCTTCCTAAATGCTGTTAGCTCTCTAACGTAAAGATAAATTTTCAAATACTATCACCATTATTTAAATATACAAGACTTTGTTGGAGTAATCTGAATTCACTTTATTTCACTGCTTGTTTTCTTAAGGAAAATGATTCATAAAATATTATCTTGTTACCCTAAAATATATTCTATAACGTTCATGGTGAGACTGTAGCATCAAAGCAAACAAGGGAGATATCTTTTTAATAGCTGTTTAATTCAGAATTATATTTAATTAAAATATCTGTATGAAAAGAATGAAAAAAGCTAAAGATTTGCTGCAGAATCCAAAGGACCATACTGCAAATGTAAGACTTGCACCCTGCATATTTATTGAAATGTGGATGGCTTCCTTGCTGGCATGTGGTCGATGGAGCTTTTCTTCTGCTGTACTCTGAATCAAGGTTGAGCTGCACCTAACTGTAGTTTTATATTTTTATTTTCTACAAACCTTTCAGACCTATCACCTCCAAACCTCATTTTCATAACTCTCAGCTGCACTGGAAATCTCAGCAGAAAAAAACAATACAGAATGGATTGTTAGACTCAGCATGGGCTCTTGTGAAGCCAAAATTAGGAGTCCCTGGCTGTATTGAGTAATGTTTCTTCAACCCCATTGCATTGCTCCAGTTATACTTTTCCAGTTTTATGAAAAGAGAGAGCTCTTCACCTCGTATTTTTTACATATCTTTGTCATTAGTCTTGAGCTTTATTTAAAATTTCCTCCACCAAAAATGGTCTGTATCCACTTGCTTGCACACAATATAGAATGCTGTCAACTGTTGCTACTTTTATAGCTGGCCGTCAAACTATCAATTTGAATGAACAAAGCAGACTATTTTCTCGTACTTATAAGATCTACATTTATAGTATCCACATGCTGGGGTAATTACTGCTAAATAATTTAATACTGTAAAAACTGACATATCCATTTAGGTGTATGCCTGTTATATTGTTAAACTGTGCTGGGGTTCTGACCTCTATTAGACAGCAAATAATCCTACTAAAGACTGGTCATTCTCTCTTTCTCGTGGTGATTTTTTTTTTCATAAAGCTTGGGGTTTTGCAGCTATTCTCATTGTAGTGCAATTAGTAAGTACACACTTGTGACACCACTAAAAATTCAGTGCAATCACAACTGAATGAGTACCAGTTCAGAAGAATCTAACTATCTAGCTGCAAGGATAATTTTCCTCATTGTAAACAGCATGGAGAATTGTGTGTGATCATGTTGTGTGACCAAAAAAAAAAAAAAAAGAATTAGATTATTTGCTAAATGCCAAAGCACATTAAATATTTTTGACAACAATGAAGATTCTTTGTAAATTGTAATTAGACTGGAAATTATTGCACAGAGCCTACTTCTCTATAATCCTTTTAAATCAGAGTAGTTGTAATTGGCCTTAGAGACTCAAACTGTTTCGTGTTTTATTTTCTAGAAGTTCTACTTCTGCATATGTAATAACAGAATCCTTTGTGGATACAATACAATAGACATGTGTGTAGGGTTATTTTAGTTTATTTGTTTTGGTAGTGAGTCAGATAACCAGAGAAAAATAATACAGAAAAGAAAACATGGTGAATGCTCCTGGATATGAATGTTACTCTCTCCATCCCCCCAAAATAATCCAGCCAATAATAATGGGCCCAATGAGGCTGATGTAAGCAGCAGAACCCTGCCAGTTAACATCCATCATGGATCTGGACCTGTATTTTGTCTAGGAGTTCTCATGGTCTCTTGTATTTTGGTTCTGCCAGAAGCTTCAGGAAACCTATTGATATGTGTTTTCCTGAACACTAAGTCATGGATACTTTTTGCATGTTTCAGAATATTTAAAGCTTCCTTTTTTTTTTGATTTTTGGATTCTAGTAATGTAAACTTCAGGTGAGCTTGTGAGTCAGAGAGCCTTAAATGAATGTAAAAATGTTATAAATCTAGAGATGTGGAATCCTATTGGGTGACTGGTTAGCTCATTCACTCATAGACTGAATTAGCTAACAAAACCAAATCTGTCAATGAGTCCAATGTAAATTTTCATCTCAGCTCTACTGGGCTTTGATTTTTCAACAATATCCAAAGGGAAGCACAGTTTATCTTGGAACAGTTTACACAGGACTGACATTCGTGTGATCATGACTATCACTGAAATGAGTATAATTGCCACTCTGTAGATGTGATGAGAAAACAATATATCTAGAGCTAATTCATCCACTTCATTTATGGAAGTTACTAACCATGATCTGTACTGAGACTATGCGTAAAAAAATAAATTTTAGATCTATTGAATTATTTTAGATTTTTCTTGATCTAGTTGTGGACAAGCACTGGCCTACACAGCATCTTTTCCTGATTTTGATGTTTTGTTTACACCCATCATTCAAATAAATAAAGCTGATCCACTATTGTAGATATAACAAAAGTTGCTGGAGTCCAAGGACAAGCTTTTGATAGTATTAGTAAAGTGGCAAAATCTACGGGGGCAGGTGGGAGGGCTAAAAGCTTATTAACATTATTAAAATACCAAAATATTAGAGTAAAAATCTATAAATATCTGCTTAAGTACTTCAAGGAGATAAGTCTATCCAAACCAATGAAAAAACCCTAATCAGATTTGTATTTTTCAGCATTGACAATTTATATTTAAATTGCTTGTTCCTTAATCTAAGTGTTTTTTCAACATACCCAAAGTTTTTAGCAATTTCTGAACAAAGTCTTATCCTAAGCACCAGGTTGACTTACACTTCTTTTCCTTCAGGATAGCTGCAAAACATTTTCTGCATTGTGAAATTAGTGAGGTTCTTGCATCAGCTGTCAGTGACAAAATGAAGCTGTAAGGACATATTTGAAAAAGGCGGTTGTCTTTTCTTCCTTCAGGTCTGAAATTATGAGAACTGAACTGACTGCACAACGTGTGGACAAAAAAGTGCTGAGGTGTCCAAAGCTGGAAGGACGGGATTTAAATGGACAGGGAAATACAGTTCATACAAGGATTCAAATCTTGCTGTAGGACAAAATGCTTTGCTCTTGAAGATCCAAAACAGCTTTAAAACACATAATGATCTGAAGTCCCTGTGAATCCTGCAGGCTGGAAGTGGAGCCCTTGTTCAGCTTGTGGTGTGGAATTGCTGTGGACGCAGTCCTGCACTCCTTGGTGTGTCTCAGGCAGAAGGATGGAATGGGGCAGAGTGCTTCCTGCTGAAACCTGTGGTGGATGAAGGAAGGTTGATTCACTGTATGTTCCTCAGCCTGCTGCATTCCACCCCATTGGCTCAGTACCAAGAAACAAGAGGCTATGCTGTCTGTGTCCTCTTGTCACGACAGTTAGGTGTCCATGTCTCATGGACTTCCCTTAAACCTTACTCAGATTAACCACCCATTGAGTCAGTGGAATCTTTTTCCAAGCAGGGCTTGAGTAATGAAGTTGAAGAAGGTGTTGCCAATGAGATGGATGGACTGGGTGATCTAACTTGTCGTTTCCATCTAACACTGTCATGGACACAGAAATGCTGTTCAGTTGTCAGTAGTGTGTCGGGAAACAGGAGAAAGCACATTGCTGAAATAGCAGTGCTGGAAGTCATTAGGGCTCAGGGTGACTTAATTATCCTTCTGGGAAGCACTTCTTTGCTTCATCAGCACACACATCCTCTCACCACAAGTTGTGCTGGAGATTGGCAGGGCCATAGCTACTGACTCCTTTAACTTGCCAGATGTGAGGTTTTTTGCCCTGAAGGTGGGGGCTCTTGGGGGGATACAGAAACTGCTCCATAAGCCTGTGCTCACCTCTGGCCTGGTCATCGTGGACAGCCCCAGCATAACTGGACCTGTATGGGTGAAGCTCAGTCCTGGCTCTGCCAGGCCTAACTGCGTGCTCCTAAAAATGTGACTGCCTCCATCTTATCACCTTGCCATAGCTCACCCTCTCACTGATGTGAATTGGGTACTATATTTACCCAGAAGAGTAATGAAAATTGCCATGACAATGCTTGTGGTTGCTTGGGAATGCAAGGAGCTAATTTTGCTTGAATAATAAGACACAGAGTCATCTGTTTCCCTCAGTAAAGCACTGAGGAGCTTATGCAGGTGAGAACAGGTAATCTTTGTGAGGGCATAATTGCAAAATACAACAATGTTCCTGTATCAGTTCAGACTGGTGACTAATAAATAGCTCTAATGTGTTAATGGCTGGAGTGTGATGCACTCACTCATTGTGCTGGAGATCCTTAGGAAAGCTGAACATCCCTGCCCCCTAGTTTCACCACCAAATGGAAAAAAAAAATCCCATAAAAAGCCAAAAACTTTATCCTGAAAATAACTCCACTGCACATCTTTGCCCAGGGCAAATTTTTCGCTGATGAGTAACAGCATATTCACAATCCACCTTTTATATTTATATCTCTAATGCTAGGTAGTATGCCAAAGTTCATTTAAAGGAGACTACAGCTTTTGATTTTGGAAATCTGGAGAGGAGTAAGACAAGTACAAAAAACTAAAACTTTCTGGGGGCTTTTCCTTTTCCATCACCCACCATCAAAATTCCTGCGAAGAGCTTTTTGGTAAAAGGGTGGCAAAGTCAGCAGACAGCCCCAGAAGTACTAAAAAGTTCACTGTTTTGTTCCAGGTCTGCTCCAGCATCTCAGAACAACCAGGAGAGCCAGTCCTTGCAGTGCAGTGCCTGCAGCAAGGGAGGCTCAAGGACTGGGAGAGCAGCCAGAGAGGACAAGGACAGCAGTAATGGGTTCCTCTGTGTTTGCAGGAGCTGCCAACCCACTGCTCCAGCATCCTACAACTGCAGCATGTATCTGCCTTGCTGATAACATGAAAACTGATTTTGCTTTTGGTTTATACAAATACAATTTAAATTCCTGGTTAACTTTTCCCAGCCTAGAAGTAGCAGTTCCCCCGGAAATTTGAGAAAGTGCTATTTTCTGCCATATTCTCACATGGTTACATATAAACACAAGCCCACCCTCCCTCTCCAGAGTTTCTGTGCTGCATCCCAGTGGTTTAGGCAGCTCACAGATGAGTTTGAGGCATTTCTGTGCTAGATTTAGTCTCAGGATCAATTAGCTTTCAAAGGAGGTGGTTGGACTCAGCAAAGGGTCCTGGTGACTAAAGCTGCTCCCGTGAATAAGTGGTTTCTTATGGCTCAGAAGAAATCTCTCTCACTCTTAATTTTTTTTTTTTTTTTTTTTTTTTTTTTTTAGTATCGTGCACTTTTAGTAAGTGACAGTTTTGCAAATTGTTAGTAAAGAACTTAAATGTCTAATTAAATCTCGAGGATGTACAAGAGTTTGAAGAGCGTGATTGATGCCCACAAAGGTATGGCTGCCTAATGGAGTCGTCCTGACAGCAATCGCGAAAGCCCATTTAACGGCTGATGTCTTGTTGTGATCCATGTTGTCATTTTTTCATTACTGATTAAAATTAAAAATCTGCTTGGCAAATCCATTGTAAAAATTTCCTTCATGAAAATCGACGGGTACAAATTATTTTGTCAATCGCCTGGCAATCAAACTGTGACTGAAGACTGTTTCATGCCCATAGATTTTATTTTTTTTATTTTGCTTTTTGCTCATGCCAATGAGTTTTCATAGCAAAGTTTTTTAAGCGTAGGTGGCAGTCTTGGCAATGCTTTTTTTTTTTTCCCTTTTTTAATAAATAAACCTGCAGCTCTATATTTTAATAAAAATGTTTTGTTTATGTTGTCTTTCCATTCCCATTCAAAAGTAAATGGGAATGTTCCTCACTCTGAAAGTCAGGCTATGCCAAGTAATTGTCTAATGCTGTGTAATGACAGGTGAATAATAGTAATAAAAGCCTTTATTAGGATAAAATCTGTTTTGAGAGTGGAAGTGTAAACAGTCTAAAATGTAAAACTGAAAAAAAGAAGAAAAAACAACTGAGCCTCACAACATTGTTTGCTATAGCAGGGAGATATTTATGGTTGAATAACTTTGAGCACTCTCAGCTTGGTGCTATCACAGCAGGGATCTCCTAAGGGTGAGCTAGGCTTCTCATCTGGTTCGGGCTTCAAGATCCTGGTAGCTCTTCAGAGAGAGGAGGAATGGTGGTGTGTAGGCGAAAATCAGTCAGAGTTCCTAATTTCTCTGTGAAATTCAAGAGATTCTTTGTTCTGGCTGAAAACAAGTGGCCAACTCAAGCACAAAGAAAAATATTATTGTCCCATTAATAAAACTTTTCTCCCATTTATTTGACATTTCCACTTCTTAACAATTTAGTCTCATTGCTGAGTATAAATCAAAGATGATAAAAATAGTTCTCCATAGCTGATATATGTGCTAGTTTCAAGTTTGATCTCTGTTGCTGTTCATGCTTATCTAATCAAATCTAATCAATTTTTTGTCAGGTTCTTATGTCATTGCTGTGAGTAATTCTTATTTCAAAGAAGAGAATGGGAATGTTTTGTTTAAATTACTGAGTTGTTTCTTTATTGTGATATTCAAATTAAAACACTGAAATATACTCTATGTCTTACAGCTTCATTCTAAGTTCCTCTGGAAATAGAGTATGTTGTTCACCCAGGATGAGTAAAAATGTTCTAAATCCTTTTTCTCCTTGTTTTAAGTTTATTACAAAGTTCATCGTGTTTTGAACATGAGAATTTTATTAGCAACTTTCTCAGGGTTGTGAAATATTTAGAACAGACTAAAGAGCTTTCAAACAACTTTACAGCAAACACATTTATACTGATATGAAATGGTTTACAGATTCTAATGTGAAGACCTTGTCTGCTTGTGGCAATATGTGTGCATATGATAGTGCTTTTGAAAAGAACTGGCACAACCTACCCCATAGCTGGTGGGAAATGTTTACTGGGGCCAATGGTATCCTGGGGTGCATCAAAAAGAGAATGACCAGCCCGTTGAGGGAAGTGATTCTCCCCTTCTACTCTGCACTGGTGAGGCTACGTTTAGAATACTGTATCCAGTTCTAGGCACCCCAGTTCAAAAGAGGCATGGACCTCCTAGAATGAGGGCCACAAAGATGATGAAGGGCCTGGAACATTTCCCACATGAGAAAAGTCTGAGTTCAGCCTGGGAAAAAAGACTGAGGAGGGATCTTGTTAATTAAATATCTAAAGGGAAGTGGGTAGCAAATGGATGAGGTCAAGCTCTTCTTGGTGTGTAGCACCAGGACAATGAGCAATGGCCTAAAACATGTACATAGGAAGTTCCATACTAACATGCAGAAGAACTTCTTTACAGTAAGGGTGAAAGAGCACTGAAACAAGTTGCCCAGAGAGTTTTTGTGGAGTCTCCTTTTATGGAGATATTCAAGATTTGTCTGGATGCCTGCCTTTTGCAGGGTACCTGCTTTGGCAAGAGGATTGGACTGAATGATCTCTTGATCTTCCAACTCCCACGATTCTGTGATTCTGTGATCTAGTGGCCCAAGTCCCTGGGCAAAAAACCTTTGGTGTTGCAGGGTATGTGTTTTTTTGGCGGTTAGTACATGAAACTGGAAACTTTCTAGTACTACTTAACACTGGCTGTTACAGTACTAGTAAGAGCAGTAAATATATGTATATACAGTACTAATTTCCAGAATAAAAGGTTTATTTGGACATTTCCTGTAGAGAGATGTAAACCAAAATTCTTGCAGTGGTGTACTGTGTGTCCATCTGCTCAAAACCTTTCAGAGCACCCTCCTGCAGTGAGCTGTGAGCTGGCTGGATATTAGTAAAATTTCTCCTCAGAAAGAGTGGTGAGATATTGGCACAGGGAGGTCATTATCCCTGGAGGTGTTCAAGAGATGGGGAAATGTGACGCTGAGGAGCATATTTAGTGGGCACAGTGGAGATGGATTGGGGTTGGACTAGATGATCTTAATGATTTTATGACCACAGCCCAGTGCTGAGCTCCTCTCCGGGCAGCACTTGCAGCATGGATGTCCTTTGCCCGCACATTCCTCCTTTAACTATGAGTTTCCCTGATTTTTCTATCTGGGATAGGTAGATCTGAGCTATTGCAGCCTTTTTCTGGTAACCTTGCATGCTGAAGTGGTGTGTTGGGCTGATGTGCTGGCAGTACAATTGGACTACTGCAGCTCTCCAAACAATTGTACAGGATTTTTGCTGCTTCATCGGTTATTGTTTGTGGCATGAGTAATAAGTGAAAACAATGGCTTGAATAGAGTAAGGAAACAAACAAAATAACAATGCAAAGACCAAAACAACAACAGCAAAAAAATAACACACAAAAACCCCCAAAACCTAACTAAGTTTGCATGTTTTTAATAATGTTAATGTGACTTAGAGAAAGGCCAGAGAATTTTAGCCATGTGGGATATGTCACTCTTTATTTCTGCCTCTGAGGCAAAAGCAAAGGAAAAGGCTCAATAGTTTGAGCTTGGAGCAGAGTGTCAACCTCATTTTACAAAAGGTTATTATTTATTTTACAGTAGTGCCCCAAATGTGCCAGCTGCTACATAAAAATCCTGGGAAACATATTTTTTCCCCGGAGACCTTCTACAAGGCTGTCTGCGGGCTTTGAGCCTGAGGCTTACACCCATTCAAAATGTGTATAAAATGAGAACTTCCCTGTTCTGCTGTCATAACGTGCCTCCATTATAGGTGTATACCATCCTTTGTCTCACAGTCTTTATTCTATGGAAAGGGAAGAGGGAATGTGGGTTTTGAGGCATACTGGATGACTGAATGACAAAAATCCCCCTGGTATGCAATGGTACACCCTGGCCACAGAAGTTGTACGTAGTGGAATTTAGAAGAATAAAGCTGAATTTGGGGCATCTAAAGAACTATCACCTGGCATCTTACATTTGTTTAATTTCTTACCACTGTATTTAAATTACTACAAAATCTCAGTAGTACTCACATCTTTGTAAGACTGTACTCTTCATGCCTCACTCACAACTGAGGTGCTCAACAGTTCTCTGGAGGGCAACAAGGGAAAGGCTATAAATGTGCAAACATGGTTTTGGATTGGACTCATCTTTATTTACACAGATGTGTTTTTCACTTGTTTCAATGCTTGGGTTTAAGTTGTTACTTAAGCTTGCAATGAAATTCATTTCAGATGGTATTTGCCATTATTCTTGGTAAAAATAATGAGAGATTCAACGTCCAAATTCTTCATGAAGTGTTACTGTGTCATCTGACTGAAGAGATGTTTGGGTTAGCATTGTGACATGCCAGAGTTCTATTTTAATAAATGCTGTTTAATCAGAAATGTCTGATTCATGAAAACAACTTTGTCTGCAGAAGAGAGCTTGTTTCAATGTATTTTTCTGAAGACTCACTTTTTGTGTATGTGTGAAATTGTTGAGCAAACACAGTTTGAAATGAAGAATGTCTGTCTTCTCTCTCTGAAATAGTAGGTCTTATATGGAATAATATAGCCTTTACAATACATGTGCACTGTCTAGAAGGTATATATACAACATGTTAAGTCATTCTATACATTTGTATATCTATAGGAGGCTGAATGTTTCTGAAAAAAAAGAACAACCCAGAATCTTTTAAAGTTTTCTTCATGTTTTAATCTAGAAGCTGTGTGGTGTCCAAAATAGGGGAAGGAATGAGTTAGGTTATATGTATCTTTTAAATGCCTGGTTTCCCTTGGTGAACAGATAGGACCCTATCATAAATATTAGTGAACCTAATCTAAAATAATTTCTAGTGGCATTAGATTATGCCTTTTCTCTTATAACCTAATCAGATTGTATTTATTTTCCAAACACAAATGACCAAGATAGGAACCTGGTTTCTCCAAAGAGTCAGGCAGACATAAGTTCCACTGGTGAGTAATGGACTGAAAAGAGGCTTATGCTCTTCACCTTCCTGAAGATGCTACATCTAGCTCAACTTCTTAACGTGTGGTCCTATACTGAGCCTTAGTGTTACATCTAATCAGAGAATCATTGAGGCTGGAAAAGGCCACTAAGGTCATCTAGTCCAACACCAACCCATCACCACCATGTCCTAAGCCATGTTCCTCTGTGCCACATCTACTGTTTTCCTGAAAATCACCACTGTTGGGAAAACAAGTTTACTCAGGAATTAAAAGACTGTGTTGTCATGGCTTTACTTCCTTATTACCTGAGCTAGCAGCACTGGGGTGACAGCATGTATGTACACCTGTAGCAGAGTCACAGCTCCTGATTGCAGCTCAGAGATAACCCTTATGATCAGGAATAAATGTGTGACATGTGTATGACATTCATATCAAGTGTTTCAACTGTAGCCCTATAGTGTTTTAGTGATTATGTGTGCTAAATACATTACCATTTATTAAATTAATTATCATTCATTCTTAGATTAGATGGTCTACAGTGATCCCATCAGTCTGATGTCACATAGTAAGTTTTAAATCACATAATATTTCATATTGAGCCAATTCCAGAAGATATTTACCTTTCAGACATGTTACATTTAATGTTTTGTGTTGCTGGGATGGCAGACTAGACTAAGCACGGTTTAAAATGAGGAAAGTTGTATTTGAAAGGTAATGACAAGGATATGGGATAACAAATATTTTCGCTGATGATGAACTTCATTCAAAAATGTAATGCCATAGAAAAAAAGCTAGAGATAAAGACAGCATGCTTGTTTCTCTCCCACAGTTGCAGGAATTTCTCTATTATGTTTAAAATCTGAAAGCTAATGAGAAAACTACCACTTACAAACACAGCCATTATGTAATTTGGAAGCATGTATGATATGGCTTTTTAATTACCTTCAGGGACACACTATAGCTCATAAATCTAAAATGTCACTAGTTTTCACATTTGTATAGTATATGATTAGTCTCAGGAAAAAAGGTTTTGGAAAAGAAAACAAGTGCTGAGAGTGTATGAGGTGTTTGGAAATAAAGGAATTCCTCTAAGTGTGGACTGCCATAACTGATGTCAGAAACCAGACCCTTACACTTTTGAGAGCTAGTAGGTTAATGCCTCATTACACATCAATTGACAAGTGTTCCCATCCTTCGTGCGTTCCTCTTTTGAGAGGTCAATATCTCAGCCTATAAAAATTTGCTCTGTTTAAATCATTTTTTAAGTTGCAAGATAGGAAAAAGAAAAAAAAAAAGGCAGAAATTTGTGGTTTCATACTGGAATTTTTTATGGTCATAAAATTCAAAACTATCTTTGACTTAAGCAGTGCAATTTTGCATAATGTAAGCTATTGTGTCTCAGTACAAAACAGCTACCCAAACTTTTGCCACTGCAGTTTCCTAACCACTTTCCACCCCCTTCTTGTTTTTAGCCTTAGTTTTCATTTCTGGTTAAAGAGGACATAAAATCTGAAGTGAAACCAGGCTGAAACTTAATTATACTTTGAGAAAACAGAATGTTTCAAAAATTCTTGTTAAGATTTATTGAAGTTATGAGCGTCCCTTAAAATTGAGCTTGAGATGCCTTGGACTCACCTCAGCATTTCTTTCCTTTTGACATAGCACCATTGTGTTAGCAACTCTCCAAAGAACTGAATGGGGAATGTAAGAGATTTTTTTGACCTATGTGAAAAACTTACAAGTGATCTTATAGCACTGTAGTAGCTGTTGCTCAGAAGAGGCCATGCTCATTTATTTTATAATACATAGGTTCACTTCAGTGCTTTAAGCCAAATTCTACATCTACTATGCTCCATGGAGGCAAAAATACCTGCGGAATATGTTTAATAGTAAGGATCTAAACTTTTCTCATTGCCTGTGATGCATCTTAAATTCCATTATTTTTATGGTATTACCATTCATCTTATGGTTAAAGTATCATATTCTACTTCAAGGATTGGCATTCAGCCTTAACATTTGGCAACACTGGAGATTTAGCTTTAGATCCTTCGGCTTGAAAGTAACTCTTCAATGTATTTCAAAAATGATTGAAAGCTAGACATCAAGTACATACAAATCCCATGAAATTTGAGGTTCAGAAATGTTTTGGTACATTCCAAAAATTAAAAACTTTGTTTTGTTGGCTTTCAAGACACAACACTTATGAAAAAAGACTATAGAATTTTCATTAAAGGGAACAAATAAATGAATTGAAAAGTCATTTGTATTTTGCATGTGTGAGAGTGGAGCTGGGTTTTGTTAACACAGCAATGTGCATTTCAAATAGTACTTTGAAAAGCTGGGATAGAAAGAAAGCACTGTAATTAATTAGTTTTTTTTCCACATTCACATCTTTGTCCATTTTCTCAATGGGAATATTTAGCACTCCAATTCTGTTTATGTACTGTAGCTGGTAAGTGACATGACAGATTGTTGTGGTCTGCAGGGCCAAAAGCTGCTTTTAGAAAAATCGAAATGAAAGAAGTTTGAAAGGTAGTGTGGACAGAATTGCACTTGTGTGAAGCCAGGCTGCCATTCAGCATTGCAGATCTCAGCAAGGTCCAGCTTCTCCTGCCAAGATGGCTAACCTGCGTGTCCCCATGGTACTGCAGTTTCTATCACTGACACACCCAGCTCAGAACTCCAAGTCATTTCCCTAGAAATGTTGTACACATACGTAGTTCTTATGCAGATACAGTGTATGATGTCCATGGCACAATTAACAAAAGAGTCATGAAAAGATTGTTAAGCATCAACTGAGCCCTCAGGAAACAGTGGATTTAAAATTTCCACTGAAACTGATATCAAGTTAGAAGGCTTACAATACAAATCATTAGTCATTTTTATTACATGAACAGAAATACATGAAAAAAGAATATAAACAGAGAATCTACCCATAAAATTCTGTGGAATGAGTCAAGGTTACATAGTGAGAAAACCTTTTGTCTATAGGAGCCTTGAGACTCAAACCTGTCCTGCTGGATACCTGTATACTCTTCTCACAGGTGAACTGGAAGACATCACTCTGTAGTGAGCAGATCAAAAATAAACAACACTGGTAAACAGAAGAGAAGCTGATGTTGTATGCTGCTGGTTCCCTGCCCAGTTCACCTAAAAAGTGTTTTCTTTTCCTTAAGGTAAGTAAAAAAAAAGATCTATTTTTTGGGTGACCCATGTGTAGCAGAAGACAGAAGCCAGGGTGACCCATGGGAAATAATAACACTAAGAAACAAACAATGTGGAAGCGATGGAAATAATTTTTCATCAATTTATCACTCTGCCAAATCTGAAGATACCTCCGGAGGGCAGACAAAAAACACCTCCCTAGCTGAAAAACTATTCCTGCGCCAAATTTCACAGTCTAACTGCAAGTAATGGTGGTATTTCAGTTCTTCAGTATAGCTGCCAGAAGGCTTTTCAACATGGAATATGTTAGACAACCTAAATATAGGAGTCATTGCCACTTTCTCTGTAATAACTTGCTCTAACCCTAACACATTCATATGTATACGTGTATTTCAGATCAAGTCCCTCTGGGAACTTTTTCAGGTGAATGTTGCCGCTCATATTGTACCTTTACAATTTATGTTGTAATTGAAAATGCCCTAGTAGTTTCACATGAAAGTGGTTGGCACAGAAAAGTTATTCTAACTATAGCCCAACAGAAACTTAGGTTTCCTGATTTTTAGTAAATTTTCCCTTTTTATATATTCAAGAATGAGTGTTTTCAAGGTCATGAACATTCCACCAATTTTTGCATTTCTACTTTAGAATGACATTCTATGCCAAGATAGCCTGATGAGGGACTGTGTTGTAAGTGAGAGAATTTAAAAGAGAAGAGAAAGGCATAATTTTGGCAAGAGATTTGTAACTTTTTAAAGTATTAAAAAAAAAGAAATATGAATTTGCTTCTCCATAAAGGAATTGTTACATTCACTCCCTTGCCATTTCAAGTGATACAGAATTTTTTTAATATTTTTTTCCATCCTAATCTCTTTTGTGATTCTGTTGTGTTGTATTGTGTTGATAAGAGGCTATCTTGGGGCCAGCAAGGGATAAGATATTAATAAAATTCTTGTTTGCTGTTACAAAATCAAACAATTTAAGTGTAGTCTGAGGTATCATGTCAAATTATTGCTGGCTTCCCATTATATCAATCATGGAGAAAAATACCTCTTAACCCTTTATGAAGGCACAGACAATAAAATGACCCTGAAATATATCATGATATAAAGATTCAAGTTTAGAAGGAAAGCTTTCACTTATTTATTTATTTTTCTTTAGCAACATGGAGTCTTTTACGAGGAAGTAGTTGCTTGTCATCTCCTCAGATGAGAGATTAAAGATGACATTTTAAAGCTGATCAGAAAACATTGACTTTTATCACAAAAAAAAAAAAGTCCATTTCAAATCAAAATGCTAGAATTTGATTTACAATAGAAAAAATAACTTTGCTTCCACAATTTAAATAAAAAAGATTTTAATTTTTCATTTTTTAAAATAATTTATTTATAATATCTGCCATAATGACAAAATGAAAGGGTAACAGTTGATCAGAATTTGAATGGTTTTACTGAAGAGAGATTTTTTTCACAATTTCAATCAGTTTTGAGACAAATTTCCAATCATGTTTAATCTGAAAATTTGCAGGAATATTTCTGTTAATCAGAAATAATGAAGTAAGCACTTTTTTTTTCCTTTCCCAGAAAAGTCCAAGAAAAATGGTAGATTGACACACACTATAATCTCTAGAATTAAATGTTTTTTTGGGGAGTAAGATTAAAACTAGCTGAATCTATATGGAGCAAGTGATGTTACTGTAGCAGTCCAATCTCATTTTCCTGTATTTTAAAGAGAAATAAAAAATAAAAATAAGAAGCGTGAATAAGTAATGGTAATGGCAGAAAAAATAACTTCCCTTTCCAATGCATATTTTGTTAGCTGTTGAGTTCCTGGGAAACTACACAAGTACAACAGAGGGTTTTATGCAGAGAGAGACTTGGCAAAATATTGCCAAGATCAGCATTTTTAATGAACTGTGATTATTTTCATCTTTATTTACAATTCTTGGAAGTGATACAAAATGTGTATTTTCCTGGCCCCACAAATATTTCATTTTTTCAAATGTAGAAAGAGGAAAACATAGTGTGGTCAGAATGCAAAATATTAGATCAGGATGGATGACAAAAAAAATTTTTACATTCCTATTATAGCATAAGATTCATTTAAGGCTCATGGACATAGTGATGTCACTCAGTTTAAGCTCATCTAAAGAGGATATTTTAGATGCCATAGTGAACAACGTTATCCTAGACACTGACATGACTGGCAGCAGTTCTATTGGTCAAGCTCATTTGTTCCAGACTATCTCATGAATTACTTGTAATGTAATTACTGCCAGTTACATGTTCAAAAAGAAATCTCACATCCATGTCACTAGGATGAATCAAACAAAATACATTCTGTTAATCTGAACTCTACGTATTTTCTCCTATTTCTAGACTCTCTGAGCTTGTTGTCATGCCAACTTATGACTTCAGCAGGTAGCTCAAGGACCCCTCAGCCAGCCTACTTCAGTAATAAGTAGGCAAAATTGACCAGTTTCGACTAGCATTCTTACTTCATGTGACATTAAAAAATTACTACAATGGGCTGAGCTGGACTTTTGTAGCCTTGTATAACTGAGATTGCAATTCTCTGTGTAACAGTTGTCAAGTTACTGCAAGACGTAGCGGCACTTCGAGGCCCTCTGAAATTCATGTGTTGTACAGTTATGGTGAGGATTGTACAAGAAGCCAGAGAAATTTTGGAAAGGAATAGTTATTTGATATTGGCAAATGTTACTTGAGGTAAATCACTTAAATCTTGAAGTTGAAAGGAGTTTTCCTACATAATTACGTATTATAGAATTACAGAAATGTGTCTAGAACAAAAACATTACCTTGTATCAGAAATATTCTAAATTTGGAATGTGTTTTTGGGGATTTACTTTCAGACCTCAAAAGGCTACTAGAAAATAAAACAAGGGGAAAATAAATAAAAGTGAAATGTTGAAAAAATTCCTTCACATGGGTTTAATTTAAGTTAGGTGACATACCTGCATGTATGAAGTCTACTTTAAGGCATCTGTCTTTGCTGGAATTAATTTTAAATCTTTTCTTCAACTCTTTCCACTTCTGTGTTCTCTGCTCCTCTTCTCAAGATTTTTACTAGCCTACTGAAAATTAAAGAAATCTTTTTGGATTTGCTTATAAAAGAAATGCCAGTACCATTTATTCATTTTCTTTTTCTTTTTTTTTTTTTTTTTTTTTTGCTTTTGTTGTTTCAATTTTCTTTTAATGCCTGCATAGTTTTAGATGAGAAACTGGAAGTCTGATTCAAGTGAAGGAGTCTGAAAATGATGTGTACCAAGGAACTTGTGTTAAAAATTCTTTCTTTCTTTGGCTAAATGTCGTTTTGGTTATTTATTTTTCTTGCTCTTCAGCTTCCTAGCAGCTTTCTCAGTCACTGTATTTCCTTCTCCTTACCATACACACAGAAACACATGTATCCAAAAGGTTTTCTCCCTTGTGCCTGCAAAGCTTACAGTACCATTTTTTGGATAGGAGAATGCAGTGTATGCAGAATAGTTTAAATGAATTTCAATCACATTTTTAGAAAGAACCTAAGATACGCAGTAATTCCTGTCTACATCTCAGAAGAAGTTTTGCCTGTAGAACACCTTGGTTCTACGGAGAGCAGTAATGTGACAAAGCTTAAGGCAAATGCTGCAAAAAGATTCTGGGCATTAAGAAAATAAAACGGTTTTAAAATAAAAGAAACCCCATGGTAATGTGTTCTTTGGCAGTGGATTACATACTGGTCAAATTCAATGACTCAAACACTTTTAAAAGATGTAGAATACATATAATGTCTGAAATAAGCTGGTCTAAATGAAAGGTTTCTATCCTACCATTTGCCTTTTATATAAATTGTTACTACAGTAATAGAGTTCTCAGTGAATTTTGAACCAAAATTTCATCTTAAGTGTTTTTGGAAGGGTATTATTATAGACCTTCTAATTTCTGCTGCTGCTAAGCATGTATTAATAACAAGGAGTGTTAAGGAAACTGTTGGTATAGCCAGTAGTGCCTGACATTTAGTACATGAAGTAAAGTTTACAGTCAAATTAGGTTTTAACTAATAAACTTAGAGATATTTTTACAAGTATCCATTTCTCCCTTCCCTTTCTTTCTTCCTGCCCTCCTTACCCTCTCATATATCACATTATGGTGAACTAGTGAGAATCACTGGGAATAAACTGCTTCCAAATCAGAATTTATCCCTGGGGAATTAGTATTCATAATTGCGTAACTTGGGCTAAATTATGTTCACATTTACACACTTACTGTAAGTCAGTGAGGCTGTGGGAGTAATAACTGGGAACCATGGCCCAAATTTTTCCTTCAGTCTTATCAGTGTAAATCTGCAACGATTTATTTGAATTTAATGACCAATTATGATCTACCTCTGCATATATAATAAAATAATTGTCATTCATCTTTAACCAATAACAATATTTTAATTGAAATTAACTTTGGGAATGCTTCAGTAACAACATTTTAAGAAATTCGACTGTTTTCATCAAAACTGGGGAACTGCGAACAGCCCTGTGAAACTCTGATGATTAAAAATGAACAGAAGGAAAGCATGATTAATGTTTCATTGTATCCATTTAATACACCTGTGTAATGTGCATATTTTTCAAAGCTGTCCTGTTGTCATTTCTTCCCATCTCTAGACCATATTTTATGACATGTATTCTAACAAAGGGTATAAAGCATTGCTGGGATCTGTAGTATTGCAGAAGTAGTTAATAACAGTGTGGTTGCCAGCCTGTTTTGCAGTCCTCTTTTGAATGCTGTGCAAGGAGTTAAAGCAGCACCAACAAAATTTTTACTTTTCTCTCTGGTTAAGAGTATTTGAGTATTTTATACATTTTTTATATTTAGTATATTTTGTGTAAATTTTTCTTCTCAGTCATATAACTCGCTTTTTTATTTTTTTTTCAAAACAGCATTTGTTGTACAGAGAAATGAAGCTTTCTCACACAATCTCTTTAACAAGTGATAATGCCCAGAATAATAACTACACATCAACCATCTTTCGTGAAGATTCTGTGGTGACAGACAGCAAGAACTTTTGTTTGCTTTTATTTGAACATGTGGGTGGAATAGCTGTTCCTGTCCTTGGCTCAGCCATGTCCTTCACAGATACTTGAATGAGTTAATTATAGATTGTTACCTAATGACATAACTATGTTTTCTGAATCCTGCAGAATGACAATTCCTGATCAAAATACTTTTTATTCCGTGTTTGCTCATCAACAGGAAAAGAACTCTCTCCGTGTATGCACATGACAGAACCTTTTTCTTCCTTCTTCCCTTCCCTTCCCTTCCCTTCCCTTCCCTTCCCTTCCCTTCCCTTCCCTTCCCTTCCCTTCCCTTCCCTTCCCTTCCCTTCCCTTCCCTTCCCTTCCCTTCCCTTCCCTTCCCTTCCCTTCCCTTCCCTTCCCTTCCCTTCCCTTCCCTTCCCTTCCCTTCCCTTCCCTTCCCTTCCCTTCCCTTCCCTTCCCTTCCCTTCCCTTCCCTTCCCTTCCCTTCCCTTCCCTTCCCTTCCCTTCCCTTCCCTTCCAACACCCTATTCTTTCTCTGTCTTCTTTAGCACAGCTGTTTCATTTTCCTTTGGTTTATAAACACATTAGCCTGATCTTCTGAGGTGCTACTTGTTTCAGTTGAAACATAAGGCAGATCTCTGTGTAACGTTCAGAAAAACATGCAAATTTACTAGATTCCTTCAGGAGCAATACAACAGAAACCAAATGTAATAGGAAACTAAAGCAGAGTGAATGAGAACATGACATTCTTTTGCACTTATGTGCAAAAAACCTATGCAAACTAAAAGTTGCTTTGATGAAAGGGAAATTAGACCAGGAAGCTACCATGTGTTTATTCAGAGTCCAAGGATGCTGCTGCATGCATTTCCACTTTAGGTTTCAATATTTATTGTTTATCTTAGAAACAAATTGTTAGTCCCATGCTGTGATTCCACACTACTGAAGAACCTTGCAGCATCATGTTCCAGTTCAGTTATATAGAGCCCAGAGTTCCAGAGAACCTCAGAATACCTACTAGTCACATTAATAGTCACAAATGTCGAAAGGAATGGCTGATTCCAATATAGTTATAAGATAATAGAAAGCTGATTTTCACCTAATAATCACATTTCATTCTGCTTTCTGCTTGGATTTGGTTATAGGTTTGTATGATCCACTGAAGACAATGAACATTTCCGTTCTGTTTCCTCATCTTGCATATAATATAATGTGGGTCCCCACCTTTAATTTAATTATCTGAGCTGAGTTCTGCATTCCTCTCTTCTCCTAGCTCAAGTTCCCTTACAGTAGTAGAAACTGCTCCTGTTTATGCTTCAGCTAAGTGTTTTCTAAACTTTGCATAAGTGCAGTCTTCACCATGCTGAAAAGAAATCCTAGTGCTTACTAAGTCATATTCGGATTAGTCTCTTCATTTTGACAAAGTTGCAGACTGCTCAGATAAGACCACTGGATATCCAGTATTACTCCAAAGTTGTTTATAAAGCAGGTCAGTATTGGTCCAGTTACCAAATTGGAAACCCCTGTGTTTATTGCAAACTTTGGGAATATTTACACTTCACTCTGAGCTTAAATTCTACTATACTGATACAAGTCTTAATGTACAGATTTGAACTTGTTTACTGTAAATGAGTAGAATTTATTACTAGAGCAAGCATGAGATATTCTCTTATTTACTGCAAGATTGGACATATTTTGAGCTCTTTCATTTAACTCATCAAAACACTAAGAACTTTTACCTCTGACATTAGCCTAGCAAGTATAATCAAAAAGAGAGATTTGTATATTACTTATAAGAATCACAACTAAGAGATATCACCTAGTATAATCGTATAATCTTGTTCTTAAGCTGGTAGCATAATTTTCTGTCCTTCAGTTCCAGAATCTAGTATTTTTTTCTGATATAAGAGTGCCACATACGATGTTTCTGAACAGAAGACTTCTGATAAATTTCCAGTGACATACTTGAATAAACTGTCACTCTTTTTTTTTTCTCTACTCTGTCTTTTCAAAGAAGAAAAATTTGCAAAACCAATTTAAAAATGAGAAAAAACAATCATTGTGAATGCATTTTGCTCGCTTCTAGAACTCTTTCACACTACACATTTTTACTAGGGAAAGACTATTCTTAACTGAAGTGGTAGCAGATTATATTAGTCAATTTTTTGTTTAGAGGAATTTTTGAGATCTTAAAAGTAATCTTTAACATTTTGCTCAGGTGTATCTGTTAGCCTTTCCAATGAAAGGCCTTTGAGTTCATTAACAGAACAGTGTAGTTCCAGGTTGTTTCAGTTACAGACAGAAGCCCTGTATGTTGTGTTAGTCCTTGTTCTGAGAGAGTGATTCTTGATAAACAGAAAATCCCATAGAACCCTATTGAGGAAACTCAAAAATTGAAGCAATTAAGCAGATTAAATGTATGCAATGGACTTTAATACTTATTTCCAAATTCCTTTCTTAGTAACTCAGTCTCGGGATTGTCTTTTAGTGCCCTAGAGAAAGGCTCAAATTACTGATGTGATAATACTGTAAAGATCATGATTGCAAAATACTGCATTTGTGGGTTTTCTTGACCTGGAAAGTCTCAGTCAAAGAAGACATTTTTTTAAATTTTTTTAAATAAATTCAGCCATTATCAAGAAATCTATATGAGTGCAGTAACCACGGAAGTTAAACATTTTATGATGATGTTTTCCACTTGTTAACTAAATAATTTCCTACCCAGCGTTGTGTATTCTACAAATGCAAAGATTCTTTCAAAAATGATTCACAAAACACTAGAGGGTAAAAAAAGATGTTTTTCTATTATTTTATAATAGTGCTAGTACATTTGTGTAAATCGTGAGTGACTCTGTTCAGTTAAAAGAAAAATGAATTCACAAGACAACAAAATGGTTTTAGTTGGGAGGGAACTCCAGAGGTCATCTGGTTCAACCTCCACTGCTCAAGCAGGTCTGAGAAGTTTTGTTGAGAAGGGAATCAAATCTTGGAGATCAGATGTTTTTTTAAAGCTTTTGAATCAAATCTTTAAAAACTTTTGCACATGTAGAACTCAAAGTTTTATTTATTTTGAACGTTCTGATGTACGTTTATAATATTACATCGCAGGTTAGATTTGTACATTCCCTACCTCAGTATATCCCAAAAAGCCCACAGACACACATGCGTCACATAACAAGAACAGTAAGTTATGTCAATTGAAATAACTGTAATCCATTCAGAAATCCTAGGACTGCAAAAACAACTCAAAATTTCAATATCCACTCATTAATTTCTAAATGTCACTTAATTTTCTCCACAAGGTAAGATGTTTGTTCAAACATATTTGTTTTTCAAACACTTTCACAGTTTTATTTGAGGTTTAGGAGTGGAAAGGAATAGTTAATAATTCTGATTATAAACTTGGTAAAGTCAGAGATGGAAAAGAAACCAGACATACAGTGTAGCACCCCATTTTCTATTGTGTATATATTGCTTTGTGCATTTGTATTTCAAACATCCAAAGAAATGTGCTTTTCCCCCTTGAATTATGAGTCAATTTTTTTTTTACACACACTATTTTTTCCTAGTATTTTGTTCTCCTGATGTGTCTGAGTAAGTTCCAGATGGGAGAAATGGATGTTACACATAGCACACTGAGTGCTATGGGAGGAGAGGGCAGAAGTTCTCATAATGTGAATATTGAAGAGTTGTGTGGAAAGGGTTAAAATGTTTCGAACTAGTCATGACTTGCACTCTGTGATTAGGTGCAACTCCCAATTAAAGATCAATAAGGCCTTTAGAGTGATTTATAAAAATGGATTAGTAAGAAATGTCCATTTAGAAACTACTGTGAGTAAAATCACTATACTCTCTGTCATATTGATCGGGCCTTTATGTCTAAACACGCATTAACTGGGGCAGACAATAAAAATTAATCCTCTTCTTTCGTAAAATGGAAGGTCATTTTCCCAACTGTCCCGAGGGGGAATGATGTCATTATACTTGCTGCTAAGACATTTTATTAAATCTGACTAGGCTGTTTGCATAAGAGTAAATTAGAGCAGTCAATACTGGAAAGAAAGGGATTTAAACTAGAGCAATAACTAGAGGTATTTATTGTAAGTGTATTATAAAACAGATGCATAATTAAATTCAAAACAACTCCATTAGAATAATGTTAAGGGCCTGGCTTAAAACGACAAAAGGCAAGATTTTCAGAGCCCTAAGCATGCCCTGTTATACCTAAGCATTTCAGGGGTCTCCAAGCAGTAGGGGATTTGACATACCATATGTGCTGATATTCTCTGCTTGCTTCCCTCCAGTATAATGTTATTTATAAATAAAACCATTGAGCAAAGGGGTGAAACTGTAACTAGTGCCAACCCAAGCGAGACTCAATAAGACACCTGCAGTTTAGGTTCCAGCATCCATCCAGCATTCATCTCTGTACACATGCGTTCCCTTGGATAAGAAGCATCTTTCAACAGAAAACAAAAACAAAACCAACCAACCAACCAACCAAACAAACAAACAAACAAACAGACAAAATAAAAACAACAAAAAGAGAGAGAGGAAAGAAGGAAAAATCATCTACAGTTAGGTTCTGCTACTGCCTTGAGTAGGAGCCATTTTTGATGCCCCAGATAGTGGCAGATGGCACTAAACACAGCCTTTCTTCCACCCCATAAAATCGTGTCTCACAGCAGGGCCACTCCTGGACTATCTGTTTGGTAAGAAACAATTTTTTTGAAGTTTAAAGTAAGAATTTCAAGTTGCACTTTTGTATTTCCCTGTGTAGTGTAGATCTTATTACTTTATTCTGGGTAGCTGACCTCCTTCTCATCCCCTGGACTCCAAGACCTGTGACTGACCTCCTCCCATCCATGAAAAATTCAGTAGTAGTTAAGTTGAACAATGCCATTACAGATTGTACTCACTTAGGATATCCGCTCTGTCTCCACAATCTCTCCTCAGCAATAGGTATCCACTTTCTGTCTCTCACCTTTAAGTGAGACTGAAGAAAATTTGACAAGTAGGAAAGTGGAGTGGAGTTCTTGATCATGGCCAGAAGATATTTTCTCTTTCTTGCCCACAAATATCCAAAACTAAATTGGAATGATAGGTGACTCTCAGGTTTCAAACACTTGTGATATTTAAGGACTTGAGGTCTGGGTTTCATACTTGCCTGAGACATAGAAGGCCATAGAAGAAATGTGGAAACATAAAGGCCACAGACACAGAAGTTTAATCACTTTGGGTCAGGTTCTGTGAAAGCCCTGAAGTGTTCCAGTCATAGGTACACAAATGCCCTGAAGGAAATCTGCAGGAGTAGAATGATAGAAACAAAGAGTGGCTTGGGCAGGAAGGGACCCCAGGATTATCAAGTTCTAGGCCCCTGCCACAGGCAGGGCCACCAACCTTTAGATCTGGTTCTAGACCACGTTGCCTAGAGCCCGATCCAATCACCAGGGACAGATAATACACAATCACTCTGGGCAATCTGTTCCAGCACCTCAGCACTCTGTGAAGAGGTTCCCCCTGATACCCAACCTAAAATTTCCTGCCCTGAGCTTAAAACCATTACCCCTTTTCTTGTCACTACCAACCTGAGTTAAAACTTGATGTCCTTTGTATAATCATCTTTTAAATACTGGAAAGCTGCAATGAAATCTCACAGATTTCTCAGTAAGGGGGTAAGCTGGTACCACCCAAAAAGGGCAAGGAAAAGAATGGGTGACTAGGGCAATTGAATGACTGTCAGTCAGCAAGAGGCATGGAAAGTGAATGTAAAAATGTCTGAAAAAGGTAGCACTGTTGCCTTTAGCTCATGTATACTGAAATATGCTTTTTTCCATTTCTGCATTTTGCCCTAGAAGTAAAAATTTCCAGATTTTGGTGCATGATTCATGGAGAAAAATTAACTAGCCACAGGTGCCATTTGGCTCAAGTAATCATTTCCTCCCCAGTCTTCCTACTATAAGTTTATAATAAAAATCATTAGCCAGTATTGATTAAAACAGAAAAATAATAACTCCACAATTTCTACTACTTTTCTAGACTGTTTGTAGGATTTGAACATACACAGACTTTATTGTAATATTTACATCTGTTTTACCAGGTCTGAAACTCTAGAATTCAGGGACAAATGCATTAAAAATATGACAGTAAAGCTTTGAAATGGAAAGAAATACAAGGTTTGATAAATTATTTACTAGGTAAACAAGCTCAGTCCACATACCTCTTCAAGGAAAGAGTTTAAGCCAGGTTCATACATGATATATAGTAAGTAATATGCCTGGAGTCAGCTCTGTAGAAAATACTGATACTGAGTGTCCAATTTGAACATGTTAATCCAAACTAAATCTGTACTTTTCCTTTTTTTTTTTTTTTTTTTTTCCACCAAAGCTTCAATATGCATCTGATCTCAGGATATTGGATTTTTCTTTGAGGAAAGAAATAAATGACTTATCTGGGGAATAAACCCAGCCTTCTCTCAGTGTGCTGCTCACCATATATATTGTGCTCAAATAAAGTTCACTGATTCTAATGTAAATCTCTAAAGCTGAACCATGATAATATGAGTTTCTGTATTTTATGTGGTAGATAAGTAGGTTGTGTCTTTGAAAAAATGTAGTAAGAGAGATTAGTGATCGTACCTAAGGAGAAAGAGAATAGGCTCAAATACCTTTAGGGTCTAAAACTCCTTGGCAGACTACGAAACACTGTTCAAATACATTTGCTTTGGTTCAAAATTGAGATGCATCTTGGAATGCGACTGCTGCCCCCACCTCCATTTCTGCACACATATTTTGTGACATCAAGAGTTTCTCTATATGGGCAATTCATACCAGTACAGACCAGATTCCATCAGTATGAAAGGATCTGCATAAGACCTGATCCTTTATGTGGATGTCATTGTCAGCACTTCTGGGGAATTTTATTCTTGCAGAAGCAAGAATTCACTTCTTTCGCAAAGAAGTCACACTGCAGTACACTGCTGTCTGAAGCAATGCTTTCCCACACAGCTTTGCTGCTAACCCCAGATGTCCAATCTGCTTATTGCAGTACCGTTATTTTAGCCTGAAGTTAAGGTAGCTGGTTGATAGTTCTCCTTGCTAGCACAGACAAGTTCATTTCTCTTTGTGTGTCTGTCAAAGATTCTTCATGTATTCCTCCCCTATGCAGCACTGTTTTTCAGCCTCCAAAATAGTCTATAGTTGATGTCCCTCTGATGCTAAAACTTGTTAGCAGAACTGATGATAGCAATGACTGGGAAGGGTGACTGTGTGGGATCATAGTAAAACACATGGTTTGAGGATGGTTTATAAGAACAGAAAGGAGAAAGGTGGAGCTCTGTATTGGTGTAACAGTTTTGCCTTGTTAAAGCAATTCTGACAAGCTTTCCAGATGGGAACACCATCATAAATTTGATGCCAATGTATTGCCAACGGACAAGAGGATGCCAGGAAATGAGCAAAAAATAACTTTGGAGGAAGAGTGCTTGACAGCCAAGAGTATTCTTGATATTCAGCAATCCAGGTGAGGCTCTGTAGACTGATCACACCACTAAGGCTGTCATTCCTACTGTCACCAATCTATAAGTTCCTAAAAGTGCTCAGAATTATAGGAACAATGTAAGAAATCCCAGTAAACATCATAGCAATTACTGAAGTACCGTGCTCTAATAAAAACTGAACATTCATTGGTAACAATGGATATGGATATATTAATTGGAATCCCATTACTTCTCTTTCCAATTGTAGAGATCCTAAGAACGAGCAATTAGAGCCAACAAATGTTCTAATGCAGAAGGGGTTATCTCCACAGTCTTCAAGTACTCTGTGCTGATACCACCCTCCTTCCTGTTAAGATATATCCCACCTCCTTGCTCAGAATATCTCTAGAAAACAGTATAATTTCAGTCCTTTCTCTACTAGTCCTATTTCTTTATCTATGCTACCTGGACCAAGTGAAAGAAAGTGTTATATCACATGATTGTTGAGAGCCATCATCTTGTAGCTACATGTCCTGGCTTCAGCCAAGCATTAACAATACACTAATGCTTTAATTACTACTGAGTGATGAGAGCATACCCAGGACCACATCAAGCTGCATAAAGGAGAACTATTGCCTTTATATCAAGGTTATATGACACGGGGTGGAGCCAGCACAGCTGGGCTAATTTAGGCAAGAGGTTATTCCATACCACCTGATGTCACAAAGTAATGGGGAACTGACCAGTATCTGGCTTCTGCTTGGAGTTGTCTGGGTGTATGTTGGTGAGTGGTGAGATGTGTTGCTAGCAGGATGTCAATCATCAGGTGACAAGTAGTTGTGTTACAGATATACATTTAACTGTATTTGGAGAGAGAGATTATTATTGTTTCTCTTTTTTTTTATATTTTTCTTTTCCTTTTTCTGTTTTAGTGAATAGTTTTTATTCCAACCCTCAAGTCCTATTTGGTTTCCAGTCTTTTCCCCCTAAACCAGGATTGGCATGAGCAAGAAGCTGCGCAGTGCTGAGGGTTCTGAGCTGCCTGCTGAGCTGAACCGCAACAGTGAATTACAAAGTGTCTATCGTGTTTTGATTGCATAGAAAATTAATCCAGCTAATCAATGTGTAACTCCTATCAGCAAAAATCTCTACAAATTTTTAATAAAATTCTTATCAGGGTGCACACACACACATACACACACACACACACACACACACACAGATATGTATGCAGTAAGATTCAAAATTTGAGTAAGGAGGTTAATCCCCTTAGCTGGAGAATAGGCCATTTCTGCCCAGCAGATCCACAGGAAATATGACATAGTTAAATAACAAGATGTTACCCAAGAATTTATAGGGAAGAAACTACCAAGGGAAAAGGTGGAAAAGGAAGGGTAATTTTAGTGTAAGCCCATCTACTCTACAAGAGATACTAGGACAATGGGGTAACATGGACAGTTGATGGCATTAATGGATACAATGGATGGTTTTTCCAAAGGACATTTTATTCTGTTTCAATTGCTTAAGTTCTCCAAGCCTTCTCTAAGGAATGAAATACATTGGCTAGGTAGTCTGCAATCCTCAAAAAAACAAAAATACCCCAGGCAAGTGACAGGATGACTTTGTACTGAATAAAAATATTGAGGTTTTTCTTTTGGTGTGATCCAAGGAATATACACTATGCTTGTAGAATTTGAGAGTGGTTTGTATTTTTCTGCCATGTGTAATAGGGAAAAAAAGACCATGATGTTCTGGAAGGCGAGGGGATGTGTGCGCAGAGGGTACTTCAGGTTAGAAATATTGCACAGACTTTTCCCTAAAACTTTCTGGGCAATTCTCAGAAAACCTTTGGCCTTGGGTGTTCCGATGAGATTATTTGATTAGCATTTAAGTATTTGAATAAAACTAAGTAATGTCTGAACATGGCTATTCCTTGAACCAAATAATAGGTCAACTAAAGAAATTCTGATTTTATAAAGGTTTTTATTATCCTACATGTGCTCTCTGTTCTTTTCTTGTTTGTACTTTTTATCTTAACATGCTCATTCCTCTCTAGACTGATGCACTACCATGTCTGTGATAGGCTCTTCTGTGACATGAAGTGGGGTTATGGTGCCCTTTGTGCACTGCACACCTCTTCTAATTTGCCTCTCAGTCTTTCCTCGGGCAAAACTCCACTGAGAGACCAGAATTAGCAGAAGTCAAGGAATAAACCTCCTTGGAGTGCATTTTTCATGTGTAAAATTTTATTATTTGCATTTTCTTATCTGAAAGCATATTTCAGATTCTCGTACCTATGCTATTGGACTGAAGAGGACTTTGTTCAGTTAGAAAGATTCAGGAATGTAGTCATGGCATTCATGGTGGCAGAATAATAGAAATAAATTTTGTTCATGAGTGTATAATTTTCTTTACAGTTACTTTTCTTAGTGTACCTTGATATGGTCAGCCTTCTTTGACAGTTTTTTTTTCTTTAAGTAGTTCTACTGTTCACTTAGTAATTTAATTCTCCTCACTCTTAGATTCTTAGTTTCAAATTATTCCACTTTATTATAGATAGAAGTCTTGGAAAATAGTCTGGATTATTTTGTGTCCATATCTGTCTAGTTCTGAAGGGTCTGCATGCCATTCACTTATCACACATTGGGAATCATGTGCTTGTCAATATACTGTAATAAATTTAAAAGCCTTAATAAAGACTGACATTTGTAACTGATTTTCTGTAAGGAGAGAGTAGGTTAACTGTAACATTGCTAATACTTGCATATGTGTACTGTTCAACACTGAACAAACCCACGGCAATCACCAGGAACGCTGGACTGGTATCTGGGGTTGATAATACAGAATAAATACAATGCATCTCTCTCTGATGTACCATGACACCACATAATTCAAGTACTCATATGATAAGCTTTAATTTTGTATCCTTGTGTTTTCTCTCAATTAGTTACAAAGTCCTTCCCATAAGTTAATCAAACCTATTCTGAAACAATATAATTTGGGAAATGTTCCTAATTTTTGCCTACATTTATTCATGATAGATTTTGAAATTTTTATATCATACTTGTAGTTCACCTTGAATATTTTTTCTGCCTAAATACATTCATCGAAGTTCCTCATTTCTTACCATGCTTGTTGATCCTACTCAGCCAACTATTTCAGTAATGAACTGTTGCATTTACAAGGCATCCATGGCGAATGAGTACTTTATAAATGTTACTGGTGAGTTGGCCAGCGGACTCTGAGGTTTCACATGAACTGCAGATTCTTGGGAATAAGTGCAGAAAGGTGCCTCGGGCTGGCTAGAGGCTCTTCAGACTGTTTCTAGGAGAACTGAGCTATAAGTGCCGACAGTGACAGAGGGAGAAACAGCAGGACACATTTATCTTAGGCCTTATTCCATCTTGTGTCTGGTGTTCTCATCATAAAGGGCAGATAGAGGGAGAAGACTGTGGCATAGACACAATTGCTACTGGAAGGAGTACCTGCCAGGGGGACAGATCAATAGATATTTATAGAGGAATATCCAGCCTGCATGTTTTTCACTGTAAAATAAATGATTTTTTTAATTTGCTTTCTTTTGGAGATACCAGCTGCTTGTGATTGAATCTAGTTAGACCTTGGAATGTAATGGAGAACAAAGTATATTTTTGTTGTAGAAAAACCAGGGGCTTACTTGATCTTTGCTATGAGATTAGGTCTACTTCAGGAATACTTGAACTTGGCCTTGATAAAAAGACTTCAACTGCCATATCCTGTCCTCCAGGCTTTGTGACACTCCATGTGTCCTGCGGCTGGCAGCCCCTGCACTACTTTCACTTTATAGAGATTCTCTGTAAGCAGGATGTTATCAGATGCCCTCCATCATTAGGTCAGAATGACCAAGAGTCTTTCAAAATAATTCAAAATCTAGTGCCAGCTGAGGCTAAAAGGCACTTCTGCATGCTTACTGCAAGTAAACTCCTGTCAGTTTACTCCAAGTTTCTGTAATGTGGAAAAGTAGAATTCCTGGGATTCAGGTATCACAATTCTTGCATATTGTCTTAACAATTTCTAAATAGCACATACACATCAGATACTTTATTTACTAAAATAGATTTTCTTTCAAATAACATAAAGGAAAAGGTACCATTTTGAGTATATTTTTAGAAGGAGAGTTGTCCTGCTCTGGACTTCTGCTTGTCCCTATGTTTTTTGTACAGCCACACGCCCAGAGCATAAATGCAACTCTCTCAAGAGGTGAAGAAGTTATGAGAGTAGTTGTGAGAATATGGCCCTTATCTGAATAGTATTGTTCTGAACTCTGTGCTACATGATGAGGAAGGTCTAAAAAGCCTGGACACCCAGACAAAAAGAGGGCCATTTAGCCTTTTCACTGAAGTCTAGGATCCTTGCTGAGGGATTATTTTACACAGGCCCTTGTTTAGGCTAAGGGGGTCTGGTTTTTACTCAAAGCCAGGCAGCAGATGTCAGGCCTCAGAATTGCTCACAAAATGATGACCTTGCTGGGTCAAGGCCCATACAACCTGCTTTGCCTCAAGCTGTGTCAAACACAAGCAGTAGAAAGACTTTCCCCTAGCAGGCCTGTCTCAGCAACCAGCTATCCCCAATTTTTCCTGTAAATTGAATTCCTTGTGAAGTTCTACAGCTCTGAGAAAAAAATCCTGACAGTTAACTTGGCTTTTTCTTTTTGCTTAAGTAATGAATAAGGCAGTGAAGGTTTTTTAGGGGGTAGAGGTCTAACACATTATTATGCTATTTTGTAGTAACAATTGATATTGTCAGGAAAGTTAGTTTGGGGTTTCCATGTGTAACTAAATATGTTAGTACAGATAGTGTCAGATATAGCCATGATATGCTCACACAAATGAATCTGAAAAAAAGGGCAGTGTATGAATTGCAATCTATAGCAAATTCACACTGTGTATTGGATGTAAATATCTTCTGTGTGATGATCTTTAGAGGGGAGAGAACATCTACAGTGATTAAGAACAGCAAATTATATTTGCCATAGTTATTGTCTTATTGGGAAATATTCGCAGTCAAGGGTTTAAAAATGTAATAAAAAGTGGATCAATATGTGTTTGAGGATTTCATCAATTGCATATTAACAGCACTAGTCCTTCTGACCTCTTTTCTTTGAGCTATTCCCTTGATCAGAGCAAAAACGATCTAATAAATTACGGGTTTATTCATCCATGTGCTGAATTTCATTTTATGTTTCTTTTTTGTTGCATACAAAATTGAAAAACAATATGTGATTCCTGAGCATGCTTCTTTAGGTTTCTTATAGTTACAGAAAAATGTATGTCTTACAAGCAAATATTTCAGCCCAATTTCTGCATTGTAAATATCAAAGCATTTTAAGTTATACCAAAAGATATTTAAGATGTCATTTAATATCGGTAAAGTTAAGCAAATCGGTGATGGTTAACAGTTTTCTCATTGAATGCATCTGTTTTGTGAAGGCAAAATTTCTATAAGTTGTTTTATACAGTTTTGGTAATTTTGTTTTTACTTCCTTTTATACTTTTGTTGCATAAGGTCATGGCAGGTTATAGTCACATCACAAAACTCATCTGCCTTTTGCATTTTGCATATGTCTCTTGCTCTTGGCTTTATATCCAGAGTGGGTCATCAGGATGATGCTCCTTAAAATGTTTCTTAGAATGGGAATACACTACATTGTCTTCTTAAGACTGCATCAATCTGAGAAAGAACAGATAGATTTCTCTTCTGTTTTATATTCTCTCCTGAAGAAATCAGGCACAACAGGCTTTTCACGAGTGAAATAGTTGCTACCAAGTAATCTACAGATATCTGAGTTCTTTCATTGACAGATGAACAGAGGTACATTCAGAGAGATCATAGCATCTTATATTTGGAAATAATTCATATTTTGTGAAGAGAACAGCTTAGTATAAAACTACTCCATAGATAGCTGTAATAGCAGTAATGCGCACATTTATTTATCCTGACATTTCTTGACAGTTTACAGGGCAAATGCTAATCTATATAGAAATAATAATTTCTCTAGCTATCATGAAAGTTTTTAACTGAAAATCAGACTCTTATGTATGTACCCTGTCTTAATACTGTTTGATTTAACAAACAACCTTATTGATTTTGTGAGGGTGGTTCCACTAGTGAAACAGAACTTCACTATAGTAAGCAGAGAAAAGGTAAAAAGATATTCTCTTTAAATCACAACACAGAGCTGAGATGAAAACCAGTGAAGAGCCCTGTGACTGAGAACAGCATGATACTATTTGCCTGCAGTTATATGGGTGCTAGATTTCTCCATTCCTGAGGAATATAAGAAATACATTTTTTATATTAAGGTAATTTGTAAAAGCTCAGCTTGAAAATAGATCTGCCTTATTCCAAGGAACTGAAGAGCCTTTCTTGGGTTTTTGTCATGTGAGTAAGAGCACTATTACTTGAAATTAAATGAGGCTTTTAAGCATTGGGATTTTTATTTTTAAGCATTGGGATTATTACGCTTTTGTTTGTTTGTTGGAAAGATAGAAGAAAAACTGTCTTATGCAAGTAAAAGCTATCACCAAATTATTTGAGTTTCAACTTCTCTGAGTCAGAATTCAGTGCCTCAGAGTAGATCCAACATTAAATCTTCTATATAATATCTCAAATGATTTCTTAGAAGCAACCTTGCCTTTTTTGGTAGCACTCAGGAGATCAGTGTTGCATCAATCCAGACCATATTTAGTCCCGTATACAATACTTAAAAAAAACCCTTGTAAACAGTAGTTCGTAGATCTAGACTGATTAGAAGTATTTTTGGTTCTTAATGATAAACAGTGCAGAGAAAGTCTCAACATACAGTTATAAAGATGTCAGTCATGTAGACACATGCATGATTCTATAATAGAGGTTGTGGCTTTACATTTACTAACCTCAGAATCTCTAAAGTTTAACAGATTGATTTTATGCAATTCCTGATCATCTCTTCTTTAAACAAGATCTTAATGTAGACAGATTTTCAGTTGATTGGCAGACTCTTCCATACCTAACTACCAAATTGTCTTTGAATCCATATTCTTCTTTAAATTTCCCATTACACTGTGTAGAAGACATTCACATCAAGACTAATTCCAAATTCCACTTTGAGGAAAGGGATAACTGTTTTTCAGCTTCTCTTTTTGCAAGGTTTCCTGTAATATAGAATATATAAAGCATGTATTTGCTTTGCTTTCAGTCAGAGCAGAAATCTGCGTGTGAACATTGCAAGTTGCCTCTGTTCTCTATTTCAGTGTCCTCCATATACACCTTATTTCCTACTGACCAACAGCAACTTCCTACATCTCTCTGAAATTAGCTAGAGATTTAGTTAATATGAAGATATGTAGAATGGTGGTGGAGGTTTACAGTGTGTAACGGAAGAATAATATGGACCTAGGGGTCCATTTTAAATCACAATGGGGGGAGATTGCCATAGCCTGTAGTAAATGAAGTGCTTGACTCTGCATGGTTAGCTCTGAATAGTACTTTTCTGTGAACATATTATTAACTGAATGTGAGCGGAGATTGCAGGAAGCACTACATTCAAGATGAGCTGTGATCCAGGATCCTAGGAAGGCACCACAGTGTATGTGCTTTATTATTCTTGAGTTAGTGACTGTCTCCTTGCAAAGTGGTAAAAGTGAAAACTGCCATTTTCCCACCATTATTATGAGTGGAAATCTCTGGGAACAGTTTCTGATCCACTATTGGTATGTAGTTTAATCCAAATACATGCATGAAGCTAAAATGATAATTCACTTTTTCAGAGTACTTCATCAGTAATATCATTACTTTTGTTTTCAATGCAGTAATAACTTGAGGGGACAATAAAGTCAAAGCTCTCACTGTTATTAAAGCTGATCCTGAGGCCGATAATACATCTTAAAGCAAAATAGGCAGGCCAGAGAAATGCTGGAAAATAGAAGGTACTATTGACTTTTTCTGTCTTTGTGGAGCCAGGGCATGGGGTGAAGAGTGCTTCCTTTCAGCTGGGACTCTGGAGAAACAGGGCCTAAATACAGATGCCCTAAATTCCAGTGGCATTAAAAACTTAATCTTCCCTCATGATAGGTCAAACTGTACCTGAGATATAACCATCCAAGCCCTAGGAGCTGAGAGATGGATTTGGCCCCATGTCCATATCTGTGCCTTCCTCCAAAAGACACCCAGCACTGTGAGGAAGCTAGTCATCTAAGGATGCCAAAATTTGCTGCTCCGGGAATGAGCGGGAGCAGACAAAAATGAAAACAACTTAAAAAATTCAATTAGATTAACAGAGACAAGTGAGAGCTTGCCCAGCCGTTCCTGAGCAACAATTTATTCCTACAGTGGTGCGAGAGACTCAAGCCAGCGGTCAGCAAGCTGACAAATCTGTCAGCTTTGCTGGGTGGCTGTCAGTCAAACCAGGTGCCCGCTGTGTGTTGTGGCGCTCCTTGTATTAACACCCTGCTGGGATAATTCTTTTTTATCCTTTTTTTTTTTGCCACCAAGAGGGTCTGCCACCACACTGCTGTTTTTCATCTTGTTAATTGAGTCATTTATTTCGTTAAAAGGTGAAACTTTATCAGGGTTTATGTGCCAAATGTGAAAAGGCATATTTAATGATACATCAAATGTTAGAAGCATGCAGGTGCCTCTGTGCATGCTCTTTAAAATTCTGAGAGGAGAGGTAGCTCTTGTAAATTAAAATCACCTGATATTAACTAAAAATAGGCATTTTGTTCCCAGGCAACAATGCAAATACTCTGGACGTGTGTGTACATGTTTGTTACTAAATATATAAAGCACGTAGATATTTATATTTAATATTCAATCAGTAGATTCATCCATATTCGAAAACAGATAAACAATACAGGAGTAGAATTCAAAGTTACATAAAAAAGTCAGTAACTTCTTGAGTGGCAGCTAAAAATAATGTTTGAAATAAACTTCAGATTCTCTAAAGATGACTTCTTTGTTTCTGATTCCCACCATTCTTCTTAGGGTAATTGGCTCGTTTTCTAGGTATTTCTTAAGCAGCTGTTTCATTTAATACCTGTGTTAGGAAGGCTGCTTAAATAGTAATAACACTCTGGGTAAGCCCTCAGTGAAAATGAAGAGAATATTTCCACTGCTGTCAGTGACTTGTATCATGTGGCTGAAGTCTTCAAAGCAACCTAGACTCTTTTGAAAACAAACAGGGTTTGGAATCATCTTCCCCAGAAATTCGAGAAATCATTGTGAGTTTGTCATCAGGTAGGTGGATCTTTACAGATACAAAGTCCATACTCGAGGATATCACAGAAATGAGGAAAGCTGTTTGCTGTAACCATCAATTTCTACATAGCAGTCAGGTTGTTAGGTGATAGTAGTAAAAGATAAAGTCTGTCTTTTACTTTTATCTCTTGGCAAAACCAGAGGGGACTGACAACACCACCAGACCGTGCCTTTCTCTTCAACAGAGCAGTGTGATTTCTGTGTGTACACATAAATATACACACACACATATATATATATATAAAACAACCCATATTACTTAATCACATGAAGGAATGAAAATTGAGTATGACTTTGATATTTAAATTCTGCCTTCCCATTTGAGGTAAGTCACCTCTCCCCAGTTCTTGATCCCTTGTGAGCATCAAGCTTTCATTAGTTTAGGAGGACTAATACCATCTGGGTCTGAAAGACATACTCCTACACAGTTTATTTTGTTTGCAACTACCAAATTCTCTCTGCTTTCCAATGCTGAGAGAAGGTGAGTGGATCTGAGATAAGGCCATTAAGATCAGGTCAGTGTTCCTGAACCCAACTAAATGTGTGGGTAGATTGTGTAAGATGTTCCTTGCTTTGATTTCAGCATTAGTCACTGTGCTCATTTATTGCTTGAAACTGATCTAGTCCAGGTGAGCAGTTCTCATTCAAGCTGCAGAATTAGTTTACAAAGATGTACCAGCAAACTTTCCACCTCACTGACTTAATATCCTTGTTCTTTTCTCACGTCGTCCCACAGATCCAGAAAGTGTGTGATGATTTAGATAAATCTTAGGTTTTGTTGTAATAGCCAACAAGCAGATTCTCTATGAAGAAAAACACTGTGCTATCTGCTTACTTTTCTCCAAAATAGTTGAACTGCAGTTCAACTTTTGAATGGCAACTTCTTTCTCAATAAACCCACTCCTGTGTGGGTTCACAGTCCTAGCTCTTCTGAGAGTGACAAAAATAAATGTTCACTGTTTTTCAGTTCACTTCAGACCCAAACAAGCATGAGGAGCATAAGCCAAAGTCTAGGAATGAATGTTACAGTAGCAGGACTTCTAAGAGGTGATAATTTCAAGGGTGATAATTTAAATTTGCTCTCTACCATGACCTGAAAGGAGATTGTAACGAGGTCAGGCTAGGCCTCTTCTCCCAGGTAACAGTGAAAGGACAAGAGGTCACGGCCTCAAGTTGAGTCAGAGGAGGAACAGGTTTGATATTATGAAAAATTCTTCTTAAAAGGAGAAGGTATTTTGAGGTTTGGAACAGCCTGCCCAGGAGAGTGGTGGATTCACCATCCGTGGTAGTTTTCAAGACAAGTGTAGATATAGCCCTGAGGAACATAGTTTTGTGGACATATGTTATAAGTTGATGGTTGGTTAATTGGTGGTCTTTTCCAACCTTAATGATTCTGTGATTGAGAGAAAATATGAGTTATTTGTGCTAAATTTCTGCCTTTAGCTGTCAAAGTAAACTGTGGTTATTCTTCTTTATAGGACTTTGTTGTAAATGTTAGTTGTTGCAGTAGTAAGTTATTAGGTAGATTTGAATTATATTTACAGCTGAAGAAGGAGTTGCAGAAAAAATGTGCAAGAGGTCAGTGACAAAGGCTGATACCTATTCCCAACAAGCTTAGATTTTTACTTTCTGAAGAAAATAAAAATAAAAACAGTGACAGCATGCAGTTCCAGCAGCTTTTACTTTGTTCATTGCCCTCTTACTTACTGCAGCACCTGTGAGTCAGTTTCTCTCCCACCATTGTGCTTTCCAGCAGTCAGCCTGTCCATACCCCAAACACTCTGGACTTCCAAAGAGAAAACTAAGTCAGTCAGAGATTACTGGTGTCAGCTGAAACATGAACATCTGCAAGGGAGATCACTATATGTAATCAAGTGCTCATAGAAAACAAGATCTGAACATCTCTAAAATCTGTTGCTATTTCTTCTTATGAATAGAAAAGAAATTTTTAATAAAGAATATGAGTTAGAAACTCCTTTACAAACACTTACCATGCTCTCTCATGTTATTTTCTGAAGATTAGAGATGGTCATGACTTTTTTTTCATGCAGCACTTCATAACACACAGCAAACTTTGGTTTTGCTTTCGGTTAAGTTATTCAGCATGTTTTCCAGCTGCCTCTAGTAAGAAATGTTATCTCAGTTTCTTTTAATTCTAAAGCATTTACCAAATGAAAGCAAGGTGTAACTTCTGACACGCTCTCTTCCCTCCATTTAAGTTTGCCTTTTTTATGAACTGTAGTTAAAAACATAAGAATCATTTCAGAAGTAAGGATTGGAAATTAATTAACTTAGAGGAATTTGCTTTCTCTTTGCATGTCTTGAAAACATATTAATAGGAAACCAAAGTATGGGAATCTGATTTTTTGAAAAAGAAGTCCTTTGTGACTTTTATCATGTTTAGGAATTTTCAAATGACTATGATAGCACAAAATTAGATTCAAATCTATAGTCCATCAAGTGATGACTAGCAGGGATTCACACCTCAGATTCTTTCTTACAACCTTATGCTAGTGATTAATACCCTGCTAAGGTTAGGTCAATTTCTTTTCTTCCATCCTCTCTGTATCAAGCTTACCACAGCTTACACACTGTAATGAGATAAAACCAGCTTAGGTAAGTAAAGCCATAATCTGACAAAAAGCTGGGCCTGGAGGTCTTTTTCTTAGATTTGGGTCATGATCATAGTCCCACTTACTACTGGCCCATCAGGCAAAAACTAATGATTGTAAAATTGCCATTAGTTACCAGCATGGCCTCAGGCCATAAGATCTCAGCTAATTTTGAACTCTGCTGATAGCTTTGCAAGCTTTGTGTCTGAAGATCAGCAGTTAGCTTTCTGTTAAGGCAAACTTCACACCACTGATGGTTTAATATTAAATTATCCATGTTATCCAATATGTAAAGCTTTGGCAACAATGAAACCTAGATTTCAAAGTGAAAGACTTACACTAAAGAACTGAAAAAGAGCTTGTCCATTGTAGCTTCCTCAATAGCAATGTTGACTAGTTATTAAGAAATTAGTTTCATTTCCACCATGGAGTCTTTTAAACATTCAATATATTTGCTCATGTAGATGGAGAGAGATATAACAAAATGAAGTGTTACTTAGGATCCTAGATCCTGATGCAGATACTGATGCTTAATTTCTCTCCTTTGTGAGAAGCAAAAAATGAGACTATTGCCAGTAACTCCACATAAACAGAAAACAAATACTGCTACTGTTTGAAAATGAAAAAGTCATACAGAGCACATGAAGACAATGTACAAGAGTATATTTCATGAAGCTTGCCAGTTTTCTGGGTGCTACCAGTCACAAGGAGTTAGGGATGTTGTCATTTCATAGGGATGTTCTCATTGCTTTTAATTCAGTCATATGTGTGATCCCCTAATCTTCGGCTTACCTCATTATTAAAATCAGTAGTCTCCTTCAGATGGCCAACATTTGTATGTGTTTTGACAATCAGAAACATTCTTTTAAGCCAGTGTGCGTAGCTCAGTGCCATGTTGTGCAGAAAGACTCAGCTAATGTGAAATCAGCTAACTAAGTTAATCTCTATGATCACAGCACCACTATGGCTAAATTACAACCAGTAACATAGACTGGCTGCAGGAATACCATATTTTTGTAGTAGATGTCATCTCCTTCTGTAGGTCTTGAAAGGAAATTGGTATCTCAGACAACACAATGTTGTAACAGTGGATTAACTGATGATCAATTTCCTTGACTTACCTGTTTCATTGTTTTTCCTCTTTTAATTATTCCGTCTCCTTGCCTTCATTCTTATTTCTCTTTTCTATATTGTAGTAATCCTTTCACACAATAATAATGATTAATGGACCCAAAAAGTACTGTAATCAGACAGTAAATAACTGATTATTCCCCAACAGACACAGTAGAGGGGAAAATGCCATCAGAAATAACTATTTCCTTCTTTGCACTGTGCTATATTTCCTAACGTACAAAGAGCCTACATATAATGTGTACTGGTTCAGGACCAGTAGCCATCTCTCCTGTTGGCTGTTTTCAAAACTCATTCATCAGTAAAGTCCTCTAACTGAAATAAGGCATTTGGCAAAGAATGAGTTATGGATGCACTACCATATTTAATTAACACCTTGACCAAATGTTGAAGCAACCTTTCAATGATATGCCAGGATGGATTCTACTGGAGCTGGAAAAATAAAACAGAAATACAAAGAGGTTAAGTATGCATCATAAGAGTGCTCTTATTTCTTTGCTTCTTCAATATTTTTTGTTGGGAAGAAAAGTTCCCTGTATTTTAGCTGAAAAAAATGTGATAAATTCTTAATGTTTTTTTTCATGGTAATGATTTATGCCTCCCTGACACATTTCTTTTTTTCCTTTATTTCTGTCCCTCCTCTTTGCTTATCACTTTTTTCTGTTTTTCTTTTCTGAGTTGAAGTAGAAAGAAAAGGACAGAGAGTAGTCCCCAACTCCTCAAAAATATTCAAACCAAAGTAATGAAAATGATACATTTTGTACTTTTTTTTCAGTTAGAAAAGTAGAAGGAAAAAAAGATATATAAAACAATTTCCAAATTTTTCTCCTCAAAAATGTCTTCTGCTCAGGACATTCTTATTTTTTCTAAAGTTCTCAAAACATTGATATCTTCTATTTCTGCATTTATTCACATGATTTTAAGCAATCGTATTTCATTTTTTTTTCTAAATATCACTCCAATTTTGTATGTAAAAGCTCATTTTTATTTCTGATTAAGCAATGAGCTACGTAATCTCCATATTTCCATAAATCTACTTCAGCAGAACACTGTCCAGGCAGAAAACTAAACATTTCTCCTGAAGTCACTAGCATTCTTTCCCATTCTTTTAACACTGGAGTAGAATTTTGTTTTTTAAGACAATTTTGGAACTGAATCCAACACTTCACAGCTTCATTTACTCGCATAGTACCAGAGCTTCCACATTTTATATTAATTTTGCAATGGCTATAAGTCATTTTTAGTCTAGAAATGCTGCACAAATTTCTACAACTGTGATGTGATTGTATTGACTACTTAATGTCCTGAGTTTATACAAATAAAAACGAAGGAGTGTAACCCTAAACTATTAGGTATTGCCCACCCTTCCTGGCACCCATACCTGTAATGTTTCTTGGGTTCTCTTCCCTGTGGTGATGAATGCAGATAAACACAATGGCACAACTTTGTGCAAGCACAAATCCAAAAGCAGTTTTGTTAACCTCATATGCACAAGTAACATTAATTAAATGTGCTCTCCTTTGTAGAGAATTTAAGTAATTTCTAAAAGCTCCAGAAATGCACATGAACACAGTGTCAGATGTTGCCTGACTTGAGTTATTGGTCTTTTATGCACCAGCTTTGATCCTGTTATGTAAACTACTCTTTGTGTCAATGCGTCTTCACAGTTAACAAATAATAACTTAGATAAAATACAATGATACTTAGATATTAGGTTTGTAAGTGGGATGCTTATCATTTATATGTGGGCCCACTCAAATATGCATTCTATTTTGAAAGACTTAAGAAGTTCTCGAATACTTTAATGAATATTGCATCCTGGAATTTTGTTCTTTCAGGAGGCTTGTCACATTGAACTTTACGTGAATTGTGAGTGGAGGCATGTGAGACATTCAAAGAGAGAAAGAAGCATAAATACATTTTAATATATCCATTTTATTCTTAAAAGTTAGCATTTTAATATTTAATGATTTCACTTAACTATGTACCTGAATTATGTGCACATACATGGTATATGTGTTAAAGACACAGATGAAGAAGGAGAAATAAGTATGATATGAATATTATATATCTTTGTTTAGAAGCTACTCTCTAGTAGCTGCACCTTAACCATGCACCTTTACTATGCAAGCCGCAGGGGAAAGTAATTAAATTTAATAGCTGCTGCCCTCGTTTTGAAGTCGCCCTCAATATAAAGCTGCACAGGGAAGTAATTAAATTTAATAGAAGCTGCATATTCTAAACAAAGATATACGGTATGAAGTCCATATAGTTCTTGGAAAAAGTTAATTTCCATTAGTAGCAGGCCTGTAATGTGAAATATTCATTGTTTTGTAATTGTTTGAACCAAATCTCCAGCTAAAAAGGAACTTCATCTGTATCAGCAATGATGAAGGATTTGTGCATGTACTTGGATACTACTGTACAGGAATAAGAACAACAATAATAAAAGAATGAAGAACAAAATAAGATTATAAAAGAAGCACCCCCAAAAGTCACATGTTAATATTCCACTCTCATTTTCATCAATCACTGAAGCAATACCCCCTAGATCAGTGCATTAACTTGTTTATCTTTTACAACGAGGAAAAACTTCATAGCTTCATCATTCATTCCAGAGTGAGGGGAGAAAAAACAAAAGGCAGCCACCGAAATTTGCATGGTGCTCAATTATACATTAGTGAACATCACTTGGCAATCTGTTCATATCAATTTAATTGGATTTTAATACTGCCTCTGATCTTGTTTTCTAATTAACAGCAGTGCCTGGCAATAAAGCAGAACCATGCACCCAGCAACACCTTTGATCTCAACCATATGGAGCTCCTCCGTGCTCCTGAAAAAAAAAAATTTCCCTTGCCTCCAATCCAGGCCGAGAGATACTGGGGCCCCCAGATGGCCAAACACCACTCATGACTGTGACTTCATTGACTATTTTCTTTTCTGATTGATCCTGATTGAAAATAAATAAAACATGCACTTGGAACTGGATGCAAATTGGTGTCACAAGATTTTGGTTATGTTGATCATTCTCTCTGCTCCTTCTTTTGGTGACAAGTACTTAAGAAAACATTAACTGGCTCAATGGTCTGTATTTAGGAACATAGCTTTATCACAAGGACCTTTTGTCTTGTGTGTAGTTACTGCCCTACTGTAGCCACATTTTCAACTGGGACTGGATTAAGCTAACTGATCACTATTTGTATTTCTGATGTTATAATTGTAGTCAAACTATTTTGGCATGATTTATGCTCAGCAGTTTGATTCATACCTGCTTTTGATGATTTGCGCTTGACAGTTGGTTCCTTCTGGTTTTTGGGACCCCTATGTGAGAAGCATGCAGAATGGAGCTCTGATCTTTCTTTCCTGCATAGGTCTGTCTTCAAGTACAGTATGCTTGAAAAGAGCAAATGTTGGCATGTCATATTTCACACGTTCTCCAGCCAGTTTTCAACAGTTCTTTGAGAATTACAAAGAACTGACATGGTAGTTCTCTTCCTTGAGTTCAAAAGGAGATATTAAAAATTATCTAGAATATTAGCTTTTAGAAATATTAGGAATTTCCTAAAGAAATCAAGTGGTATAAAATTTTATTTGTCTTTGTAGGGGGTAGGTAGTAAATAACTAGAATGAAAATCACTGCTGTCTTCTTGTGGCTTACATATTGCATAATGGTAACACAAAGAACAATTTTTGTTTCTGCTTCTTGGATGAAGAGTCTCTATCTGTAAGTAGTCATGTCTCTCTTCATTCTCCTTTCACTTTTTGTTCTGAAAATGCCATCTTAGCCTGTACTTTGATTTGGATACAATTCACAGGCAAGGTCAAGTCATTCTCAAACAAAAGACTTCCAGCAAACACCCTGATGTGCTGCTGTGGGAGCTGGTGCTGCTGACTTTGCAGGTGACATCTTTCCCTTTGTGTTAACTCCAACCACTGTACTATTAAGGACACTGGCTCCAGGGCAGCTGCTTTTCATCCAAGATGCAAACCAACACCCTGACCACTTGTATTCATTACAGAACTAGCAGACCTATGCAGCTTTGTTTGTAAAATCTGTGGCATCTATACAGCGTGTACATTACACTGTGCCATCTCGTTTGGATTCAGCTAGGTGCTTTCCTTGACACAGCTCTGAGCTGTCAAACAATATTGTTTGTACAGTAATAAACTGCTGCTGCGTACTGACACATGCTGGCAAAACTGCACTAAGTGATGCCCCTTCCTTCCCTACTCTAAGATGCCCATTTGAAAATTCTCATAGACAAAAGCATATTAATTCTCTTGATTTGGTTGAAGTAGTTCATCTTTCCTGTGTGATTTAATAGCTCTACTTTTAACCTTAACCATTTCATAAAACAAATTTGATTAGAATGTGCTCAGCCTCCACTTCTGTGGAGATATGCTGATATGTACCAGCCGAAGGCCAGAGCCAATGAACCAGTAAATAGTAAAAATAGTCATAGGCAGGACATGGACAATGAATCCTTGAAGCCTTTAGGTTATCTTCCTTGCAAATCCAGAGTCTGACTGTTGCTGGGTTTCGATTGCTTTTCATATTTGATTTTTCACACACTTAGTGCATTTCAGTCAGCTTCTGCAAATTAGAACTTCAGTGGGGAAAAACAGGTTTGCCCGTTCTGGACACAGATTTCTTTTACAGTAAGAAAGAACAGTACTTCAGTTCCCATGTTCCACAGAGATGCTAGAAAGTTCCTCCAATCTGACTGTGGTGGACCAATCTTTGTGCAGGTAGCGTGACATTGCACGTCCAGGTGTCTACCAACTGGATTGCTGATAGAGACAGGGCATATACACTCATATCAAAAGTGAATTTAATCTGGATTTATCTTTTTTTTTAATTTGCTTTCCACAATTTCAAGCTAAAAAATCTTGCATTTTATCATGCAAGGTGAAAAATAAAGCACCAAAGGAAATAAATGACTCAAAAGAAGATAGGAGTTGCATTTTTATTCTGCTTTCGATTTACAGATAAATTAACATAGTGCTAGCTTCTATGGAGCGAAGTAACAAACGTTGATGAGGGAGCAGAGCTGATAAATGTGAGGTTTTCCGGTTGAACCCTGTAAGTAAACTGCTGCTGATTGGATGTGTTGCACCAAGATTACTGCTGTGGTTTTTTTGAGCACTGGGACTCATAGACATTGTCAACGCTAGTATGCTGAGACACCATTTTGATCTTTGTTGCTGATTTTGCTGCTGTGATAAGATGATAGCTACTGTCTTGTTTGCTTCCTGAATGGCTTGTTCCTGGTCAAAATGAAAGGCTTTTTTTTTTTCTCTCTTTTAATTTTTAGGTTATACATTTGAATCTTATTTTCTGAACTACCCATTCTGCTCCCTTGAGGAGATAGAAACATGTGCAAGTGCATTACACTGCAGACTTCATTTAAAACAAAAGCTACGATAGCTCATATTCCCATCATGAAGAATATTTCTGATCACGGTCTCAACTTCTACAGGACATTTTCCTCTCTGTTAAGGCTGCTTACATCAAAGGATCTCTTACCATCCAGACATGAAATATATTCTTTGGGCAAGACGTCAACCAGACCAGCAATGAGCGTTCTCCAAGTGTGTAGGATATGATCAGTAAGTGAATGCAAGTAGGATAATTGTTAGCTATATGCTCATGGTTTTAGGACAGTATTATCAGATTGCTGAGGTTGTGGCTATTAGCCTGTGGCTCATTAGTCAGGTTTCCCAAGTTGGCTTTTCCCCCCAAAGAAACATGCATATGCTTTCCAAACTATGCCTGTTTAGAAATGTTGCTTATTGCTAAATGTATAAAATAAGCATTTTCCCACATATATTCTAAATAACTAATTCTTAAAGTGCACAGTATTTCATGATTTTATTTTGTACTTTTCATTTTGGCTGGGACTAATATAAAGATTTGCTTTATTATCTCACATTAATTTAATTTACTGTGTTGTTCAAGGGAGAAATTACTGTAGCCTTCTTCCCTGAAGTCTTTTTGCCTTCTTGAATTTAAGTATATAAAAACTTATCCAGTACTGAAACTTAAATGTAAATGTGGATAATGACATGGTATCCTGTGAATGCATCATCATCAAATAGACTATATTCTCCATCAAGGACTTCTCATCACACTTAAGCCAGTCATAGAGAGGATCAGCACTGGTTGCTGACATTAAGCATGTGAGTCATTACCTTCACGCTTTATTCCTGATCTCAGTTACGGCTCATACAGAGTTTACAAGATCTTACTTCCTTGCAAGAAATTCCTCCCCGTCTTGTTGCTGTTGTCCTCAGTGACCAGAAGATTTTATGAATCTGACAAGCTCCCATGTGCTTTTACAACTTTCCCTTCTGACTTCCCTTCCCTTCCCTTCCCTTCCCTTCCCTTCCCTTCCCTTCCCTTCCCTTCCCTTCCCTTCCCTTCTTTGTTTTAAACTTACATGACTTCATTAGAATAACATATTCAAAAGCTAGTAAACATATCTATGGTGGAGCTGTGGTGAGCTTAGTCTCTCTTCAAGCCACCATTTGCTCACTATGATATTTTAAGATGTTTTTGTTGTCTCTTCTCTGTGAAAGAGACCACAACTTGGGTGAGGCTCAGAACTGCAGAAGAACTCTGTCTCAGAGATTCCAGCTGGACTTCTTTACCTAGTACTTTGTATCTAATAGAAAATAACACTGCGCTCTGAGTAGGCCTGGGATGATGTGAGCAGCTACTGTTGAAACAGCTGAGTAGGCTCCCTGTAAAGCAATAAGGGAGTGAACCACTTCCACCTGGCGGTGCCTGCTTCTTTCCAGGGCATCATGCTACTAGACAGGATATTTAGTACAGGTGTGTAGGATGACATACATACCCTGGAGATAGGATTCATGTTCTTCTAAGAGTAGAAGTAAGTCTGTTGAGTTTGTTTGGCTTGTTTTATGATTTATTTCATTCCTTTTGTTTGGCAGTGCTGCTCTTTGCCAATGGGGAAGAATCATCATTCTACAACACTTCCTTTTCCAGCTAAGAAACGTTCTTTGGAGCACATATTGCTTCTCCTGAATGCTATGTTTTTTTTATCTTGTTCTGATACTTTTACTCTCCTCTCACCCCCAAGGGAAACAAGGGACTCCAACTATGCCAACAGGTCCCTCAGATTTTCAGATGTTTCCTTAAGGAAATTATTTTCCAACTTAATGCAGAGATCTTGGGCAAACACTGTCTTAGCTTTCTCTTCTGCTCTTTTCCCCGCACAACTAGTTGTGCCTTTCTTCAGGTGGAAGTGGTTATCTTCTTATCTTCAGTTGTGCTTAGGTATCTGTAGAAGGGTGACCAGTTCCCTCACTATCAACAGAGAAAGTACTGAGAAGAGTAATGATTTCTTCCATTTCCTCTTTTGCTCTCTACTCTGTGATGTGGCAGACATCTTGACTCAGTTTGTTCTATTACTTCCTTTCTAGTGCTCTTTTTCTTACTGCCAGAGCAAGACAGCTATAACCCAGGAAAATAACCAGGGAAAAACAGCTGCTATACTGATATCACTAAAGAGATGGAGATTCAAGGATATAGCTCCTACATATCTATGGTATAGTTAATTTATCTAGCGTTTGTTTTTGAGTTTCCTTACTCTCAAGCCTTCATGTTCTCCATGTAGAAAGCTACTAGATTTAAATACTGTGTGTGGTGACATGAAAGATACTTGACCTGTATAATTCCCATTTCATTTGCTTTATGAAGAAAATATGAATATCTCTAAATGAAGAGTTATTCATTTAAAATATGGTTATATAATATTATTTAGTTTGTGTTACTTTTCAGTGAAGGCTGGTTGAAAACTTTGTGAGCATTTTTGGAAGGTGAGATATAAAAAGAAGAGGAAATAAAATAAACCATGTACTAAAATGATGTGTCTATATAAAGTGAAAGCTTTTTTAATGTCATATTACACTTTATAACTGAGTGGCTGTGGTTATACTGTAATTAAAATGTAATTACATTCCAAGCAACCAGAATCATAAAGACAATTAACATTAATGCATATAAGGAAGTAAATGGTATGTCCGAATTACTTATTAGTACACTGTTAGGACTGGAGCCTATATACATACATGGAAGTTTACTCACCAAATATTTTAATTGCCTCTCACTGAATGATTCATGACTAATGGTATGAATGGATGTCTGTAGGCAGCATCACTGAGGTTTTAAAGTCAACATGAAGTTAACTGCACTAACCACTTAAGATTTCCCTACTGCAATTGCCCCAAATTTATGCTTTGATACTTTTCTTTTATTCTCTATCATTTTTTTTTTTCCTAGGCTTTTTATAAAATGTGGTGGGTAGCCGGACTCCTTTATCCCCTGACATTCCCAAAAGAAATGTAAATAAATGAGCATCATTGCAGTAAGATATGTCACATAGGTAGCTGGAGTCTTGAAGTGAAGGAAAAGAAATGTTGTTGTTTAAAAGCAAGATAACTTTTCCTTCACTTTAAAACCTTTCTACTCATTACCAATGTAAATGAAAAGCTTGGTATAATGAATTAATATCAGAATTAAGTTTATATAGATTACATGCATGATAGACTGCAGTGCTTCTGAAAGTCTATTGTGGCAGTGGCCTTGAAATAAGGAAAACTTACATGACCGACCATTATAATCAATCCAATCTGTATTTTAGATATTCCCTAAATACATATCAAACTGACAAATGGAAATGGCTATACTGTACAGGTCAATGAGTAGGGCTTCAAGAGGATAATAAATACATATTGACATATAAGCTACTGAAATTAAATTGGTATTAATGAATTGAAAAAGGAGCTTGGAATCTTTATATATATAGTTTTCTGATAAATACGGGTCCTGTTAAAATACTTCAAGTTATTTTGTAGATGGAAAAGACTTCCTAACGAGGAAAATCCTGTTACATATGCAGTCAGTACTGCGGATATGTAGAGTGAATGGTCAGGCAGAAGTGAAGTTCAAAGAAACGTTCAGCCATTTCTTCACAGCACAGCAAGGATTCTGTGGAGTTTCTTCCCTGTGGGAAGGTGTGAAGAGTGGAGAGCATCGGTAACACCAGTACACCCTCTGAAACTTTCTACCAGCCTTCTCTGTTACACTGAGTAGAAGAAGATTCCTTAGGTATCTAAAACATCTTCATGGGACTAGCAAGAAATTCAGGCCTTTTTCTTCTGGAGTAGCAGCTGGAAGCCGGCAGGGAAACTTTGATCCATCTCAGCTGCTATTAGACATCAATGTTTGTCATGAATCACTTTTCACACCTGAGATTCTTCTATTGCCCTCCATGGCCCTGAGGGGGTGGCAGGAAAGTTCAGAGGGGCTCTCAAAATATTTTTACAGTGAAAGAACAGGTGACTACCGTTCCTTTCCAACAGTTACAGTAATTACAGCCACTGCTGTTCATTTCTTTGCTAGGAGTTTCCTATAATAGAAGGTAACGAGCTACTCTGTGACTATAGCAAGCATTTGTTTCTGCACAGGAAGAGAAAGGTTGCAATAAAGGATTGTACTGAGTCACATGAACCTGAAGGAAATGTGAAGTTCAGGGATTTCAATCTTCATTGTCCAACCATCATCTTCACGACTACAAAAGCAGCATCGTGTGGAAGTACAGTGCTTCCTAATGACTCTGGTGGCCTTATAACTCCACTATGCACAGGTGCAGAACAAGACAAAGAGCATCAAAATTTAAACTTTTCTTGATTTGTGACAGTTTTAATTCTTTAACACAAGTCGTGTTCCGTTTGTTGAGATAAGATTTTAGGTTTAAATGCACATTTAAAAACAAAACAAAACAAAACAAAAAAAAGAACAACCCCAAAACTGAATTTTATGTTAAAAAATGAAGGGTATTTGTAGATAGTATTTTCTGTTTGTCCAAGTTCTCCACCATAATAGAATAGACAGGATACTTCAACTTCTTTCCCTAAAACCAATATGCTTTATCATGCAGTCCTTCCTGCAAAGAGTTAATTGAAGCAAATAAAGTTCTTAAATTGTTAATAATCCTCCCAATTTGATCTTGTTCTTTTTCCCCCTCAAGCAGTAAGAGGATAAGTGCGAGTGATAGCCAGATTTATAAATTATTTCTTGCGAGCTGAATGCTTTAAAAAGGAATATAAAAATCTGCTGTGTGTCAGGCGATCCATGGAGGCATTAGCAAGCGTGGCTGATTCTCAGTCCCCTGAAAGCAGGAGTGATAATTTGTAAATCTAGGAACTGTACGTGGAGAATGGTAATTTGTCATTAGTAAGATTAACATGATCAAGGGAATAGAATAGATTATTTATATGTAAAATACAGAAGATCATTGATGCAGCAGTGATGAATAAATACATTTTGATAAAATTAAGTCAATATTTTTGCGAATCAATGCAAGAGTTTTTAGCTGTAACATAACACTGCAGCTTATTTTTGATGTTGTATGCAGTGTACTGGCTATTTGAAAATGGCTATACAGGTGAAATCATGGCCGGGAATTCTTTGTTAAATCTACCTGTAGAGCAATTCCTTTGAAACACTGTGCATTTGCCACATATTTCTTTTCTTAGTTCCTTTAGAATGAAATACTACTTAAGTTGTAGAGTAAATGAGTGCTCATATACTATTTAAAGGAACATGACATTTTTATTATTTCAGTTTCATATTCTAGTTAATTTTTTTGTTCAAATAGATTTGCCGTTTTGGAGAGAGAAACTATCACAAATAATTTAATACGTTTTGATCATGTTTTCATTGCTGACTGAATTACAATTGCTGCCATGGTTCATTTACTTATACAAACTGTTCTTGTGCTCACAGTGTTGTTCAAAAATTCGACATTATCAGGTGAAAAAAAAAAAATGCATGAAGATAGGAAGCCATTATCCTGACCACTATGCAATGCAGAATGAAATATCATTTGACAAGTTCTTAACTCTGATTTTCAAATACGCTATTTGCATTGACTTGTAACTACCTACAATAAGTGATTACTACCTTTAAAAAAAAAATAAATCTGAAAGCTTCAGTAAACTATACTATCATAGCATTTAAAGAATTTAAAGCAAATTACTTAAGGAATATGCTCAAAGCAAGTGCTATCCAAGGCAGTAAGTGACTTTTGTGGGTGACTGAGCACTGAAGCAAAGCTATGAGGCTTGCTAAAGTAGACACTGATTATTTGCAAGAAGATTCTTTTGCCACAGATGTTCTTGACAAAAGCAGTCCTTGATCTTACTGATGTGAATATCTGCAATGCTACATATGTGTAGACCCAGGGAGTTCAGTGAGATTGTTCATGTGCATATAATTACTTGTGTGCCTGCATGTCCAAGGCTCAGGGCACTGGAGAGATTTAATCATTAAAAGGTGAAATGTAGGCATTTTTGTTATACTTTATTATACTGTGAAAAATCACAAGTCAGCCTTAGTTACAGGATTACTCTTCTCACAGAATAGGATATCCAAGAAAATAAAATGAACCAGAAGACAACATTGTTTTGTAATAATATCAGCTTTGAACAGTCTCTGCCGTAGGTTGCTCAGACTTCCATTGACATTATGAGAGGACTGTGTTTAGGTGAATAATTTTTTTGGCAAGGGCAAACAAATGAATAAATGCTCAAGGGAGAGCTAAACTAAAAGAGGAGGCAAACAGAATTCCAGGACTCTTAAATGTAGGGTTATGATTTTACAGACAACCCGAGTATTTGACTTATATGTTTTTTCTTGTAATCAGAGCAACTGATTCACAAATTCACTAACCTGCATTAAGAATCCATTTGCTGTCCAGATTTTTGGGCACCAAAGGCTCAAAATGGCTCCTTTTGTACTAATATGCAGACATAATTTAACAGGAAATGGTAATGGATGTATGGAAAGATATATGTAATAAGAGGGTGCTTGAACCACTGCCCCATAGAGCAAAGCTCTATAAAAAAGTAACAGTAACAATAACTTTCTACTACCAGCTTTATCATTTTGATCATGGAAGATTGACTGTATGGATATTTCTCTTATCCTACTCCAAAAAGGACCTTAAAGTCTTCAATGGGCAGGTAGACAAGTAACTGTAAAAACTGAGGGCATTTCCTGAACATCAAATTTATGCTATAAAATAACTGGGATTACACAGAATGCATGCTTTCTTAATAGGAAAAAGTGAATGAATTCATGTTCTGTTTTTTTCTTCCTCATGTTGAAAGGCTAGCATTTTCTGAGAGAACTATACTTTTGTGGAAGGCATATGCTTGGCATCTGAGGTCTGTATTTATTACTCCTAAACTGAGACTTTAGGATCTCTCTTCTGATGACTGCAATGTCAGCACAGAATATGAAATCTTTCCACTAATCATATACGGGAGTATTTGTGCAACTTTTTTGTACAAATCATATACCTAAAAGAGAGGTTTGATATTATTTGGATTAAACTTTGTGTTTCTTTGAAATGTCCAAGATTGATTTTCATCAAGAAATGAACTTTCTACAAGATTCCTAACAAAAATTATTGCAAACTGATTTACAGAGTTAAAGATCTATGGTGACTCTTCAAATAAGTGTCTCAAGAGAGTAATTACATTTCCAAGCCAAATAGTCCCATTTAGTAGAATATTTATCATGTGCTCATTAAATATTATTAAAATAGTATTCTTTAACAACTCTACAGTAACAAAAATAAACACAGACGATACTTTTTTTTTTTTGCTTTCTTGTTAAACTTCAGTAAATACCAATAATTGTTTAATACAAAAAGGTAAACAGATACTTCAGAAACAAGCATTTACAATGGAAATTTATAGAAAAAATTGTAGACTAATGCATTCTCCATTCCTATCAGTCAAAACATTACTTGGGAATATTTTTACCTTAGAAAGTCCTGAGAAACAAACAATTTTCAACTGGCAGCAAAGCCACAATCAAACATGATTTTTGCTAAATTACCTGTACAGATTACTTGAATGTATTTATTTACAAATAGTAATATCTCTGACAAATTCTGGCTGAGTTTAAGCATGGAATTTAGCTGTGTTTTTTCATAAGTTGTGTAAATTCTTTGCAATCACTTATCTTCAGTAGTCAGAAAACACAAAGGTTTTATTTTGGTGCATGACATGCATAAGCTACATAGGTAAAGATAATAAATATGTACATTTTTAATAATTAATGAACAAAAGATTTCTTAATGTCATACTGACAGAGAAAAAGTTGTTTATGCATTTCTAACAGAGATTGTCCTTAGTCTTTCTTCCTCCTTATTTAACAGCTTTTTTCAGATCTTTCTCCTTAAAGTCAACCTGATATAATCTGTTAAAGTGTAAAATTTAAATAAAGTCACAGAAGGAGAAGAAAGTTACAGACATAATTGCATTTTTGACTGGCCATCGATAACTTGTCACAGTTTTCTTTTGCCCCATAAAGGATGTTTGTCTCTGTCTTGGTTGTGATGGGTTGGTCAGCTCCCCTTTTCTATCATGATATACTCAGCTGATATAGATTGATAGGGTATTGATTGTAAGAACTTCCTCTGTAAGTCTGGATATTGTATTGGTTGATGAGAGGGTTTCGACAGCAGTAAATCAGGAGTAGGTGTTTAGGAGATGCACAAATTCCCGTAAAAGATTCTTACAAGAAGGAGGTAGTGCTAGAACAGGGAACTCAGAAAGGCAACTCAGGCTCATGGTAGCACTCAGACACATTTTAAGATGTATCTGTATTACAGTCTATCGTACAGTAAATACTAGACAGCCTGGCTTTTACGGGTGTCACACTGGTAGTGGAAGAAATTTGTTGCTGTCACAAGGCTCTATGCAACTCAGGTCAGTTTAACATGACTTGGGGTAATGTAGTATTTTGAGTGTTTCAGCTTATATGACCAGAGTGTTTTATGATTTTTTGATATTTGAGCCTGAGTACCTCTACACTTCAACTGTGCTTGTAGTAATACAGCTTAATTTATTTGAGGGATGCCAGAGAATGGCTGTACCCTTGTTTAATGCACCCAAAGGAAATAGGATACACTGTAGATTATTTGCTATCATTTTGTTGAGTTTTATTTATCAGGAGATGCTTTAATGAAGAAGGTTGAAATTTTAGCATCCTATGGTTGAAAAGCAAGATGTGGTTATTACAGGTGATAAGACATACCATGCAGAAGTACATTGGAGCAGTAAGATTGGTACTTCTGTGCATAGAAAAATGAGCCTCAAGTAAATCTTGTGTTGCGGGCAGACAGTGGTGCTCTGTGTTGTTGGGATAGGTAAATGCTCTCTTTGTGGCAAGGTCCAGCCACACCTTTCCTTTTGCTCTACTTCCAGGACTATTGGCTTTGCCTGCAGGCAATATGCTGGGATCCCACAGGTTAACTTCACTTTGCAGTTAACTAAACATGGACTCTTGTGAGTCTTGAACTCAGCAGGAAGTGCACTTGACTTGTAGAAGATCATAAGAAATTTTTCTGTGGCTTCAGAGGAAGATGCGATTTTGCTTTCTGTTTCATATTATAACGGATGCAAAGTTTTGAATCAAGGCACTACCAAACCTACTGAGTTTCACCTGACTCATGTCAAATCCATGTCACACCACAAGTTTTATATGGTTTAGGAAAAATAAAAGCATAAATTAAATGAGAATGACTTTAAAGGCTGAACTTCAGTGAACTTCAGGGCAAACTGAAGCTGAGCTGCAAACATCTGTGAAATTTGAAACCAAATGGATTTTGCCTTATTTCTTTTCAGGTTCATGAATTTTGAGAAGATTCATCTCATAGTAACACCACTTTTTACAATTTTGTCATGAAACTTGCCCTAACTGGTCTTTTATTTTAAGTCTTCATTCTAGAAATAAATGACTATGGGAGAATCTTATCTTTCATTTAAAGGAGAGGAGTTATGGTAAAAGCCTGAATCTGTCTTTAAACTACTAGAGGGTAGATTTAGTTAGATGTTAGGAAGAAATTATTTACTCAGAGAGCGGTGAGGTGCTGGAGCAAGTTGCCCAGAGTGGATGCTTCCTCTCTGGAGGTTTTCAAGGCCAGGTTGGATGGCATTCTAGGATCTAGTGGCTGGCAACTATGCCCATATCATGGGATGGAACTAGATGATCTTTAATGTCCTCACCAACCTAAGCCATTGTATGATTCTATGCAGCTTAGATGTAATATTTGTATTGGATGTGTAGTAATGACACCTCAGTTTTAAACCAGATTCCCATCTAACTCTCTGGCAAATAGTTTTTAGACTAATATCTCAAAGCCTAGTGTGCAAAAAAATAAAATAATGCTTCTCCCTTCCCCACCCACCCACCCCCCCCAAAAAAAGAAAAAGAAAATACCCTCTCGCAAACCAAAGAATGAGTAAATTGAAACTTCCTGAGATTAAAAAAAATAATAATAAAATTCCTACTATATGATTATAGGTGGAAATAGTTGTGCTGGAAAAATGGAGTCCAAATTGATCAAGCTTATATACTGTGACTTATGGGGTGTTCTGTCTTTTCACTGAGAAATATAGACAACCTGCATCTTGGAAAATCATGCCAAATCAGTATGTTGAAGACTACTTTGCGTGTAACACCTATTTCTTCGCTCATAAGATACACAGTTCCAGAAGTCTTTCAAATCTAACTGCAACAGTTGTATTTTAGGTATTTAATTTCTTCTTATTTAATGTATCTGGAAAACTAGCAAGTTAAAACTTACAGGAAAACAAATATGTATGTTTTATACATGGTTTAAATTGATCTCTTAATCTCTGTAAGTCAGAAATTACAAGTAATCTAAGAAATATTGTTCAAATTATTAAATTACAAACCTTTTAACACCGAGGTATTTAATCATAAAGTGTGATATAGTTTTAAATGCAAACAAATCATGTTAGGGTTATTGAGTACGTGCTTTAGATAATGTTTCTATATTATTTCCTCTTTAGAATGTGAGGATATGAGGTTGAAATTCTGTATCATGTGCAGTTTAAAGAAAAATTACACATAGATGAGGTTACATTTAATTACCTGGAATAGCTTTGTATGTTGAGTGAAAAACACAGTTTTCATCAACACCATATTAATTATTGCTGCCGAAAGCTGTAATTGACTACTGTGTTTTTCGGCTCATGAGTCAATGGTGACTAAATGTTTACTTTACTGCTCCTAATTGCCAGAACTGCAGCACTCGTTCTTCCCTGGAAAATCTGTGGTCTAAGTTTTGGTCTTGTTTTCATGAATATAACCCCACAATGATTTACAGGTATATGTCGAAAGTGGAGTTTGGATTCAAAGTTTCTGCTAAAAAATACTAAATTGGAAATACTAGATGCCTTAGCATCCAATATGGAGACCAAGGAAATACTTTGTCAGTATTGCCTCACATCTGGCTCTATTCGTCCGTGTTGCTCTGTTAGTAGACTCTCCTGGTAAAGACACCAGCTCATCTCCTCATTTCTGTGAACAAAGTAGCAAGACAATATGGTGTGCGTGAAGATAACTGGGACTAGCATTAGGACTTTATGTCACAGGGATTGCCACATAGTTTTGGAGACAAGAAAACCCTGGAAAAGGGTCAGAGATGGAATCTGATGTTACAGGCTCACAGAGATTAAACTCTTCTTCACCTTAGCAAGTCACAGGTGTAAGACTCATACAAAGAAAAATGCAAAAATTAGGAAGCATTCCTGCTTCAAGGAACTTGAAGAACTGCATGGTGGTATTGATAGCCTTGAGCATAATCTCTTTGTTCAGATTCACTCTTCATTGTGTGGAAGACAGGAAAGCATTGATAGAGGTGGAGTAGATATCAAGAGGAAACAAGGGACCAACCCACTCATAGACCTGAAAGATTAGCTGTTGGGGAATATGGGAGGAGTTATTCTGTCTGTCTCTCTAAACCAATCTTCTCCTTCTCTTCTGTGATTTAATGACCATGACAATGACTACTGACCCAATATGAAATGTTATTACAGTGCCACTGACAGAGCCCTGGTTACATTTATCTCCACATGATTTGCAGGATTCTTGGGATCTCCCTCAAGAGGGAAGGCAATTAATTTTACTTTTAAAACATTTCTTTGCAGATCTTCTCAGAAACCTGTTAGGACTCTTAATACTTCTGGAATAAGTATTTTTAGTATGGAGGGAACAAATCCTTGATTTTAGCGATCTCCTTTACCATTTATAGATGATGAAGGGATTTTTGGCATGATGTCACCTGTGCCAGTTTCTTGGCAGCTGCCCAGTACTAAAAACACAGTTCAGACATAGGTTTCCTTTCTATACAAGTGAATGAGAAGTAGAGATCTGGGAGAGCAAACAGAGTTTTGTGCTGTCTAGGTGCCTCTAATTGCTGAGCACCAGAAAGTATAGTGATATAATAATAAAGTAATACAATAATAAATCAAGTAACGTGTTCAAAGAAAGTTAACGGCTGAAGTGAAGTGAGGTGTTAGTAAACCTTTATGGAGTTTAAACAAATCAATTCTACCATGTTTTATCAAGCATGTACCTACTGTACACAAAAATAGTAAAAAGTATTGCTGTGTGTTCTTTTACTGTTTAGATGAATTTAACTGTGATTATTACTTTTTAGAATAGGTTTTCAGTAATGACTGCTTTCATCAGAATTGCAAATTTAAACCTCTTGCATAAGATTTCATTCGTGTTATCAACTTCTGAATCTTTTTCCTCACTGTTTTTTAATGTAATCAAGGTTTTTCTCCTGCTAACGGCCATAAGCTTTCTTTTCATGGATTTGTGTCAGTTCGCTCATTTTCTGTTGCAGGAACCAACCTGTGTTCAGAGACAGATTTTATTCTTTCTTTACATTTCAAGACATTCTCATAATGTTCACTACCACCCTTTCTACACTTCTATCTGCCTATATATTTTGACAATACTTCCACAGAAAGATAAAGCCATCTTTTTATTTGGTGGTGAATTACAATATGCCTGCCCTGTTACACCTAGGAGTTGGGAGGCAATGTAGGCAAATCTCATCCAGATGTATTTGAATTCCCCACAAGCATGCTTTTCATTCAAGGATCTAATACAGGAGGGATGAATATATAGGAAACCCCTGAGTTTGCTTCAGATATGGTCTCTTTCAAGTAGGCACACCAAGTTGTTTCTTTTGTCATCTCTATATGGTGACCTCCGACTTTCACAAGTTGTAGAACTTAAACCTGTATATTAGCCTGTAAATTATGGCTACATGAAAAAATGTCTAGTTATCTATTTACTGACCTTGTGCATATACACACACATGTGTGCACTGTTGTGTCCATTATGACATCTTCAGCTTTTATTTTATTTTTTATTTATTTTTTATTTTTTTAAGTCTACTCTAAAGAAAATGAGTAGTTATAAAAGAAGAATATCATTGAATGAACTATGTCAAGAATCTTTTTCTTTTTTTTTTCCACCAGAATAAGTGGAAAACGCATGTTCTTGTGTTTAGGTGTCAGACCACTCACTGAGTTAGGAAGAAAAATGTAGGAAATATCAAAATACAAGAGGGAAATGGTTTTCTCAGTTTACTTAGATTTCAGTTCCTTCCATGTGATGGCTCAGTAGTAATTCACATGGTTATGTATGAACATCCGTATTTTGAATAATGGTTGTCTTTTATAGAGTGAAAGCAATCCTCAAGAATCAAGACTTTTAAACAAAACCACAATGATATGACTCTTCATTAGTTCACAATGAGATCTGCCGGCCTTCTCACCTTTTTTCAGCTCTATTAGAATGGCAATATACTGCTTACCACTTTGAAAGGTGCATCCTCTGCCAAGTAAATTAAATTCTTATAATAAGAGGCAGAGTAGTCCAGTGGTCAAAAAGCAGGGCTGGCAGCCAGGAACTCCTAAATTTTAATCCCCATGCAACTTATTGAATGACTTCAGGCAAGTTACTTAACCTCTTGGTTTCCACTTCATAAAATCATGATAATAGAAGTGTTTTTCTGAAGAGCAATTAGTTAATGTTCATTCACTACTCTGGAGAGGAAAATTCAAAGAACCATAGAGGTGCTAAGATCTATAAATTCTTAAATTCTAATCATATTGAGGAAATGTTATGATTACCACAGTTAAGTAAACTGTTAAGACTATAAAAAGTATACAGCCCAAATAATCATTCAACACTTGATTCATATGGTCTGTAAGGGGCTTATCCCCATGGGGAAATGGAACAGTTTAAATAGCTAGCCTATGAATTAATGTGGGATTCACCACCATCTCAACTGCAGTCACGATCTTGTCACCATGCATGTGGGTTGTTATGCTGCAATATGATTATTTCGAGAGTCAAAGGGTGCTTCTGTGAGTCAAATGGCACCTAAATTTGAGACTGCTGTTTATATCTCACATTTTGTTTAGGTTGGATGAGTGTTTGAGAAGGATGAAAAGCAAAAGTTATTCTTCCAAGTCTTCAAATGCAATTGATGCCCACTTAAGTAGTTCCAGATCTAATTTGCATAGGTAGAAACATAGAAGTAAGTTGTTTTGAGAGAAATATCCACTTCTTCCTAAGCCTTCTCTCTGTTGGAGACCAGCCATCACAAATATGGAGGACACGTTGATCTGAAGATCTGTAATTTATGGAAGAGTGTGGAATACCAGGCAGATCAAACTTCTGGTTGGGTGGCTGTTGTCAAGTGCTCCAGCATTTAACGGATTGCACTTGTCAAAGAGCTGTAGGACAGATCTGAGGGGTGAGTTTGGCCCTTAGAGTTGCTGGTTTTCATCCCACAATTCTGAGAGTGTTCTCTGTGCCTTGTTTACTGCAGAATATGATTAGATTTTAATTTAAAAGGCGAGGAATGCATCTTTCATGTGGCAAGTCAGAAGGGCCCCAGAGCTTTATAGTGGAGATGGGGGGATGGGGCTGGCGCTTGTTTGTGAAGTGGTGGAGAGTCCTGCTATATTGCTCATCTTAACATTCTGTGTATAAATAGGACCTGCTAGTTTGAGGCATAATGACTTCAATCATTTGTGCTGTATAAATAAACAGGGCATTGTGAGCTTACTTGTTCAGGAATTGTCCCTGGCTTTAGTTTTGGCCACAGACTTCCAGAGGCCTGCAACCAATCTAAGCTGAAGGGTTTAAAGAAACAGTCCATCTGAGATCTGGAACCAGCAGGAGATGAGGAAGGGTGACTGACTCTGTATGGAGGGCAGGAGAGAGGTCTTCCTTGGGGTCCCTAGTCCTGAGGAAGGGGAGCCTGAGAAAAACTCTGGCTGGTCTGCCGTGGAAGTGTTGCCACTAGCTGGCATGAGCTGGTGGGAAGCAAAAGGCTTCTTTGTTGTCTGGTGGGATGTGGACAGTCTCCAGGGAACACGATGGATCCTGCTTGATGTGGTGTCAGGTGCAGGAGTGCAAGGCCTGTGGTGTGCTCTTTCCTCAGTGGTGGTAAGCACAAAGCTTTTCTTTGAAAGAGGTAAACCAAAAGGTAGACTGAAAAATTCAGTGCTGTCTTGACTGACACATACTGCAGACTGCGCACGTTCCCCCTGTGCTAGGTATGCTTCCACGGGTAACTCCTTTGACATGAACCACACAGCCAAGCACTTCATTCCTGCCTCCAGCTCAAGAAGACTGCCCTGAGGGTATCCAGTGGTTAGGTGCTGTGGACTGGCCCTGTGGAATGTTGTCAAAATTCAGAGACGTCCTTGATGATGTCAAAAATGCTATACTTTTCTGTGCTTGACACTGTCGTTTTCTTTCACAGTGCTGAAGATATGGATTTTGCTTAGCAGATCCTGCCCCCCATGTGTGAGCAGAACGTTTGTGGATAGAAGTTGTAGCCCACAATCAGAGCCAGTTAAGAATATAGAGACACTAGACATTTCTAAATCTTCTAGTTTTTTCCTAAATTCTGGGCTTTTTATGTCTGTTATGTTTGAGTCCTCAGTTCCCAACATCTTATCTTTATACCTGATTGTCTAACACCTTGAATTCTTCCATGAGACAGTGTCCTTCTTGTCAGTCCTCTGTCTGCTGTGTGATGGGAAAGCAATGTAGAATATCCAGTCTTTACACCATTTCCTATCAACACTCCTCAAGGCCTTGTGATTTTTCTGGGTTGATATACTGAAGTCACTGAGACAAACAAGTATTCTTGGTATCATTTCCAGGCATATGAAGGAGAAGAAAATCATCAAGAGCAGTCAGCAAAGATTCACCAAGGGGCAGTGAAAGCTTCTATAATGAATTTACACTGGGGGGTCCAGCTATTCAGAGTGACCTTGACAGGCTGGAGAGGTGGACTAATAAGGACCTCTTGAAGTTCAACCAGTGCTGAGCTCTGCATTTGGGAAGGAATAGACCCAGGCACCGGGTATGTGCAGTGGGGCCACTCGCCTAGAAAGCAGCTATGCAGAAAAGGACCTAGGGATCCTGGTGGACACCAGGTTGAACTTGATTCAGACCTTGGCACTAAGAAGGCTAATGGTATTCCTGGCTACTTTATGCAAACTATCACCAGCAGGTCAAGAGAGGTTAGCTTTCCTCTCTACTCAGCATTGATGATGCCACACCTGTGCTCACCAGTATAAGAAAGACATGGGCGCACTGGAAGTCCAACAGAGGAACACCAAGATGGTCAAGGAACTGGAACACCCCTCCCATGAGGAGATGCTGGGAGAGCTGAAGCTGTTCAGCTTGGAGAAGAGGATGATAGGAGGGATATGTGTACAGATTTGTAAAAGGAGAACTCAGTGAAGATAGAGCCATGGTCTTTTCAGTGATGTCCACAGACAGGACAAGTGGCAAGTGGCACAAAGTGGAACACAAGATATTCCATCTAAGTTTCAGTAAGCATTTTTCCTTTATGGGTAACTGACCACTGGCACAGGCTGCCCACAGATGTACCAGAGTCTACTCCTAGGAGACTTTCACAAAGAGTTTGGACATTCTTTTGGGCAACCTATTCTAGGTGTTCTAGCTTAAGTAGACCTGTAGAATCAGATGACCCTCAGAGGTCCCTTCCAACCTTAACCATTCTTTGATTAGGTCATTTCTTTGCAGCATGAGGGAGCATTGATCATGTATCCACTCAAGCAAATTTTATTTCTGAATCCACTGGTCTAGGAAGAAAAGATAACTAATATTTGGTTGAGAAAATAAGCAAAAACTGCACTAGTACCAGTCAGGAAGCTAGAATTGATACCATCTGGTCTATATAGATACTGTGTCTGGCAGACAGAGTTTAATAGCTGACTACTAATTTATTAGAAAATGTTCCTTCAGCTTCCAGATTCAAAAATATAAAACCTCAGAAACAGGTTAAATTTTCTTGATAGTTTCCCCAAATTGTTTTCATTATCACCAGAGTTCTGGAAACATGAAGAAAAGCACATACTAAGTAGAAAGGAAATCTTGTAGTTGTCAGCCTTCAATTTACCTTCCACATTCTGTGTAGCTAGTATTGAGAATAATATGTTACTTTCCTTTTTTTTTTTTTTTTAAACTCAGTTCAGTAAATATTATAAACCAAACGTCTACTTTTGAATTTCTTCCTTGTTCAGGGATTAACCTCTAAGTATTACATTTGTCTTCATATATCTTAAGATTTTATTTTGTACCAAATAGCATCACTTGAAGGTTAATGAATTATAACTAAAAGGTTGTCATTTGGAAAATTTTGTTTTAAATTATCAAAATTAAAGAAATGGTTTCTTTTTTATGCATATATAAAATTATTGCACTTTCCATTTAACAATCTAGCTTTCATTTTCATTATCAGAATCATAAAAATGATTGAAGTGATGGTTTCTTTTTAAAATGCAAAGTGTTTCATGCCAGAAGTTCTGAGAAATTAGATTTGCTTTTTCTATCTGCAGGTATAAAAGAAATTATATCTGCTTCTTTTATTTTGTAACCTTTTTTTTCTTTTTCAGTTCCATTTTATTTTACTTTTCAAATGTATCCTCTGCTGTTTACAAGTGAGGAAGAAAATCACGACAATTATTTCTAGTGAAACAAAGAGAGGGAGTGAGGAAGTTCAGATGGAAAGTTATATTTGTAAAGGCAGAATAGAGAAGCAATTCACATTAATTCAAAGCAGAGTCTCTTTATTGGATTATGGGCTGATTGTGTTTACAAATACACTGCCAGAAGGGTTTTAATTTTGGGGCAATTTCATTGTTCATAGATATATATCTATAGATACACATCTATGAAATTATGTGGTTATGTGTTTTAAATGAGATACAGCTCCTTACTACTTAATGTAATATATGCTTCCATTTTATGACATAGTGCAAAAGCAGAGCAATTTTATAACAACTTTAGTTGAAATATCATAAATGAAAGATGTAAACAATGTTATGTTTATAGACACAGTATAAATTTGAGTCCATTGGAACTTGGTGTTCTCTTTATTTAACAAGGATGGGCTTTATTAAGAATGTACAGGCAAGCATAGTTCAAACCCTTTGATTTCAGCAGTTACTAAAGCCAGCATAAACACAAGAATTTACGTGCTTAAGAAGACCATCTAACCCAGTATTCTCTGTCTAGCTGGAGTCAATAGTACATGCCCAGGAGAAAAATATAAAAAAACTGATAAATATGGAATGATCTTTCCCTCTGTGTACCCTTCCAGACTTACTATACCAACAATTTAAATTCCTTCCTCAAGTGAAGATTGTGATTAGTTTTAAAAAAGTCCATGATTGCACCATCCTTTTGAATATTTTTATACTTATGGATCTCAAAACATCCTACAGAAATTACTTCCAGAATTAAATTTGCGAGGTTCTGTGTTGAACAAATATCTCCCAACACCTCTATTCTGTGCAGAATCCTTATAAGATCAAGCACACTAACAGCCTATACAAATACTGCTGTTATGTCTAAGATGAGAGTACTTTTCTTAAATAGTGCTCTGTTTATTAAAAAATTTGACAAAATCATGATGATGTTAACAACTGGGACAGTATATCCATGAAAAGAAACAAGGCACAGAACACTTTTTTTCTCTTTTTTACAACTGTGTGCACTGTTGTGTGGGTAAGACCTAAGTATGTAGAGATGAGTGTGTGAAACAGCAAAACATGGAGACAAAACGTAGGATGGGCTTCAGGTTCCTATTCTCCAGCTGGCTTGTCTTTGTTAACAAGGAAGAAACACAAATCTAAGTGAAGTCTGAGAGAACTGGTAACACCCAGGAGTATAGTAGGATAGTCTATCTGATGTCTCTTTTGTTCAGAGTTGAATCATCAATTACAAGCTAGCTTGTTGTCTATTTGCACTCAAAACTATAATTAATGCAATTCAGTTCTTATAGTATTAGTATATCTCCTGTTAATGAGTTGAACACAGTCTTGATTTACTATGTACATGGAAGATTATTTTCAAATTGTTGACATTTTTCTGGACAAAGTAGAAAAAATAATCTGTGTCTTGATTTCTCTATTTCTAATCTGAATTAACAATGTTCACCTTCCTGGTGTTCTGATGCTTTCAATACTTGCATGAAAAGAAATACACAGGTATAATTACTTTTGTCAGCAGTATATTCCAGAGGATAGTATTCCAGACCAAACACAGAGAGAGTTAAAAGAAATCATAGAATCATAGAAATCAATAAATTCTCCCTGACATCTAATCTAAACCTTCCCTAGCACAACTTGAGGCTATTTTCTCATACCCTAAATGATTCTTTGTAACTTATTAAATTTTGTCAAATGATAAATGAATAGACATATATGGAAAATCTCAGCCTGCAGGAGAAATTTATTTGTTGAGAATTCTTCGAAGAATGCTCAACAAGCATTTGTTGATGGAATAGAGTAAAAATGTTGTATGTGAATACATCACTGCAATAGTTTAAATACATTCTCCAAAGAAGTTGAATTGAGACCCCAAGTCTGAATACTTGTAAACTTTGAGGGGGGGTGTGTGAAAGGAAACGATGAAGCAGATGCCTCTGTTTTTGATATGAAAATAAGAAAAGAGAGGAACACATGAGGTTCCTCATTAGAAATGAGGATTAGGAATCACTCTTTTACAGTGCAGGTGATTGAGCACTGGCACAGTTTTCCCAGAGATCTTCAAGAGCTGCCTGGGTCTTGGGCTCCCCATTCTGAATGCTCTTGCTGAAGGAAGGGCTGGAACAGATGAACCCAGAAGTCCCTTCCAACCCCCTTCTGTGATTCTATTATGCTCTGTATGCACATTGTTTATTAGTTCATATTCCACTGTGGTTTTTTTTTTTTTAGTTTATTCACAGGATACGATGAAAAAAAATTTTGTGAACAGCAGATCTGAAACTTCTAGCACCGATGGTTTTCACATTTTTATTATTGTTTTTTTTTACTATGATTGTTGCTATCGCTATCACAATCTCAATCTCTAGTACTATTACTTCTGTTAGAGTTGACACAACCACAAAGCATCTTTGAAAAGTTATTTAAAAAAAAAATTATTACATTTACTATAAGCATGTTTTCCACTTTTTTATAATACTTACTTTGAAATGCATTTATTTAGTTTCAGAATCTTTCCTACATCTTCCCCAGACTCCATCCTGGGCACTTTTTGACCTCATAATCTGTCCATGCATGACATCACAATCTGTTACCATGGAAAGGACCATAATATCAAACAAGTAAGATGGTCAAAGGTTGCCTTGCAGAAGAGAGATAGAGATTTCATAGGAAAAAATCCATTAATACTTAAATATAGTGCAGTGGGAAATATCATATTATCGTTACCCAAATCAGTTACATAATTTTAAAGGAAGCACTCAAATAGTTTGAGCTTTTATCTCCTGTCAGAATCCTCTATTTTCAGAGGTAATAGAAGTTATATAAATGCATGTTTTTATGTATATAAACAAACTGCACACTGTGCATGCTGTAATATCCACTGCAATCCATGGAGTGTTCTCTTAGCATTCAAAATGAAAGATGAGAATTTAATCTGATATTTATGCAACAGTGCTGAATCTACCATAGATTTCCTGAATCACTCACACCCTCTGTAGAATAGTAGGTTTATTGCCAGCATGGATTAAGAATGTCTGGAGTACTGTGTCAGTTCTAGGCTTCCGAAACTACATACCTTCAGAGTAAGCTGTAGGACATGATCAGAAATAGGTCATTCATGCAGTGTAAAAGAGTGAAGAATAAGGCACCAAGAAAAGTTATGCATATTCAGATTTTCTGCTCTTTCTGATACTGGGAATGTTAGAAGTCTTGGGGACATGATATTTTGCCCCTGGGAGAACTCCCACTTGCACTCATCACTGCATCCCACACACCCCAATGCAGCTGCAGCAGTAAATCTAGATTTCTAAGGCTGTGGTATAAGAAAACAAGGAATAGTGCCATGGCAGTTGTTCTGTTCTGGAAATTTGTTCAAGTAAGCTGCTTGTTTTGGTTATGCCTAGAGCTGATCCTGTATACATAGCAATTACCCTTTATTACGCCTTTGAAATTAGGCAATGGCAGGATATAGCAAAAGTAGTGCTGCTTTAATGGTTGAAAAGTTTTTATGGACCATAGGTGTGTCTGTTTGTTTGTGTTTATGTTCCTAATTTGTAGTTTCCAACCTCAGTGAGGTACTAGACCTCAATGAACACTGAGCCATAAAGGTTTACTTTTCTGTTTATTGAAATTCTATTAAAAATAGTGAAAATTCTTTAAAGTAAAATGTATCTTCTCTTTGTTTTTATCACAGTCACAGTGGCTATCTTTGAAAACCATCATGTCTGAAAATAACTCATTGGTTTTTCTTCGGGCTATCAGAGAATTTTTCATCTAAAAAAATAAGAATGAGATGGCCTCAGCATTAAAGTATTCAAATAATTAAGGATGTCTAAGAGCAGAATGTTAGTACGGAAATACCTTATATAGTTTTTTTCAATAGCATTAAGGAAGGAAGTTGAGTTTATCAAGATTTGGATGTTGCATGCATTATGCAACTGTCCTCTATATATTCTACTAACAATCACCTATATTTTCTCCATAAAATAATTTGAACATTTGGTAAAACTAGACTCTGCCTGCTGTTGGCAAGGATGAAAAATACATCACTACACATATCTCCAAGGTAAATTATTCTTCAGGGAAGTGTGCCTCTAGGGAATATTTTCTTAGGAGACTCATGAACAATGAGAGATTTTCCACAGGGTATGCCCACAGGGTAAAGTGTACTTCAAAGTGAGAGATCCAAGATGAAATGAGACTCTTCAAAGACCAGCTCCACTTCCCCTCTCAACAAGACAAATGACTTCAAAGGGGAACCCACCAAGGTTGTAAATAACTTCCCCGTAATACAAAAACCTTATTGAAAGCAAGTTCTACCAGTAATATGATATTTCTAAAGAAATTACCCAAAGCCAGGTGAGGTCTCAATGAATCTAATGACCATCAGTGTAAAATATTACTCCTCAAGAAAACACATGACCTTCTAGAAGACTTAGGGAGCTGAAATATGTACTGTTAATTTCCTTCTTACTTTTATAAAGCTACAGCCACATTTAACAGTTACAGGACTGATAGCCCAAGAAGCCCTGAAAACCTAGCAACACTATTAGGGACTCCAGGGAGAGCTTCTTTCCAGGGTTCATTATCAAGTTAGCTACAAACCAAAAGTAAGTGAGGAACTAATACACAAGGCACTATTTTCACAAATGACAATACGTCTCATTGCAGCTATTTGAATGAACTCTTTGAAACTCAAAACTGATTACTGCACCATCAATGACAAATTTTGGTAATGATTGCTAATGATCATTTTCAGGATCAACACCCTATGATAAGTCAGTGCTTCCAGGTATATCTTTGTAAATTGAGTGAATTTAAAAGACAATCATAGAATCATAATATGATTGAATAACACAATTGAATAATTCTGGTTTGAAGCAATCTTAGGATGTCTCTAGTCCAACATTCTGTAAAGCCTGGCCACTGAATTCAGATCAGGTCAGAGCTTTGTCCAGTGAGGTATAATGGAAATCTCTAGGGATGGAGGTCGTATTTCAGTATAACTGTGTGCCTTTTGTTCCTCTTGACCTGCTGTGAAAATTTTGGCTCCATCTTCCTAAAAACCTTCACAGAGGATTTAGTTCTCCCTTACATCATCTTTTCTCCAGGCTAAACAGAAACACTGGAAGAAGGAAAAGAAAAGAGAAAACAGGAACAAGACCCAAAATAACCCTTGCTGTTAGCGTAACAGGGAGTCCTAAGTAAGGAAAACGACTACAGAGCCTGCTGTCAGTGAGATAAATGGTAGGGAAGGTTTGACTTTAGGCATCTCAATGCATAGAATACAGTTAATTTCTTATTAAACATGAAAATCAGCCATTGAGTGAGCCCTAGAAAGATAAATAAAATCTTGATATTTTTGTCTAACTTCAGAGATCTGTTGTATTAGAAGTTAGTGCTGACTTCACTAGACATATCATAAAGAAACATAGTTCTTTATTACTCACCTTTCACAGCCTCACACATATATGCACTCTAATGGAAAAGAGTCGTACCCGGTGGCACCAGACTATTGATATTTCTACTCTATTGTTTAAGTAATGCGCAATGTCTAATATGTCAAATGGCATGACTGTTAAAAACAAAACAAAACAAAACAACTAATTACTAGATACTCTTCTCACAAATCAATTGCACTGTAAAAAACAATGGGGGTTGTATACACCATGAGACAATGCTACACTTAATAAAGGAATTCTGGAAGAATCTTACTGGCTAATTTTCCAAGGTTCATAGCCTGATTTGCTGAGAAAAAAATTGAGAGAGAGACAAAGATCTTGAAGGTCTGAAGTTCTTGCAGATTTTATGAAAACTGACAGCTTTGAGTAGCAGACAGAAGTCACTAACTTTCTTCAGTGAAGGAGTAGCTACTCCATGGTTCAATGCTCGGTATACCTCAGAGTTGGTGCTGGATCTCTGAGTCTAAAAACAGAATTGTAGACCTGTGTTCTGTGGATCACATATGGAAATCTCTAAATTTACTTTGCGTAGCTCCAATCTGAATACTCGCCCAGCTAAAAACACTCCGGCTGAAAAAGTGCATTGTGATGCATTAAATACCTGTCACAAGTATTTGAATTCAAGTAATATTTCTTTTTACAAATGCTCATCAGTTCTCTGACAAGATTTGCATTTAATCTTTTTCTGGGGTTCTATATGAAATCATCCATAAAAATGCCACTTGTGAACTAAAATCTAAGTCCCTTTCTTCACCACTCCCCTCCTTGAGGAAAAACAGAAGGGACTTGACTTTTAAAAGCAAGAGCTACAGTGCAGATTAATCATGAGTTTCACCCAGAGTCCTAGGAGGCTCTCAAAGGCACCAAAACTGGATAATTGATGTTTTCCCATTATTTTTCTGTGTCTAGCAAACTCTGACGCAAATTGGTAAAGTGTGGTAAAGTTATGACAGATCTTTATCAAGTGCTCTGTTCTGATTTAATTGAGAGCTTTGTATAGTGTGTGGCTTATCACAGAGGACAGCCCACCATTTGGATGGTCTTACTATAGGATAATTGGATGGCAGAGTTATAATTTTCCCTAGATGCATGCCTATTTTTGACACAACATAGTCAGACATAGAAATAGGCAAATATGAATCAGAATAAAAAGAAAGAACAAAGATCATATTGACTGTGACTCTTTATTTATGTCCTGTACTTTCTGCTATATTTTGCTGGATGCTTAGAACTGAGTGTGGTCCTTACTAAAGTGCATAATAGGTAAATTTCTTGGGTCTTGGATTTGGTCTTTAGGTCATAATTCAAAATGAAACTTGCATTTGATTATTGTGAAAACTCCTAGTGTACCTTTGAATGCTAAATAAGTTTCATTGCTTATAGGTTTCACTAAAATTGCATTTGCTGTTTTTGGACACTGGAACTACTGTTAATAAATTGAATGCTAAAATCTGAAAGCTTCACGTGTTTTTTCTCTATGGCATGCATTCTTAAAATTGAAAAATATTCACAGGAATAATAAATAATAAATCTAAGTGGAAAATTTGATTATTATGTTTTCACCATTACTTCATGTTCTTTGAAGTTTTATACCCAAAATGTATCTAACTAATCATCAAGTATTATTTTCCACTTTCGGCCATTTAGGAAAGAAAGAAAGAAAATAAATGGCATGAGCTCAAGGATGGAAATAGCTACTGTACTAACAGTGAATAACCATTACAATTTATCCAGCAGGTTGAAAGCTGTGCCCTGAAACTACCTCCAAAAAAGCTGTGGGTTTGCAGCAAAGGCCTGTGGGGAAAAGTCATACTATGTGTAGCATACTACATCGTTGACCACATCCTGATATACTTCGTCGACTGGTGCAGCTTATCAACACGAACTTAATGTACACACTGCCTTTGCATATGTTGTTCATTTTTGATGAGGCTCATCTTGTGCAAGCATGCTTGCTCTCCATTTCTAGTTTGCACCAGTCAGGTGGTCACTTCATAGCTTGACCTGTGAATGCAGAACCTGGAGCCGAGCAAAAACATTTGTGGCATGATAAACTCCGACCTGTAGTCAAGTTTAAAGATTTGGGTGTCTGGGTAAAGCCTTGTGGAGGGTTTCAAACTGATTCATGTTTTGCTTTATATTGCCGGAAGTCAGAGCTGTGTTACAGTTTTCTGTTCTTGAGCTCTCAGTGTGTGGTACTGGCACAAGCAGTTTATACCAATTACAGTGGTTGTGTGTGTACATGTGAGAGAGAGAGAGAAAGAGAGAGAGAGACGTGTGAGAAAGCACAAAGTTCAGATGCTGAGTTCTGATCTCAGTGTGTGTATGTTGAGTAACAAGATGGTGACTTTTTTTTTATAATCTACTTTTTTACAGTAGCTGAATGACTATCATGTGTCTGAAGAGAAGCTATACATACCAGTTCTAAGTTTAAAAACACTGCTGATGCTCCCATATTTTTTCTCAAAATAAATCACATTACAATAAAATCCTTGAGCCTATTTTAAAAGTCATGAGACAAAGATATATTTATATTTACATATTCATCTTTTACTTCTTTATGCTTCTGCTGTTTGCACTATAAGTGGAACATACTTTCAAGATCTTCTTTGCAGTTGCAGGGTTGAAATTAATTTTAAATGATAAAAGCTTAGATTCTAACATGCTATCTTGACCTAAGGAGCTAAACTCCTAAGGAAAGCATCTAAACATCTTTTATGTTGTTGAACTTGTGATCTGAAACTGTCTGTAGAGCATGTGTCGAAAGCTAAAGGAAGTTCAGAGGGGTTGTGGAAACTATTCTCTGCATCACAAAGTTCAGAAAGGAAATTTTACAAAAGGTGGTTTTACTGTACATCGTACTTTGGTTAGGAATTACTATAATATGACCTTTATCATACATAGGAGGAGGAAAATAAAAATATTTACTTGATATCTGAGGATTCATGCTGGGACATGTGAGCTGGGAAAATTCGTAAGCAGAAAGCCTACAAATGATGTTCATAAGGAAAAAATATTTCAGTAACAGATAAGATAGTTATTCCTAAGATGCACTAAGAGAAATCCCTAGTCATCTGAAACTGAAACTCAGGTGAATCTATACAGGAGTATGGTAGCTGCTGAATGGTGAATTCTTGTATTCAGTGGGAATCTCTGAATGATATACTCAGATTAAAAAATATGATATTTGTTCATTTGTTCCCCATTCTGATCTTGCTGTCAGATTGGGTGGGTTTGGGAGGCCATGAAGCGTAAATCAGTGATGAGGAATCTATCCTGCCCTGTTGCAGTTAGAACAGGGGAACAACAGACAGGATATGCCAGAGCCTCAGAGAAACAAGAAGGTGCAAACCACCATCAACTGGAAACAAGCCAAATATTTTGTAGTTACCTTGGCTTCTCCCAAGATCTCTTCTCCACATACTAACCAAGCCCTATCCCATTTAATTTCCAAAATTTCACATTTTCACAGCCTTAGGCTATAGGGCTGCAATGAATCCTGGGAAACTTGTTTCAGCAAATCTTAATTCAAAAGCTGACCACGTATTGGACAGAACCAAGACTGCCTGGGTAACAGATGTAACATGCAAATGTTGGCTGTGGTTTGGTACAACCATGTGTAATATCTTACATGTTCCTGTTTTCTGTTTCACACAGTGTCTACGAGACTAGAGTATTTGGCCTGAAAAGTTCTGTTATGTTTCCTTTTTTAACATCTAAAAAATGTTATATCAATTTGGATATACATAGCTGTTGGGATGCATGTCCTAGAAGCAGCAAGGGAGATGGGAAATCATAGACCTTATTCTGAATTTTCTATGTTTTAGGAATAATGGGAATTTTATACTACATATACTAGATACACTACATGGTATTTTGCATACACAGCTGGATTAAAAGAAGGATGACATTTGTGTAAATGTACTTGCAAACGTACATAAATATAATTTAGCAAGACTATGTGCACCAATTTAGATATATAAATATAAACTGGAGCTCCTTCTTTTTAGTCCTTCTGCCTATTTATTTATCATCTTAGTGCAATTTTTGTTATTTTCTATAAACGATGTTTCAACAGAGTTATTTAGAGTATGTTTCACTTTAAGTCTATAAAACAAGTTTACTGTATTGAAGTTTTAGCATTTATGTACTGTGCTAAACTCGTGGACAAAGAAGCAGTTTTGCATGGGCCTGACTCAGTTCTGCAATTTCTTATTACCCAAAGTGGAGAGTCGAGGATGTGACCAAGTAGAAACAAAGTAGTCTTGTTCTTATAAGTGAATATACAAAATTAAGGGAGGTGTTGAATTAAATCTATCAATATCTTATATACACAAGGCACACCATTGATATAAAGTGTGTGATATTGACTGATTCTATCTATGTAACCAAGCTGAAAAGAAGAATGCTGATCATGATAATGGCATACAATTTAAGTAGAGCCAGGATGCTAATTTTTTAAAAATCCATTGCCTGTCATACAGCTCACTGTGTGGTTTTTTTGAAGGTACCATCTTAAAATCAAACAAAAACACGATTTTTAAAGCACCACTGGAGTTAAACAGGAACTTATGGAAACATTCCTTTGAGAGCTAAATAGGTCAGAGAAAATGTAGTTTATCTGAAAATCATACTGGCACTTGTGGTTTAACCTGGCAGGCTGATAAGCGCCACACAACTGTTCATGTACTCATCCCCAATGGGATGGGGGAGATAAATGGGAAAAATCAAAATTTGTGGATTGAGATAAAGACAGATGCTGCCACATGTACTAGCTGTGCCCTCTCCCAGTTCTTGTGCTCTCCCAGCCTCCTTGGTGGCAGGGCAGAGTGAGAAGCTGAAGGGTTCTTGACATTGTGGAAATACTGATCTGTAACAACTAAAACATCCAAAACACAGCACCACACCAGCCATTGCAAAGAGAATTTACTCCATATCTGTAGAAATCAGGACAGCACTCATTCTTCGTGTGCTCAGTTCAGTGGATCATTTGTTGTTAAGTGAGAGTTCCTGTAAAGCCATATTAGGGAAAATAATTTCCTATCTTATTAAGTTCTTTACATTCCTATTTAAAGCACTCTGGACACAAATCTGATATGATAGACACATGTATATCATTTTGTTTGTGTAAATTTCTTGCCATCAGATACTGATTGAAGTCAATGCTTCCGAAATCTTAATTAATTGCATTGATATTGTAACTTTTGTAACCATTATATGCACCACACACTGAGGAGCTTGCTTAAAAATACTGAAAATAGAGAAATAGAAACAGGGACAGAAATAAAATATAAAAAGCAGGGAAAGCATATGTGGGAAGGGAGGAAAAAGTGAACTAACTCTGGTATGTAAAACAAAAGGAAAGAGATCAGAATGAACCAGAGTCAATGGAAAAGAGAATAAGTCTAGAGAGATGGCAGGAAGCCTGAGGGAGGCCTGGAGAAAGAAAACTACAAGAAAAGGATATCAGAAAAAAAAAGGAGGGGCTGAAAAAGGAGGAATGTAGGACTAGATATGGTGAAATCCAGGAATACACTACAGGGAAAAATTGTATATTTTATTTTTTATTTTTTTTACTTTAATGAACAGTAGGAAAAGGTACATTTTTATTCTCTGTTGGAAATCCTATCAAACTGGCTCCTGATGAAAGGGTGTCCCTTATACTTGTGAAGTGAAATTTTCCTTACAACATCTTGACTTGCTTTGGTAGAAAAAGTACTGTTAAGCATTGTAATCTTACCTTGTGAAAACATGGTCTGCAGAGAAATGGATGGTGAAGTGCTGCTAGAAAAGAAAATATTTTGTAACTAAACTGCATGCGTGCGCAAACACACAAAACAATTTTTTTCTTCAGCAAAAGCAAGAATGTACTGCCTAAGTGGTATGTAACAATTTAAATTAATTTAGCCAGCTTTAATATGGTATTGCCAACTGCTTTTGTTACAAATAAATATTTAAAGATCAATTTTCATATACAATCAAAGCTTAGGAATGAATCATTTCAACATGCCAAGATTCTTTTCATTTCTCTGTCTCTCTTCTCCCCTCCTTGCCCTTCCATCAGCGGCTAGCTATTAAAGATAAAATGGTTGTAATCATTATTATAATAGATCCCTCTGCATGATCATTCTAAGTGGGCCTAATCCTCTGCTTTTCTTGTTGCATTGCAATATCCTACTATGGGAATGGGAGTGATGACACAAAGGATTATGACTACTGGATATGAAAAAAGAGCAGAGTAGAAGTTACTCTTTCTACAGAAGTACTTAATAAACATTAAGGTTTGACACACGGGCTGGCAGAAAAAAACGTACATGGAGTGAACTTCTTTAGCACAATGTTTTCCATTGCAATTTTACTGAAAATACAAGTTAATTAAAGCACACACACAATAGCCTATTTTTGACTTCTAAGTGTGAGACAAGGACGTGTTATATGCATACAAACTGTAAGAAATAATTTATAGGACAAATTCCCCACAAGACCATTCAGGGAGAGAAAAAAAAAAAAAAAACCTAAAAGAAAGAGAGAAAAAAAGACCTGGCTCTTGACACTAAAGGCTTAACATCAAATGCGGCCAGAAATCCATTTTCACAGTTTTATTGCCCATTCTGGACGCTTCATTTCAAAGGGAAAGAATTTGAATTCAGACACATAAAATTCCCTTTGTTCTCTTGCCCTCCAGCCTTTGGTGCCAGTGTGGACGGTCCTATAGGGAGAGGTTGAGATCAAAAAAACTTTCAGCTCAGATACCTGGCCCCAAATGATGCCCCTTGGCATTCTTAATTAAATCAGCTTTGCAATAGATTGACAATGCACTGTCAATTATAATCATTTATATTAGCAAACAGAGTATTTTTAACACTTCGGAAATAGCAGAAGTTCAGTAGACCTGGAGAAAGAAAAAAGCTATAAAATTTTACTGCATGATGATCACATACAATATAGTACATCGGATTGTAGGTCACATAACATTTTATCTTAACATTGGGTAAAGCTGATGTGATTTTGCATATCTTTTTCCATCTGAAAGGACATTTCCAGTTAGGTTCATCTGGGTTGTTTGTTGTTTTTCTGTTGGCTTCAAAACAGAAGTTGAGTGTAGTGTAAGGGGGCAGGAAGGAGGGGACATTGCAGCCCTGTGATGGAGGGAACCTTTGTTACAGAGACAGGGCCTGATCCAGAGTCTACTGCACTGGAGGGAGGTATTTCTATTGATCTCAGTAGGCTTTCGACCAGTACCTGCAGAGATTATTTTCACTGAGAGTTCTGAGGTACTTTTGATATTAAAATCTGCACAGGAATATTTATGAAAGGAAGGTATCTCCTTTGGTAGCAAACGACATCCCGACTTGTACTGATGAATAAGGTACTTTCTGCTTTCCACAGTGTTATTTCTTTATGTTTTAGCCTCATGCCTCTTTCTATTCCAGTTAATTTGGAATAGATACAGATCAGCTCTCAGGATTCAGAGTGTAAATTGATCACCTGGAGAGGTCAGGAAGGCATTTTTCCCTCTCCACGTACAGCACTGCACAAGAGATTAGAGGTCTGTACAACAATGCTGATATTTCTACTTTCTGTGGAGTTTATAGCTACTTTTTCCTTTCTTCTTTTTGGAACCCACTGACTCTGATATTCATTTTGGTTCAGTGAGGTATGCATGACTTTTTCTTCAAACATTCATGTAAGTTGATTTTGATTTTCCTGTATGAAATAGGGTTCTACCATCAGATGTTAGTATAGGAAAGCAGATGATTGCTTCATAGCAGATTATGTTCTTGTTTCATGGCAATAAGGGTATACCTTCTCTCTGTTAAATTCTGAGACCTGGACAATTTTTAATTGTGTGTCAAACTGATTTGTAAGGGTGTTTGTCAGAGTTGCAACTAAAAAAGAATATTATTATTTAACTTCAAAAGCACTCTTTGCCATTATCTGCACATGGAGTCGTCAACTTTGACTTAATTTTTTAAGAGATGAAAAAGTTGTTATGACTGGGAAATACTGATCACATGTTGCAGATTTCACCCTAAATAAAACACTTTTCTTAGCCTTACAGATTTTTAATTCAAACCCAGCTGGGAGCTTCTGATATTTCTCACAACTGAACTATTCACCAGTTACTGATCATTAAGAAACACAGAAATTCTAGCAATTTGTTTGTCCAGAAATGGAGGATAAATAGTAAAATAAGAAAGGAACTGAGAAAGTATGGTCAGCTGACCTAAACTGTATTTGCATGAAGACCTGAAGTTTGAGAAATGGCCTTTGGAATGATCACCATAGGTTACTCAGAAATTATTCTTGTGAACCAAGATCCAGATTGCCAAGCCAGGACCTGTCCATCAACTATTACCCACACAAAAAAACTATAGCTTCTCATTTGGTTAAGTCTCTTTTGAAGTGTGCCTTAAAGATACCTTGAATTGCAGCACACTGAACCACCGCCGGAAGTAAACTGTGGTAGTGATTATATACACAGATACTCTGTGATAGTTAGTGTTACCATGATGATAAGTAGCTGGAGTGTCCCATTACTAGAAGTTTTAAATAAAGGCAAAATAGATTTCATTACAGTAGCTGATCAGTACTAGAGATCTCTTTATACACTGGAGACGATATACCTATGCTCTCAATGGTGAAGTCAGAGAATCATTCTGAAAGTTTCCACTTCCATTGTTCTCTTAAACTTCTTTTATCTTTCACTCATCTCTCTTCATACTACTCTTTTTCTTCTTCCTATGAATGTACATCTAATCCAGGATTTTTTAAATCATGCCTGCAGAGCCAGCTGTTTCCTTTAAACATGCCACGTGAGGACAGATACTGAGCTCTGCAAAATATTCCTCTTTTGTTCTTTCAACGAAAATCTCTTACCAATAGCAAATTTGCATGTCAGGCTACCTTCTAATTTTAGTATCACTGGACATACTCCTTCTCATAACCACGATTTCTATTTTTCTTTGAAAAATCCTCTTCTTGTTTCTAGATAGTATTTAATGCCATGTTCTATAATTACTTTAACCAGTCTACACCTTTCTTAAAAATCAACAATTTCTGTCAATGTCAAGATTCTGTTTGGGAACTTACTTAAGTGAGGAATAGCCTCCATTTATGTTTAAGTAATAAATTTCCATCTAAAACAAACAAACAAACAAACAAACAAACAAACTAAAAAAACACAAAATGAGAAGCACTGGGAGTACCAGGGAATTCATTAACCAATTGCAAGTATGAAAGCATCACAAAAAGTCTTGCCATTACATAGTAATCTTTAGATTAAATAGAGAAGAAAATAAGCAGTTTTCAGGAAGATTCTTGGTTCATTTTGAAATTCAGTTAGTCTGAAAATCAACTGAAATTTTGAATAAATGTATAATTCCTTCTGTGCATGTATTTTATCACAGCTTATATTTTTGTGGTCAGTGAAAGAGTAATAGCTGTTGAAATAGCTGATTTCAGTGCACTCTCAATTTCTGTAACATTTAAAGGTCAATAAACCATGTTGCTACAATGGATTCAAAAGTATCATACTCTGGAATCATCACTTAATTTGAGCAAATGTTTGCAATGTAGGAGAAGATTACATATTTAATAACCTCATTTAAAAAGGGTCAGCTTTTTATTTAGTTAGTTAGTTTTCAGATAATTTCTATATAGAATGGGAAACCTAACAAAAGACTGAAAAATTTTCACTGTGGATGTGGTACCTCATGGGAGTTATATTTCAGATACTGAGTGATTCCATTTCCCTTTTTGAGGCAATTTTCTTCATTGGAGTACATTTTTCATGATGCCTTTGTATTTGTGCAATTCCTATGGTGCATTAAAATGGCACAAGTAGAAAAAAAGAACCTCCAGAAGTCGTGTTAAGATGTACAATATGAAGACAAAATTAGATAGAGAATACTTGAATTACAGATCTTGCAGAATGTCATAACAGAATTTATGGTTCAGTAATTTTTAATCCTTGAATTTTAGGTAAAAATAATGAGGTTCTGGCATTTTTTTTTTATGTTACCATAACTCCCTCCTCCCCCCCTCCACCCCCAAATAAATAAATAAATAAATAAAAATATAAATAGATATGTACCATCATTAAGAGCTGATTACAAGCAAAACTATGGTCTGCAAAAAAAAATTTACTGGAATACATCCTGAAAGAGGAAAGAGAACTTCTCCCCCACTCATTCCAAGTGGATATCTGTGAAGATTTATTTCCTATGTAGATCCAATGGTAATTTAGGATGATAAATCTTTCAGAGAACTCTCTGCAGACCTAGTGAAAATGTATGCCTGAAGCTAATTTTCTCCAACAGTCTGGCTTTTCCTTTTCCAGTTATATTGGCTTCTGAATTGTCCAGCCCTTTGTTTTCTGGTGAACTCAAAAGGGATTTTGCTTTTCAGGAAAGAAACAGGGGCTTATTTGTCATGGTACCCATGAAAATGGTCCTGTCAAGGGATTCCTGTGAGTAATTGCATATATAGAAGAACTTACCCACAGATTTTCTTCTTTCTGTAAAAACTGAAAAAAGAATTTTAAGATACAGTTACATTAAACCAATTTGGAAGAGAACAAACAAACAAACAAACAAACGAAAAAAAAATGTTTTCCAGGGATAAACTGTACCTGAACCATTCTAATAATTGTTATCTAACCTGCTCAAAAGAATCAATAGCCAATCTAGAATCCACCTCTTTAGACAATACCACAAAGCTAAGAGATGGATGTTTACTGTGGCTTATTATTTCTTGCTCATAGTGTGGAGAAGCAATAATTCCATTCCTTTTCTAGATCTCTGCTAGTTCTTACTATCTTGGCCAACAGTCTCTGCAACATGTCTACTTATTCCTTCTGGTGAGGAGATGCAACTAGACACAATATTGCATTTGACACAATATTCTAGTTGCAACTCTATCAGCTCAGAGTCTCCCTGCAATTTAGATGACACTTTTTCAATGTATCTTGTTTTTTGTTTTTTGGTTTTTTCTTGGTCAAATATGACATACCTTGCTCAAGATGAATATTCCTGCAGAGCACAGAGTTGTTGCTTCACCAAATCCTATTTATAAGGGCATAATTTCACACAGTTAATTTTGAAACATTTTATTTTCCTGCTTTCCATCTCACAATTGAAGTATTTCGTGATCTATTTGTTGTCATAAGTTATGAAATCAGATCCCAGGTCCAGAAAAAATGAATTGTGTCAATTCATATCAGTTTGTTAAAAACACAATTTTGCTCTAACCTGAGTTATGAAAAATTATGCCAGTTTCATCTAAACTGGCGTCTGAAACATGGATCTTGGTATGATGAGTCGATCTACATTTAGTAATTCTGACTGCAACTTAGAACATAGTCACCTTCTTTATTGTTTTCAAAGTATTCCTTTTCTCCTGCCTCCCCACCCTTCACTCATCTTTTCCCCTGTTATCCCACAGTGGAATAAGTGAACATCACCGGAATAACAGGGTAATTGAAAAGTAAGCAGTAGAAAAATAAATAAATAAATAAATAAAAGCACATCTTATATGACTTAGGCTTTATTTATTTTGGAGGATAAATGAGGTCTGGTTTGGGTGTTTGTTTCTGATCTAGGCCAATACAGTCAAAATCTAAACTCTATCTTATGAGTACATTTCCTATTTAATTTCTTTGTTACCTAAAATATTTTATGGAGTTTCACTATTCAGTATTTTTTACATTTACCTTTTACTACATTTCTCCTCCACATTCCATTTGGCTCTTCCTACACTACATCTAAATAGGCAGGCCAGGCGAGCAACTCAGCATTGAAAGAGAACTCACAATGCTCTCCTAGTTTCTCAAAGAAGAGTATATTTACCTCTGTTAAAAATAAGATTTGTCATGGCATGGAATGAATATCTCAAAGTGGAAAACACTCTAAGCAAGGAAATACAGTGGTAAAATCAATAGCCCAGAACATTATTATGCTTTTTAATGGCACCCACTGTTCAAGCAGGCAACACACACAGATGCTTCCACATTTTTTACATGCTATTCAGGACTATGTGAATCAAATTACATACGGGCTTTCAACAGAGGCATTGTTTTATTTCTAAGGATGTAATAACTTCAGAATAAAAAATTTGTATTGGTCCTGGTATCTGAACCTAATCCTACTGAAATCAGGAAAGATCTTCCCTCTTCCTCAGTCAGCCCCAAGACAAGTCTGTAGGGAAATTGAGCAGTATGATTCATCCACTGCTGGTTTTGGTCCTAAATGCCACTGCTCCTCAGGACACTGAAAGGGAGCAGGGATCCTTGCTGTGGTCAGACACAGGGTGTGTTGTGGTCAGTGTGGGACATGGAGATACCCTGGGGGACCTCACTCCTCAGTAGATGTCTCACACCTGCTGAGGCAGGCAGTATTTCAGCCCATGGGGTGAGTGTACTGAACATGTTAAACATCCTTCCAAGCTGGACATGCAGAACTGATGTGCCTTGCCTTTGTTGAATCATGGCAAACCTCTTCACGTTCCAGTCATCACATATCAGGAACATAACTGTCGTGGCATGCTGGGCTGCAGCAACCAGAAATGCAGTGCAGTCTCAGTTTTAACAACTCCTCTTAGTCCTTCAGTGTTATCATGCAAATAACACAGATATTAATCCACAGAGTCATTAATTTTTTAGATTTTGCAACAAACAAACAAACAAAAACAAACAACAAATAAAATGGTTTATGCATGTGTTAGGTAATACAAATCCTTGAAAATAAGTCACCATTTTGTTTAGGGGTGTCATGCTTAAAAGTAGATGTGTCAGAATATTACATTTTGGGGGAATTTTTCTAACAAACATAAAATAATTCTGATTTTATCTTCCACCTTGAAGAAGTAGAAAATTGCTCCAAACAATTAGTTCAAACCCCATTGCATGAGATAAAGTAAACATTTATCTCTAAAAGGGGGAAATGCTTGAAACCAGCCTTTATGGCTTTTACCACTTCCATGATGTTGTGATCTCTAAAAAATGAGGTCATATGTGACACACAAAATATGCCAAATGCTTTGTCATCATGTATGTGCTAGGATTTTCTTTACAGATTTATTATTCATGGATTTTGTTTGTAACAGTTTTAAGTACCATGAAGCCTGTGTATTTGTAAATATTCCAGCGTTTTATACTTGCGCAAGAAACTGAACATATTGTAATTGGATAACAATAATGAACTTTGCATAGCTCAAATGTTTAGCATGTGGTCAAATAATTTAACATGTGGGCAGATAATGACCCTAGTTACAAATAAACTTGATTTTGACTTCAAGAGTGTTATAGAATCATTACTGTGGAGAGAATTTCAATATATTTTATTATACGCTTAAATGCATTTTGGAAGTGGCTTTTTAGACATCCAGTCAAAGGTGAGGAGAAGTGAAAACTACTTGCTAAAAAGGATGCCATTGATTAATTTTGTTCTCCATTTGGTTTTTTATCCTTTTCACACTATGCTATTTGTAAGCTTGCCGAAAGTACTTTATGCGAGATTCAGAGGAGAAAAACAGCCACATTGTATAGTATTTAAATAATTGAATGCTAGCAGAAAGGTGGTCTTTTGATGAGTCTGCAGTTTTGTATTGAAAATCAAATATATTGTAAGCATAGGGAAACACAACTCAGTGCCCTAAGAAGGCTTGGTGTCATGGTCAACATTTGAAATTTGCATGAGAGGTTATTCAGAAGAGGCAGGAGACTTCCCTATTGTATTAACATGGTAATGCAATTCTTTGTGTCTATTATCCTGATCCACATCAGCTCTGGTATGCACTGAGTCTGGATTTTTATGAGCTATATGCTTTTATGCAGAGATATTTTATTAACCCAATTAAGAATTTTATAAAAGTAAATTATATTTATGTTTGCGTCTCCTATTTGCATTCATTAGGGAACCCAGACCACCTCCGGTGACTTCAGAGAGGGCTGGTCAGGTCCCATCTGTGTAAATCTTGTGAGTTGTCATAGACTCATTGCATTTGATTTACATGTGAAACCTGCGGACTGAGCACAAATGCTAACCAGACAGCTGATAAATAACACAATACCAAAGCAACACTTTTGCATTTCCTTAACTCCTTTTTTTATATGGACCTCCAAATGCTTTTCAGACTTAATGAATTAACCTTTGCAGTATAACAACAACTGTATCCAAAATGCTAATGATAATATACCTTATTAGGCTTAATGATTTGCTGCTTTGTAATGGACTAAGACTCATTGCACGAGTTTACTTAAATAAAAAACCAGAACGGGGTACTGTCCCAAGGATCTTACAGCTTAGAGGTCTGACTGGTAATTTTCACTGCTTGACAGAGGGAGTCTTTTAAACTTACCACCCATCTGCTGAGACATGTCCACGTAGATCTGATGCATGTGAAAAACAAACAAGATCAAACTACCCAGGAAGTGGCTTAAATCCACTGCGAGCTTGGTTTCAGGCAACTACTTTCGTTTCACATTTGCAGTAGGCTTGAAGCACGTATGCAGGCAGTTCTCAAAGCTCAGCTGAGGGCTGTACCTCAGCTGCTTGTGGCTGGCCTACTCACACCCTCAGTCATGCGCAGCTTCAGTTGGATGAGACTTAAAAATGAGAAAGCAATTCCATCTTTACAGCCAGAAATAAAGTGTACAGAAAGCTGACTGAATTAGGTGTCAAATCCAAGAGGAAAGGCTCACTTTTCAGTGTGCTGCTGTAAGTAGTAGGAGACCAGTTGTACAACTGAAAGTAGTTTGATGTTCATGTTTGGGAAATAGGCCCCAGGTAATACAGAAATGGGTCAGTGTTTGTGCATGAAGCTCACTTAGCTCAGCTGCCTCTCCTCCATGTAGAGCCCAGTAATGCCTATGGTTAGACTCAGGAGAGGCGCCTCCACAAAGCAGTTGGGCTGAAGTAAGATGTTTCTCTGAGAGCAAGGAAGGAATAATGTGTGTAATGATAGCAAAGAGGAGAGAAACTATGGGAGCTGTAACAACTTGACTCTTGCTGCGATGCAAACTAATGACAAATAGGCTCACTGAGTTACACCACCGACAGCCACGGTCCTTCTGTCACTGTGCCCTCTGCACACCTATAAGAGTCTCTACGTGACCCTGCCAGTCTGACCTGTCAGTCCTTCTTTATTTTTCTTTTACTTTTACTTGTTTAGCCCTACTGAACTGTACAGAAAATGACTTCAGTGGATGCTGGATCAGGCCTCAGATTCTCAGTAAAACAGTGTTATGCACCTAGGTTAAGCAACTCCTAAGGGGAAAGTAACAGATGCCAGGATTGTAACAGAAAGGAGCTTTTGAAGAAAAAGTTGTGAAACAGACCTATTAGCAACTGGTACTTCCAGGGCTGAAAGCCACCTTGATGGTGGGGGGACAGGAACAGCACATCGGGTGTCGTGAACCATGCTCTGCTCTGCTTGTTGTTCATAGGTGGGCAGGGAGAACAAGTGCCAAATTCATGTCTGTTTTGTAGCATGTGATGTGGATCTTGATATGGTTGTCTTGATTATTTGGAAATATTTACTTCACAACTAAATGCAAAACCTAGCAGTTACTGTATCTTGTCTGGGAGCAATATTTTGGTGGTCACTGTTGTGCAACAGTAGCCTCCAGATAGAATCATAAAAAGTAAAATTAAACTAATATGCATTATTGCGCTCATAGTGATGGTTAATAACTTCAGAGCAAAGCAATCAGATTAAGGTAGCACCAGAAATAAATTTGACCATTCAGCTTTAATTTAGTCCACATATGCATATGTCTCGTACTAATATTAATTATATGATCACTTTACAGTTTTCCTGTATGATTCAAGGGTTACTCTGAACAAAGAATTAATGGTGTTTATGGGATAAGTTGCTATTCAATAGTTTGTTTCATTTCCATTATTTGGTCTGTGAAATTTTAATGGACTTTGATCAATAGGATGTATTGCAGCTGCATTTGCTGCATGAAAACTTGGCAATTTTACCTATAAATGGTTTTACATTTTGTTATGATATTTTCAGAATGTTTCTGCAATTAGGATGTGTGCAGAATGCATAATTTTGCCAACTCTGTGGAAGCACACCATAAACACAACAGTAATTGCCATGCTTCTAATGGGACTCATTAAGGTACTGTCAACAACACATTAATCAACAAAGGCCCTACTGAAGTCACTTGAGTGTCCCTCCATGGCACTGCCAGGTTTTGTTTTCATCACTGTTGGGTCAAATGCAGTGTGAATCACCAGCAAACAAAACTTTTTGCAGTCCTCTAGTTTCCTCCAGTCCTAAAGTGAAACAATACTGTGCTTTTCAGCACAGGACCCCAGGGCATGCAGGTTTATATTGCAGTGCCTGGAGAGGTACACAGTAAGTATGATTCAGATACTTACTGAATACTGATTCATGATAGGAAAATAATAGCCATGTTAGTGCAATCAGCGCTAAGTCTTCTCAAGTTAAATTCTGAGGAATAAGATACATTAGCTTAGTGGAATTGCATGCTAACCTGATAGCACTGACCGTGGCCCTTAATCAAATCACCTGTATGTCCCTCCATGGCATTGCCCTGCGTTAAATAACACGTATCCAACTAAAAACGCTACTGTTCTGCAGATGCTTCCCTTTTCCTTAAATTATCGTACAAGGTGACATCCCAGATTGTCCTTCCTGGGTTTCAAAGTTTTGGGCAGTTCTGGAAGATCGTGCACTCTTCTTTCTGCTTGAACGAAAAAATGGTGAGAAACAAGTTAGAAGAGACCTGAAAGGGCAAAGGAACTTGTAAGTACAAGATGAGTCAGGAGTACTCGATGTTCTGATGGAAACCTGCAGGGAACTGGGGCAGTATGTCTCACAAACTGGGGATTAAGATGTTGAGATAAAAATAAAACAAAAACCAAACCAGTCTTCTGGTACATAAAGCAATTCTGGGCCCCATAAAGCACTGGAGTCTAGGAGGTTTAGAGTTTCCTTATAGGTTTTTCACCCATAAGGAAATTTCATCCCTGTCACCAGCAGAAGATATTCCTTATGAAATACAGCTATACTAAATTATAGATATGTATAAAATAATGAGATTAGGAGTGTCAAATTTTTCTTTGCAAATTCCATACATCTGTACAATTTTTTTTTTTTCTGTAGAAGGAATAACATGACAAGACATAACCGGGATGTGGTCATTAAGAAAAAAAAATAAAATGAAGCCACTGTACAGAACTGCATTTTTTTTTTTTTTGTGAGAATTGGTCTCAATAGATGCACCAAGAGCCACCAGTTTCACACCCGGCTCATTCTGACTCACAGGTAATTTACATTCCACTCACAGTGCTTTTCAATAAACAGCTAACTCTGATCTATAATATAGTCAGTTCTAACAAGATGGATTTCTGAAGGCTAAAACGAACCTCCAGTCATCTTTGTGCACAAAACACCCACATAGGCTATTTGTCTTGGACCCTCGTGTTTGGCAAAAAGCCTGACTTAAGCCCTGAGCATGAAAGCTCTGTGAAGAATGCTTCCATTCACAGGCGAGTTTGATGTCCAGGACCAACCCCACCCTCTGTACTTCTGTACTTAGCTCTTAGCTTCTTGGCAAAGGCAGAGAAACCACAAGACAAGTTTTATCATCTGGTAAACCTGTCACTTGAAAATGACTTCAGTAGAATAATTCAACAATTACAGTACGTTTTAATTAGGTGTATACCACATAATCACAGTGTGTTTTTTTATTATTATTATTTATTTATTTTTATTTTTCAGGTATATTGAATTTCAGAGGGGAAAAAGAAGCAAAAACAGCAACAAAAAACAGCAAGCCAAACTTCCAAACCAGTGCTATTCACTGTAAGAGATTTCGAACTGACCCCTTGCAGCATTAGTCCATGCCTGTGGGATAACTGCTGATTTAGACTGTCAGAAAATGTAGTGATTAGACTGCAAGTTGGGTAGGCTCTTACAGATGGATAGGTATCAACACCACTTTGTCCTCTGTAACGCCAGAAGAAAAGGAAGGGTTAAAGCTGACACAACTGAAAGAGGAGCAAGATGGCAAAATAGGCAGTTTGCAATGGCAGAGCCTATTCCCAGTTCAGGTATCAGGGAATGCTGACATATGGATGCAGCAGAGGAAACTTAGACAACAGAGGGAAATGTCTAGCCTGGTGGGTTGTACCTGCCTCAGACAGCTCTCTGATGAGTCTGTCTTTTTCTTATATTTTGGCAAGACTTAGTTAGCTTGTCTTGCCAGTAAATTCACATCTAATTGAATTGACAAGCATGGACATTTTTAAATTAAAACTTCCAATCTGCCCCAAATTCAAATTTTTTTTTTTTTTTTGTTTCTGTATTGTAGTGTCTACCATATGAGTTAATATACTGAGTCACTTACAGTCACTGAAGAAGAAAGCTGATAAAATATCTTTGCTCTGCAGTGAGTAGATCTTTGATCTTTTTAGTCATTCTTTCTGGTAATGCGCTGGCTTTAAGCCCTTCATGTTTTGTTTGGCATGAATGGCACCTTTCATTATTATTCTCATCTCTAATTCTTCCCACAACTTTGGGCAATGAATTTCTGGCTGTGAGTTTCTCCCATGTATTGGTATCTCATTTACTGATCATGAATCACCAAGATGAAGTGAGGTTTGAGACGTGTTGCTAGCTGCTGGTCAGCCTGAAATCTTATTAAATTTGATGGTAGTGAATGCTTCATCGTCCTTCTGCAACAGGCAATGTGAAGTTATAAAATAGTAATTATAATTAGATAATTAAAAATTAGACATCGTGGAGTTTTTTAAACACCTCTGTCCCTTTCTTCTTTTTCCTCCTTGTTGTATCGACATTTGTAAAATCTCTTACATTATATGGTTTCATACTACAAGTAAAATGAAATTACCCTTTATGCTTCTATTTCTGTGTTTTTGAAACATGTAATTTCAAAATGTGTGCCTGTACACATATTATTCATTAAGACATCTTCTGGAGAGAATAGACTCTATTATGTCAGTGTAGAGGAAATCCCAAGCATTCCTTGTTGAGGAATGCACATCCAAGCTGATGTTCATGCTCAGATCTCTGAGATACAATCATCAACAAGAGATTATGAGGAGTATTGATGTGCAAGGAGATTGTATTTGCATATTTTGTGCTTGCACGCACATGCGTGAGAGTATGTTTTCCCAGGAAGTATGTGTACTTTTACATTAATACTTTGCAAATATACTTGCCATATATATAGCTTTAGAGAGTTTGCCAAGCTTTATTCAACAGCCTCATGATTTTTAAATGACAAATATTTGCTTGGAGGCTGAAAACTTCTGTGCCAAGTTTCAGTCCAAATTGCCCACTTCAATATCAGAGTTAAGGAGCCATGAAAAATGAAATATATACTGGAATCTAAGGGAAAAATAGTTAGCTTTTGCAGTTTTGCCAGGTGAGTACTTAAACAGTTGATGCTAAGCTTACTACGGTAATTTACAAGTACAATTACCTACTACAATCTGTATATTGAATGTTGCCATTTAGGAAGGAGTTTTATCTGATTGTAAGGAGCACTTAAAAAAGACATTTTTACATATCATGCAGTTTGGAGTTGTGACTATCAGGATTGGATCCAAAACCTACAGAAATTGAGAGAAAGAGACTTTTTCTCTACATAAAAGTAATGCAGACTCACCTTTTAAGTTTTATAGGTTAAATTCTATCCGGATTATTATGAGCTAAGAGCTAAGGATCCAAGATGTGCCATGAGCTATATAATATTAAACCCCTTCATAACATTAATTCCTCATTGAAAATTATCCTATTTTTCAGTGGTCACAGTAAGTTGAGTCAGAAATAGTTAGAGTCTACAGTCCTTTAGATTTTTTGCCTGCATGCGCATAGGATAGAAAAATTTGGTCAAGTTGTCTCAGTCACACCTGTGCTTGGATAAAACAACCCTGTAATCGTATTGCTCTAACCCTAGTCTTTTACCCCATATGGTTCTTATCAGAATTTCTTTCCACAAAAGCAAAGCTACAGAATGAGCCTTACTCGCTTATATCACAGCACCACAATTATCTCCTCACAGTGCAGAAGGCACTGCCAATCACCACTACTGGTAGCTGTGTTTGTAGGTTAGGTTGGCAACATGCAGAAAACAGGAATAGGGACTGCATCATCCTCTGCCTGCCATAGCACCTGCGGTGAATTGATCATACTTGATTACAATATATGAAATCCCAACATGTAATACAGCAGTCATATTGCAAAGCTTATATGTAATCAGGGGAAAAATCCAAACGTCTTGCTGTGTCACAGCAGGATTGGAAGGTAGAACAGAAAATATGGGTAGTCTGGAGTTAGAGAGGGAGTCTCAGAGGTTCAGATAAGTTGTGAATGTGTGTTTTTACATGTCTGTTCCAACAGAAATCCCTAGACAATGTAACAGCCTGACGCTTTGCTGTATTATCCCCTTCTGCCCAAAGCAGGAGCACATCCAAAGGAAGACACGATATGAGGCATTGGTATGCCATGCCTGCAAACAAAACACTTGCTAATTTAGTGGGGAGGATAACCATGCTGAAAATGTTTGTAGAAGAACAAAATTTTCTTGATAGTTTTGAGATCTTGTGATTTTGGTCCTGTAAAAAGTTGCATGAAATCTTCTGCCTGCAAAGTAGACCTCAACCCATTTTAAAACCAGCTTCCACAACAAAATGACAGAAATTTCATCTTCTTGTTCATTTCCTCCTCTTGACAATCTCCATGCTATCATTAGTCAGCTGCAGGGATGGATTTTTAGATTTGTATCATGTCCACAGGCTGGCTGGGGACTGCACTGACAGTTAGAAGCACAGCGTCCTAGACACTGATCTTATTGTTCAGACAATGCAAAGATAAGCCAGGCATAGTTTGCATTATTTTTGCAAGAACACTGTATGTCAGCCCTATATAACTTCCATACTGAACCTTCTGATGTATATTCCCAGACCTCAGAATGTTTAGATGGAGTTCCTACTATTATACCAGACATAGAACATATCCCAGTTCAGGCCACTTGTTGTGTAGCTCCATCACCTAAAATTTCATTTTATTTTATTTCTCTGTGTTGTAGTCTCTTTTTGCACCTTAGCAAAGCAGCCATGCAGCTCAGATAGAGCAACTCCTTCTCTTGATGGAAGGTTTGTAGACATTGTGATACAATCCCTCATTATATTTTCATTCTTGTCTTCCAAATATGTGCTAGACTTCTTTTATATGAGAAATCAATGCAAACACTTGGACTTCGGGGAAAGTCAGAGATTTTTAATTCAATTGCCCATGATGATAATGCCTACATAATGAATACATAATGAATATTCTTTAGGCCAACTTGAGTCTTATCTTTTATGGTTTTTTTTTTTCTTTTTCTTGATTTTTCTGAGATTATGAGACTAAAAATATTAAAAAAGATTAAAAAAATTAGATAGGAATTTAAGATACTGATAGAAATTCTAGGTTATGTATGCATGAAGACTCATTTACAATATTCTTAAATTCAACTTAATATTATTTAGCGATTATTCCTTCACTATTAAACAGAATGCACACAGTTATACAGAAGCTAATCCAGTAAGGTGTTGAGTGAATCCTCCATTCTTTTGGGAATTATTGCTCGTAGGACTTGAAGCTGCTAACACAGATCTTGTTTCCCAGCACAGCCTGTAGTCTGGTAAAGGGCATCTGTATAACAAAACAGACAAATTCAGGTAAAGCTAGAAGTGCTAATTTAGAGTATTGTATCACCTGAATCACAGCTTTGTATCTTGTTAAAGGGCAAAGGGCAGAAGCTCTGAGGTCTTTCTTGCAAAAAGCTCCTGGGTGACATGGACAGCCCAGGTCTAGTCAGTGAAGTTTTCTCTGTATATACACCTTCTGAGAACCTTACCTAAATATGTCTGCTTTATCTTGTCAAAAGCTCTGTCCGTGTTAAACTGTAGAAGTGAGTGCAAAAAGAATGTAACAAGTTCTACAAATGAATAAGGTTAACAGGTATCTCTCTGCAGAGCAACAATTTCCCTTTTATAAACCCCTCCTGAACTAGATGAGGCAGTGTGGACATACGGTTTTCAGCCTGCAGCCAACACTTAAGAAGTAATCCAAAGTGACAGCTTTATGACAGATCTGAGTAACTCAAGAAACAATTGAAAGGATCCTTTTCTCCTTTCTTAAGTGTGAATACAGGCAATTTGCAGATGCTGAATGAAGGAAGGACTCTCCTCAAAGAGCAAGGCAATGTCATAAAGAAATGACCAATCCTTCAAATCATTAAAGAGATTTAAGTCAGAATGCCATTTCCAGGTTAACACTTCTGATCTCTAAAGTACCGGGATAAAAAATGTGTTAATGACAATTGACAAATTTACCCTTCCTGGGCAGTTTAGCTAATGACATCTTAACTCACACAGCTAATATATGTCTACATTTCAATTTACAGTCCAGCACAGAGGTTAGCTAAAGGGATACATGTTTGCTTGCTATGTTGAAGACAATCACTCCCACTGTTAAATACAAAAACAATTTTTAAAGCAATGATATGGCAGAAATACGAGCACAGAAAACCAGAAGATATTTCTCAGTTAAATCTACAACTGGTCCTTCTCTTCAGCTTAGTTGTGTCTAAACACTTCAGCCCACAGGGAGCTATAAAAGAAACTCTCAACAGTAGATGATATTACACAGTCCATGTGGTCATTTTTAAATGTGGTAGTACATATAACGCACCAAGGAATTCACTAAGGTTTTTGTACAGCTATCTTGTTTGATTTTCCCAGTTGTACAGTAATGGAGCTTCATAGATGGGATTTTTATAAAATACTGTCCTTTTAGGGAGGTAGTTGTCTTTAGAGACATTGTGGCAAAACACTGTAGAAGATAATCAAGTCCAAGCATTTCTGGGATTAGACTGGAAATGAAGGACAAAGTCCTCATTTAATTCTGCATCCCTAGGAGATTGTATTTTAGTTAGCTAAAACTAAATTCCCAGTTGTGACAACAGTCTTACATATGAACTTCTCAAGAATTACTAAACAGAGCAAAGCATAACAATGTTTGCAGCAATCTATCCACAGAGCTGTGAATAAAGCAAGAGTTAATTTAAATGATTCTCTATGGAAACCATCTGTCCTTCTGTCTGTCTGTCTGTCTGTCTATCTATCTGTCTTTCTGTCTGTCTATCTATCTATCTACCTACCTACCTACCTGTCTGTTTGTTTGTTTATTTATTTATTTTTGACTAAGTGGACATTCGTGCCTGCTTTCTGGAAAAAAAGAATCGTTTTGAGAACATCAGGTCTCAAATAAATGTTTGAATTATTTCGATAGTAGTGTATTTTATTATTTTGATGCTATTTTTTTTTTATTATTATTATTCAATAGAGGAATAAAACCGACAGAAAACAATAGGACAAGTTAACAAGTCCTTCCACAGAAAAGCACAGCTCCCAATACGGGCTTGCCCTGTGGCGTGTCCACAGCAGCAATTCAGGAATGGAAATATCATTCAAGACACCAGGCTTACAGAAATAAAACAAAGTAATTTTATACAGTTATATACTAACACAGAATTACTCTTCTACCTATTAGCTTGCTTTTTTTTTAGATGGAGCCAAAGGTCTGTGCATGCCTTGTCTCATGCTGGCAGCTTTTTTCTCTGTGCCCACGGCTAAGGTTTAGCAGTCCTATAGAGGTAATACAGTGTTGCTTTTTAACTTCTCCTTTTATTTCTGTAATCACAAACATTTTAATTATGCTATAGCAATGCCTGTATTTAAGCATGTAATAGGTATATAATGTTCTCTGGAACAAAAGAACCAAAGCCATATAATGGCTTTGCACAGTATGTAGCTTTCACATTGTTCCACAGATTTGCCATAGCAGAACTATTTTGTTCCTTTTTCTCTCTGATTCACACTTTGTGGCACAACAGTAAAGAGGCTTTTGAGTACAGTATGGAGAACAGACAGCCTGGCAGGCAAGCAGGGGTCTTTTCCTCCTCAAATCCCTTTCAAAGGGTGACATAAATGTCGGCTTTGTATTAGTCCTGTGAGGGTTTCGTGGCACCTGTCTGCACCCCTCAGGGCAGAGCAGAGGGCTGAGCAGGAGCTGTGTGCTTGCATGGGTCCATGTCTGGGTGCACTCCATGGAGTTTAGTTGCATCACCGATCTTCCCCCATCCCTGCACTTTATGCACGGTTCCCTGACACCAGACAGACACTGACATGAAGTAGCTGGAAGTGCAAAACCCATAGAGATCTTTTATCATTTTTCAACCCTCGAGGCTGTAAAAGCAGTTGACAAGACTTTACCAGTTAGTACTGGAATGCAACAGTTTATGTGCTTGAATTTTGAGAGCAAATTTGCTATGTTTGAAAACAGCCACTTGGACAGGCATAGAGTTTATAGTTACAGTCACATATAAAGCTATAGTGAAATATTGAGCTTTTTCTCATTGAACAGTGCTGCTGGGAAAAACTACAGTGGAAAATGATGTCTCAGTTTGCTAAAAGTTTCAAAGAACTCACTGTACAATGATGTAAACAAAGTAAGTAATATAAATGTGAGGGAATATTTGTAATATGAAATAAGGTGTTAAGGTTGGCTTGCGTATCATGTATTAAACCTAAGTATTAGAGAAGTTTTTGCAGTGCATTTTTAAAAGCCACATCCTTTAGTATATGATTAGTGCCAAATATTGAACAATATCGGAATGATAAGATTAGCTTTTTAAATTTCATTTTATTTCTTATTTTCTGTCTTGCTGAAAAAAGATAATAGTTTTCTAAATACTTTTAAAATAAATCTGAAAAAAGTGTTTTTTTTTTTTTTTTCTGTGGAAAATTTTTCATCATTTGATGATGGAGAACATTTGCATTCATCTACATTGTATCATAAAAAGACAAGTTTTCAAACCCTTGTTGCTATGTGTAAGTTTTAATGAGGTGAGCAAATGCTTCTATAGTGGAGTTCTAGGAGTCATTGGGAACAACAGCATGATCAGGTGTTAGCAAATCTTTTCCCTTAATGATGATCACTAAACTCAGCTAATACTCCTTAAACATGAGGTGAAATTATCACTGATAGATGATAATGTTGATTACAAGTGAGAAAGGCAAATGGCAAACAACAGTCAGGTCACTAGACATAGTTGAGACTTGTCTGAAAAACTTAGACTTTTGCATCTTGAGCTGAGTAGTGAAACTGTCTCTGTATAAATACAGACTCAGATCTTCATTAGTATACGAATTCAACCCAGTCCATACCTGGGTTTCTTTGCAGCTCATGAGTCAGCACTTACAAAGCCCCCTTTGAAGCATCAAACCTACAATCTGAGATTTTTATTTGCTTTGCAGAAGGATTTTTTTTCACAGAGGATCACATTTATTAAAAGCACACCACTAAATGAATAATAAAAAAAAAAAGTTCCACTTTTTCCTTCTAATTTTTAAAAAAAGAAAAATCAGAATTCCAGTGTTAGTTGTAAATGTGGGAAATTCAGTTCTGCAATGAATTCAGAACCGTACATTTCATAAAGGCTACTTAGGGACAAGATAGTTTTAGATCTCAGAAACATGTAAAAAATGACTCATTGTTAATAGGGTGAGCTCTTTGCATTTGGATTAGGGTTAACTGACAGTATCCAGTCACCTTTTATTCTCACAGATTCCACCAGAGGAATGCTTTGTACTGGCCTGAAAAAGAGAGAATTAGGTGTTCCATTTATACTATTGATCTTAATAACCTCATCTCATAAATACCTACTTTATGCCATCAATAAAAAGAGAATAGCAGCAACTCCTAACAATAGAGATTGTTACTTTGTAATTCAAGTATTTCATTGAGCATCTCAGAGATACTCCATAGTGGTACAGTAGTGATATTTTATTACCAGTTCTTAAATGTGCACAGAGAGACCATTTTTTTAAACAAGTGAAGATTCTAATTAATTGAGCACACTATAGCTTCTAGGTCCCTCAATTATCACAGTTCTTTTTCATCTCTTATCCTCCCCTTGTTCTTCATCTCACACACTAAAAAGAACATTTCCCTTTAAGGGCGTTGGTGGGTGTAGGACTAATTTTTGGCAGGGCTGAATTGGATGAAATGAGACAGAGAAAAAATTATGCAATGCCTTCACCTCCCTGTTATCTTGCATTAGCATGCTGGAAATGGATATTATCTGCTCTGAGGGGGTGGATCAAAAGATTTTCCAGATAGAGTTATTCTCACATTCCTCAAGCTCATCTGCCAGCCACCACCAAAAGGAAGAGGACTGTGGTGCTGCTGGTCTCCACTGCAATCTCCCCCAAGAACCCAAATCATTTAGCTTCCACCTAAGGCAGAGGAAGAAAAAAATTTTCAGAAATTACATAAAAGAAAAAGGACCAGAGCCTTCCCCACAATAAGCACACGAGATGGAATACTGCAGGCTTGTTATATAGGTAGCGTCCAGGTTTTGGTGCCCAAGAAGGAATTAATAGTCTAGGACATCTGGTAGAAGTACAGTCTACAATTAGCCCCAGATGTTTCACAGTTACTGTGCAGAAGAGACACTGCAGAGTACCTGAGCAATAAATGTGAAACACTCCATCTCCTTGTCCTCTTAAAAGCTATTTGGCTTATATTACACATTGCTTTAGGTGTTTTTTATTATTATTATTTTTTAATATATAATTTTAATTCTGTAGCCGTATTCTTTCTGTTGAATCCTGGTGTCTGTTCCTGAAATGCTGTTTTTTGGTATCCTTGTGGACAGAGAACTGTTTACCTTTCCTGCTGGAATTGCTAGTCTCCAGGTAGGACCATCTAGTTCAAGATGAATATGTATATTCTGAAATGTATAATGCTTATTACACTGCTTTACCAATTCCAGCTTGTCTTTTCCAGGATTATTTCAAAAAGGAAATGATTAATTTGTCTCATCAAATTTCTTTTTTCTGTGAATGCTAAGGGAAGACTACAAGTATGGAGGACCTAAAATGTATTTCTTTTTATTTTTTCCTTTTATCTAAAATGGAAGAACAACCGTATGGCCCAGGGGGAAAAATAATACCAAACGATCAGTATAGACCTGCTTCATCCTGCTCTACTTATGTCTTCCAGACTTAAAAGCCTATTCTTTTAATTGCATTTATTTAGACTTTATAAAATATCTTTCTGTTGGTAGTTTTAAAGTTTCAGGCATGTAGATTTAAATATTTGCTTCTACTACTTTTACTGCCTTATTCATGTCAGCAATTAGTCCAATTACCTTAGTCAACTGAAACAGCAGTAAGTTATCTTGTTTTTGGAACACTATAATTGTTACCAATTGGTCTAAGGACACTCTCTTTGTTTTCAACTCCTTAATAGATATTTGCTTGTATTTTTATTTCTCTGCTTGTATAACATTACTGAATGTGTGATACGTAATGATGCTGTCACAACAAAACAGCTTTTTTTTTTTCCTACGAGGTAGATTTAAATGCCTCTTTAGAAGATATATTGGTAGCTAGCTTTGTAACTCAAAATTCTTTCAAAACAGGATTCAAAGTAATTTTTTTCTAACATAAAACCAGCTTTCCAACAGGAAATTCAAACAAACCTAGCACTGAGTTTTCAAGTACTCAGCACCTTCAATGAAGGCCAGATTTTTTATAGTAGTCAGAATTCCTAATGAAGTCCAGATTTTTAGGAGGGCTTGGTTCTTGTTTATTTCCAAAATAAACTCAATATGTTGCAGGTTGAGTTCTCTTAAAATCTGTCCCTGGTTTTGGGTGCTACTTGCTTGCAAACTCTCTCCTGAGCACTCTTAAAACTGATAATTTTTGATTTTAATGGCCCAGTAGTGGTTTGTGAGCTCAGCAGTTCTTTAGATCTGCAAATAAATACAAATAGAGACAATTTGCTTTTAACCTGTGGAATATTTAATGAACCAAATCACTCTCTTTCAAGCATGATTGCAAGACTGACAGATATGATCACTTCATGTTCCATAGTATCCAATTTTCTAGTTAGAAGTCTGTTACAGGCTCAGTACTGAATAATAAAGCTACTTTCTAATTTAGATCCCTGTAAAACACAAAAATTCATCAGTACTCTCATATGGAGAGATTCCTTTGGGATGAACATCAGCTAGAAAAAATATTTCTGTTTGCAAATGTCTGTCATGGTTGCTTCTTGAAGATGTGACCCAATGAAAAGAATCAGAAAAAAGTGTTACACATGAAGATGTCAATTCAACAAGACACTTAAGCATGTACTTAACTTTAAATATAGGAGTGATTCTGTTTTCTGGGTGCATGGGAACTGCTGAATCACAGTCTGAACTATTGATTGATTAAATGAGGCAAGCACTGAGTCAGCCACAGGAGCACAGGTGAAGGCAATTCACCTGTGTGATGGGAAGGGGTAGAGTTTGGCTCCACCTCTCTCAGACCTCATTTAAGGGCTGACCACCATCTTTTGGAGATCCTTCCCCTGTGGTGTTCCAGGCAAGCCTCAACCATCAGTGACAGGTGAGCCTTTCCTAATATACCAGTTGTCTTTATATCAACTGGATAAGCCATACAAAAATATACTGTATGCCTTCATAATTTTGTGTGGGTGCTACTCTTTTGGGGTATTTGCCCTACAGTAGGAAGTGACAGATTTCTGCACTGGAATGTGTTACCTCATTCTTGGAGGTGTTCAGTTCCAGATCAAGTGGGACTTTAAGCAACCCTATTGATAACAGGGGGACTGGAACTTGGTGGTCTTTCAGTCCCTTCCAATTCAAAACATTCTATGATGTTAAGATTTTCTGATTGTGAACGTGAGTCTATGTTTAAATAATTCACTTATGAGGTGAGTTTTGTGCTTCCACTGAATGTGATTAACTACCTGACTTTAGCACTTGATTTGTAGAATCAAAATTTTCCCTGCTTAGATCATCCAGAATATTTGAGATGCAGAGGGAGGAGCCACAGAATGCTAGCCAGTACCTAGCAATGGTAAGTGCATTTTATAACGTTTTGCTGTTTTCTTGTTTGAGGATCTCTTTCCTTGGAGAAGGTCATTGACATGATTCTAAACGTACATCATGACTTATGCTTCAGGGAATAAGTGCTTAACAGACATGTTTTTAAGATAGTGACTCATAGGGGCAATTTCTGACATGAGGCATCTAAGAGTACCTTTTCTCCAAATACATTTTGACTGAAAGCAGCTGGGCTTTGTTCAAGACTCACTTTTCTAGCTCTGTGAGTAGCAAATAGATGGGCATCCTCTGAGACTTTGATGGAGTAAAGGATGCTTTCTACCTCACTGCTGATTTGTTGTGGAGCATATGGAGCCTCTGGGCAATGGAAGAATTTTCAGGTGAAACAGAATTTATGCATTCAGTTTCAGGTACCTGCTTTCTTAGAAAGATGGTCTTCCAAGCAGATGGATCTAAATTCTGAAGAGGGGCAGATGAATGTGACAAAGGTCTGGCTATAATTATTTTTCATATAAATAATATACTAGGAGGATTCAGGAGGACTGTACATTAGAATCCAAGAAAGGAATAATTTCAATTTTCTTCATCTAGGCAAAAATAACATTTAATAGTTCATTAGTTTACACTTCAGTGCAACAGTTAACCTGGGACTGATCTGTAATTCAGTAGTTTACAGTGTGACTTACTGGGAATAAGATGTGGGTAGAAAAATTAGAGGTTAGTTCTGTATGATTCTACTTATGAATATAGAAAGGAATGAGTTATGATAAAAAAAAAAAAACCAACAAATATTTACTATGAATAATATCAGTGTGATTTAAAGGGTCCTAAATAAGCATTCCATGGATTTGTTGGAATTAACTGATGTTACTGAACAATGGTCTCTTACAACTAGAGGCAGCTCAGTAATGTTATTCTTAAATTCTAATAAAAAAATCTGTGTCTCTGTAATAACTAATGTTCTTATAGCTATTACAGTGTTATTGAAAATAGAGAACCCATGCATTCCAAAGAATTCAACATCTCAAAGATTTATATTTATATATGTACTTTTTTGGAGAAAGCTCTTTGTTTTTTTTGTTAAATCAATGCATGTGTCTGCCTGTCTGTCTGCCTGCCTACCTTTCCATCTATCTTTTATTATACATAGCTCCTTGTCATAATCTCTAAATATTCTCTACTTAAAATCAGTAGCTTGTATCAAATTTCTAGTAAGCATCCTAATGATTTTGACATGTCTGTAGGAAAAAAAATAATTCCACGCATCAAAGCATTTCATTATTTTTTTTTTTCCACATATAGGTATTTTATTTTTGTATAATTGATTCCTCTGAAGATTTTACTTCTGAACAATTTCCTTAAAAATCTTTAAGGTTGCTTGGAGGAAACTTGAAACATGATAGAACAAGTCTTTGACACTGCTACCAATGTGCTCAAGATGGTTAAGAAAATTCATTTCTTTGGAATGCTTTGTGAGACAGTCCTCTTCAAACCACTGTGTCGCGGGACCTTGGCTGGCACCCTCTTCTTAAAAATTCCTGCAAGAACTTCAGTTTTTCTCTTAAAATACTTTAGTTTTAAGGTGGTGTGCAAATAAGGATGGTCTCAGGCTTCGTGCAAAGGAGTAAGCTAAGCAGTGTCACCTCTTTCTCCAATGACAGTGCAAAATATCCTGGAGAAAGCAGATATTCCTTGCCTTACGCAAGGTGTTTTTGTTTCCCATCTGGCTTTATTTCTGTAGAAATTAAAATTGTGCCCCTTTCTTAACTGTACTGGAGAGGGAAAAAAAAAAAAAGCTTGTGTGCATTTGGATCCTATTCTGTTTGGGATCCTGGCATTCTTTTTCAAAGAGAATAAAACCCCTGGCAAATGTGGCAGAAGAAGCTGGTCCAGAAGCTGAGTCAATGCACGTACTCTCCTGTGCTGCTGCTTTTTCCAGAAATAGCAGGGTCATTCACAACTCAAATGCCTGATTACTCTGAATATAACAAAAGATCTAGTTTCCTTGGAAGTCCAAATAGCCAAGTATGTGGCTGTATGTGCTGTTCTTACTCATAAATGCAAATGCTAACCTATAAATCTTTCCTTCTACAGTACCGTAATAACATTCTATCTATTTAGCCTAGTACAATACCATCACAATAGCTTTTTCATTGTGCTGCATTCATATTAGACTAATATAATGAGATGCTACCACAATACCATGAAATAAAACGATGTTCTTGACGTATTTCCAAAACATTTGAACACTGTTTCCAAATCGACCTTGTGAATAAATTAAATAATAGCTTGCAAAAACGTCCTCTAGCATTTTCAGAATGTATGCAAATGCAAGCTGGAATGTTTACATGTTTCTTACAGTGTCTGGGATTATACGGTGTATTTGTGCACATGAGTGTTGTCTCTGGGTGTATTTGTCATTTGTGCTCAGTGGCTTGCACAGAATTCCAGCATGATTTGCCCTTCAAGTTGTCCAATTCTTCCTCCTCTTCCTGATGACCTGCATATTAAACTTCTCTTCTGTAAGACTTCAGATTTCAGTGGTCCTTTCCATTTGTCATATGCATTATAGTCACTCAGAAACCTTTCAGTACATTTTTTTTCAATACTTATCCTGACATAGTTCTTCCCTGAACTATTCAGTATTTTCTGAGTGCAGATTTCTAAAGGAAACCTTTTAAAATGCATATATATATATATATAATATTTATGCATACACATTTAATGTGGAAATCCTAAATGCATATGTAATTAGACCAAGCTACAGGGGGAAAATTGAAAATTGGGATGAAACAGGAGGTTTTTTTTTTTTTTTTTTTAAAGATACTTTGTTACCGTAATCATTCAAAAAAAAAAAAAAAAATCACGAACTGTTGAAAGAGCAAAATTTTGTTTGGAAGTTGGTGATTACTGGCAAGTTCTCTGTAGCTAACCTCTTTTTATTAGGCTAATAAATACTTTCTCCTTGTGGCATGCTCCTTACTCCTTTAGAAATTTCCCTGATATGGTATACTGTAGAGTGAAAGCTAATTTGCTATTTGCCATCATCTTTCTCATATCTGTAGATCTTACTTATGGATCTTAAGGGATCCACAGATTATCAGTTAAAAGGCACTGTATAGATTTGTGGTTAATAAACTCCAAAGGCTTGTTATGACAGTACTGTCTGTTATCTTGGTAACGTGGACTAACGCATTTAATCTACCCATTTCTGCTTCAACTGCACCATCTTTGGCTGTACTGTACCTTTTAGAAAAAATATCTGCTCATTATAATAACTCCTGTTTCAAAAGCAAAGCCTCCTAAGTGGAAAGATCTTGTAGAAAGCCTCAGAAGACTTCTTCCATTGATACACTAGCACATATCTTTTTCAATACTCCCATTGAGGCATCTAATCCAGACCTCAATGATTTATCTTTACTGACTTTAATGGGCCTCACAAAGCTAGTTTAAAGTAATGGATTGTGAATTTCAACCAGTGTGTTCTTCTTTACTGCAGTAAAAATCCGCTGCGTATAGAGACCCAGTTGTCTTTCCCAAGATACACTAGCATAATTTCTGAGTTGCTGTTGGTTGGCAATAACAGGTGGGTTGCTTCTAAATACTGCTCTTGATAGATGCTATTTTACTTGACCTTTCTGAAGAGGAAATGGTACATATGCTCATGAGAAACACTCGGACAAGGTTTCATGGGAGAATGTGCATTGTTTGTACAATGACAATGGGAAGTTTTCCACTGAGCACTGCCAAAAAGCAATTATTATGGTTGACTATATGTCTTGTTTGTCTGTTTTTCTAGCATCACAGAAATGTTCACCTTTCTGATGATCATATGACTAGATGAAAGCAGAAAAAACTCGTGTCCTTTTGGACAATCTGCTAGTGAAATGTAGCAATACACAGCTAAGGAAGCATTCAATATGTATGCATTTATACCTGATAAAAAATGGCCAAAAAAAGTCATAAAATAAAAGCAAAATTATTTTCTTGTATGCTGAAACTTCTGTGAATGCATTTGCACAAAATGAAATCAGCTGAAATCTCTTTCCTCCTCTGGGATGAGCAGCAGGAAACTAGTAATATGAAAGTAGAGCTGGAACCAGGAGACCTGCAGTCTGCTCTTCAGCTTGATGCTGATTTATGTTGTGACCTTGAGTAAATCAGTTCTCTGCTCTCTGTTCCTCTTCAGCTGTAAAAAGATGCTCACACTTTATAGACATCCTTAAGATCTATGGGACAAAGACACTATATAAGACTTCACTGTTATTACTTCTAATAAGATTGAGAGAAATCCGTGGGATTTAGTTCACCTGTAATATATGAAAAAATGAACTTCAAGCGAATATACTTCTGCTTCTTTGTTTGCAGTGAACGCAGCCCTCTGACTGGACAGCTGCTTAAAATGAACTGCTCTCAGTGGCTACCCCTTGAACATTGTCCTTGCAGTCAGTGACAATTGGTTTGCTTGAACACCTGCTGTCTTTTTCTTCTGTTCTCTGCAGTCTCTGTTTGGGGTCCATACAATTCAAAGGCAACTCTGTTTTTCCTGTTTAGCAATTTGTCACGCATCAATGCATTAATTACAGAAACAATGGACAGTAAGATTAGATTGATTGTATCGTGGCAAGAAATGTAGGGTGGAAAATACTGACGCTGTTTCTGCAGCAACAGTAAAGAAGAGATTAGAGAGTAGATCCAGTAGCAAGATAGAGATGCAGCAGAGGAGAGAGGAGAATGAGGCTGTGATCCTACTCCTTGGTCCCTGTAGGAGGATGCACCATGTGCAAATGTGTACCCCCTATATAGCAGAGGGGCTTGGTTCATCTGCAGTGGGCCACCCACACACATGCAAAACAGAGAGGAGAGCTGAGGGACTGCCAGCAGTGAATAAAGATGATAATATATAATATATGAGTTGACAATACTAAAAGTGATCATGATGTGGGCAGCAATTCTGCTCAGTTATTGCTACTTACTTTGCAACTGGGAAGATTCATTCCCTAAAAAAGAGGAGCCCTAATGCAACAGCTAAACATGCGGAAAATATGCCCTTTAATGAGAGCCTAAAGAAAGGTAGAACAGTGATTAGTCCCACGCACTCCCAAGCATGTTGTCCTGTGCAGCAAAGCCTTCCTTCACTGTCCCAGTAAAATCCCCTTGCCAGAATTTCCTCTCAGACAAGGACAATACTCTTCATCCATAAAAAAAGAGCCAGGCCTCTGATTTCTGCTTACCCTGCAGACCCTGATCTGAGATTAATGTAGACTGCTAGATTCCTTTCAAAGAGCTGGCTTTCCATTTGAAGAAATTATGCCCCCTTATCATTGATCCAGACCAGATTGGTTTTATTAAAAACAGAAGTTCCTCCCACGGCATGTGGCGATTATTTAGCACTATGCATTTTTTCTTGTAAATACCATGAAAAGCTGTTAGCCCTCAGTCTGCACATGAAAAATGCTCGAGTTTCTTAGGAAAAAAAAGCAAAATAAATAAATAAAAAAAAGCTACAAAAAAAAAAAAAAAAAAAGAAAAAAGAAAAAAAACACACGAGAAACAGTTCTTATTGCAGTATCTTGAAGCCCGTCAAGTTTCAGAGTATTTTATATAATGGTTAAAAGAAAAACTATACAATCTCTCTTCTTCCCCCATGTAAACTAACATTTGTTTGCATTACAGTAGCATCTGGCAGTCCCAACTGACTTCAGCACCCCAGTGAGCTAGACACTGTGCACTCATAATAGGAGACAGTCCTGGATGCAAAAAATGAAAGAGGAAATCTTTGCTAAGTGAAATTAATGGTAAAATTCCCATAAACCAATGGGGCTGAGATTCAAATTTACGGCCAAGTTAGTCAAGGCAGACAAAGAGTGGACAGGAGAAACTGAGACCTGCAGAGATCTGAATCTGAGGCCTGCTCTGAATCATCTATATCAAAACATAACTGCTATAGAAAAGTGACTATTCCTCAGCAGAACAACCTTTCAAGTATCTTCTCTCTGGCAGGGGCAATAATGAAAGCATAAGGAGGCACAGGAAAAAAAGGCAACTATGAAGAGATCTTTCCTTGGTACATCCTTTCAGTTTCTGTACTGAGATGTGATGAGGTTTGAAAGCCTCCAAGTCAACCAGATCATGATGTTTAAAGGGTAGCCTCTTGGTATGAATGGACCCACAATGTACCTCTGGCCTTTACAGCCTTCATAGGGGAACTCTGACAATTCTGCTGAGAAGCTGAACTTCGATGCGCTCAAGGTCATATAAGCACTGGTGAACAAGGCTGGAACTGAATTTCCTGCATTGTAGGAATAATTCTTTTCCTTCGCCACAAAGGCATCCTATCCTTTCTTTCATCTCAGTTTCCTAAGCAATACTGGCAAATGCAATCCAGCTCTGCTCCATCCTTTTACATGTTGAATCTCCTGGTTCTGATAAAAGATGCAAGGTTTTAAACTTCTTAGCGTATTTAAATTCCTTAGCATATTTCATACTAGTTGTTATTTGCAGGTGAGGTTGGGCACACAGGAATTAACCACTTTGTTCCAGACAATTTTAAAATAATTTTACAGAAAATTTTTCTCAATGTTTTTTTTCCAGCAGCATTATCTCCTTTCAGTCTTTCCAAATGCTCAATGAGATTAATCTAATGGAACACTGTCTTATTGTGAAGCAGACTGTCATAGAAAGCAACATTTTCTTTTTTTTTGCACACACTTCTGCTCTTACACTACCCCATGCCACTGTTGTTATTACTACTTACAGCAACATGTGTAGGCTCATCTGCACTACATACTCTTGAAAGAAATCAGAAAAAAATGGGTGTGGGTAGACAGGGAAGGCTAAGTATGAAAGAACACATTGACGTTCAACACTGGTCATAGGACTTGAGTAATTCTATCATCTCTGCATTATAATCAAGTATTTTGTCTCTGAGATCTTATTTAACTTTGTGCTGATCTTGCATGCTTTCTTTGAGTGGACTGAGTGAAAGGGCTGTGCTCTTTTTGAGATGAAGATACTACTTTGTCTAGTTACCTCTGTTATCCAACATGATTCATCCGCGTTAAATTCATTTCAGAATATTTCTTTTTTCCATTCCCTCAAGCTCAGTGCCTATGTTATAAATTGAGATAAGGCTTTACCAAGGTCTAAAGCTGTCTCTTTGAGGCTGGGAGATCAGAAATTATGTATGATATTCTGATATTATGTCTTCTTTTGTCTTACATAACATTATTTCAATTAAATGTTTTTATCTACACATAATTTATGACCATTTGATCAGATCTAGAAAAATAGGCTAACCTTCTCCATGGTCAGCTGCAAGATAGGAAAATTCTTAAAATCTACGTCTTGCCAGCTGCCTAGTAGCCATATTTCCTTTAAACTATCCAGATCCCATTTTATTTGCACAATTAAAAAGCCTTCTTCCCCCTTTCTTGCAACAAGCCAAGATCCTAATCACTGAGACTTTTCCATTGCGGGAAGTAGCTGTTATACACAGAGTTGGCATTGTTTTACCATGCAGCACAAAAAATGACATTATTTCATACGCCAGTTTGAAATGGAACTCCTATAGATTTATGGCAGAGATGAGCTAATGTCACACACAGCATTTGGTAGTATGTTTTTTATATGACTGCGTTTGCTGATATTTCCACTGAATGACCTCTCCTATTTAGCCATATGACACTTAATAATCTCGCTGCTTGAAATAATGTCAGAAGGTTCTGTTAACGGTAGAGCAGTCCCACATTGTAAGTTTGAGACAGCTCATTTGCTCACAATCCCTGCAGCACACTTCCATCCAGACATTGCCCATTACGTATAATCATCAGGGAGAAAAGCAGGCTCACTGCAATATTTGGGATAGCATAATGGGAAGTGAGATTCATATGGATATAGTGCTAAAAAGCTGATGTACTTTAATGGAATATGGAAAACTGGCTAGCATCAGGGGAGATGTATAACTAGTAACTTCCAATTGGATGCTATTTATTACTTAAACAGAGAGGAGACCTGTGGTTTAAACCTTGGTTTAGTGTTCATTAATACCAGGTATGTGTGCAGCTAGATTTCCCCCTATACAAAACAATATCTGGCTCAGGTATAAGAACTTGACAGTATTTACGTCATATTAATCAGAACATACAGTATTTATCCTGGCCTGATGAATGTGGCAGTAGGACAGATCTTAGTTGATCCAGCATAAAGTAGCATGCTTGAAGTGTGTCAAACAAGTGTGAATTGGCCAGATGAGTTAGTACTAGTTTCACATTTTGCTTCAAGTGAAAATAACATTTTTAATTTATTAAATATGCCCCTAAAAATATTCTTTTTATCACACCAACTGCAGTTTATGCATAAATAGTCTATTTCCACTTTGTAATTTGTGTGTGCAGAAGTGAGGCTGTGCACAAAGTAGACATTTGATTCCTTATAATCAAGCATAAAACCACAAATAATCTCAACTGAGCAAAACCAACAACCAAAAATGTAAATAGTTTTATTTAGACTGTTACAGGTTATTCCTACATTTACCTATTAGAAGCTAGTGGAAAAAAAAAATGGTAGAAGAAAGCTGTTTTCCAGTTTTCACACTGGAAAGAAAAAAAAAAAAAGCCTTTTCATAAGCAACTGAACAGATTCACTTTGTCTTCCAGTGTGTGTGTATATATATATATATATATTTTTTTTTTCTCCTAAACTTCTTCCTGCTTGTTACACTTTAATAAGTTTTCTACCAACTCTTTCCCTATAATTTGATCTCACTGAGGAAAAAAATCAGCACAAGCAGTTGTTGATCTACAAATTGGCCATAGCCAGAGTGGACAATGAACAATGTTTGTCCCTTTTATCTTCACCGGAGACATCAGTTTTGGTTTCCTCTATTTAGGATTTCCATGAGTATGTTGGAACTTAAGCGCTGTTATGATTTTACATGTGGTTGGAATTGGTCAATGGATTTATTCAAAAAGAAAGTTATTCAAGCGTGGGGAGAGCCAGCCAGCCCACCCAGATAGTTGCATCAATATTCTTTCTTTAAGGAAACAAGAGTAAAAAAAGAAAGATGTTACAGAGGCTAGTATAACAACCTAGATTATGAGTGGGATGAGTTCATTTAACAGTTTCTGTGACCCTGGGAAAGATTCACAAAGGGTCTTCACAAGGTTTTGTTCATGTAATCTTTAGGTGTCAGGTTCCAGGAGTCAAATTCACAAACCCTCATAGCACTGCTTTTGGAAAGATTCAGCTGCCTTAGGACTGGATTTGGTCATTACTTACACACTAAGAGATCTAACTAGAAATTAATTACTTAAATAAGATAGGATTGATCCAATCCAGAATGGTGAAAGAGGAAATACCCAATGTGCACGCACAGGGGAAAAGGCAGTGACAGATCATCTGAAATTCCACCTATCTCCACAGTTTTGCTGCTTACCTTACAGGCTCCATATCCTGATCACGGATCAGTGCTATTTCCTGCCCTTCCCTTGTGTGTGAATGACAGGTTTGCTCTCATCTCTTCAAGCAGATTTGGGAGTGGTAACAGCTTAAAGGATTGGAGTAATTCTGATGAACAATTTGTGTGAGCATTAGTGTTCTGAGGAAATTCAGCCTCAAACCTTCCATCAGGGTGACGCTTTTTCTGACCAAAATCCATCTCTTCATGAAGCTCTCTTAACAAAACCTCTCCAAAGTGTTGAATGAGGTGTGTTCACATATCACTGGACCCTTTCATTATGAGTTAAAAGGTGATCCTTAAGGAACTGAATTTTACATATGCTATACATAATACTTCCTCTGAGTTTTGTAATATAATCTGATGTGAGAAGAAAAAAGATAAAATATTAACACTCTTTCCTATTGGTATTCTTTAAAATGACTTCAAACTTTCTCAGACTGATTAATCCCATTTGTAAGGTTTATCGGGTTGGGAAAGCAATGAAAGAGGACAAATGAGGGGGGAAATGCAAGGTAGAGAAGTAAAGCTTTGTATCATTTCCCTATTTGATTTATTCCAGGTTTATCTTTCAATTTGAAGGGGTTCACAACACTCACCATTTCTCCTCCTGAGAAAATGCACTTAAGAAGCAGAGGGAAAGCAGAGCTGCAGGTATTGGGGAAGACAGAATATATCAGAAGATTACACATTTGTATGTATATGGTTTATGTGATCTCTCTTACCTGCCTTTCTGTCAGTCATTAGAGATGCCTGCCTCAAAGAATTCTCTCCAGGACTTGGGGAAGTGCGAATGGTGGTCAAACTCTTCATAGAAAGGTTCACCTTACTGGCTATAAATCCTTAGGACTACCTCTCAGTCTTCTGCCCTTTTGGATATTTTCTTGTATCTGTTCATAAAATCTTAGTTGTAAAGAGAATTCACTGTGTTCTTAACAAGGTGGCTGGAGGTAGGGCATTAATCTAAGGTTTATCTTCTTCAGTAGTGATTCAGAGAGAGAAAAAGAACAATAATACACTGTTCATATGACACTTTTCTGTCCCATATAATTTTTTTTTTTCTCTTTTCATGAAAATTAAAACATCATTTTTTGTCTTCTACTCCTGTCAACTTGAGTTGTTGAAAGGTGCCAGATTGACTGCTGGAGTTTAAAATCCTGTAATTACCCACCAAACAGGTTATCTGTGGACAACAGAAGGGTAAACTTCCTCATGCCACCCTGACAGTGTATGCAATCAAGCTCCTGAGGCCTGCAAGTCTGTTAGTCATGTTGAATGAAAGAAAAACACAGGACCAGATCTGCACCTCTTGAATACTGACATTACTCCAAAAAGCTGTGCTTCTTAAAGATTTATCCCTTTGATTTCATCTAGATAGTCAGAGGAAGAAATGATCAGTGAAAATTATTTCTCTCTACAAGATGATTAGTTATTTCCAACTGGTTAATACTGCCTAAATATATTAGGTTGCAGATATTGTATTTACTTAAATATTAACACAGCATCTCTAATATTTGAATTTGAAATATCTTCCATCTTTTTATCAGTTTCTGTAAAATATTTATTTCTTAAATCATTCTTACAGGGATTCTTACTTTACTTAAACCTAAATCCTCAAGTTCTGTTCTCAACAAACTCAAATATATATCATCAAGCTTTATTTCACAATAATCTTCAGCATGTTTAAATACTTCAGACATGTCACTTCTTACTCATCTATCTAATTTTTTCAAGACTAAGTCCTCATATGTAAACTCTTCAATTCTAGTTATCAGATCAGTTCCTGTGCACTCTGAAGACTTAGTTCCTATTTTATATTTATCTTATCTCAACAACATGGGCCAAATTCTAGTTTCAGTCATGGCACTCAAAATCTGGAGTAACTGATTTCAGTGACTCCAGCTTTGATTTGATATTGACGAATTTATTTCATATTTGTTCTTCTACAACCAAGCTCACAATCTATCATTATGATGTTTACAAGTTGAATCTCAAAATACTCTTGAGTTTTTACTATATACTTACTTTTGAGTCCTATTAAAATTTTCTTAACTCCCTTGAAAAAAAAAAACAACAAAAAAAAAAACCACAAGAAAAAACAACACAGGTAATCTAGGTAGAGGAATCATTTTTACTTCTTTTCTATCATATTTGTTTGATGCATATTCATTTACTGGGGTTTGTGCTGGTAAATATTCATATGAAATAATGTGACTATCTTATATGGAACATAATGTCTGTTTGTGTGCGTGCGTGGGTTATAAGAGTTCCATTCCAGCTTTGCTCTTTCCCTCTTGGAAAGGAGGGACCAATACAAATTCCAAATCCTTTTCTTTTATCTACATAGTTTTTCTGGGTCTTGCTTCCTTACAAGTAGATAAGTATCAGCCCACTTTCCCCTAGAATGGTCCAGACTTGAGAAAAGCAATCTCGGACAGATTTCTTATCAGATGTAGTTCAGGTATTATACTAGTACGCATGTTTAGGAGCTGGATGCTAGAGTGGACTGGCAAGAAATCTAATTTTGGGAAGCTATAGATGTGCCAGACCTTTCTCCTCTTGCCTTCTTGCTCTGCATTTCCTAATTTGTGATTCAAGTTTAGTGTAAAAGTGATGAACTTGTTTACTTTAAGCCCATTTCCTTTCAACAACCACACATACTATGCAAATTATTTTGAACTTTGTACAAAGGTACAGCAACTTACTTACTATGTGATCGTTTCTCGAATGGCAAAAATTGTTCAGAGGAAATCAATAACACAGGAAATTTTCACCAAAATTCTCAAACAGAAAACAAAGTAGCAAATCCTGGCTGTGCAAGAAGATTAATTAGCAGATTTTTTTTCTGGAGGTTTTAAGAAAAAGTAAGAGGTTATGATATTATCTATCATCTTTTCCTGAAAACTCAGTCTTGTCTTCTGATTTAACTATTTTATGGTGCCAGAATGTTGAAGAAGCTCTGTTAGGTTTGGTAGTCCTATTCTTTTCCCTCTCCTGAGTTCAGTTCCTATTCAGTAGGAATCTTTTACTTCATCTCTGTTGGTGCACCAGAGATAAGTGGGGTATTTCATTCATACAGCTGTGTGCTGGGATAGAGAATGACTTCTGGAAGAAATTAAGAATAAAAGCAGTAACTCTGCTTGTATCAGCATTACCCATGTGCCTGGAGTTCGCTAAGAGGGAAAAAGAAATTGTGAAGATTCTGGGAAAGCTGATGCCTCAATCATATGGCTGCTTTACAAATGGCTGAAATGGCTTTAAACATTTCTTGCTTTCTCCCTCTGTCATTTATTATTGCACCTCTTGAGGACTACTCATGTGACAAGGCTGACAGAACAAATTACACAAAATACCTCACTGACGGTAGGGTGAACGCAACTATACTAACTTACACTACTGACAAAAGCAGCCTGAGTTAAACTCCCAGATTTGGGCAATGACGAAACTGTGAGGTGACAGATTCCAAGGGAATGGTGGGACAGTCACTGGGAAGTGATTCTGTGATTGTACTACTGAGTTTGAGACTGTCCTAAAGAATCCATGAGTGTCCACTACTGTCCTGTTTCTCCCTTCCATAGAAACCTGCTCTGATCACTTGATTTTATGGCTGATTTTTTTATCTATCTATTCTTTCACCTCAGAGAATCACAGAATATTTTAAAGACTAAAGGGAATCACTTTGCCAATCCACTGCTAAGGAGATACATGGCAACTCATTAACAATGCACTGAAATATAGCTCAACACCTGCTGACTTCAAATGAAAAAAGAGAAATCCTAGATCCAATTGATGCTTCAGGGAGTTATTTTTTAAGTAGGGAGAATGCAATTACTTGAACTTCATCACTGTTCTACCCAATGGTTTTTAATTACTTCACTTTTAAGTCTCTTGTGCAGCAGATCACCTCTAGGATCCTTCTCTTCTTTTCTGCTGACTAAAAGGGAAAACTGCTGCATGGGCTACTGGTTCTTTAGGCCCCTTTTAGCTGAACAAGTCATTTTAACACATTTTAATGTGTTCATCCTCTGACTAGTTCTGTGAAAATGAGAAATTGCACTGCCCCCATGTTAAAATTGGGAAGACTAAACATTAAATGTCTTGTTAAAAGTCTTACTACTGTCATCCAATGAAGACTGGGGTAGAGCATGTAACCTGTTTAATTTCCTTAAATCTATAGCAGTACCTGTAAACCTCATTCCTGTAAACCTCATTCATTCTTTTTCTCTGAATCCTTAAAAAAGCCTCTGTTACAATTTTCTATAAAGTCAGTAAAATATAAACCTTCTATACTTTTGTATATATTATAAAAACTGAGGACCTGGTGTAGAGTTGTGATATGCCTATATAAGCAAACATAATCAGAGATTTTTCTTAAGAATACAAAATTTAACATGAGAAAAAGTCTGACTTGGTCTTTATAATAGTTTTATACCTTCACAATTAGCCATGATGTATACCGCAGTAAGTGGATGATTTATTTTCAGAGACAAGTTTCCTTACATGCATAGTTGTAGGCTAAAGATGCTGAGACCCCTGGACCCAGAGGTTGTTTCTGTTTTCAGAAGTCTGGTAACATTCATGCATTGATATAACATATACTCTTCCCTCCATGTGTTCTGCCCTTTATTTGACCTTTATCAGGATGCTGATTGTTTCTGTTGTACTATAGAAAAAGTAGGCTTTCATGACTATACTGCATAAGGTGTTTTCCTTAGAGATTGATATTCTCAGAGCTTTGCTACTCCTGTGCACATCCATTGGCTTCAAAAAACAAACAAGAAAACAAAAAGAGAAACAAATACACTCAGTCTGTATATCCTGATGATCTATTTAGGAGGAAAGTTACTTGAAGAAAATGAATGTGATGTGCTCATTAAAAACAAAAGGAGTGCTCTGAAGTTTATTTAACAAAAACACTCTGTAACAACATCTAAAATATTGTTTCATAAGATAACTTAATTCTCAGCATACTGTCTCTGTTCTATAAAATAATACACACAATAATAGCACAATAGGAAAGAGGTGGTATCCCTTGGATATACACATATTTGCTTAGCAGATCAAATGGAGAGGTATTTGAAAAGTCAGAATGCCTATAAGCATTACATGACTCAGACCAGCTGTGCTCCAACTATTCAGCCACTAAATGAGTCCAGCAGTTCCAAGGGGATACTGGAAGGCTGACATATAAAACAAAGGAGGAGGCTGAGACACTGAAGTGTTGGGTCAAGTGCATTAAGAGTAGTGAGGCACTGGAACAGAGTGCCCAAAGATGTGGTGGATGCCCCTTCCTTGGAGATGCTCAAATTCAGGCTGGATGAGTCTCTGAGTAGCCTGATCTAGCTGTAGGTGTCCCTGTTAATCAATAGGGAGTTGGACTAAATGACCTCTACAGGTTCCTTCCAACTCAAATCGTTCTATTTTTCTATGATACACGCTTCCATGTCAGACACCATTTTGACAGGCTGCCCCTGTTGCCATCTGTTGCACGGCAACAATATGTAATGGAATACTGGTGAGAATATTCCGCCTCTAATGACATACCACCAACATCCACCTCTGATATCATGGGTCAAGACAATAAAATAGGAGGCATTTCTTTCGGAGAAACCCTCCTACATATCAGAAAGATAAATCTTCACTGTGGTCACAGTTTTTTTATAGGGCAATTCAGAAAGCCCAGCCATGAAACAAAAGCACATTAAATCTTCTCTGTCTGGATTGTCATCAGTTATTGTGAGAACATTTCCCCAAGGCTGTATAATTTCTACAATTTTCCCTTCTGTAAGGAAAAATCCCAGCTCCTGTAACTAAATCTACATTTGGGAGTACCTTTGAGGGAGGGCTTTGGATTTGTTGTCCTGTAGCTTGTAGAATATGTGGATGAATAGTCAAACAATGTATATAATAATAGTTATCATAATAGCACAGCATGCAAGTTTTCAATGAAATGTTCTTTTCTACTGTATATCATCCAAGACAGGCAGTATTGTGGGACTTGTGATCAAAAGAGAATGAGAAGAAAACAGTTACGAAAACAACTCTCCTGTACAGTGAAGAGAATTACTACCCAGGGACAAGAGGGGTGGAGTGAAGGGAAGGGGGAGAGGAAGGGTGTAAAACAGAGCTTCTGCAGTGGTATTATACTGACAGAGTCATCCATTGGCAGCTGAATAACAATAGATTTCATGACCTTCAGTCACTTGTATAAAGAGAAGCACAAATACAAGCGACAGCAGCATGGGCCTAAGGTTCTCAGGCTCCTCTCCCATTATCAAGCAACGGACATCACAAAGTTCCTTGAGTATTGTTTGCAATAAAGTCTAATCCCATGTTGTTTACATATGATGTTTTTCCAGTGCAGACCATTCTTTCTTCTTAAAACATCTCCCAATTTTATGTTTTTTTGTTACGTGATGAGTGGAGACATGTAATACAAACTTTTCATTTCATCCATCTTTATAGCTGTATTCAGTAACCAAGCTTGATTATTAAATTTGAGCCTTATTCTGCATCAATCTACTCCTGTGCTATGTTCTCAGGCCAAGTCTTCTAAGCAGATCATAAACCAGATGTGATTCTTAACTTTTTCAGGACTTAATTTTGCCACTTGGTTTGGATCACAGAGAAGTTTTTAGCATGCAGTCTTTGATGCCTTATGTTTGCATTCATAAAAATTATATAGAAAGTTATAAAAGAGTGATAAGGTCTTCCAGTTTTACCACCAAATGGAAAAGTTGTCCACGCAAAGAATTTATAACCATCTTGTAACAATTTCAAGGATCTAAAATCATTTTAGCTGATTATGCATTAGAGATGTTGAAAAGAATGTAAACCTACCAGTTTCTATGCGAGAATCATGAGAACCGACTCTGTTTCCTGCTTTTATATACCAAGGGTTTCTCTTCAAACCCTACTTATGTGCTCAGTTACACTGACTTCAATAGGACAACTTATGTCAGTAAGGATGACTTGAACGAATGGAGTTTTCAGGCATGGGATCTAAGATCAAGAAGAATGAAAGCTTTTTAGTTAGTTCACTTCACAATCGCTAATACTGAGTGATTGAAAAACTTCAGTTATGATTAATGACATTGAGATATTTTTCAAAAGATAATGCCAGAACTTTTTGTGAGAAATTTTTTAAATGTGATAGTTACAGTAAAAACATCTATCAAAATTTTTACTAATGTAAGAAGTCATGCATATTCCAGAACAGAATCTGATGAGAGGCAGACTTCTATCCAAGTATTCTAGTCATCAGACATTACATAGGTAGCTTCTTTTTGGAAATAGGTGTATTTAAAAGACTGAATGCTTCCAACAGTCTATTATGTAAGTGAATTTTGTGAAGAGACAGCTGTTCTGTTTGATCCTACAAGAGTTTGATAAAAAGCAAATTGAGGAAAAAATGCAATGATTTTAAAAGAAAAACTTAAAAATCTTTGTACTATCAAGGATTAGAGCAACAAATAACCTCATGTTAGACTTGTGCACCCTTTTCCCATCTTTCACTAATATTCTTTTGGTAGACAACATCTCTTCTGTCTCAACAATTTAAACTCAACAAAATGTGAATGCACGTTAAGAAACGCTGATGCACAGAAGGAAAATTTACACTAACCTCTGTGTTTGATATGGTAGTACTTCCATTTGGCAGGTTGCATACAATTTACTTGTAAAAGTAAACTCCTTGCACAGTAAGTGCTATTTTAACACCGTTATTAACAGTGCTATTTCATATACCTAATGATAGCTAAGAAACGGAAATAATAAGGCAATTTACAAATACTAAAACAAAAAGAAGTTGTATTTCTTTGCATATGTAGGGTATGTTCTGATCCATTTATGCTTCTGCTGAGTTCTGCTGAAGCATGAAAAAGGCTGTAAATCATATTTGACATACATCCCATGGGTCAGCCACCTCTCTTCTAAGATAGCTGAATGTAATGGGAATAACCACTTTCGGAGGTAGAATATAAAAAAGGAACTATGGTATATGGTAGTAGGCAGAAATCGGTCATTTAAGAATGATCAGGAGCATAAACTCGGGTCCTTGCACAACTTTTTCAATCCAGTTGAACATAGAGTGGAACAGAATGGCCAAATAACAATCTTTGGTGAAATTTAACATAGGCACAAGGTCTGCCCCAGTCGGGTCAAAGACTGCTTCAGTAGTGCAGAGGAGATGTCAAGGTGTTCCTTGGACTGATGATCTGAATGGAACACAATTGCTCCTGTCAGTTCCTATTTCTGAGGACCAAACAACATTCCACTACTAAAAATTCAGGGCCCTCTCTTGACTAGTAGCATAGCATTACAGCTATTTTGTATATTCATGTGAACAGAAGCCTAGTGGGGAAGATATTATGGAAAGGGTGACATAGAGCAGCAAATAACTGCATTCGTACTATACACACTATATGAAATCACTATTGAAGACTTAATTCTGTTACCAATGAAGGTGATGGCAAATGCTTTCCTTGTCCAGAGGTACTGAGATAAAGCTAAGCTAGTGTTTGGCAATGCCAACCTCCCAACTCCAGAATCATACAATGAAGATGCAGGTAGAAATGCTAAGACTTATAATACATCTGCAAATGGAATGGCCATGTTTGTACCTGCTCTTTTGTCTAGGCTGCCTTTTCTTGTTTGAGTCAAGTTCCTTCCATGTCTTCCCTTTTTCTCTGACTCTTATTCATTTGTTTTAACCAAGAGAAAAGAGCAGCCTGACACTTCTTAAGAAGGAATGAAAATTGCTATTTGTTGAAATAGCCAAAAGTGGTGACAGTCAAAAAAATGGCAATTCATTCATGCTGCTTGTAAAACTCATCTACCTTCTGCTGCTGGATGGACCAGCACTGCCCATGCCAGGAGCAAGAAACACTAGTTTCCATGAGATACAGCATGTATTCCACATTGCTTTTGTGTAACTCTGCCCCTCAAACACTAGTATCAGGAGAAGGAAAATAACAGACAGGTATGCACACGTGTATGCATAGATATATATATGCATGTGTGCAATTATGTATATTAATGCATTAACTCATTTGTAGAAGAAGAGTCATCATCAATATCATGACGTCATGGGGGTTGGTAATTGCACATCAATCTGGACTCTGTGCCTTGATCTGTAGGCTCACATTACTGGCAATAACATTTCTGGTGTAATCATGCATATACTTCGTATTCCGCTGGCCAGGATGAAGCTGTAGGAGCTAATGTATTCTGAGTCAGACCAACTGCCGCTCATGAAGGGAAAAAAAGACTTGCTTGAGTAACCGTAATAATTGGAAAATTATTTTGATAGCCTGAAACAATCTAATATATTACAGAATTTTATTAAAATAATATCAAATCAAATTAACTGCTATTCCATAATGAATTAGGTAACAAGGTAGGCAGATATTAATCGGCCTTGGCTCCCAGGCAGGGGAGCCAGGAATTTATTAGCTCTTGCGGCTTGTGTGAGGGTGAAGACAGAAATCAGTATCACAGGCTGCAAGGGAAGCCCCTGAGACAGCTGAGCTTTTACTTTTTTCTCACTTTCACTTTATAATCCATCATTAAACACTTGTATTTCTTTTATGTGGGGTCTTATGGAATTTTTAATTTTTTAATTGCTTTGTGATTTAATAATGAGGATTTTTCTGCATGTGTGTGTGTGCAGAGCATGTGTAACTCAGCTGCCAATATTAGAATTAACTAACCTTTGTCCACCTATGTCTAACCTTCATGAAAGAAAGAACTAATTTTACAACTAGTCTAATTACCCACAGAAATGTTATCAAATTCATATATATTATGGCATCAGTGGCTGAATTTAATGGGCTACTAGACCTGTCCTGTCCTGTCCTGTCCTGTCCAATCCTATTCCAAGGTGGGAACAGAGGTGCAGTTGGTGGGAAGAAGAGAAGAAGGGGCAAAATGTTATTTGGTGTCCTCCAGTGGGAAGTCAGTTACACTAGCTACTTAGGAAGCAATGGTAGTGTGCCTTTTTCTGTTTTTTTTTTTGTTGACATCACTATTTGCTGTGTTCAGCACTAGATCTTTTCATGCTGCTTTCTGTGGTTTGACTCTAATTTCTGGCTAGATGATGGCTCTAGCTCCTACATAAGTAGTAAAGGTCTGGGATCTGGCCTTGTTTTCTAGGCATCTGCTTGTACAGACAGAACCCTTTTAGTCTGAACTATGATCATGCCAATATTAACAAACAATTCAATAAATCTCATGACAAATACAACTTTTGGAGCTGGGGCTTATTGAGTCCTGACAGCGAGTCTATCTAGAGTACTGTTGTCACGGAAAGGTGGCTACTTTGGATGGTTGATGAGATAATAACGTTGAATGTGATAACAGGGATAGTCGCATTGGGTACATTGATTCTAACAGCAAAACTGCTGGTAGAGTCAAACCTCCATTTCTTGGCATAAGATAATTTGGAATCATAGATTTGAATAAAAGCTGTGGTAATTAAGGTGAGGGAAGACAATTATGACAATGAAGTAATCATTATATACGGGGACAAAATCTAGAGGAGGAGATTTGTCTATGTATCAATCCCCAGAAGAGAAGTGAGGCTTGTTTTTGGAAACTCTGTCTAAAAGAGTATCCGATGGTGATGCTGTACTTCCACTTCAACAATTAAAACAAATCTCACTTGGTTCCTATATACCTAAAGGCAAAAACTGACCAGGGATGCTTGCTGCTTCTGAAAGTTCTGTCTCCGAACGGTGACAGCTGGAGTAACTTTTTCCTGCCTGGGAGGAAGAGAGTGTGATACTGGTGTTCTGAAACATGAGCTGTCTGTGTCCCACCCTGTCTTGCTTTCTGCAGTTCCTCTCATAATTGAGGGCAGTGCTGACTTTGCTTCATAAACAATAGGCGTTCCCAGCACTGATATTTTCTGTTCCCTCCTTGTTTTGTGTCAGTGGAGAAGAAAACAGAACAGAGAAGGTCAGAAGAACAGAAGCCTACAATGCCCTTTCCAGACGTGGCAGAAATTTGATTATGCAGTGCCTAATGGGGTACATGAGACCAATGAAATCAGTGTTGCTGAGTGATACCAGACTTATCTGTAATACCTCTTCCAGGCATCCCGCCCATACACTAATCAAATGCCTTTAGGTCTTGTATTCTTTCTTTTTGATTATTTCTTGACTTTTCCTTCATTTGGCATTTGGACATGGAATTTCTTGAGCACTCCAGGAAAGGAGGAGAATTAATGGATGAATCTATCCATGTTCCAGAAGCTGGATGATGGTAACTTCACTGAGTATATGCCAGCCACTTAACCATTCAGTGTGTCTATTAACAGAACATATTGGTGCTCAAGTACTTGCTTTAAGAATAACTTAGATCCTTTTTCAGTCAAAACTCATTTGTTTGTTTTTGATAAAGAAGCCTTGATACAGAGACTTGCCCAGAAGAATCATGAAATCTTTGCTAAGCTCAAGGGCGCATAGTAGAAACCTGGAGTCTCAAGAGCCACTGGATGCAAAATTAGCACTTGAAAATCTCTAGTTGTCAGGCAGCATCCCATCTTGTCTTTAAGAAGTATCTGTCTGTATTCCAAGGTATTAACACTCATACTTTGGAGATGGAGAAACATGTGGGCCTTTTGTTTTTCATGTTTTGCACATAAATAGATCCAAAATGAAATTAACAACTCCCTGGTTGATAATTACTTTGAAGGGAATGTGATCTGATTTATACAAGCCCACTGGTAAGGGAGATAAATAAGAGATCTTAAATTAAGAATGAGGAGAATAAAGGTCATATGCATAAAGGCTGAGCCGTATATCCAGGAGGAAATATTGGCTTTTTGGCCATATCATTTTATAGAAACATTTAGTTTTAAAAGCCGTAATATAATAATAATAATAAATGAAATATAATATTTTTATTAAATGTGAGTTGACTGATACGATGTATAAATAAGATTAGTAGGCACCGACTAAAAAAAAAAGTTAGTGAAGATTTTTTTTCCATTTCCTCCCAAAAGTTAGAGACAATTTGTTTTTTCCTGCTTTAGGAGATATAAAGAGTTGAGGTTTGTCTCAGCCTGATGGAGATGGGAGAATAACAGAAGGCTTCTGGGGAATTAGTGATGGAGATCTGGGAGTCATCTGCCTGGAGATTTGAATGTGTTAGCTCTCCCAGGGCCCACAGAACTGAAGTCTGGACAGGACTCAAATCATGCTTCACACGATTCTAGCAGTTTGAGCTCTATGTTTCTAATCTCTTCAAGTTCTCTTTGGGATTTAGAATGAAATTAAATCCAATGAAGCCAACAAACTCAACCTATACAAACTACCTTCTCTTGTTCCTTGTATCTCACTCCTAATTTGCCTTATTCCCTTTCTCATAAAAAAAAAAAAAAAAAATCCAGATAACAAATGTAACCTTTACAAAGAATATTAAATAATTCTTCAAACACAACCAGATGAACAACAGAGGGATAAAATAAAAATATATATAAAATAAAATCAAAGTCAGTGATACCATTGTGAAATCTTACCAGATACAGCGTATCCAAAACTACTTCTTCTGTACTGCTGATCCATTAGCTCACATAATACAGGTAATTTCATTCTATATTAAATAAGGATATAATCACAGCTGATCAGTCCTGTGTCACACAGCACCTACCTGAATGCATACAGAAGAGCATAAACACACTTCCAGGTGTAGGCTTCCAGTGGTAATTATAAATTCATATGCAAGTAGGGTTGGTTGTATACATGCCTTGCCATTACAGCTGAAGGGAGCACATGAGAAAAACAATCACTAAGGCTGCAGCAATTGAAAGGTCTGACCATGGGTAATATTAACACTTCTTCTACATCTTGGTTTATTATGCCTTTTCTTGTTAAAAAACTTCAAATTCCCAATGAGCTTATGTGTTCAAGTGTTTCAACAGGCAACAGAGCCGGTAAGATGCTAAAGTTACAGAATTAAGTGCTTTGTGTTTTCTGGGACCTTCTCTTGCAGGGCTAGCCTGTCCTGAGCGTTGTTGCTGCAGTGCTGTCAAGTGGCCATTTTGTTTGCCTTCTGCGAACTGTAGGATTCTATTAAGTTAATTAGTGGAATATAATGTGCTTGACTGATGAATCTCCCTAAAGGGATAGTGCTTTAAAAATAAGAGCCCGAATTCTCACTTACATTGAGGCCATTTTACATCATTCTGGCAAGCTTAAGAGGTCTTTCAAGTGGGTGTAGAAATAACTTATGGCCTGTTTACACAGCCAGATCAGTGTGAAGTGACCTTCATGTAAATGACAACCAGGCCCCACTTCGTTAAGTTGCTTTTTTTAAAGATCTAACTTGGCTGAGGTTTCTTTGAGAAGGGAAGTGTTTTTCTTTCTTTTTTTCTTCTCAAATTAGTCAAAAGAGGTTGATCGTTTTAAAGGATGGAAGAGTTCACCACGGCTCCAGAAAAACATCAAGTTTGAGAGCCTAGATTATGTCAGAAGACATGCAGCAGCCCACGCATTAGACTTGAAATCTGTGCTCACACCTGCCCCGACTCATTTTTTTCCCTTTGCATTTATTGAGATGACACAATGTCAACAGAATTCTGCAAACTTTATGACAAAATTGTGACAGATCTGCAATGGCAGAATGACTTATGGAAATGTTGAAGTGGCTTCTCAATCAAGTCTCAGGATAGCTTGTGACTCCATTGTCTTAGAGGTCAGAAGTCAGACTCCACTGAGGAGAGACATTGCTTGATTCTTGTCCAATTTTCTGCCATATGCTAGAGGTGGGAGGGGGGGAAACAAGGCTTCTAATTGCTCTATCCCTGTGTTTTCTCATGTGCATTCCCCAAGCTAAAAATGCTTTTCATATCACACACCATTGTTTGCAGTGTAGTCTGATAAGTTTTTTAAATGCCTCAGGTCTGATTCCTTGTAGTTTTGACACTTTTCAAATCACTAACCATTGCCTAGATCAAAATGATGGATCACCATGGACACAAGCCTGTAGGTAATACTGAGTTGGTAGCATTTCACTCACAGTTTACATCTTGGAGATAACTTCACAAAGTGTAGTGGGATGTTCAGTCAGATCTCTTGCACACTGTGAGCTGGACAGCTTGGGTATGCTATCCAAGTATGTGTAAGTGAGCAGAGGCTACTTATCTGAGCCATCTTCTTTGCCTCAGTGGAGAATGTCTCTTTGCTTCAATTGTCATCGATAGAATGTTTCTTTGTTTCTTTGTATAAATGTACTTTTAATGTGATTTTCCTGAAGCAGTAAACATACATTTGATGTACATATGAACTGAAAAAGGGGAGGTGAGAAACGAATTGTTTCTCTATTGCATGTACAGTTCAAATTATGTAAAAAAAAATGTAGATGGAGAGATCCATCATACTGAGAACACAAACTTACTGTGCAGTGAGGCTGGCAGGAGAGGGAGACTTTGACCCCAGTTTTCTGGACTCTGCTTTCAGTCCAAATGAAATGCTACATTCACGGTGTCAGTCCTAATCTACAGAGCTTTCCATGTACTACAGTGGCTCTCAGGCAGCTCCTCTCACAAAAAGCAGCTACAGCTGTACCCTTCATAAAGGTTAAATACGCAAGAGCCATCAGTAGGGGTAAGGAAGATGTGAAGACGAGGAGTGTTGATGGGGTAGAAACCGTTCACCTTCATAGTGGCAAAAGAAGGATGAGATGCTTAGCTGTGCTACCATGAAAGATGAAGACCAGACAGATGGACAGTGGCTGGAATTTTGCACATGATAATGGGCACAGCAAAAGATAGAAAGCCCCAAAATCACCTAATCAAAATTCCCTGCTTACAAGCCTGTTTCTGCTGCAGTGTCTTGCACCTCAAATGGGACATTGCATCTAAAAAGTGTTATGAGAACAGAAAACTGAAGTGTTTTGGGGGAGAACTCAAGTTATCTATTTGTGCTGGCAACATTAGGAAACACTCCTCTATTTCCATTCCCAGACACTGCAGTTCACCAGCAGGCTCAGCTCCTCAGTGAGGAGATGCTATGAAAGGAAATACTGTGAGCACATTATATTTCAGTGTCTTTCTCTGATAACCAAATTCTTCACAGTTTACTGAAAGACCTTAAGGAAACTCATTCTCCTGCACAACTTTAGTGTGGCAGGTGGGTACCATGACTGCTACTTGTTTATATTTAATGACTATAATATTATGGTACAATTCGTTTATTTAAAGGTGAACTTCCGTGCTCAGTCAAACTTTAGACACATTATTTAAACATAAGTTAATTTGCCAATCATGTATTTGTGTCTACTTTCTTCCATAAATAGTTAGTAATTGAATCTAAATATTTGCAAAAAAAGACCTTTTTTCCTTGATGTTCATTATCTTCTCCCACTTATTCATACAAAGAGTTCATATATTACTTCTAGTTTTATTATTTTATCTTGGAATCTCCTTTATTTTCTTTAGGAATGTCCATGACCAAACAATTCAATCAATGGATGAATTTAAGCATGCAGTGTGAATCTGACGAGAGAAGAGAAAGGGACGGATGAGGAGAAAGAAATTCACACATGAATCCTCAGTCTTCCAAGATGACTGAAAAAGGCAAAATGAAAGAAACAACCCATTCTTCAGACAGTGTCAGAAAAAGAGGTAAATATAGTGCTGGACCATTTTTTAACTCATTAACTAGTTAGGATAAACAAATGAGATTTACTTCAGCTGGCTAAAATGCATTAGAGCTGTACCTGTTTCTCTTCAGCATGGTTTAAACATTCATTAAGAATACAGGCTTTTTCTAGTAAAACATATCCGGATTCAGCTGTAGCCTCTTAAGACTTCCTGTCCTGTTCCTCTCACAAAAATGACTGGAAAAGTGCTCTAAGTCTGGCCAGTGACAAACTGGAAACATAAAATACAGTGTTGCAGATCTTATTCTAAAAAAAGGCCAGCTGGAAAACAGAAATTTCAGTGCTTTTATTTTTTATTTTTTTATTTTTTTATTTTTCATTTTATTATTTTTATTATTTTGAGATTGATACATTTCTGCTTCCAGTATAAATGGAGAGGTTTATGAAATTTTGTTGGATGAGACACATTATGGTCTTTGTTCTGAATCAGCTTGAAGTGATTAAGCATTGATTGTGAAGGGCAAAGTCATGCAAAGCAAGTATTTGAACTTGCAGTCCCTTCATCCCATACATTCTATCCTTGTCAGTAGGTCTCTCTGCTTCTGTGCAAAGCTTCAGCTCCTCCATTACTAAGACAACTACTGAAGAGGACTGAGACTTTTGATATCATGCTTTTTGTCCTATTTAGCTTTCTTTCTGTTTGCTTTTTCCCTCTCCTAAATGACAGTTTTGAATCTGACACAAATATGAAGTTGGGTTAAAGAGAAGGAACTGCATGAAACACAGCTGGGTTTCCATGTAGATATTGTATTTTCATTCTAACTTTGAATAAGCTTGGAGATTACTATTCAAAGTATTAGTAAAGTTTTCAGCACTTCTTTTCTGGATGCCTGAACAGAATGTGACTATGGAGAAGAATCCAAAAGTTACCAGTTTTTGACAATATTCCTGATGTCTGGTGCCTGATTAAACAATAAAAATATACACATAACTTTATTTTTTAAGGTGTTACTGTAGAGAAGACGTTGTTTTAAATTGCTTACTGTTGAGGACAGACAATGTGAGGGTGGTTTCAGTAATGCATTTTCTTCCAGCATATTACTCTTCTTAAATATGCCCTTTCTTTCTCTTTTCCTAGAGGACATTATGTACAATGGTTCCCAATTGATGATATACTGATTTTATTTTCTTGAAATGTGCTGTGTGCCTGTGACTTTGTTACATTCTGATGGCACCAGGCACTGCACAGACACAAGCTGGGAGTGAGTCAACACTTCTCTGGGAGACAAGGGAGGAAATATCATGAATACAGGGAGAGGGGAGCAGCTTCTGCCTAGATTCATGGTGTGGTGGGACACCTGACTAGGTACTATTATATGGAAACTTTTCTGGTTTGTCATTTTTTAAGTCTACTGATATGAATGCAACTGATACTGATGAGTAGAAGTTATCTCTTTGCTCAGTGTTCTACAGTGCTTAGTGTGTTGGGTCACTCTAGGATTTGAAGCACAATAATACACATAAAAATGAGGATGGAAATAATTCCTAATATGCAAAGATTTTCCATTTCAAATGGTTTCTGCAAACCTTTCCTTTGGAAGAGTGACACCAGAACTGAACCTGCCATGGGCTACATCTACACTTTTAGGTTGAATGAATGTGTCCAAAATGAAAGCCTCTGTCAATATGAGCTGATGTTTCCTTGGTGACCATGGTGCAATCGTGGGCAACTAGACTAATCCAAAATGTAGATATTTAAACATTTATTATTTTATAACAGTGTATTAAAATTTAAACACATTTTAAACTATTCCAGTTGCCTCGTTATTATTAAATCTATACTATCAATAGCTGAACACGAAAGAGTTAATCACTTCTTCTTAATTTTCTTTTATAAATATGTGATTAGCCTGAATTATTAGGAAGGCACAATAGCTTTATTCTTCCTGTCAACTGTGTGCAGAGAAGTCGGGATTAGTAATCTCCAGGGATCAGGAGATGATTTGGTGCAGGCAGGCAGGAGGACGGCTAACTTTTGAACCTAAGAGGGCTTTGCTGGGCAAGGGTGACAGCTGTAGCATCTTTAGCCTGGATTTGAATTTGAATTCTATCTGCCACTGCAGCAATGCTATGACTTGGCAATATGTTATAATAATCTTTGTGACACAAATGTCGGGGGCTTTTTGTTACATGTCCTCAAAGAGATTTAGGTAATTAATGTTAAATTGATGATATAAAACCTCCATTCTATCTCTCTTACTAATTCTGATCTACTGTAAATAGGCAGAAATATTCACAGGCCAATAATCTCAAGGCTTTTCGGGGGTTTTGATTTCGTTTTTATCAAGAGTGTGAGGTCAATAGTTGCTGTAAGATATTCAGCTCTGAATCTGGAAGAGTTTATATTAAAAACAGTTTGAAAAAAGGATGAGACCTGAATGCATTCTCCCATGGAGAAGGCCATATACTGCTTTGTCTTGTAGGCTTAGGTGAGAAAATGGGCCAATGTGTCAGAATTTATCAGCTTTTCAACACAGTTGTGGTCTATTAAATGTTTATGTAGCAGATGGGAACAGTAGAGAAATACAGGGCATAGAACACATGCCGTGCTGGGCCAAGAGGAAAGGAAGTTCTCCAGCCTTTCCCCTTTGCTGCAGTATGAAACTATCACCCTATTGCCCAGAGGCAAATAAAGCTACCTGCAGAGATGTCAGCAGTATGGAAAAAAGGAATTACAGTAAAACACAAACATTCTGCTCTGCAGAGATTCTTTTTTAAGTCCTTCAGGCTTTTTGTTCATTTGGCTCGGTCTTGGCAAAAACAAAGATGAATTATTTTAGGTAGAACTAAGGCATAGAGATCAAGTGAAATGTGGAAAATGAAAAGAATGGAAAATTACTGAGGATGGAATATTTTTAATGAATTTGCAGACAATGGAATGCAATGGGCCAGAGAACTGATGAGAAAGGCAAACTTTAAAAATTCAATTTCTTGAGAATGTTTGGGTTAAATAATATATTCAACAGGGAAAAGTCCTTCAGTGCTAACAGGAGCTCAGATCTGAGAAAAATTTCAGTGGTTTTATGCTTGATATGTGTATTTTGTTAGGAAATGTTATCCATTTTTCTCAACGAAAGGGAGCTCAGAGAAAAAACTCTGCCTGAGTTTTTTCAGCCAATTAGCATATTCTTTAATTAATGAATTAAATTAGAAAATTAAACTTGGGCAATTGGTAAGAATAGATAGCAGTGTTGTAAATTTTACACTTTGGGGATCCTTTTGCTCTGTCTTCTTCCTTTCTAGATGATTGGTTAATAAATCTGACTAATGAAGCATACAGATAAAAGGTAAAATTTTCAAATGCATCTAATTGACTTAGAATCCAAAACCATTGGGATTTATTGTCCTTAAGTCATTTAGATGCCTCTGGAAATTTTACTCATATATTCCATTGTTAACATTGATAAAATAATGAACATTACAGTCCACAAGGGGAAAAAAAGGAAAAGTAAAAATAAGATTACATATGGTCTTCAAGAATGGAGCTGGTCACAGTAATAACTGCACAGATTTTTTGTTGAAACTGGCCCAAGCAGTCCTGACACTTTTCTCCAAATATGTATGAAATAACAAATGACTGAAATGGAGTTCCATTGATGTAATGTTCTAGGATGTCTTCTCATTGCATGCTGATGAGAAGCTGATGAATCTTCTTTAGTAACTGTCTAAGGTCTGAGAACCTAGTTTTTGCTAAAACATGGGAGGGTTGCACCCCTCTAAATGACTTGCTCCTCTCTGACCAGATCATCTTCCCCTAGGCCAGTTTCAGGGATTGGAAATGGGTAAATGTAAAACAAGTAAATGGTAGCCCAGCCTTCATGGGGCATGGAGGAGGTAAAAATGTTGGAAGGCATATGAGGTGACAGGAAATTGTTGCAGTCTCCATGAACAGGACTTTGAAACTGGACAGTGGAGCAGTTCCTTAGTTTACAATATTTAGCCTCAGAAGTTGCTCACAAATTCACTGGCATTTTCAGCATTTTCAGTCTTGTTTTCAAATTGTAGGGTTTATTGTGATGACAGTGGTATTGTTCATTATGCTGTCAAAAACGCCATACAGCAAGATGACTATCAGTAGTTCAGCTTGTTTGGATTGTATGTGGCTGCTCATATTTCTCCTCAAAACCTCGGAAGTTATTGACATTGTATTAATCCGCTTGCTTTAGTTTAAGGTGGCCTTGACAGGATGTTTTTGACCTTAGCTGTATCTTTGTCTCAGTGTGGCAACTTTAAAAGACTGGAAGAAATGCATGTGCATTGTTCTCGTATTCCATTTTAGTAAAGCTTGAGGCTAATGGCTGACTTTCTATTTTCATACTCCTACTTTGTTCAATATTGAATAGACCCAGTTCAGAGATCTTGTATTCATTGAGTTCTCACTCCAAGATTTCAGTGTGTTTGAGACCATTTACCAGACTGGAAAATAAGATCGGCAGACACAGTCCTTGGTAAACAGGAGCTTTCACATTTCTATTAAAGTGTTTAATTTTTAAAATCTTCAGTGTTCAGCACTGCCACGAGCAGTTGCAGTTACAGTTTACATCATAGCATCCTCACATAAATACAGCGTGATGATTCAGCTTCTGCAGTCAGTCCACTTTGTTTCTACTCTCTTTTTTTTCAAATGAAAACAGTTTTGATGTTTGAGGAAAATGTGCTTGAAAGGCTTTATACTACAGTATGTTGAGATAAGCAGGGAAGAACTTCCTCATGTGAACCATGGGAGTTCCTCGCATTAGTCACACTAATAAATAATAGACTGTACCTACTGAGCTTCCCTTTGAAACAGACCTTGCTGTGCCCAAGGAAAACTTCATATTAGATTCTTTCTTTTAAATTGCTGATTCCATTTTGCATCTTGCTTTGCAGACAGCTGCTCTCAGTTATTAGTATTAGTAAGAATAGAAAAGTTGAGAGCATACTGCTTTTTATGTGTACACTTTTTTACAAAATGTCCAGCAAATTTCCACTTGAAGAAAGCCTTATGTTACCCTCACACACTACCTTTCCTCAGTACAGTTTTTGTGAATTGTGCTCTAAAGCCCTGAATAAATACTAACCATTTCCTTTCCTTATAGCTTCCCTTTGCAGGACCTTTTACAAACAAACTTCAATAACTCCAACTTCTCTGACATACTGTGGTCTCTGCTAAAAGCCCAGTGAGAATCAATGTTTTTTTATTTAAAAGTTTGTTATGGATCGTTTTGTCCTTGCATATTTCACTGGTGAGGACCAGAATAACTCCCAGAAGATCTGAACTGACTGACACTCTGAGCTTTGCCAAACAGAACAACCTGGTCTCCCACGACAACAGACTTGATGGCAGCCAAATAGATCCAGAGGCAGCCGAGCGTGACAGCTGACATCAAAGCAAGAATGCCACACCTTTATCCAGACTTCACTCTACCTGCCGGGGCAAATTTATTAACGTGACCACCCTGAGAATTCAAAGGAGCAAACACACACGGCCACACAAAACTCAACTACTCAAATTTGAAAATGAAAATAGAAGTCTAGACAGCTTTTCTTCAAGATTCATTGCTGCTGACCTAATTATTTGGATCCTTTGCTTTATCTTATTCTTTTCAAAGAGCAAGGAGAATAGTTAATTTCACTTAATAGAATAATTGAATGTCATAATTGCAGGGGTTTTTTCTTTTTCTTTTTTTTCCACTTCAACAATAATGTATTAGTTAAGCTGCTAACAATCAGGCTGCTCACACAATGAATTAGTTACTTTTTTCTTTCTTTGCTGGACTATTTGCACTAACCTAAATTGATAATGATTTTGTGTACATGCATATGCTCTAATGCTGGTTTTTGTGACAACCCGAGCTGTAAATGTGACAAAATTTTCATTCACCATTTACCACGAATAGAGGTTTGGTATACAAACACATATAGTTAAGATTTGTGTTTGTCTGAACAACTGCTTTTGAAAAAAAAATTTTTTAAAGATGTGATTGTAACATTTTTATGTTTTTAAGACAAGAATGCTCATAGGAAGAGTTCAAACTCCATGTAGTTTGGAATTTGCAGAGTGTAAACCTGTTTTACTTTTATAAAGTAGGTATTAACTGAAAGCAGGTCTCAGCCAGGCAAATTGTACAGTATTTTGGGATTACTAATGCCATTTAAATGAATCTGGAGAACTCTTTCGTAGTAGAAAGGATGGATGACATTTCGATGAGTTCAGTGGTAAAGTGGCTGTGAAAAGATCTGACTAATACAAAGTGGAAGTTTCATAATAACTTTAATGAGCTCCACAATTTCTCACATTTATAGTGTCTTCCATCTTGTAAATCCCTGAGCACTTCACAGCAATATAAAGCACCAGTGAAAAGCAGCTACCTCTAGGGCAGAAAGTGGTGACCAGCTGGCTCTCAGAAAAATACATAGCAGCAAAATGAGAAGGAAAAATCATTTTGGCCAAGTAAAGTGGATTATAAATTAAAAGTAAGTACTGTACTGCCTAAAGGAAATGCTTTGTCAAACACTGTGCCCCTTTTCATCCCCCTTTAAAGAAAACAGTGTGAATGAAGAGCATGTTCTGGTTATTAAATGATTTGTCTATCTTAAACTTTTCCCAACTGTGGTCTGGAGTACATTTATTAGTGGTTTGTGGAAACTTTCTGGTCAGAGTGGCGAGACAACTTCAGTTTTCAAATGGTGTTTGTAGCTTCACCCAGGATTATTCTATTGCTCAAACTCGCACTGAGTATTCCACTGCCACTCAATTTTTTGGTCAAGACCAAATCTGGTACACTTCTAAAAACTTGCATACATGTTCTATGCAGCAGAACATGCAGGTAGAAAGGACATTCAACATTCAAAAAGAGAATATTACATAACATTCTGGTATGTAAAGAGCAATACTGCTAAGAAGGCATAGATCCCAAACTACCTCTTAAAGCCTGACTGAGTTTTATTTGAATTTGATGTAACCAAAAAAAAAAAAAAAGGGGAAACAAAACAAAACAAAGAAAGGAGAAAGAGTGAACAAGAAATTTTAGAATTTAATAACTTTACCAAAATAACATATGTTCATTTAAAGTTCCTTTCTCCAATATCCAATCTTAAACAATATTTTTTCCACTAGAGATTATAAATAGAGCCTATAATAGGGACTGTGAAATTGAGAAAATTTATTGCTCAAGAGAAATTTCTTATTTAAACTGATTCAACACCGTGTAAATGAGTTTAGAATAATGATAGTCTAGTAAATATCCTCTGGTCTAAAATTTGGCCAAAGCTGAGTCACTACTGAATGTTCTTATGTAAAATGTGTATTTTAATAGCCCATGGCTAAGATAAGTCAATATAAACACCTTCAAAGAAAGATCTAAAAATGCAGCCAGCAGAGATAAGCCCAGAGCAGGAGGCTGAGTTCCTTCCAGAGTATGTGCATCTTACTCCATTTCTTGCCTTGTCCGTGGGAAGAATCAAAACTATATTGGAATTATTGTGAAATGAAAATACATATTCCAGTTTTGTTAATCGCTAATTTTGCAAAATTTCAATTGATCAGTTCACAGATTTTTGGATAATTAGTTCCAAACAAGTCATACTCCACTGGTTATAGTATGAACATAGGAAAATCCGTCCATCTCTGCAGGATAGAAATTAGGAAGCTTCTGTGTACATGAAAGATTAATGAATTTGAAGTTCTGGTCCGTGCCCTGCAATAACAGTAACAACCTCATTCCATTCTCCTATCTATGAGATAAATGCTATCGGTGGTGAAGTGAGATATCGATTTGGACTTTTCTGGCCCAGTTTGGTCACATGTTCACATTTATTTGCTTGCCATTTTATCTCTATTGCATGCTAATTTAAAATTATGATTTCCAGGATGATTAGCATGCTTTTTCAGCTGTGTATTCTTTCCAACTTCCATTGCTCACTTCAAACATAGATAATATGTAAATACTCCCATTCTGCAGTGGTTTCTACTGTGTGCTCTTTGGATTTAGTTACTCCGTGAAGTAAATAGTGGCGCTGGTTGAACTTTTCATAACAAATAATTGATCCAGAAGATTCATCTCCTCTGTAAATGTAACACATACAAGCTGATTTTCCCAAATTAGTTCATTATTTGTAATTGTCTGCTGAATTATTTTTTGTGAACAAACTTCACCCTATGAATTATCTGTAATTTGAGCACTATGTTTTTTTCTTCAAGTTGTTTCTCATGCATGACTCTTCACCTGCTTCATGTGGTTTTATTTCTGGCCCCAGAATGGATAGGCTGGCCTCAAGAAATAGGTGCTTTAGGTATGTTCCTATCTTCATATTTTAGTGTGGAAAGGACTGAGTGCCTCAAGATGAGGAACAGTTCTAAGAAAAAAAGGAAAGAGGAAAAGAAAAGGGGGAAGGAGAGAAATTTTGTCCTCTTTTATCTGCAAATAATTTTTTTCTTGAAATAAACACATAGAACAATTAATGTGTTACGGTGCTTAATAGTACTTCATAATATTGATATTAAGGCATATTAGAATTACAATAGGTTTGTAAGGCCTCATCTGGGATGATACCCAATCAATGAAGTTGGCTATGCCAAGAACAATAAAGAGGTTCATGCTGAGGCACTCTGCTCACATAGCTGGGTTACTCTATCACACAGACACAGAATTTCACAGTGAGTTAGAAACTAATGTAACTAAACACCATCTTTACAAATCCTACGTGATTTTACAAGCAGAGATAATTTACTCTGAAGTGGAAAGAGAGCAGAAATGTGGACAGAAATGATTTAACTGAGGTGACAAAGTAGATTGCTGGCCATACTGCAGATTGGACCCACTTTCCAAGGTTCTTAAGCTGATGCTATGTCTATAAGCCACCAACATCCACATTTAGTCACTGCATGTTCTTTTAAGTCCATATTGAAAAGCTGGGGACCAGATCTGACCCATTCAGTTCTTGGCGTCTTTGTAACTAAATTGCTATTGTATTCTCTAAATCCATAACATAATGACAGTCCACACACTTTAATATATCTGCCAAGCACATGGGCTGAATCTATCAGCCTTTATTTTATGTACCCTCATCATTCACCTACTACTCCTCACAGTTACCAGTCAGGTATACATGTGTGGGGCTCTTTGCAGTGAATGCATTTGACAGAGTACCTGCAGGAGAAAATTTAACTTCTGATCTAGATTTTACATCTGGCTGGACTTTATGTGAGCACCTGTGGTAAAGACTTCTTGGTTAAATGAATTTTCAATCCAATCTGGACAAATTAAATTTTTTTTCTTTTTCCTTTTTTTTTTTTTCCCCAGGAACTCCATTTTGAGAGCTGTACAACTTCATTTTTTCTGTATCAGGCAGCATAAGGTAAAGATGACTTCTGGCATTACAAGTTCTTTCCCTTTTCTGAACAAAGATATGCCCTAAGTGAATGAAAGCTCAGATAGTGATTAAAAATATTTGCACATATGCCTTCACACACACAGACATGCACACACACACACACACACACACAGATATACTTCACTCCAATAATATCCTAACTGCAGCCACTCTGGGGCCAGATTCACTTAGGGTGGGCACATATTTGCACCAGATTTCAAACTAAAGGCATGTCTAATTCTGTGAAGTCACAGGCATATTCATTTCCTGGTTTTAACACGCTCATATGGCATGTAAAGTTTTGAAAGGTTAGGCTGAAGAGATCATAAGCCATGTTGTTAGCATGTGTGAGATTTTGTAGCTGTTTGCAAAGTGCTGAGATCCTCAGATGGCAGGTGCCATATAAGTGCCATGTATTGTTATTTTTAATATTATCGTTCAATTTTGTATTAATCACTTGCATGAGTGAAAGATTTTACTACACGGTTCTGACTTCTGTCCCTGTGCTTTCAGATAATCTTCACAGGACACAATGATATGTAGTTGCTCTTTAAGTAAGTAATGCCTCCTATTTTTTTTCCTGGAAACTACAAAGAGAAAATTAATGCTATTTGATAGAGCAAAATCATAGCTACAAAACAGTTTTTCAACATAGTTACCACCATTAGCTGCACATTTTTTCTAATGATGAACAAGAACCTGCTTGCTGCTTTCATAAAAATCCATACGGCTGTCCAGAACGTGGCTTGTTTTTCAAGTTGCTGTGGGCACTGCTGAAATGCACCCCACACTGCCTCACTGTGCTCACATCCACTGTTTGGACTCCAGAAACAGTCAGGAAGCATCAATGAAATGTGGGAGACATTTTTTCTGCATGGAGGAATTCAACGACAAACCTTTCCTTCCACTTCTACGTTTGCACATCCTTCCATATCAGATGCCATTTTGTCAGACTACTCCTCTGCTGCTCTCTATCACACAGCAACAAAATGTAATGGAATATTGATGGGAAGGCTCAATCTTTACTACCATACCACCAAAATCTACTTCTGATATTGTGGTTCAATATATTAAAATAGGAGGCATTACTTATGGAGCAATGAGTGTAAATACAAAACTCAGAATTTAGCCTGTTAGTGATGCTGTGTTTCACTGAAAACCAGATTACCCACTGTCATTCAACTGTGGGACTGCTGCTGAAAGTCAATTATTAAATACATTTAAAGCTGCACTTAACTCACTCTGCTAAGGTGCATTCATCCCCTCAGGGCGCTGGGAAAGAGAGGGTTAATACTTAAGCTGGTTGGAAAAGGGACCACAGTTGTCTCTCCATCTTGTAGGAATTATGCCAGCTGGGGAAGTTAATTGCTTCCTATACACATCCCTCCATGCAGAGCTTAGAGGGTGTGTTGGGAGAGCTATGGCTTGGCAGGAGGAATGAGGTAGGAAGGAAGCTGTGTCCAGTGGTAAAGATGAAGTCTGAACGTTCTACTTGCTGGTGCTTGCCTAATGTAAGTACCATTTAGGCTAAGTAGGAATAAGACATCATCACTTGAGAACTGTCGCTGAGAATGGAAGTATGTTGCTTTTAGTCTTTTGAAATGGGATGTCCTTCCTGTTTTGTTTTCTTCTCCAGATGATGAATTTCAAAGTGCTGAGATTTTCTTCCCTCCTTTTGTTGGTGTGACAGTAGATGCTACCGCTTTAGAGCATCTGTGTATGGTCAGGACAGGAGGGAACCTGTATCAGGGAAACTAAGCAGGAAGATGATAGGAGATGAAGAGACTTGGGTTCTTCATCAGACTGTTTGGTGACACTAAGGAAAGTTGCAGTAAAAATGTCTGTTTCTGAAAAAAAGCTGCCCTAGTCTCATTAAGATCAGATATGCTGTAGAGCTATAAATTTTATTCTGCTTTGGCTTTTTGATTTCCCTCTGTGTTCAGGAGTTACATGGGAGTTGAGAACCAGGTGCTTTCTGTTATCCTAATTGTAATTTAACATTGTATTTCAATTCAATTCATTGTAATTTTACCTATGTTATTTGGTTAGTGTTCTCTGAATTTCAGTTAGAGTGCTCCTAGAGAAAGGATTAGCTTGTGTCTGAGCCCACTTTACCTAAGTACCAAGTGACTGACCCTTTTTGGGGTAGGACTGCTCTGTCTGTGGAGGCAGCTGTGTTTTTGATGGCCGGTGTGAACTGAGCATCTTCTGTGCTGCAGAAGAGAGTGTGCCTTGTTAATCTACATCCTTGAAGAACAATGTTTCTTTTACCTCCTGGGTCCTGACATGCCTGTTCAGGGGGAAGGATTTGGCCCATCGTGAGCTGATTATCCATTCCCTTGACATAACATAAAGCTCTTGGATTTACAGCTATATAAGAAAGTAATAATCTTGCTGGGATATGTGGGGAGCTACATATAGTATGTAAATCCTGTACTGAGATAGAGGCATGTTCCTTTGAGAGTACAGCTGTAAGAGACCTGCATTATGAAACCTGAATCCATGTAAAATGGCATGGCTTCATTACAAACTCAAATCTCACTTTACATCAGTACATCAGTAGAAAGTTTTTCTTTGGTCTGTGACCGTTTCAATGGAAACCTTGACCAGGTTCAAATAATTATTTTATTCCTCTTTCATGCAAACTTCATAGCATCATGCAGTTTTAACACAGAACCAGAGGAAATGCAAGGCTTCTCACTTTTTTTTTTTTTTAATGTTTTTTCTTATTTCTGTGCGTGCTTCCCTGTCTAAAAAGTTCCATTCAGCAGCAACAAATCTAGTGAAATCTTCAGGAAAGTCTCTATAAAAGCACTGTGATCCGAAACAGCCGAGTTCTGCACAGCTGCACTACAAAGTAATGGGCAAGGCTTTAGCTGCTAAGCTTGATGCAGCCGCACTCGCTGTCAGGAAAGGTCTGAAAGAATGCAACTCCTCTGGTTTCCATTTCTGCCTGAAGGGGAGCATAGCTCAGTGAACCCACAATGAGACTTGGGGGAAAGGAAAACTAAATTACATTTAAAGAAAGGAAAGAAGCCCTCTGCTTTTTTTTTTTTTTTTTTTTTTTTTAACGATTGAGTGATGCTGATCTCCTCCACATAACATAGATAAGATTACAATAAGCCTTTCATTATAAGTCTAATATTGAAAGCGACCCCCACCAAAGTTTGTCAAGCCAAAAATCAAGCTGTCTGAAATTTCACAGACAGAAGTTCAGACCAGAACAGGATCTCTCTTCTTAGCATACCTGCTAAGGTGTGTGGAGAGGAAAGGAGGAAGAAAAACATGCAGGGAGAATAAGTTCCTGTGAAAGAATCAAGTTTATGCTACTATATTTGTCATGTTGTGCTGCTATGGCTATCTCATGGTCTTAATAGTCTTCCAAAACCATTTTCTTTATGAGTAAGCAAATGTTGAGCATAATGAGATATGGTGTGTATTATTAGGTTTGTTAAACAGGTCAGACAGAGGAAACAATGTGAACAGCAGGAGAATTTGCTCTCTGCCCTGATATTTGATTAGGGTCAGTTTGTAACACAGGTGACTCTTTGTCAAAACCTAGAATCAGTGCTATGCCTTGATTTTGCAGAACAGGGGTGGTCTTGCATGCTGGTTGAAAAATTTTTGCAGAGCAAATTAATGCAAGTTCCTGCTTAGGTTCAGTTTTTACTCTATGCACTTGAAGCATGTCTTCAAGACAAAATATTTGTTGACATGTGATAAGGAATTACTTCCATAAGACTTAAGGATAGGAGCAAGAAAGTAATACCTTGGAGCAATCTCATGATTATTTTCAGTGAAAACAACAGTGGAAAAAAAAAACCTTCATTTTTGGTTTGTCATGAATGCGCAAATGGCAAAGGTGCCAATGAGAAGTCACCATTATTTCCTGATATTTTCACTCTGACTCATGAAATAGGTCAGGAAGTAGAGCGGCATAGTAGACTGTGAAATGGCACAAGGCAAACTTACTTGTTTTTCTCTAAACTCATAGAAAACATTCTAGGATATGCATAACACAGAAGTAGGGGAAAAAATTAGAATCATGCCAAGCCATTTTAAATTGGACTTCATGATAAAATGAGATTTGATATTCCTGGATAATTACTAACGAGAACACTTTCCCTTTAATTATTTTGTGGTCACCATTTCCAAGGTGATTAAAGCTATTCTTCACAAGATGTGGTTATAGATTTAATGCAAACCTGGTCTTTCTTGTGGTTTTATCACAGCAATTAAATCTGGCTTGCACACAGACTTTGTGTGGCATAAGGGAATTCACCAAGCAAAATGCTTTTACCCTTCAGGCAATGTTAAATTTGGGAAAAATATAATTAATTATATCAGACAGGTATCTATTATACATCATGAGCACATTCTTAGAGACCAGGGGGCCCACTTCTACTCAAAACAGAAACAGTCGTTCCTTCCAGCTCTGGTCTTGAGCACATCAGCAACTGTTGCCCGTTCAGACATGTCTTGGTATGATCATTTTTATTATCTGTAATAACAAATCATCCATTCTCTGAAAAGGAACCAGAAAATCCTAGGTTTTGATTGCAAATTCTCCCTTTCTGTCCCATTTTCAGTGTACCTTTCATGGTTCTTTGCATTGTCTGATTGTGTGCAGCAGTTATATCTTGGAAATAGTGCAACATTAGCTTATTATAGTTACAGGCTATGTAATATGTTTCTACTTAGCTTTTATCTTCTCATTGTAAGATTACCCGATTACATTTTATTTTTCTTCCTCAACCTGCCCTCCAACTACTTGATGGGTTTTCTGTTAACTAATACTCTACAATCCCTCAGCCCACAAAAAATCTTCCAATTTAATTAGGGTTTTAGGACTCCTCCTAAAGACTAAAAGCTGTATTTTCAAAATGCAAGTAGGCACTTAAGATGCCCATGCCAGTGGTACTGTGTACTACTAGAATGTTTTTCATCAGTGAATCTTAAAGCATTTACAAAACATTTGCAAACCATGAGGGAGAGAAATGTATATACAGTATACGGATGTGTGAACTGATAGACTCTTACAGATATGCCATGCTAAATGACTACTCTACTTTTGATTATGTTAAAGAGATGATGCTTGAGATATGTGGGTGAGATGGGTGTTCTTACTGTTCCTCCCTAATCCTCAGGATAGGTTTCATGTAGGGAAATAGGGTTAGATTTATAATGGTGCATTTACATGCCTCAATAAAATGAAAATGAGGTGATGGAACTAACTTTTCTTGTTTTGCTTTCCTCTAATACTTCATAGCAGTTAATTCCTCTATCTTCTGAAAATAAAGTGGAAAAAAATAAAAAGGATAGTCCTAAGGAAGAACTGGTGATAGGGAAATGGTTTTACAGTTGAATTTCTAAACTGGAACACTGGGAAAATCAGCTGGGAAACCTTACAGAGGTCCTACCAGATTTTTTTTGTCTTCTTATTGTTTCTTTTTAAAGTGCAAAACGTTAGTTCTTGAAAGAGTCTTGGAAGTATTACAGCATTCAGGACAGGGACACTGTAAAATATAGGGTACTAATCACAGAGTAGCTGTGCAACATACAGCTTTTTCTATCTGTCATATTTAATAACTAGACTATCATATCATTTGATTCTCATGTGCCAGAATCAGAATCCTACCTCTCAACAGTTTGGAACCATGACAAAAATAATATCACTCAGCCAATCTTATGACTCAAGTGACCTTGGCCTTTGATCCAGTCAGATCCTATCAGATCTTCAGAGGGTCAAGGTACACCTGTTTTTAGTATTTTAGCATTTTAGCCTTAAGCATTAATGGGCTACAGGGGACACAGGATACTCAAAGGGAAAGGAACTGCTGCTGTGTGTGTGCCTGGGGAGGGAGGAAAGTTTAATCATGCAATCTGTAATTTAAAATTGAGTTTAGGCCAAAGCAGAATAAGGTTTCTTTCTTACAGATAGCATACAGATTTGAAAGTGTTTTTAATGTTAAAAATTTTTTTTAAATGTTCTTATAGCATGCATAGAGAGGAACAAGGCAGAACAAGTATCATATACAAAGAAGTGCATTAGCATTTAGCAGTATACAAACAGGCTTTGCTGTATGGGAAGCAGCATGATCAGGTGCATGTCTGCCATATTAAAGGATTACAAGAAACGGGGAGAAAATAATACTTCATTCTGAATGTAAAAATATTCAGTTTTTTTAAGGAAGCATCCTGAAGCAACCATATTACGATATATAATACTTCAAATCTTCTTGATTTAGCACTATAGAGACTATTAATGCTTGACTACTTAATTTCTCTTCCTGAAGCATGTAAGAAAGCCATATGCTAGAATGTAGGAGGTTTGCATCATGTCCATTTAGTCAAGATTAATATATAGCCAGAGGTGCTGAAAATGACTATTTTGTTCATAAAAATATGCCAAGCATTTTATTTCCAGCTATGAAGCATAGAGTCAACTTTTGATGATCAATGCAGACTTCTATTGGGAAGTTATGCTGTGTACACACCAAACTAATATGTATGCATTGTATGTTACAGAGGTATTATCATACAGTTCATTGTTTGCAGGTGGGAAACATAGAAGGCTGTAAGGACAATCTCTCATGGCTATTATAATGTGCAGGAGGTCTATAAATTGTTTGTCTGTGACCCCCAGTAATTGTCAATGAGGCATACCTGAACATTTATTGGGGAAGTGGGGGGGAGGGGAAGGGGGGAAGAAATGTGTTATTGAAATGTGCACATGAAAGAGTTTCTAATGTGCTCTGGATTAGCATCGTCTAGACCTCTCTGCAAGTCCTTTCCACCTTTGATGGTGTCAACAACTCTTCCAAATTTAGTATCTCCTTGTCCTGCTGCAGTTTTCCTTCTGGTTTTCCCATTGGTAGGGCAGAGGGAAATAGTTAAGTTCTTCCTGCATATATGTACTAGTAGGATGCTGAACTCAACCTAACACTGACTATTACAGAATTGTCAAAGTGATAAATGTTTGTGTTTGTGAAGCACTGTAACATACGAATTATCAGTTGTGTTAGAAATGATACTTTAACCAAAACAGAATGGTCCTCTGAGGAGACTGGGTAGTTTTCTGTCTCCTTTCTTTTTCCACACTGGTGAAATTCAATGGTTAGAAAGACTTGGAGAGTTATTTGTCTGTAGATAGGACAAAACACAGCATATACTGCTGCAGTGGCTTCTAGTTTGCATCCTAGTTTGCATACAGTTCTTTTTGCATCTATTATAGACCATTAAAAGGGGATGCATTGATATAAATTGAGTCTTTAATGTTTCCTTTGACACCTTTTACTTTTTTGATAGAGCAAGTCAAGTGATACCTTTAAACTGCACATTTCCTTCTGTTTTCCCCGTCCATTTTAATTAGAGAATATACAACAGTAATCAAACACTTTTTTGTAGAAGACTGCTTGGCTTCTGATTATGCGTTTTTCATTCCTTCATTTTCCTGTCCAGGCTCAAACACCGTCTCTGATGCTTTCATTTGGCTATAGGCATTCTTTCCCCTTTTGTTCTAGTTCTAGAAATATCCACCTTTTCCTAAAACCAAACGCTTTGTTTTGTGAGAGGCAAAGCAAATAAACTACTGGATTCCCACGGCTGTTTCTCTTTGTCCCTTTTCACTGTGCACTACACAGAAAGTACAGTTAAGCATAGGAGGACATTGTGTGCATTCCCAGACTTGAGCAGCAGATTCCTGCCTCAGAAGACAGACCTGCAGATTTCCCAAGATCCAACTGCTAGATGCCCAGGAACATAGTTTGTGTGAAATGAACTTGGTGGGATTGAAAAGCCCTTTTCTTGCTGTTTGTTTTCTGAGAGTGCCTATTGGCTGTACTGAAATCTTTGTATTAATAGCTTCATAAATTTTTTTGATCAGGAACTAGATGCACTTTGATATGTAGAAACATCTTCTCTTTGCATGTAGAGTAGAAGGAATGGTGGTCTGCCTCTTGAACTTTCTATATGAACTGCATTTATTGCAAAGTCAAAAGCAGATCTTGCAAACAAATTTAACACTGGAAGTGATATTTCCTTAATGGGATTGTCATACGGTTAATAATAAACTTGTGAGCAAGAATATGGACTTGCATTGCATGAATTTCCCTACCAACAGTAGTATCAGTAAACTGTAGTTCTGCTAGTAATAGATGCTTGGATTTCATTGCTCTTAGCCACATGGAGAAAAAAATACTATAAACTTGGATATGTGAGTGAGTGTCTTACAGTTAGGGTACAGGAGGAGAAACAGGAAAATTTGGGTTGTCCTGATTTAGCTTTCAATAGTGAATTTGTTGACTACTCTGCATCTTCTCTATTGTAAAATGAGCACATAATAAAAATAACCCAAACAATATGTAAATGTAGCTAGCTCATAGAACCAGTACATCTTTTCCAGCAGTGCACATTAGCCTTAGCAGTACTCTGTGTTATTATTCTTGTAGCTCTATTTCTGGTTTACATACTCTGGAGGATAGGTCTGATGCTTCTACAGTTAATTTGATGACCTCAATGTGAGCAGGTGCACCTGCCTTGCCAACTCTCTGATACTATATGAAGCTCTGTCAACACACGCTACGTGAGTATTCAAGAGATCAAATCCTTGCCTTCCTTCCTAACTCCAGGTTTGTATGGACCACTATGTATTCCAAAGAGAGCAAGAGGTAAACACAAATAAGTTTAAATATTATTTGAAAGCTCTATTACTGTATTACCAGCTCAGTATATCTGGAGAGAGGAGAAATCATATCAGTTTATTTTCATACAACCTGCAGATTGCTTGAACCATTCAGGAGCCTGAGAGTAGTTTCCCCCAAAGCTTACTTTATCCCAGATCAAGAAGTACAAAGTGGATTTGTACCTTTTGGGTGTGAGGACAGGGCAATAGATCATCCTCATGTATATGCAAGAATGAAATGAATGAAACAGTCCAGCTTGGAGAAAAATCTCACTGCTTTTAGAAGACAAGCAGCTGAGACAAAAACAGAAAGGAAACACACATGCATTCAACTATATTTCTTTTTCTTCCCTCTGGAAATGATATCCAGACTTTGGCAGCCTATTTCTTGGACTACCTAACAGATGAGTTCATATGTTACTGCCAAAGGATATTTAGTGGGTCACAGTGATAAGCAGTGTTGGCTCCCTCCACTCTTGCGCAGCAGCACATGAATGCCAGATACTATTCCCAAATCTGTATATTATCTTGCATATATCAAAGATGATGCTGATACAGAAACATATTAGGACTGATTCTAGTCTTCCTTACATATAAAAGACTTCAGTGAAGTAAAATGAGAACTGTGAATTAAGATCAATAGTAGGATCAGGCCTTAAGACAAGAGCTGAAAAGCACTATTGACTGTTTACTACATTAAGAATGCAAACAAACATAGATTTTGAATGATGGCTGGTATTCTGAGGGGGGGAAAATAATAAAATAATTGCCTTTTACCTTGAAATTAAGTGTTTTCTCTGATAATCTAAGCATTTACCTAAGGCTTCTAAATTTATTTCCTAGTCTGACTAGGCAAGTGACCTTTCTGAAGTTATTTATATTGTCTTTATATTTGTATTCAATTACTCAGCATAAATCAGAATGAGAATTCAAGGCCTCCTTCTGCTTTACCTTTATCAGTATGCATCAAGCCTGATTCAAAGTCTGCTGAAGGCAGCAGATGAGGCCTTCTTGACATTAGCTGACTTTGACTCACATTGTCATATACACTACACTGAATTCCGATTCCCTGTACAATGCATCTCACTTTGGTTAGGCAATGTCACATGAGTTTGATGTCATACCTGAAATAAATTTTTGGATAACTTCTCGCATCCTTACTTGTATGTGGAAAAGACTGTTCCTTGTGTTTGTTTTTTTGTTTGTTTGTGTTTGTTTGTTTGTTTTTTGATGTTATGTTAGCACTATAATTAATGGAGCCTGGTTCCTTACTTCTTTATATGGTATTCCAATGCAATCCCTGTATCATCCACTGTAAAATATTCAGATACTCTCTGGTTCCCACCTATAACACCCTATACAGTAGTATCTTTATTCTCTCATAAGATTTGTCACTTCTTTGGTTCCATTTTTTTGACCTTTGTTTGAACTATTAGAAGACCAGGGACAGCAATGTATTGTAACTAGTGCAAAGCTACATGGATAATTATCTACATGGAAAACTGTTATCATCTCTCTCCTTTATTCAGGTGCTGATTTAAAACAAAAATAAAATAATAAAGCAGAATACCACCAACAACAAAAACATATGAAATCAGGTGAACACTGGGGCTTTCGCCTGAACTGAGATTAAACAAGTATGTCAGACTTGGAAGAAATTAATCACTGAAGGCTCAAAGTTTTTCAGTAATGGGAGCAAAGAAACTGATAATAGACATCATGAAGAAGAAAAACATAATAGATACTGTGATTGCAGAAGACTGTTTTTTGCTAAATATTTTATTTCTCTATGTGGGTCAGGTAATTTGTGGCCTTTTCATGGAGGAATGAATATGAAGCAGTTTTCTTTATCTGTCTGTTAATCTATGTCACGGCATGGGAAGCAATTTTTAGTATTTCTATGTCTTCCTGCATCAGGAGAGATGGTGTTAAGTCAACATCTTTATATTTTCAAATTCCTTAATTTCAAAGCCTTCAGAAAGTTAGACGCTGTGTTCTGTCTTTTGCTACTCGTTTGGTAGATATGGACAGGATGATTTTTTTTTTTTTCCCAACACTTGGATAACTATTCCAAGTGGTGTCTGTCTTCAGTGCCTATGTCATCACTTCTCCATATAAAGCCTTCATTTTTTAAGAGGGAGAAAATGGGTTAAAGATTTTTGCAAGATTAATATCTGCTATTCGGATTTATGAGGACATGGTCCAGTCATGGAATCACAGCTGAATTCTGGACTCTGATTTTCTTAAGTCCAATTGATCTGGTAGGGAAAACTGCTACTCAACATCTCTCTGTTCTTCTCAAAGCTTCAACACGTCTTATTTTTGCCATGTAATGTGAAGTGTAGAATGCACAGTTTGTTTAAATATGCTCTTGTGCCATGTAGATTATTACCAACATTTTTCTGGGTACATAACCTATGGAGAAAATGTCATCAGCCATGCTAAAACTTAAATTGCTGGTGAAGAAATCATTCTCCAGTCTCATCAAATCACCTTTTTACAATGTCGCATGTTAAGAGTTCATTTAAGAAATGATCCCCATGAGACCATCCTTATCTGTCTTTTCCTGATTTTAGGTTGATAATGCGGATTCCTGTGCATTGTCATCATGCATTGTTGTTTGAGCTGAGCCAGTCTTATGACCCATGTCCAATATGTACTTATCTTAAGTATTTAATGGGAATACAATGATCAATTAATCTCTTGCTTTGTTTATTCATGTGTTCTGATCTCTTACAGAAAATTAAAATGTTGCTGTTTTGTGGACATCAGTGATCCAGCATAGCTAGAACTGTGATCCATTCTTGGTTCAAAAAGCAGAGATTTTATTATTTTATGTTATGAATATAAACTTTCAACAAAGTCTATCACAGTTTAACATCCAAGAGACTGTGCTGAATTCCAGCAGTAGCACTGATGGTCTAAATAAAAAAAATTCTCCTGGGTCTTATTATCAGTTTATGCATGTAGGGTACACTATACAGTTTTGTTATATTAGAATATGCTGTCAGTGTCCATGAAAATATTTTGCACCCTTTTTTTCAATGGAGAGAGGTTATTGCCTCCTTCTAGCCTTGCAAGAGCAATTTTTCATTGTAGGTGTATAGTCAACTCCGACCAAATGTTTTTAAAATAAAGATTTCACTCTATCAGTGTTCTAATTCTGTCCTAATCAGAAAATGGAAGTCAGTTAGTCATGATTTAAAGAAAATAAAATTGATGAGCAGTACATTGAAGGAATGATACATTAATCATTTAAAATCAATCAGTATAAAAATATGTAGAAGAAAAAAATCTCAAAAAAAAAAAAAAAAAAAAAAAAAGATTTCTGTTACTGGTTCATATCCCTCTGTCCTAAAAGTGTAGCAATATGGGTAAATGCAGGTACAGTCTCAACCCTGGTCTTTTCCTTACTGATTGCTAGCCATAACCTGCTGGTATTGGAATTAGAAACTGTCTGAACACTCTGCTCTCTATTTGGCTGGCAAAGTACTAACAGAGCAAATTGCAGGTTATTTCACTTTTCAACATGGGCTGTCACCCCCTAAGTTTGCTGATATGGTGGCAGTGGTCTGCACCATCTCTATTAGTTTTCCAAATGAATAAGGTGAAAGTGAATGGGGTAGGCTCTTTGTAACTCTCATGTCAGCTGTATACCAATAGTTCTGCACTTACCTATATTGTCTGATCATTAGTTTGATCAGTACCTAATGTCCGATCATTCTTCCTGCAGGGCTTGCTGTTTTATTAAACTACTTCTCTAGTATTGTGTCTCCGAGGCTGGGTTATTTTCTCCTGAGGGAATAAAAAAGATCAGAGAGACATTTACCATGGCAGAAAGTGCTCTCTCCTTGGTAAACTCATGTCCTTGTGCTCTTAACAAATTTGTAAAGTTTCAATACCTGATGAAATGACAGGCACAGGTATTTTTGTTTATATATATTGCCACCAGTTCACATCTGAATAGATAAAATGAGCGATTATGGCAATCACATTTAATCCTAATCTCAATCAGATGCAAACTGTGGGAGTTTGGCCCACTCTTGCTGTTACTTCTTTCCACCTGCGTTTGGAAATACACTAGATATCCAGAAAAGAAAAACAACTCCAAGCCATACTGTATAGTGCATGCTTCCAGGCACCAGCTCTCCCCTAAAGACATTGTCTGGGCTGATGATATGTGGCCTTGTTCTTCAGTCATCAACCTATTTCACTTGTCTCAGGTATTTTTAATATGTCCTTCGCTATGGTTTCACATGCTCTTTAGTACTTAATCCTTAACTGTTAAGTGTGCTTAACTTTTAAACTTTCTTTGTTCTAATTAAGCCTTCACTGCTTTAAGGTCTTTACTGAAGGCCGGGAAGAACTTCTGTGCATTTTAAAGGTTACCAGGTCATTCTGTTACACTACTATTTACTGTCAGATTGTATTCGAGAGACATTAGTAACAAATTTGTCTAGTGTGATCTCATAAACATCAGACAATACCCTATATTTTTTTGAAAGTAAGGGTGGTTTTGCAATGCACTTAATTGTGGACAAAATGTTTCTTGCTTATTTTAGATTTTCTTTACTTGGTTTATTGCCTATGGCCAAGATGATCTGCAATCCTGATTCTTCTCTTCATTCAATATTTGCTGGCATTCCTGTCTATCTTTGAGACTTTAACAGAAGTTACTGAATATGCTAAATGTGTGGGATTATTGATGGCATGGTTTCCAGACACAGATTGGAAGGGCTATGTTTGAACAGAACCTAATCTGCTTGAGAACCTAGCATGGCTGGGATTTTAGGTGCTACTGAATTAATAATAACACCCACTCCCGTCTTTGTTGTTAATAAAACATTTACATAGGTTATAAAATGCACCTGTATTATGAGACTATTATGATGATAATATTTTTTATAATTTTAAAACAAAGTGACCTAATTTAAAATTACAGTTTAATAAAATGAAGTCCATTAATATCTAGTTTAACTTACAAATACAGAAGATCCACTTCTGGCTCCAACACCTTTAAGAAATTGGATCTGGTGAGATTTGAGGAGCAGATGGGAAGAGCTGGCATTTAGCGTACAGATAATTTTTTTATCTACCATAAACAATGATAGATATGTGTATCATGACATTCTTGAGAACACTAATGTGCCTGCCACTCTTTGCCACAGGCCTCATTTACATGGCTTCTTGAAAGAGATGCTGTGATATTTAGTACTTCACCAGACTATTCTAATTTCTGTGAAAAGTTAATGGTTGCATTACTATTCTCCAAAGTTCCAAACTCATAGGACTGTTCTGTGGTCAGCAAGGTATACTAGCAAATTATTTTGTGCTTTTCTGATTTGGTTTTAGATTTCAGACTGAATTTCTTTGGAGTTATCTCATCAGTGACAAAGGTTAGAATTGCTATTAAACAAAGCCTATTTAAATAAAGATTAGTGGGATTTTTAAGCTGAAATCCTCTTGAATTTTTCATGTACAGATGAAAAGAGTGAACTGGTATCATAAGGATTGAATAAAATCTGGTCAACCTGTAACGAGGAGTTCACTATTAACAGTGGACTGTAAAACCATTTTACTTCAGTGGATCCTTAGTCACACCTTTTGTGAACTTGAACAAGTTCTTATAAGTAGCTGGCCAAATTCCTTTTGACATCAAGAGAAAGTTCTGAAGATGGCTCTTCTAGAGCCAAGATTTCTAGCTTTGTGTATGGGAATAGTTTCTTCAGAGCATCTTGGGCGATGTTACAAGAGCCCAGGTACCTGATAAGTTAATTGTCTTGCTGACAGAGAAGGCAGATGTGGTACTGCTTTCAGATGTGCATGCTTTACACAGGGAGGTTCCCCAGTTCCTGGCCCTGCAGCCGTAACTGACACCATAAAACATTCTCTGCAGCTGCAGTGGTGATGCTGAGTCCTGTGTTGTGCTGTTAATAAAATTCATTCAGTCACAGCTCAGTGCTAAATGTAGTGTTGCCTCCTGCTAGTGACCCTTGTCTGATAGTGTGGATCTATCTACCTGATTGATTATTAGGCAGGTATTAGGTGCAAAATGACCTCTTAAATTTGGAACAGAACACTTGCTTTGGATATTTTTCTTTTCTCTTTTGCATTTTATAGCCTAGAATGTTTATTTATGACAGACTGTTATATTTGATAAAATGGTTAATTTTTCTTTCATCGGCTACTTCTACTTATTATTCTCCCTGATGAACTCATTGAGTCATATGTACTCTTCCTATTGAAGAAGACTGCTCTATTGTGACTTCAGTTTTCACAGAAATATATTCCAGTTTGACCATAAACGTGTTTCAGAGAGTTAAAATTTACCCAGTTTGATTTTTGGTCTGGTGTTTAGTCTTTGTATAATTACTATATATTAAAATATATTGCACAAAAAACAGGTATTCTATAGTAATAAATCAAGAGCTTATATAGACTGATAAATGTTATATCTTTCTGTATCTGGAAAACTCCTAAGCTTCATGGAATAAGAAAAACGCATAATTATTTTAAAATATATATATTTATGTTTTTACTGCATACTTGTTAGCCTGCATCACCACTTATTCAGATGTTAGGGTGAGTAAATTGGGTTACCATTTTGGCCATCAATATCTATCAGGTTTCTAAATCTTCTCTACAATGATACTCCCCAATATGCTGCTCCATATGTTCCTGTAGGTGCTGACGTACGGTATCAGATATTTACTTTTATAAAAACCGCATGTATTGAGCATTCGTTGATGTTTTGATTAGAACACTTTCAACATTAATCTTTATTGGTATGTAAGTTAACAATAAAATGAATGCCTCCATTCCTGGAGGAAGGCGTTTTTCCCATGACTATCTTCTTTTTTTTTTCATTTCCTCTTTAGTGACACACTTCAATGGATTCAAAACAGAATACAAAATTGAATCAATACAATGGTAAGAACTGAAAAAAAACAAGTAAAAACTAGTAATTACTACCTTTTGTTGCTGGTCTGAAATTTCTCAGTTTTCCTAAATTTTTGATAGCACATATTATATGTGCAAGAATTAAGAAATAAGAAGCTGTTATGCAATAACAGGAATAAAACTGATTTTCCTTTATTTATAAAGAAAATGAATAATAGATGTTCTGAATCTTCTGAGTAGATCTTTCTATTTCATTTTCAGAGAGAAATATAATTTTTCTTTGTACATCCTAAGGCAAAAGAATAAAAAATAAAAAAAAAACAAAATGCAGATAAAGACTGGGGTCTCTCCTAGATTCAGATTCAAGGCTGAAAACCCTCAATTTCAGATGCAAAGTGGTTTGGCTGCATTCATAAACAGAGCCATGAATTCTTTTCTGTCTGAACTTATGTTCTTAGATTTTCACTGAATGACTGACCATTTCAGCACGCTCTCCTGATCGTATATAATTCAGTCCTTGGCCATGACAAACCAATCATTCACAACTGACCCTTGAAATTAATTAATGCCAATCACTGCTATCAGTCATGGGACATTCTGAGGTATTTCAAAAGAGATTGATATTACATAGCACCTAAGGTAGATGTAGAAAGTTCAGTTCAGTCAGTCAGTAAATTTCAGAACTTAAATTACATTTATAGATTGCAAATATCCTTTCTAGTATGTGTAGTTACAAGATGGTAGTCATCAATGTATACTAAAGCTGGAACAAGCGCTCAGTGTGAAAATGCTAATTTTCAGATACTTATATCTTGAAAACCATAGGTGGTCTTGGCATGGAAAGTAACTTGCTACCTCCGAATTTGAATCTCTAAAGCATAGCAGGAGGCAGATCTAACCAACACTGTGACCATATGTGTTTGGGATTTCATACACAATAATTAATTTCCATTCTGTAAAAATGAATAATTTAATAAAACATACCACATCAAGAGATGCAAACACAAACTGATACTTTAAAAAATAAAGGCCACTGAGTGAACTTTTTCTTCTAATCAAATGCAACTTTAAGGGCTGTGACTAAAAAAAAAAAATACAACTATGTAACTGCATTTATTTTTCGACATAAGTATCTTATGAAGGCAGTCTCCTGGCATTTAATTAAATAAAGGACTTAGAAGAAATACGTAATGTGCAAATTGATGCTATCTGCTCATGTACCTAACATTTGTGTTATGATTTAGATGTGCTTATAGTTACAAACAAGTTCCCTCTTTCCTGTTTGATTTGCATTTGTAGATGAACCATCATCAAAATACTCGAACTCCATAAACCTGACACACCTACAGGCTGTCTCTTCACTTAACCAGTGATAACCAACAAGCTCTCGTTCTCTAACAAAGGTCAGCTCAATAGAAGTCTTCATAGAAATTTTAATTTCAGTGTCAGATAATGATGAATATCAGTGCTGTCGTGTTATCTAAGGATCTACTTTTCCAAAGAAATCAAAGGTAAAGCTCTGTTTCTCTGCTGAGAGTGTTATTTGCACCAAACTATCCAGTGTGCTGCTTGTATAAAAACAGGTGCCAAATCTTGCAAGTGATTCTTGAAGTTTCTAAAAAAACACCCTGATACTTGATGCATTTGTCTGCTGTTTACCACATTCAGCTGCCACTCCTAGCTCTGTCCAAGTGAAAAACAGCCTTATTTACACAAATAAAAAACAAGTAAAGCTGAAAGAGAATCAAGAATTCAATCTTGAATCTTTCGTTTAGAATTGCTCTACTAGAAGAAGATTGACTGCAAATCAAAACCATGTGCCTCCCTGAAAGATTTTAGCCACCAAAAACTGTTGATCATCACAAAAAGGAGGTTCAGAAATCCTGTTAGGCTCCCAGGCACATTGCAGAATCCCACTAGATGCCAGTCTGACTGCGTATCTTAAAAAAGAAACCCCAAAAAATCAAAAACAAACAAAAAAGGCCCTCATGAATGGCCTCTAATCTCTAATACCTGCTGAATCTTGATCCAAACTATGAAATTAGGCCTGGATCCAGATCCTACTGTGCAGCTAAATTGCCCCATAGCTGTTAATGAGAGTGCAATTCTTATCGTTGAAATGGGGAAGCTTCTGGGAGTTACATGAGCCTTTTGAGGTGTCTTATATAGGGTATATTACAGAAATGAGGGTTGCCAGTAGAGAAAAGGATATTCCTCCAACCTTTTCCACTTTGGGTATCAGATTTGCATTACTTTAGTAAACTGTACCTATCTGCAGCTGAAGAGTAGCATGCATTGAGTACAAGTAGAAAAATGTGTTATTGTTTGGCTGGATGTTTGTCAGCAACAGAATAGTTGATTTTTATCTTGTAGAGCAACGTAACCAGAAAGGTAGTCATGGATCAGAGTTTCAAATTCCAGAGCCAAAGACAAGGTCTAGCTGTGCTGTGACCCTCCTGGTATCTTGATAAGTGACACTCTTTTGCAGTGGGTGTGAAAAATATCAGCTCAAAGGATGCTGATGATGACATTACATTACTGGGACATTAATGATGACATCCTCTGGAGACGTTCAAGACCTGCCTGGATGCCTACCTATGCAACCTGGTCTAGGGAGCTGCTTTGGCAGGGATGTTGGACAATATGATCTCTAAAGATAACTTCCAACCCCTACAATTCTGTGATCTTGTGATTACTCCTATTATGTAGGTTTTACTTTTCTTCAGCAATGCTTAGAAGCTCATCTCTCATGCTCTACTACTTTGTGACCTTATTTTTTCTTTTTAGGCTGCATCACAGTCTTGCCAAATCTAGAGTTCAACAGGAACATTAGTTAGAATTTTTTTTACATACATAAGTGTAAATGTATATATATATATATATATATATATTTATATTTATATTTATATATATTTATATCCCTAAAAATGCTAGTTCAGCAAATAATTAGCAATGTAGTGATTTTTGGCAGATTTCTTAGTGATGTGGTTTGTTTAGTTGAAACCAAACTTTTTAAAAGGAGGAAGTGTCTTGAAATGTTACAGTGCTAACATAAGTTTCTGGATTGAAGAACCCATTAGAGATGATTACATGAGAGTAGTAAAGTTTTCCACTTGACTACTTCTGTTCATGTCTCAGCATGTATCTACATACTAGAAGAACAATATAATATAGTATTCCCTGCTACTTTTAAGTAAACTTACATATGAGTTCATATAACTGACAGCTGCCCAGCCACAGCTGTATATTCCATGGTGGCAAGCGATGTTTTATTTATTTATTTATTTTTTATTTTTTCCTTACAGAGATCCCTAACATCCCGGCTACATTGCCAGGAGAACCTGAAGAGGTTTGCACATCCTTTCATTGCAACAAACTTCTCACTGCATGTGACATCAGTAAAGACAAACTCTTAGCTCTCTGACTGATAGTGCTACCTGTGTGTGTTGAAATAGATCATGAGGCAGCAAAGTGTGAAGCATAACTGATGGGGTTATGCTTTTCAGTACACCATATATCCACATAAGATCTGTTACCCTACAGAAAGTACAGTTTTATTTTTATTTTATTTTTTATTTTTTTTTTCCTGCTCTGACTGTTGTTAATGAAGCTGCAGCTCGCTTCTGTCTATCCCTGGTTTCCGGTGTCTGGATTGGTTTGAGGTTGAGAGTGGTTTCCTGTTTCTCTGCTGCTCTGGGGTAGTCTAATTGAAAAGACATGTCAGCAAGTATGTGTCCAGTGTGACTAGGGAAAGAGCCAAGGTCCGGTTTTCTGCAGCTAATCTTTGTAGAAAGATTAAAAAACAAAACAAAACAAAAATCAATAAAATGATGTTTGATGTGAACAACAAAGGTTTTTCTTTCTAGTAAACCTGGGCAAGTGCATGGAGTGTATGGATCTTCTGCAAGGAGGACAAGATGCAGAAAAGAACAAGAGGAAATACTAGTGACAGGAAAAATCTGTTCAGTAATTGTGCTCTTGATTTCTTCCAACTTGGCTCTGCATGTATGAATAAAGAGCTGAATGGAGAAAATACTGAACCTATAAGTCTTTAAGACTGAATCAATCAGAAACAGCTTCAACTTTGTAACCTAAGCAAAGAAATATTATTATGAAAAGAACCATTCCAAGTATTGTTTTGTGTTATGAAGAGCTTTTTGGAATAGTTACAGAAACCATGGCCACAGTGTAAAGAATGTATCCATTCATATAACTTGACTGAATTTGCAGTGCTATTACTTTGCAGCTATCAGTATCTTGAATATGGTATCTTCCTTTTGATACATTGTCGTAATCCTGAGAGGCATTAGGAATCTATAACTTTATGCAAAATGCAAAAAGTAAAAACAAATGATAGAATTGGTGCAAAAGGGATGACAGCCTACAGTACACAGCTTACATGGAATTAGTTGAAAATGTAAGGTTACTCACACTTTCTCCTATACGCAGTTTGCCCTTCCAAGGAACCTAGTACTAGCATGCAACTGATCTGTATCTAAATCTTCGCATATTATACACTCAAATATACAAGAAGAATAGTGGCAATACTACTGAAAACTTTCTCTTCCCTTTTTAGTGACGGAGAAACTTAGCACACTCTCATCTTTAGTACATGTATCTCCTTAGTACATGTTCCTGTTACTCATGCTGCTTGGTGTGGTGATAGGTACCACAAAGTATGGGGCAACAGTGCTGTAGATAGGAGCTGAGATATGTGTGGGACTGCAGAATGTGGTCTGCTCACAGTCTTGAGGTGGATGTTGTTACTGTTCCCTTGGAAGCTCATTCATCTTTTGCCTTTAACTAGAGTTCTTCTGAGACTTTCTGTTTCCCTAGTTTTTTGGTTTTTTTTTTCTTTTCTTTCTGAATTCCCTGAATCATAGGTTACCACAGCATGATGGCACACTGATTTCAGCATGAAGCTGAAAGGAGAGTAATGTTCATCCCCTTTATAGATCCTTATGTAATAGGAACTCTGAGTGTAAAGAGATGGGAGAGAACTCAGAATTCTCCTAAGGGTTGTTTAGCAATTCAAGATGATGCATTAATTCTCTTCAAGGTCCAAACCAGTTTTGACAACAGTTTTCTCTCTCCAGTGTGCTATAAATGGAGTAAAAGTTTACTGCAATCCTTATATCAGTGAGATTAATTTGAATCTCATTGCCAAAACTACTGGTAAACCAGAGGAATAATGTGCAGTTAAACCCAGATCTCTTATTCACCTCAATTTTAGGCACATGAACAGTTGTCCTTTGTTCCCTGTTTCTTTTCCTGAATCATATAAGTTGAGATGGATTCAAGAGAGGCTGGGCAAGCTTTAGGAAAATACATCCTTTGAAGTTTGCTAAATGTGTAGAAACCACATCCAGCTTTGCAAGTCCTCATGCTGAAAACAGTTGGTGTCTGGGATGGTATCCCGTTTGCATGCTTGCCCTGCTCTTTGTCATCCTTAACCATATGGTAATGGCCAGATTTTTTTCCAAGTTGAAATTGTGGGGTGATTCAGACACTCTTTCCTTTTTGTCACATCCCTTCTCTTGCATGAAACATGTTTTTGGCACTATTCTAGATCCCTTTTTTATTTTTTATTTTTATTTTTTAAACAAGAAAGCAGCATCACAGTCTGTACATTTATTCTTCATAAATGCTGCTTTGGGAGTGAAAGAGATTATCTCAGTCTTCCTCTGATTCTAGCACAGATTTGAGATTCAGCAGTGCTGGAGGAGGCTCAAACTTCAATTATTTGTTCAATACATTTAATTTTTTTCTTCTCACCTGGTGAAATCAAGAATTTTTATGCTCTGCATGATTTTCTTGCCCATGATTTGCTGTGTGGCATTCTGCCTCCCTTTGGAATAATTCAGTTGGGGATGAGGGAGAAGGAGCTTGATGACTTATACCTACTGTTATAAGTAATGGTATACACCTCTGTGGGCTACATTACCTGAAAAGTACTTGGTTCTATCAAAGGACCAAAGCATGACTCTTACCTTCGTCACTTTTAGCTGTGCCTCAGTCTGTTTATTATTTTTAACAGAGATTTCTATTGTTACTTCCATCTCTTCTTTCTGTGACATACATGGCAGTATAGGTATTACAGACTGTCAAAAATAATAACATTATTTATGTAAACTTAAGAGAACATTCTGATTTTGTGGTTATGTTCAGGTCTGTATGGTACCATGCCAAGTCTGACAGAGTTGATTCCTAACTTGTTAAATCCAAATGGATTTTCAGTTGTAAAATACAGTAACTGAAAATGTTGCTGCTAGAAAAATAAAAAGGAAAAAGATTAGTGTTGTAGACCTTTCCATGTCTTTCTATGATTTTGTTTTTGTTTGTTTGACCAATATATTAAAAGTGTGCTGTTTTCTTTCCCTTAGGTCATGTACTATTATTCCTCACTGTGAATATCTGTCAAGAGCAACAAGATATTCAACCAGCTTAACTTGTGCATCTTATTCTTACAGAACTTCATACAAGCATGGCTCCTTCAAAAGCTTCCACAAACAAATTTTGTGTTTGACTTATTGCACAGGTAAATAAGTGCTTAAACTGGCTAAAGACAGTCTTCTTTGGTGTATGAGGAGTTAACTGCCCAAGAGGTGGATCTTGCTTCTCCTTGCACTGTGATGTATGTATTGGTGTATTGGTGCAACACACAGGGGAGACACTGTTTCAGAAATTAAGTTTGGATTTAGGAAAAGATATAGCCAATCTGGATCTGGTTACTAGATTGAACTCTGGACACTGAGAGCTTTGTTAAACTTCTTGTATCTATCTGTCTATCTATCTTTCAATCATCTATCAATCTTTCTATCTAGTGTGGATGGTAATTTGCTTTGATATCTTGGACATAAATATTGTTACAAGTATTATACCTTTTCTTGAAAGAATCTGGTTTTTTTTTTTTTTTTTTTTTTTTTTTTTTTTTTTTTTTCTGCATCATTTCGCTTGCTTACATTACACAGACCGTGTTTTGGTTGAGTTGATCCCTGGTAAGAAGGGCGGGCAGATATGAAGGAAAAAAAAAAAAAGAAACCTACAAAAAAATCAAATAGAATGGGAATCCAAGAAGCAAAAATAATTCAGCTGAAGAAGAAATAGAACGTGAAGAAAAAGTCTTAAGAATTTTTATTCATAAAGTTGAACGGTGTAAATGAAGTTTATTTCCCAACTCAATTATGCTTTTTTTTAAAAACAGACTTTCTCTTAGTAGCTGAAATTATTTTCAGTCTATCCTCACTTCTTTATTATTATTATCATTATTTTTTACAAATGTCTGGGAGATCCATCACCTTAAACAAGTGGACTTCAAAGGTCAAGAGAACTCTTATCCTTTTAGTTCCTTTCATGAGAGCTCTGAGCAGCAGGCGCAGCAATCTCAGCATGGACTCAACGATATTTCCTCACAATGTAGCCAGAAACTGCATGCCTGCAGGGTAAAACAAAATTACCAGTGCTCCCCCATGAATGTCCTACACCTCGAGAGGCCACAGCCAGCTACAGAGCAGTTAGCTGCATGGCTGAGCACTAGCAGTAAATGCTTACTTCAATTGTGGCAACTGCCACTCAGAAGGGATGCATTTAATCTTGAAGGATAGATGTCTCAAGGCATCTTGCCTAAGTGACACAAAGTCTCTGGGTGTAGGAAGGGGTGCTGAAGGGTTTTGTAAGTAGACAGTTTCTCTCTGAAAGTAGGTAAGTGGAGAGAATTTGGATAGTAGTTAACAAACTGCTTTCAATATTAATTTTGTCCTCATGTCTAAAAAAAATACCTAATGCTGCACACACAGAAAAGTGAAACATGACAACAGACAACAACACTGTCAATAGAACTCCCATTACTCATCTTGCACATTTAATGACAAAGCAAAAACTTTTGCAAATTTGATTAGAAAGAATTTTTTGGAAGTTATACAGTGAAACTACTGAAAAACCAGATTCCAAAATGTACAGAAATTTCCGAGGACTAATGTTCCTGAAAGAGATGTAGGGGAGAGAGAGGATCTGAATGAATTGCTGCTGCCAATGGTCCTTGGAGAACCCTTCTTGACCCAATCACTTTCCCCACCCAATTGAGTCAGAACTTGTTGCTAATCATTATTAAACATTCTGTAAGAAAATGGCAACAGTGCTGGGATTTCATGCAAGATAAGCAGAAATCAAGGTCAACTGTGGACAATATTTCAACAGCTCAGAAAAGTTCAGTGGTCACTGTAACATTTCAGGCTTCAGATACAACCAGCCAATTTTGAAAGCTGTGTGAAAATTCTTACATTATTATATAAAATATAGCCTTTGTTACTGTCAGTTTCTATGTGAATTTTAAAAGTATAACCTGAAGGTGTAATAAATAGCATACAACTTGATCAGAAGGGAACTTTAGGTGACTTACTGTAAATACACACACACACATGATTCTTTCTAAATATATTGGTCTATTTACTATGGTAGTTACCTGTTTAAGACTTGCAGTTACATTAAGTAAAATAGTGTGCCTGGGCTAATACATTTTCAGAGAGCCTATTTGTTTTACTGAAGAATTTATTGCACCAGTAATAACTGTCAGTGTGAAAGCGTGGTTAAAGTGCTAGAGACAGGACCAACTGCAAAGGGTATCTATCAAACTATCGACTTCCTGCCAGTGGTGTTGTGAACTCTTTTGTCATAAACTCAAGCACCCAGAGTTGAAACCTCGATCAATGAAAGGGGAATCTAGTATCCAGCTCTTTTAGAGAGGGCATCTCTTCTGTTTGACCCATTAGGACACAAATAACAGTTTTTATACAGTGCAGGTTTGATTTACAGCAAGCCTTCCGGTTAGCTAGTGACATTTATATTTTAAAGGACTAGAGCAGCACTTATCATCTGAAGGAGTTAAATAGAGAGCTCCCAGTTGTGCTCTAATAGAAAGTTTTGTAATCTGCAAATAGAAATTTCATTACATTTCATAGTTATTTGTCATGCAGAATCTCTTCTCTTCTCTTCTCTTCTCTTCTCTTCTCTTCTCTTTCTTCTCTTCTCTTCTCTTTCTTCTCTTCTCTTCTCTTCTCTTCTCTTCTCTTCTCTTCTCTTCTCTTCTCTTCTCTTCTCTTCTCTTCTCTTCTCTTCTCTTCTTTCTCTTCTCTTCTCCTTTCTCTTTTCTTTTTTTTTCCTTTTTTTTTTTTTTTCCTAGATTTAATTTCAGTCTTGGAATCCTAGTACTTATCTGAAAGTTCTGATGACTGCTATTTCCTCAGGATTTGTAAAGACAACATGCTTGGCAGTTTACTTCTTGTCATCTGTGGATATAATTCACCTCTCCACTGTCCAAAGCTCCTCCATCTCTCAGAGCATCTATTTCAGCTGTGACTAAGAACTTATTTAAAACTTATTCAAAATTATGATCATGTTTATAGACACAGCATAATAAAAAAAACATATAGATTAGTTCATATTCCTGACCTATTTGTAAAATCACTTGATAATGTAGCAGCAATGTTTCACTGCTGTGGAATACAGGGAATTTCATTCTTGAGAAATATGCATATATTACAATGCATGTTTATATATTTTAATTATGAACACCTGTGTCTAATTGTCATATGTACTAATCTATCATGAGAGATTTTTGTAGAAGACTGTTAAATCCTGGGACTTTTTGCTGTCACATAGGGCCTTGTAGAGCTTACTATTTAAAAAACATGGGCAGCAGAAGGACCTGAGCTCAGCTCTGTTTGCGGTCAAAGATATGCTTGCTAAATAGGGGCAGCTGGGTCACACTTTACTTGGCTTCACAGAATTTCACTGAGAATTCCATTTTCAGCTCAGTGCATCTGGTAGCTGGACATGCAAATCTCCATAGGCATCTTCTCTTCCCTCTTTGTGAACTCAGACCAGATTGTTGGAGTTGATTGTGTTGTGGGCATAGGTATTATTACTATTACAATTATATTATGCTCTGGAAGGAGTCTTACCTGTGTCCCAGGAGTGAGACAACATGCTACACCTCCTTGTGAATTTCTGTTGTGCGTGGTTAGATTGCATGCTTCTCAGTGTGGCACAGTGTGGACACCAAAGCCCGTGCTTGCCTGCTGATTTCTGTACACTAGCCATTTCTGCATGACTTCAGATTCATAAAGATACAGTTAGAATTGTTTTTCCTGTTTTGAAGCCCCAGTGGAACTGAAAGGTAGATATCAGCTGGGTTTGTTATTGCTTGCAGTAGTCTATTTACTTTGGGAGGCTGGGGGAGGTGCTCATTTATATTATGTCTTCTATGTGTTTCCCATTTTTACAAGGGGAAACTTTCATTGAAATCTAAGTTCTGTAGTGCAGTTAGATTGATCACTGCAATATCAGTATATTTTTCTTCAGTGCCAGCCTTCATAAATATACTCCATTCTCCACCAACAAGAGAAATGGCCTAGGTAGATTGTTACTGTGTGTGTAGCACAGTAATCTTGGGCCCCAGAAATAGCAAAATGAAGTCACTAGTTAATGAGATTTCTCATTGAAGAGCAGATTACAGTGCAGTATTATCACCTACAGGATCAAGACAGGAGACTTTCCTTCATGCTTGTGTTATTGTGGCTCAGAGACTTAAAAGACAAAACTGGATGCTCCTTCTAAGAAATCAGGATTTCTCTTAGCATTTGGTGATGATGTAGTACACATATGATATTAAACCGAAGGCAAACATCTCACCACATCTGGACAGCACCTTCTCAGGTCTATGTGTCATTTAGAGAGTATTTTTATTTTAATTAGAATGAGTGATATGCTGTTAGTATGCACACATATTGTGTTTCTTTCTAAAGACTGAGACTTTTATGGTTCACCTTTTAAATTTACTCTATTTACACCGAATAAAGTATGCTAGAGGCTCAATAAGACCCAAATTAATACAATTATCTATAATTGAAACATTTTACAAATCTGGCTCTTTATTTGCTGTTTTTCATCAAATCATTCTGGGGGACTGGAAAGTAGAGCAAAATCAGATCAGAATATTTTTAAAATAACTTGCATTATTTTACCCTGCTGTAATGGTTCCTGCACATACCATAACTTCAGAAATAGGCGAAAAAAGAAATTAATAATTCTCCTCACTCTGTGTCCTGTAAGGATTTTTTACTTTAAGGGATCTAATCTGGCCCTAATACCTACTATAGCAGAAATGCTAAGTTCACTGAAACAGTGAATTTAACCTGGTTGGAAGGCGGGGCCAATCCAGGGGAACCCAGGTGCATGCAGTAGACTGAGTGACTGGAAGGGGTGGAGCCTTTTGAGCCCTCACTTAAGGATTTGCATGGAGGCAAGAGTAATCCTGTGGAGATCACTGCCTACTTGAGGCTGTTTTGAGGGTGAGTGGGTTCTTTCCTTTGTTTCTGCGTCCGTGGCTGCTACATTTGAGCATATACTCTCTTGTTGTAGCATAGGGCTTTGCTGCTATGTTGTTGTTGCTGTATTTTCCATCCTGTTACACTGGCTGTCCATACTTCCTGTATGGTTGAGTATCATATCTGAAACTTTTGATGTGAAGCTCAGGATTACAAAATCGTAGGATTATTGTGGTTGGATAAGATCTTGAAGATTGTCTAGTCCAACCATCCATCTACTACCAATAGTTCTCACTAAATCTTGTCTCTAAGTACTACATCTACCCTTTCTTTAAATACCTCCAGGGATGGAATTCAATCACTTTCCTGGGTGGCCTGTTTCAATGCCTCAGCATGCTTTGTGAGAAGTAATTATTCCTGATATCCCATTTGAATCTCCCGTGGTGCAATTTGAGGTCATTATGTCTCATCTGTTGCTGTTTCCTGTGAGAAGAGACTGACATCCACCTTAATATAACCTCTTTACAAGCAATCGTAGAGGGTAAAAAGGCCTTCCCAGAGCCTCTTCACCTTCAGACTAAACAATCCCAGTTTTCTTATCTGCTCCTCATAAGACTTGTGCTGCAGACCCCTTGCCAGCTTTGTCCTTCTCTGAATACCCTCCAGCCCTCAGTGTATTTTTTGTACTGAGGTGCTCAGAAGTGAATACTGTATTTGAGATGCCACCTCACCATAGCTGTGTACAGAATGACAATCACTTTCTTTGCTGGCCACGCTATTTCTGATACAAGCCAGGATTCTATTGGGTTTCTTGGCCACCTGGGCATGTAACTGGCTCATGTTTACCCAAGCATTGACCGACACTCCCAAGATCCAACTTTTAGCTGTGGGAAGGTATGTTAGGGTGGGGTAGGGTACACGTGTTGATTTGCTCTGGCTGCTGATTGGTGTTTCATCAAGCCAGAGGGTGAACACCCCAACCTCTCATAATGAGTACAACCCAAAAGTAACAGTTTGGCCAGCACCGATGAAAAGCTCTTTGGGCATCTATGTCGTTTATGTGCCCTAACAAAGCTTCAAACACTGGCTTTTCCTCTTTCTTTAACTAAATGTTTTCCATGTTGTGGTCAGCTGCACTGAGAATTGAGTGATAAAGTAAACAGCATGAGTGATGTTTATTGCTATTCTCAAATAATGATAGCAATTTTTTAAGTGATTTTTCACCTGAACGGTGTTTCTCTGAAATCATGTAGGAGTTCAGTCTGATATCAAGACCTAAATTGATGCCAGGGGAGTTGTGATTTGGAACAAAGATCGCTTATTATATTTCTAAACTCACTTTTTATTTTTTTTATTTTTTTCTGGATCTCAGCAAGTATGGAGAAGAATGCTGTTGTTAACATTCATCCCCATTCAATTCTGTTGATGTTTAACAAGTCTTTTTTTTTTTTTTTTGAATAGTAACTTCACAATTGAAAGTAAATATGTAGATAAGACAGAGTCAAAATAAACATTATAGAAAAGGGATAATTAAACAATATATTCATCCATGTGCTTTTTTTCAAGGAAAAATACCTTTTCTGTTATATAAACATGCAGCGAATTAACTAAGAAGTTAAAATTTTTATTTCTTTCTGGTATTTTTGATCACTGTGTCCGGGAAATTTTAGTGCCCTTGTTTCAGTGTTTCAGCTGGCAGAAATTATGTATGGATAGATGGTTCGGATGCAAGTTAAATGGTGACATGTTAGAAAGCCATGTGTATATTTCCAGCCTGGAGCTCTCAGAGTCATTGTACAAAATTCCATGTTAATATCTTACTCAGTTTCTGTGATTATATCCTTTATATCAGTGAATGTCATGGCTGCCAGGTAAAATAAAACCATTGTATGTGTCCTCTTAGAATTATGCCAAACCTAATAACATGTGAGAGTGGGTCCTTGCTTCTCCAGAGCCGGCACTGCCCGCCTCTCCTTGCAGACTAATGGGTAATCAATACATTTTTCACCAGCGACCACAGCCCTAGTCGAGCATGCAGACTCTGGTCGATCCATCATAGCCAGAGGTCACCACCAGGCAGCTCAGTGCCCCAGGTCACCCAGCTTTGCCTCAGACCTGGCCGTGACTCCCAGGGCTCATCAGCAGCTGGGGTTGAAGTGAGGTCAAGTTTATGCCCAGCAGGGTGTTGGCCTCTTGGATGCTGCGCGGCTGCTTCTGACACTGACCATTAATTCTTCTTCACTGCTGTGTTTAACCCTTCCCCACCAGACCCTGAGCAGCCTCAGATGAGGCTTGGGCAGGCTGAGGAGGATGCCTTCTCCTCAGTTGCCCCATTATTGTTCCTTTGAGAGATTTTATTTTTTAAAATAGAAAAATAATTTCCCGTGGCTTAGCAGAAATTTCTGAAGTTGGGAGGGGCTGTATGTGCTAGTAAAATTCAGGTCTGGGGAGCCTATGCTGGCACTCGCAGTGAGCCTACCCCACAGGCTGTCAGGAGCAGTGTTTGCCTGCATCTTTATCATGTCTTCGTGCTCTTAAAATAAAGAGTATTTTTGAAGTGGCTTGAGGATAGCTTAAGGGTTTTTTGTTTGTTTGTTTTATTATTATTTATTCCTCTTTAGTTTAAACAAATATGCCCTCAGTATTGTAAGATATCACCTAAAACTGAAAGTGAAGTAATTATAGCATCATGAAACATCCTTGTGCTGACTTTATCATCCTTCAGTGAGCAGGAAGTACTTATCAAAGCACTGCAAAGCCTCGCTCTCAAAGATTTGTAAAATTTTAAACCTCAGTTGTGCACCATAAAGTTCTGCGCAACCTCAAATATGCAATTTGTATCTGACCTGCATAGTACATTGCCACAGGATGTAGCCAAGTAAAATAATTTGACTTGGGTAGAAAGGGACAGATACTTTTATGGTCACTAATAACATTTTTATAGTTATGAAAGCCAAGATAATAAGGATAATCAAATCATAAGTTTCAGAACATAAGCTGATTATAGTACCGCAATGGTCAGGAAGGAATTTTACCTTTTGTTAAAAAAAAAAAAAAAAAAGAAAGTTCACAGAGTAAAATTATATTTTAAAAGGACTTAATCATCTTAGAGCTGGGCATTGACAGCTGTAGCACAATAGGATAGGCAGGACTGAAGCCTGTTCTGATATGAAAAAAACCTTTGATTAGCTTCTGCGTTCTGGTATCTGAAAAACACCCTTATGGCTTAAACCTGTCAATTGTCATGTCTTTCTGCCTGACTTCGGTACTCTTCTTGTAACACTAGGCCTCACACTTCATTCTCTCCAAGCATCTCGGTGCTCTGTATATTCTCGTCTTACACCATTACTCTGTTTTTTCACTCTCATTAGCCAAGATTTTACTCTTTCAACCTTTTAAAGCCAACTTGTTTCTTTTCTAAAGCCTAAAGAGAGAGACCTCTCTGCATAGTTTCTGTTATGTTTCCTTTTCTTTGCGTAACCTGTGGATGACCTTATCCTCTTTGTTGGGAATAACCTCTGAGGGTCACTCAGAGCTCACAGGGCACAGGCAGGAGATGCGTCCTCCCAGCATCAGGTATTTCATGGAGTCTGTCATCTGTGTACCTTGGACACTTGCTTGCCCCCCTGAGGGGTGGAACAGTTTCACAGTATCGATTACTTGGAACATTACTGGGTTAATACCACATGAATGAAAACTAACATATATGGTCATGGCAGGTAATAACCTACAGTACCTTCTTTCAGTAAGAATAATAATGTTCTTCTTTTTAGTGTGTGAGTCTTGAAGAAATATTTTTACTGTTAATTTCTACATGCAAAAAGCTTTTGAGAACATTTGTTCTCTATTATTTGTAACTGAGGTTGAAGTTATTAGCAGAAAACTTCTAGTAAACTATGTATGGATAGACAAGACGAAGTGTCAGGACAATTGATGTAATTCTTAAAATTCTAGAAGATGCGCATGTTTAAGGTGAGTCACACTTAATGTACTACATTAGCAGTAAAATATATCTCCTGGGATTTCTCCAAAGTCATTGGAGAGCCTGTTAGATCTAAAAGGCAATTCTTTTAACTGATCTCTTCATATATACCACTACAATAGGATGAATTTCCATCTGAACTGACCCTCTCTCTCACTGGCTACAGAGAAGCTTAGACAACCAGATTATACCAAACTTTAGCTCTGCAAATTTAAAATCATTTGAGAGGAATCACAGGGTGTGTACACATTCATTTTGTAACGCTGATTTCTCCTCTAAAACCTTTAAAATTTCTATTAACATTTAGTTAGTAGTATTCATGTTAGTATCAAAAAATGTGTATTTGAAATGAGTAGCTGTATGATGTGTGTGCAAAAACACTAAAGCTCATGCTTGCAGATGAGCACATAATGAGATATTGTATTAAACTGGCAATGCTTTTGTCTCGGTCTTTCCCTAGCTGTTTTGGTCTTATTTCCATTAAATGTTTTTCATTTCATTTTCTGCCCTATGAAGTTGCAAGCTCTCTGTGACTACAGTTTTGCTTTCTACCTGTATTTTAAAGCATTGTGAATTGCTTTAGATCTTTGCAAATAAAAGAAGTAGTTACAGAGATTGCAAGAAGGCATTCTGTAGAAAACTACCCTCACAATGAGAAAAGGCTGTGATAAAAATGCCCACAAACAAAGAAAAGACACTCAAGAGGAATCTGCATTAAAAACTACATCAGTCTAAAACATTGGAGAAATGACAGAGGGGCTTTTGGTGAGATAAAAATTTCATCAGCAGGAATAGAGTTGGCTGGCCTGACATCTTAAGATGAATGAAAGTGGAATGCCATCTGCATCCTTCCAGTGAATTTGAATTTATTTGTGGGAAGCAAATATTAACTTACATAGCACAGTCTGTTTTTTCCTGTGCATCCTAATTGTAGATTGAGGATAATTTGTCCCTACTCTGTTTTCCCTCCGTCCACCTCATTCCTTGAAAAAGCATTGGAAAAGAAAAGCAGAGATGAAGTTAAATCTAATCTTGAAAATATTTGGTGGATGTATGTCCAACTGAACAACATCTACTCTTATACTGAAGATAATTACTTATGCTTGGATGGTGTAGCTGAAGTAGAATTTGTAAATAAAAAGCATAAAATAAAGCAGAATTTGTACATTGATTGTCTGTAGGTAGGATTACTCACAAATGCCTGGCATTGATGCCAGTGATGGCTTTTGTCAGGTAATGGAGAAGAACTATCTGTAAGCAAGTGTGGGAGAGAAAGGATGGCCTTTGATCCTTGCAGAAGAAAAGTCCATTGAGGAATATTTCTGCCCTGACCCCGGGATAATAAAAATGACTGAATACATATAGTAATAGAAATAGCTAGGCCTGTTTGTCTTCATTACTCTGATAACCAACAAAAAACCTGCTGCTTGATATAAACTAAGTTGCTCAATGGCAACTGGAAATATCTGGAAGTATGTTTCCTCATCTTTACACATTTGAAATGCTGCTTTTTTTCTGCCTGGATATCCTGTTTTTAGATATACTTCTTGATACTTATAAAATCCATTGATACTAAACCAGAGCAATTTACAGTGATGTATGGTCATTGCCTCATTCTTTTTTCTGTCAAGATAAACTTCATGAATGATGTGATAATAAATGCTATATTAGAACTCATAAATGACTAAGGTTTCTATTACATAGACAGTTCTGATGTTTTAAGATGAATTTATGTTAGTGTGCTTAAATAGATGCTAATGAATTAATCTGAAGTGTTGTGCAAAATTTGTTGGTTTTGTGACAGTGGATTAAAATTAGAAGTAAAATTGGTACAAGAAGAAAAGAAGCATGAAAGAAAAAATGCAGTGAGGAAATCAGGAATGAACAAAGGAGACATGCTTATCTTGGACTTGGGTTCACTGCTGAGAGAGCAGAAGAAGTTCTTGAGAGAAAAGGTACATGCAAGAAGCTCCTAAAGCTATGTTAGAAGTCTGCTTGCCTGTAGGGCTAAGATAAAATAGGGTACAAAGGCTTGCATGGAAATTGCTTTTTAATTTTTCTTTCCTTTCCCTTTTTCTTCCCAAAAGGGAGATGGGACGCAGAAACATGCCTAGAAGGTCTGGAACTAATGTGGGGAGAACACCTGGCATAGCAGGGGCTAAGATAAAGAGAGGCCCAAGGAACTGGAGAAGAGAGAGACCAAGAAATTATATAGTTAAGCACAACTAAAAGTTAAGCTGGTATACGTGGCAAAGATAGCTGTTTGGAAGTATGACCCGATAAAGAACTGTAATGTGTGGGTGATAAAATGGATATAAAATTTGTTCGTGATGACATTAGTAGTTGTAAAAAGCCTAGTGGAACAAATGCTTAAGTTTCTAACGTAATTTTGAGGTGATGAATTAATATACACTCTGTCTAACACAGAGAAAATTGAAAAGCTAGAAAATTACCATGCCTGGAGTGGTTGGTCTTTTAGGGTGGCTTTGTCAAAACCATCATGAAAAAAAAAAATCATCAGATAACACATAAATGGATGGTAGCACACATTGAAATATGGTCAAATTCTAATGAAAGAGGGATCCATAGTAGCAGAGGTAGCAGAGACAGTACATGTGAACAGTATGAATGATATATAAAATACATTAAATAATATAAGTTATGTTTCACAGAATAATGATGGTTTATTTGCTTTATTGTAACCTGGAACTTATGGACTTGTGTTTTAAGGTTAAAAAGTTAGTCCTGTGGTGATCAATTCATATAGACCTGCTGCATAAATACAGTGAGAAGATAATTCTATAATATTTATTATAGTAAAGATAAAATTTCTGTGTTCAAAGCCCAACATAGAGGCTAACTGATCAGATAGAGGCACATAGGATATGAACAGGTTTGTATGTTGCAAATTTAGAAGCCACTCCGATTACAAAGATTATATACTTTGTATTCTAAGAAAATAACAGGAAAATAATCATATATCCAGACATATTCAGAAGTAACTCTGCCAGAAGAACCAATGAGCAGCAATAACACACTACCAATAACCCTAATTAGGTAAGGTTACTGCGTTTCCGTAATCCATTCAAAAATATCTCTGCAGAGTAGAGAAGGTTGGCAGAGAATTGCTTCTGCACCTAATCCTTTCCAGTACTAATTCTTATTCATTCACACTCCTGGATGAGTAATGTGGTGGTAATCTCTTTTTCACGACTTTACAAATAAACAAACAAAACCTACAACCCGAGTATTTCTAAAATAAAGCCCCAGAAAGTAAAATAGAGAATTCACAGTAGGAATATTGACAAAAGCAAACAAATAAATAAATAATATGTGCATTAGATACAGCCATCTGAAATAGGAATTTACCTGAATTTGGATTTGCAGTACAGCCATATTTCTCATTCTCACTGAAGAACAGTGAGTTATAAGCCCTGCTGCTCTTGAGCCCTTCTACTCTATGAGCCAGCTCAGTATAAGTAGGTCTTATAACCTTCCATAAGGTCTTTTTTTTTCACTATGTTGTGCTATTTTCAGGGCATGGACAAGATACACTGAAGTGAGTTAAAAGAAAAGAGAAAGCATTAACAATGGCTTTCATCTTAGTATTTAATTAGCTAGAGGCCATGTAAGAATAGACTAAATATCAGCACAGGTTTCCTGATTACAATCTTGGAACAGATGGGCATTTTTATCTTGAAAGGATGACCAGCTTATCTGTAATTTTCCAGCTATCATGACTGATCTATATCTTCTTTATCCAGGCTAATCAAGTACAGAAAGTTTATTAAGATAATAAGACTGAAAGTTATCACCAGTTAGGCTCTCTAATCTTGATGCAGTTTTGCTGTGTACTGTGTTTCACGAGGTCTGTCAGCCAACAAAGGCTAAAGTTTGAGGGGTATCATTTACAGGACTACAGCAATTCTTTTGCTCAACAGAAAGCAACTTAAAACCCAGTTTAAACTGATGGCAAAAGGTTACTGTCATGACAAGTCCTATAGGTTAAACATAGCATCTGAAAACAGGATAGCAGGTGGAAATCTTTGTCCAGAACAAGCTTATTTCTGAGTGTCCTAGTGACTCTAGTTTCCTGGCACAGGACTCAGAACTGCCTTTTTCAAACATGGAACAGCAGAGGAGCTACTTTAAATCAGAATGGTCAGCAGTGCAATCTATGCCAAACGAAGTGAAGGAGATTACAACCTCTAGCTATGTACATTTACCTGGGAGAGCCCATTTTTGGGAATGTAAAATTAGTACTTTTTTTTTTTTTTTTTAAATATACGTTCTTTCTAAACATTATCAAAATAGACCTTTTTTTTTCTTCATGTAGCTTTAAAATTAGAAAGCATTCCCTGAGAGTTTATAATTTAGATTTATTTTTAAACCCTACGATGTCTTCCATTCTGTTGATGGCTGCGTTTTTTGCATTATCAAGAAGGGCCAGTTGATTTTTGATAAATTATACTTAAACACAACACTTTGTCCATAGTAAAATGACTGCATTACACGTGAAGCGCAGAAGCAGTTCACAGCTAATACAGGTGGTGTGCTTAAATAGTCTGAAAATGAATTTGTGATTTAAACATCTTTCCTTTTTTTTTTTTTTTTTTTTTTTCTCCCCCAAATTAGAGGCATACATGCTGTTGCTACTTGATAACCAGAATGCAATCTTGCTTTTGGAGACCATAGTGGTACATTGTATGGAAAGGCATTTCAGTGTCTGTTCAGTCATTACTTGTACAGAACAGAGAGAGCACTGTCTATTGGTAGTTCTGGTACTTCTTGCCTGGCCTTGACGATTCAGAAATTCTCAAGCAGATAAGGTGTATGGCTTTTGACTGAAAGATCAATGCTTAAATAAAATCTATAAGTTGATTGTACATCTACATGTTCAATCAAAGAGTCACTGAAATTCCATAACAAGCTAAATATTGATGACCAGAAAGCAAATGTGTGTATCCATACTTCATTGTACTTTTTCTCTTTCTCTTCTAAATTTCACCAAGACTTAATGAATATATGTTTGTTACTGTCAGTTGTGATACCTGTTACTAGTTATTGTGCTTTAGTCTGCTGTTATTGATCTTACCTGTCTTTTTAATTATTAAAGTGACCTGAGGCTTGGTTTGGTCAGCCAGGCAGGTCATTCTTCCACCTTAATGATGTGAAATGTTATTGTCAGGGTAATGGAATTAGAGTACCCATAGTTTAATGCTCCTTTACATGCCAATTATTCTCCAGACTGTAGAACAGCTGCAGTCAATTAAACATCAAAATCTGGAGGTCATCTGTCTCCTTCTTGACCTCTCTGTGACTGAAAACTAATGATTAGAATTCTTTGATAATCTTGCCTTTCCTATAAAAGAAGTTAAAGAAACTAAAATTTATAGGTGAGTCTCCAAAAGGCCAGATATCCTGGAAACAAATTTAAGAACAGAGCAAAAATCCTGATGATTGCATCTTTGGAGACTAGCTAAAGAGAGACTTGAGCAGAAATGCACACTTTGTGTCAAAGGGATTTTGAGGTTTGAGTTTTGATATGTGAAAACTGAGAATGGATCAGTTTCTCAAATCGAGGTAAGAGTTGGTGAAATCCTGATCTTTATCAGAATCTGATCAGTGATGATATAGTGCTATCAATTGTGGAATGTTAATGTGTCAACCATTTAGCATGTTGGTATCATGATGCTGTGTATAAATTAGATGTGGGAGAATCTTAAAAGACTTTTGTATCATGGAGAGTGCTCTAAGCAGGTGGTGATATAACTCATAGTTAAATCTTACAAACAGGATTTCCAAAGGATTTACATAAGAGGCTCAAAAATGTTAGTTATTTTGTAACTTAATGTCCTACTAACATTTGAGTTTTTTTATCCTTTTTACTGCTAAAATATTGAAGAATATTCTTAATTCTTCTTACTTCATTTCTTCCTAGTGCACCTATGAAAAAAGTCACCCTACAATCTGTTGCTGTGCAATATGTATTTTAGAGAAATATCTAACCATTTGATTTGTGATCATATATATAACTATTCCCTTTTACTGTTTTACATATGTAAATATTTTACTTTTACAATAGCTATGTTAGAAAGGGTCAAAGAAACATTTTCAGGAGAGGTTTTCATTTGTTCCATTGCAGATTTTTTTTACCTTTCAGCATATACAAATCCTCAGGAAGGCAGAGTAGTCTAGGGAACAACAGTGCCTGACTCCTACATGAAGCCAACCACACTTCCTCTGTTTCTGATGCTTGTACTAGTGCTACGTAATGTAGCAACTAATTATGTTAAAATAATAAAATACATATTATTAATAATAATAAAGTTGTGTAGACCCTTGAGAATATTTGGAAACTGCACCAAATGTTCAGGTATGAATTTTTGATATTTTCTTGAATGTGACTTTTCAGAGGTTGTGTCCTACCAGGCAAAAAAATTCCAGCAGATTCATTCTATTGGTGTTAATCCTCATAGTCCTAGTAACCTGTGATTTGATTGTTTGAGAGGTTTTCTCTCTTCAGCTAATGTAGCAGTGGGCAACAAATCATTCTGAGTGTGATCCAAAGCCCAGTAATGTCAATGGAGGTATCTGTGAAAGGAGGGGGGTTAGGAGAACGATCTTTATTAATGATTTTTCCAGAGCTCTCTTACAGTTGGTTTACCATTGATCTGATTTTTTAACCTTTGTAGTAAGCTGAAAAACCCACTTCACTATTTCCACTCTACTGAGAAATGCTGAGCTGAAAGCTCGAATTATTTTTAGTTGTTTTCCTGGCATTAAGCTGGTGAATATTTAGCTATTATCAGACAGATTAATTTTAATTTAAATTATGGGAGGATTGCAGCATAAGATAGTGTTTATTTAAGGTTTTATAAATATAAATGAATGACCAAAATTGTACTTATATATGGCTAAAACAGTCCTGTTTCCTACCTTTCCCAAGATATTGTTTCCTTTGTACACTCTATTGCAAGAATAACTATTTGAAGCAAACGTGCTTTGTAATACCGTACTGAGGCATTATGGATTTTTTAAAAGTACCTCTTTTGCGATATGTTAAAAAAAATCTTGGCAGATTACAACTTGTTAGCTTTGCTGCTGTTCCAGTTCCGTTTAGGAAAAAAATATGGCTTTATATTCCCTCCCACTGATTTTCAACTAAAACAGAACTTAGTTGCCTGCTGATCCTGCTGGCTTTTTAAAATGAAAAACTTATTCTTCTTAAACTACTGGAAAATTATGTTTAAAAATCAGCATAATTCCATTGCTTTTTATTTCTGTCTGTCATGAAAACTGCTAGGCTGCTTTTTGGGGGAAAAAAAGCCAACAATGTAATTTAATGCTCAAATGTATTTATAGTTATGAATATACTGGCTGAAAAATATTTTAATGATCTAGAGATATTAGTCACTCTATAGTAAAATTGCCTGTGTGTATGCCTTGGAAAAAAAATCTTTATCTATAGATTCCTCTGTCTTCGTAACAGATAACTGCGTAAGATTGAGACTTGTCAGGTTCAGTAAGATGGGTCTTTGCATAATCATTGTACTAGATATATTTTTCATTGTATATGGCTAAACTATATAGATGTTAACTCAGAATGATAACATCACATGACTTTAAGAATAGAAAGGATGGTCAGGGGAACAAGGAATACAACATCTTCTAGTCTGAAGTAAATGATGTTATTTCTAGTTATTGGGCAATGTTGTGGATTTGCGTAATTTCCCACCTCTGCTGTAAGAAAGAGATACACTGGAAGAACTAACGATGTTGAGAGGTTCAAGTTTAACATAGGTCAAAACTCAGATGTTCTTCTGAATGTGTATGAAAATCACCTAAAACTAGCCCTTTAGATGAAATTTGAACCATTCAATTTCCATTTGTTCCTCCTGGAGTCACTGTGCACCTGTTCTTATCAGTTCTAATTCTTCATAGCAAATAATTATCTATAAAATGCAAGACAAAGGTGTGAGTCCATAAATTCAGTGTACCCTTCAGAGAATAGTTTAAGCTATAAGACAGGGCAGGGGCTGCCAGACCCTAAGATTTTATATTAGCTAGTAATTTTCACCAAAGGATTAGATTGCATCAAATCCTTATTTTTGACTGAGTAGGAGATGGGGGAATACTGATTACACATAGAAGAATTTCATGTGGTGGAAAATCTGCTCCATCTCCCATCTTCCAATGGTTAGTTACATTCTGCGTTCAAACTATGTGCATAACTGTGTCTGAAAAGATCATAAAGATCACTTGCACTGAGCAGCCTGCATTGTTTAAATTCAGCCAACTGACCGCCAATTGAATTTTAAAAGAGAGATCAAAGAAAATTAGTACTCTACATTACAGATTTCCTGTTCTGTGAGAAACCTCTTTTGGTTCTTCTACTTTTCCTTCCTGTCTGTATTATTATTATAGGGAAGGTATCAGACAGCTCTAGTTTGCCACTGTTTAGTCAGTGTCTGGATGAAAATTAGTTGAGAATGACAACTATTGCCATTCAACTATTGCTTTTTCTTAATTTTATAGGATTCAACATAACCTGTGTCTCTAGAAACAATTTGTTTGATGGTAACTTAGTCAGAATCTGAATGTAGTTGCTATCACAGTGACTGTCATATTAACAAGCTGTCAAGTTCCTTGAATTAGGGTGATTACCATAATAAATCAGAGAGGTGACCCAGTAATTCTAGTGTCCTGACTTTAACATTGCTTTCCTTTCAGAAAAAGGAATGAAAAGTTCTTTTACTTAAACTCAATCCATTGGCTTATTTGTACAACCATTTTTCTACTAGTATCAAGAAGTGGTGGGAAATCTCTTTCACCAACCCTGACTTGATCTGTCTTCAGCAGTAACCTCTGAACATTTCAAGGAAATAGATACAGTCTTGTAAAGTTCACTCTACTTCTGCCTGCACTTTTCAGAGACTTTCTCACTCATTACTGCAAGTGGGCGAGTGCCTTTTTCAAGCCCTGTAAAAATGGAAAATCTAGCAGATGGTAGATATGGCCTATATGCCTGATGTCCCTTCATATCACTCTGTTGTGTTTCCAAAACTATTTCCCAATGTACTTTCCTTGTAAGTTATTGGAATATTCCTGTTGAGTATTACATTTCCTTTTCCATCTCATTTTTTTCTGTCTGTAATTCAGAAAAATTAAGAGGTTTTTTTTATCATGTGAACGTATTTATTTTAAATTTCAAGAGAACAATAATTGTTCAGGCTAACACTTATACCTCCTTGTGGTATTATTCAGGAACTATAAAATACTTTCTGTTGGATCCAGGTTTATATCAAACCTACTGCTTCAATTGCTTCACACAGGCTACAAGTACATAGTTTATCTTGTTTTCTGACTCTAGTTCTGAAATTGTCATGTATTCCCATCAATCTAAACCACTGACTTGTCTAACATAGTCATTACAAACATAATCATCACCTACTAGTGATACTCAGGGGAGTTTCTTTCAAATACTTGGGTCAGAATGTATGCTTGTTTTTTGTTTTTTTCTTTGCCTACCAAAATCATAAAAACCTTCCTGAAGGACAGATATTTTTGTCCTCTTAACATATGCACACACACAAAACAAAAAGCTGAATGTAAGATTTTTTTTTTTTATATTTTCCTAGCACGTGTTATTATTATTATTATTATTATTTTATTCCTCTGTGCTGTATTCCTTCACAAAGCAGCAGCTTTAGCCTATGATAGGATTATAACTAAATAACAGCATAGGAATTTTGCAGGTACCTAAATACACTTTATATACCTTATACTTATATGCTGAAGACAATGCGTCATTTGTCCATTTATACATCTAGTATATTTACACAAGTGTTATTGAGGCTAATAGTTAAAGGAGAAGATGACTTTTGCCCGAATCTGACTCATTTTCTTCTTTGCTGGATGTGTTCATGACTTTATTTATAAAGGTCTCAAAAGGTCAACTATAAAAGAAATCTCAATAACTCAAAAATTCTGTTTTGCTTGAAAAAATTGTTTTGCTTATCTAGACAAAATTTCATGTAATAATGTGAGCATTTGTAGTGGTAAGAGAAAAATGAATGACAGATTAAGGCTACTATTTTTTACTAAATACCTTCTCTTGTTTAATTTTGACTTTTACAGAAACACAGTTAGAGAACAAAGTTCATTTATGATTACATAAAAATATTTATTACTTTTTATTTCTCACTCTTTTTATTCAAGTTATTGTAATTCTTAAAAAAAAATGGACACTTGTTGCCTGTGTGTTTTCCAGTGGTCAATAGTCCACAGAATATTAAATGTAATATTCAATTTTTTAGACTTGATATGAGGGGATAACATAGGAGAAAAGAACTGCTGAATTTTAGCCCTAGTTCTGCAACAAGTGGCTGCACTAACTAAACTGCAATATCAGCCCCACTTCCATTGCAGGTGTCTACTGAAACTCTATGTAAAAATTGCTATTGACTTCAAAGGGGATGGAATCAGGTCCAGCAGAGCTTGCAGTGCATACTCATTGCTTGCTAATAGGCTGGAAATGTCAGGACTGGAACTTCAAGGACAGCAGTGGAAGTGACGGTTAGCAAACTCTACCTGCACTCCGAAAGTAATTCTAGGTCACTTTGAGAAGGTGTCCCCAGTAGCACCAAGCATTTGAGTCAGGCACCTAGGTTTAAAGTAGTAGACAAAACAAGCTGTAAGTGATGCACTGATACAAAGGGATAGCCTAGCTTGCAATAAAATTTGTTATCTTTTTTTCGTGTGAGGCCTTTGAATACCTATGTGTGAGAACGTATATATGTTTCTGTGGGCATGTGACATTTCTCTTCTCTCCTCCTGAAAGTGGATTTTTCAAATATTGCTTAAATCCAGAGCTTTGAATATAATTATCAAATAGCGCTTGCAATTAAATTTGAAATTGTTGTAACAGTTAATGTTTTAGATTAACAACTGAAGCTTAATGATGCATTAATGTAGACATTAAAGGTTTGTGATTTTTATTTTTTAACAATAATTGGTTTTCATTTTAAATTGATCAGCTATTTACAGGAGCTGAAATTCTGTCATAGTACACTTGAATTCAAAGGCACTGCCATTATTATCTGAGCCAGAATGTAGGACACAAAATTACTAGACTGTCTGTAGGCACTATCAGTGAGAACACTGGATTATGTCACATGGAGGACCATTTTCTGTTCAGCCAAGGGAGTATGAAGGTCAAAGAGAAGAAACGAATGTTTACTGAACTAAGAGTGGTCATCTTGAGGAACTCTTATAGTGATTTCTGTCTTCCTTTATGTCGAAGTAGATCTGTCATTCTTGAAAGAGGTATTGTTAGTGCCGTTACAACTGATCAAGAATTTTCATGACTGTTTCCACTGGAAACTAGATATTACTCAAAATATGAAATGCTTGTTGAAGGGGGTAATGGCTGAGAAACTCCTAATTGAAAAAAAAAAAAAAAAAAAGAAATAACTTTTTTTTTTTTAATTTACACCTAGCAGCATATATTTAACATTTGATAAATCACTGTTTTTTCTTCCAAGAGACAGTTTGGAACCAAACACTACAAAATCATTTCAGCTAATCCTTAGTTTATCTTCCATGCTTCCTTCATTTTGCATCAGCTCATAAACATTTTCAAAGTTTTTACTTGCTCCTGGTACAGAATGGGAAAATAATATTCTGGTGCCAAAAAAGGTCAGTGTGAATAGGAAGAAACTTTAATATCTTGATCTACACCAAATTTGGTTCTTCAGCATTCAAGAGCATCTCTTTTGTTGGAGGATAGGTTATTGGCAGTCAGCTGAATACCAATCCTATTTCCCAGAAGCTTAGGTGTTCATGTTCTGTTATGGAGTAAACATTTTTAGTCTCAATGATGGATTTCTGCAGAACTACCTCCTTCATTGCAGGAATGTTTTCTTACAGCTTCTTAGAATTGTATTCTGCTAGCAAGATGGCTGGATGGCTTATGTTGCAGCTATCAGGCCTGTGTATGTGTACTAGAAAAGTACATTATCTCTGCTTCAGGGATCACTACTGCCTGCCTTTATTTACACTCTGCTGCTGTACCCTCCAGCCCTGTCATTCCAATAGTATTCTTGAAGAGAGCTTGATCCAAAGCACATTACAGAATTGCAAACTCTCTTAAGAGTTTTGTGGCAATGTGGCAAAAATTGTTATAACTTTTGAAATGCTGTGGAAATATTTGCTGGAAGCCAAGGAATTTCCTGAAAGAAATGTCACAAACAAGTGGAAGTGAACAGAATATCTGGAAAATGATTCAGATAAAAAATAATAAAAGGAAAATTAAACACCCCAGTCCCCACTAACCAGTTGGGTTTTGCCCAGCTTTAATGAATTCTTTATGATGTCTCCATAAGTTCAGATTTCAAGGTCGGTGTATTAAGTCTTCTAACTGGAAAGGGGATTTGTAAGGAAGTGTCGCTGCGTGCAGTTTCTTTACATATCAAATATGCATGTGTTAGTTTTACAGACTTGTGTCAGTGTTGCATGTATTTATTTGGAACAGTGGTTATGATGTGTAAGCCATTTTGCTCCAAGAGAACAATGCACTGGGATTTTTTTTTGAGCATTAAATTCTGGTTTACTCAGGGCCTTCTCCACCCACTTATACAAGGGAGGAAAAAATCTTGGCAAGCGGATGCTCTGAGGGGGCACATGGAGGCGTATGTAATCATCTTGCCAGTTTAATTAACAGTGCTTTTGACTGATATGTGTTAATGAGGATAATGTACAGTATGGAGGGAAAGAACCCTGTGTGCTATATTAAAGGGACAGGTGCTGGGCGTACTGGAAAGTTCATGCTACTGAGAAGAAATAAAATATACGAAATGACTTAGAAGGTGAGGGAGAGGAACCATTTCTGAGAGTGCTTGTAAAGGAGTAACTGTGCACAGAGTTCATGTACCACAAATCAGCTTGTGATGGAAAATGAGGGAGAGGAGAAAATCTGCCCATTGACAGCCTAGTTCTGCATGGGTAGATGGGTGAGAGAGGATCCTGCTCCCAGTGTACCAAATCAGCTCATCTGTGTTATTGCTCTCCTGTGCATAAATGTTTACAAGAGTGGGCCTAGAGTGTAACATTCTGTGCTGTTTCCTCTGAAATGACATCATTTATAGTTAAGAGCAATCAATGAAAGATTTACTTCTGCATAAGGGTCTGATCGTCTGATGTTGCAAGAGCCTCCTGCAAGGTGCTGAGTGCCCTCAACTCTAAGTGAAATCAATAGGATGGGGCACAAGCATTTTAAATTCTTAATTTTTATGGGATATTTTTACTTTCTTCACTGAGTTTTGAAAGTAGAACTAACTTTACAGGATTAATTGTTAGCCTGAAAAGGAGAAAAATACTTCAGTGTGATGAGCTTATTTCTCTGAGAGATATCTTTATGATTGTCGATGTCCTATCAGAGGCTTTCCGCATTCATAAAACTTATGTTTTCCTATGATCCAATGAAGCTAGACTCAAGTGTTTCTAACATGAAATTTTTACTTAGAGAACACAGCGGTATTGGTGGTCTGAGAATGCTAAGTCCTTAGTGGATTTGTCAAGCTGTTTATTTTTGTGCAGGACCAGTGAAGTACATATATTCTAGTTTTAACATCACTGTTAACGTCGATATTCAAAATTGCAAGGCTTTCTATTCATTTATTTTTCAAAAGTCTTTATCCTTTTACATGATATGTGTAATTAAATTCAAAATCTAGAAATGGGACTTGCAGTTTACAAGGTATCTGCAACGCTCCATTGCTTTGACTATTGAAAATTCATTATATCCTTTCATTGCCTTAAACAAAATTCTGAGATTAGTACATATGGAATGTATTGAACATAATATCTGTAGATGTTTTTCTGTGACTGCAAGACATGATTGTATACAGGTACCTTGTTCCATCTTTATGAAAAGATTAAGTAGGCATCTTCTGGAAAATATTTACTTTTCTACCAGGAACTGCACTTTTCTTTGAATCCTTGGCATATGCTATAAGTGTCAAAAGAGAGCTACAGTCTTGGGACAAGACTGAAGAAAGATGTCTTTATTATTTTCTAAAGAAGACAAAGCCAAACTTCATCTTTGCTGAGAAATCCCTGTTACATGACCAGTTCAATGACAGGAGGAAAATAGAATTTGACCTCATAGAACAATGACTTTTGTGTAAATAACCTCAAACTGGTGCAATCCAGAAACCTTGGAGAATCAAGAGGATAATATTCTTAGTTTTCTGACTGTGAGAAACAAAGTGTACCCCAGCGAGGGGTGGTTTGACCAATGTCTTTTCAAAATAACTATTAAGCAGACTGGAAAGCTGACATGGTTACCTCTTCTTTCAGTTGCATTTAGTTCTAAGGGTAAATTCTCAGTGGTTTTCTTGTTCTTGCCCAGAAGGCCAAGACTTCTAAATCTATTTCTCCAGCGAAAGATGAAACTACATTTTGTTTAAATTGTGATAGTTTCTAACGTAAGGCATGCAGTCCATCCAAAAGTCAGGATGCAGGAACATTTTGAATTTTCTAAATTTTCTACATTACGATAGACTTTAAACAGTGTAATCCCCTTTTCTCCTTTAAAAATTCTCACTTTGTTTCCCAAGTTAGAGTGAGGTTAAAATCCAAGACAATGTTGGCATAAGATCAAATGAGTATAAACTGGTCGTAAGCACATCCAAGACAGAAATGAGATTTATAACTTAGCAGAGGACTGAAGTTCTAGAAGCGTTTTCCATCCAATAGGAGCAATGAAAGAAAAATAAATTCCAATAGTTTGATGAATTTATATGACCTTGTTGCCACCATTCACAGTAGAAAGGTCCTCATTTCAGGAGTTCCCGTCTAACTCTGTTTTCCTAAAGAAATGATGCAAGCACCAGTATTTGTGCTGCAGAAATATAACACATTGAATAAAATCCTAAATAGAACATAAAACAGTCTGGAATCAGTCCTTTTCTGTACTACACCAACACCAATAACCTTCAGACAAAAGACAGAAATGGGGAATATATCTAAATTCGGCCTGAATTCTTTGTTCTTTCTCCCCCAGATATAGCAGATTTTAGACCATAATTTTATTCCTATTCTATTCAAAACAGACATGAGCAAAAACATTGGCTGAACGTGCTGTTATTCATTTTAGGGTCAGTATCTCATCCTTCCTGGACAGCTTTACACATAACAAAAATCCAGCAGAGTTGAAAGCCTTCAATAGATCAAGGATCAGGATTGCAGTTTTAGGATCCATGCCTCAGTTCAGCAAAGCATCTGTTTAACCCTGCATACACACTTCATTCCAATTGAAGCATATGCTTAAATATTTGGATGACTGCAGACAATTTCAGTGCAGGCTTAAAGTTAAGATTATGACCAAATGATTTATCAGACAGAAACCCTGCTTAACCTACAGTAAGGAAAGGCTAATAATAAATGATGCTATTTGAATTATCATAGGTATAGTATTCTCCCATACATGAACTGATATATTGCAGGTTTTTTTATAAACATATATCTAAAAAATGTTGTACAAAGTTAATGGTACAGTAATTTAACTAACCTGTTATAAATAAGAGGATAAGAAGAAGGAACTAAGAGGTAGAGGAAAAAAGGATAGAGACGGTCAGATAATTTTAATTATCACTATCATTTTTGTTATAGCATAGTACATTTTAAACTATATCAGATGCTGTATCTTTTTCCTATTTTATGAATAAAAATAACACACATTTTTCTTACCCATTATCATGTAATGACGTTCCACTCTTTTTCATGCAAGCGTTTCTGGTATTGTGTGCTTAACCATCTAACCATCAGCTGTATCCTGTAGTCTTGCTGCTTCTGTACTGACAGTTTGTTACAGAGTTGAAACAATATTACTTCCTCTGCTTGTAGGTTTTTTTTTTTTTTTACCCCATTATAATTTTTTTTCTTTCTTTTTAGCATTTTGTTGTATATTTGATAATACTGATTTAAATACACATAACACATTCACTCCAGATTCCGGATAATAGTTTTGACTTATTTTACTTACTGGGAATAGTATTTATTTTGAGTTTTTAAAAATTTTCCTACAGTATTTTAGTCTGAATCTTATTCATCTCTCCTGTGCTAACTGATATATATCCTGAAACGTTTGTGATCAAGTTTTGAAACAGCAGGTGTCAAATTCTCAGACTGAGTATAATCCTCATAATGATTTGAAGAAAAACATTCTGCTCCACGGAAACAGCAATAAAGTCAGAGATCTAAATATGTCATCTCCGAGAGATGATGCTGTTTAGAAATAAATGCTTAATAAACCCAGATCTTGCATTTTTCTTTTGCATGATCTTATGCTTCATATAGAAATAAGATAATTTTATTTCCATTGTAACTTTTCCAATTTAACGGCATATAGTCCATCAGCAAATAACAAAGGTACCCATCACCTTAGAGTTATAAAAATAAGCCCTTTTAAATACCCATTCCAACAACTTTTACATTTACCTCTAATATTTTTAATACACAGAAATAATTATCAATAAAAAATACTGTCTGCTGAAGGTTATGGCTCAATTATTTGAATATATTTTAATTTTGAAAATGGATTTTGCTGTTGAAAATAATGTTAGCACCTCTGCTAGAGAACAGTTTATAATTAGGTGAATACTGTACCATAAAATACTCATCACCATAGCAATGGTTTTTCATGGGGCATACGTAAGTTGATAACAGAGACAATACATTTGCTACAGAGACTATTGTGGTTGAATAATGTAAAGTTATAACTTCTAGTAAAGCACCTACTAACATAAGAAATCATGGTGCAGTCACACTACATATTGACATTAAGAGTCATTTTAATGAAATACATTAATATTTTATATTGTATCCTTCATACAAAGCATAATAACTTCGCAATGTCTTACAACGTAATGTCTCATATACTGCCTCTCATCTTGAAGGGTCATGTGCTTGTGTGTGAGCGTGTGTATAAGAATCACTTCAACCACTCCTGAAATTCCTTTATTTATTTATATGTATTGTTCTAATATTTACCGCTGCCGCATCTGAATTGTCTCAAACCTGTCTCTGGAGAGGAGAACTACAATTATTTAAAAATACATTGTGCCCCTAAACAACATCTGAATTCTGGCTGCAAAAAAGTGTTAGCTTATCCAGCTGTACTCCAGTACAGAAATTCAGGTAGGCAGAATGCAATTATCCCAATTTGAAACCAGACATAACACTGGGGATGTTATTATGAAAATTTCTATGGAGGCAAATAGCCAAAAATTCAGTTTTATTTCTCCTTTTTATACTTCCTATAGCACAGTCCATGGATGGAAACAATGCCAAGGAGGAACACAATGTCAGCACTTGAAGTAGTGGTACTGTTCACTAAGGAACAAACACATTCCCACCTCTTTTTCCCAAGTAGATCTCCCATCTAAGGGCTGATATAATCCTGCTTTGCTGAGCTTATGAGTCAAGGTAGCAGACTCCATTTTTGCAAGGGGCAGAAAGACAGAAATTTCATTTGGCTTTGTGCAGGTATGCTAAGATTTACTTGTGCTAGAGAGCAAAAGGAATAACATATCAAAGTTTGTAAAGGGCAAAAATAAGGACAGTACATCCCCATGTGCTGAGCTGAAGTCATTTACAAACTAAACTAGACAGCCCAGAACCATAAAATACTGGCAAGGAGAAATAACAGCTGACCCAATGCAAGATTCTATTGCGAGCTTTATGGCTGTGTGAGCTCTCACTGAAATCAATGGGACTTAGCTGTTCATGGGGTTACATTTATGCACATGCTTAAAAAATGGCTTGAGGCATGGCTAGTAACAGGAGCAGATACTACTGGAGCTGAGATTTTCATTCCAATGGGATTTCAATGTTTAAATAAGTATAATCATGGCTAAGACTACAGAAGTTATTTTCTATATATGAATTTGGCCTCCTAGCATTCTTTTTGTTTGTTTGTTTCCCATTTAGTAGTATCTGGAATGTATGTGGGTTGCTCCAAAAGTAAAGCTTCCTATTTATTTCCACAGAAACTACAAAGATCACAATAGCAATATCTGATAGAACAAACTCTCCACTACTGAAACACATCACTCACTACTGAACAAGCAATTATTGTTGCATAAGTGTTTCATGGGTAAGAACCCACGTGAGGAAATTATAATCCAGGACTACCATGGCTAATGGTTTTATAAACATATTATTTTAAATTATATCAGATAATTTTATAAGTAGTATAAACAGAAACTGCCTTACACTGCATAAATAAGTTGACATTCTAAAATAGACATGGTTTGTTTCAGTTCTGTGCCTTTTTATTATCACATCTTATTACATTATATTTTTAGATAAAAAAATCACACCTTGGGCAGCTGAATACACTCAGTTTCACCTCCTTCCTCACAGGTGTCCCTAGAGGTACATTGTTATGTTACAGTATCACACTCCTTGTCATATCTTATTGCTTTCTTGCAGATTGTGGTAATATTTTGAATCCTGACAGAGTGGGCACAGCCTCTGAGCATCAGCACCAGTTTGCACTAATGCCATGTGCCACTGCACCAGTCCTAAAGACAGTAAAAGCAAATAAAATAAAATAAAATAAAAATAACACAAAAATGTTCTGAAGACATCTCAGTGAAATGCATCTTCCCCACTCTGCATTATCCATCAACTTAACTATTTTAGGTATGACTAGGAGAGCAGTCTCCCTGTCACGTTGGTGCTACTGCTAAGAAATAATAAGGGTGGCTGTACAACTTCTGGCTTGATTGTCTTTTAGGGTTCAGTGCACATATCAACAGCAAGTCCTGGTTGATCTGCTGAGTAGCAGTTGAGGTTGGAGGAACATCAGCTGTGCAAAATAGAGAAGAGGTGAACCAGGTCTGAGCAGGTTGCCTGAGCAGCATGAGATGTGCTGGTGCTGGAAAAAAGTTGCTCTGCAGTAAACAGGGAAGAAGTGATTCCCTTTCACACTCTGAAGACCAGATAAAAAACTAGAGGGGTGGTGCAGAACGTTGCTTGTTGTTAGTTACAAAGTTTGAAGAGGTGAGATCTCAGAAGAAAATTAAGAAATGTGAGATGTGAAGGACAGTGCAAAAGAGAAAATATTACTGTCACTCTTGCAGACTAGGTGCTTTATGTCAAGAGAAAGAACATAGCACAGGGACCTCCCAGTAGGGTGTTCGTGTCTTCTGCCAGTAGGAGCCTCTGAATTTGGAGAAGCAACGTTAGGAGCACCGGGATTCAGACTGTTCTAGAAGGGTGGTGTCTGAGGCAAATATAATACTATCACAGTCTTCTTTGGAAATACCTGGATGAGCAGTTACTATTTAGAAGGTGCTTCAGGTAACCTGAATGACTTTAAGGTTCTTTTTGTGCCTGAGGCAGTTTAAGAGGAGGAAAACTGCAGAAGTTGTTGAAATGGCATACAGTCACAACCGAGAACTTCCAATGGACTTCAAATGTGTAAGTACTGTGTTGTTGTATTAGGCGACTGCCGAGATATCGCGATGTAACACGACAGGAATAGGCGTTAACGAGGTGTCTTCGGATGTAACGCAATAGGCCTCCCCTGCTCTGATTAGTGTTATGCATATCCACTAAGCTGGCTTGTGGATGTAGACGAAGCACGTAAGAAATATAAGCAGGTTGCACCAGCTACTAAACGCCATTTTCTTCTGCTCACCATAGTGGTGTGAATTGTGCAGTTACTTGGTCCTGGCCTGCTCAAGGTCAGCACTGTAGATATGAATCTCTACAGTACTGGCAGCAGTAGGGGCCCTAGGATGGAAAAGATCATGTCAGATGAGCAATTCAGGAACATGAGAAAGCAGCTTCTTTGGGGGAGGAAAGGGAAAAAAAAAGAAAAAAACTTTTACAACATAAGTTCATTGTTTTGAAAGTGGGCCAAATTTACATAAATTCTTCATTTAAAATTTTCAAGCTATTCTAGTGAACAGAACTTAGACTGCCAAAGTCAACAAACCTGAGCTGAGTTCCAACTTCAGTGTAAGTCTCAAATATAGCTTCTTCAAGGATGGTTGATTTGAAGGGACCTCATAGCTAAGACGTGTGATTTTTTCTCTTCTTTTGAGCACGTCATAAATTGTTTTCTACTTCTGATTCTACTGAATTGCAGCTGTCAGAAGTCCTGCTGATGGATAAACTATCACAGAGGATATGGTTTGAGGTACACTGCATATTAGAGATTTATCTATATACTCCTAATTAATATTGAAAGAGTTGTTCACTTGGGTCTCCTGAGGCAGCAAATACAAACACAAGAAAAACGTAGATGTGTAAAGCAGGGATTGCTTCTGTCTGGCTTCACATATATATCCAAATTTGTTTTGAGTCTGACTGATCCACGTGGCTTTACAGTTTTTCTTTGCTGCGTAGTATCAATTATTACTTTTTCTATAACCAACATAACTGAAGTATATATGTTCCACTTGGCTATGATTTGATTTGCATAGGAATAATTGTAGAATCTTAAAGGATGAAAAAGACCTCTAAGATCACTGAGTCCAGACATCAACCCGTCCCCACCATACCCACTAACCATGTCCCTCAGTGCCATATCTCCACATTTCTTGAGAACCTCCAGGAATGGTGACTCCACAACCTCCCTGGGCAGATCGTTCCAATGCATTACCACTCTATCTGAGAAGAAATTTTTCATGATAACCAGCCTGGCACACAATTCTGTTGTATTTCAAACAACCTAGATGGATTCAAGAGAGGAGGCTGTGCTAATGATGCCTGAGGTCATGAAGGATCTTAAGTGGCTGATGGAGATTTTACAAGCATCCCAACTTCAGGTGTTGCTTATTACTTTGGCTGAAGATGATATTTTTCTCCCTAATCGGTAAAGGACCACGTGCTTTGGTTCTTAGTGGGGAAATGACATTTCTGTCCCTGCTCTGATAGTTGCCTTTCAGCTGCAGCTGCTTTGAGCCCGCTCTTAGTTGACATTCAGGAGAGTTCACAGTACAAGAAATCTAAGGCAGCTGAAAATTACTGCCTAGCTTCAGAGTAAGGTTAATATTATTACAATAATGTATAGTAGCTTGCTAACCTCAGTCAGCTTTATACATTCTTTGAACATGGAAGGTGCATGTACAGTTGTTTTGGATTGAAATGTTGTTGTGGATGCAAATGGTGAGCAGCTAATTGAACCCACAAGGTTAGAAAGCATGCTCTTGTCCAGACTTTGAGAGATACAGGTAGGTAGGCAGTTGTGGCTGATGTAGAAATTCAGGCAGCTTACACAGCTGTACTACCATTAATCAAAAGACAGATATAAACATGGCCCCACAAAGTTTAACCTGATTGGCAATTTAGCTTGGGGCAGGAACAAAGACTTAGCCATGCTGTTGGATCTGTCTTGACAGTGCTATGCACTTCCAAGCATGGGAGGCTGTAATAAGTACATCTAAAGGGTCAGGAAGGCTGGTTCAGACCCTGTCCAGAACATAAGTCAAAGACACAGTTAGTCACTGAAAAAGCCTCTTCTTGTCTTTTTATTCTTCCGTCTTGCTCATGCAATCTCTCATATTTTTTATTTTTTCCTTTTTGGGTCACACATGTCTGCAGGCCACAGAGAGTAGAGAAGCAGCCTGGGAGATGAAGAGCTTATGGAAATAAGCTCTCCTCCTCCTCCTCCTGCGGACTGCTAATCCTGATTCAACAAGATTTTTAATTCCCCCTCCGTGGCTGTGCAAACAATTTGCTGATCCCCGAGAGTTGCTCCAATCCAAGGCTGGAGTAACTCTCAGGTGCAGCTGTGAATGGGATTTTGGTTCAAGACAAGTTCATAAATATTTGCCTAATAAACCTGACTCTTTAATTGCCAAAATAATGCAAGCACAGGCTGGAGCAAAGGTGGAAAAGTGGGGTACTGGCAGAAGGGAAGCAGAAGGAGGGAGAGAAAAACACCCCTAAGTTTTTAAGCACTCATTTAAATACTTTGCAGCACTGCTGATATTTTATGTAACACTGGCCTTATTTATGTATTTATGTATTTTGCTTTGATGGGGGATTATTTTTCTCACTGCAGTCTTCTTTTGATTGATACAGTGTGCCTGCTCACTTTCAGATATGGTTGGAGAAGAAGCAGCCTATGTTGGGTGACTGTATTTAAAATGGCTAATATGGAATGGTTTAAAACTTTAATATTTCATATAGACATTTAGTTTTACAAGTAATTTATTTTGTAAGATGCAAGTTTCTGCCTGGACAGTGTTGATTTTGAGTAATTTGATATTCATTTCCCACCTCTGCATATTAATATTATTTGACTGCGTAGTTTCCAAATACCTTTTCACTGTTAGATTTTTTTAATTGTTGTGAAGGAAATAAAGTGAACCCCTTTACATCAAGATACTGTTTGTTTTTTTTTCTTGTGTTGGCTTTAACCAATACAATATAAGATGCCTCTGCCAATCAGGTAAAATACTACATTTAAGACTGAATAATATTTTAGATCGTGATTATTTGCCAGATTATGTTTGAGTCAGATTCCCCATTGAAAAAAAATAATATTTCTGCATCAGTTTTAAATAAATGTAGCTAATTTACATCTATCAAGAATCCTGGACCTTTCTTGCATATGTATATTTTTAATCTATCTATCTAGGAAATGGTCTCATTATAGAATTCAGGTGCCTCTGAAAGTTAGAAGCTAGCAAACCAAAAATTCCCACATTGAGTTTACATTTTTCCACTTTGATTGCTCTTCTGTTGATTTAAACTTTTAATTGATCCTTCAGAAGAGGGCAAATTTATTTATATTTGACACAGAGTTTCTTCTTTTTGAAGGTATATCTTATCATGTTTTGAACCTGGACAACAAAAAGAAGAGCTGGAATTAATGATGTTTATTTTATTAATGTATGTTTTTAAAGAGGGACACAAACCCTATTGTAAGGGAAAGATAATGAAATGTACATGCAATTCACATCTGTACAAGACTTTGGTAATCAATTGTATGTCACCCAACAGATATAGCTAGTAAAAGATTTCTTTAAGAATATTAAAGAAGTGTTTGGGAGGGGAAAAGTATGTTTCCACCACTTATGTCCTTTACATTTAAACCTTGATTATGCATACTTAATATTTCCAATTCTTCCGAGTTTAAATTTCAAATATGCTTAGATATAGAAATAATTGTGACATGTCAGCTGTCTCAACATGGACTGGATCAGTAATGGTACTTAGCATGCATAACATTGCCTAGCAGAAATTATTATTATTTTATTAAATTTGAAGGTATTAAGTGCTTACACATATGGTAGTCAAATTCTTACTCCCTTCTTCTTTTAAATAGAGGGAGTGTTGTGTTTTTATTTAAAAAATAAAAACAGTACTGATGATTAAACATTAATTATGATTTGACCTTGGTATCTTAGGAAAAAAATAAGTGAGTCTGGGGCCCATTCTAGTAATGAAAAGTGGTTTCCATGGAAATCTAAGTAAAGAGGAGTCAGGTTACATCTGTCTGATTCCTGCCATGACTTCTAGGACTTTGTAAAAGCTGTAGGTTAATGTAAGGTTGAGTTCATATATTTCAACAGTATAAACCTTATCTGTAATATTTTAATGGTCATATAATTCTCAAATAGAAACGGCATCTCTTTTAATATTGGTTTTTCATGGAGTTAAATTATAGGAAGAGAAAAACATACATGAGGTGCCATGCTTAGATTCGGCTAACACTGCTTATCAGTTTGAATGGTAAAATACTTAATGGAAAACAGAATTACAGAAATCTTAGCATTCATGTCTTTAACTATTGTTTTGCCCTTTATTTACCAAATGAAAACTTTTATTTCATTATTTATTTTATTTTATTATTTTATTTTATTTTATTTTATTTTATTTTATTTTATTTTATTTTATTTTATTTTATTTTATTTTCCTGAAGGAACATGGTTGTTCCCTCATTAGTAGTGACCATCAGTTCTGGAGCTGTTGTTATTCTACAGCAGGCTCTAGAAGGCAAAATACAGACCTGTTGTTTTCTTCTTGGTTAACTTAAGAGACCACACTTTTGCCACATCTGTAAATAGAATACTGTCTGAAAACAAACATGTTTAAAATGAATGAGTTTTGGCCTTCTATTGGTGAGAGATGTCATATTGAGTAGCATATAAAATGTGTCACTAGGCTTGAAATTCACATGACCATATGTAGTAATGAATATTTGCAAATCTCTCTCTACAGCTTCATGGTTTGATGCTGACTTTGAATCTTTTTATAACCAGAATTGCCAGATCATTTCAGTATAAAGGAAGAAAGTTTCTTCTGAACATTTATACCTGTCTCAACCTATACTGACCTACATCCAGAAGAACTTAACCACCTTGTTTGTCCTAAGCAGAAGTTGTTACATGAACCGTTTGCATCAACTAATACATGGAGAGATGATGCTCACTACTCCTTACTGTATGTTTGTGTTCTTTCAGGTGTTCTTTTTTTTTTTTTCCCAATTTTATTTCAGACCAGTACAGTGCTCTCAATAGCTAGATTTTCCCCTCTGAAATATAATGCAGTTGATATCTTTGAAGTTCAGCTCATTGTGCCTTAGTACATTTTGCCCCGATCAATATAAAATCATAGAATGGCCTGGGTTGAAAAGGACCTCAAAGATCACCTAGTTTGAATCCAACTGCTGTGGGAAGGGTCACCAAATATATTGTCATCTTTGATAGGAACAATTGCTGCCACAGTCATACTGTGGAAGATTTATTTAATCTCTTCTTCTCACTATGAATGCTTTCTTCATCTCATTTATTTTATTATTATTAATAGTTCTCTGGAGGCCTTGAGAACACCTTTGTTGTCTCTCTTGGCCTCATGATGTTAAAAATTTGCTTGAGGTTTACTAAATTTCTTAGTGGCTCAGGAGATGTCATTATTTAGTAAATATTTCTGATGTTTTCCATGTCATCTTTCTAATCACAGTTCATGATATTTAACAAGAATCACAGAAGAGTGTTGGTTAGAAGGGACATAAGGATGTTACCTAGCCCAAAAGTCTAGTCAAAGATGAGCTAACTTTGATGCTAGGTCAAATTTCTTGGGATTTAGTCTTATGTTCTATGATTGCACGACATTTAATAAAGCTAGTAGACTTAATCAAAGTGAAGTTAAAAGAGTGGGGGTTTTGCAGAGGACCTTATTTTTTTCCACAAGTACATTAGATAATAGCTGCCTCATTCTAGATAGTGGGAGTTCATCTGCTCCTAATTATATCTTCAAAGATGAAACTTCAACATGTACTTTGGTCAATGAGGTGATCTTTGAGACCCCGGATGATTCATTAATCTCTTCAGAACTAGGTGACATTTTAAGCATTTTATAAAATAAAAAAAAATCAACAACAAACCAGGCAGTGAAATCCTTGAGTGTTTGACAGTGCTGTAAATCAGGGCACTGATTTAGCAGCTAACCATAAGCACCCGCATTTGAAAATGCAGGTCAGAACTTGATAAGAAAAGTGACATGAGTCCCTTTTGCTAGAGTTATAACATGTTAGGCATACTGTGCACTCCCCAGATTAAGACATGTGCTTAGGTAAGTCCTCCATGGACTGTGTCTCAAAAAAAAAGTGTGATCCCATGGAGGGCAACAGGTATGCCTAGTTATCACAGATCAGTTTTTGGCTTAGTGATTCCAAATTTGAAAGACCTCTGGCTTGGCCTATATTCTATTTTTCTGGTCCACAATAATAATAACATTTCTGAGGTTTCAGGACTGGTTACCCTTTATTGTTTTCTCCATATTTTGTTATTTTCTGAGGAAATGCATTACAAGTAAAGCCACAAATAAAGCTACAAATAATATTCAGGTTGTGGCACCTTTGAGAGAGCTTTCACAAAACATCACAGAGGAAATAGGCAGACACACAAAACCTGTGAAGAAAATACAGTAGGTTGTTCATACACTTCTCCCACTCATTGTTTGCAATTTGCACCATTTGTGTCAGTGTTTGTAGGCAGCTCTAGAAAACAGGCCACTGCTTCACTATGAAATGTAGCCTTGGAACTGAAGCTATTATAGAGTTCATGAATCTACTTCCTCTTCTTGGCTTTGTTTAAAAAAAAACATGTGATAGTGAGTGCAATTCTATTACTGTCCACTTAATCCACACTTTCACAGGAATTCTGTGCAAACATCACAGATCATCCTGGTTAGAAAATCTTCCAGCCTGAACTGGGAAATGCCTTTATTAACTGACACAACCAGTTTAGCTTAGAGGCTCCAGTCACCACTGTGACCTGCTGGCTTGTGGTGGGAATTGGCTTCAAATTCCTCCACAGCAGTTTAGGCAAAACTGGAACATGAATTTGGGTTTCTCACCTACCAAATGAGTGTCCTCCCTTTCTCTCTGCTGTTGTCTAGAAAATAGTCAAAAAAATTCCCAACCATTTCACACCATGATGGAAGTTCTTCAGTTCTGAAGACAAATTTATGATAAAAAGCAGTGCCTAAGACGAAAAAAATTCAGATGAAAACTTTCAACAGTACATGCTTTGTGGGAATATTTCTTTGTTGTTTAGATAGGGAGAGTAATTATGATGTGCTGCAGTGGATTCTGCATCCAACAACACCTTATTTGTGTTTTCAAATATTTAATTTAAGAAAGACCCATGTCCTGCAGTATATTTCAGATAACAATAACTCTTTCTGAAAACCGAAGTCCTGATTGAGGACCATGCAACTGTTGTCCTGGGGCAAGACCACCTCTATTCTCCTCTCCAATCAGCCTCTTGCTGCATGTATCCTGCCTACATGCTAGAGAATATTTGCTTCCATTTGACGCTTTTGCAAATTACAGAGTTACCGCTTCAATTCACAGGCTCCTGACAGCAACTGCAAGGGGGAAAAAAATTTAGCTCAATTGCATATGTGAGGTTTTTTTATCAATCTAGCCTTAGGTGTGCAGGGATCTTATGCTCATCAAGTGTATTCAAGTATGCATTTTAGAACTGGCACTTTACAGAGCTAATTTCCTTGTCAAAGCAAGCAAAAGCAATTATATAATGTAAACATTTGATTCACTTCCATTGTGCAGATTGTATTTTTGTTAACCCCACATTTTTAAAAGCACCTTAATTTCAATGGGAAGTGACTGCATTTGTGTAAATACTGTGAGGTTGATACTCTCCATTGGTATAGTCCTGTTGCTCCCAGTGCCACTAATGGGAGTTAAGCATGTGCATCAAGGGGCTAATATTCAATTGATGGGTTGATCTCACAAATTGTTTGGTAAGTCTCTATCTCTGCACTCAGCTTCTCTGGCATCTCTATGTAGTGTGAAGAGGTTTTTAATTGAAAAATGTATTTCCAGCATTCAGTGCTCAGCTCTACATTTCAATCTAATACACGATGTAAAGAGATTTATTTATGGAGCAGATGCCTTATGATGTAACCTAAAATGAGCCTTAAACTGACCTTATGTTGGTTCATATTACTGAAGCCATTAGCTTATATTATCACCAGTTTGCTATGAAAAGGCTCTGGGGCATTACAAGCATTCCCCATGCTCCCCCCTGTCCCTTCATGTCTCTTTGACATTGTGCCACCCCATTGTTTAGAAATTAAAATATGCAGCATTCCCTGCACTGCATGCAAACAAATGAGCGTTCATGCAACTCATACAAAATAATGGTTGACCTTGCTAATAGAAAGATTTCCTCCATCTAAGACAAACTTCCTACTGCAGTAGAGAGCTACTAAATGCCTTTTTGTCTTATAGGTGTATACGAACAAAGATCAATTCAGCTAACCTCTTCTCTAGTAAAAACTATATTCCGGACTACTGAAGTGAGAGAAGATACCTCTTGTCTTTAGTAAATGCTTTATTATGCTCAGCCATTTTTCTTATTCTGAATTTATGCAGAGAGAGATTCTAGAAAGCAAAAGCTTAAAGAGGATAGATTTAGGTTATATATAGAAAGTATTTTACAGTGAGGAAGGTGAGGCACTGGAACAGGTTGCTCAATGATGTGGTTGATGCCCAATCTTTGGAGACTTTCAAGGTGAGTTTGGATAAGGCCCTGGGCAACCTGATCTAGCTGTAGATGTCCCTGTTCATTGCAGGCAAATTGAACTAGATGACCTTTAATTTTCCCTTCCAACTCCAAGGATTCTATGATTCTCAATACTAAAGGATGAATTAAAAAAAAATAAAAAAAATCCAAGGTGCTATTCTGAGCCACCACATGATGGTCAGCTCTTCACTTGTTCTCATTGTAGCGGCATGTCCTGCATTCTCATTTTAACAAATGTCACATTCTATAGTCTTTTATGGAAATATCCTGCCTTCTTGCTTTCCTGAAATCTCTTACACTGTAAGGGTTCTTCATGGACAGAAAAAGGTTCTGTTTTCACCAAATATTCTATATGGGTGCATCTATGAAAAACTGTATAGAAGGACTGTGGTGCTCTTCACTGTATGCCAACATTTTTTTTTCCATAGAGAAGCAGAATATAATCTGGGTAATAGCATTTTTTCTCACCTAACTACTCTTGTTTTGGGTTGAATTCAGACCAACACAGAGGCCTCAAGATCTTAGTGCAGAGGTCCTTTCCTAGGGCTCTTCAAATAGTGCTGGATTTCAGCCTTAATGAAGTACTGAGTGGGCTGCCTATGAGTCTCAGAGGAAAATGTATTGGAGTGCTCTGGCACCATTGCTCCCACTTTGTGTAAACCCACTCCAGTTTGCTTGATGCTTCTGGCTCACTGCCTAGCTTTGCAGACAAATGTCAAACTGCCAAATATCTTCCATTTGCATTCCAATCCATTTCAGAGACCATCTAAACCAAACACACACACACAAGGGAAGGGAAGGGAAGGGAAGGGAAGGGAAGGGAAGGGAAGGGAAGGGAAGGGAAGGGAAGGGAAGGGAAGGGAAGGGAAGGGAAGGGAAGGGAAGGGAAGGGAAGGGAAGGGAAGGGAAGGGAAGGGAAGGGAAGGGAAGGGAAGGGAAGGGAAGGGAAGGGAAGGGAAGGGAAGGGAAGGGAAGGGAAGGGAAGGGAAGGGAAGGGAAGAAAAGAAAAGAAAAGAAAAGAAAAGAAAAGAAAAGAAAAGAAAAGAAAAGAAAAGAAAAGAAAAGAAAAGAAAAGAAAAGAAAAGAAAAGAAAAGAAAAGAAAAGAAAAGAAAAGAAAAGAAAAGAAAAGAAAAGAAAAGAAAAGAAAAGGAAAAAAGAAAAAAGGAGAGGCAGTGTCTTGTCATATTTCCTTCCTTCATCCCTTAGGGAAGGGGATTATTACTGACTGTTGTTGCACAAGCTCCACGGTGAAGAATATGTGAATGGGACGGTGGGAAAGAGGCAGAAAAAATCATAAAACTGTCAGTGAGCTTAAAAACATAGAGCAACATTTCAGACTCAAAGCTGATTGTGTAGGAATTGTACGTTATGGTTTCTAAGGGACTTATTCCAAAGCTATACTTCTGCATTCATTGGGTAGCCAGCATAGTTTCCAGTGGAGGAATTAACAGATACATATGAAGTTGTGTTTCTTAATCTATAAACATTTTAAAAATGTGTACAATATTAATCAGTCAGTATAAACATCGGTTTAAACCACTGTTATGGGTACTGTAAGACAGTAGACATAGTGCATGAGAAGGGACCTATTTCACATGCTCTGAGTAGTCCTCCGGAGCAGCTCAGATTATAAATTGAACACAATCAGTGGAGGATCACCTCCCTTCACCTGCTGGCAGATTTCTTTCTAATGTAGCCCTGGATACCACTGTCCTTCTTGGTCACAAGGCCATATTGCTCGCACATGATCACCCTGCTGTCCACCAGGACTTCCAGGTCCTCTGCAGGGCTGCTTTCCAAATTCCTAGTATGTACTGGTTCAGAAGGTTACTCCTCCTCAGATGTAGGATGCTTCGCTTGCTCATGCTGAACTTTGTGATGTTCTTTTATGCCCTTCTCTCCATCCTGTTGAGATCTTTCTGAATGGAACAGTCCTCTGATGTTAGCCACTCTAACCAATGTGGTATCAGCAAATTTTCAGACGGTGCACTCTGTGCCTTCATCTAAATCATTGGTGAATAAGTTGAACAAGACTGGACTTAGTACAAACCCCTGGGGGACACCACTATCTGCAGGCCTCCAACCAGACTCAGTGCCTCCAATCACAACACTCTGAGTGCTGTAATTCTTCCAGTTTTCAATTTGCCTTGCTGTCAAATGATCTAATTCAAATTTTCCAAGCTAACCTATGAGGATGTTATGGGAGATAGTCTCTGACATACTGGATGCAAACTAGCCATTTGGCAGGGCTTAGAGTTGTCACAGGGCACCATGCTGGATATCTCACAATAAAATTAACTGGATGACTAGACAACTGTGAAGAACCACTAATACATGCTGTACCTGCTTATGTGGTTGGAATTTGATAAGAAATTGAGCCACTAACTCCAGTGATGACCTGCATGTGTCCTGCACTTAAAGGATTGTGTGTGTTTGGTTGGAACTTCATTTAAGTGGAACTTGTGTTGTTGTATGAAGCTGTTGCAGGCAGCAAGGTAATCTGCCTTGGCTCTCTGCAGTATATCCCATTTGCACTGTTTCCTAAACACTGGTTCTGCTGAGATCCCATTATTATTGAGCTGGTGGGATGGAGATCCAATTCAAGTCCTTTTATTAAAAAAAAAAAAAAAGTAGAAATCAAGTAATTACAGCTAGAAAAGTACCTCCTCAGTGGATTTAGTGAACTGTCAGTGTCTTTTAGTACTCTTTGGAAAATCTCTTCTAGAGGAAAACAGTGAGACTGTGTCTCACAAACAGGCAGCTGTGAGCTTGTGCAAACTCATCAGTTACCCTCTGCCCATGTGAAGCCACTCCTTGTCAGTTACGGCTCATTTTCAAACTTTACTCTGATAATTAAAATATTAGCATTGGGAGCAAACTTCATCACCTCAGACCATTGCAAGTATGGATGATTATGTTATAAATCGACATCACAGTAGCTAAACAAAAGCCACATGCCACCAACAACTAAACAAAGTGACTTCCTGCTTAAAAGCATTGTAACACATGCATAATTAGCCAATTAAGCTACAAAATAAATAATTATCCAGTGTAAGAGTGAGAGGAGGTATGAGAAAAGGAGTTAAAAGGTTACACACAGACACACTGTTTTCCTTTGGAAAGATAACTGTATTTTTCTACCAGGGACTCATCATCTTTATTTGTGCTTTTCTTTCAGGACCATTTCCTAAACTGTTTGCTAATTACATACATTCATTTGAAATGGCAGTGGCTGCTAGCTGCAATCTTTCTGGGTGATGAGCACTCAACTTTGTCCACCCTTGCCAACATCTATGAGCAACTGCACAGGAAGGCTGGAGAACAAAGAGGTCCACGGGCTGAACCTGATATTGCTTTTCAGGTCTTGCTCCTTCCCCAAGCTCCCTGTATGGTCCATGGCAAATGAGTCAGGGCTGGTTTCAGGCAAAGATATGGGCATTTCTGTCCTGATGGGGCCCCATTCCCACACCTGACCCTGTGCCACCATCGCAGTGCATCTCATGCCTGAAGGTGTGATGGACATCTACAGATGAGGTATTATTTTGCAAGTGGTCCCCTCAAGGGCTCACTCTGCCAGGTGATCTCAGAGCATGCCTTCTCAATACAGCCCCTGGAAGAGCAACACCACCATTTCCATGACTGATCATGATGGGAAGACCAGAGTTTGGTTTCCTATTCTGACCAAGAGCCTTTGAACTTGCCTCTCCCATCTCCCCAGCAAACATGTTGAAGGTGTTGAAGAAGGGCTGTTCTATCTGTCTTTGCCGTGGAAGTTGTTCCACTTTGCATTAAATAATTAGATTCTTTAAACAGAGATGGAGAGATAGGGAGCAAGCAAGGCTGAACATGACTGAAGGTTTGGTTCTCTCTCCTGGAAGAGAAAGGAGCAGACCTGGTCTGTAGTTCTCACTCTAATGACATTTTAACACTTTATCCAATGGCTGTTAAATATAAACCACATAAACATCCACTGAAATGAGAGACTTGAGCCCAGGTCTCCTCCCTTCCAGGTGAGTACCCTTTCCAGTAGGATAGATACTCATTCTCCTACTTGCTTTTGCTCTTTGGTCAAATGACTTTGTAAACGTTTCTCGCAAACCGAGTCATCTTTAACAGGAGGGACTAAGAGTTCCAAGAAAGAATAGCATGAAGCAGAGCTTCCCTGAGATGCTTAAGTAGTCTCTGGAAGGTGTACGTTCTTTGACCCTGCCTTAGGCATTCATAATGGGAGGAGAGAGAAAACAGCTTGGAGAATCCCAGCCCTCACCCTCTGCCCTCTGAAGGAATGGTGCTTATTCTTGTGGGAAAGGATGGCTTCAGCCTCATCAGTCCATGGGTGGCCTCTCAAGCAGAAGCACTTGTGCTCCTGGCCTTGTGGTCACTACTCCAAGTCCCAGGTAGTGACACCTTGTGAAAACTGTCATGGGACAAGCACTGAGACATGAGCCCCTTTGCCACCTGATGCCACAGAACAGGCTTTCCAGGGCACAAATACCTCTTAATCTCCTCATGCTTCTGTTTCTCCTAACATACTTCTCACAACATTTGTACAGTCTGTTTATTTTAGTTATCTCATTACCATAAGAACATATAGAATCAGTTGTGCTAAGAGCCCATTTCTAGTTATTTCAGATTTGATTATAATAATTGGTAGAAAAAAATGAATTCTTTCTTCAAAGCAAAATTATTAAAAATTTAGAAATATGGCTAAAAGGCTAAATCTGGGCATTTTATTTTAATATGAGTTCGTGCTCAGTCATGAGATAGATTTGACCCAGAAGATATGTTCACTGAGCTATAATCACCTGTCTGAGACTTCTAGTTGAAATTATCTTCTTACAGCTCTTATTTTGATTTGGCCTAAATGGATTGACTCCATGGTAAATAGATGTATATAGAGACATTGGTTTCTCTTAATAAAATAGGGTAGTAAAATATTATGGCAAAATGTTTATCTGGGTAGTGAGGTCATACACTTTCCTAGATTCATTCATTTGAGTACTGACTGTTTTCTCAAATATCCCCTAGTGCGTATCTGGCAAAATCTCAAAACATTCTTAACGCAAATTGTTTTTGGTCAATAAATACCAGAACAGAAGTGTCCTAGAGGAGAAGATTTATGATATGAGCAATACAAACACACCCATTAATCAGAACAGGAATGCTTTCAGGTGGCACTGTCGACATTTATGCAAATCACAGAAAAGGCAAAAATGCACGTATAGTACTTTTAACCAATGACTTACCTTATAGTACCTGACATAAACTACACAAAATGACAAAATTTGCCTAGGAAACACACGGACATGATCTCAGCTACCTTAACTGTATAGTTCTATCTGTAGATAGTAAATTGTATTCTTTAATTTCACTGAGTTGGTGAACTGGGTGCTTCAAGTCTGATTAAAATAAGACATTTACAAGAAATTTATTTCTCAGTGCACTACAGTCCTGAATTTTCTGGGGAGAAGATTAAACTATTAATATTGCAAATAACTTTTCTGTTTCACCTTTTCTTTCATCCTGGACTACGTTAGCTATTGTAAGCTATATTTAGGGCAGTGCATATAGTGCAGCCAGAAGGTGTGGAGCAGGATAGGTGAACAACAAAGTCATTGCAAATAGAAACAATTTTGTCTAAGGTGAAGTTACTTAGCATTGCAAGGAAAGCAAGAAAATGCATAAGGGTTGCAACGATAAGGCTGACTGTGATGGGATATAATGCACAATACCATAAAGAAAAACTCAGCATCCCATCAGGATGTAAGTAGGATTAAAGCAAGTGTGTGTATTAATGCAGGGCACATAAAGAAGAAAGGAACAGGTAACTGGTTTTGCAGTTCCAGCATCTCTCACAATTTTTTAATTCTTATGTTATCACCATGTGATACATGGTTTTGAAGCAGAACATAGTCACATGGCAACGCTATATATTACCACTAGTGGGTAATTTTCTTGTCCTGTCAGAATCAAGTAAGTTTCTTTTTGCTATCAGTGTGTGGTCTAATGCATATATCATGTCAGTGCTGCACCAGGCTGACATATGCATTAGATGCACTGACAGTAAACAGGAAGTTATCCAAAGTTATTAGGGAGGAAAAATACAAAGAAGCCAGTAAGCTTTTACACAGCAAAGCTATCAGTATCTCAAGGATTTTTTCTTGTTGCTTCTCAATGTTGAAGATGATAAATATACGTATTAAAAGGCTTTGTTTTTGTAATCTGTAAAAGCATGACCAGCTACAGAGCTCCTCGCTGAAAATTCCCATTTCACTGAAGTTGATTTCAAAACATTGGCTATCCTCAATCTATCCTCAATTAACAGTGTAATAAGTTGATCAGATTTGGAGAAGAAGCTCTTTTACTATTTCCCTACAAAATTCACATTTCTCATCTCTTATGAGCCTCCATATTCTCCCTGCCTGTCAACATTTCATGGCTGGAAATTATGTTATAACTCTAACACTGTCTATAGTGTTATAACAGTATAACTTATGCTGTTTTATCTGTAATCAACAGTTTATCTTCTTTCAGACTGCCACATAACCATAGAATTTTAAAGTACTGTCTCTGGAAGGTGCTCCAGCCCTGTAAATATCAAGTTACTTCAAAATTTCCCTCTGTACCTACTCCAGAGGAGAGTAAATAGTCTTTAACTTGGCAAGAACTGGTCCCAATAAACATTTATAAGAGTCATTGTGACAAAGTATGGGTGAATAAGTTATATTGTTTTGGAAGGGAGAAAGACAAGATGAGGAAAAGAAGTTATCTTCAGGCAAAGAAAAGGTGGAAGACTTGTTTGTTGCTGCAGGCATTTTGGTGCAGCCTGATACCACATGATTCTTCAAAAGACAGTTTAAGAATGGGAAACCTTTAGACTCTTATTCAGAATAACTAAAATTAAGAGAGAGATTTGCACCATGTCTTATTGAGAGCAGAAAGATATTTTTATGAAGAAAGATGACTTTTAACTTTAACAGAAATATTATTCAATGGCTCCAAACTTGTGCAGCATTTTATTCATGCTCAGACTGAAATAAATTTATTTTCTTGGGATTTGATACCTTGGGAATCTTAATTCAGTGCAACAGTAGAATAGGACATAATAAAAAATAAATAAACAAATAGCCCAGAAATGAGAAAATGCAGCCTAGTTTTTCTGAAGTCCTAAATATACATATTCACTTATATTAACCAAATTTCCTTCTGAAATTACTACTGAAGCCAGACTTCCCTATTATGACACCCTGAGTTTTGAGAGTCCACTGGTTTCTTATTAAAGATGCATTTGTTATATTGAAGAATATCATTTTCCTATATGAAAAAGAGTACATGTCATCACTGAATAATTGAAACCTGGAGTAGCTGACATGCTTCCAGTTCTCCATGTGAGTTAGGGGCCATGTTTTTCCTCAGGTAGTGCCTACTTCACTTTTCATGATGGAGTAAGTAATCATAGAAGGTATGTTTAAGCTGTGATCTAAAGCAGCAGTATGTAGTATATTTTTCATATCAGAAGCATTAAAAAAGGACCTCTTTCCTCCTTGTGACAATAAAAGCCCTTCTTTTGTCATTTATACCATGTCCGCAAGAGAGACAGGGCATGGGGTTTGGAAAGAATGTCTGAAACTTGTCATGATGATTGTGAATTTGGGTCAGCTCAGGCACCAACGCAGTCAAAAAGACAAGAACATTAAATCAGTAGAGAACTTATTTTCATCTTTACCCTAGGCAAAGCACACCTCCTGGCTGAGCTGAGGAGCTTTCTCAAGAAAGATGCACAGCGGCTCTCCAGGTTATCCACAGCCAATGTGAAGGAATCACAAATTTTAGTACCCTCTTTATTGCTATTCTAGAGTCCACCACTGGAAGATGAATGTATTAATTTGTGGGATGTGAAATGTTTGTCTTCTCTGGCTGGACATAAATCGTCCTGAGATGGGAATTCTAACTAATTCTATTTAACTCTCAAAACTATCCTATTTTACCACAGTGAACTGCTTTTAAAATAAATTAATAAAAGCAAAAAAAAAAAAAAAAAAAACAACCAACAACCAACAACAACAACAACAAACACCTAAAAAACCATAGCATAACCCTGGAGAAATGTTCCCCTGAACTTTCCAGTTCTACAGAACTTATGGAAAATAAGACAGAGAGGTTAAGAATACCTTGGGTTGCTTTTGAGTTAAGGCATGTGGTGATTTTTATTGAGATTCTGTCTGTGTAATGTTTCAAAAAATATATTCTTGTTGCTCTTTCCAGCTTTGCCAGTCATTGGAAATATTTTAAACTTTATATACATATATATATATATTCCCCAAAGTTACAATTCAAACGATACAAAAACAAACAAACAAAAACAAACCAAAAAAAACACCACCAACAACATAAAAAAAGAGTGCTCCTAGATGGAGACACTTTCATGCCAACTTTCACCCTGGAGCAAATTTTTCATGCCTGAGTTATAAAAACCTCAGAAAAAAAAAAAAGGTGGTGATATGTAAGATGTAATGTAAACATCAGAGGACCTTGAACTACAATTTTGCAAGGGGTGTTGTGAACCTGACAGGACGAAAGATTAATCAGACAAAAGCCTCTCTTGCTAGCTGTTCACCTGAGCAGGGCCATGGTGTCCTGTGGTGGATAGGATACAGACATAGGAGGCTGAACATCTTAATTTTGCTCATGTTTAAACTTGCTGAGTGACCTTTAGTAAAACATGCTATCTGTATAGGGAAGTGAAAAAACGACTCATTTAAAAAAAAAAAAATCTTGGATGAGAAAATGCTTTGTAGTTTGTAAATATTTGTAAACATTAGCACTCGGATTTGTTATCCAGCCCTTCATTTTAGGGACATTTATACTGTGGAATTAATTGCTTCCAAAGCATAAAATATTTTTGATTTTCCTGTGTATTCCCCTTTCTTAGTTCCTGACTTTCTAAGCTCTTAGAAACCTTCTAAAAATATGCTTAAAATCATCCTGACTATAGTACCAGAGATGATGATATGTGGGAAGAAATGTTGGAGATCGTGAATTCTGAATATTCTGAGGGTGGTGATAGTAAGGAATTTTGGAAAAGGGTTTCTTTGTCATTTGGTACCTATGACTTCAATGACTGACATCAACAGCACAGACACACCGTTTAATGTAAAGTTCATCCACTATGTGACCAGAACACCGCTGTCATACTTGGACTATTTTTAATTGTAAAAGTTTTACAGGAAAAAAAAAATTCTAATATCCACAGAAAATCAAGAACATAAAAGAGGTCTGTAAAGAAATCAATAGGGTTTGTACAGCTACAATTCTGTTCTAAGGGATCGGTATGTTACATAGCAATATTGCACGAAAGCAAAGGTGAATGAAAACACTTAACCTGCAAGGATCTTTTCTTCACTTTTCCTGCTGAATATAGACTGTCAACTCTGTTAAAATACTGCAGAGAAACTGAGCATCCATTTCTTAGTTTTAAGAAAACAAACCCGAGGAATTAAAGGACTATTGGCCTTGATACTTATTTTATAAAATAGTCCTGTTCTACACCCACATAAGCAACTCGTGCTCATTTTAGAGGAATGTAAGTAAGATTCAGCCCCTAAGACTAAGGCAAAGAAAAGAAGAGCTGCATCCACATCTGCTCTGTCTCATTCACCACTATTAAGGGTGGTAACAGTGGCTGATTTTTTGTAAACATCAGTCTGCAGCTTATTAAGGCTAAATTAAATTATTTTGCTTTGCTTTGCATATTTTTCACCCCGAAGAGAGAAATGTAGTCAAAAGTTTCAGTGATTCACATTGATATTTTGTAAAAAAAATTAAAGAGAAATGAATCAGATTTCATGGATTAAGTAAAATACATTTAATGTCATTCAGAGCACAAAGAATGAGATGAAGTAAAAGTACAGTTGGTTAAGTAAACTAATTAACCATTTTCTAAGTATACTTAAATAATGAGCCATCTTTCACATGAAACAATTGGCTTCTCTGTAATTAACAGGAACACTCAGAGTATTCTTAGTTTGTGGGTTAACCACCATGTTTGTTACTTCCTCTTTTCCTGCACTTCATGTTATTCTCCCTCACTGAGGCAAATTTAAATGTGTAATGTATGTGTGCAAGAAATACATATAATAAATATCTCACTGTTTCTTTTGATAGACACAACTTTGCAGCACTGAAAATATATATTTATTTTCCAGCAAGTGATGCAGAGATAACAAGGTATTAGAATTTTACAATTAATTCCAAGTTCAGTGTGTTTTAGCAGCATGATGAAATGTAGAAAGATGCCTTCATTTGTGGGAAAATGAAATGGTATTTGGCAATTGATGCAACCTGGGTAACATTAATAATTTAGTGCCTTTTTAATGTAATTGCACTCTACCTTTATACTGCTCTTTTTCAAAGGAAAGTTTATTTACAAATACATATTCCCTTTCCAGCATATTCAGGTGTAGTAATATAACTTTCTCTTGCTGTCTAGATGAGTGAGGGATAATGAGGGCATGGGAGAAATGCCAGTAGTGTTGAACTTGAAAAACATCAGAGTCAACTGAAATCCTAACCTCAAGTTCTTCAAGTTCCTTTGTAAAACTTGTACATCGTGTTTGTGAGATGGCAAGGGGATAAGCAGAAGAGATTCCCATATCATTCCAGATGTCTGAGCTCAGACACATTTCTTTATATTTCCAAGTTTAAGATTATTGAAATTTCAGTCCTTTTCTGTAATTATATCCTAGCATTCTTAGAATTGTTCAAGTCATAATCTGAATGAAATAAAAAATCATACTTATTTTCACTCATAGGCCTTCCAATTATTTTTTGAATACATGAGAAATAACTTATGTCTGTAGCCATTCTAGCTGATTAAGCCAGGACATTTCACCTCTTTACAGATTTCTTCATATTGACTGCATTGTAGCTCCCAAATGCTGTTAATCCAGTGAACACTGTACTCCGTTTTTGATGTTTCTAGAGTATTTTTCCAACTTCTATGACATTTTGATATCTGAAATGCTATCCTGTCAATAGTTTTAAATCAGTGCATGATGTTAACATTGTTCAAATTTAGTGTCTGCAGTGGGCTACCATTAGTGATGAAATTGATCCAAGAATTTAAACGAAGGCTTGCATTAGTGAATTCTTAAGAACTAATTTCATGTATGTGTTGCAGTACTGCAGAGTAGTGTGCAGTTGCCATTGCATGAATACCCAGATGATGTGAATCCCATAGATACACAACTTAATTACATATTCTGAAGTTTATTGAAAATAGGGTAAGCTGGAGAAATTATTCTGAAAAAAATATCATTTAGAATAATTCTGTTGCATTCTATCTGATTACCTGTTGTAAAACTGACAGAAAAATCTAAATGAGTTTTTCAGACTGACATTTTTAATGCATCCAGCAAATACAAATACGGATTCTTATCCTCCTCATGAAATGCCAAACTCCAAGTTTCACACAAAAACTTTGTGAAGTACATCATCTTTTGGTTGGTTCACTAATTTTTATTGTGTAACATATTAGCTCCTTCCCTTATAGTCTGAGAGATGAAAGATACTGATATGATATCTAACCATGGGAGTCCCAATGAAGCATACTTTGTATTAACAATGGACATCTCTCACTCTTTGTTGTGCTCTTCTATTATTTTATTGTTCAAATAAATTATGCTTGAACAAAAACTCGATACTGAAATGTTTTCATTTTGGTATCTGACATAAGTAATTTCACAGTACTCTCAACAAACATGGCTTTGAAACACTATTCTGGATATCATTCTGTATACACCAAATGACCAAACAAGTCATCTGTCACTTAGAGAAGACTTGATGAATTAACAGACTGTGTTGAGAATACATGAAATTCCTGTTCACATATTGCAGTAATTCCAAAAAAACCCTCCATTCTGGGTGAAACTATGTCTCCATCCAACTCAGTATTCTTTTTCTAACAGTATATTTAAGTGTAAGAATGTACTAGAAGTTGTGAGGAACATAAATGATCTTCCCCTGTCACACTCATCAAGCATTCTCTAATGCACATTTTAAAGGATTTCCTGAGCCTAGTATTTGTCTGGTTGCTAACCCTAATAATGGTTTGGTCCTATTTAATCTGTTTTTTTCCTAAAGATTCTGAACACTTAATTTACATTTGTGATAACTACTGACCTGATGTTTTTAGTAACATTTTCTATTTTAAACACAACATTTCTTTGTGGAGTAAATACTAGTCTGTTTTTCTCAATATGTATCACTTTATATGCATCCACACATATCACTTTTCATCACCCCAGCATAACCACCTTTTCCGTGTCATCTATAAATGTATAAATGTGCTGATCTCTGAAGAATTTCACAGGTAATATTTGTCCATTCTAAGAACATATAATTTACTCCTAAATACATATTTAATTCAATACATACTTCAAATACTTTTGATGATTTCTGGACTATTTAAGTGTCTAAGGAAAAGTATGCTAATTTCACAGAAACTTAATTACACAGTGGGGATTCAGTTATTTTTGGAAGATTTGTAGGGAATTCCTAAATCTAAAAACCTCAAATACACTGATTCAGATGATTTTGTTAGGGAGCATTTTGTAAAATTCCAGTTAAGTCTTTGGCCTTTGCATATGCTAAGCAAACAATATGATGTTTAAGAAGCTGAACTCCCCTGTAGGCCCTTAAATAAAGGTAAGATTTTCAAAGGTACTTAATTCTCAGTAATTTCTGATCAAGGCATTCTGGCCAATTTTTCAAAAAAAATTGGAACATCATTTAACAATTTTCCATACACTTATATGTAAATTAGAAATGAAATAATGTTTTAAACCTGTTCCCCTTTCTGGTTTCTGCATCCTCAAAATTTTGCCCTTAGTAGGAGTAGGAGATAAGTCTTTAGCATTTTGATTTCCCTCAGAAAGAAGGTAAAAGTATTTTAAAGATGATATTTAGGAGGTCCTTATAAATTTCACTAACATATATATTAGGATGCCTCATTTTACAGAGACAGTAGGGTCTTTGGAACAGTGTTAGAAGTTTCTGTCCCTTGGAGAAATAATTAACAGCATCCTGAGTGTTAAAATGGTTGTGTTTATTATGCATTGCAATCAAACTGTAAGTTCTCAAATCATCTATTCTACAAACTCAGAAAGCTATCTAAAAAAAATCTATTTTATTCTCCTGTCTTTTACCCAACTCTTACTACCTTAAGGGTAGTAAGGAGTTTTGATATTACAGGTTATTAAAGTAATTATTTGGGAAGGAAAATATTACCTTGGGCTGTAGAAGTGCCACATCCCTAGTATATGTTTTTGATATATTTTTATTGCCACTTTTGTGAACTTTGCTGATTTCTTTAGAACCCATCTCAGTTTGCCCTATACTATTTTAATAAATAAATAACAATGCCCATTAAAAATTTTGCAATCAGAATTTGTTTGACATTTTTGCTGAGGAGGCAGAACAAGATCTGACTTGATCTTATTGTTCTCTGGATCCTGTTACAGAGTCACATTTCTAACTATAATCACACAAACCTTATGTTTCCCAACAATATGACAAATTGAATCATATAATCTAATAATAACACTCTAAAGTAATGGACATATCACATCCGATTTTGTTCAGATTTCTGATTTTCTTTATGCTTAAAAGCCTTGAAAAAAGACCATGCAGACAAGTTATGTGCATGCATTTAATAAGTAACGGAGCAACATTAAATTCTATATGGTGTTGAAGTGTAATTCGCTATAATGAAAATGTGGAGTCATGGAATGACTTAGGATAGAAGGGACTTCAAAGAATATCCAGTTCCAATCCACCTACCATTGACTGGGTTAAGAACCACTAAGCAGGCACTAGATTTGGTTACCCTGAGCCCCATCCAAGCTGGTCTTCAATACCTCCAGGGTGCTGACCTGTCCCTTCATTATCTTCCTCTGGACTCACTCCAACAGCTCAATGTCTTTGTTGTGCTGGTTGCCCCAGACCTGGATGCTGTACTGCAGATGAGGCCTAACAAGGACAGAGTACTGGGAAACAATCTCCAAGTCTGTATGCATATCTGCGATTGCTCCAACCCAAGAACAACACCTTACACATGGCCTTGTTGTGCTCAGTTTGGCTCATATGGGCCCACCTCTTGAGCTTGTCCTGGTCCCTCTGGATGTCATTTTTTCCTTTTACTGTAGCCACTGTGATACTAAATTGGTGTCTTCCACAAACTTGCTGTGGGTTTACTTGTTCCTACTCTATGTCACCAATAAAAATGTTAAAGAATATTGGTCCCAAACTACGCCTCTGGGTGACACCACGTGTGACTGGAGACTACCTGGACGTAGAGCCACTGACCACAACCAGTTCTACACTCACCAAATAGTCCAGCTTCCAAATCCATACCTCTTCAATCTAGAGATAAGGATGCAGAATCATTCAAATTTCTTGTACAAGTCAAGGTAGACAATATCAGTTGCCCTTCCTTTGTCCACCAATGCCATCATTTTGTTGTAGGAAGTCACCTTATTGGTCAGGAGCAGCCTGCCCTTGATGAAGCTTTGCAGGCTGTCTTGCATCATCTCCTCATGTTCTTCATATTTTTTTCCTTTTTCTCTTCCGGATAAGATTTATTTATTTTAAACTCAGCATCTATGCCCTGCTGGAATGCCATGCATGATCATCTCTGGATATCTACAAAGAAAATAAGGGTCACTGTCTGCTTATTGTCCTTCTCTTTCCTACAATTCTTCAGATCTCTTCCTAGGTATAGTATCACATTCAGGGCCCAAGGTAATAGAGAACAGAATGAGAGATAATTCCAGTAACAACAGCGGAGCTGTCTCCATCTAGAGCAGGTCTATAAAAAAAAAATCAAATAATTAACCAAGTTTTTAGTTATGCAAAATATATACAGCCTGCATAGCTATAGTGAACAAGAGGATTATAAATGTTTGATACCAACATAAAAAACAACAGGAAAAAACACAACCATTCTATACTATATAAATTGCCAGAATCCTTTTAAAGGTAAATGTGTATTAAGAAATCAGTGTATGTTCAGAAAGTGGGTGATTTCAACATTTTTCATTCAAGATACATGAGGTTTGCTTCATAGTGTACTTCAGAGAGTTGCTCATGTTAGTATCCACAGCAAAGATCTGCTCTGATCAGTAAAATCTTGCATACAAAAGTAGAGCTGGGGATGAGGGAGCAAGAGAGGAGAAGGTTGAGCCCTTATAGCTGGTGTCTGTGTTAGCCACTTCTGAGATTTCTTTTGAATCCATCGCACCATTGCTGCTCCAGTACTCATATTTCATCTGTTTTGAATCCACAGTTGTCAGTGCAGCCTTCAATATGTTCTGTTAAATTCTCACCGAATCTCCATGGGTTCCTCCGTCTCTTCACACTAAGGGAGACGAGAGAGAGAAAGCAGCAAAGTGGTTAGAAATGTTCTGCCAAACACAGATGGTATCCTGATTGCTCTTTCAGCCTACCTGTGTCTGTCTGTGGAACTGTGGATGTTGTGGATTTATTTCTAATGTGAACAGAGAATTCACCTAAAGGAAAATTTCCATCTGATTTTTAATATTCAGTTCATCTGACAGATTAGAGAAACAAATATGGATATTTAGGTATTTTATGTGCATATGGATTTATCCGCATAAATGTACATCTATGTTTTTATGAGAAGAAATAGAGAGGAAGAACAGGAAGACTCCAGAATTACACAGCTGTCTGCTTTTAAAAAACAGTGACAGAAGTACTTGCTTGTACAGAGTAAGCAGTCTATGAGGATCCAAGAAGATGTGGGGGAAAAATAATAATCCAAAACCATTTAGCAATTAAAAAAAAAGGCTTTTCTTTATGGCATCTTAGCATGTTCATTTATTCCTCTCCTCCTCAGGATACAGTCACAGTATGGTATATGATTTCATTATGGCAACTTAACAAGTTAGCACCTGTCAGCTGACTTGCTGTAACCAACTGTGTATGCTCTCTTATCCTGCCCCATTTGCAAGATAAAATGCATTAGCTTAAATTCACATGCAATGGATTACCCTTAAAAGCCAGATTTTTAAATAGTTTTTGGCATACCTGGCACTATGAACTGGTATCCTGTTCTGAGCGCAAGACATTCAGTGCAGCAGAAGAAAAGGAAATCTTCTTACTTGCAGGGAAATGTATCAAACTACCTGCTGTGCACTCAGCACAAGGAGGAAAAATCCTTGTTCAACTGTGATAGGTGATCAATTTGTAGAGTGAAGCATGAGATTTGATTATCCTCATTATATTAGTTCAGATAACTTCAGATGTTGCTACTTGTCATGAAACACAGTCTTTAAAAAAAAATCCATTTATAGCATTTGACTTAGTGACCTATCATGGCATTAAACTGCACAGTATGCAAAGTCCTTTTTTGGTGCTATGTATATTACCTTTAGTTCAAAGGAAGGATCTTTGGATTTATTTTTATTTTGGTGGCAGGTGCTGAAGGAAAGAGAAGGGTGTAGTTTTTACTAACACTTTTCTTTCATTTCAAACTTCCAGTTTTACTCACTGTACTTTATGACTTTTCAGGCAAAATCCTGAAGGGCTTATTGTGTGCTTTATGGTCTTGCTGGTAATTTCTAAACACAGATCCTTAATAGAGATTTTCTGAGAGTTCTCTGCATGACACAACTGTAAAGTCCATATAAGTGGTGTTAGGTTCATCCCATGATATGCATATGAAGGCACAGGAGTTCTTATAGCTTTCTTTCCCTTTGTCTCTGCAGATCATGCCAGAATAAGGAAGAATGAACTGCACTGTTTTTTGACTTGGTCATGGCTGGCATTTTTATGTACGTAACTAACAGATTAATTAATTCAGTCAGCCTTTGGACTTTTGCTGGAGATGTATCAAAGATGCAGAAAAGTGGGTAAATGCTTTAGATCACCCAGTACTACAATTCTTGTTCCTTCTCCCTGTTTCTACCTTCTTTCATCCCTATGTGTTATTTTATGGAGGGGTAGGTGACACCATTTGTCCACATATTCACTTATCTCTCAACTTCTCATTCATTGATTCATTTCTTTCAGTCTCTCTTTTTTTTTTTTTCTTCTTTGATTTTTTGTCTTTTGTTTTTGTTTAATTGAGAGCTTTTCAGGCTGTCTGTCATGGCTGCCGTTCTCACTTGGCAGTATTTAAATGCATGCTAAACTGAAATCTCTGTCTTGCCCATCTCAAATACAGGCAAGTTAGTTGATAAATAGCATTATGCCACCCCAGGGTGTGATTATACTTTGAGATAGCACCATCGTAGGATGGATGAAGGCCCTTTGATTTTGGCCCTTTGTCTAATCATGCGTTTAACTCTTTCCAAGAGCTGGGTTTCTGTTGATCTCAGCAATTCTGTACGTGCTAAAACTGATATAGTTACTGATAAGCCTGGTAAAGTAGCTGGCATCAATGAACAGAGCTGCACCAAAGCTGCAGCCATCATTCAGTTAATATGCCAAACTTTTGGCAAACTTTTCCGCTACCTCCTTCTGTTTTCTGTAAAGCACTAATTTGGCTAATAGTCATGGAGATCTAATCCCTTGGTTTTGGTTCTTGTCTACCTTAACATTCTCAGTTCCATTTGGCCGTTGTCTCACCAGATTTTCTATCCCCTTTGTGCTTTGCAGCAGGAGACCTGTAGTGTCCCCTGTACTCACATTCTGGTATCTTCCTTTTTTTTTTTTCCTAGGGGAGTTTTCATGAAACCTTACCGGTGCTCTTTGGCAAGAACTGCAAGCATTTTGGTAACTGGGCAATTATACTCTCTGATTTTACTTGTTTCAGTTCAGATACTAAAAGAAATATTTTAATACAAGAATGAAAGAACTGAACAAAATTATACAGTTGATTCATGACATAGTATGGTAAAGCTCACACTTGCAGTTTTTATGCTTCCCAGTTATGCTAATATATGCTTACATAAGACTGACAGAGGAAAGTTTCTTAATGTAAATTACATTTGCATTGGCTTTAAGTCTGCTTTATAGTATCAGAAAAGAAAAGAATAAATTCCAAAGGGTTTACAACCACAAATACTCCCAGAAAGTATCTAGGCCTGATTTCCTTGTATTTACAACAGTATAAATCAGGAATAAGTTCATTAAAGTGGTTGGGATTATTTCCATTTCTTCTGTACCTTTATCATACTGCTCTGAAGCACTGTATATTCATGCTTCCACTGCAGAATGAAGGGGGACGTGGTTTCAGGTACAGTGGCCCTACCTGAGTGCAAGAGGAGGCTGGAGTTCGATGGGACTTTATCTGACAGTTACTCTGTAGGACAGGGCTCTTTTGATCATAAAATAAGAGAACAGGTTTTCCTGGAATTCTGCCCTTGCTGTGTCTTTATATAATATTCATTTCTAAATAAGCGAAAAAAATACAGAATCTTTAACAGAAACATAAGCTGTCACTTCTAGTAACAACCCATTTCATTAGTCTGTAAACTTTGGGCTCCCCAAATTATAAGTAAGCTTAATGCTTACGTGCTTTTACATGTTAATAAAAAAAAACAAACACTTTCAGATGTGTTCTGGTTGCAACTCATTCTAGTTGCATAATGTGAATGCCTAAGATTCTGGTTACTTAAAAAGGGCTAATTTTCTAGGTACAGGGGGGAAAAACCTCTTAAAGATGTTCCCACAGATACGTAAATGGGAAGGAAGTTGAGATCCCTTTGCCCCATTTGCTTTTAGTGAATGCTGCAGAGAAGGCATTTAGTAGCTGGAAGCAAGATGTAGGTTTAGGATATAAGGAAATCCTGGAGAGTATTCACAGAGAATGAAATATTATTCTATACAAGTGTCATTATTACATTTTAATTATTTATGGGTTTTTTTTGTTTTTGTTTTTTAATGAATAATATACTTTCTGAGTGCTTGCTAATTATTAAATGACAGAAGAAACTCCACATTTCAATTAGCTTGCCTTTCCTGGCAAAAGTTTTTAAATGAAATAAACAAACAGAACTCCAGCATGTTGCCATAGACTCATGAGAGCTCTAGTTTTTCATAATGGGTCTGGTGATGAGAACAAATCTCAACTAGGAAAATGAAAATTTGTGTAATTTTGTACCACGAAATGCATCCTAGGGCATTTGCTCGATTTAGGGTGAATACTCTGGTAAATACCTTCTTTCTTTTCTTTCTTTCTTTCTTTCTTTCTTTCTTTCTTTCTTTCTTTCTTTCTTTCTTCTTTCCTTTCTTTCTTTCTTTCTTTCTTTCTTTCTTTCTTTCCTTCCTTCCTTCCTTCCTTCCTTCTTCCTTCCTTCCTTCCTTCTTCCTTTCCTTCCTTCCTTCCTTTCTTCCTTCCTTCCTTCCTTCCTTCCTTCCTTCCTCCTTCCTTCCTTCCTTCCTCCTTCTTCCTTCCTTCTTCCTTCCTTCCTTCCTTCCTTCCTTCCTTCCTTCCTTCCTTCCTTCCTTCCTTCCTTCCTTCCTTCCTTCTTCCTTCCTTCCTTCCTTCCTTCCTTCCTTCCTTCCTTCCTTCCCTTCCTTCCTTCCTTCCTTCCTTCCTTCCTCCTTTCCTTTCCTTCTTCCTTTCCTTTCCTTTCCTTTTCCTTTCCTTTCCTTTCCTTTCCTTTCCTTTCCTTTCCTTCCTTTCCTCTTCCTTTCCTTTCCTTCCTTTCCTTTCCTTTCCTTTCCTTTCCTTTCCTTTCCTTTCCTTTCTTTCCTTTCCTTTCCTTTTCCTTTCCCTTTCCTTTCCTTTCCTTTTCCTTTCCTTTCCTTTCCTTTCCTTTCCTTTCCTTTCCTTTCCTTTCCTTCCTTTCCTTTCCTTTCCCTTTCCCTTTCCCTTTCCCTTTCCCTTTCCTTTCCCTTTCCCTTTCCTTTCCCTTTCCCTTTCCCTTTCCCTTTCCCTTTCCTTTCCTTTCCCTTTCCCTTTCCCTTTCCCTTTCCCTTTCCCTTTCCCTTTCCCTTTCCCTTTCCCTTTCCCTTTCCCTTTCCTCCCTTTCCCTTTCCTTTTTCTTTCACCTCTCAGAGTAAATAGTGTCAAGGAAACTGCTGGCAGCCATGTCACATTTGTAGGTGACTGCAGTGTTATTCCTTATACCAGTTCTTTTTCAAACACACTGGCAAATGTATTTTCCATCCAGAAGACCACATACTCAGAAATGTTTTCACTATAATATCAGCTATATGTTTTTTTTTTTTCCCAGTTAGTGCTTGTTGCTGACTTCTTTAGCATCATGGGAACTATTAATAATGAACCTAAGAGAGAATTTAGAAAAAATCAAAACTGAAAATTATAAATAGGGAAAAAAGAAACACACCAAAACAACAACAATAACAACAACAAAAACACACAAAAAAAACACTCTGTTACATTTACTGCTAAAAAGTTATAGTCAACTCCGGAGTGTTTTCTATTGTACTGTTGACCATATCCTCCTAGTCCCTTCTCCAAGAATAAAATTCCTTGCTTATTGTTTATGAAAAATAAAATTGTGAAAATTTTGACAAAATTTACAAAGACTTCACTCATAATACAATGAGAAAAGTTTGTTGCACTTCTTTCCAGGAAGAAATGTGAGGCTTATTGATCATACAGTCCTGAAAACTCAAATCAAAATCACTCTACATCAGGCTGTGTAAGAACCTGGAAGGGCTCTACCTGAGCTCTGCATCAGGAATGCGGACCAGCTCAGGTAGACCCCTTGGTTCTACTTTCAACAAGATGCATGATTAAAGCTTAGCAGTAGCTGGGACTGCTGTAGTCTGAGAAATGGATAAGCCAAGCCTAGAGGCTTCTTTCTCTGCCTGGAGTTTATCAGTTAACCTTCAAGCTTTTTTTTTTTGTTGCAGTTCTAGCTGGAAACCTTCATTTGAACTTCCTCCGCAGACTTTAATTTCCATTTGATCTTGCAGAGACACCATCAAATACTTTGGGTTCTATAAGGCTAAGAGATAACTTTATTGCTGTGTTTCATACCAAACCTGAAGAAAACATTCTGTGATTGCTGAAACATGATATTCACTGAGTTTTTCAAAACCACAACAGAGGTATGATTATTTTACATACTTAAATTATGTGTTTTTTTTCATAGTGGCAAAGTGGTGTACCTAAAGAGAAAAATTCAGTTTTGATGCCAGGGAGAGAGGGATCACAAAGGTTGCCATTTCCGATAATTATTTTTTACCCGCCTTAACTCTCTGTTGAATTACACTTGAACACAAAAAAACAGGGATAGTGAAAAAAAAAAAATATTGTTTTGCCATTATTTTATTTATTTTTAAAGAAAGTCTCTGGATATTTATTTGAATGTAATTTCCCTCCAGATTTACTTCTAGATCTTAAAGCACCCTCTCTTAAATTCTAAGAGCCCCACATTTCGTATATTCTATGTGGAAATATCAGCATGATGTTGTGATTTTGAAAGTACAAAGAATATATTGAAGACTTCAGATAGAGTTGTACAGGGTTAACTTAGACTAGCTGAAAAGTCCAGCAGAGCCTTTGAGAAATTCAAGTCACACACATAACTGAATTATGCAGGTCTTGTCAACAACTGCCTCAGAAGCGTATAACTGGTAAAGAGGAATAAGGGAGGGTAAAAGTGTGTGTTCATCCTTTTAGAAAAGGGGAAAAAGAAGTCTTTTATCCAGTGTTTGAGAACCGCTTGTAGAGGTCAGAACATTTGTACTCCCATGTCAAAGCTAAGACAAAAGACATTTGACTGAGAGGATAAACAGATGTAAATACCTAAATGGCAGTTGTTGGCATCTGTCCAAGGGTTAGAGTTGTTCTTCCAAAGGTTGAGCTGATTAGACAATTTTTAAAACAATGTCTTCTTTTTTTGTCTATTTCCAACCTCTCTCTCCTTCTTTTAAAGTATTTATACTTTGAAAGACAATGTATATAAAAACAAAAAGTAAATAAAGACATCTTTATTTTCTAAAGATCAAAATGAGGAGATTAGACTACATTCCAGCATGTCTGAATCTATGTCCTCTCACAACCTTTTATGAAGGAGACCACAATGGTTGCCAGAAAAAAAATAAAAAAACCAAAACAAAACAAAACAAAAAACAGCCACAAAAACAACAAAAGCCAAAAAGCTACCTGTGTCTGTTTGTGCAGTGCTGAATTATGTTCAGAGAGATCCATAGCAGATTTGCAGATATTTGTCTGACTCTGATCTCCCTGCATGCTAGCTTAAATAAAGAGGAACTCCTGACTTGTGAAAAGTTAATATAAGATCAAAATCAGAACTATGTACTTCATTAAGGTTGTGACCAAGATACTTACTGTGGTTTGAGAACAGACAAGATTAAACCATGACAATTTCAATAATTGTACGTTGTGTGGGATTATTGGGAAAGGAATTTAAAATAAGTCATTGCAAATTGACTCATGCATTTTGTTTATATTTCAAGGCAAATGAAGACACTCTGTTTTGTAACTGATGGAATAACTCTTCTGTTTTATGTAGTTTACAGGCCTATAGCTATGCCAAGTGCTGATAGCAGAATTCCTTCTTTTGTAGTATTATTCTTTGCTAAGTGATCACACAACTGTTGGACCGTATCTGGTTGCCACTACAACGTTTAAATGCTGATTCCCTATCAAAATGAGAATGTTCATGCCAGTTTTTCTGCTGAAAATACAGTAGTGTAACAAATAAATAAACAAATCATAAATAAATAATTACAGCCTGTAAGTAATTGGTTTGTTTTTCTCTGCAAGGCCAGCTAACAGGGGTTTTCTTGGGTGGAGGGATAACAGAATGGAGGAGTGTGCTAATATCTAGGTACCAACCTGCATTGGTTTCTCTTTTCCTTCTACAGATGAAGCAGTTTTGAAGAACATGTTGCTACTCTCTGCCTCTGATAGCAGAAACAAGTAGTACCTACAATTTGCTCACTATTAGGCAGAGAATTCCATGTGACCGCATTGAATTAGTTGTTTGCTTCTTGTATTATAGTTCAAGTTTTTGTATGGCAGAAGTTTTTCTTTAAATATATTTCCTATACATAGGAAATATAGAGGGATAATTAATCCTACTTGAGATCTACTTTGCCTTCCTTTTACTATCTTTTTGCACATTGTCTTTAGGAGATAAATAGAATATTCTTCACTAAGCAATCATAGCACAGCAGAACTTTATAAAGGAAACACCTTACTTCTTACTTTAATTAATTATTGTCTTTACAACTTCACTCTTTATCAGAGATCGAACACACGTTTGGGGCAGAGATACACTCATTTGTAATTCAGATCTGATACTGTTTACACCAAGAACTACTAAACAGTTAACATTAGTTAATTAGGACTTTGGGGACTGACTTTCAAAGATGGCTGATAAAAAGCGATAAATTATTATCTCAAATTCTGCAAAGATTTCCCTCCAAAGAAGAGGGCAGTTTGTAGTAAATTGCAAACAGCAGATAAGTGTTAATGTCGTATATTTGTAACTCCTTTAACAGTAAATAAACCAATGTTTTCACAAACTGTGTGTTTTTGTTATCTACAAATATTTTTTGCAACCTTTCTATGTTGATTACTGTTGCTTTCCAGGGAATCAAGGAGTGTGTCTTTCAATCAACCTGTAAACCACTTAGGGAAATTAAAATTCATATGTTTCACCTCCTTGAGAATAATGCTATTCCCCTACTTAAATATGAACACAATTCAATAGGTTTGCTAGATCACTAACACATTTTGGACAATCAGGCTTTATCAGGCTACTATCAACATTACTCTTTTGAGAAAGATTCTCCTTTTATTTGCTTTTAGAAAGTTCCTTACATATTTTTCATTAAGTACCCCCATTTTTTTTTCCACAGAAGGATTTGGAGATGGATCAAATAAAAAGGAGAATGGAAAAGTTTGTTTCCCATTGCATCTGCTTTACCCAGCAAGGGATTATCATATGATGTTTTGGATAGAATATTTGATCAGGCCAATCTAGTTTTGCAACCCAGGGCAAGTAACTTAAAACTGTTTTTGTAAATTATAGGGAGTAATATATACTTGAAAATGTTCTGTGGGAGGTGTAATCAGTTAATATTTTAAAGCATATGAGATAGTGTACAGAGAGTATTGCAGTTTAACACTCACACTTGCTAGCATTGTGATCTTTTTATTTGGGCCTAATTTTTTATGAGTGTAAATGAATGTGCAGATGTGCAAGTCCTAACTCTTTTCCATTAAAGACCAGGCACTTCAAATTTTTTTCCTCATTTCCTGTATTTAATGTTACATCACATATATTGAGGAAATTTGCCCATCTTGTCTATTTAATGGATGCTATTCTCAAGTCTAGTGAATGCCTCCTTGTAATGTAGACTCATTTTGTAAAAAGATATTGCTAGCTTTTAACCCCAACCCCCCACCCCTCCACTGTTGCTCCCCATGTTTTTCTGAGACTTTCAACAACAGGTGGAAATTAGAGCAACCATAAGCTGCCCCTGTTAACAGAAGAATCACAAAGAAAGCTATGTTGTGATAGCTATTTAATCACTTTTTTCTGCCTCCCTCAAACTTCAGCTTTATTCATTTCATGTGAAACTGTGGTTCTGGCCCATGGTATAATGGACACCGCTAATGTTGCAAGCTCTCTCATAATTCAACTATTACAAGTAGTAGTGGTAGTAAAATAATCTTATCTGCTACTCATCAGAGCTTTTTTAATTGAATTTTATTTAACATGAGTGTCGAAAGAGTCAGGCTCAACATGCAGCCTTGACTTTGAAACCTCTGGCATTTTGCGGGTGTTAGTCACATCCTTAACATTACAGTAATACAGTTTTTGTGGCTTAATATTTACATATTTTTATTGCTGTCTGAAAGATAAATGGGAAGAGGATGATCACAGGAGAAGCCTGGAGCAAGATTTTAATATGTTGAATTTTAAAAAAATGTATATATATATATATATATATATGGGAATGTGAACTTAAGGTTGTACAGGTAAATTAAAGGAATTAGGAGACACAGAAACAAAGGCTGGCAAAGCAGCATTTACCTGGCATATAAGAACATTCTTTACTTATGGCATATGAATAATGGGATTTTTGAAATTGAGGACAAAATATTCTGGAGGTTCAGATAACCAGATTAACATCACCAAAAAAGTTACAGTTTTAACATTTTTATTTTAATTCTGCAGTAGTAGTAATTACAACAAAAGGAACCTGGAAACTTTTACCTCTGGGAGCTACTTTGTCATTTATGAAAATATACCTGAGTAACTCTGAAAAAAGGAAGAGATTAAGTCTAATTTTTCCATCTGTTTTATGACTGAGTTATATAATCAATCCATGCCATTTTAAACCTTCTGGATGCACACTGTCAAATTTTCGTTGCATGTGTTACATGTCCTAGAGTTAGTACTTCCCCAATCTACCTCTTGACCCCCTCCACCTGAAGAGGAATTGCCCTTTGTGAAAGATTTCTATCTATTATTATTTGTTGTTGTTGTTGTTATGGATGAATAATCGTTTGATTGCAAATGGAACCTTCAGCAGGAAAGGAAGCACTTATGAGTCCCAGAATATTGTAGAACTCCAATTGCTTTTTCTGTTCTTTTTTCCACAGTGGACCACAACAGTAGCTGCAAGTGTAAAATCTTAAATGTATGTTGAATAGATATTGTGAGATTTTTGAAATAAGGAGAATTTAGAGCAGGACAAAGAAGAGAATCATAGAATCATTAAGGTTGGAAAGGCCACTAAGACAACTTAGTCCAATCACCAACCCATGAATAATCCAGCCTTATGTTCAGAGAATCAATCTCTGAACTCTTAGGTGCTCCTCACCTTGGCAGACTTCTAGACGACAAGAAGAGCATAGTTGGTACCAGCTAAGTGAAAGCAAGAAGATGTTCTACTAGGAAACAGGAAATTACCCATTCTTGTTGCCCTCACCTGGGGAGACATTTCTAGGCTTTATGAAGAGAAGGAACTGAACATTACAAATCTGAAATTTTCTGTAGTGAATGCACAGGACATTTCATTTTTCAGTAGAAGCACACGAGAAGAAAATACTGATGTTCCTGAAAGGGATTTGAAGGTAACTGAAGGCAGAGGACTCTTGAAAATGTAATTTTTATATGTGTTTTAATGGAGAAGAGGGTTTATAAGAGTGGGGAAATGGAGAACACACACTTTCTTGGTATCAGTGTTTATTAGCCTTAAAATGAACCAAAGAGTGCTCAGAAGACCTCTCACTAAGATCAGCATCTCAGAGCTATGTAGATGCTGGCTTTTTGCTCATCTCATGGGACCTGGGAGAGGTCTCCGATGTGATTAGATCAGCAGATTGATTTAGAAGAGCAAAACAATTCTAAAATTATTTTCAAAATTTTGGGAACAAACCTGTGTGGTTTTTTTTGTTCGTTTGTTTTTTTCCTCTACTTTGATATGATTTGAAATGGCAAATGGACCTAGATCAAACTTTGAAGGAAGTGAGGGGAAGAAACCCATCTTATTTAAATCTCTTTTGGACAGAGTCTGCAAAAACAATGTAATGACTAGAGAGAGCATGTGAAAATAGGTTATTATTTTGAAAATCTGATAATGCTTAAACTATCATGTTTTCTTAAAAAATTGGTGTGATAAAGGGACATAGATGATCATATTCACAACAGTGAGTACCATAAGTGTTCTGTGAGAGGCCATTATTGTTTTAAAATGATTTCTTTTAGTTGAAAGGAGTGGGGGGAAAGAAGTTAAAAAAAAAAAAAAAGGTTTTCTTATCTCTCTCTTTTAAAAGAGGGCACTTCAGGTATAGCAGAAAGAAGGCTATTATTAATTTGGGCTGTTTCCCATAGGAATGCTGGGTTGTTGTGGAGCCAGAATTCGTGTTAGGACAAATGCTTTAAGTTAATTGTTTGTGTTAGAGTAAATGGCTGCAGGTCAGGGTTGCTTGTTTAGTCTGGGAAAAGTACACAGGAGTACCTAACAGGGGAAATAAGAAAAAGGGAGGCTTTATCCTCCAGTGCTGAGTTTGGAATAACCAGTTCTAGATAAAGCTGTAGGCTAAATTCAGGGAGTAACCTGGGTGGAGAGTTTGACTCCTTGAGAGCTAGCCTCAGCATTCCAGTGAAAATTCCCATTTGTGTGAGGTGATGATTATCTTTTCCTGATTCTGTGCACTTCCTGGAATCAGTAGGAACTGGCCGTGAATGGCTTGGGCACAGAGATATGTCATTACCTGTTTCATGTTTTTGGAATTATTTTGTGACTACCTCAGTGAAATCTAGTAAATTTTTCAGGATGACAAAGACATCTCATTAAACCCAATAATCTAAGGAAGCAAGTGAAAGAAAGAAAGCTTTGCTTGCAAGATACACCACCCTATTTAATTTGTGTTTTCAGCCTTCAACTAGTTATTTGCTGGAAGTGAAACTGAGCTGACTGGCTATTTTCTCAGCTTGCAAATACTTTCGTTGGGTCCCTTTTAGAACTTTATAGGCTACATTCTTAAGACTGCTTGTACCAGAATTACTTTGCAGAAATTTGTCTTGCCAGTGTTCCTAGTATAGAAAGGATAATGCTAATTGTAAAGCACTTCTGCAAATTTAGCTTATAGTAAATTTGGCTCATATAAAGTCAGATTCAAAAGCCTTCTGAGTTTAACTTGAGGATTTGTGTAGTAAGGTCTCAGAGTGAGTGAACTGTCACAGTCTGGTCTTTAATACTGTGTAAAGCAATTTTCATACAAAATTTGAAAAATCAGTCATCCTTTATGTCTTATTGTCATTTGTATTGTGAAGAAAACAAACAAACAAACAAACAAACAAACAAACAAACAAACACAAAAGTCCCCTCACAGAGCTGTGTCATTATAAGAGGAGTGACATGTTGGACAGTAGAATTTATGATCTCTTACAACTGCATTCTGATGAGGTATGAATATATGGAGTTAACCATTTTTAAGTAAATATGCAAGCTTTTATTTTTTTTTATTTATTTACTGCATAACAAGACTGACTTACACTGCTTAAAGAGAACCCCCTAGGAATCAATTGGCTTTATTTAAAGCAAATCTCTGCTTGCTACTGGTACTCTGAGCTCCAAGTGTCATTTTGAGATTCAGTCATTGCTTATAAATAAGCTATAAGGGCTGAATGCTTAAAGGATAAAATCTGTAACATTATTTTTTTCTTAAATTGAAAATGCTCTTGACCATGTGAAACTTATGTTGCTTATGTGTATGAATATGGGCTCTCACCAGAGGCATGGTTCACATTAACTCTTGGTATTACACTGCTGTGTATACTTGCAGTTCAATGTGAGAGAACATTATTCTTGAGCCAATCTGGTCAAGGTAGTGAATATAAGGGCATAAACCTTAAATCTGTTAGTAGATATGCTGCGGCCTATTGTATAATATCTGAGTACACCTTAGTGCTTCTGTTCCTTTCTTCATCCTTTTTGTGTGTAGTCTATTTAGATTGTGATGTCTTTGAGTCAAGAACTTTCCCACTGTGTTTGCAAAGGGGATCTGATCTTACTTGGGGCCCCAAGGCGTTGCTGAAGTAAAAATAATAAGAAATAATTGCATTCAAAACTGGCAAAGTTCAGAATATGTCTTTACTTTCAAAGACCAAATAATTTGCTGAACTACATCCTTTTTTTTTTTTTTAATTATTATTATTTTCCAAGATAAGAGCAGGCCTTTTTTTTTTAATGAGATCTTTACATATTTCTTCCCTTCCTCAGTGAAGAAGGAAAAGATCACTCTGTATGTTTTTAGAGATTCAGGAGTTTGAATATTTTCACCCCTAAATTTTTTTACTGTGGTTGTTCTGTTGCACATTCTTACATAGTTAGTTTGTGTCTAAAAAGCAGATTTGGTTGAAAATTGTTCATGGTTTTGTTGATTTCATGGGTTACCTAATGAAACTATTTTGTAGTGAAGGACATGATTTAGTAAGAAATATTGGTGGTAGGTGAATGGTTGGACTGGGTGATCTTAGAGATCTTTTCCATCTGTAGTGAATCTATGGTTCTATATTCAGTGATTCTAAAAACCCTGAACGCGTGAGTACATCCAAATTTTTTTTTCTGTTTGTTTCTGATACACTGTTTTAAATGTGCAATGCTATAAAAGCAAGAAGTATTTTTTAGGATGAGAAAAAATGTATTTCCTGAGCAGTGCATGCACTGGAAATATTAAACATGAAAAAGGGAATTGGCTGCTGACATTGACAGTTGTGAAACTTTACCAATTTGGAAAAAAGGCATGCTGTTCCTCATAAAACTAGTTTATCCAAAATAAGGAACTAAAGAAGAACAAGTTAATAGAAGCTGTCTTATGTTTATGGAATATCTGTTAGTGGCCTTTGTTCTTGCAAAGATTATATGCTGTAATGCAGGAAGACTGGTTGTTTTTCATTTGCTCACTCATATCTTTCACTGTTTTGTCTACTATTTTCTTGGAAATTCTTCTAATTTAGAAAAGAGTCAGGGATTGGAATGTTTTGTGTTGAGTGTGACTGATTCATCAGTTCTTCATTTAAGCTAGTGCCTTGAGTATTGACATGATCCGTGGCTATATATTATACCAGTGTTGAGATTAGACCAAGAAAAAATTGAAGTGGAAAAAATGCAGAACCCAAAAGAAGTCTACTAAAAGATAATCTCCATTGTCTCAGGGGCAAAGAGCTTCAAGTTTCACTTCTATGGATTTCCTGAATTGTAAGGTTATACAAGTTTAGTTTTAGTTCTTGGTCTGCCATGGAAACATATTTTTAATCCAAACAAGCACAGTTTGAGAGGAAGCAAATGTTGATCACTTAACCAGAATATATTTGATCATAATAATATAAGGTTATCACTCACTGAATCTGGGGATCTAGCAAATTTTGCATATTCCAAAAAGAAGAAAATGTAGTAAAGTTTCAGTATTATCCAAAATTAAGTAGTTTGAGGAAATGCTGAATCTCCTTATCTGAAACTGGACAGGAAAGAAGGATTATATTTTAAGTTTCCTGATTCTTATGGCTGCAGAAATTTATGATCAAACAGGTAGCTTTTGAGTTTATACAGAACTGCTTTCAAGAGCAGTTTCTTCTCTGACAAAGAAGAGACAGTAAATCCACATGCAGTGTCTGCGTGCTGCTGCTCTGGAAGATCTCCAAACATACAACGTGCTAAGTGACACTAAATGGTTAAAATATTTAAAGGGACCTTACACGTTTTGTTTTTTGCTCCATTTTGCTCTATTACTGAACATTAACTTCCGAATGCATTTAAATGTGCACATGTTTAGGTGAACATAATCTAAGAGGAGGTAGTTTAAGGGTTATGTTGAGGCATGTTTGCAGAAAGCACTGGTGGCTCCTCTTTCACGCTGATGAGACAGTAATTTGGCGGTGTACTTTGCTAAAAGCTGCGAAGGTTCTTAAGGCTGAAATCACAATGGACACCCACAATCCTTGCTTCTCAAAGAAACTGCGCACACCACTTCCTAAGAAAAGCTGCAACAGTATCCTTGGATTTTGAGTACTACACAAAAAGGGTTCAGCAGTTTGATACTGCAGGCTATGCAGATCACACAAAAAAGGCTTGGCTTGGCACCTTCCCCAGATTTTCAGCAAAGTAAAAAAGGCTGATTTAAAAAAAGAAGCAAACACTACCTCTGTATGGTTCAAATCTTTCATGTTTTTTGCATAGTGCCTTAAGATTATAACTTCTCTTTGCTGTTCACACAGTGAATTTCCCATTGATGTTTGTATTGTTTTGCATTCTGGTTAATGCAACTTTACCTGTCTCTAGCTTTGACAAATTCAATCTTGCAGGGCAATATTCACCTAAAATGCTCCTCAGAGATTGTCTTTGAGAGGAATTCACTGTCCATGTCCTGTCTTTCATCTGCCAATAGCTTTTCTATGTTCAGTGAAATGTGAGCTGTTTCTCATGACTTCCAAAGATCCTCCCAGCTGCCTTTACCACCTGGATTTCTCTCTTGGGTTGCTGTCCTTGGCCCAGAATGTCACCTTCATTAGGCACTATTTAAAATTGAAAACAAATCCTTCCTGCTGCCATACCTTGCTAGATGATATATTTCAGGTTTTCACATTGTCATCTTTGGAATCCTTTCTTGAAAGACATTTGCTATAATGCCTCTCAAAAACGTGGCATAAAGGAAGCCACTGTCTTGCTGACCAATGCCGCCTTCTCTGTTTATTCTGTTGTTGCTCTGAGACTCTCTCTTTGATTGTGTATCGAATAGAGCAATGCCTGGTAGTATATAAATAATAAACATCTAGTCACATCTGTGTTTCCAGATAGCATCACGGGTAAAATAGTAAAAAAAAAAAACTCAGAAAATTTCAACATATTTATAGAAATTCAGTTTTAAAAATATACAGATTCAAAGTACAGAACTTATAGTATGAGACAACACTAATGAAAAAGGAAAAAAAAAACAGTTTTATAGACATACGGGTCTACTTATTGACTAATGAAAAAATCCTGCCCTATATCTCTCCAGCTGAGAAATGGCAGAGGCTCAGTTGTCAGACATCATGAAGGCTCTAGCTGCTGTAAAAATTGCAGTAACTCCTCACTTTTGCATTTGATATATATTTAAATCCTAGTAATCCTGGCTCTTAGCTGAGTATCAGTCCCAAAGAGATTTAGGATAGGTTAAGCCAAGGGTTGTGAGTCCATAGCTATGCAAATTCCAGATTCACTGGGGAAACACAGCAAGAACTCCTAGAGCTTATGAGATGGAACAGAGTTCAAGAGCTTCTGGTTTTGAGGCAGATCATCAGTCTGAAATGTAAATTGTTGTATTTGGTTTTCCTTTTTTAGTTATTACTCTCTTCGGTGTCTGATCTAGAGGGAAACTTGCAGCTAATAGTAGTAAAACATTCATGTTGACATGCACAGACACGGACACCCGGTCAATGCTGCGAGTAATTTCCATAAAAAGAATTACAGAGTGAAGTTGCTTTGCCTGGAAAGAGTGCTATACTGGGCACAATTCCACTGACACCATCAGATGAAATATGTTTGGCCACAACAATCTCTCAAAACTAAATGCAAAGTGAATCTATCCGACTCATATTTCTCATAAAGTGTTTCAAAACCCTACTCTCTACACTTTTTTTTTTTTAATGTTTTTTGTTTGTTTGTTTGTTTGTTTGTTTGTTTTTAACATTCAGGCCAATAAAATACTGACGTTTCCTTACAAGGTGGATAGCAGGGGAAAGAAGGAGTATTTTATCCTTCAGTATTTTTTTTTATGGCTGGTGGAGACTCACATACCGTCATGATGACCAGGCTTATAAAATTCTAGATAGACACAATAGACCACAAAGGAGTCACAAAGTCATTACACAGAGCATATTAATAATCTTCATACTGTAATAAGGAGTGTCCAAATAGCCTATGACATCAGAGACCTTTATAGCTCCAGAGGAACTATTAGATTTTATCTTCTCAAGAATCCTTAGATTAAAGAGTCCTCAACTAGACCCTGACACAATAAAACATAATGATTTCAAAAGAGTTGCTATGTTCTATTGTGTCAATAATTTGCATACTAAGGGGCCCCTGTGGTACCATAGTCCTTGACGTTACAGAATGTAGACTTGGTACACACCAATTGACATTTATATTAGCAGATAGTCCATACACAAGTATTGTTCAATATTATATCTGAAAATAATAAGAGCTCCAGCTGAGTTGTAATTAACAAGATTAACACACACACCAAAAAAAAAAAAAACAACAAAAAAAAAACCTCTTCCATTTTTCTTAAGCCTATAAAGAAGTAAAATATGAAGACAACTTGACTTGTAATTCTGATGGCTGGATTTGCAGCTAGTTGCATGGGAGTAATTCCTTTAACCTCATTTATGAGTATACTATCCTTAGTCTTTGCACTCACAGCACCACAAATGTCTTGGTGTTATAAGTTAGCTTACATAACCCACAGACCAATATGTTTTCCTGCAAAAGCATGAATTAAGGAACAAGCAGATACTTTAACACTGAATCTCTCTCTTTTTGTGTGTGTGTCTGGGTAAGTGACATCCTGAACCTGACTTTAACAGTGCGTATGTGAATATTTCTCTGTAGGTGAAGAGTTCCCTCTATATGAATAGTTTTATGTGTGCTAGGGAAGAATTAATATCTCTGTATAAGATAAGAGAATCAACCATGACTGTTGGAGGGAGCTTCACTTCAGATAGTGGGAAAATTTTTACTCTGCTGAGCACAAGTCCTGCTGTTAATAATTGAAGGTTACTTTGTGGAGGCAGGACTGTCCATATCTATCATTTTGAAGATGAATTTTTTCAGGTTCTTTCAGTTTTATGCCATATCAAACAAACGTACAGTACCCAATTCACAAGTTGTTTGACTGGCTCTAAGTTTCTGGCCTTTGAAAAGTTTGCTATTTTGACTTAAGTATTGAGATACTTCTTTTTTATTACAAAGAAGATGCGTCTTTTGAGAATTCAAAGAAGCAAAAAAGAATATCCTCATTTTTCTTGACAGAATGCTTGCTGTGTTCTCCATGTTGAAGACAGGCAAATACGAACAGACAGGTTTACCCTTTCATCCCTTCTTGTTACCCAATGTGGCTTCTAGGTCTTTCTCCAAGTGAAGAACTCTGCAAGACATCCAAAGATGAAAGAGAAGGAGAATGAACTCACCTACACCGAGCGTATGAAGGCTTTAACATTTGGATTGATAATGTTTCTGTAGCAGTGGTACATATTTTAAAACCATCCTACTACTGTAAGTGAAAATGCTTTTGTGAACATTCTTCATGTATGTCCATGAGCAAGTGTGTGTATAAAAAACATGGAAAGAACAAGATCTTAAAGTTAGAGAATAGCCATATTCTGTTATTGATTGTTGTTATGCAAGACTTGTAAAACTTCTATGATGGAACAGTGGTAGCAAGTAGCATTAAAAGCGATGTGGTCCTTGGCTAAGCCTTGCCTAAATTTATCAGTTTGCTGTGGTATTTTTTTTTTTTTTAACTTGCTATTCCAAGAGAGAAATTAACACCTTGTCAGCATGACAGAGGAGAGAAACACAGTAAGTCTTCATAGATCATTGACAACTACTGATCTTTTGTGCACTGTAGGCAGATTGCTCTAAGCAGGAGACCTAAATTTATCTCTAGCTAATAGATAGGCAAAGAAAATCAAAGCCCTGATATGCACTTGCTGTAGAGGGGAGAGCTTTTGAATCACTAATCCCATAGGATCTTCCTTCTGTAGGAATAATCTTCTGTAAATATATTTTTAAAAAAAGTTATTTCTTCTACAAATGAATTTTGGACATTGACAAGATGGATCACAGATTTAGTGCTCTACAAACCATTTGGCAGTAAGAGCAAAAATGAGTGGCACTGAAATTTGAAGAGAAGTGTTCAAAAACTGTGAAGTCTGTGGTCAGTTATTCTTTGAAAGACTGAATGAAGTTATGCAATATGTTGGCGTTTATGGAGAACTAGGATGGATGCACTTATTTCACTGTTCTAGCTATAGTGCAGTTGTGTGGCTTTTTTATGTTCCTTATAGGGCTATTTCAAGATCTTGATCTTATTTTCCTTTGCAAAGCGCTGATTTTGCTAACACAGTTGTTATTGCTATGCAAATGTTATCTTACTCAGATTATTTTCACTGTGTATGTGTTTGATGTTTCCTGTACTGTGCATACCTTTTTTTGCAAGCAGAAGCCAGAGCAGCAGTACTCTTTTAATGCAAACCCCATTAAAAGCTGCCATTCTTAAATTAGCTCAGCAAAAAAAGTGCATTTTATAGTCAAGCAAGCAGTAATTGGACACTGTGACTATGAGTGGCCCTTGTGGTGTTTGGACCAAGTCCAAATGTACCTTCTGTCTGTCTCTGACACAGTCAGACAATAGTAGTATTATTTACTGTGCTGGCTCTGTGTAATTCGACAGGCCAGCTGCAAGAACAAAGAACCACTAACATTTTGCCCAGCCCTATTCCCAACTGAAGGCCCATCTACGTTTCATAAATAATTTCCTAAAATGCTGGATTCTCTTTCCTTTCTATAGCCTTTACTGTGCTAATTTAGAGAATAAAAGTTAGACTTGCAAACACTATCCTCTTCCTGTGCTGTCATTCATGCACTTTTAGTTTTTGGACGCCATCCTTGTAATGACCCCAGAGTCATTATTACATACAGCTTGTCTGCTTATCTGTGCCCAAGAGTAGCCCTTTTACTGACTTTCCCATGATTCTAAAGTTAACCAAAAGGCTTGAGGATTGGTCATTTTACTCCCTCTAATAAGTGAGTGACCTGCTTTGATGTTATTAAAATGCAGAAGTTTTGAAAGATTTTCAGGAATAATATCTCCCCTACGTAGCCATGAGCAACATATGAATGAACACAAGAGGGAGTATTAGGTAGTAGTTAATATTAGGGGCATTGAGATCAGGGAATCTGGGACCTAATGTTATCTGTAGCTTTGACTTTGTTTTTGTATCCTTAGTCATCTTTTCAATATGTAAACTATCAAGAACAATGTGAATAATCAAACCTCAATTTTACATCCATTGGATCTAATTTTCCAGCTAAGGAAAAGACAAACTGTTACCTCTATGTTTTTGCATGTAACCTCAGCCTTCCTGGAAATTCAGGCAGCTAAAATCCATCTGTAAAATGGGTATAACAACATCTCATTAGAGATATTCCTTTCCTTCTACAAAGGGATGCCCTCTGTGAGTGTTCTTTTTTGAACTGACATGAGTATCTGGAGTGCTGATGCTTTAAATGAAAAATGTATTCCTTCTTGTCATAAGTGTCTCCTATTTTCTCACCTATTTGCACTGTTAACCTCCCCATCATGTTTTGCTTCCATTGCCCATCGAAGATGACAGGCACATATGTGAGAACATCCACAGGTGAGTGACGGGCAGTGAGAATGGATGGGGAGCTCAATCTTCTGATATCTGTGCATAAGGCAGGCAGGTTGGCAGGAAGTGGGTGGAGGAGGCAAATTAATTGCAATCAGTAAAGAACTAAAACGAATGACTCCCTTAGGAGACAAGAGAGGAGATGGGAATTCTCTGACTCACCGTCCCATCACTGTTCTTCCAGGGTTTTCCCTGGAGCACTGCTTCAACCTGCCAACCCTTACACAAGGCTAAAACAAAAGGATAGCTCCCCTTCATATAATGCAATATCCATGGGGCACACATGTTGCTCTCTTTCACAGATATATGAATGCAGCGTACATACCCAGGGTGTTCTGTAAATAATAATCATAGTACTGACAGAGTTGTGTTGCATTTTATTAGGAAAAGATGAAGAGGTTCTCAGAGTTGTGTTATTGTGCCCAAAAGTGTCTGGTCATGTGAAACAGATATAGTGATGCTACTGTTTCAATTGTAAAATGAGATCCTGGGAATTCCTTAAATAATTTTTTAAATGCTTATTAGAAGCCTACTATTTAGTTGGGATTTACAAACAGTTATCTTCCCACAAAATAAATGCTTTCCAAGTGTCTCAGTGTACTGTAAACATTGACCAGCACCTTCAGAAAACAGACTGCAAAATGAAATACATATCTATATATACACAGAGGGAGACTATGTGGTAGCTAATCAGCCAATTGGGGCATGCTGGCATCTAGGCTTGGTTTCTTTTAACCATGCTGGCCCCTGAGAATAGACTGCTGCCTGAAGCCACTTTGACTGCCCTGTGTTGAGCATAGGTGTTCAAAAATATCTGCTTCAGTGCTTACAGCTTCAGTTTGTTTTGATGGACTTAGGGAGAACCTTGATTTATGTCAGAAATTTACCAAAGTGTTATCTAAAATGGATGAGATAATTTTCTCACTGGTAGAAATTGACTTGATTCTCCAAAATCTGGGCCTCCAGCACATTCACAGTGAGAGTTCCTCTGATAAATTAAACAATGTAAAGTCTGGGTGACAGCAGCTCTTTACTTGGATATTTATTTATTTTGCAACCTTTATTCACCTTAAGATGAGTCAGCCAAGTTTAAGAGCTCAATTGGAATTACATTCAACTTGATAAGAACCACCAAAGATGACAGATACATTTTAGGATTCCTGAAGAAAGCTGAATTGGAGGTGCTGAAGTGCAGATTTGATTGCCTGCACAGTGAGTAAGCAAACACCTCTTTGGGATGTGGGCATGTTCCTCAAAAGGACTGGTTTGACATTATGATAAATCTCTACTGCAAGGTACATTTTAAAGATGACTCCAGAATCCCTAGATGGGAGAGTTTATTTTGATGTTATACTTCAACAGAATGAATACTAAAGCTTTTTATAGATAATTGATAGTGTGCTAAGGAGTGATGGAGTTTGATTGTATTTTTGTATTTTTCATATTTCATCCAGATTGTCTTTATTCCCAAATAAGGGGAGTGTTAATTTCACAAATATTGTTTTTAACCTTAGGAATCATTTGTTTTTTAACAGCTGGCTTAACTGTTGTTTTTGAGGAAATCTCACCAGAAATTGCTTTGAGTATGTAAATACATTCTGGTCGGTACTCCAGCTGGCCCATCTGACCACAAACCACAATGATAAGGCTTTAGCCAGGCCTATCATAGAATCCCTTTTAAAAACAGCCACAAATAATGGGGATAAGTATAGTCTTCTGGCCACAGAATAATAGTCCTTAACCATGATTAACCTTTCTAAATAACACTCACTCATTGTTAAGGATATTAGAACTGGAATTCCTCTGCTTATCATATCCCTATTTGAGAATATAGGTTATTTTTCTAAAATTTCTAATAGCATTAAACAGGACTTTTGTAGCTGTAGTAAGAACTGGTACATTAAGAAAGTCTAATCTAAAAGTGATAGTCCACTAAAAGTTTGCCAGACTTGGGGCTGTTAGTCCGTCTAGTCAGAATAAAATGCACTGCTAAGGCAAGGGTGAATGAAATTAGAGTTTTATGACTCACCTTCTTGAGAAACCAAAAACCACTGTATTGTTATATATGGTTTTATTTGGATAGGGTGCACAGCATGCATTTTTTAAAATATTCATTATTTATTTATATATTAAAAAAATAGAAAGAGAAAACATACATATTCCATATATTTCAAAAATAAAAAAAGGATATATAGAAAGATCTAAAATGCATTTCAGGGAAGATGCAGAATTTTCCTGCATCTTCCAGTCATTTTTTTTCTCTTTTTCTTTTAAAACAGTGGAGAAGTTACATTGTGACTGGAGGACAATAATATATAGATAATACATCACAATGCCTCATTATACAAAATAAGAATTTTTAAAAAGCATTCAATGTGTTGTATGTTTCTTTGTCTTTACTGTGGTTCCTTTAGCACTGTCATGCCACTCCTCAGTTTCATGATCTTTTATTAATGTTTGCTGTGTGTCGAAAGTTGATAATTATTAGTAAAGATTGTCTGCCTCACAGGCACCTTACAATTTATCAGCAGACTATTATACAGCTTGACCTCATCCATAAAAGAGCACATTAAACAATGTAAGAGGGAGAAAGTGTCCTGAGAGAGCAAAATTAGCAGTCAGTAAATCTACACAATGTCGAATCTTATATTGCATGTGAGGGTGATGTGTTTGTATGGACACAAATTTATTTGTGTATGCTTGTGAACAGATAGATACACCCATATTCGTGTTTGTAACACGCATTTCAGTGCCTATCTCAGTGCTCTGCACAGTTCTCCTGTAACTCACAGTGAACTGCAGCACAGCAAGGAGTGTCTATAAATATACATGAAAGATCACTGGAGAATCAAATATGAATTTAATTAAAAGGAATTAATACTGAGGTATTTCATCTGATAAGAGGCAGTATCAGTTAGGGACTTACTAAGGTGTATTTTGTAGTCACTGAGGCTTTGGCTTATCTTGCTTCTTCCTGTTTTTCTCAAACCACTGTGTGTGGGATATTTGCACTGAGGATTGGAGCAGCTAAAAGCTACAGGCAACATTCTGCCTTCTGTTACCCCAGAACAACCTTTTTGATTTCCAGGAGGGTGCAGCCAGGTAACTAAGCACAAAAATGCAAACAGCTGCTGAAACCTATCCCAGATGTGGGGCAACTTTCTTGGTGGTCAGAGTGCTTTCTGCCTGTAGAAAACTTGTGAGATAAAAAGAACTTCGATATGCAGGGCTCAGATTTACCACATATACACAAACTGCAAATTGCAGGAACTGACAAGAGGCATTCTTGGGTTGAATTTATCCCTTTATCTTCTGTATGTAAAATCATTTTATATGTAAACATGCTGATTCTGCTTCTGATGAAAACTACTTCTTTCAGAGTCTATGTCTGGACCTTAATGGTTGTGAGGGCTAACGAGTACCCAAGTCTTCTGAAGAACAGACATAACTACTGTAAACACTGCCCTTCACCTTGACACTGAAGGCCAATAGCAGGAATGTTCTCAGCTGCTTACTCTTTGCTAATGACAAAACAACTGTCTAAATTGAATGTTTGACTCCTTTTATAGGTGACTAATTCCAGATTATGTAATTATGCTAAGGAAACAGAGCTAAAACATTTCTAACCTGTATCATACAGTGACAACTGTGAAAACCGAATACAGTTGTTTTGAAAGATTTCTGTTAAGTGAGCATCAAGTGACTGTTACCATTGTGGTAATGAGATGATGTTATTAACAGGATGTGGCACAGATGAAATCTTTAAGAAAGAATTTGAACATTTAAAGGATGTTAACAAAATGACTGCTTTGAAATTATTTCAGGTCACTCATTTTTAGGATGATTCTTCCCTGTCTACAGTCCACCAGCACACACGTGCACAGCCCTGTTTTGGCAAAGGGATGAGTTTGGACTCTTCTCAGAGGTGTGTGGTGACAGAACAAGGGGAAATATCCTCAAACTGAGGTATAGAAGGTTCCACAAAAATGTGCGTAAGAACTTCACAGTGCAGGTGACAGAGCGCGGGCACAGGCTGCCCAGGGAGGTTGTGGTGTCTCCTTTTCTGGAGATGTTCAAGACCCACCTTGATGCCTACCTGTGCAACCTGGTTTATGGAGCCAGCTTTAACAGTGGGATAGGATTAGGTGATATCTAGAGGTCCCTTCCAGAAATCTGTGATTCTGTGATTCTCTCCTTCCTCTCTCTCATTGTCTCCTGGAAAATGTTTTGATCTCAAGGTAGTGGCATTGGCTTCTGGAGTATCTGAATCACTTCCAAAGAAGTCAGTGTGGTACGTGACAAGACAAAACAAGGAGAGAACAGTAATATTATACGGATTTTGTTTACATCTTTTTGCAGATAGATTGCAATGGTATCAAAATGGTGTTAATGATAGGTACTAGAAATACAGAACAGAAATACAGACCTTCCCTTGAAATGGTACTCGATCAAATTGACATCTTCCTGATATTCTGCTATCCTCTTTTCCTCAAGCTGTATGAGGTAAAACTAATCCTTCCTGTTGTTCCTGAACTGATGATTCCTCTCCTATCACCTCGGCCCCAAACTGAAGGAATTCAAAGAGTTTTGGTAAAAGCTCAGTTCAGTTCAATTCAGTCTTTTCCAAACAATTGCTCCTACTGCTGCTACATGGAACAGCTTTGCCACAGCTCTGCTTAAGAGGCTGGCTCTTTGTGTGCTTCATTTATAAATCCTCTTGGTGGAAACATTTCTGTAACTGGACCCAGTAGGAGTCTGACACTCTCATTGTGACTAGCTGTTTATTGTGCAAGCTGCTGACTAACTCACAGTAACTAAAATATAATTTTCCAAAATAGACACAGATGACAAACAGATAATCACTGCAGAGAGCCAATATAACCAAGGAGTACACTCAAAGCTCTTTTAGGTGTACTTCACAGGCTCATTATAATCAGCAAACGGATCTTAATTCAGGCTGTCACCTACTCAAAACTATTCCTTATTTTCAAGACTGTCTCCTTTTGCCTCTTCAGAAAAGCAAAAAGGGTACAGCCATGTGCTTTGGTAACCACTTAGCTTTCAGATGGCACACAAAACACTGCTCGTTTCCAATGTGAAATCAGTGGGACTCCCTTATCCCATTTTCCTAACTCCCATCCTGTCCCAGGAGCTGGATCACCCTGGCCAAGGCAAGAAGCTTCCTGCCTATTTGAGCTTTAAGATGTTCTCATCCCTTTAAATCCAGGATGAGGAGCTGTTTCACATTACCACACAACCAGTTTTCTGCTTCTATTAGTGCACAGCACTTACTGAGCCTCAGAACATGGCTACCTCTCATGGCCTTGCAGCCATTATTTTCTAACAGAGATAGCAGGAAGACAGTTGTACTTCAAGAATATTTGAACAAAAAGCCCTAAGATGATGGAGATTAAAAAGTATTCAGTTGATACACAAGCAAACAAAAGAAAGCAAACACCTTGACTTAACTGAGAGGGCACAGGGCAAAGATATTGCCAAAGAATTCAGTTATCCTTGACTAGAATAAAAAAGTAAATCCCTTGAGAATGGGACCCTGGGCACTTAAGCAACAGTAAAATAAATTAAAATCTTCTGTCTGATAGTAAAATACAATGTAGCTTCACTGTAAGATTTCTTGATACCCTAAGGAGGCTGTTTCTACTAAGGCCTCTGCTGTTCCTCTGTCTCATTAAATGAAACCTGTAATGGGAAGAAACCCCTCAACACACAACTTAAAATATACGTGTGCATTTGGAAAAGTGTATAGATTGGAGATTTACAGACAGATTTAGTTTTCTAGGACCAGCGTATAAATTCTGGATACAGAGGTGCTGTGCTGTTGCATCTGTCTCTGGCTGTGGTCAGGATTGTGCTGCAGAGGTGAGAACCTGGGTTGCTGGAGTTGTGGCTGCACCCAGGAATCTCTGCCCCTGCCCAGCTCCCAGCACGGTAACTGAGTATGGTGCTGTCAACAAAGCACTTGGAAACCTGAGAGTGGGTCTCCAACCACCAGATTTTCATAACAGATTTTGAAAAGGATCTGTTTTGGAAAAGAAACCTTTATAGCTGTTGGGAGAAATATTATATCTGTTTTTTGTTTTATTTAATCTATCTATCTATGTATCTACGTATCTATCTATCTATCGCAATAACTATTATGTCTCCCTTTAAGTTAAATTATACTTTTGGCCTGCCATAATTGAGAGCTATGGTATCATCTGTCATAGAAGTCATAACACAAAGATTAATTGTTTAAAAACAAAGGAATAGCAGAGATCCTGACAACAATGTTGTCTGCAGCTTTTCCCATTTTTTTTGTTTTGCGGTATTTTTTTCAGCTTTAGGCTGATCGAAACTCCAATTATCAACTGCTTTCCTCGTGCAGTCTAAAAAAATTTTGACATTAGAGATGTCAGCAGCAGTTGGAGGTGGTGTCAGAGCACACAGTGCAGTGTATAGCAGGCTGTCGGCCCCGGTGCAGGAGTCCTGGTGACACATCTTTTCAAAGAGGCATAGTATCTTTTTCATTACAACTTTTCCCTCTCAGATTAGACTGACTTGTTAACTCATCCTCCCTGGTATCTTTCTGCTAATGCCTCTGCTTTGTAAGCTATTTCTCACTCTCTGATGAATCTGGGATCACATTTTGAGTTTGGGCCATGTAAAGGAGAGATGAGTCTGAGGCAATATTCAGGCTCACGAGATATAAAGACATTTTATGCTCACACGCACAGTATGTAGCACTTTCTACCACTTAAAAAGAAAGAAGAATGGAGAGAGTGAAGGAAAGAGGCAAGGAAGGAGTGAAGGAAGCAAGGAAGCAAAGAAGAGCAGGAACAAGATATGGGGAAAATGAGAGAGATAGAAAGAAAGAGAAAATTAAAAAAAAGAGAGAAGGAAGAATGTAAAGTCAATAAAGAAATAAAAAGAAAGAATGTAAAAAAGAGAGAAACCTTCAATTTCTTGTGCAGAGTGCTTTTTCTATTTCAAAGTATAGCAGACAATAACGATTCATTTGAATATATTGTATTCCATAACAGACAACAAAGAGCTCATTCTCAATCTCTGTAAACACACAGAGAGATTCTGATACACAGTCTGACCTTAGCAGAATTGCTCAGATTTAGCAATGAAACTGATAGATTTACATGATGCATATGCAGCAAGGCTCTTCGTCTTCATGTCCTTGTGCTCATTATAAAAGCATGGATGCAGAGCGTGGTTTATAGAGTGATGATAAAATATACCATGGCACCTGGGCTCCCTGCAGAGCTCTGAAGATTTATCTGCCTTTAGATGAGGTACTGTACAGGGGTATCTCACTCCCATTGCTGTACAGGTGAACTTAAACCTAGACTTGAAAGGATCATTCATCTGGAGGGAAGAAAAATTTAGTCTTTACCCATTCCAGAGTCCTCCCATACTTGTTTTTTAATAAAGCACATGGGTTTACACTGTTGTGCTTAACTGTGGGTTTTTTTTGTTTTGTTTAGTCATTTAAACTACATGCATTAGGATGCCTAATGGTAGTTTTATCTCTGCAGAAGCCCTGCTCAAGTTGAACAGAGCATGTCTACTTGTTGCACTTATGCTCAGAGAAAGAAGACCTTGAAAAATGGTACATAGTTGAAGACTGACTATAAACAGAGTAAAACCATGACACTACTGAGCATTTCTGAGCTCCATACTGATGCATTAAACTCTTAGCTATACTTGTGAGAAAGCTAGTAATATAAAATCCTTCCCTGTTTTGTTTTTACTTGGGGTACACATATTTTTTAGATGGAAGATATTTTATCAAGTCTATGCTTCAAAATTACTTTATTAATGATTTAAACAATCATTCTTCTAATCATGTAGAAACTGAGATTCCTGTTTTCTTTACATATGTGTAGAACTGACAGAAATGAACCTACTTTGCATTCTAGGATGTCATTTTATGAACCTGTAGAAATCTTGTGGAAGAGGCATTTTAATATTTACTAACTGTAACAGTACGTATGATGGTCTGAAGAGCGACAACAATATAAGTTTTAAAAATGTGAACATAATGAAATCATGACTAGTCAGAAATTCATCATCTAGTCATATGGGAAGTTAGGATTGTCTCAAATGTGGTGTAGACTTTCTTTTCATAGCTTTCAAGTAAAAAAGCTTGACCCTAAAAATCTGTTTATTGAAAGAGATGACACAATATTAATGTGTTTACTAGTAAACTAGGACATAATACATAGGTATCGCTGGGAAAGAAGTATCAAACCTTCTTCAATTCAAGCATGATATCACCTGTTCAGAGTGGATTTAGTTAAGACTTCTTAAAAAATATGAAAAAAAGCTGAAACTTTGAGGTGTCCAAACTTCACAAGTCCTTGGCCATAGTGAGAGGGTTCAGATTAGGTCTCCTGATATCTTCAGGGAGCACAAAACAGATAAGAATGTAACTAAGCCTATAACATTACATTAAGAATAAAAAAAATGGAGAAATCTTTCTTCAGGGGCCTGTCAAAACACATGCGATTTGTAGCTCTAAAACCAGTTTCAGTTTTATTTTGAAATATTTCCACAGGGACTCATTCCTAATTGCAAGACTAAGAATTCTAAAGATGGCTCCTGTGTGCTAATGAGCATCTGTAGCATGGGGTGTCTGGGAGTGCCGTTCTCCCTCTGTGCTGTCTCATCACATTCCCCAGCAGTACTGTGTAGGAATATTTCTCCACTTGGCCAGTCCTCCTTATCCTGATAATACAAGGAAGCTGGTCTTTCCACTTCAACAGCATTGTGAGAGTCAGAGTGGCACTTCCTCACAGCTGGACTTCCGATAACGTATAAAACACATTTCTCTGTGGTTGCTCACTTGTGAAAGAAAATGAAAACAGTGTATTTTAGGGTTCATTTTATTGTACAGAGAGTCTAACAGCTGGCAAGCATCTGACGAGGGACTCATATCAGAGTGATGGCTAGCACATTTTACAGGTAAAGGACCTTTAATCTGCAAAAAAAAAAAAAAAATTGGAGACAGATCTGATATGGCATTATGAAGTGGGTTGGCTTTTAACAGAGGAAGTAAGTGGCTTAACGAGTAGAGAACAGCCAAAGATCTGCTGCTTTTTTGTTTTGTTTTGTTTTTTGCTGTAGAGACTGTTTTGATTCTATGTTAGGATGCAGAAATACTACTCTGAGGGTGATAATGGCAGTCACAATGACTCAAAAAATCATGAAACTCTCCAGCTTAGTATAATGGTTCTGAATGATGCAGAAAATGAAAGTTGATAGTGTATTTTGCTTTTAGTTTCAGAAACTGAAAGTAAGCTGCTTTATAGCTTATATTGGCTACAGGACAGAGGTTTCCCATAATGGGAAAACAGGAGAGGTAATTTGAGGAGAGTTGCAAGGTGGAGAAAGGCACACTGGGCCTTGCACATCCTTTCAGTTGCTATTGATATTGTGTAGCTACAGAAACATAGAATTTCAGTGGGAATGGAAGCTGCTACTTCTGACTACATTTGAGAATAAAAGATAAGCAATCCTGTAGAATCATTATTAATTTTTAGGTGAAAATTGGGTCATGTTCCTAATTCTGTTTGTGACAGGAGCAAAAGGGTAGCGCTGGTGTTCTCTGTCATCTCGCAGAATGTTGGAATGTGACAAAAGCTTAGGGAAACGCAGGAAAAAAATTTATACCTGCAACAGAAATGTTCTTGTAGAAACATGCCTCTTGCAGGTAGAGGCAAGACTGGGAATGCAAGAGATAATGATGGTGGCAAAATAAATATACACTGTCTAAAAATTTAGATATTGCTTCTTAAAACTAGGTTCACAGTTCCCTAACTATCTCATTTTGAACAGAAGAAGCCACCAGCAATGCTACATAAAACCTGTTCCTTGTGCTTAAAGTCTGCTACTGTGAGTATTTTGCCTTCAGAAAGAAAAGGAAATGTTACTATCTTTTTTTGCTTTTTCTGTGTAGGAACCATGCTTTGCCAAGTAGCATTTATTCCTAAATAAAGGAATATCTCAAGGGTGAGGATGAGAGGAAAATATTTTGTCTAGAAGGGATAAGCAATCAACCCAAAGATCTTTTTTAGAGGAGACCAGGTGTAGAAAAAACAATCACGTTAATTTCAACTTTTATTTTGCCTTATAGAGATGAATTTGCAGAGGCAATAACAGATTGTGTTGTTTTTTATTTTTCGTTGCCTGACTTGGGGTCATCGTTGCATGAAAAAAAGCCTCTGAATGCATAATAAGGTGGACACACCTTTGGGGTTTCTTGTCTGAGCCAACTAATGTTCAAGGGACTATTATGCTTTTTGCGCATGAAGACAGGAAACGGAATTTCAGTAGTAGCTGTTCACCTACAGAGGATGTGGTTAAGCACAAGGTTTCTGGATTGTTGTGGTATTCTTTTACTTCTGCGGAGATGGAAAGTTGGGAAAATGAGTGGGGGGAATAAATTAGTGATTATCTGACAGGAGCATGAAAGGGTAAAACTCTTACTTGATCAGCTATGTTTCCTTTGTAAAGCGCGAAACTGAAGTGATTGTAAAAATATTCCTGTGGACAGCTTGTGAAGATAGTGGCAATGTGAATGTTTAAATTCAGGACATTATATTCTTGGATTTGTTGATGAAGCAAAGCTAAACCTACAGTGCTTTACTATATGAGTTCAACAGGGCTGTCAAGCAGTTCTGTTAATTTGGGTGCAGGTCAGACTCTGGTGTCTCAGTAGCAATCTATGGTGAAGTGACTAATTATCTCAGCATTTTAAAAACATGCTTTATTTCTAGTCCCAATAATGTAACTATACTGTTCAGCTTTTAAATCATTTTATATATTCTGATTTTTTTTTAGACTGAAGTAGTTTGTTATTATTTTTTCCCTGAGTGATCGTGAACAAAAGGCCATTTAGCCTCTTTTAAATGGAACAATCTGAGCTTCTTGAATGTTTCATTTTATGACCCTTTCTTAAATATTTTAACTATTCAGCTTTTCACTGAGCCTCTCTAACTTACCTAAAATTGACCTAATTATTCACCTTGTCCATCTACAGCTATCTCAAGCAACTCTGTAAAATATAAGTCCATCAAACTCGGGAACTTAAAAGTGGATACAAGCTTCTACTGTACTTACAGTGATTTGTACAGATTTGAGCTCCAGTTGCCTGAGGAAAATATTTTCTGAAAATGTGGTTATAAAACTAGTTTTTCTTAGCCTATCTAGCTGTCCACAATGACAAATGATTCATAAGACAAAGAATTTATTAATTTGGCTTTGTAATTTCCTTATAAGAGTTACCCATGTGTCACAATCAAATCTAGGAAAAACAGAATTCCCATAAAAGAACAGAAACTCAGATTTGGGAGTACAAGTTTACAAATGGCTCTTATCCTCACAGAAGCTCAAATGAAAACCTAAGAATTATGGTCAAAGGAAAACTCAATTTCTATCAACACAGATGATTATTTAGATCTGCTGCTGGGAAGATGGAAGACTAACTTTGTGAGCAACTGAAGTATTAGAACTTTTTTCCCTATTAATTTATCTTACTTCTACACTGAAACTCTCTAATTCCACCTGCAATAAATGCAGCTATGTATATTTGTAACATTGTAATAAATGTAATAATAGAAACATACATGCCCTGACTGATTAGCCTATTTTTTTCCTATTCCTTGGCTGGGTGACTGTTGTTGACAGAAGGCATAATAGCTGAGTTCTACTCATATTTTTTTCTGTGGAGGTATTTCTCTTGGTGTTTTTCCCCTAGCTATTTGCCAATATTCACAAAAGTTGTAGGAACTTAATTATCCTTCAAATTTCACCTCCTCTTTTCAAATTATTTGAAATTTGCTATGGATTACAGTAAGGTTATTGTGCAGGAACTGACAGACAGGCTGACCACATTAGTCTCATCTTCTCCTAAAAGGAGAAGTAAAGAAAGTATAATGCAAAGAGATCAGAAGCAAATCCCTTCAGTTTCATTTATTTCTTTCACTCGCTTTCTCTCATTTGCAATTTACACCTTTTCCTGTGTTTGAGGCTCACTCAGCATTAAGATAATTACAATTTTTAAGATGAATGCTAAACTACATTGTATCTTAAGTAGTGACTTGTATTTCATGCATTTTTTCATTATAAATCATATTATTTCTCTGGCTTGTTTACAAGAAAAAAACTAAATGGTTCTAATCCTTCCATTACCTCCTGTTCCAGGTGTCAGTATTACAGTAGACCTTAGTATAAGCAGTTGATTAAAAACTAAATATTCAGTATTGTTATGTTTGACAGAATGGAACATGTAAAGTGAACTAACAAAGCATAACATGTAAGTATTAAAAAAGAGTGAGGAAGCACTGTTAATAGCAGATTTGAAAAAGAAAAATAAGTTACTTGACCATCAATGTGGACCTTTTTGAGGAAGGTAGGATTTCTATAATGCATTTTCTTTGTTGCATTCATCCAAATTATCAAGCTTTCAACAAAGACGTAGCTAAATTGGATCTGACTGCCATGTGGTTTAGAGCATGTTTTACTTATGGCTTAAAAAATGAATGAAGAATGAAAGTCACGATTGTGGGCAGATTCTTCAGAAATGTTTTTAGCTACTCCGTATTTCCTCTCACTCCTCAGCTGTCCTGGTCTGGATAGGAAATCAAATACCCAGAGAATGGCATAGAAAGAGCCATCGCAGGGAGAAGAGGACATCTAGTTGAGCTGATGTAATAAACACAAATGCCTCTCCAGCTCAGCTCTAATTGAAGTTGTCATGTCTTGGCAGAGCAAAAGCAAATTTTGTTGATGAAATTTTCATCACTGTTAAGTGAGAGGTTCAGCCTTATGTAAGATTACGAAGTGCATAGCAGAAATGTGGAGGTTGTGTTCTTATCTAAGCCTCTTATCTTGCATCTGTAAGTCGGGCCTGGCTACCCTTCTAGGGGCTTCTTTCAGAGTGGTTGCAGGATGGCACAGGAAGCAGACAGGTTAAAGTAGATGTTTACCTTCACTAACAAAAAGGTGTCAGATCCCACTCAGATGCTCCTGCATTTGCACTGGGGGAGCATGGGAACACAGTGTGGAGTCTGAGAAAAAATACCCCTCACTGAGTAGAAGGGTTTCTGGTGTCATTTGCTATATATATCAGCTGTAATGAGTGGATGTGAGGAGACAGTTTTGCTTTGTGAAAATGAAGAGATTTTTTTGTTTGTATTGCTTTAAAGGCTACATGGAGAAGGCTGAAAAACTCAGCACAGGGTGGGAGTGAGAATACAGATGTGGTACTCTAACAAGCATGAGATCTTTTCTTTTCTTTTCTTTTCTTTTCTTTTCTTTTCTTTTCTTTTCTTTTCTTTTCTTTTCTTTTCTTTTCTTTTCTTTTCTTTTCTTTTCTTTTCTTTTCTTTTCTTTTCTTTTCTTTTCTTTTCTTTTCTTTTCTTTTCTTTTCTTTTTTGTTTTTTGTTCCAACCCTACTTCTAATGAACCAGAATTAATCTCTAATTAGAAGCAATGCAGTTCTAGTTTTGTGGGTTTTTTTTCCTTCACTTTTGCTCATGAAACTCCTGTGATACTCTCATATGAACCTTCCTTCACCACAGAAATGAGGAATTCTTGGCAGTTCTGGAATCTGTAAGTTTAGTAAAAGTCTCTTCCTTACACTGAGGTGAGTGATGCCTGCAGTTTAAGGCATTAGAAAGAAACAATTAGTTTGCCTGGTGCTTAAACAGCCACTGAATAAACAACCACCAAAGCCGAACCTTTAGAAAACTACTCACAACTTATCTGGACTTGCAATTGCCACCCAGATGCAAGAAATTACTTCAGTTAATTGCCATTTTCTCAGCTTTGTGCTACTTTAGGAGGCAAATAAAGGCAGAATGGAGATACCTATAGATCTGTTCTGCAGCTGGAGGGTTTACGATGTAACCTAAAAAATGCAAGTTCATTTTCTTGTAGTAATTAATACCAGTAATGTTTCTACTGAAAGCTTGTGTGTGCCTCATATTACTCCTCATGTCTCAGCAGTGGGCTGAAGTTCTGAGGGACGCAGTTTCACTCACCAGCCATGACTTCTGCTGAATGAGTTTGTGAACCTCAGTGAACACTCATAAAATGAAGTCCCAGGCTTCACAACAACCCCTAATTTAAATTGCAAAACAATCAACTTAGACCACACACTTTATCAGATATAAAATTTATTTTACAGAAGCAAAAAATCCCCAGCCTTTTATGTGGGAGAATTTTAAGTCTTAGACAACGGTTCTACATTCTTCTGGTCTAAACCCAAAGACCCCTGCTCTGTTGTAAGCATTTTGTTTGTTTGTTTTATTTTTTAACTCACTCTTAGGGTAGAATCAACACATGATTGAGAAAATTGTGGTCATTTTGGAGAAAATAGTGACCTGCTCTCCTGGAGTAGGTTCTTGATGCCTACATTAATACATGCTTTATTCTATGGATCATATAGATCTACCTGGAATACCTAGTACAAGTAAAAAATTGCAAAGAGAGAGAGGGTCCAGTTTGCCTTCCAACCAACATTAGGGATGTACATGAGAATGCAGATATCTCTGTACAGGTAAAAAGTACTGTACTCTGGTAAACAATCTAAGCTTATTTTGACCTCCTGAGACTAAGGAGAGTAGTGACAGAGTTTCTGTAAAAACCATACTTGGTGTTACCTTTTACTACATTTCAAGAATAGACATAGTGCTTACTGCTACACAGAAGAGAGAAGTGCATTTATTATTGTAATTCAGATCAACTTCTACAAAGTAACACAAACTTATAGTATGTGCCTGTTTCCCAAATTACTATTCCAACAGCTAATGACAGACAATAATTTTGTGATTTGCTTGGATTAAAACCAGTTAAAAAACACACATGCACAAAAGAATTGTCTGCATCATCTGCTATACAGATGAAGCTACGAGTTTCCCACAAATGCATACATAGGGGTTGAATAATTTGAGGACAGAGTTGAGAGAGATAATAGGGAAAAAAAGTTAACAATATGTATTCCAGAGGCTCCCTGATGAACATGAAATGAATATAATGACTGTTAGGATGTCAATGTGTTCTTTGATAAATCTCATAATTATTATCAGACCCATACGTGATGACAACCAACTATGAGAGAGAAATCAAACTAATTTTATCAACTTTGTCCATTGTCTTTTTGACTTCAGCCTGCTGGAAGCTTTTGTATTATAAAGTTTGCTAATTTTTTTTCAGATCTCTACAGTTTATGGATATACATGATACAGTGAAAAGAGTGCATGCTGAACATTAAGCCGCTATGGTTGATTTCAGAAACATGAACATAAAACCTGTACAACTAGGAAAGTGATCTGCTGTTTATTTAGGTCTAACCCAAAATGCAATGTGTTAATAGAAAAAGAATGATAATTTCTTTTCATGAATCCTGTTTTACTGGAATAACTTCTTCAGCTGACAGAGTTAAATACATTGCTGTCAAGGAGTGGCAAAAGGAGGTCCTCTCTCACCGTCTTGTTTCAAGTTGTATTAGCCAAACTTGTGTTAACACAGTGCTTATCCCAGCCCAGACTCAAGCTGAGCAATTATGCAGAAGAGGGAGTCTCAGTATAACTTCAGCTTTTTTACCAGATAGAGGTTTGTCTGTGTTGTCATAACACATATGCACACTTGGATTATTTTTGATTTTTTGTTCAAGATTAAAGTAAAAATTGCTAATGGAAAATATTTGTTATTTTTAAAACAATTTTAGTATTGCTAATCATGAAGTCCCTTTGATTTTCAGATCCTATGGTCTCTGTTAAAAGATCTCACTCTAAGTTACTTCAGAATTTAGGAGATCGCAATTCAAACTGCCATGCTCTTGTGTATTTGCAAAATTGTTGTGACGAATTAAAGAAGAAAAATTTCTGCTTTCCATCAGGCACAACCAAAACAGTTAAGGTCTATCATCAAGAAGTTTTTCTTGCACTTGTAGGATGCTTCAAAAAACTAAATACACAGCTCTGGACTGAATTACTAATTTAGGCCAAAAAATCATGTCATTTTTTTTTTATTGCTGCTGGATATACTTTGCATAACCACATTTGATAAACCAGATTTGACAAACAAAAATGTATCAGAATTTTACTTGCTAGGTATTAATCCAAATGGAACTACATTTTCAGTTTTTTAAAAAGTAAAGACTCCACACAGAACTGAAAATAGTTACTAGTAAACAGGCCTTTTTTTTTCTTTTTTCCTTTCCTTCTTTTTTAATCACAGTTGCTTTAATAGAAGTAAGCTGAGACTTGGCCATTTAGTGCTCATAATCCCTACCTTGCACTTTTTATCCTTCTGGTATGAGCAGATGGAAAACAGGAATCTCAAATTACTATTATCTCTTTCTTAGTCTCAATCCATTTGGATTTCTTTAATTATTTGTCTTATTCAATACTTCACTGTTCATCCATCAGTGAATGCAATATTATACAGTAGACTTCTGAAAGTAAGATTGGATTTATCATTGTATCAGACAAAAATCCTTCTATCTGATTTATTATATAAAAGTTTTTGTCATTATATCCAGGGGTGAGATCTTATGTTAGATGCGAAAATAGGTAATTTAGGTGAAACTGTTCCCACCCAGAATATCATGCAGTAAATATGCTAAAAGACTGTAGATTGTTCCATCCCAAATTCTTCTGGCAGTGATTTTTCTTCCAGAACTTTTCTGTCTTCTATAAACATTCTCAGAGAAGAGAGCTTTAAAAGCTGAGTGAGAAAGGAGGCGCTGACCTGCAACAAACAGTTCCCAGGTTGCTCACAGTGCAGGCTAAACTGAGGTCTGCCATAGAAAAGTCAGAGATAAAAGAACACATTTTCTTCCTGTTGTAGACTGCAAAAGTCATTCTGCTGTGGTAACTGAGTAAAGTTTAGCAGTTGTTAACATGGTTCAGAAAAGTTCAGAGAGCTATGGAAGTTTTGGAGGTATGTTTTGGGCAAGCAAGTTTCTATTGCTTTCTCTCACTTTACCTCCTTCAAGTTCAACTCTCCTAGAAGCACATTTCAGAGCATGGGACCATAGAATCATAGAATCACAGAATCTTCTCTCCTTTAGTTTGAAACCATTTCCCCTTGTCCTATCACCATAGTTCCTGCTAAAGTCTTTCCCCTTCATTCTTACTGCCTCCTTTTAAATACTGAAAGGCCTTCTCTTCTCCAGGCTGAACAGCCCAAGCTCTTTCAGGCTTTCCTTGTAGGAGAGTTGTTCCATTCCATATATCATTTCTGTGGCCCTCCTTTGGATTCATTCAAACAGATCCACACTTCTTCTGTACTGATGACTCCACATCTAGATTCAATACTCCAGGAGTGGTCTCACCAGTGCAGAGTAGTGGGGCAGGATCACCTCCCTTGTCCTGCTGGCCACAAAGCTTTTGATGCAGACCAGGATTTAGTTGGCTTTCTGGGCTGCAAAAGCACACTGATTGCTCATGTCCTGCTTCCCAGCCACTAGTACTCCCAGATACTTTTCACCAGGGTTGTGCTCAGTCCTCCACCTTGTATTGGTAGTAGGGATTGCCTCAGACCAGGTAAAATCTTGAACTTTAATTTGTTGAGCCTCATGAGGTTCACTTGCCCCACTGCTTGAGTTTGTCTTGCTCTCTCTGCATGGCAACATGTCCCTTGTAGGTGTTGACTGCACCACACAGCTTGATGTTATCTGCAACCTGCTGAGAGTGTACTCAATCCCACTGTTGATGTCATCAGTGAAGAAGTTAAAGAGCACAACTCCCAGTACTGACCCCTCAGGGACACCATTTGTCCCTGATCTCCATCCAGACATGGAACTATCAACCACCCCTCTGCCTACCCCACTGATTTCTCTCCTCCAGCAGCCTCTGAGTACAGAGGTGTAGGGATGGGAACATACTGCTCTGGGAGAGCCAACATCCAGCTTTTTCTGCTTGAGAATGAAAAAGCGACTGTTTTTTCTATGTCTATATCTAGCACTGGTAATATATCATTCTCATGCCTCTGCTTATTGCATCACAAGACACTAAGTCATATTGTATTCAACGTCTTTCTGGGCTCTAAATTACATTACATTTAGTGTTCCATATTTAAACAATAATCAGCCCTGAGAAAATTTGTGCATACAGAGAAGAGGGTATTCTGACAAAGATATTTCCTGTGTTAACAGTATACAATAAAATGCATAGAAAAATATTCACTTATTTTAGAAAAATCTGATAAGTGATTCATGTACAGGATATTCCTTTTTGGAGGTTGGTGGATAAGTTAAGATTTGCCTAAGTGTCTCACAATTTCTGATTAGTCAGATAGGGATTTTAAGGCTGTACATACACCTAAACAAAATCACACCTTCAGACACGTGTGTTGCTTAATATAATAAGTAGAAATTTCAAACTGTTGGTTTATCAAGATGATCACTCTGAGTTCTATTTAAAATATGTATACTGTCTTACTGTTTACATACCTAAACGTACAATGCAATGGCATACACTAAAATCTAGCGGGACAAGCAGCCTTTTAGTGTCAATTAACAAAAGAACTAACTGAAGTTTTATGAATTACAAAAACATTCTGAAAGTATAATTGGAATGGTAATGTAGATGAAAAGTATGTGATATATTTTTCGAAAAAATTACAAAGAAAGATTTTTTCACCCACTTTTACAACTGTGTTGTTTCATTTGCATGTTTAAAATTCAATTTAAAATCCAGAACTTCTAAGATATTTATTTTTTATTCTCTTTCTTCCTCACACACATGCACACATACACACAGAATCTACAAGTTCATTCCAGCTGTAGAATAAACAGTTTTAAACATCTTTATAGATAAAGTAGAAGTCATGAAACAGCCAAGGTCAGAATTGCTATGAAGGAACAGTTTTTCTTCTAACATAATAATATAATATAAATATTACGTCTGGTAGGGAAATACAGATCCATTTGCTATTAAAATTTAAAATTTAACTCCAGACCATTATTATCAATCTTTTCTGAGATAAAGAAGACTCTAAGAATACAATAAAAATTGGAAAAGTAGGTTAGATCAAGATGAAATATAGGCGCTAGATTAAAAAAATAAGCATCAAGTTTTTTTTAAAAGTGAATTAATGAATGAATTTATTAATTCCTTTAATAAAGGAAAAATGAAGATCCTTAATTTTGTGCATATAATCAGAGGTCTATGCTCCTGTAAGTCTTAAGAACTTGCTTAAGTGTTATGATGATGCTGTGAATTATTGTAGTTGTTCTCTCTCACTAAATATGCAGTTGAAGCTTACTTTCATGAATAAACCTGATAATAAATGTAGTCAGGAAGTATGACATAGAAAAGTTTTGAGTCTGTTCCTTATTAATAAGAAAAATTTCTTGTTCAGGGACCTTGACTACTTTCACTGTGCTTAGTGGAAAGCAGAGAATCTTGTCCTTTAGATTCTCAGAGCAACTATAGTTTTGAGAGGGAGTAAAATCTGAGAGCTTGGGAGTTCACACATTCAGGGGTAATGATTTCCTAAATTCTGAAGTAGTTTGTATAGAAAGCGATTTTTAAGGATTCTGTGGTCTTAGATGATACAGACTTATGGTTGGATTTACAGAGTAGAAAATATGTTAAGGTTCCCAAAGCTTATTTGGGCAATTTCAGTTGTTGCATATCTACATAAATACCTATATGACACAGAATCACAGAATTGTAGGGGTTGGAAGGGACCTCTGGAGATCATCAAGTCCAACCTCTCTGTCAAAGCAGCTCGCTAGACAAGGTTGCACAGATAGGCGTCCAGGAGGCTCTTGAATGTCTTCGGAGAAGGAGACTCCACAACTTCTCTGGGAAGCCTGTTCCAGTGCTCTACCACCCTCACTGTGAAGAAGTTCCCATGTACATTTGTGCAGAACTTCCTATGCTTCAGTTTGTGGCCCTTTCCCCTTGTCTTATCACCACAATAGTCTTAATTTGTCTCTCCCAAAACCTGTTTTATTCTACTTGTTACTACAATGTCTAAATAAATATAAACATGCAGTCCTTGAATAGCAAAGCACTTAATCACACTGAAATGAAAATACATGGAGAGTTGGGATCTTCAGCTTTCCAGTCAGCTTGTGTCACAATACAGGCATGTTTATGTAAGGCAGATTTAGCAGGGTGGATATTATGAGTCCTAATAAACAACTGCAGTTGATGTCTTCTGAAAAGTATTTGGGAAATACAGATAAGTACTGACAACTTCTAGATCCATCTCCACTTCCAGATAAACCATTTAAGGATTGCTTTCTAGTAATCAGATCTTGACTGCTTTGCTAAAGGTTGCTCACTCACCTTGCCCTTGAAATCCTTCCTGTAGCAGGATGCCCCCTACTGCATAAACTTATTTCAAAAAGAGCAAAAAGAATGTGAGTGCCTTTGGCCACATTTGCACAAGTGATAGACTTTGTGATTAACGTTCATTTGCCTTCTTTTGACATACGTATTTGCACCTGAGGTGATGCACCATATCTTTTCTTCTATCTGTATTTTGAACCTTGTTGCTGAGCTCAGTGCTAACAGGAACGCCCTACTGTGCATGGTGGCTGTGGTGGTGTGAGCAAACCATTTCCTGTTTGGATTAAATATGATAATTTTCAGCTGATGTAAGTGATGTGAAAAACTTCCAGCAGCAAGTGTGATTTCTTGTTGTATGGCTGTGATGGGTTACTCTTGCTCCCCATGCTTGCCAGTGTAAACCAGGATGTCTTGAAACATGAATACCCATGCATGACTTGGCACCCAGTGCAGCTAGAGAAGGTGGCATGGATGATAGACGAGCTAATGACAGCTCATTCCAGTGTCCTACCTACCATCAACTAACTGCATAGTATCATCATGAACACATCACTCTTTTCTAGTGTGTACCTCATCATGAACATGCAGCTTATCTGTTGGAAAGCTACTTAACATTTCAGTTTTCACATGTGGAGCTTGCTTCAACAGCGTAGAATTGCTTTGGCTATTTCACACTGAAGATGGTAGGCAGCTGTGCTTAATTAACACAGGGAGGAGGGAGGAAGAAAGAATATTTTGAGTTTGCACATTCCTGAATTGCTGCAAACTTACTGCCTCACCCGTATATTAATCCAGTCTTTGAGCCTGATGCATTTGACCCTTAAGACAGATATGTAATCCAGCATTAGAGAATTATAGCTTTTGAGCCTGATGGAAGACATGATAAATTTGGGGTAGTTTTGCTGAACCCAAGTGTTTGAACAGAATAGTTGTTTGAGATTATAGTCAGATGTTGCTTTACTGTCTGTGCAATAGTCTTTGAAAAACCAGGCATGGGTGCAAAGACAATTATTTGCACAGTGTTGTTAAAGAGATTGTGGCTTTTGTGGCTTAACAACAGGGAAAGAAGTCCACCAGGAAACAGACTGGAAAAAAAACAAAACAAAACACATCAGAAGTTCTCTCCTAAATGTGAATCCATTATTATTGCTATCTGCAACAAGCTAATGTCCACTGGTGAGGCTAAAATAAATATATATTGTTTAGCTTAAAGAAATATAGTAATAAACTGCAAGGTTTTCCTTCTTAAGGTGGATCAGCCACTTCCTAGTTTGTGCTAGAGCTCACTTCCTGTGCAACTATGCTTAAGCTCCTAACACTGTGTTTGCTGTTTCACATGTCTTTTAAAATGAGGAGTTTCTGTAAAAATCTGATGTTATTAAACAGTGGACAACACACTGTCAGGTAGAAACCTAGGTACATGAGTAAAATGCAAACTGCAAACCGTGTTTCTTGAAGAATGACAGTAAGGAGGATGATATGGGTGCTTTTCCCTTCTTTTTCCCATCTGTTCTCAATTATAAGAAACTCCTCCCGCTAGTTTAAAGGAAAGACATACACCCTGTAAAGCCTCTCATCTCTGTACAATATGTGACATCTGTATGTAACAGATGGGCTTTCAGGTTTCTTCATCACTAGCTTTATTTCCCAGGATCTATCACTGCAGCACCTAAGATCCTATTCTCAAGATGTAAAAGTGAAGTCAAAACAAAAAGGCCTCACACTTGCTGTGCACTTCTTTGAGATCTCGTCAGGTAGAGAATACAATGCCATCAACCATTAAAGTCTCATTTTCATTCTCAAGATTCCAATGGGTTAGGAGGGAAAAATAATTTTCTCTTGATCTTTTAAAAGGAACTTGTTGTTGAAAGTGAATTTTTTTCTGTTTTGTTTTTTTTTTTTTCTGATTTTTTTTTCTCTTCTTTCTTAAAAAGTTTTATTTTTAATTTAATAGCAAAGTCTTTGCAAATGTTTTTGTGACCAGTGCAGTTAAGCCTCTTCCGTAAATCATGTGACCATGCTTGAGGCCTAAAACTGCTGCCAAAAAATGAGAAAGTGATTTTATTCAGTTTGTTTCACATTTGGACTCTCACCTATGAGGAAAACATCCAACACTCCTCACTTGTGACAAAGCTCTTCCCATTCTGAGTCAGACTGACAAGTCCTGTGTGCTCAGCAAGTGGAGAAGATGTCAAGGCCTTCTCAAGCCCCAGTGTTGAAACTCATACAAGAAAACAATGTTTTGACTAGCAGCAGTTTTAAAAAGTACACAGTAGTGTACACAGACGACTTAAATTGCTTTAAAGAAATTATCTGTTCATGTGTGTTATGAGCATGGAAGCCAACAAGGCTACTCTAGGGTTTTGTGGGGCCTAAAAGTTAAGGCAACAAATATTTTGTCTCTGTCAGTTTATTTAAAAGGCCCAAAATATCTGGAGGTTGTGATCCACCTTTCGCTCCTTATCTCCTCTCTTCCAACTTCCTGCTTCGTGACTGCTTTTCTTGTGCCTAACGTGGTTCCTCAACTTCTTCATCAGTAATTTCTCTAGTTTTGGTGCTATTGCCACTTGTGTCTCTGCATTTTCCTCCAAGTCATGCAAGTGCGGTGCCTGGCTGCACACTCATCCCTGTTTCCATGAAATGCAGCCTCTTTATTCTCAACAGTAGCTAGCTTTCACTTACCCCTGCTGTGGCCAGTGGAAGTGCTACTGCTGAGAGGGAGCTGCAGAACTGTTGGGAAAGGACAAATCTCCTGCTTTGTATTGTCATGCAGTCCCAGGACACTGGCAGTCACTCAGTGGGAGTTGGAAAAATTGAGGACTGTCCTGTGGGCAGCTATGAATTATATATGAAAGAGAAGGAATTTAATACTGTAATCCACAAAGAAAAATTCAAATGGTGATGGGAAACAAAATTTCTTGTTACACTTATGAAAAGCAGGTATTTGCCTAAATGAAATGATTGAGTTAACTTATTTATTTTGGTTTGGATTTTATACCAAGTCTGAAATTGTGTGAGTTCAAATGGATTTCAGCCAGAGACTAAAGTATCCTTAAATGCTATGATATCAAAGAAGAAACCCTACAATATATAACATAATTCTTGCTCTCACATTGCATCATAGCATTATTGTACAGACTGTGAATACAGGGATTGTTTTGAGATTAAAGTTTCTTGTCTATGGAGTCACTGACTCATCATAGACTAAGTGAAATTTAAGTCAGTGACCTGTGGTTTCATGATCTTTTTTTTTTTTTTTTTTTTTTTCCGTTTTACAGCAACTGAAGCTCTACAAGCTTTACCCTGTTGAGGAGTGGGGAAGAAAGCTAGTAAGCATTACAGAGTAGATTGGTGGCCAGGGCAATCACAGAATCATAGAATTGTTTAAGTTGGAAGGAACCTAGATCACTTAGTTCCAACCCACTCCTGTGGGCTGGTTGCCACCCACTAGATCAGGCTACCCAGGATTCCATCCAAACTGGCCTCTGGCACCTCCAGGGATGGAACATCCACAGTTTCTCTGGGCAGCCTATGCCACTGCCCCATCAACCTCTGAGTAAAGAATTTCCTCCTAATATCTAAACTAAGTCTCCCCTCTTGTACTTTGAAGACATTGCTTGTCTTATTACTATCTGCTCATGTTCAAAGTCAGTCTCCCTCCTCTTTATAGCTCTCCTGAAGTACTGGAAGACAGCAACAAGGTCTCCCTGGAGCCTCCAAGCATAAAAAAAAAGCCTAAGTCCCTTAAATTTTCTTCACTGAAGAAGTCCTTCAGCCCCCTGATCATCTTCATGATGTCCTTTGGACCTGCTTCAGCAGCTCTGTTTTTCTTGAACTGGGGGCTCCAGGTCTGGACATGGTACTACAGATATGGTTTCATAAAGACAGAGCAGAAGGGGACAATTCCCCAACCCTCCCTGCTTCTCTCTTTTTTAATGCAGCCCAGGATACTGTCGGCCTTCTAGGCTGCAAGAGCGCAGTACTGGCTCATGTCCAGCCATCTGATCCATCTCTGATCCATCAGGATCTCCAAGTTTTTTTCCTCAGGGCTGTTCTCTATTAATTTTTGTCCCAGTCTCACCATATGTTTATTATCTTCCTCTTCCTGGGTGTTCATAGGAAAGTAAAGGGGTAATTTCGTATATGAAAACATAATAGTGGTTGACACTCATTTTTCTTAAATAGTTTTAATTTAACATCACTTAGCTTCAGTAGGCCTAATATTTTTATCTCATCTATATAATGACCTATTTCCTTTTTCTTGAGAAATGTGTGAGTTTAGAGTACAGGGTTCTTTTTTTTTTTTTTTTTTAATTTAGTTCGTGATCTTACACTATCATGGTGAAAATAATAACAATACTACATATCTGAATGAATCATGCTGAAGATGCTTTCAACTTACTGTTCTTTAAGAACATGGGAGGAGATATTAAACAATTTTAATTTTGTGAAAAAGTGAAGTGTTGATAAATTTTCTGTATTTTCCATGCAATGAGTGCAAGTGAAGTTCAGGCAAGTAAAAGATAAGGTACTTGCCTACTTTTATTCTGTACTCAGATTAGTGGCTTATTGGATTTAATGCTGATTTGAGAGGTTGTGTTGGAAATTGTTCATTGAGAATTCACTGTGGATTTAGTTTGCATTTCAAAAAGTAACATGCCCGTGATAAACAGTGCAGACTATCTTCTCTGAGTTTTTCAGGCAGATGTACAAGTGGTATTATTTGTGCTTCAACTTAACACATATATACCACATTTGAAGTGAGATAGTGTGGCAAGAGTACAAGATTACGAATGGTTTTCATAGCTCACCCCTTCCCAGAGGGTTTGCTTGCACCTGTTTTTACCACGAAAAGGACGTTAAATTCTCTGACCAAGTTGCAAATGAAAGATCGTCAAGATAAAAAGTGATATGATTGACTTAAAAGGTCAAAATCTAATATTTTAGTCTGACAGTTTATAGTGTGCTAATTTCACAAAAACATCAAAGATTCTGTGTGACCTCCCAGTGCATATTTCTCACCTAGAGTGCCTTGTGGCTCTCCTCAGATTTCATGGTCCATCAGTGCACACTTCAGCTGCGTTCCTTTATTAACAGCAGAGCAGGTTAACAGAGCATTTATCTTCCTTGATACTTGACTTGCTGGGTGCAGCTTTTACAGTCAGTATTAGGAAACGGTGTGCTGCTCTGCCCATTGCCCTCAGGAAAGAGATGGGGAGTGCTTTAAAACAACACAGGATTCATTTTCAAGCTTTTCCAACACATCAGTCAGTTGAGGAATTGCTGTAAATGTCTGAAAACCAGCAGGCAGAATTTAACCCTTGAATGCCAGCATGCTTTTCCAAGCAGTTACAGGGTTATAAAGATTGTGGAAAAAAAAAAAGAGAATTTCAGTATTTGGGAGGTATCACCAATATGGTATGCAAAGAAGAGTACTGCTGGAGTTAGAAAAGAAGCGGCTGCACACAGTCGTATCAGTCATATCCATGTCAGGAGATGTGTGAACATGCTCCATGGAATGTGGAGAAGGCTCAGGGGTGGCCTTACTGCTCTCTATAACTAACTGAAAGGAGGTTGTGATGAGGTGGATATTGCTTGTTCTACCACATAACTAGTGATAGGACTAGAGGGAATGGCCTCAAGCTGTGCCGGGGGAAATTCAGGTTGGGTGTAGGAAAAGTTAATTCTCTGAAAGTGTGGTCAGGTACTGGAATGGACTGGACAGGGAGGTATATGAGTCACTGCCCATGGAGGTGTTCAAGAAATGTTTATGTGTTATACTAAGGGACATGGCTTGGTGGGAGATTCTGGTGGTAGATGGATTGTTGGACCAGATGATCTTGGAGGTCTTTTCCAACCTTGGTGATTCTAAGATTCTATCATTTTATGATTTTTGGAATGAGCAATAGGGCAGGGGCAAGAAGAATATGGCATGGAGTCTTCCTAGTCTCTTCACCAACCCCCTCAACCTCCCACCTTAACTCTTCTTGGCGGTTCCTGTTTTTCTCAACTGTACCTACAGTCTTATCAGTATAGGCAAGTCCTGTTCTGTTCCAGACTGTTCCACTCTCCACCACTGTATATGGTACTATGAATTATAATACAAGTGAAATGCATAGAAAAACTTACTCAGAAATCCCCTCCAGAAAATTTCATATTTTAAAAATTATTGGGACACTAACAGTAATAGCAATGGATTTGCTATCTTTTGCTTTTTAAAGGTCCTGATTCTGCAGCAATCTCCACATGGGAAAATATGCCACTTTGTTGTATAGGAGAAAAAATCCTTTTTAATATGAGATTTTGCATCCTTGTAATACAATAATGGAAATTCATCCAATGATTAATCCAGGATAAGATACAACTTGTTTTTGGTATCTTAGGGAGCAGGGAAGGGGGCCAGCAATGGGGGAGGAGAAGCATTTAAACATGTATGGTTACTGTTTTTCATAGGGATTTTTATAATGCTTCTACACAATAGGCTGAAATTGCTCCTAAAGAGTCATTCTAGTCTACTGGGTAAATAATATGCATATTAAAAAGTTCTAAATATATATTTAATCAACTGGCTACATAAAATGCCTGAAGCTCTGAATACATATGAACCCAATAGACCAGAACAGCTGAAAAAAAACTTGCTCCAGGCTCTGGTGGTACATTCCAAGGAGTTTGCTTTTATAATAGATTTGAGAGCTCAGAATGGACTTGAAGAAGCTGAAGTAGTTTTAAATGAGGGTCCTTCCTTTTCAAGTTAGAGACATCATTTGAACTAAGGAAACAGAAGGAAATGGGAAGGTGTGTCTAGGAGGATGCTCAATACTTAGGATAGCAGACTGGTTTTTAGCTCCCACTGGCGCCTTTCCAAGCAAACATAGCTGTGAATTTCATCTAGTCTACAAACCTCTATGGTGACTCAGTTTCCCCTTACGTAAAATGGGGATAATATCACATCCTTCTGAGGTGTGTCAAACAGAAATATTAAGAGGTGTAACAATGAAAGATATATGCTCAGGTCTCATTGAAAATCAGGTGGAAGAGTCATCGTAAATGCCCTTTGTGCCCTTGAAAATCTCACCTTTATTTTATTGATGGCTGTAATGACCTTTGAGACCTTTGAAGGGAAGGTGTTATAGATGTGCAAAGATGCTAAGTAAGATGGAGTAAAAATTGACTAAAAGGTCAACTTCAGAAGCACAGGAATATAATATGAGGATAACCTATGGCAAATACCCTGAAGGCTACACCTGGGAGTGTGGGAGTCTGAAGTCAAATTATGTCTTTAGACAGTTCTGAGTCAAAGATGATATTATGCAAATATGACCACAGAGGAAGGTGACCTATGGCATCTCAGGAGCCCAGAAACTGGCCATTCATTTTTCAGTTAACTATGTGAAATGTATAGGGTTTTTCTGACCACTTTAACAAGGATTATCTCAGTGAGCAGCCCTACAGAGATGATCTTTTCCTTCATGTCATCTCCCATGTTTTCTCTCAAGTAGCCACTAGTCATTGAAGGACAAATAAATGGACAATTTCAGCTATGTGCTTCTTTGTTTGACAAAATTCATAATTATTTCCTCAAATAATAAAACTTATGAGCATCACTATTTAAATTCGGTCCTAAGTACACAACAGTAAATCTATGGCAACGTAGGAAACAATGTAAGAAACATTTGGTTACAGAAGAAGCCAAAACTTACCTTAGTGCATATATCTTTCTGTCACTCAATTTTGTTTTTTATTTTCTATCACTCAGCAGATGGGCAAGCTCAAATGTAGGCCTGAGAGTAAAAATTTAAATATTCCCGTAAAATAAAGAGTTGCATCCACAGGCAAAAAATAAAAATTGTTAATGCAGTTTGAGAAGAATGGCAGCAATAAGTTCAGGTGCATTTAGGTATTAAACTGAAATGAGAAAATCACATTATATTTAAGACAATTATAAACTAAATTTAAGTGTAAAATTAAAAATTAAAAAATAAAAACAACATTTCTTGGTTTCTTTTAGGAGAGATTTTGAAACTGAGATGTATTAGATATAAAGTTAATAAAGAGGTTCCCTATGGAGTTCAGATAAATACATAGAGCTATTGAAAATAAGAACTTACTTAGTTTAGGATTATTTCCCTATTAGAACCAAGATGAATAAAGATGATTAAAGCTTTGTAAACTATGGCTTACAGCCTTCTGGATATATTCTCCCCACACCCAAAAGAAAGATCCCTGTCTATGGAAGCAACAGCCTAAACAAGTAAGGGTGTTTAGGTGAGTGGAACACACAACCATAGTGGTCAGGACAATTACTGTACTTGTTAAGTTTAAGTTTAGTAATACAATTGTTTGATTAATATATTTTCATGTAGGATGATCTCCTCACAAACAATTAGCAACTAGGTCTTGCAGGTAGTAAAAAAAAAAATAATGTCTTCTTACAAGAACTTGAATATACAGAGCTGAAATAATGTTGCAGATCAAGTTTTAAAAAAATCAAATCATTTAATTACTTGGAGAAAAGTATAAGCAACCCAGAAGAATAGAGTTTGGTCTTCCTAGTACAACATTTGTACTGACATACCAGGGTTCACACACATAGTTTATAGGAAGACTCATGTGATTCTGGGTGAAGATTGTGAGAGGCAACTAATCCCTGTAGCCTGGCTATTAGCTGGGAAATTATAGCAAGAATCAGCTTAGATTAAGAAAGTGAATATGAGTTCAAAAGAATGAAAAATTTGTGTGATGATTTTCCTTTTAAAATTGTGCAGAAAGTTGTGTGTATAGTTAAGGAATCAATATAAAAAAATAAACAAAAAGTGTGGTCAAAACAGAGAGGATCATGGTTAGCTGAAGCCTTAAAGACAAAGACACGATATTTACGCTTAAAGTGGTGTTGGGAAGAGAACAGAATTTGGATTAAATGGTATAGATGACCTAGGTCCACCTCTAGGCGAGACGGATACAATGTGAGCATGGAATTGAGTCTTCATGTGAGAGAGTCAGGTGCTGATACGAAGGACCTGTGCTGAATAAAATGTAAGCTCACCAGACAAAGAACATTCCTAGTTTGGTATATGAATCAGAGCTGTGTTACAGGTTCTGTACAGTCAAGACTTCAATAGTCTGAGGCACTGCAGTTTATGTACATCAGTTCTCCTAGGATAAATTAGGAAAAAATAAATAACAGATATACAATTAGAGGCACATTTTCTTCATTGTCATTGTTTAGCTGCAACAGAATGTGAAAGCAAGTAGAAGTGATTTTGCATGACTGAAATCAGAAGTCATTCAGCAAATTTGTTCAGTGCTGTTACTACTAATTCTATCACAGTAAAAGTAGTTCAGGGAATACTTTCACCCTGTTTCTTCTTGAATCAAGAAAGCTCATATTTAATTTTTTTTTTAAAGAAAGATTATTGAGGAGGATGGACCCTTTGAGGGCCCATTTTATTATTTTATTGAATTCAGGTAATAATCTCAAGCGAGCTCTAAATCCTCAGCAGTTAATGGAGAAAAAAACAGTATTAAATTTAAGTAATTGAACAGAAAAAGTCCAGGAAATGGAAATCAAGGATATTTTATCTTTACCTGACATTGATGAGTAAGGAGAAGAGCTAAGCAGAGATCCCTAGGAAGTCTGAATAAACATTCAAAAAGCTTTAATTCTTCCAAAGCAAATTGAACTCAGAGTTTGCCTGAACAGTCATTCATAAGGAACCTGATGCATCCTTGGCTAGATGCACAGTCACTATGAGGAAAGATAAGGCTCCTGATGCTAGCAAGAACTGGGATGGAAAAGGAACTGGCCAGATGAACACTGCAATAACCTTGGCCTCATAGATTTGTCATGTTCTCCCCTGTGCTGGTTTGTTTATATTCCTGGAGTTTAGAGGTTGTCAAATGTTTTATTTTTCAGCTGTGTGAAGGAAAAGGAAATTCACTCTTTGAACGAGACCTAGATAGCAACATTAAGTCCTGAGTATATTTCCATGGACACGCTAAAAATGATTCCTTGAAAATGGGGGGTTGTAATGGGAGTGCTGACACAATCTGATTCCTAACTATCACTTTGCAAGCTGTGCTGTTATAATAAGAAGAAAAGGTTGTGTCTTCAGTGGAAAACTGATGGAAGTTAGTAATGCTGGGTGAAAATATGCAGCTCATTTAAAGGAGGAGAAACTGTAACATAGTAAATGAATCACATAAAAAAGATATCAAAAAGACAGCTAGGCCAGAAATGAAAGACACATAAAATATAAGGGAAGAAGAATTTTTCCCCCATCCAGCACACCCTGAGAACCTGATTGTCATCCAATTAGGGGCTGAGAGGAGGTTTGATTAATCTATCACAAGCAAAAGGCCTGGTTTCAGACACTAATCGGGGAGGTGTGAAAGCCACGAGTGGGTGCCTGGAGGTTTCTTCAGCTTCTGCATTCACATGATCAGGTATGTAGCCACTTCCAGGACAATTCTCTTCTCAATTAATACAGTTAATTGTCAATAGGGCTCCATAAGCCAAAGAATTTCAATACTGCCTGCTGCATATGAGCTTGCTCTAAAAGAAGAGCTTAAACTCATCTGAAATCTCTCTTTCTTTCCTTTCTAAAGTTAGATGTTAGTGTAAGTGTGGTCAGCCCAATATTTTAGGTTGTTGATTATTTTTAAACAAGACCCCTGAGCCAGCTTGTGTAGCCTGGATGATAAGTATTTCCACAGCAGGGAAATGTAAGGGATAAAGGAAAATCTTTCCCTTGAGTGGTGAATTGACTGCAAAGACATTCTGGGAAGGCTACTGTGATTCAGTACCCACAGCAGCAGTCTCAGAGCTTAGCATATAGTGCAGACCCAGGAAGCCTGACTTCCCCAACTTCCTCCCCCAGACCCCCTTCTCAGTGGTGAGTCCTGGCACACAGCCTCTGTGGGAGCCAGCCAGCCTACCCCACTTCTCCAGAGAAGTTCTGGGAATCTGCTGCCCCAGGGACCTGCCCAGGGTGGCAGGACTTGTTGTTCCAGCATATCTCTGGGAAGGTTTGTTTCACTTTTCCATGCATTAGCATCTAGTATTTCTTGATGCACCCTAAGGCATCCACATACGGCTGTCAGATGCGATGCCGCACCTACAGGAGACCTATGTCTTTCTGAAGTGGCAGCTGAAGCTAGGCAGGAATATCCTAGGGCAGCTCAAATGACACTAAGTGCCTTTGCGATGCTCAGTGCCTGTGGAATCATCTATCTGGCTTTGTTTCTATGAGAAAAAAGAGGTGGAGAATATAGCAAAGAAAAGCCCGCATATGTAAGAGAGATAATATCATTTGGTAGTTAGAAAGCCATCAAGCAACCTTGACAGGTGCTGGGAGGTAAAATTCAGAGCATCTCAAGAACTGTTGCTGTATTAGGTGATACAGTATCACCACATTAAATATATTTAAAAATCACTGTCAAATAATCTTGCTTTCACGACCTCCAATTTTATTCCCCTGTGTTTACAGAAGTGCTAAATAAACCCTCATGGAATGCAACAGATACTGTTGGAAATCTTCCTGTCAAGACAACATTAGTTCTATGGACTTGTATTTCAGCATATTTTCAGGATTCTTCTTGAAGGATGTAAGGTTCCAAATCTGACTGAAAGACTTGGGTGTATCCCAGATATCATTACACCAAAGACTGGTTGCATTTGGATAGCCAGGAATTCTTCAGTAACTATTATCACTGTGGGTAAAGATAATTTTTGTGATCCTTCTCTGAATGTGTTGTGACTGAGGACCCCACATCTGGATGCAGTTCTCCAGGTCAGACTTCACCAGTGCAGAGTATAGGGGCAGGATCCCCTCCCTTGACCAGCTGGCCACATTGCTTTTGATACAGCCCTGGATACGGTTGGCTTTCTGGGCTGTAAGGGCACATGACCGGTTCATGTTCATGGAAAAAATGCTTCCTAGTTCCCAAGTTTGCTGTGAAAACAGGTACATAAGATGTTCTGCATACACTGACAATAGGAAACCATGCTGAGTGTATTTTATTTACTCTTATAGATGAAATCTACTGTTTTGACATACAAAATGTATTTCTCCTTTCTTTAGGAGAGCGCGGAAATGCATAGGATTATTTGTGCTTTACTACTAAGACAACAGAAGATTCAACATGATCAAATCAGACATTACTAGATGCCTTTTCTCTACTGAACCCTGAACAATAGGTTCCTTGTTTTTCCTGACTGTTAAATATGGTGTATCTTTTTCAAAGTATCACTGATAGTAGGTCTCCTGGGCCTGTTGAAAATTTTACACTAACTTTGCATTATTTCTAAGATTTTATCTTAAATTGGTATCATTTTATTGCACTGATAACTAGAAGTAGCAAATCAGAAATTAGAAAGAGAGAAAACTGACACTGATTGATGTCCAAGTCTTTCTCCTGATTCGCTGATTAAACTCATCAATCTATATGCAGAAGAGATGTCCAATGCAAATGGAACCAACCAGCCTTAACGAAGTTGTGTTGTCAGCATACTAGGGAGAAAATGGGATCCTCATGTCAGATAGGGAAAACAAAACTAAGCCAGAGACTGTCTGCTACAAATGGTATTTATTTTAAGAGATGGTAAATCACTATTTAAAAGACATTCTAAACATGACAGTAAATCATGTTGGCTATACCAGATTAGACTGTGGTATACAGGTTGTGCAGGGGAAAAAGAGAAAAAACAAATGAGTTTGCATGCAATTTGATTGTGGGAAATCTACCATCACTGCTCTGTCTAAGATCAGTAATCTTCCAGTTTGTTTGGAGAACAAATGTTAGTGGTACTAGCTAACATATCCCACTGCCCTGAACCTCTCCAGTTTTCTCAGACTGCTCTTACTCACACAGGCTCCAAACATCACAAATGAAAGATCATCAAATTGAAAGTGAACCCTAATTTTCATTGAAGTGAAACAACTTCAGAGGGCTTTACTAATTTTACATTATTTTCATAGAGATCAGAAGAACTTAGTGTACAAAGTAAATGAAGATAATGGCCTCAAAGCATAAGTATTCATTTGGGAAAATCAGCTTTTGCAACTTCCTTGATAAATGGTGCAAACCAACACCAGCATGGAAGAAACAGACTTTTGCATGTTAGGCATGAATGAACTGACAAAGGATCAAAATAAATAAACACACAAGATTTTTGTAAAAACTTCTCTGAAAATCAGGGACAGGGACAGATTAGCTGGCTTGAAAGAACTTCCTCATGGTATTTTAATTGTAGATGATTGAAAGAAATTATTTTTCTTTAGAGAAGGAATGGATTTTTATTATCTTTATGGGAGGGTGAAGGACTCACTAGAAATATATTTTTACTTTTTCTATTTTTGTTTTCTCCAGTTCCTCTTACTATTACAGTCACATGTTATGTAATTTCTTATTAATAATGTGATTTCTGAAATTTTCTGACCTAACTGTTGTTATCATATCTCAGAATTGTCAAGAATCGGATGAAGACTTAGATTGATTTTGGACTTCCAACAAAAAATTAAAACAAATCAAAACAAAGTAACAGCAGAAAAGAAAAGAAAAGAAAAGAAAAGAAAAGAAAAGAAAAGAAAAGAAAAGAAAAGAAAAGAAAAGAAAAGAAAAGAAAAGAAAAGAAAAGAAAAGAAAAGAAAAGAAAAGAAAAGAAAAGAAAAGAAAAGAAAAGAAAAGAAAGAAGGAAAGAAGGAAAGAAGGAAAGAAGGAAAGAAGGAAAGAAGGAAAGAAAGAAAGAAAGAAAGAAAGAAAGAAAGAAAGAAAGAAAGAAAGAAAGAAAGAAAGAAAGAAAGAAAGAAAGAAAGAAAGAAAAAGAAAGGAAAATAAAGGTGTTTAGGCTGTATAATTTCCTCCATGTTTGTAGTTGTTTTTTCTAATTCATAGCACTTTATAAATCATTGTTTCCCAAGGCATTGGTCAGAAACAGTGTGCTACCTGAAAGGCTCTGTGATGTTAATTACAGCCACAGAAACCTAAAAAGTTAAGTGTGGGGTCACCACTGCCAGACTTCTGGTTGACCGCGAGTGAAGTGTAACACTTCCTCAGTGTGCTCTTTGCTCTCTGTGGTTGCCAGTGGGCAGTGATCTGTATCAGCTGGAGACATGGATACAGATTTCACTGTAAAACATAACCTTTCTCCCCAGTGCTTTGAAATGTTGTATTTCGTATAAAAATATTCCTAATTTGAATGTGCACTAACTACAATCACACAACGGAACAGAAGTTTATTTCCATGAATATAAAGAAAAAAATGTCATAACTCCTTCACCTTTAACCTCACAGATACAAACCATTTCTTAAAAGAACTGTAAAGGCACAGAATGTTTTAATGCATCTTTTCTGTCCTGTACAGATGTAAAATTGATACTCCGTATCAGATTTATTCTTTAAAGTATTTATTTTTAAAAGATAGGGAAATGAACACATCTTTTGCTGACTATATGAGCTTTAACTGGGGCGAGGAATAGTCAGACATTATGAAATGTCTTCTAACAGAAAGCCCAGTGAAGCACTGGGAAAAGATTGTCTGGGAGCTGTGGAATCTCCATCATTAGAGGTCTTTAAGAGTAGATTAGACAAGTAACTGTCAGGAATGACATAGGTGTAGTTGATTCTGCCTTAGGGCAGAGGGATGGACTAGCTGACCTCTCGAGGTCATTTTCAGCCTTGTGATTCTGTGAATGAAAACATGCATTCCCTTCTAACTGCAATATAATCCGTCATCACTCAACACCATTTCCTTTCAGTGTTGTGCATTCAACCTTAACTTTGTCCTTTGTTTTCCTCTATTAAGAAAGTACGCCCTTAGACATATTCTCTTGATGTAATGCAATATTTATTAAGTGATTTGTAAAGAATGCTAAAAAGAATGGATAAAGTTTATTAAGATACTGCATAATTCTATATATTTGTATTGCACGATGGAAAAAAAATCTATAATTAATAAATAAAAATGGGGTGATAGGTCTGCTTGGCTATATTTTTTTTCTTTAATAAATATAGTATCTATTTGTAGATATGCAAGGTACCTTTATAGCAATGTGTGTATATATAAATGCATATGTATTTACATATATAAGTACATATGTTCCTGTAAGGTTATATTACAAATAATCAATGGCAGTAGGAAATTGAATTCGTAACCTAGCAACATGTCATTTTGATATTGGCACTGTTTTTAAAAAATCTAAAGGGATAGTAGCAATAAAAAAGTATTTAATTTGTCTTCATCAATAATAATAATCCTAATAAAAAGGATATCCATTTTTTCCAGTTTTTTACTGTTTCTCCAGCCAAGACCTCTGCTTGGCTGATCTTTCTCTTACACTGTTATATCTTCATAAACTTGTTCCAATAATACCCTATTAGTTCTAACCTGAATGATACCAATGACAATCAGTTTTTCCTAACCTAGCAGGTACTTATAACTTTCACATCATTTTCCATGCACAGTCTAGAAAACTGAAAAGCAGTTAAAAAAAAATCCAAGATTTCTTATCGAGGAATAATCTTGCCATTATCTCCACTTTAATATTGGAATTGCTGTACAATTTCCCAGTATTGACCTTTCTGTTCCTTCTCTCCTGAGTTCTTATTGATTATTTTTTCCTAGCAAATCTTCCCATCTTCCTTATATGGCTTTTTGACACTTGTCATGATTTTTCTCTTAGCTTTCTTCTTTCACATCTTAGAAAGCATATTACTTACATTTCTTGTATTTCTAGCACTGCTAATTTTATTTGTTTGGGGTTTTTTATTTTTCATTTTTTTATTTTATTTACATATGATTTTGAAAAGTTGTGGAAGTCCCTGGTGACTGGAAAGGAGGCAACATATCACCCATTTTTAAGAAGGGTAAAAAGGATGACTCTGGGAACTATCAACCTATCAGTCTCACCTCTGTGCCAGAAAAGGTCGTGGAGCAGATCCTCCAGAGGAGGGCCACAAAAATTATCCAAGAAATGGAACACCACTCCTACAAAGACAGGCTGAAAGAGCTGGGTCTGTTTAGAGTGGAGAAGTCTCTGAGGTCACCTGGTGGCAGCTTTTCAATATCTAAAGGGGCCCTACAGGAAAGAAGGGGTCAGACTCTTTAGCAGTGTCTGTGGTGATAGAACAAGGAGAAATGGCTTCAAATCAAAGAGGGTAGGTTGGATATAAGAAAAAGGTCTTTTACAGTGAGGGTGGTGAGGCACTGGAACAGGTTGGTCAGAGAGGTGATGGCAGTCCTGTCCCTGGAGATTTTCAATGTAAGGCTGGATCAGCCTCTGAGCAACCTGATCTAGCTGTGGATGTCCCTGTTCATTGCAGGGGAGTTGGACTAGATGGCCTTTAAAGGTCCCTTCCAATTCTAAGGATTCTATGATTCGGTGATTCTGTGATTTTTCCTTCTCAGATTTTTAAAGGAACAGTCACCATATATGTCTGAGGTTCACGTTCTTACTTCTACCATCTTCCTCCCAACTAAAAAAACTAACACCAAAGACATTAAGGATTCTTAGTCAAATATCAGAATTAGTGCTCTGCCCTTATCCTGTGAGAATAATCAGTTCCGTGCTTTAAGTCTTCTCTTCTGTGGGCTTCCATGATTCTCTCTTGTTTTCTTGCTTCCCCTAATCTTCCTTTTCATCTTTTCTCTGGTCTATCATTTCACACGTTCTTTCAACATATTCAGTGGTACCACTTCTTACTCTTTGATATTATTTTCGTCTATATCAAAGGTATTGGTCACCCTATTCATTTAGTCTGGTGTAACTATCACCTCAGGTTTACTCATCCTTGTAGAAGTCTAAGAAAAAAATCTTTATCCTCTATTCTTTTTGATCAAGTTCATCATCATCTTGAGTGTCAATCAGACTTGTAATCTGGCTCATCCTTAAAACATCCTCAGTCCTCACACCCAGTAGATTTCTACATAATTCATCTGAGAAACAATCTTTTGTAACCAACCACAATTAAAAGTGTTGTCAGGATTCAATACAATTTCTACAGTAACCTATTTTCTGTCTTTGGAAAAAATGTTTTACTCTGCTGAAAAATACATACTATTCTGTTAAAACATGTATTTTTAGTGTCTACACAGATATATTCTCACTTATTTATCATATCTAAGGTATTTTTAATGACATTTACCAGCCTTTAGGCTTGATACTTTTCAAACATTAATCCTGTGATATGCAATGACTGAAGCATTGCACACTGGCTAATAATTGTCTCATTGTTTTTGTGTTTTACCTTTATGTTTATGACCAAGATCCTTATCTTTAACTTGTGACTCTGTACAATATTTTATTCTGTTTGTACATTTACTAGTACAATGGAGTTTGTGTTTACAATAAGGATCTAAATGCTTTGTAATGTTAATTTCCTGACATTGTTTCAGAGCTACCTGTCTTTAAGAAAGATCAGAATAAGTCCTACTGTATCTTTTGGTGTTTGTGTAGCTCACATATGATGCTCTTCATAGAGGAGACAAGGGACATTCTTTCGATTGCCTGATTGTGCCACTGATCTTAAGATGTGGATAAGAAAAGTATCAGTAAGCCATCGTCACCTAAAGTGAATCAGAAGAGGATGGTCAGCTACATAGGAATATTAGAAAACTTAAAAAATTAGAAAGTTTCTTATTCATCTTGGATGGAAAAATAGGCTCCATTCTTTTATTCGTTTGAAGGGACAGAAAAAGGTAATGAGTGATGATAAACACTGAAAACAATGAGCCATGCATATATTATTTCTGCTTTAACTTAACCCTGAAAGATATGAACAAAGATTAGAATGTCAGAAAACTGTGACTTCTGTTAGCTGTGGCTAAGCCAATTTAATGAATTCATACTGACTATTTAACAAAGCTACTAAAATAGGAATGGACAGAGTCTAGTAAGTATCTGCCCACTTTTCCTGAGGGCAAGTAGCATAATTAATCAGATTGGGTGGTCAGATGATTTCTCTATATGCATCACCTTTGGGCTGACCTAAACATCTGTATTGTTGAATTGGCCACCAAAGCAAAGGACTTGGTTCTTGCAGTGTCACCATCTGCTTCTCTGACAGAAGGACTATTTCTGGGGCCACACTTTCATTGTATTCTACAGGCCATGGTGTAAATACCTCTGTATTTATATTGTAGGACAAGATTCAGTAAAGAAGCTGTTTAGATACAGTTTTGTATAAATATCATTTTATACCAGACCCCATATCCTTATGCTCTGGCGAATAGTGTATGGTATTCCTAAATTTTTAGCATGACATTTGCTTTAGTACATCACCTCTGAAGACCAAATACACTTCAGAAGGAATCAGATAATTTACTGTATTGCTCCCTTTTTAATTTTGAATGGATAAAAACTGCTGAAGTTTTGTGGTTTTTTTTCCATTCACCTGAAAAGGAATGACTATCTTTTTTTCGAAACCACACACTTGTTGAATGATGCTGAATGCTATTGATGACTGAAATAAGTAGTTAGCCATACAACAAGTGAGGTATTGCCAGACTTCTTGTTACACTGATGTATGAAAAAAAGATAACCTCTCTTTTTTTTTTCCAAATTATTCTGTTTCTGATTTTTTTCGCTTTTTAGCTTCTCCCGTTTACCTGAACAACTTGTAGACAGTTTGAAATATTACACTCTCAAACTTGTGTGCATCCCTTGAATATACTTTTAATCCAGACTTGCTCTCCACTTTAAATTCGTAGAATTTTCTATTACTAACATTGGTTCTATTTTTCAGAATGCTTATTTCCAATGATTGACAGTTTCAGCAGTCAATAAGTACATGAGCAAAAGTACAAGAAAAATACAGAATCATAGAATGGTCTGGGTTGAAAAGGACCTCAAAGATCATCTGGTTTCAACCCTCTTGCTGTGTGCAGGGTAATATTAAACAGATTATTTTTTTCTCCCTAAAAGTCTATTATTTTTCCCTCCAGTCATAGAAAAAATATAATGGACTTCTTAATGAAAAAAGAGTGGCTTGAAACTCAACTTTTGAAATACTTTATGTTATAAAAATTTTAGCTGGACAAACTTAAGTCTGAGGTTGCTGTGTGTGGCAGATACCTGAACAGTGACTCGAGAATTTTGAACTTTTCATAGTGACTTAATTTTCCCTCTGCACTTTTCCTCTCTGTATAGTGAATATGCCAGTTCCTATTATTAATTCTTGTGTAACAAAGAGAAGGACAATGGTATTTCTACAGGATTTTTCAAAGTGAATGTTCTGTACCTGTGTATTACATATAATGTATAATATTTACAAGGGAGAAGACATCAAAGAGTTTGAAACTTCCCTTTGCATTGCAAAGTCATTGTTCCACAGTTACTAAGTTTTATGGAGAAAAAAAGTTTTAAAGAGAAAAATATTTTGTATGAATTCATTCAGAGGTGTGCTATTGCTATTCTTACTAGCTGTACTTATGCAATTGTTTCCTCTTCCCTTTAAACAATATATATTATTCCAGAAGCTTCTGAACAAACTTTCAAAGTGAGTGCATTAAGATTGAGACACTGTTAATAAAGTCTAAAGAAATAAAAATCTACTTTAGAGAGATTCAGTGAGCCGTGTGCATATTCTAATGATAGCGGTGTGAATTACAGATAGCACACAAGCAATGTAGCAAGGCCACACAGCACCTTGTAATTTAGAATTTGTCAACATTTTGCAGTTTCCCATGTGAGTCATCACTTGGTTGATGTTTCCCATTTATTGTTTACATAGGCTTAAGCTTTGGAACATCCATGCAAAACAGCACATTTGAGCTTTAAATCAGTCACACATAATGAGAAATCTCAAATAATTCCAAGCAGTTCATTTAATATTTTATAAGGAAAATACAACTTGACTTGTGCAGCTAAATTTGCAAGAAGATTGAAAAGGATAGCAACAGCAGCCATCAATACATTACCCACGATAAAATAGAGATAAACTGAAAAACTCTGAGATTGCATGTCTAAAGTCTGCACAGCTGTACTCATACTTAATGTGTAGATTTCATTCATTAAATATATGTAACATATAAATGTGTTAATCTTGTGCCTCTGCCATTCTGAAAAGAGGATAAGAAGGGTTGAAAACATAATTAAAAACTGTGTAGGTGTTTCTGTAAAAAGAAATTTACCAGTAGTGTGAAATTGAATTTCTGGCTTGCCGTATTTTAAATCTGTGATGCTTGGATGATAAGCATCAAAAGACAGGATTTCCTTCACTTTTCCAACCAGGCAAAGCCATATATTATGGTGAATGCCAAGACCCCCAAGGCAGTAGTCAAAATGTAGCTTAAGTAGTTAGAGGAAGAATGTAAAGAAATTCCATTTTACCTCACATAATCTGATTTCTCTTTATTTTCACTCTGAAACAGCGCAGTCTCCAGTGACACTGTATCACAGTTGCACAATTCTTACCTATGGTATCAAAGCATTAACCAGGAAACTGTTGCAACTCAGGATTATTTTGTTTTTGTTATTATTTTTTATTATTATTTTCACTCCTTTTCTTTCCTTCTTCCTTTTTCTTTCCTTCTTTTCTTCTTCCTTTCCTTCCTTCCTTACTTGGCCATTGCTAAATACGTTCAAAGTTCTACAAAAATCTGGAAAAGGAAGTGAAAATCTTGAGCAAATCTGTATACCGTGATTTTAGGATCTGATAGTGAATTTCATCCTGATGGTGTTGATTTTAGAGACTACTACATCAAAGCATGAATGGTTAGCTGCAAGCTCATGTTTACTACTTCACACAACACACTTGTTTCCCCGAAAGCCAATTCTGATTCAAATCAATTTAATTAAGTAACAAAGCTGGTTGTCATGGTAACAACGCTACTAATTTGTCATGCCAAATACTCTGTGAGATTGACCGGTTGCTAAGCAACAGCCAATGGGCTTGAAGACAGAAGATGACAAATTCTATCTGGTGCAGATGTTGTGATCCAGTCTTGAATTAGGCCTCTGTTCAGAGTGGATTCCCAAGAGAGCATCACCTGGATAGCTTAATAGCAACACAGGGAGTAGCATGCCACAACAAATTACATTGTTTTGCACATTTTAAAATATGTTGGAGGGAGAAGCTAGTAAAATAAGTTAATTTGATGCTCACTGTCATCTTTTTATTTTCCTGTTACAGAATATATGGAGATGATTCAATCTTGCTGTAGTTGGCTTTGCATATGCATATTTATATCTCAGAAATACTCTTTTTCCCGTCTCTGTACATACGATACATAAAATTTAGGCATGCAAGTGTAAAACAAGTGGATTGTGGTTAAATCACCTCAATGAAATCTGTTTGGAGTAATGTGCATAATTTGCCCATAACAATGGAAAACAATATTTTTATTTTTAGTTTATTCTTTTTCTGAGGATAGCCTCAAACTTCACAGTTTAAAACTTGATTTATTGTTTATTTGTGAGAATATTTTCATTGTTCCTCTCACTGAAAATATTTCAGGCCGTTGGTATCATTCTATTTGTGTCTGCATTTGATATGCATGAATATCAAACTAACTGCAAAGTAATGGCATTTTGTCAGTGTATGACTTTATTAAAATCATCTTACTAACAAATTTATCCAGAAATTCTCGTCTAAATATCCTCTAACAGAATAAAATAAAATAAAATAAAATAAAATAAAATAAAATAAAATAAAATAAAATACCAAGTCTCAATTTGGAAATAATGACTGTATGATTGCTTCTATGTTGAAGAATAATATTAAAGACTACTTGTTAAGCTTAGTTCTTCGTGTCCCAGTTGAATCAAGGAGACAACTGACATGGAAGAATATGGAAATTGGTGACAAAAAGTGTAAAGAATTTTGGATAAATTTTGATAGTTTTATAGTTCACTGGAAAATATTCCCATCAAAATAGAAATATTTATTTTTAAAATTGGACTGATATTTCTAGGATTTAACTTGCAAGTGGAGGGGAAACTAATAATATTTAAATGTCTGTTTTTTGTGTTATTTTAGGCATTCCATTTTTTCATGGAAAATGACATTACAATTGGAAATAATTTGTCATATTATAATCATAACAGAATAACAAGTGCTTTAATATAACAAAGACTCAAACATTTAAATCAAAACAAATTCATCTAATTTTCTGAAACGAGATATCTGAGTGACCCAAAATTCCCTTCTGTGCTTACCATCATTTTCTCTCCTGCTGCTGACAGACAAACTTTGAAAAGCCCAAATAGCCTTTACACTGCAGATATTCCAACCACCACACATTTCTAATATGAATAGTACATTAGTTTCTTATTAGATTCATAATAACTAATGGATTACTGTCAGGAATTTCCAGACAACAATCTGACATTATGTTCTAAAGAATTAATTTGAATATATAGAACAACGATTTAGGAGATTAAATAAAATCATATCTAGAACCAAAGTTTGTTTGTTTTATTGTTTTCAGTGCAAATGTAGTCATTGTGAGAGAAAAGAAATAAAACTGGGATCTCATGTTGCATTGTGACATGTAAGTGAATAATCTGAACAAATTTTATAGACAGAATCAAGCCCATTAGATTTCTTCAAAAGCGGGTTCTTTGTTCCTTTGGAAAGTTATTCAGACTTGTTAGAATAACATTTTTGCATTCTATTTTATTGGGTGTCTGTGGCAATTTTTTGGTCACGGGGACATTTCAGTGATGGCCTTTCTGGGAGGAGGTGAGGAAGGATAGGTGATGTTTTAAAGTCTGTATTTTGTTTCTCCCTACCCAAATCTATTTTAATTGATAACAACTTAAACTGATTTTTCCACATTGAATCTGTTCTGCTTTGTGTCTGTAGCTGGTAAGCAATCTCCTCGCTTTTAACTCAACCCACAAATTTTCTCATCTTATTTTCTCCCTCTGTCCCTCTAAGCATTAGGATTGAGTGAGTGTCTGGGTGGGAACTGGGCTGTTTGCCAAGGCTAAACCACCAGGTATATACAATCCAACTGAAAAAAGCCACATGTAGCTAGTGCACAGACAAATGGAGCCAAGGCTCCAACAGTAGTACGTTCCTGTTTTCAGAGTGTGAAATTATTTTAGCACAGGGAAAGTAACGGCCAATATGTTTTTTTCCCTCCTCTCTTAAAGCTGCATTTGAAATCCTAATATTTTATTGTAAGTAAGAAAACAAATGAAAAATCTAACATAGCTCAAGGAAGTGACAGCTTTCCATACAAAAGTGCTCAGATCTTATATACATTTGCCTTTAGCCCTGAAACTGTCATTTAGGTTTCTTAATAGTAACTTTTCAATGTATAATTTGGGCCTCTCAGTTTAAGCAGTTCTAGTTTATGGGGCCCATAGTCTGTCAGATATATATTTTTTTACTCCTTTTAAATTAAGCTGACAATTCAGCAGTTATTTAAACTCAGCAGTGGAAAGGACAGTTATGATCCTACCTGCCTGTTGGCAACCATCAGTCCTTCTGGTAAGATAGAATATATCTTTACAGATGTTTTCATTTTTAGGTAAACACCAAGAGCTGGAGAAGTCATGAGATTCTAAAATAAATTATTCCACTGGTTAATCGACAACTTCTTACTCTATCTGGCTACAGGTATAAGGGCTGATATTTGCTCTCTTAGCTTCCTGATCTTATGCTTTGTCAGACCTTATGAATTCCTGACAATTTCCAGCTACTTAAGAAAGATGTGCATTTCTCCTTCACAGTGAAATTTTAACGTGCAGTCCTAGTTCCCAGGTATGTGACACTGTGAGGGAAAATTGTAATATTAATCTTACTCAGTAACATTCCAGTTGTTTTTCAGATATGTCTTTCTCATTTTTAACCATACTATTGATCATTTAACCCTGTAAATTCTAAAAGTAGTGATTTAATGTTGCTTTTATTCATCACTCGTTGGGTTGTAATTTGAATCAGGACATGAGGAAGTCAGGAAAAAGCTTTTCATTACAATTCCCTTACAAAAGTACCAGACAGAAAGAATTTAGTGAGTTCATTACCTGTTGTACTTCTAAATCAAAAGGAAATCAAAGGCCTTGCAGAAATCTTTGCCAATGAAATGATAAGCTTAATAAAAAAGTGCAAATTTATTTCACAATGTTTATTTTCAGACAAGTTGTTTTCCCTGATTACATGTACATTGTCATAATTTAACTCTTTGTTCATTTCATCCCATGTAACTTTGGCTTAGTTGCTCTGTATCCTGTTAACCAGTCTACAATTAGTTAAAATCAAATTATTCATCGTTCCTGTATAGTGATGCAACAATATTTTTGCCCAGAGCCTCAGAAATTTGTCACTCTTCCAAGTTCTTCTTTCTTCATTCATCCACTAGTTCAACATTCCTCTGAATATTTTTGCAACTTACCACATCTCAAATATGTCAATATAATTAACTTTAACCTATTTTTTTTCTTAATACTGTTCATTTTTCCTTCTCAGTACTCCAGAAAGTTGCAAAGTATGCATCAGAAAATTCTCCCTTTCCTAGAATGTTACTGACTTTTATAATGTTCCTATTTTATTAACTTGTCCCAGAACCTAACCCCAGGACAGACTGGGGATTACAGAGAGGTTCAAAGTCTGGAGGAGGGAATTAAGTAGATTTCAGCTGTTCATTCACTTCTCATGGCAAAGGGCACAAATCACAGGTTTTGCAATGGACTGAGGCCTCTCAGTACTGCTGTGCAGTAACCTCTTGCTGTCTTTCACCCTCATGTTGTAACCACCCCTTAAAGCGTTCAGTACCAAAAGTCACTTTAGCATCTGAACAGTAACATTAGAGCTAAATTTTCTTATTTCTATTCAGAGTTGACTTCCCTGATCTCACAATCCACCAAATGTCTGAAAATGACACAAAGTTCAGAAAACTTCTATTTTCTATTTCTTAATTGATCTGGTACTTAACAACATTTGTTTCAAAAGGTTAAAATCTGTTCCTATAACTAATCTTTTCTTCTGTAAAGCCCGTTTTCTCTAGCAAATGGGTGGTCTGGCCTCTGGCTGGTTTCCTATCTTCACAAATTTCTCTAAAGTTCCCTATCCTCACACTTTTTGTTTCAGCGAGGGTCCCTGGGATGACTTCTACAGATTCATCACTGAAAATGGCAATGAGGGAAAGCAACCATTTCCCACTCTTTCAGAGGCACACTATTCTGCCACATTCTCTTAAAGTATATTCTCCTCCTAAGGCAAACACAGTGCTCCTATCAACACTAATGCACACTCAAAGGTGAATGCTGCCATTCGTGCATTTGTGGAGGACTCTAATTGAATCACCATTAGCTTCAGCTCCTGGCATTTTTTAGAATGAGTTGAGTCCCATAGCCCCTTGTTGCTAGAATGCAATAAACAAGACTTAAACTATTTAAAGACAGCTTTGTTCTTCTGACAGGCACCTGCTGAATATTCGTATAAAATATAATAACTCTGAAGAAGTATTAGAATCCGACAAAGGTCAAGGTCTGAATTAACCTATAGAGCGGCTATCAATGACTGAGTCACAATTTCCTCAAAATCCCCTTTTCAGGTAATAGAAAAATTACACTAAGAATCCAAATTTATCTTTAAACAGCGTGAGCATACATTTTCCTAATGTTTAAGTGGAAGAAATTATAAGGAAGAAGGACTGTCTCTTCATTTCTAACTTCCTCACAGATTGCAGTAGCAGAAGAATACATCATGGATAAAGTGGATGTTGCTTGATTTTTTTTCCTCTTCAGACAATAGAGCCTTCATATAGAAACTTTACAGTGTCATGTATACACACACACACACACACACACACACACACACACACACACACATACAAAATAAATAAATAAATAAATAAGAAAAAAAAAGAAAAAAAAGCAGGAAAAAGGAAAAGAATGGAAAAAATAGTAAGTTTATGAAAGCTATCCATCAAATGTCAAGGATAATAATCAATTTTTTGTCACAATGAACTGATAAAAGCTTTCAGTAATAATGTCATGGGGAAAAAAATTTGTGTTGGAACTCGTAACGCTCAGCCCTGATATCAAACGAATTCATAAAAGCTCAATACCACTGTAGCCCTCGGAGGCATGACAAAACACAATTTCTCATCCACAGGATATGGAATAATTCCCTCTTTTTATATTTTTATTTTTTTTTTTTCACAGAAAGAGACACAAAAGGAAAAAATCTGAATTTCAAAAAAATATTACACAATCCTGCTTATACAGGTGAACATTAGTGATTATTTTTGGTCGCCGATATCACAAGCCGTTATGGTGATTTCTCTCACATCATGCAAATGGCTGCATAATGTCTACTCCTCTTGGAATGTAAAATCAAATCAGCATTCTAATGCTACAAGCCTGTGATGAGCTTGGAAATAAATATGCAGAAGCGCGTAAAAAAAAAATCAAGGCAATCAAGGAGAGCCAGCGTCCTAGCTCGGACTATAAATCTTTGTCTGTTTCAATCGCAGAGCTGGCCGAATCAGTGTAAAATTCGAGCGGGGATGTCATCAATTTCTGTTAACCTCTCTATTCTTCTTTGTGTTGGCAGTGCAGTGATGGATTGGTTTTGTCACTTGTGCTCAGTTCACAGTATGTTAACATGGAAGGGTGCAGTCAGGTTATGAAGAAGGGTTATTACTGTCCCAGTTCTGACCTGGACTTACTATCTTTTCTAGTATCACAAAACCTTACTGTCTTTGGAACTGAGAGGTAACATCCTTGGAGCTGCCTAGTAGTAAACACAGCAACAATTCATTTTTCTCCCATTGCTTTCCAATAGTTCTTTCCTGTTGCTTTGCTCCAGCTTGTAGGCCTTTTCCTGCTTATAGCTTTTTAAATAATAAATTAGTGTAGGAAATGCTTATTAATCCAACTACAAATAGAGGAAGAAAAGTAATGAATTACTGGATTACAGTAAGAGGGATCGGTGATTTGCAAACACAAAAGATTCATAATTTTACAGTCTCCAAATAATAAATCACTGGTAATAAAACAGAGGGTAATAACAAACTTACTGGCATATAGTGAATACAAAAGTGTTTCAAGGAGTGGACTATTCTTTTCATGTTGTCTATGATGGTGCGTTCAATAAGGGTGTTTAAATGTTGTCATCCATAGATTTGATAAATTAAGATGTTCCTCAGTTTTTGTTTTCTGCTTTTCTATGTTCTGGCAGAGTACTTGTGTTCTGAAGTGCACAGCATTAAGGCACTTCAGCTCTACTTCAAAAACTCACATGTTCAGCTTTAAGCAACTTAAAGATCTATTAACATCAATGGAACTGCTCAAGTGCTTAAGTTAAGCATGTTCACAAATACTTTGATGGAAAAGCGTAATACATTCTCATCCAGAGCCCAGTGAAATCTTTAGCAGTCTTCTATTGACTTCAGTGGGCATTGTACCAGGCTAATAGAACTCAACACCTTGCAGAACCAAGCTCTTGAAGAGTTGGCTCATTTCACCACAGAATTGATTGCTACAGTGGTGAGTGAAGTGATCCCTATATGTAGTATTTAGTACAGTGCGTTTCAGTTTAAGTTAGTGACATACTTTGGGACCACTTGAGACAAAAGACAATACCAATGCAAGTAATTATTACATGGTCAGAAGTAAGGTGCTTTTGTTTGGTTTTGGTTTTTTCTGTTTTGGTTATGGTTTTGTTTTTTTGCCAGTGAAAAATCACATCCAAAAAAAAAAAAAAAAACCAAAAAACTTAAAAAAACCTAAAACATTTAACTACAGAAAATTTATATCTATTTAGCTTTATAAAGATAATCCAAGCAGAACAAAAGAACTCCAGATATAGGTAGTCCAGGTTCTGCAAAAAAAGCCAAACAATAGAGGATCAGTGGCATTTTGGAAGTGATACTTTTGTTCTTGACAGATTGGACCCAGCATATCAGAGCAAATCTGGTCACAAATATCTGCCACTTCTAAAAGCTGTGTTGGCTGCTCAAAAGCAATTAAGTGAAGTGGGTTATCAAGTCCCATTGAATTTCCAATTAACAATTAGCAGGACTTGTGCTCTTAATGGTTTTGGGAGAATTTATACAATGTAGAACAGAGAAAGTCACATGAAGGATACCTCAGATTCCATGTCTTTTCTATATATAGATCTATTTCTGAAGTTATATAAAAAATCTCTGAATTAAATGCCATAGAGAACAAATAAAGAAGCATTTGTTCCTTCGTAGCTTATACTGCAGTTTTTAACTGAGCTCAGGAATGTGGAAGGGGCCAAGCAATACAGCAGGCTAGAAAATCTGTCCAATTCCAAACTAGTAGAAGTTACACATGCAATTTTTTTCCATTAAAATCATATTCTTATCACCTGGTATTGTTAAGATGTCTTGGGAAACTAAACTACAGTGTATTAACAAAGAAGCCAGAGATAAGGCTGGCAACATAAAGCTTCTCTGTGTAGCCATGTTTATTTTAATTTTGCCATGAATTTAATCTAGGTGGCATATTCAGGGCCAAGTACAGAGGCTAAAAGAAAGGCAATCAGAAAAGGATCCTAAAGAAGTCATACTTATCTTGTTGATAAATTTCGCACATGGAAGAACTGCGTGAAGCATTGAATCCAAGATGAACTCTACATTGCTTATGCCAACCCTGACCACTGGAAAGCTATTTTCACACCAGAAACAAAAGTTTCTAGGCTCCTACCACCTCATGTGTACTCTTTTGTACAAACTACTACCTCCTACTGGTGTTAACAGAAGAAATGCATTTGTCATTGGAAAGGTGTTGTGATGGGCTTCAGAGATAGGAAACTCCTTAAAATAGTGGTTATATCGTGTATACTTTTTAGCAGGATATCCATTTCCTTCTATATTTGCCTTAAAGACCCATGTTTTCAATTACATAAAAATATACAAATAAAATGCATTTTCAAATTTAAATCTGTACAAGTGTCAGTTATCACCTTTCCCTGTTAGTCCAATGACATTGCCCAGAGCAGTGCTAGAAAGTTCACTCGCTGTACAGACGTAACATTACTTAGATCAAGAAATTCCCATTGAAGGAGTAAACACTGATTCTTATTGATACTGCTGAGCTCAGTGATGGGGCCTCACAAGAGCTGAGTAAAGGGGGACAGTCACCTCCCTGTCCCTCCTGGCCATCCCTTTTTTAATGTAGCTCAGGATATATTTGTCCCTCTGGGTTGTAAGCATGCACTAGTGACTCGTGTCCAGCTTCTCGTCCACCAGGACCCCTAAGTCCTTCTCCACAGGGCAGCTTTCCAGTTCCTCCCCCAGTCTGTGTAAATACCTAGGATTGCCCCATCCCAAGTGCACTTGACCTTGTTGAATCTCATTAAATTCACACAGGCCCAGTTCTACATTTTAAGGAGAGCTGAACAATTGTAGTCATCTAGATAGATCTGAAAAGCAAAGATTCCCTCTCTGCTACATCATTCATCTGTGTGTAGAACCTTTAAGAGGGGCTAGTTTAGGCTTCCATAAACTTCATGAAAATTTGATTATTGTCATGGGCATTTTGTCTACTGATCATAGATCAACTTAGACTGAGTTGAATGATTCTAATAAAATAATTTCATCTACTGATAAAAAGCAATTACAAATTAATCAGGAAAAAAAATAAAACTCTAAGAATATTTCTGATGACACCTATCTTTTTTTTATTTATTTATTAGGGTTTATTCCATTTATAGTATCAGTTACAAGGAATTATTTGAGTAAAATTCCTGACATGTTGAAAAAGTTGCTTTGCATAAAGTAAGTAAATTTTATTATTTTCTAAGTTTCAATCCCAGCAAAACTACAGAAGATTCAGATGTATGTCTGAATATATTTTGGGTTTTGGGTCCACATTGACTTCAAACAAGGACCAAATTCCAAATGAGAACTAATTAGCGAATCATCACTTGACAGTTATCATTAACAGTTATTTAAAAAAGCCCTCCCCAAAAGCCAAAAGAAAATGCACATAGACTAAGAACACAGACACAAAAAATACAACACAGATACACAAAATTTCTAATGAGAGGGATAAAAGTTGTTTCCAAATAATATAGAATATCTTTAAAATATAGTAATACATGTAAAATCTACCCTCCCCTTTCAGTTTCCCTTTTCTTTTTAAAAATGTTTTGACCTTGAGCTCATTCTGTAATCAAGGTGTTTGATAAGTCAAATCCTTCTCTGGTGTAAGTAAAAGGGCCTTTTTGGAATGTTAAACTGGCAACAGAGAGAGAGCAGTTATTGCTTTAGAGAAATGTCATAGATGTCCTCTAACCTTTTTTTTTTAGGAACGCATTTCTTGGATGATTTTTTTCAAGGACTCAGGTCAGGAAGAATCTACCCCAAGGGTAGTTGGAGGGAAGAAAAAATAACAAGGCATGGTGGCACCTGGGGACCACAACAGTGTTCACATCCTCTGTAATCATCAGTGCACTGCTCAGCTGCTTTGGTAATTTACATAATACCATCCTGACACGTTCACTTCAGTTATCCATCACCATTGGGATGGTGTTTCTGTTTTCCTGCTTTATTTTCTCTCCCTATTTCACTCTCTGTGTGCCTTTCTTTCTCTTATTGTGACTTAGGTTTATCTGGCCAAGCAAAAAAGATTGATTTCACATTGTTTCTGTGCTCCTTGTGCAATAAATATGAATTTGGCAAATGATGAGGCACTGGGTGCAGCTAATAAGCAAAAATGCACATACAGAGATTTTATTCTCTGTGTCCTAACAAATAGTATCTTTGGAGGAGATGAGGAAGAAAGGAAGAGGGATAATTTAATGGATGCAGAGATGGGGAGAGAGCCAGTTTAATAAAGCTTAATTCTAAGAATATGATGGACTTTTTTCTCATGTAATCATTGTTAAATCTGCAAAACAAGACTGGACAGTAACCTTAAGAAAAGCTTAAAGCTTTTACTTCTTGTGCCACATTTCCTAAAAAATGAACAAAGGAAAGGTAGTTTTCATATTTTCTAAATATATTGTTTATTGTCAAATGATAGATGCATTGGCCATCTGAAAACTTGATTAATTCCTGAAGTCCTACCTACTGAGATCAGGCTATAGTCTTGCTCTCCTCATCTTTAGACACTATACCCCCTAGAATTTACTTGAGGTATGTCACAGTGACAGGCAACAGAAGCAGATGTGTCTGCAACAAGGATGAGAAAGGTATCTTATCATAGTAAAGGAAAAAAAGTAATGGGAAAGGACTCTGAAAATTGAGCCCTGGATAACTGTTTTTAAAATTTTCTTTGGCCTATCAGGGTGATTTTTTCGTATTCATAGTCACCAGTTCCCAGGCAGTGAAAGCCGCAGGAACACTTCCTGGCTTCCAGGACTTCCTAAAAGGGCATAAATAGCAGTGTTTTTTTTAAATTTTCAATTAATACTGTAGATATTTAGCATGAATTTAGCACTTTTTTTCTTATCAGAACCTTTAGAGATTCTGACATAAAATCTGGCTATATATATAATTAAGACTTCCATTTTTTGTATGGTGGTTGAAACATCAAGCAATTACTTCTTACTGTTCTTAGCCTGTAGAAGTTGTTAAAGTCTCTTGGTTTTTGGAGTGGACTCCTCAGCTTAGTGCCTCAAGTTAGGTGGGAAAAACACAAGCATCAGCCTCTGTTACTAAGGGTTTGGGTTCATACCCAGTTAAGCTAAAATAGTAGGACAGATAAATAATTTGCATATTTGTTAAAGACGTGAATATAAATAAAAGTCTAACAATCCTAGACAGTTTTTGTTCTGATGCACAAGATTATTTAACCAAGAATCATCTTTCATTTGCTTGTGGATGATCCTCTGTAAGGTCAGGGTCTTCATCAGATAAAGAAGTCTTTGCATAAACTTACGGCGTGTCTGCATTAAGTCCATGATATGAACACTATTTCTGAAATACAATATGCAATATAAAATAAAAATTTTGTTTAATGATCAAAGCATTCCCCCTCAAAAGTCTTCCTTTACATATGGAAGAAATATTTATTATAGATTTCAGGCACATTTATTTCAAACTATAGTTGCATTTTAAATCAGTATCTCTACTACTGGATTCTTATACACTATGATTCTTCTTTCATAAAAAGTTTATTGAAGAATTACTGAAGACTCTTTCAAGATGTTTCAATTAAATCTTGTCTTCTTATATGTCTATATTGTGTGGCAGAAGCAAATTCAAGGCCCTGTCCTGCAAACTCTGGTACAATGAGATAACTCAAGAGAGCACTTGAATGATCTCAAGTATAGGCTCCACTAGACAAATTTAACCTTGGCAAAATCAATTTATTTTATGTGTATAAACACTGCTTTATGTTAGGATTGTTTTCCTTTTTTATTTTGTTCTTTCTCTATGCCTCCTTTTTTTATTTTTATTTTTATTTATTTATTTATTTATTTATTTATTTTATTTTGGAGGACAAGAAGGACTTCCTTTTTGACACAAAAAATGTATAATCCAAACTATCTTGTTCAGGAAGGCTAACATTTGCTTGTGGATGTTCAAGTACAACAAGTAGGAAAATTCAGGAACTTAGGAAGATTCTTCTGAGGCCTCATTCATAGAATGACTGTGAAGATCATTGATCACATTAACCTCTGGGGACCTTGAGACAAGATTTTATTGCAGTTGACCAAAATGCTTTGAGCTAGCTACAGATAGCATGATCCTTTAACCTTTGTAATATAAATATTCTGTTTGTTACCTGATGTGTTATGGCATTTATTTGGCAAAGAAAACATGGATGGTGTAAAAAGACATAATTAATGATGATAGATTTTGTATTCTGATCTCTACATGAAAGTATTAAAATTACAGAGTTGAAGGTACATCTTAAGTAAACTACCCTTATTCCCTTCCTTTATTCATATTAAACCTTCCTCTTTAATGTGAAATTCAGCTATCTCATTACCAAAGCTAAAAATTTGTCTGTCTGTTAACATAATAATTTTTAATTGGTTTTGTGTAACTGCTAAATATTAGGAAAAAAAAAAACAAAAAAAAACAACTATGAAACAGGAGGTTGACATGCTGTTATTTTAGATTCTCCAATACTGGGTTGGAGTTCACTGTTTCCGGTGCAGTACATGTTTACATGCCTGTCATATTTGCTTCTAGAATAGCATTTGTGGGTCTCAGTTCAGGCAGCGATTTATGTTGGTGCTGAAACTACTCCCAGCACAGCTAAAGGAGACCTCCTGAGCTCTGGGGCCCTAAATCTCCAGCCACTTGACATTAGTGAACATCAACTCTGTTTCCATTTTCCACAAGAAGAAAAAAAATAGACTTTTTTAATTTTCCTTTTTTTTTTTTTTAAGCTAGGAGAGAGGTATGTTAGTAACTGATACCAAAGTGACCTCTGTCTGACTGACAGAAGGTTCATCATTGCGTACTATACCTGTCACCGCAGTAATGTATGAAGTCTCAGCTGCCCAGTGATTGCAAAGTGAAAATTCCCATCTCTGACCTGTAAGTTGTAACCTTTGGATGCATTGCATGAAATGCAGCTTCACTGGACAGCTGTGCAGTTGTTGACAAGGTGTAGAAAATGAATATGAAATAAGACAAGCATTTTCCATCTTCCCTATTCAACAGCAGCGTCTGACTAAAAAACAATACAGATACGATAAAGGAGATAAAGAAGTCCTTTATTCCAGAAGGTAGTGTGAAAAGAATGCTTTTCTAGTGAGAATCTTTTCTGGATCTGGATACCAAAGGTTTCAGATGTCTTCCGTGCCTTGCAAATTATTATATGACAGTTAAAATTATATAAAAACATCTTTATTTTCTAGACAATTTCACATTCCCAGGAAATTACTTACTTACTCTTTTAACATTCATGTTCTAATTGTGTATAGAATATATTATTTTTTAATAAATTTACAAAGCCTGGGAAAATCCATGTGGAATTTGTATCCATAGAGGAGTTCTCATCAAACAACTAATATTGTGCTTTTGTCAGCTGAAAGCTGGAATGGTTCCTACATATTATCACTTGATTAAAACACACGGATAGTAAATTCCCAAAGAAAATCAGAAATCACACGAGCTTTTGGTACTGTTTCATTCTGTGTTCACAAGGATACAGGTGATGAAGCCAATGAGCTACAGATATACTGAGACTAGATAACCATATATTAAAAACAAACAACAACAAAAAAAGAATCCCAGATCAATTCTGGCTATATCTAATATTATAAAGTTACTTTATTTGGTCTGGATTTTATGAGATAAATTAAATTAAGCCACACTACATGCAGTCCATTTTTGTCTTTTATGGAAGAACCTTTCTAACTTTCTTTTGTGATAAAGCAATTCAGTGCATCCTGTCAGGGTGAGAAGGAAGGATATCAGTTTTATTGAAATAAGAACAAAACGATAGTGTCAGAAACTGTGTCCAAGAGATAAAATATTACATCTAATAAACATGTTACATATGGGATTAGACATGGGTCTCTAGAATTACAGAGCATCAGAAGTTATAGGAAAATACTAACATTAGTATTGAAAAATAATGACTAAAGTTCCTATTGTGGTTAAGAAAGCAATATCTGCATTTTTATTAAAGGAGCTTAAACAGGAAGAAAAGCTTGCTATCCTTGAATCTTAGAATTTTTTTGAGGCCTATGTCTGAAAGCCTTCCTCTGGCCTTTTATCTCAATAACCTAAGTAGAATTACTTCTGTGGGTTAGATCACGATGTTAATTGATAATATACAGTCTTCAGAGACAAAAAATATCAAGTAACCATCCAGCTCCCCTAGAAAGTCAACATTTCTACTTTTGAAAATATCTCCCCCTCCCTGTCCATTCAGAGACAGGTAGCCATTTTATTGCCTCAGACTAAAAGCATGCTACAGATGTACAAAGACTTCATTACAACTCAGTGTGGCCAATATTGCTTAATGAAGCACACAGTCAATCACTCTTGACCTCTCCTCCCTTTTATATCTCTCCTTATCACTTTGTAATTTCCACATCCCTGCCAACACGAGGTGAAACAGCAGCGTCTAAACATCCACCCCCTCTTTCTTCAGCCCAGCATTGTTCTGGTTGTTTGTGTAGTATCATGGTCATAAAAACTTGTAAGCATGCACAGAGTATACCTTGAAATGTTACTCCAAATGCATCTTCCTTTGAGTTTAGCAGCTCTTCCACCATTAAGAGGCCACTCATCTTGTGGGCTTGGCATTCCTGTAACTCACCTGCCCATCTATACTGTGTTGCAGGGCTCTAAGCCCTTATGGGAACAATTCAGGAAGGTGTGTCTGATCAGCATCCAGATAGTGTCAGAGGACAGCATGACAGGGTGTGTGCCTGTTGCCTCAGGTGGAAAGCTTAGCCACCCATGTTTCCAGCTGCCCATGTGAGCAGATGGGGATGGAAGATTCAGGCTTTCTCTCCCACTATTAACAGTATTTCCACAAAGACAGTGGTAGCCTATACACGGGATGGTGTGCAAAGTGCATGCAAATCAGACTTGCACCTGAGTATTGCTTTGCACTTATGCTTAAAATGTAGCAAAAATGTAATCCCCACACCACAGTTCTTTACAAGATGATGATAACCATCCTCTATTTATCCCACCCTTTGCATATAATTATCTATTTAACATTCAGAATTTTTGTCTCTTCCCACGTTTTCCAGAGCCTAGCACAATTTGAACCTGATCATAGACAGGATCTTTGGACACTGCTCTAATGCAAATCATTCTAATGATAAGAGCAATACCCCAAGGGTGTTACAAAGCTATCCTAATACACAAACCTGATTGTAATTTTATTTAGATTTTATATTACTGGCTAAGAGTGTTTATTTTCTTGCCATGTGCAGGCATGTAGTTAGCACACACTGGCTGTGGGTTTCCAAGATAATGTAATGCAAACAAATCATATATCGTCTGAGAATGAGTCAGGCCCACATTTCAACTTGATTTGATTTACTGTCACCTGTGTTGCAATGACTATTAGTCTGTTGAAATAAAAAAAGAAAGGGAATAAGGGCTTTTAAGGCCGATGTGGGAAAATACCTGTTATATAAGCATCTTAGAATTGTGGTAGGAATAAAAAAAATGGTTAGAGGACTTACAGCACTTGAAATTCAAACTGTGATTCTTCCTCAAAAAATGGGGCAACATTTGCCTTGATGAAAGGTGAATTCCCCTGATAAATCTGGTCCGATTTAGTTCTTGTCCATGCTCCAGACTGACTCAGAGTAGTGGAAAAAAGTGGAATTCCACTCATAATAAGTTCAGGTTAGTCTTTCTGATACACAGTACCATAGCATAGGAAAAACTCCAAATTCAGGTCTAGATGGATTTCTCTAGCAGTTGCTACTGAAGGCTAAACTGAAAACAATGATCCAAATCCTCCTGAGTGGTGGGGGGATCTGACACTCTCACATGCCTGGGGTGGTCAGGCTTTGATCCAGGCTGTAATGCTAAAAAAACACAGACGTTTAATAGCTTCTCATATGAAGGAATTTTCTGAGCACAGATTAGGAAACAGCACATTAGGTTGTTTTCCAGGATGAATAATAAACACATATTTTCCTAAGTCACTGCTTGGCAAAAATTCTGCCTTTGCTCCCATACAGCCTCAGCCAGGCTGGTACTCCCCCATGTATCAGTTTTGTGTTTTGCTGACTGGACCAGGAACTGAAAGCTGTGTCGACTGGTAGTCTATTTTGCTGGGTGTTTTTGCTGTGGATACACTCTGAACTGCTAGAATACCTGCTGCTCTTGAGCACAGATAACAAGGTAATGTAAGAAAAGATTTCAAAGGAGACACACAGACATGTTGTCTCATACCTTTTCTGCTCCTCATTATTTAAAGTCTGAGAGAGAGATGTGGGGGAAAAAAGAGCTCTTCACAGGTCCCATGGGGCTGCAAAGACATCAGCTCGTGAATATTTCACAAGTGTATCTCTGTCCTGTAACATTGCTGTACAGTTATCTGCAGTTCAAAGGTAAGGACAACAAGAGATGTTGTATATTTCATTACTGAGGCAAGCACGAGAGCTTAATTTCTGCACTGGCAAAAGTCAGGTTTTTGTTCTATTCAGTGATTAAAATCTCAAAGACAATGAGATATAGTTTATATCTAGCTATAAAATCAGTCTATTATCTCAGTGTGCTGCATCTTCTCCACATCTAGAGAATCTCTAACCTACCAGCTACAGTGAAAAGTCAAAGATTTTGTTTGTTTTAAACTGCCACTAAATGGCAAATGGCAAGGTTTCTGTTCTGTTTTACGGTCTCACTTTTGGTATATCTGAACTGATTATTCTTGCCATGGCACTGGCATTGAAACAAATTTCAAATATGCAACCCTCTTGAAAACTGTCCTACAAATGTATATTTGAAAATCTTTAATGGGATGGTCCAGGACGCTGTTCAGAATATGCTTTCTGTGGTAACCGTGACTGCATAATCTCCAAATTTTGGGGAGCCTTGCTTATGTCTGGTGACAAGAATGTATTTTCCAACTCAATTCCCTTCTCTTTTGTTTCTTCTACATCCCAGAAGGATTTGCCTTCCTCCCTTCAGCTGACTCTGGTTTCACTGAACTAGTTCTGATGGTGAAAAATTCAGAAGAAATGGGGCTTCCCCTTATGAAAAATAAAGGAAAGCAAGAGGAACCACACACAGAAAAAGTGAAATAATGAGGAAAATGCAAAATACAAATTGCTGTTACCCATCTTGACTGGCAAACAAAGCAAAACAGCATCAGCATGCACTGGAGTGGTTTATAAGACACAAGTTGTTAAAGAGCCTTGTGTTTTCAGTTAGTTGATTCTGTAATAAAAATTGTTGGTACTGGCAGAATTGCATCATTGTTCTTAGCAAGAAAAAGCAATTTGGCCTATTGTTTCCAGAAACAGTTTTCTCTTATAAAAACAATATAGTTGTTTAACCTAAATATAAACACATCTGATGTCAATAATTCTATATACATTACAGACAGTTACATGGTCTTTAACAACTGTCAGTGCTAACAGATAAATATTACATTGCTAGATTTACTCATTTATTACCAAGATTAAAAGGCATCATGGTTTCTCTTGGCTCTTGGTGATCTTTGCAGCATTTCTTGCTGCTTTCTACACACAGGAAGTCTGGCCTAATCTTTCCTTCATGGGACTAAAAGTGTTGCTGCTGTGACTGACCCCTTCTAGCCTGACATCCACAGTTCAGCAGTTTCTGGGGGTAGGTAATTAATGTGTTCAGCACTGAAACATTGTATAAGAATGATAGAACAAAGGAGAATGGCTTTAAAATAAAATGGTGGAAATTTAATTTAGATGTTATGAAAATATTATTTTTCAGAGAGTGGTGAGGTGCTGGGACAGGCTGCCCAGAGAAGCTGTAGGTACCCAATCCCTGGAAGCATTCAAGGCTGGATTAGGTGGGGCCCAGGACCCTGATGTGGTGGGAGGCAGCCAGCCCATGGCAGGGGTTTGGAACTGGATGGGCTTCAAGGTCCCTTCCAGCCTCAGCCATTCTATGATTTGGTGAAATGCTGAACCAAAAAAGGGACTCATTCTCATTCAGGCTCAGCGGTACCGGTCAAGCTGCTTTTTCTGTCCATGAAACAGCAGTATTAGTGTTTGTCACAAGGAGGACTTGATAATGAAGTAATGAAATCTGTAGAGTTGACTACGTTAGTTGTCAGGTGGAGGTCAGTATCTCAGATAATCTGAATAGTTATTTCTTGACTTCTCTTTTTATAATGATTACTCACATGTAAAGAACATCAGATTTTCTTATCCTAAAGCAGCAGGATGGTAAACGCCCTGATGATCTTGGATCATACTCACAGTGTCAGTCCCAACGTGACTGAATGAGGTGGAGGGAACCTTTCTCCCCGGCATGCCTGCATCCCTGACTCCTGTCATACCTTCACACTGCCATGGGACACACAAATGTTGGCTATGTCTGGGGATGTGAGCTGAAAAATACTTCATCAGGCTATGTGAAATAAGCTCTGGAAAAGTAGTGTAGCCCACAAAGAGAAAAGTGTACTCTTGTGCATGAAGCAAATTTATTCATTCAGTTGCCTGAAGTAGAAGTTTGTAAACAGTGCAGAAGGGAGCAGTACCCTGTTATAGAAAATAAAAGACATAATAGGATTAAAGCATGGATTCTTGCACAAGTGCTGTGGCTCATAGGTTCTCAGGGCTTTTGAAAATGTGATCAGACCATAAAAGAATCATAATTGTCCTGTACTTTGCCATGATTAAGCACCTTGTTTCTGAGCATGGATGCGACCACATCTGCACATCTAGACCCTCTAGCAGACACAGTACATCTATCAGTTATCAAGCTGATTCTGTCTAACAGGGAAATAACAAAAGGAGCATTTGTGATGGCACCTCCGTGTTTTATAAAGAAAATGGAGGCCAAGATATGAAAGGGGATCTGTCCACATGGGTCCCAGCACTGTCATTCTGAGTCACGACTGGGGTCACATCAACAGTAAGACCACAGCAGTGGTTGGATCAATATGCCGATAGGGCATTAAACAGATTTAGTACAGATTAGGAGGCTGTTAGTCACCATACAATAGAACACATTGGAACTCTGAATATTGTTACTTTTAGAGATGAGTTCTCAGGTGCTTACACCACCATGAATAAGAGCACATTTTTCTCATGGAAGTGGTAGGATCCAGTATTAAATCACTGCAGAATATGTCTATAAGAATCAAAGACACAGTTTGATTCCCTCATCTTTGTTCCAGAAAACTTTCCTTCAGTTTACTTTCATATGAGTTCTAATAGGAAATCCTAAAATGCTGGGAAGGTAGCAAATTGCATGAAAATTTGATTCAATATCTCTGTTTTAAAGAGCACTACATTTTCCCTCTGAGTTCTACTTTGATTTGTAAGGTTAAAATTAACAATTAAAAGAAGTGTTTCCATATTGTAACTAGAACAGTTTTAGTGCATCCTGGCTTAAATCAGGGGAGTGTTCTTAGGGTTTGAGCGAAACACCTTACAACTTCTTTAAAGTTATATACCTCATTCACGTGTTTCACAACAGCAAGGCATTCTATGAGTTAATATGACATTAGTTCTATAGAAGAGATAGGAGTTGACTGTTTAATAGGTTCTGTTTAATGCTAGGCCACACAGACAAATGCCTCTGTGAATTATCTAGAGAGCTGTTAGGGAAGGAAAGATATTAATTGGTGTGATGCAAAGTGGGAGGGACATGTAAGAAAGGGAAAATGAAAGGGGAGTACAGAAAACCACAGTTGTAACCATCTGGCTGAAGAATTGTTTTGAACTACTCATCACTGCAAAGTCTTACTTTATTGTTTGAAACATGTTTAGGAGTACCATTGATTTTTTTAAAAAAATCATTATTCTTTTATTATAAATTCTTTATTTATACTACTGTCTTCGTTGGTTTCTGGGGAAGAACATTGAACAGATTGGTTAAGCTCTAGGTTTGAGGTGTGAAGTTGTTTATATTTTGTTTTGTTTTGTTATGTGTTGTTATCACTCCTTTTAAATTCTTCCTTTTCCTTTTCTTCTTCTACTTTTTACAAAATATTTCTTTTATTTTTCCCTATCTTCTTTGTCAGATGTGATCAATGCAGAGATTTTGAAATCTTCTATTGAGAAGTACCTTAACATTATCTATCTTTTATTTGAACAATTGAAGAAAAAATGTTTCTATCTGCTGTCAATAATTTATTTGAAAAGTTGAATCTCTTTCTTCCAAGCATGTTTCTATTTGGCTGTATTCTAAACAGCAAAGGAGTAGCTCCATGTTTAAAACAATGTAAATGTATCCCAGTTGTGGAAGGGATTTGACATACTGTCAGCAATTTATGTCAAAGGAGAGTCTCAGTGTTGTGCAACTTATGTACCATATTTAGAAAACTGTTGTGCTTTTTTTTTTTTTTGCTTTTTTTTTTTTTAAGTGATGTTCTCATTTTTTATCTGAAGAAGCTTTAAATACTGTAGAAATGCTAAGGAACTTAGCTTTGCTGGTAGCATATTCTCATCTCCAACATAAATTTTTCATTTCTGATTATAAACAATCATAAATGTGGAGTTCTAATGTGGAGAAAAAGCCACTACTATTGGAAATATGCCGCTGTGTACTTCATAAAAAAGGAATACATTTCTATCACTGCTTTAAGTAAGAATGGAAAAAAGTATGACACGAGTGTCAGCAGGCTCAGTAACTGAGTTGTGCTCCTTTCAGGGATCATGGAGATCAGTAGCTACAAATATGTGACAGAAGAAAACTGTCAGAAGTTCAGCTCTTGAACTGCTGTAGAGTAAAGATGATAAGTGAGTTTGTGTAGTAAAATGCCTTGCAACAAGCACCAGACCACCCGTCCTTATGATTGCAGGACTCTAGTGTACAGGCCATTCCAGGACTTTAGTTCTTCTAGTTCCCATTTTTAATCCTGATGGACTAGGGAAAGGAGGGGCAAGAAACACGACTCTCCAACAGTACTATAAACAAATCACGCAGAATAATGATGTAGGCTCTTATCAGATGCATCACCCTGCTTCCTTTGATTCTGATAGTCTCATTAGTAATGTTGCTATTGCTGTGTGATTTATTTAGGGGCATTTTGTCTGCAATTGAGCTGTGTGGAATGCAGCTTGCTATGATCTATACTAAGCTATATGGTTGAATACACCTGAATAATGTATGTAACCCTATGGAATCTGGAGGCAATGTGTTGTAACATACATATTTTCTTCTGGGGAATTTGTATTACAATCTGATTGAATTTTTACCTGATGTTTCACGTATTAAAATGAGACATTTAAAAAGGGGGGAATTTGCAGCTGCTGGCTTCTCAGAAAAGATCAACTGTTTCTGTAATTAATATGGAAGATAATTTAAAATAATGAAACACCCATATTATGTTTGAAGAAAGCAGCTTGTTGCTATAATTAGAACTAGAATCAAATTGTTCTGATGGCAAACACCACTTATTGAACTCTATGAATGGAGCAGCTTCAGCAAGCAAATAACACAAGTTTGAAAATACCAGAAATGAGAACAGAACATGAAAAAATGAGGCTGATGGGAGAATACTACAATTGAACTTTTTGCAGTTCCCTTCTCAAAGAATAACATGCTCAGAGCATGCTTATGTTTCTGGCAGAGAACATATAGCTATGACCAAGTCCTGACTTCATCACAGATTTCACACAGTGGCATGAGGACAATGGTCTTTTCAGGAGACTGTATTCCATCCTTTCTGTGGCAGTACTGGTACACAAGGTGAAAATTCATCTGTGTCATTAGCTATTGTTCCACTCTGCCTTGGAGAGCTAAGACAACGGGCCTGCCCTCACAGCTAATGTTTCTTCCAACAATTTCTGCTGTGTGCCTTTTCAAACATCAGCTGTTTACCATGTGAAAGCCTCATGTGAGAATCTGCATGTGAGCCCAAACTTGGCATTCTGCTTCTGGTGGATTTGAGCTGTTGATTGGTGATTTCTCAAATCTTTATTTCAATGATGAAGCCTGAAAATATTGTTTTCAGAACACTGGGGTCACTCTAATTTGTTTTTCCCTGGTCTTTACTTTCTCTGCTGTGTTTCACTGTGGAAGACACGAGAGAGAAAAGTGCTATTCCTCTGTTGTTTCAGTCTGCAAAATCTCTGCTTATTTTGACAATGAATTTAAATTTCCCTGTTTAAGAGACAGGTGAACATAGAGGTGAAATACATTTTAGGCCTGTGACCCAGGCTGAGCTGTGTCATTAGCTGAGGAACTACTGGACTAAAATGAAATGTTCAGCAACTTCTGGAGAGCAACACACACACACACACACACACACACACCAAAAAATAAATAAATTAATACTGCTTCATTGGTTTGGTTTCTGCTAATTAAAAACAGAACCCTTGTCTGAGACTGATAATGCATCTCATAGGATTTTACAATGGAGTGTATCTATCCCTGTTGCTGCTGGGACATGGGGAATCTTCTCTCATTTCTCATGACATGGAAGGCAGTGTGAGCAGGGATCCTTGACATCCTTCTCCAAATAAACCTACCCTGGTAGGATGGGTTGTGCCCTTAGTAGGCTTAGAATATACGGAGATCCATGGAAAGTATGTCCCCTTAACAATCCTTGAAAATAGGCTTCTCTTTATTGTACTGACTGCTTGGCTGAGAGGAATTGCTTCATTGCAAATTTTAAATAGCAGAAGGAGTTTAGTTATTAATTTCTTCATGTGCTTTAAAAATAGTTTTTAGCATCATGTTTAATTTGTGTTTGAACATTGCAACCAACGGAGACTGTTCATTACTGGTAAGCACTTGCTTGCACTAACAAGAGCATATGCATAGCAGTATTATAGCAGAGAAATACCTGCTTAGGTTTTAGAAGATTAGTTTAGTAATGCATTTTCTTTTCTTTCCCATGCTTTCTGCACACATCGCAGGATCTTCCACGGATTTTTGTATTTCTAAAATGTTTAGAAAATCTCATTTTTAATGAAATTTCTGCATGTCGCTGTAACTTTGCTGTAAGATTCGATTTTTCCTTGGGCACTTTGGCAGCTGATATAGTAGGATCCTGTTCAAAACAAAGCAGCAGAATCCCTAGAATTCCATCTTGCTATATGACACTGTTGCTGAATCTGGAAGATGCAATTGAAGACTGAAAACCCAGCAAGAATGAGCAGGAGAAAAGTGCTTAAAGCATCAGTCAGAGCAGGCATATCACAACACTTATAGGTAAACAAACTAAACAGGTGGAAAAATTTTGAAACAGCTTTCCAGGTTTATTGAGTGCAGAATTATTGTGTGATTATAGCTGATCATATGATAAACTTATCAGACTTCCCCTGTTCGTCTTTTGTCCTAAACTATTTGTAATGTAATGTGGTAACAGCGGCTGAATTCCTCCTACTCCATCCAGATATTTACTTGCTAAATGGCCCTTGTCATCATGGTATCTGAATGCCTCTCACACACTAATGGATTGTATCCATAAACTCTCCAGTGAGAGCAGGGGAATATTAGCCCCATTTCTACAAATGGGAAAAAAGGTAGAAGTGCTACTCTTGTCTATTCTCTGAGTATATCTCAAAGGAATAACAGAAACTTCTTGAATTAGACTTCACACCTAGACAGGAACTCAGAAGGGAGCACTGTCACAACCATCGCTTTAAGGGACAAATAGCCCTCATTGTGCATAAGGTAGAAATGACTTTTCGGAGGTTATACAGGAAATCTGTGACTGATGACAGAATAGAACCAAGGTCCCTTGAGTACCGTATTCAGCGAGGTTATGTTTCCAACTATAATTTCTATGTAACACTTATTTAGTTAATAACACAAAGTGGATTTATTTGTTTGCTTTTTTGTTTTCTTTTTGCTTTTTTTTTTTCCTTATGTTTTTTTTCTATAAATGCATTTCATGCTTCAGGTTCATTGTAGTTCAAGAAAGTCTAACATATATTTATAATGATCTTGGAGACAATATTGTTGTCCGTGATGTCTGAAGCAGAAAAAGCAGACTTTGATTTTCATAAGCTCTAATGACCCTCCTGGGCAGTTGGAAACGTACATTGTTTGAGATAATCAGACAAACTGATTCCATTAAAAAAAAGACGTACTGTTTTTATTTTATGTTTCACAAACATTTTGTCTAACTATTGCTGACATTTCCAACCATGTTGTGATTTTTTTTTCGGGGGGGAAAAGAAGTTTATCTCCATTAAAACTGGAAACAAACTGATGCTAACTGTTTTTTATAAACAGAAAACACTAAAATACAATGAAATGCATTAGAGCAATTAGGAAGAATTATAGCAAAGTCTGTCTCGCCTATATTGTTAGTTGTGAAAAAGAAAAAAAAAAAAAAAGACATACCAAAGATTATCATTTTGCAGTATGAGTCTGTTGTTCTAAAAAAGCACCCTGAATGTTTTTCATTAAGCTATTTAGCACAGGAAATCTGTTATTGTTTAACCCTTTTACACACCAAGGTATTGAAACACATTTAAATACTGAAACACAAATGCAGATACATTATACACAAACGTTTAGGATTCAATTATTCTGTTTTCCCAGTTATTTTTATAGATACTGACATAAACTTCTTCTTGGGCTACGCTACCATATAGTGTCTATCAGCAGAGAAGTGCAGTACTGTTTGGCACTGGTTTGAAGCCAGCGCTGTGAGATTTTCCAAGTTGTGCACAATGATCCTTTTCTGAAGCAAAAGATTATTCAGTCATTCTTATTGGCTGACCAGCATATTATTGGTTAATCTTACAGAGTTTGTAAATCATGTTGAGAGCTTGATTGCAATGTTATTATTGTGGGGAATACAAATGTTTCTCATTTGTATTACTTGGAGATGAATTCAATCTTAAAAAGTACAGGCATCATTTCTTTCTTTTTTTTTTTCCTTTACATTAGGAAGTTGCAAATCTAACACCTGGTTGAAAACAGGGGCAGTTTGACATTTCTGGCTGCATCCTGCTGTACTTTGTACTTTGGATATAGCAATCACGAAGAACCAAAGCAAGGTCCTGTTCCAGGCATAGCTGCAGCAGGGATTGAACTCAGAAAGGGACCTGATATCTGTCTTAAAAATATATAATAATAATAATAATAATAATCATCATCATCATCATCATCATCATCATCATCCTTATACAGTAACCACAAGCTAAGTATTTCTGAATTTCTTTTTGTCTATTGAGGTTTGCCCTGATTATTTGGATAATCTGATCCCTGATACTCCTTGGAGAGCAGATCTTTTTTTGAAAGTGTGCTTTCTTGGTAAGGGTCTTCCATAGGTTTTACACTGCTTTTCTAGGAGCAAATTTGATAGAGTTAATATAAGTGCAAGTGCAATGCACTGCCTGCTCAAGTTCAAGGGCTACCATTATGACTAGAGCAAATCTGCTAAAAAATCTATTGGTGATGATCACTGTTCTTGATATTAGCTGTTACACTGCCTGTCTCCTTCAAAGAAAAGCCTGCTGAGCACATTTATCCAAAGTACTTTGTAGCTCCTGTAGTCAAATGCAGCTTTTTGGAAAGGACATTATGTGTGTGCCTAGAGAGCTTTGTCACGTACTTGTAAATCTTGTGAAACGTCTATACATCTGGGTTGCATGGGACAAATCAGACTAAGAGATAATGCAACTGGAGAGATGCTAACACAACCAGGTAAAAAAAAAGATAAATTTAAAAACCAAAATCGAGGCTGAGTGTGGTTTATTATTCTACTAGGAAAAAATGGAAATAAAGTAGTGTAATTTTAATTAGGCTTATTTATCTTGGCATTTACCCAAGTAATCTCAGAGACTTTTGACAACTATAGTTCCAGGTCTTTGACAGTCTGTCAGGTTCCTCTATGGGGGGTTGCAGACGATAATTCTTTTGTAAGTCGTGATAGATAATTTCACCCAAGATATATCTGGGTAAGAGCACTTTCATTATGAGACATGTAAAATATTTCATCTTATTGTTTCTGAATAGGACTTGCTGAAAAAGATATTCTACAAAATGTTTGACATTATTAATTTATTTTCTTGGTTTGTGAGAAAATCAAGTGCAAGAATTCTACCTTATTATTTGGGATGGATATTCAATTTTTTGATCAACTGAACAGTGAAAAACTGAAAATTGGTCATGATTAATGACTGTGCTACAGATCTTTTTTTCTGTATTAAAAAGAAACCCCAGAGTTCAAAAAGAGAAACAGTAGAATGTAAAACTACAGAAGTAAGAGGTTAATATTTTGTTCCATGTTTTTGTTTGCTGCCTCAGGAAACGTACAGCATACGAAACATAGTTAAAAAAAAAGAAAAAAAAGAAAAAGATTATTTCTTTGAAGACATCAGACAACACAATTTTAGTAAATATAATATTTATAGGACCTTGCAATTAATTTACAAAAATTTTACATCAAAAATGTATGCTGATGATTTTAGTCTTTAGGGACAACAATTGTCTCCTCAGTCATGTTTTCATACACTAAAGGCAATTATTGTTGCTTCTAGCTGTAATAAAAAAATAACCGAAACAGATAGAAATGTCTTAGTAGAAATTGAGCTGAAACTCCCACTGTGGAAATAATCAGAAAATTAAAAGCTCTGCAATCTTGCAAATAACATTGCAACTTAATATTATTGGAACATAACATTATTATCTCTTTTTATAGAGGAAACAAACATAAATATGTTTTCAAACAACACTAATGTTATGGTTTGACTTTATTGGCTGACAGAAAAGAAAAAAAATGTAGAAAACAATAAATTTTGGAATTGCATATCAAACAACCAACTGGGAATCTGTGAAAAATGATCAACAGTGGCAGGAGTATATTCCTGCCCCTGTTAGGTCAGCATCTTCTCCACTGAACTGTCTCCATGACACCTATGAGACATGGCCCATCTGCCATCTGATAGATTTTAAACTAAACTTTATTCATGTTTCCTTCACTTACTCTTTTATTAGATACTGTTAGCTTCACAATCTGAACAGGACAGTTAGAAACTCAGGGCAAGGAAGGGATCCAACCTTTTTATCTATTTATTTATTTATTTACTTGCAGTTTTGTTTCACCATTTTGTCTTCATTTAATAAGCTGTGTAAAAGTTTTGTTGGTTTTTTTTTCCCTTTTTTTTTTTTTTTTTTGTGAACTTGTATAACTATATCAGCAGCAGGCCATAAGGTAGTCTCAAATAAAAAGAAATTTACAACACCCAACTTTTTATCTTTTTTGATGGTAATCCCAATTTGAGGTCTATTTGTGCAAGAAGCAGACCTCTGAAATAGCTTACCAGCCACAATGGACAGACTCCTGAACTCCTGGCTGAATGAAGCACACTGAATTCTCTGGTTCTTCACTGTATTTAGTATTTAGTAATTGCTCAAATCCAGGAAGGAAGTTGTGCCCTCTCTATGATGGTGCCAAAAAATAAATTTCAGATTTGAGCCTCCTAGAATTATACTGGTTGTGGCCTTTGATGATGTTTCTAGCTTATAAGTTAATGCAAAATGAATACTTATTTATGTGCTATCGTAAAAATTATTGGTAAATGCCATGGATCATTTACTTCACCTGTGTCTCTAACAGGAGAATGGCTTTAAGACAGGTCATAATTCTTCTTCCTCTCACCCATACAGATTTTAGGAGCAGAATCATATAGGTAAGTCTGGGAGGTGATAGAAACCAAACTAAAACTCTACCTGGCCATCAAATCAAAGCCAGTCATTTTCTTCTCATATTGAATTAGAAGCAACTCTTGATCGACAAAATTTTTTCAAAAGGTAATCCAAAGGAGTGGGTGATCATACAAGTTCAAAGTATCTTTTGAGACCTTTCTCAGTCAAAAGGCCAGCCATACTGTTGGCTTTCCTCTCTGAAAATATCTCAAATATCAGTGCTAATTTATATCCTAATAACAAAACAAAGGGATGCTCTGACAGCAGCATGGTAGTGTCTTAAGATGTTAATATCTATCAGCTGGAATTTATTAGCCTTCAGCTGAACAAGCAGCTGAATGCACGCATGCTTTTATTTTGCAGTTTGTGCTGGCTAGGTTTGTTCTGCTAGGAGGGACAGTGTGTCCATGTGGATATCTTATCTCAGCTTATACGGCCTGTGTTCTTGCACAAGGGTGGTAGTTGCTAACTTGATTGTTAGTGATCACAGGCATGTATTCCAAGAATTAGACAAAGATCCCTCTTACAGTAATGTTCTTTAGAGAAGCATCGTCATTTTTCAAAATGTTTTTGAGAGAAATAAGGGCAAACTAGGTATGTTTTTAACATTATTTTATTTATTTATTTTATTTTTAAAAACAAGGTATTTCTGAGAATCCCTAATACTCAGGGAGATTTCTTACATTAGGGAAGTTCAAATTAAAACCAGCAGCGTAGCTCTAAACCCACAACTTCTGGAGTGGGAGAACCTGGATTTGAGAGGAACACACTAATGTAGGCTAAAGAAAAGGTACAGATAAGGTGCTAGTAAGAGAGTTGTGGACAATGTGAGAAATTGGTGTGAGTAGCAAACGATGAAAACATAACAATGCCACCTTTGTCTGGACATCAACATTTTTTTGAAGGATGCTGAAACCTACTCATAACACAAAGTCAGTCTGGGAATGGAAAGGAGTATCTTCTGTTCCAGGTTTAATTTCCCAGTAACAGGCAATACCTACAGGCATTGCTATCTCATATCTGACAGCATCTAGCATCTAAATATGATAGATAAGAGCCTGGCAGACAGGCAGGGGACTCCCTCCCTCTGTTTATTCATGTGAAATTGGGAGGAGAGAAAAACCTCCACAGGATTTCTGACCCTCTCTTTCAGCTCCACCCCTGTCAAAAGCTGAAACTAATGAGCTGGAAATAGGAAATGTGCAAAATACCTGACACTTCCCTATCTGAACTGCATTCCTTAAGAGTTTTTTTTTTTTTTTTTTATTACTAGATAAATGCTTTGACATGTGTATTTATGTGAAGTCTGAATGTGATTTAGATACCAACTACCTGCTGAGCTAAGAATATTTGCTTCCTACTTAAACCAGTATGTTTATTTAAAGGATCTTTAAGTTTTAAAATGCCCTTGGCTTCCATCTCTGTAAATGGGTAACCTTTGTATGTGGAATGCATTGTGCACTCCATTTGTTATTAATATAAAGTAATATTTTCCTTTTGCTGTGCTTCGTTCTTTCCTTTAGGAGCCCTTTTACTGTAGCAGACTGATGAAAAAATGTGTATATGCATATTTGGAACAGGATAGAAAAGGCTAATTCTCAGAACTTTTAAAAGATGATGTCCACCAATCTTGCTTAAATAGCAAACAAAGGGTCTTTGTTACTCTTGCAGAGAATTATTTTGAGAGGTAGGACGTTTCTTTTGTTCCGTGTTTTTGTGCACAGCACAATGGGGCTGGAACTTGTGGTTGCAGCTTTGATGTAAAGAATAAACGGCAATATTCAGATCTCATGAGTTAATTCATGATTTTTATTTAAAAAGGTCTCATAACTTGGAATATGTGCTTCAGGGTGAATTCCTTGACTCCCTACTCCTTGGTTATTCAAGTTTAACACAACTGTCCCTTAGCTCAGCCGAAGTTCTCCTTAAATTTGAAGGAAAAAAATGAATAAGAGTATGTGGATTTGTAGCTAAATTCAAAGATTCTTTATATTTATTTTGAAATCTGAAGTACTATTTTTGGGTTTTCTGTTCAGGAAATGCAACTAGCAGTTAGAAGGCATGGTCACATTTTGAAATTTCTAGCAAAAATCAGGGTACATTTTAATGAAAATTCATCTTGTAAATAAAACCACCAATATAATGTAGGCTAATCCCTTCTAGAATGAAGTCCTCTGAACACAGATGCATATAACAGGATATTTGGGTTCCTGTCAACAACATCACTGACACATGTGCTCTAAGGCTTTCACCTTCTAAGGCTTTCACCAGCAATCTACAATACAAAGTTTTGAGGGCAATTACTCTTTCTTTTTAATTTGATCCCACATTCAATTAAGTGGAGCCGAATTGCTCACATCCTTTCAGCCAATTAGTCACAGGCTTAAGTTTTTGTTTTGTTTGTGCTTCTTTCCCTCTCCTCCCTGCCCCCTCCAGAGATATTCCCTCCTTGGATTCCCTAACGAACATAACCCAAACTGTCAAAACAAGTTTCTGGGTGTTAAGGCTTCAGACAGCAAGCTCTAAGCACCAAATCCACAGCAAAGCAGGTGCACCCTTTGGAAAACATGCAGTGTTTGGGGTTGGGTTCTGTCCTTGTGGGCAAACCACGCAACAGCCTTGGGGTGACAGCAAGTGGCATAGGAGTAAGCAGGATCTTTGTGCAGAAGACACAGTGGCATTCACAGCTGAGCTGAATCAGATTGAAAAGGAACTGTCAAGTGCTGTGTGTGCCATAATTAACCTTTTTCAGGTTTCTTCCCATCTTTTAACCAAGCATCCTTGCAGGCTATTATGCCCTAAAGCCCATAATGATATAAAGCCGTGATGATGGAGCACTGACCTATCCACTCTGCTCGGATCTGACCTGTATTAGTTTGAGTAGTGGGGATCTGAGCATCCACTAATATTTTTGTACTTCTGTAAGAAGGAAAAGGAAAATCCTCTTGACTTATCTGTTGCGTATTTCCACAACAAAAAACTGTTAAGTGACATTTATTGGGGTGGAGCGAGGAGTTCCAGGGCTCATTTTTAATGTAATTGTGAATATAATAATTTATTGAATCTGTTCCCCTATAGTGAAATAACAAAAAGTAACTGAAAATAGATACAAGTGCAACTTCTGAGTGAAGGATTTTTTTGAAGTATTGCACCCCTTCTGATAGCTTCAAATAATTGTATAATATAATATATTGCCCTGAATAGAGTTATAGGTTATAAACATAGCTAGTGTAGTATCCCTGAATAACAGCCCTAAGGTTTTATGTACCGAATCCACAGAAACAGCATAATATTGAGCAGGATATTATGAAGAGATACTCATTCCAAAGAAAATATTTCACTGATAATTAATCCATGAAGTGACTGTGAAGATTTAACACACAGGGATTTAAAATAAATAAGTAAACAAAAAGAGATGGGACAGAAGTCAATTTTAAATATGGTTGTTGTTTGTTTGATTGGGCTTTAAAGTGGGGGAAAAAAAAAAGAAAACCTGAATGACATGGGAAGATCCTTAGGCACATACGTGATTGTAAGCCACTATTTCCAATGAGACAAATCACGTGCTTAAAGTTAGCCCAAGAGACTTGCTGAATCTGATCTAGAAAGCCCAAATGCTTTTAAAACTTAGGATATGGCTCAAAGGAACACTGTAAAAAAGGTTTTTCAAAGAGAACAAAAATGCTAATCTGTCTATGGGGATTTTACTGCTGTTCATTATGTAATAGTTAATAATATTCAATTAAAAATCAGCATTTGCCATTATGGTCTAGAAATTTCTACAAACTGTTTGCCAAAGTCATTACTGCAGTTCTATAGTAACACCTTATCAGTTTTGTAAGATATCCACTCTCTGAATTATTTTCTGTAAAGCTAGTTCAGAAAAGCACTGCTGCAGTCACGTCACTTTTCAAATCCCGCCCCTGAGTCCTCTCACTGCTACATCAAATCAAACTAGTTCTTACCCTGAGCTTAAGCACACAGCGAACTTCACATAAGTGAGCAATCACACGCACAGGGCTGTTCACATCCCCGTGGTTTTGCAGGTCCGGGGGCTAACTTTTCATTAGCTCCTGACCTTGCTTCGTGACTCGCTCTGAACTGTTCTCAGCCTTCTTTCTTGTTCCCTGCGTGCAGATGGTCCACTTCACATTGGCTGGGAAAAACACCCTCACAAAATTCTTTCTTTGAACCCACTCCTAGCATGATCCCTGCATGAAACTACTGGCTAATACTGCCTAAATAAATGGCCAGGAGCAATTCTGGTGTGATGTCTTAGTTCCACTTAATTTACCAGGGCATCTATATCACTGTCACAAAGATTTTATTCTTAATTATGCTGTTTTGTGTATGACTATTTTAGTTCTTCTACCCTCCTCACCTCCCTTGGTCTTACTTATTTTATTTTTAATTGTTTTTACTCTCATTTGTTCTTTCTAGATGCATTCAGCATAGCTGAAACTGGCTGTATTAAGTTCTTTCATGTCTTCCCCATTGCCTGATGGATTTAATCATAAATAGTTATTTCAGAGAACATTTTCCCTAAGAAATGCACATATCTAAGGATAACTTTGTGGGTTTTGATAAAGAGACATTGCTGTGAGCTGTAAAGGCTTCATGAAATCAGGAGGGCTGACAGCAAAGTCCTTTGTTTTATTGCAAATATCTAAGACCACATAACTGATATATGGCTGACTTCACATATGGCTTGTCTTCCTTGCCAAGTCTACTGGAAGACAAGAAGACTGATCCAAGAGTTATTTTTCGCATGTGCTTGGAAGTCCTGATTGCAGATTCCTCCTACAGTAGGGGTACATTATTTCAGTATCAGCTTTATTGCACCATGCTGAGATTTTACATCTTTAATCCTATGCGCCTTGGCTGGCTTTAAAACGGTATTTAAAAATAAAAAAGAAAAAAAGAAAAATAAAAAATGAGTTAAGAAAGCCAGCTAAAAGTATTTCTCTTGCTCTTGCTATTTGGGGTAAAACTTCCATTCATTAAAAAAAGGGACTGAGATTCCACTGCAGTCCCTGCAGGGCTGTTAAAGATGACAAAGTAATTTGGTAATAATCTCTTCACACTGGTTGTGTTGCAACATTCAGTGCTTTGCCTTCCCACCTGACCCCACACGCACACCTTCTGGATCCATCACTGGGAGATGGGGAGGATCTGTGGGACACTAATTTCCACTGACAGCTCCCATTCTGCATATGGGAGGCTGCTCCCATTGTTCCTGGAAGCACTTCTCTGTATTATCCACACTGCAATAGCTTTTCACTGCTTCTCCATGTCTGGACAGCATGATGATAATTTGGAAAACAAAGCGGTTCTGTCATTTTTGTTGGTATGTTGTTGTTGTTTTTTTATTTCTCTCATGACTTTTTTGTTTTCATTTTCATTTTTGTTTTACTGCACCTGCATTGTTGAGTGAGGTTTCTTAATGTAATCTTGGTAGCAATTGCTTTGAGGCTGTCATGCCAAAGTATGAGGTGTGAGAAAGAAAAAGAAATATCTGTGAGCCAACAAATAACATCAAAGTAGAAAAAAGAATCCAAAGAATAATAACTTATTCTTTACAGTCAGACTCAAAAACAGAGGATGCATTCGCATTGTTTTGTCTTTTCTGTTGCATGAATATGGGATAGACTTGATTAGAGTTTTCAAGGCTTTTCCTTGAATTGGTGAAACCTCACTGATGTGATCTCCTCAACCACTCTTTTAAAAAGCATTCTGCATAAATCCAGAGTTTCTATAATGCTGAAACTCCTCCGAGGGCCTGTCTGTTGGAAAAACTATCCTGACAAAAACACATTGCATGTATATATTGCCTCCTTTCACTGATGGAAAAGTGAGATGTGTCCTGTGTTGTACAAGGATCCTCCTAGTTCACAGAGGTCATCTACTCTAATGTCTGTACACAGCTGTCCTGCTGGAAATCACACAGAGACACTGCATAACTCTGAAAATTTCAGAGTACTCCTTTGCTATTGGTTTTTGTACTAATGCAGGATAAGAAAGATGTAAAAACATAAATATTAAGGATAGTGCTTGGCTGCCCATCTGGGGACTGAGAGCATCAAAACCTTTTATGACCACTTATGTCATATGTGTTTGAAGGCACACATCATTCGAGCTTCTGCTTTCATAAACAGACAGGACTCCTACAGCATAACCTAAAGACTTCGCACAACTGGTGCAAAAGGCCTTAACATTAGCAGCAGAGCAGGATGCAGAAGTCCAGAGTCCAAAGCTCTTTTCATCAAATTTAACCAAGGGTAACAACAGATTTGTAAATGAAAAGGGAGATTCATTTTCTTTTTTTTTTTTTTAGTAGAGAAAGCTATAATGGGAAAGAAACACATACAGAAGAAGAAATGGAAAGATAGTGAAGCTGACACTAATGGCTATCACATGTGAACAGGAGCAACAGGAGATGCAGAAGACATTTAATGTCAGATGCTGTGGAGAAAGAAAACTACAGCCACTCTTGAAGAGGAGGACATACAGCTATACTTGGCAACTGCTGTGAGAATTGCTAATATGAATAGCTGGCTGAGATGAGAGTGAACCATCTTGTTGGCGCCTTTTCTGTCAGGAAGGCAATAGAAGCCAATATAAAATGGATTAAGAGGGCTTAAATTACAAAAAAAAAAAAGGGGGGGAAAAAGAAAAAAGATGATAAAATAAAAAAAAAGATACTGCAAACAACCCACTACAAGCACTTTAAAAAATAGAGAAACAATAATTCAGAGACACATTAATTGAAATTTCTCATTTAAAGACAGGAGTCTCAGTGGGAGAAGAGTAGAGGACTGAAACTCTTGACTATGCAGCCCAGAAGACAGAAAAACCAACACAGTGCTTTGTCGGATATGGTACCTGGATTTTTGCCGTCACCTTCTCCGCCTGGAGAAGGAGTTAACTATTTCCTTGCCAGCTGAAAACAGCTCTATCCAGAAGATATTCTTTCTGCACATTGACTGCTTAGGAAGGACAGACCACTCTCCTGGGATTACCTTGTACATTATTTATTAATTACACTTATTGCCAAAGAGCTGGACCAGGAATTTTAAGAAAAGGTGAGAATGGGACTTACAATGAAACAAGGTTCTTGGGTTAGAGGGAACAAGGCTGTGCACAGATAAAATAAGTTTTTTACCTTGGTTTTGAAAGGTAAAGGCGTTACATTTGATGAAATACACCTATGAGTTTGTGATAAAGATCTCAGCTACCCTTATTAAATTCATATATCCTGAAGATGTATATTCCCTATCTCTTCCCAAGCGCTGATGTTGAAAAAAAAAGTTCACTACCTCACCAAAAAAGCTTGCTGCGAAGAACTTGCACTAAATAAGGACAGGTGTAGGTATGTAATTATGTTCTTAAAGGAATTTTTGCTTGATACTACCTTCCAGATTCCCCCTCCCCAAATATCAGCTATGGCAGTATTTTTGGAGGATGATGCTTATTTCATTTTATTAGAATTGGAGTAAGTAAACTGATATTACAACATGGTGGTTCTCTCCCTCCCCCCCTTCCCCCCTTTAATTTGAATGCCTTATAAAGTATTACATGTTATAGTTCATTAGGTTCTCATTGATTGGACATTTACTAGCTTCCTAAGCCTGTTTCATTGTTCTGCTGCTGTGCTTTCACCATTTGGTATTCGGCACTCTGCATAATGAATAAATTACAGTTGAGCAAACGGACATCACCATATGGGGGTAATTTGTACTTTGACAGAAGGACAGAGCTCCTGGACTGGTCCTAAAGGGAAGCTCGGCAGTTTTCAAAAATCCCTCTAATTTTTTTCCATTATTTACTTTCAAAAGGCCCTTCCCAGCCCCAGTGTATGCAGATAGAAACTCTGAAAAGCACTAAGCTGGGGACCAGGCATATAAGTTCTAATTTTAATTACAGGGTTTCTTAGATACAGATGAGACGGTACATACACTGATTAACACCTTCATGGCTAAGGGTACTTGTGTGCATTCTGGCATCCTGGAATAATACAATTATGTGGAACATTTTAAAATCTAGTAACTTCATCTTCTTTGCATACTGTCACAGAATATGAGAAATAAATTTTGGAAGCCATCTCAGTTTATCATTGCTACTGGCAAGTAGCTATTATCTGGCCATGCAATCATACTTTTTTTTTTTTTTCCCATGAGAGAAAATAATCTTAAAAACTAAAATAATTGATTTATGTTGGTGTTAATGTAGAAACACCACAGCTGTCTCCACAGCAGACAGTTAAGATGCAAATTCCTTTTTTGTAGGAAAAAAAAAAATTACCTTAGAAAAAGTAGAAGGAAAACAGTGGTCAAGATCAAAATTCATAGCCCAGCCCTAGAAAAGATCACCCATGATGTATCTAAATGAACACCTTCCTTTCATTTGCCCCTTGCTCCCATTGTCAGGCCCCTTGACGCTGCCTATTCAACCCATATTAGGCCTGTTTGAGTACCAAAATAGTTCCTGGAGAAAGAGAATTTAGCAATATTTCAAATGAAGTTTCTTTCCTAACATTTTCTAAACTTGTTTGAGATGCTTTTTCTTACTCAAAGTGTCTTCATTTCATGTAGTTCTGATGCTGACATACTGAGGTTAAAAATAGTGAGCTAAAATATCCAAGCTGCTATATATTGACAAAGTTTTCACACCAGTTATTTCATGACATCAGAGAGATATATTTCAGAGGAAAATCTCCTTTACCTATAGGGTTATCTCATCTTCTCTTCTACTTGCTAAAAATAGCTTTCTGTTTTTCTTAGTGATTTTCTTCCAGGTTGTAAGTTGGTACCAAATTCCTGCTCACTTGGTGTCATTCCAGGAGGTCTCATGTGCAGTCACCCTCCCCTTTGAGATGAGAAACCATATGCTTTCTTGAACACACAATTTAAAATTCAGGCTCATCTTTGCTTTAGAAATGCATTTTACCTAATTTTGGTTGATGAGTCTCAACGCAGTTACTTAGAAGGAGAAAACACCTCTGAAGAGTGAAGTCACCCATTCATTCGTTAAGTTCCCTGCAGCTCATTCAGATCAGCTACCCCATCCAAATGGAAATGTTTATGCAAGTAATTTATTTATTTTTTCCCCTCACCACCACCCAGACCACCTGCAACATAATACTGGCACAGTAGAACTGCGCAAGCAATTGCTTTAGTTCTTATTATAAGCAAGAAGAAATTCTTGGAAATTAAGGATTGAAGTGTTTAATTGCCATCTTTTAAACATGGGATAATCCAGATTGACCCCAAATGTTAATACCACTGGAGCACGATCAGAGGGAGCAAAGCAAGCAACCCATATTCATATCCATAAGCTCTGGGTGTAATCCACTGCATAGTGAAACAGAATCTATTCAAGACTGACATAAATGGCAGAGAGGAAAAAATAATACAAATTTCTAGCCAGACTGGCCACTCTCCAGGCATTTAGTAGCTTCTGTGGTTAATACCTTATTTAGTATCTTCTGCTTATTCAAAAACACTGGTGATTACTTCTGTTTCATGATTCTGACTGTATTTTCTTCCCAGGTTTAAAAGCTTTAAAAGGCACTGTAAATAGGAGGAGAAGTACAGAAGACGGCCTGGGAGGCATGGAGTCCTATAGGAGTGCTCTGGATCCAAATTCATTGTCAGTGTATTTTCTAAGTCATTCTTCCAAAGACCTCTCATTTGGTGGCTAATGCAATTAAGAGCCAGCTCTGTGAATTAACAGCCTCACTCAGTGCTGCAGATATCAAAGCTATAGGCTGTAATGGATCAGTAAAACTGTACTGGAAACCACTGCCAACTCTGACAGGTTGGTTGTGAGCTTTCTGGTCAGAAATAAAGAGTAAGTTACCAGCAGTCTGAAGAACGCAACTACAGTTCCCTTGGAAATCGTTAGGAGTTTTATCTGCATTCAGAACCACTCCCTTTCTCTCTTTAAATACAAAAGTAAACCTCACTGAAAGTATTTGAATTTAGGTTTTCTTCTTCTCCTTTATATATATAAATATGTATATGAATGTATATATATTTAGTGCTGTAGTCTTTTTTTTAAGAATGGAGGGAATTTGAAAAGTTTGATGATTTCTCTAAAATATCTTTTAAGGAAAAAAATAGCCTTATATAACTTTATGGATACAGTTTCTGTAGCTTTTCAGATATCTATATTTAATAATGTGAAATATGCTTTTAGATTCCTTGTGAGTCTGTGTTGAGTTCAAATTTCATGTAATCCTTATTTACTGGGAGTAAGAGTGGTGTAACCCACTCAGCTCTTGGCTTTTGCACACATAAAGCTAAGTTTTATCTAAAAGTACAAGCCTTGTTTGTTATAATGAGGTGATAAGATGTGAAGATGCACTGTTGTATCATTTCTGGGTACCTCATATAAGGTACAAGTACAGAGGAATAAGTGGGTCCTATATCGTTTATAAAAAAGAAAATCAAAGTGTGAATTGCAAAGGCGTTGTGAATAAATTAAAAGATGAAGTATGAGAACTGAATTTGGGAGACAGGTCGCCCACCATGAACGGGTCTCCCCCATATAGCCTTATCTCGTACTTTAAGACTCTGATGCAGCTGTCTGCAGTAATATATTCTCCACTAGAAAGATAGAAATTTAAAATTAAAGCAATATCCCTGCTCTCTAATACTAAGAAATAGTAATAATAAGCAAAACTAAACCTCATTTCTAATTTGTTCAATTGCTTGCTGCTGGAGTAGTTCTTATTATCTTAAAGTATTGGTTAGAAAGATGTTGATGGATTTTTCTAAGAAAGGTCTGCCCACAAAGGAAATATCTGATTTTTTGGGGGAGTGGTCTCAGAATCTCTTGATTCATGTGTTCATATTAATATTTGGCTTTATTTATATGATCTTGCAGCTCTTGAGTAATAATCAGTCACATCTCTTTCTCCGCTCACTTACTCTGAACATTACAAATGAAAACAACATAAGACTCTGCTTACTTGAAATGACCGCACTCCCACACCACAACTGTCTTTAAATTCTAATTTAAATTTAAATCAAACATTCAAATAATATAAAGCTTTTCATTGTCTCTGCAATTTGTTCATATCACTCTTTCTTGACCTGAGTTTTTTTAACAAAACAAAATCTTAAAATTTTTACAGAACAAGAGTGGAAATTCTTAAGTTATTGTGATGGGGCACTCTTCCAGACATGTTTTTCTGCACTGAACAACAGTGCCTATTGATACAAAATTGTGACACCATTGCTTTTATATAATCACAATTTATGTCTAGGGAGGTGGAAGGCATTACTTTTGCAACTAGTGATGTTTTCTATTTGAAGCTAGTTTAATCCTGAAAGTTCAAATCCAAAATTCTCCAAAATGTGGGAATGTTAAGGGTGGGAGCTAGGTTTTATTTTTATGGGTAACTGGCATGATCTTAGCTGAATGAAACTCCATTCAATAAGAATACCTTCAATAAGAATGTAAAGCCTCCATTATCAAATTATGTGCTATAATGATACAGAATGGATTTGGCTATATATAGCCCTACATAGCTGTGTTTAAATTAGAAGACATCTTTGACATCGTGGTGAATCTAGCATCTGCTTGATCTGAGCAGCATTGTTTGTCGTGATTCTAGATTCATATCATTTTAATTCAGGTACCAACTCTGTCATTCTTACTCATCAAGAGTAAGAGGAAGATTGTTGGTGTCTTACTGCAGCACAGAGAATTCTGGGCAAGTTGGTAAATAAATTTTTAATAAAATTTCTTATCTTGTTGAAATGAAATATATAATTTAATTTGCAAATTTTGAGTAAACTATTACGTATCATAGAAGTATGAATATACAAATATCGCTCTTATACATGCAGTGGCTTTCACGGAGAATCAGTGATTTTGGTTTCACTTGGTGCAACAAACTCAAATCAGACTAGACAATAAAAAACTTGTTCTTCTGAAGTGGCCCATTTCTCTCTTAAAGATTATTCAGCCTTTTATCAAAGATTGTTATCAATTCACCCGTTCTTCCACAGGCTGAATGGTGACTTTGACTTTGTCAAAGACTGGATTGTATTAACTGAAGCCCTCACAAGTGCCTCTTCTGTAGCAAACTCTACATTTTAGGGTCAGGGGTGAACTCTTATTTGAGTAGGAGGAAAATTGTTAATGAAATTTTGCTCAGTGAGCTGTGTCATCCTTTATTCTTGCTGTGCTCCAGGCAGGTCCACACTGTCAAATATCAGAAGAGGCTGGAAATGAGTGACACATGTCTTCAAGACCAGAAATGACAGTGACCTTCCAGCTCCTTTTGCAAAGAAGCAGGGCTGCTGTACACAGATATTAAGACCAGAAATGAACTCCAACGTTTTATGACTGTTCTGTTTGGATTTTCACTGCTTCTTCCATCGGGGGTTCAAACTCTATTCTTAATTTTCCCAGCACAAACTCACAGCAGACCCTTCCAGTACACAAACCGAGAATTATGTTGGACTTGGTGAGGGCAGAATTTGCCTGTCCAGTTTCATGTTTTAGATTACTACACATGCTGAATACTTGAATGGAAGCAATGCTTTCGAATCCTGAGGCTGGGAGGGGGAGTTGCCATTTCATCACCATGTTAGAGACCAGAGAGTTTATAGTCCTGCTTTTTCCTCTTCACTCACAATTTTGTCTTTCTTTTTTTTTTTCCCCGTGACAGTTTAATTTTTCAGTACTGCACTCAATTTTGCATAATATGATTCATATGGAAATGAAGAGACATTTAATGGAGACTCCAGACACTGGAAATGAGTAGGGATAGGAGGAAGAAGGTAAAGTGTATATCCCTACTTATTTGCACTGAAAGAGATAGAAGTGGTTGGATCTTTCCTATCTTTTGGGAATGGTTTATGAAACAACTGCAGAAGTTAACCTGAAGGAAAAACCACCAGAACTGTCCAGGAATAATTTATGTTTTAACATAAAACAAGGCTGAAATGAAATGCTTCTAATTTACAAGCCTTGCATGAGTTATTGTTGGCTTGCATAACATCCTCCATCAACTTAGGTTTTTCAGTCGCACTTAGCATAGTGGTAGGCTTTTCCTTGTGAAGATCACTGCAGTTACCCTCGTCCTGACTACATTAAAAAGGAGACTACTGCAGAGAGGTGTGCATGAGGCTGTACCTACAGAGCTCCTAGAATTTGAAAACTAGTGGAAAACATGGCAAACTGTCTGGGAAGATACAAATTAAGCTATGAGGCAATGAGGGAATAATGACAATTTGTCTCCTTCTGGTTTCTCTGGCAGTAGCTCTGATATCAGTTTACTAACCACTCAACATTTCTGTACCCTGATTTTACCTCTGAAGGAATCCCTTGGAGCACAATGGGGAGCTGGGCAATATTGGAAGCTCCAGAATTCACACCAGTGCCTGTATCCTGAACAAAATATTCTGGCACAGCTTGACTGTTGTGGCTGGAGCCTATTGAAGTATTCACCACAACTCTTTAGAGAAGGAAAGCAACCCCTGTCCTAAGGAATGAAATGTTCAGTGAGATACTAGGCTGAGAATCCTCCATAAAGATTGCAGCTGCTCTTGACTGTCCTCTGATCAGAAAAAAAAAGAAAAAAAAAGAGCAGGATGTAACAGTGCCAAAGGAAAGAGTGGTGGAATAATATTTCCCAAACATAAAAGATAGTACTGTGCTAGAAAGTATCAATCAGTATACCACTGTGCCCTGTGTTTATGTCTTTGGTAGTTTGGTTGTGCAGTAGACGTATGTAAAATGCCCCAAACTGGGGAACCCTTGCATAGACAAGGTCTAGAAGAAGCTTAATAGCAATATAAGTACAGCCTTAGTGAACACAGCAGCCCATGACTTACTGCAGAGTGCAGAATTCTGCTACATGGCAAAATTTCTCTGATGAGGTAAAAAAAAATAGAGAAAGCTCCAGTGCTTCTACTGTCGGAGATGGATCTTTGGCATAGTATTTTCCAAGGAAATGCTTGAGGTTGGAACTTTCTTTTCCCTGTTGTTTGCCAAAAACCAGGCATGTCAGTTTTTCAGTGTTTTAAATCAGGGATGTATGAGATTAAAATGGGATTCTGGTGACCTAGTGAACCACAAGGCACTGCAAAGCAGTTTGGCATCTGGAAGGGTATTATTTTGAGATCAGTAAAGTAGTGTGTGGGATGTCCACTTGATCTTCTGGTTGAACTTGGGTTACAATTCCTTTTAGTTATTTTAGAAACATGAGACTCAGAATGGCATTTTTTATTTAAGTTTGCTGTTAGAAAAATAAAACTCTAATGAGTAAAATAGAGCAGTGTTTTCTCATTTCTATTTGACCTATTAAGTGCCAGATCTATTATATAATACATTATTTGATATCAACAGTTATCTGATTACCCAAGTAATGTGTATGCATAGACACCACCTGAGAAGCTGATGTCAGCATTTTTAAACAGATTTAAATTGGCCCTGGAGCATTCTCTGTCCTCTTCTGGAAAGCAAACCTTTTCTTCATTTTATGTCTGGTAGCCACAGGACGAAGTCCAAAAGTTTACTAAAATTAACATTCACATATGTGATAATACATTCATATATGTGATCCCAATATGTAACAAATATTTTATTGTAAGATCTGTTTTTCTTTTTTTTTTTTTTTTTCTTTCCGTTTTTTAGTAAGAATGCATTTCCTTTGTGGGATATCTTGTGTAAAGACACAGACCTATGACTATTTCAAAAGTAAATAAATATTTATTTGCATTAGGGTGACAATTAAATAAAGATTTAATGCAGCAAAATGATACAAAAACAAACAAACAAAAATAAGCAAACAAAACCAAACACCAATGCAGCAGCAGAACTATACAAAACATCCTAAAAAACACAAGATGAAAATTTTACCTTCCAAAAGATTTCTTTGAAAATATTTTTTCTTTAGTAAGCTGATAGACTGAACAGCAAATTCTGAATTTCAAATTTAATTTTTATCCAAGTAGCATTTTTTTTTCAGTGAAGGTGGCTGAAACGAACGTTTTTTTTTTTTTTTTTTTTTTTTATCAGACTTCATCATTCTTACATATAATTTGATGTGTTTCTTAACCATAATTTGGTATTTCACAGAGTTTGTTTGTTCTCGTAGGACTTCTTTAGATCAGAAAAGAAGGAGCTCAGTTCTTATGTATTTTCACTGGTATGCCATTTTTTTTACTATGCATTTTCACTTCTCAAAGTCATCATGCAAGATGATAGTTGCTGTCCTTGAAGAAGCTGGTGTTTGTTGCTTTAATTTTGCTGTTAACTGGCATTTTGTCATTTCAGCTCATCATATTATGCATGTAATAATGTGACATGCTTAACTGCTAGCTTCAAGCTGAACATTTAATGTGAGATTCACCTACAGTATTTTTATGTCAGAGAGCTGCAAATGGTCTTCAGAGCATCTTTCTTCTCTGGAAAGATAAAGGCCAGGACCTGTATTTTTTGGACATGGACAGTTTTGTTTTTAAATGTTCTGAATATATCAAAATGTGAACAATGGTAAGCCATCCCATTCTAAGTGTTTTAACAGAAGTAAAAGCTGACTGTAGATTTTCATGTGTGTGTGAACATGCGTGTTTGTGTGTGCTTTCCTTTGTGTTTCTATGCTAAATATTGTCAAGTATGTTACAGAGGTCATTTGTGATCATCATAAGCACTGCTCAGTGATTTACAGAGTCCTCAAATTCCAGTCTGTGGATACGTCAAAGAATCTAAAAGTTTTTTGAATGCCTTGCACAAAAACATGCTCTTTTTCTACTTTGTTTCCTTCCTTGCAACAAGTTTTCACTAAATTTCAGATACATTCAGTAATGTACAGATTAGAAGTTATTTTAATCCCATGGAAAAATCATGTTTATTACATTAATTTTTGTGTTAATGTAATAATCAGAAAAGAAATTTTCTCCCCCAGAAACCTACTTACGGAGCTTCTCAGCTTACTGCAGCTGCTGCTGCAGTGAATCATTGAGAAATCATTGCAGAAGTTCCAGCACCAGAACACAGCAAAGGGCATCCATTGGCACAGGTGTGCGTAGTTTCACAGTGACTGAAAATTTAGGGCTCTCTAAATCAAAAGCCGATTCTTGCATAGGTTTGTGTTTGCAGCTTGGATAAGTATCTGCAGCTGGCTATATTGCTTCATGAAAGAACATTACGAAAAAAGAATTAAGGCATCAGAACATTATAAAAACCACAGTTATTGTACAAGTCTAGTTGTGTTCTTGCCGTCGCTGCTGTTGTCTCTTTAAACCTGCAACAACAATCACAGCCCATGAAAGACATCTGTACTCTGTTTGAACACATAGCACCAGGCATGTGCAATTTCATGAACGGAGTGTGAGGTTTTCTTCATTCTTGCTCTAGCCCAGCTCTGCCCCTGTATCTTGTAATGTCAGCAGTCTCACCTCATCTCCTCTTTTCTGGGAGCATTTCACAGATGAAGATCACCATGTCCGCTCCCTCTTCATACAAATCTCCCTTATCAACAATGTCGTTTTTCTTTCAGAGCAGTACTAATTGAGAGATCTGATTACAAGATTTTAGCTGTTAAGGATCTCCCAAGCTAGTAAGGGGTGACAATGAAAGAGAAAAAAAACAAACATTTGCACATTGAGTCTGGTCCAGGACCCAGCTGAAGCTATCGTTCTTTTGATGGTTAGAAGAAACAATAATGGCTAAGGAGTTTATGGCTTTTTTAGCCCTCCCTCCTAATCTTTCGAGGAAAAGGATAAGAAGTAATTACAGCAAGGTTATTTTAGAATCAGGGAGTCCCTCAGCACTTGTAAACTGTTTGAATTGCTTTTTTTTGTCAGTCATATACAATTGACTATATCTAGCTGGGGTTCCAAGCACAGATTTATATGTTTACCTGGGCAAATGTATTTCAGCTGTAGCTGTAGATTATAATCCCCTTATGCCTATTTTTTAAATCAAATGTAATGCTTTAGAAATAGATTTAACACTTTTGAGTTATTTCCACCCCCCACAATCATATTTTATTTTATTAATCAAGGTTGAACAGTAGGCTAATACTGGAAGCTCTTTTAAGTAAAATAGTTTCTGTATTAATGAGATCCAGTGTACAACTTAAAAAAAGAACTTTTTTTTTTTTTTTTGAAGGAAATGTCCTTTCTCCTGTTATTAAAATGAATGAGAGAAGTGAGATGATTTTTTAAGAGTTTTTTTTTTTTTTTTCCCAGCCTAATTGACTTGGATTTTGCTCATCTATGGTAAGTTATGTTTTCTCATTGTAGAAGCTTTTTCCTGCTAAAATCATTCCCTTCACTAATGAGATCCATCCTGATATGACAGGAAGACAGCTCTTAAAACACCCACCGTTTTCTTCCATTCATTTGAATAGCAGCAAAGGGACATCTTTTAAAGTAATTTTTATCAGTGAGATTGGGCTGAATCTCATTAATAAAGAAATGATTTTACTCAAAAGAGCCTTCACAGTTGAGCTATAACTCAGATTAGTGAGATCTAGCCTGATTATAACTTTATAAGACATTGTACTTCTGCCATTCAAAGCATGCACCAGCTATGTAGAGATCATTGATTCTGCAAAAGCTGTTTCAGAAGGGCGGGTATGAAAGGTGAGGAAGGTGTCTGGAAGAGTCTTTCTCGTTATTTCATGAACATGGGAAGTGAATTTTTCCTTTTGTATATTAAGATTGGTTTTCACTGTATGTACTTTTATTTTGCAGAGCATAAGAGGCTTGTATAAGTGGAAGTGTGCTAGAATGCTGCTGTTTGACTTCACCAGACATTTACATAAGCTCTAGTCAAGTACACACCTCTCTCTAACTTTGTCTTTTAAAAAAACAGTACAAAACATATTGCTTATCAAAGGTCAGTCAAAGAATGCCTGACTATTTTGTTTTAGAAAGCTTATTATTTTTATATATTTTGGTGGGAAAAACAGATATAATTGATGATCAGAAAAAAAAAATTCCTCTCAGCAAAGAGAAAATGCATGGAGAATAGTTTGAGTTGTTAGCGGGTTAAATAGCTTTGGCACAACTATGTACTGGAACTGGAGGTCAAACAGTTTTCTTTTGTTTCACAAGGAAAAAATAAGTGGTCATCATAGGTTTTTGTTGTTGCTGTTATTGTTTTTTGTTTGTTTTAAAGTTTGCAGATTTTCAAAAATGATCCTTTATTCCTATTTTCCCTTTTCCATACTATTCATATAACAGTTAGTTAACAAAGAGCTAAACTCTCTAGCTTGTTCTCAGGGAGTACCAAAGGCTTTGCCAAGAAGTGGCATACAACTTACTTCTTTCTAATCTTACAGAAGGTAGATACAAGGGGAAGAAAGAACTCAATACACACCAGTACAGTATTGTTCAGGTACAAGTCCAAGGCTCTTTCACAGTGAATTATTTATGCTAACATTTAATCCACAATAAACTTGGTTAGTACAGGGAACATTGAATATATTTGATAACAACAAGCCCACAGAAGTCAAACAATCACAACAGAACTTCACAGCATAGAAAAGTGTGGCAAACAACACCAACAAGGCATATCAAAAAGATGTAACGTTATGTAAGCAGCTTTATTACTCTACGGATCCCTGGAAGACGTTTCCTACTAGTTAGCTGCTCCTAGAAAAACATGTCTTACCTTAACCACAAGCAGTTACATCAAGTTGCACTAAGTTAAGAATATCCTACTAAACACTACCCATGCTAAAACTTAGAACATCTCCAAGGAGGGAACCAAGATTGTCTTGAACAATATTTTGAGAATATCAAATTAATAGGCACACCACCTTGAGACACAGCTGGTAATTGAAATCTTATGTGAATAGGGATAGATGAAAGACCAACTGGTTACACCAGGGAAAGCTTAACCAGAGGTTATAACAGGGGCAGATCATAAAAGAGAAAGAAAGCATTGATCAGGGTGAGTCTGGGGTATTAGACGGTGATAGAGTTTACAGTAGTAAGAGATATGGGGAAACTGAAGGAAGATTTTGTACTTCAGAAGGACTGAATTTGAAGGACCGCAGGCAATGGGGACAGGGTAGCAAATCAGCCCTAGGTTTAGTCACTGAATGGCTTGCTAATTTCATAGCAGTGCTTCTACAGACATGCTTCTGCTCCTGAAACTGCTGTGTTGCATACCGTATGGGAAATGCGTAGTCTTTGCAGGGGTTTTCATAATATTCTATTCCCCACAGGAGAGCAAAATTCCATTTGTTTTGCTATATTTAGCATGGTGAGTATCATCCCCCCCAACTGCCCATCTCCCAGCCTTCACAATGACTGTAAGATTAAACGTGAGAGTCTTTTATGAGCTCATAAACAAATTAAAAATGACAATGAGGTCTAGGTGGCTCAGGTTATTTGTGTTATGAGCTGTCATTTCTTAGGTGAAGATCTCTGTTCTGTGTAGAGTTAGTACCCCAGAGAAATAAGCCAGACCTTACTCTCAGCTGCACTTACTTTTGTTTTTTGAAGAAGGAATGAGGAGTGGCTGAGAGGGGCTCTGATTGTTCAGAGATGGAGAGCATTTGACAGAAGTTTGCATAGAACCTGCCTGCTTTACCAACTCCTCTCTTCAGTGCACACTACATTCATTCACACATTAAAAATTGAAATGTAATATTCTGCTCCCTAGTCTTCTCAGACATTCTCTTTGTTCAGTTCTTAGTCACTACTGGAAGGTGCTAAGCAATGAAATGTCACCCTTTGGAATATAGTTCTTAGGAGAATCATTTCTTTTAAGGAAGTTTAACTTTAGCTTATAATAATATTTAATAATATCCTATTTAGTATTGTTTCCATTTTGCTTCTATCAGCCTTCATTATGAATGCCATGTTGCATCTCAACCCCTCTGTCTCTGAAATTAATGTCAATGCCAATATGTGGATATTACTAAACACAGAGAATGCATAAGAATCAATTCAGCCAGCACTCCTCCACTTTCTCCGAATTCATTGTGTCACCTCCGCCTCCAGTGGCCTGTCTTGAAGAGCCCCTAGGTAATTCTTGAATGGATGGCACTACTGCCCCCAGGCTCCCTGCAATGCTGTTGTGCAAAGTACCCATTCTTCTGTGTGTGTGAGAGAGAATATTTGTAAGCCAAGCAAGAAGAAAATGCCTGATATTTTCATGAGCATATGAACATTTGATCCAGAGGGGAGGTTCACATTTTCCACCTCTGCTGTTTAAAGTGGAAATTTTCACCTCTGGGCTAAATAGTTATTCTGTTGTGAACCTGCTTCAGGCACTAATTAGGGGTGAAGGAGCCTTAAAGGCCAGGTTTGGCAGACTATTGTAAAAGACTGGACATTAAGCTGAAATTTGAATTGTTTTCTGCATAGAATCTTAACACAGAACAGCATAGTGACCCTTTGTGCTGCCCAAGCCCATAAATCCCACAAGGTATTTTCGTTCTCACCTACCTACTTCTCAGCCTGCTAATGTCACAGTGGGTGATACAGATCTATCACACAGACAGAAAATAAATGTAGGAAATGTTAAAAAGGGCTTAATGCCTTCTCAGCTATACTCTTCACAGTTTTATATTTTTTAATGTAAATAGTTCCAGCTATAAATAGGGATACTGAAAAGAAAATAAGATGAGGATAGGTGACAGCAGTCTCAAAGAGGAAGATATTGTGAGGATTACTTTCCTGCCTAAAAATCCAGCATCTTTCTCCCCACTTCTGAGGTCTGTGTGCGGTGACTGGTGCCTGACAGCCAGTGCCAGTTGTTTCTGATGAGTTCACAGATCCATCATTTCAAGGAAGGGTAAAAGGTAGAAGAGAAAAGGCATTATACACTTTCCAATGCTTTAGGTATCTCTTATGAAAAATGAAAATATTCCTAGAAGTCTGTTGCATAATTTTCCATGTTCTTGGGCCCCAGTTTTGAGTGAGGACTTTCTGCATACATTTGTGAAGTGGGACCTTCTTCATAAAGAAAGATAAAGGTACACTGATCACTTATTAGCTCACTCTGTTTTCTACCACTGTTTCTCTCAGTCCATGAATAACAAGTGAAATGAGCAGGTGAATTTATTTTACTTTCCCATTTGGACTGTCAGTTTTGTTTGTAATTTGTTAACAAATTGAATTTTAATTTATTTGACAGAAATCAAATATCCTGGTTTTTGTCATCTTGATAAAAAAATATTAAAAACTTCATGGCTTATGAAAATAAACCTTCATTTAAGTTCCAAGGGAAATTAATATATAAATATACATTTAACTGATGTTTCTAATTGATTTAAGCGGTAGCCATTTTTAAGTGGCCTGCTATTGAAATGGATGTTAGATAATAAAAAGATGGACACTAAATCTTTGGGAAACTTTCATGCATAAATCTATGCTCCAACTGTGAAATTGTTCTAATTATTGAGTTATGATATCCAAAGTTTTAAATCCACAAAAGATAAAAAAACAAAGAGAATATCCAAGTTGCATATTCTTTCCACTTTTTCTTGAATTCCACCCCCTCCATAAGAATCAAAGGCTTCTCTCCAATACCTTGTTTACAAATGCAGATGCCATGGTAACTTGCAGTATATTTGTTCTAACATTTGAACGTATGTTGAACTTTTAAAGATAGCTCACAAGACATTTATCCAAATTAATTGCTCTACAAAGTAGTATTGGAATTATGAAGAAGTTTACAGATTGAACTTTTGAGTAGAGGATGTTTATGGACAAGCTGCTATATGGAAAAATTCTGATGCAGAAGCTCCAAGACAGTTGCCACCAATAGTTATGAGTGTATTTCTAAAACCTATAGAAAAAATACCAATTATAGACATAACATTGGGTTGAAATGTGGACCCTAACTTTCATGCACATGGGTTAGGTTAATCTGCAATAATTCCTAACTACCTACTCAATTGTGATTCAACAGAAAACTAGCATTCCTATTCATATTACTGTGAATATAATTCATATTTGTTTCATTTGTTTATACGGTAGCTGGCCTTAAAGAACAAGAACATTGTGCAAGCATGAAAAGTCAAATCTTCAGCTGTTGAGAATAATTCCACTGGATTTCACAGTGAGCTCCACTGATTTGTTACTTGAAGTTCTAGAACAAAGTGTTTTGCAGGCATTTATTAACTTTACTCAGACTTGTGGAAGCGTGAGACAGTTCTGCAATGTTCATTGCAGTGATGTTAGAAGAAAAAAGAAATAGGACTATTAGATGTAATGTAAAGGAAGTTTTTTACATGTAGCTATGAGCACACACGATTCTCATGTGCTTACACACAGGCTATCAACATGAGAACTAGACATCCTACAGTTTCCCCGAAACTATCTTGAACTACAGAGCATGGAATGAAGGTGAGGTGACTGTGCTACAGTGTATTTTTATTTGGCAGCTATTTTTTTTCGCCCTTGTATGTTGCTTATTCAGAAACATATTTCTAAAGAAAATCTGTTTTATCTGGAATTTGTCTGAATGATATGACTGTGATGTACCAGCAGTAATGTCCATGATACCAACTCTAAACACTTAGCAATCATCAAGTAAATATAATCGCACCAACAGACTTATTTAATCTACAGATTATGTAGCTGCTTATTAAAAAAAATTGCTGGGAGCAATCTGCCCCATCCGTGCTAGTAACCATATACTGCAATCATGCCAGTAAGTGAAAGTATGTTGAACTTTCTTTCTCTTTTAGTTAGACGACTCTCCATCTATAAAAGACTTTTACTTAGGGGAAAAACAAATGAATTTTGAGCTACTTGCAGTAAAATGAACATACCTGTAGTTTATTTTCCACTGAATATTGTGCCTATGGACAAAATCATTCTGAACCAGCTGAATTTCTCAAAGTGTCCAATAAGCATTTAAACATTATTTCTAAGGTTATTTGCAGTTTTCTATTATATAAAGATGAGAAAAAGTAAATGCTGAAATGAGATACCTAGAGACAGCAGGACCACTAGCTGTGATGTAATTTCCATACTCCTTTTCTAACCACAAATTCACATGACTGAAATGTTCCTTGTGTGTAATTTAATAAAGACTATGGTGAAACCTTCTTTCTTCTTAGAGGGTAATATGTGATATCATGGCAATGACAAGCATGAATGAGATGCCAACATTTGGCACTCTTTGGTGAGCAGTGAAAACATTATCAGTGAGAGGTGTCCAGCAGCGTTAAAGAGTAGCCGGATCAGGACAAGTTCATGTGTGAGTCAACATCAACTTGATAGAATTTCTGCTTTTGGCAGTAAATGTTGACAATTAGTACAGTGCCTTATTGTACATGCAAGGGACTCGAGTTCCTTGAGTGGACAAAGAGTACAAAAGCCAAGGAAACAGCTGTTGGGCACATAAATGTCTTGTGGGAAGACATGAATATATTTGGAAAGATAGGTTTGTGTTCCTGGCCTTAATCCCTTCCCTTAAGTATCTTCTTTCTGATGGTCAGACGTGGCACTACAACTGAATAATGGGAAGCATTTTTGACTGGCTAGCGTACATCAGGTCCCATATACATACTGACTGAATTCACGTTCCTTGTCACTTGATACAGTTATGAGATCTGAATGATTTTCAGTCACTTCAGTGAAGGCTGTATTTGAAACCTGGCCTCAAAGCCGCAAGGCAAGTGTATTACATACCTGTCAACTAACAAGACTTGCCAAAATGAATCTACTCATATGAACACATGATCATTATTGCTGTTCACACTGTGAAATACTACACACTGTGACAAAGGCAAAAAGCAAGAGGATTATTATGCTAGACAGTCACTTACTAAATATATTTATTGTGGATAAATGAATACTCCTTTACAACAAAAATGTGAGCTTTTGATAAATTTCTAATATTGAAAAATGTGATATGGGCAATTCAGTAAAACTTCACCTTATTCTCTTGTAAAGAATAAGCAAATATTTACATTCCCTTGACTGAACAATGACTTTTTGTGCTGAAGACTACTAAATATTCCACTCAGCAAGCACAAGTAGGAGCAAATGAATTCAGCAAGCTCTGAGACTACTCAGGCCAAATTTCTTTACCTTTTCATTTAATATTTAATCATTAATTACATCCAAGTTAGCAACTACTTACTAGTTAAAAAAAAATTGTCATGACAGGGTAATACATAGCAAACTGCATGAATTTCATATGTTTGCATGAAAAGGATGGATCAGTGAATTGGTGGGCAAGACAAGATGTTCACTGGAAAAGAGCTCCTCGAAATGGAATTCTGAAATGTACTTAACCTATACTAAATTCACACAAGATAGAAGAGAATCTAAAGGTGTACAAAAAAAACGTAGAAGTTTGTTCTACTGTCAGGTCTAGAAAATTGATTCTGCCTTCCAGTTGTCTTCAAAAACAAATGACTAACGAGTTGTCAAAGATTGCAGCTAGCCACATGAGAATTAATGAAACAGAGATGAATACTAGGTCCTTGAACTATGTTAGTTTATCACAATTCCAAAAAAAATTATTATGAGAAGAAAAGTGCAAAATGCTTTAGAATGTCTCAAACAGAATGTGAACCATTGTATTTGAAGAACTGTACTGCAAACTAACACTATGGTTGATACAATGTTAGTTTATCTGCAAAGTTCTAATCCACTTCATACTATTTCTTCTGACGGATTTTATTAATTTTAAGATATATTTGCTCCCTCAAAGATGAAAATGTTAGTATAAATGAGAGTTGCAACTCATTGAGTTCATTAGGCTCCCCACTTCTCTATTTCTTGTGTTTAGCATCTAACTCTCCAAAGCATTTATTTTTCTACAAGAAGAAAGTAGAAATAAATCTATTAATTACTATTGGACAACTGGTTATAAATAGCTGTGAGTAGTTCTGTTTGAGTTGTGTCTGGTATGAGTGACAACTTCAAAAGTAATGTGTAATGTTGATTATCCATATGGTTTCTGTATTACAGTTTCTAGTGAATAGTTTAGAAGATAGAAAATATACAGCATACAAAATTACTATGATTTTTTGCAAAAAGCTGGAGTGGTGTTTGAGTTACTAGTTATGGATGTAAAACAAGATAAATAATAAGTGAATATCTTTGAACATATTTTCATTCACTTTCACTGATCAAGGGAAAACATTCCTTTTTTTTTTTCTTTTTCAAATTCAAGTCTCATATTTTAAAGGAAAGTTATTATTTTCATGATCAGGCCTCAGCCACAGGTATCTTAAACTTCAGTGCTTTTCTCCAGTGTCTCATGGATTATGAGTACTTGGCATGAGAACTAAAATGAAATGGCTACTTATTATCCCCTCCTTGTTCTGTTGGCTCTTTCTGTAGCTCCTGTCACTATGAGACCCAAATGACTTTGAAGATTTTCACTGATTTTCTATCTTCCCCTAATACAAAAAAAAAAAAAAAAAAAAAAAAAAGCAAAACCCACATCACATCCTTATCTCTTGATTAGAGAAATATAGATTAAATGGCTAGACTATTTGGTGAATAAAGAGTTGTTTGCATGGTCATAAGCAGAGGGTTTTTGTCAATGTCTCTATATCCAGGTGGCAGGGTACAAGTGGTGTTGCTCAGGGGTCCATCTTGTGTCCAGTGCTCTTCAACATCTTTGTCAATGACCTAGACGTAGGCAGTGTAGTTAATACAATAGGAGGAAGGAGTGCCATCCAGAGGGACTTGAACAGATTTGAAAAGTCTGTCAACACATACCAAGTGAGATTCAAGAAGGCCAAGTTCAAGATGATGCATTTGGGTCTAGGCAAATCCAGATATGTGTACAGACAGAGAGAAGAATTCACTGAGAGTGGTCCTGTGGAGAAGGGCTTAGGGGTCCTGGTGGACAAGAAGCTGGACACAAGCCAGCACTGTGCTTCCCGCCCAGAATGCCAGCTGTATCCTGGTCTGCATCAACAGAGGGATGGCCAGCAGGGAGAGGGAGCTGATTACCCCTCTCTAGTCTGTCCTAATGAGGTTCCATCTGGAATATTACATCCGAGTCTGGGTCTCCCCTCACAAGAAATATGTGGAGCTTTTGGAAAGTGTCCAGATGAGGGCCACAAAGATGATCAGAGGACTGGAGTACCTCTCCTATTAAAGAAAGTTTAAGCTCAGTTAGCTCAGAGAAGAGAAGGCTCCAGGGAGACCTCATTGTGGACTTCTAGTGCTGGAGAGGAGCTTATAAACAGGAAGGTGTTCAACTATTTTATGCAGGCAGACAGTGTTAGGACAAGGGGAAATGGCTTCTAATTAAAGGAGGGGAGATTTAGGTTAGATGTTAAGCAGAAATACTTTACTCAGGGGATGGTGAGGGACAAGAACAGATTGCCCAAAGATGTTGTAGATGCCCCATCCCTGGAGACATTCAAGGACAGATTGGATAGAATCCTGGGCAGCCTGACGTGATGGGTGGCAACCCTGATCATGGCTGAAGTCAGAACTAGATGATCTTTAAGGTCTATTCTAATCTTATCCATTCTGCGATTCATTCTATAATTATCTTCCACTAGAGAATATGGAATGGGAGCCAATTGGTAACTGGATTAATTAGGTAATTTTCTACAAAATTGAGAGACTGCACATCTACAGATCTGCAGTCTCATATCCTCACATCCATTTGTTTTAAGTCCTGTAGTGACAATAATGAAATATAAGCTGGGACCTCCTTATGTCTCATCATTCTACAACTAGAAAAAAAACAAAACAAAACAGTAGCAACAACAAAAGTCAAGGTTATACATGCAAAACGTCTACAAATTTAGGAACTTCCAGTTCAGCATACATAAATCAGTCATCTTCCATCTCAGATACAGAAGGGCTTTCCAGTCACAGTGCTGTATCATATTGCTACAGTTGAATAAAAAAACTGATTTGATTTTAAAGTTTTTAAAAAATCAAATAAGCAAGAAATCACACAAAATCACACATCACTCCCAGTTCTAAATAATTTGATTTTGATACAGTGTATTATAATGTCTTGAAAGAGTTGACTAAGTATACTTTTATTGTTGCTTAATGTTTTGAAAAACAAAGCAGCAAATTAAAATTGCTGAAAAATTTATTAGTAAAGTACAGATGAATATTAATTCCCCAAAATTTAAAGACATTAATACATTCCATCAAAGTAGATGGCTAATTACTATTGTCACAAGAGTGCTGTGCTTGGATACAAACTATTTATGTTTGGAAAATTCACATCTTGTCTTTCAGAGGTGAAACATCAGTCTTGGGACAGAAGCTAGCAGGAGAGGATGAGAATGAGTTTACAGTTAGCTACTATTTACCATTGATTTTTTTTTCCTTAACTTTATCACTGTTTCAGAGACTTATTTTTGTCCCTTTGCATTTTCACCTTTGAAGAACTAAATTTAGGTTTGGTGAACCTTTGTAGGAAAATCAGATTTAAACCTGTTATGAATACCCTGAAATCTTCAAAACCTTACCATCTATATATAGTTCTACACGTCTGTAAAGGGGGAGAGAGAAATTATGCAACTAATAAATACTTTAAGAATATGAAATGATTTTGAATTGGTCTGGTCAACAAGGAAAGCACACATTTTACCTAAGGTGTCCATCATATAAATATTGTAGATTTCTCCTACTTCTATTGGCAGCTTCTCTTAGTCAGCCTGCTATCAATATGTTCCTTTTGTTTGTGACACAAAAGGCTTTCCACTATAATTTAGCAGGTTTTATTTTCAAAGAAAATTCTTACATTCTTTCTCTCCATATGTGCACAACCTTTAGGAGGAAAGCTTTTATTTAGTCATTTTTTTTTTTAATGTTGTTGTTGGGTTATTTGTTGTTTGGTTTTTTTTCTTTAATTTCACATTTACTAATAATATGCTTTTCAGAAAAAGCAGGTGCAGAAAAGCAGCATCATACAAGTGGTATGTTTTGAAGGAGCAATATAGCAATACGTATCTTCTTGCCCTTTGATGTAAATTTGCGAGGAAGATAGATTATAGCATCAAGATGTTTCACTGTGCATAATAAACTACTGAGCACAAAGTTCATGGCTGAGAATTGTGTGGGATACAAGTGACTACCTTCACTACAATCAATTATTAGGATGATTATATTGTGTCTGGAGAATATGATGCTAATGACTAGCTAACGCTTAGAATACACACTCTTGACTTGAAAACCAATGACAGTTAAATGCAGCAAGGGGAAAGGCCTATATGTTGAGCTAGCAGCTCTCTAGTGTTGATAATGAATAATTAAAAATTACAGTCTTTATGTGTGGCTTGACAGTATACATGTCCTTTAAGTATATTCTGCTTTGTAAAGGACTTGGCACAATGACAGCCAAAGAAAGGCATCCTACTGCATACTGCACAGAAACCGTATAGGAAAGCAGGGAGTTGAGCACCCTCACTGTTGGTAGAGCCTAAGCAGGATTATCTATGTATTTGCTGCTAACCTTCTACTACTCTCTCTTCTAAACAAATAAATAATTGAAACCCATTATGTCTTTTAGGGAAGTTGCTCACATGCTTTCTATATTCACATCAAAGCAGAGATCAGTGTCAAAGAGGCAGCCACATTTAGCTGAGTCTCTCGGAGACTACTGATTAATTAGTTTTGCATTTTGGAAGTGCATCCAAAGATGTAAAACAGCGTTTGTTTTTACTATTGCCAAAACTTGTTTAGGAGTGCTCTGGAGGGTGACGGTGATGTACTCAAGATGGTTGTGAAAGAAAAGGGCATATAGTTCAGGTGTGCTTGTGCCAACAATTTCTCCCCCCATTAAGTTTCTGCATGAGTGTTCAGAGGAGTGCCTAAATGAAAGACACACTGGTAGCACTGGGGGGGAAGAACTGGGTGATAATAGAGATATCAACATTTTCCTTAATCAAGACAATATAAAATGAAAGATATAAAAGGACTGATAATTCAGTTCTTGAAAAACAAATTAAAATATTGCCTTAGATAAGGGACATGTAAGATCTGAAAATCCTGTTTAAAGTGCTGCCTTTTCAAAGTTGTTGGGCCTTGGTTCTTGTATAACTTTTTTCTTTATATACCAAAGTGTGGTAATGTGATGTATGGGGGATACTCAGTTATGGCAAATATTGCCTACAAAAGTGTATTCATGTTATTTGCCTTTCTGTCTCTGTCTATATCAACTCCACATGCTGCTCTGGTGGCCTGCTTTGTACTTAATATAACTTGTCAAAACACATCTATCAGATATATGAAAAGACAAACCTGGGTGGTCAGACTAGTCCAAGCCTGGCGTGGATTGCATTTTACCAAGACCACAGAAATGTCTTTTCCTCAATGAGATTAAGATGAAAAGCAGAGTTCATTGTTGTGCAACCAGATTTTAGAATAATTACATACACACTAGTGCATTAGTAGGCCATTTGTGTTTATTTGAATCCCACATATTGTACTTTTATGTGGATTTTAAGCAATTTTTAAAGCTGTCAGTAAAAAAGAAAAAAAAAAAAAAGTGATGTTATCACTTGTTTTAGGTAGCCTTGTTTTGTTTTTCTAATCCCTTCCTCTGTTTGCTTCTGTATATTGAGCTGCTACAATCCCAGTACCTTATCTCTTTCCAGGAAAGGTGACTATGTAGTTCCGTTTGGCTCTTGACTGACAGATTTCTGGCTCTTCTTTAAACTACAACTAATGCCACCACAGTATCTTACATATATGACACGCTCAGTGTTCACCCTCCAATTGCCTGGGAATACATGTTATACGATACAGACAGGTACATTGCACATGGAATGAAACTCATTTGTTGATCCACAGGTTTACTCTTCTGCTTTCAAAGCCTTTTCAACCTGAATATATATTGCAGAATGTAAATATGCTTGGTTCTGCATATTCACTGATTTTACAAGGTTTTCCGTCAAATTTCAAAACTGAAGTCCTTCTAGAGAAATCAGGAGTTGCAACAATATTAAAACCCTGCACCCCATGCAGCCCCATTTGCAGCATATTTATGCTTACCTTTCCAGTGTGCAGGTGGAACAAACTATTTTAAACATGACTTTCTGAAGAAAATTCTGCTTGGATTTCTCAAAGGAGTCCAAAATCATATTGAATTTATGAGCTGAAAATCACTTCCTCTCCAACCAACTTGGGACACAGTCATTCTATAAAATTGTTGCAGCTTGGGATCTCCTTGGAAGTGCAAAATGTCCAAGAGAATGACCATGAAAATATATTAACATTTTTATCCTGTTTGAGCAGCTATTACACTTGCATTCAAAGAAATGCCTGAAGCACAGCTATACTGACAGCTAGAATCCTTACAGTCTTAGTTTTCCACAGCCTCAGTCTGCAGAGTGAAAAGCATTGAAGAACACAAGTTTCATTAAGAAAGATAACCCTTACCTTCCAGGAGGGTGTATACAGAGTTTCTACCCACTGAAGGGACAGGGGCCTCCAGAAGCACAATGATACCCATCAGTGCTTCAGAATAGCTCCACATTCTCCTGGTTCACTGGGTGGCTTGGCGTCAAGAGTTGGTTGTAAAGCTCATAATTATTACTGAGAACTCTGTATTTGTGTAAGCGGGAAGAAGAGAGGAAACTGGAGGCATCCTGCCAATATTCTCAGTGCCCGTATACTAACTCCACTGGAGGAGAGCAGTGTGAATGAACTGCTTAGGAATGGGTTGCAGGATATCTTTGTAGTGACACCACAAGCTGAAAAATTGATGCTCATAGGTAACTTCTTTAAGCTTAGTGGAGACATAATAAAGTGGAGTTTTGCTGGCTGTACTGGCACTGAGAGAGTCAGCAGCAATCATCTTTCTTCTAATAACCAAATGTGCTGAACACAAGCTGGTTATTGCAAACACAATTATTCAGTAATTGGATAAGCCTAAAATATCTTAGATACATCCTTGATCCAAGAGTTGGCAGCTTACTGATTATATCATTGTTTGGCAAAGAGGCCTGCAGGCTGCAGGACTCATAAGATCCATACCCAGAGCAGACTGCTGGACCCACTATCATGGAATAGGATCCAAGTTACTGATTCAACTACATTGTTGGAGAACTGGCACAAATCCTGCTAGGCATAGACACAAAATGCTTTAAAGATCTAAATATTAAAGATCTAAACACTAAACAAGAGCTGTATAACAGCATTCTTTCAAGGCTTGCCTGCCCAGGAACATGAAACATGCACAAGGTACTGAAGGAAAAGCACGGTAGGACTATGTGGCACACTGGGACACTGATGATAGAATAGGTTTTGTCAAAAGTCAGCATCAGAAACAGTTTGATATCTCAATCAAAAATTCTGAGGAAAATGAAACCAAACCAAACCAATCTAAACCAAAATAGCAAAAGCAAGCAAAAATTACAACAGAAAAAAAAGACTTAACTTATTTTCTGCTTTCTCATTCTAGGACAAAGAAAGTACATTAGAAAAGCACTACTCCTAAAGATCAGGCAAAAACTCAAGCAAGCATAAGAGTAAGAAGCTCATGTGATTTAGTCATTTTCAGGCCAACGTAATACAAAACGTTTCTAAGGAACAGTGAAGCTAAAGACAATGATTACATAATTTAAAGAGACTAGAGTAGGAATTTATTATTACAGCTAAATGCTAAACTAAGCAGATGAAAACAAATTTAAACTAGAGGGCCACTCCAAATGTAATGCCTCCTATTTTATTATGTTGGCCTACAAAATCAGAAGTGGTTGTTGGCAGTTTGGCCGCAGAGGTTTAATCTTTCTACCAATATTTCCTCACATTTTTTTGCCGTGCGGCAGATGGCAGCCGAGGGGCAAAATGACGTCTGACACAGAAGTGGGTATGGCACACAGGTGTGTTCTCCATGTGGAAAATAATGGCACCTATTGACATTCATTAATGCTCACTGAACATGTATAGAGACCAAAAGGTGTGAGCACAGTGAAGTGGTGGGTGTTGCATGTCAGCACTGGCAACATTGACGGTTGGTGACCTACAGTGGCGCAGATTTATACTTAGCATGGCATGCAGGCTCTTGTTCATTGCTGGGGTAATGCATAGCTAATGGTTGTGACCATGCTGAAAAGTAACGTTGTGTGGCTTAGAATTTGCTCTATCGAATATTGTTATTGTGCTTTTCTGTATCTGTTGCAGTTTCTATGAAAATAAGTAGGAGACATTACTGTTGGAGCGACCTACATACATAAGCATCTCTGGCAGACTTATTTTCCATTTATGGGTGAGGGAAGATAGCTTGAATCCAATAAATATTGAGGATATCTAAATACAGACACATATTTCAATACCTAAGACAGATGACAAGATTTTAAGCCCCACCTGTACAAGACTCCCAAAAGATTCAACAGATCATCTCAATTTGGATAAAAATTAAAATGCCCAAACAAAGTTTATCCAGTATAGACAGTATTACTTGAGTGTATAAGCTTGTATCTCAACTATTCTGTGTCAGCACAGGAAATGGGTCTCCTTGCCAGGCAAGGTATAGTCCTCCATGTGAGTAAGGTTGACAGAATCAGGATTTTAACACAGTGGCTGAAAACTGATAATAAAACAGTTTTATCTGTCTGCTTTATCTGTAGTCATCCAGGGCTATCATGTAGTAGCTTCAGAAAAGGTTTCTAAGCTTTAATCATTGTCTTCCAGGATGTAGTCTTTGTCTTATTTGAAACAGCTATCTTCCCGTGAGTGACTTGTCTGGTTGCATTTGTGGCACCTGACCTACTTTGCAGCACTTCCCTTGGTACCATCTCATCATCTGATGGCCCAAGAAAGCACTCAGAATTGGAACTCGCTCCCAATAAAGGACAATAATTAAATAAAAATAAAAACACATCTGACAGACCACAACAAAGGCAAATCTCAACAGCTTTTGCATGTGTCTGCCTGTTGAATTAAGTAGTAGAACCTGTCCCCACAGCGCTGCAGGACGATTTATCAACAAAATGGACAAAATAGTAATACATTACAGTGTATTCTTTCTCCTCTCTGGAATCTTGGAGAACATTAGACACATTAATTAATCATATCTATTTTCCTGAGGTTTACAGTTAGACCCGTTTAACAGGTGGGTAAACCTCTGCACAGAAGTGTTTTAACTTGCCTTCTCTGAACTCTGCACCTACGTTGGGTCAAGATGCTCCAGCACTCCAGGCTTTATTTAGAACAACCCCATCATTTCTTTAATGGTAGGCAATTTCCCTTCCTTTAGGATGAATCTTACATCGTCCCCATTTGCAATTTAAATTTCATGGGAGATGAATGAGTCAATGGTAAAACTCCCATCAAGTTTAAGAAGTGTGAGAACATGAAATATATTTCTAAAGAGCTTGTGTGCTTGAAAGCATTTGTTTTTCTTCTCCCCTCTGGCCTGCAATATTATTAACCAATTGAATAACACGTGTTGCCTCTCCTAGCATATTTGTCCCCTGCTTTGAGCTTTGTGCAACCAGATTGTCACCCACTTAGCAGAACACATCAAATGTGGAAAGGAATCGTTACTGCCATTTTAGACAATACAGAGAATGAATTTCCAGTTTCAACTGTGCATACTGCTTTGGTTACTTAAACTTTCCTGATCAATGAGTTTGTTTTGCAGTATGAAAGAACATTCCAGTGGAGGTAAGATTTCTAAACTTCCACCTGTAGCTGACGGGATAACATCTACGATACCAAATTACATGTGCTGACTGCAACCTTGTGGCATGCAGGAGTAAAAATTACCTTAAGCTTTTTCAGCTTTACAGATTTACCTACAGTGAGGTCACTCTATTAATCAGGGGATAATACAGTAGTTTCTGCCCATCATCTGTGGGCTGCGGTCGATGGCATACAAGATTCCAAAAGCCATATTCCAGCAGCTTTCTCACCAGTCACAAGAGTATGGAGAGAAGTCACGTCTTCTTAATCAAACAAATTAGTAAAATAGAGTTTATTTCCACTTGGTGCCAAAATATTGAGGACATTGGCACTTCCATCCTCCTTCTGTTGTCTCTTTGGCTTATTTTCTTGTGCCCAGTGTTAGCTGACAGTAGATGCCAGTTTCAGCTCACAGACTCCTGGACAGTGCCTAGGACAGCTTTTGCAAAGAAGGGGGAAGGGGAGAAGCTTGCATGCTGCTGCGTTACCCTTCTTCATCCCTCTGGGATTGCCTCTTGTTCTGTTGCAGACCTGAGAGGCTGCCTTTTCACTCAGTTGATTTAATTTAATTAGCCTTTGTGAAGCAGAGATTTAAAGTTGCTAAACCAAAGCTCATAAGAATCCAGTTGACAAAATGCAAGGGACAAAATCAAAAGCTAATTTTTAAAAAGTTCACTGTGGAGCAGCGTGAAATACATGTTAAAGATCAAAAAGTCTTAGACATTTGTCAAAAATATGAGGCTTCAAAGACAGAGTAATTTAGCTTAATTCTGAAGAGCATTAGCAGACCCTCAATAAAGAATTAAATCTTGTCTCTTGTGCTTCAGTAAGATTTTCAGATATGTGGTTCTGTAATTCAGCAAAATACCACACAGTATGTGCAAAATAATAATAAAAATATTCCTTGACCCATTTTCTTAAGCTTTATTCCCAATTATTTTTGTTGCTTCTGAAAAAAAAGCTAATTTTTATTTCAGGTATTGAAATATCTACATCTGTTGTACTTTTAAAGTTCCTTATATTATAAAATAAATTACATTATGCAGTTGCATTTTCAGTTTAAATTTATCATACTATCCAGTGGGTTTTCCTCTATCTGATATTAGCTCTTTTATTCTATTTCAGTTGGCTTTTTTATTTTCTTGCTAACTTCTGAGATTTGTAACAGTACTGACTGGTCAATCAGAAAACAGCAGGAGCTAAACTTCACCTTCATGACTGACTTTCTTTCCTCTTTAGAAGAAGCTGAATAGTGGCATACATTAAAGGTTTACCTCTGTCTTTACCTCTTCTACTTTTCTGAAAGTGTTTATGATCCTACATTCCACACAGCCCCAATAATTCCTTTTTTGTATAACCTCACCAATGCTGAAGAATTAAATGGATCTCTCTTTCTCACAAGAATGCTTTGTGGATCCAAATGAGCTTTGCTGAACTGAAAAATCATGCTCTAAAAAAGGTCCGTTTCCTACCATGCAATACTTTTTGTGTTACATTTTTCACTGAGAAGTAATAAATGAAGAGCCAGTGTCTGTTCAGTATGTTAAAAAGAAAGATCAAGAAAACAATAATTTATCAAAAATTAACTTAAATTTTTCCTTATTTTAAGCACAGTTCCAAATTTGGAAGCTGAATATACTATTTTGTCTACACTAATTGGTTTCATTTTTATTTCATATTTTTCACTGTAAAGTCTATCATGCTTCATCTAACTCTGGATGTGGAAATGATTATGAAAGTAACATGTTAGACCAGTATACCAAACCTGTCTCTCCCTCACAAGCTGTGGTGCTCAGTCAGTCAGTGCCTTTCTCTCAGTTGAATTATGCAGTGGTCAACTCTCTTCCATACAATGGGTTTTGCAAGATTGCTGAATGGATGTTTTTGGCATGGTCTCATTTAGCAGATATTCCCATGTGGTTTCCATGCATCCCCCATACAAATGCTGTTCTCTGTGTAAACACATGGATTGCATTACTTGATGCCCTTTTGATCTAAACATAAAATAAATTAAAAAAAAACTCCCAAACTAATAAGAAGTTGGGTTTCATTTCAAGCTACTGGGCAACAGCACCATTTGCCCTCTTATGGATCTTTTACCTGTTGCTGCAGCCCTAGTTACATTCTGAATCATTCTTTTCTCTTTTGCTGGCACTGGCTCTTCCCTTGAATTTATGTGACTGTGTGATTTTCCCTTTCTCTTATTTTCTGGCCTCATAACCTCCCATGAGTCTTCAAACACTGCTAAAATATGGTGCATCATCTCTTGCATGCTTGCTCCTGCTGGGAGGGAAAACATTAAAACATCAGGAAGGATGGTCATTCTCTCTTTGCCAACTTGTTTTTTGAGGCAGCTTCCACGCTGGTGTAAATAGCTGAGCTTCTATGAATTCATGCTACTTACACTTAGTATCCAGACCTTTGATTTACTTTTCCCAGCTGTAGCCATACTGGCTTGTTCATTTACTTTTATAACTGTGCCATTCAATTTCATCTGAGCACTACTATGGCACTGTGATTTAGCTTAGACCCTACTTAACACAGAATTTATTATCTTGGTAGATAAATGATGACTGTATACTATTCCTCCTAATAATTTGAATACTTCTGATAACAAAATGTGTAGAGCACATTTGATGCAGAAGGGTCCCAGGTGCTTTATAACATAGAATATGAACTGTATAAAAAGATAACTTTGCTCCCTGCTGAAATGCAGCCATCTCTGCTGTGAAGCATGCATAACCACACAGCAAAATATTTTGGGATGAGAAGTGGTGTCCAATTGAAACTGCAAGGGGAATTTTGTGTAAGTAGAATATAATTACCCAAGCTGGATGTCAGCCAGGACTCGGGGAACACCCTGGATCTTGGAGGAACTGCCAATGGGAGATGGAGATGTTACTACAGGCATACATGTTCTCATTCCTTGATTAATTCCAAGAGGATAAGTTGTTGTCTTTTAATTTCCCCTTTACTTCTTATCTTTTTTTTCATCAGCTGCTCTTTCTGTAGCCTTAGTATGTGTCATGTTCTGATTTCTCTCTTCTTACATTTCCTCTCCTACATTTCACACATCCTAGTGTTTTCCCCCTCCCCAAATATTCTTTCATCCAAAGCACTTCCAGTCCTAGCAAAAAAGACAAAATTAGCTGTTTACATCATGTTACTGAATAAAATGTTTGCTATATGAGGGTAATACATTTTTCCGTGTAAGAACATACAGAATTTGCAGAATCAAAAATAGCTAAAATATGTTTGTTTGTTTGTTTGATTGATTGATTGATTGTTTCCCCTTGATACTTAATTTTCTTCCCTCCTAGAAAACATGATGCAATTGAAGAGCTGTGAAATTCCCTAAATGATGTGTCCAAACAAACATCCCGTACACACAAGCCCCTCCAGAACTGCTTAAAGCTTACACTAAACTCGATGGCAAAAAAAATTTCAACTAGAAGAGGGGTTGGTGCAGGAAAGCCACGTGATGCTGAGGTGAATATAGGTAGTAACAAAAATGAATTTCATAATTTTCCAGTTCACTGTTTAAACCATCCCTACACTGGTCCCTGAGCTGCCCTGAAAATGCCCATAGCACCAGGGTGCCTTGGCAGCACACCCTGGCACATCTAACCTTGGGCAAGACTTTCACTCCAAAACATGTCACTGAGTGTCATGGGCTATATTTCAATGTCAGTTCCACCAGTGCTCAACATTTTGTTAGAAGCTTTGACCAACTTGAGAGATTTGGAACAATCTTCAGATTCCTTGGGCAAGGAGTCACTGGTCAGAATGGCTGGGATTATTGTTTGTATGTTTGTGGAAAAAGAGGCTTCTTTCTTCTGTAGGCATAGAATCTTGGTAAAACTGAGAATCTGCTCCTGTATCTTCAACAGTAACTATTAAATATATGAAACATTTAGAGAACAGTACTCTGGCTGACCCTTGTCTCTCCCTCTCAAAGTAGCATGTTCCTCTTTACTCTAATGCACTCACTAAGTGAAATCAAATGTCAAAGTTCACTAAACTTTGCTGGCTGAAATGTGATATTTTTTCTTGTCTTCGTTGCAACATTGTCTCACTTTCTGTGTGAAATGTTCCACTGTAATCAAAGGCTGATGAAATATCAAGGCTCAATTAATTATTACAGTGCCTAGCAGCAGTGCTGAAGTTGGTGGGTGGAGAACTCTTTTCTTTCAATTTTGCATGGAGATCTATCCTGTAACATGAGTTCTCAGGTCAAGATCTCAACATATACTTTGTGGAGAGATTCATTCAAACTTCACACATTAGGAGACATGCTCTTCCATATTGATACAGTCCTAAAGTAAATGTTTACTTGTTTTACTTTGAATACCATGCTCTTTTTTTCCCTTACCTGTGCAACTTGAAGTGATTTGAAATGTTAGAGTTAACGTTATGTTTGTTGAACTTCTTGTCAGATGGTTTATGTGCACATGATGAATTCCTAGTAAACTGTCAACTAACTGTGCAACCATGTGAATGAAGGGGATGATGGTTGCAACAAGAGCTGAAATATTTTAGAATGAAAAATAGCATTTTTTTCCTTGTCAGTATGTCCTTCTCTTTCTTGAAGCTAGAGAGAATCAGAGCTTTTCTTTTGGCTGGAAATTCTGCAGATGTTCATTTTTGTGTACTTAATTAGCTGCATTGTCAGTGACATGAACTTTTGTTAAGGGAAACTAAAAATACTTGAATAATAAAAAGAAATCGAGTGTAATAATTGTATGTACTATATACTGGAAAGAGTTTAATTTATTATTATGGACATCACTGTCATCAGGGTTATCACTCTCATTATAGCTTTGCTGGGATGGTAATTCCAAAGCCCAGAGGAGACAACTGTGCTGTATGCTAGGTGAACATAAAATAAAAATCCAGTCTGTTCTCCAAAGAACTTCCAAGCTAAGGAAAAAAAAAAAATCATAGTTTCTGAAAGAAGAATTCATTTGTGATTAAATATCTTTTATTTTCTACCAGATGATTTATAGATGCTTTTAAAACTCTGGAACTGCTCAATACTCCATTGAAATCAATGCAAAAGCACAGCTAGGACTGATTTATTCCTTGTCATGTGAAATCCTACAGTTTATCCATACCAGAACCGTTTTCTGTAGAACTGAAATGTAACCACTTCTGGTGTGAAATACAGCAACACTTATACACACGGTTCCTTCCCCCCACCCCCCCCCCACCCCCTCCTCCCCAAAAAAAAGGAATAAAAAAAAAAAAAGTCTTCACTCTTTAATGACAGAAAACAAAGAAGACTATCTTTATCTCAGCAAGTTTCTTGGCAGAGTGCAAGCAGATCTGGCCTAGTGCAATTATTGTCTTCTTTTGAGTTTGCTGAGGATACTGGCATAATATCTCTGTTTTTTCCATCTGATCTCAAGTGACCGCAACTGTTCAGAGCTTTGGTTTTCTCTGATCTAAATGATTGCAGCTCAAGCACCAGAGTGTCCCCAAGCACCATGCTGGGAGGCTGGCTCCGCACTGACTCAGTGGGAGCATTCCCATCTAGCTGACTCACCAGCACTCAAGTGCACTGCCAGAGATCCAGATACTAAACTGATCCTCCATCAACATGCGGGGGGGGGGGGGGGGGGGGGGGAAGGGAAGGGGGTTGGGAGGAGAGGGCGGAGAACAAATCAGTGCTTAAAAATGAAATACTGATGGTTCTTAGTGCATCAATTGGATCATTTTGCCATATGCAACCTACCAAACAAAACAATTTAAATGGCCAAGTTATTTAAGTTTGTGAAACAGATGCTGTGAGAGTTTCTGCTTTTGTTTTTTTTTTTTTTTAGTAGAGTTCTTTATTACATATTGCATCCAGACAAATTCGTTGTCCTTTCAATAGGACTGCACAAGTAGGGTTTTCAAGCTCATTTTTCCCCTCTCTCTAGAATCTGTGAAATGTGTGTGAGGAGAAAGTTTGTACAGTCATTATCATTTATTAGATTAACTGATACAGTTGGTAAAATAACAAGCTTTAAGGCAAATAAGCTCTTCATCAAGTTTCAAATCATGTAAAGGCAGCAATGAAAAAGAGCCTGCTATGTGATTTACTATTATTTTTTGGGTTGTTTTCATGCTAGGTTTGTAAAGTTTCTTCCAACATAACAAATACTGCCTTTGTAGCAGTTTTTTTCATTTGTGTCAGATGCTTTTATGGTCTACAGAATAAAAAAAAATAAAAAAAAAGAAAAATGGAAAAAAAAAAGAGAGAGAGAGAGATCTGTGTTTGGTTTGTTTTTCACAGTGGAATTATAAATCAATGTTATCAAGCAGAATTCTGAAGGCAAAAGTACAGAAAAAAAATTCAGGTGAAGTAATAGATTTTACTTTGATAATTCAACCGTTTCAAAATTCCCAATAGTTTTATTCCAGTGAACTTAATTTCACAGCAGAAATTTACTTCAAATTATGATAATTCTGCCTTGTCAGAAAAATCCTTTTGGTAGAAACAGTTGACATTGATTGCTTCCTATTTTTATTTGACAGAACTACCTATTCAGACAGGGAAAAGGTTTCCAATGAAACCCTGAGGAATGGCCCATCCAACAGTATAATTCTGAGTTCTGTTTGAAGAATATGTAGAAGGGTATTTTTGCAGGGCTGCTCTTGCCTAGGTTTGTATGGCTAGTTTATTGGGTTTTGTTGTTGCTGCTTTTCGTTTGTTTTGTTTTGTTTGTTTGTTTGTTTGTTTGCTTTTGAATGGAGAGAAAATCAATCTTAGTGTTGCAGATGTTTAGGGAATGACAAACATAGTAGCAGGGAATGGAAATCATAGTAGCAGCAAAACAGGCAACACTTACATTTCATGAAGGTTATCCACTTCACTGTGATTTTTCACCTCATTTCAAGACACAAGTTAGAGTGGTTCCTCAAACTTCATGTCTTTGCATTCTACTTCCTTTCCATTTTCCCTCCCTGTCAATAAGATCCCACTAGATCGTTAGATAATTCCTTTAAGTGAAAGACAATTGTGTTTACTGGATGGTAAATCATGTGTCTTCTATTATTCTACATATTTAATTTAGCTCATGGACACAGGGGCAATAATGGAACATGGATAGATTCATAGATTCATAGATTCATAGATTCATTAGGTTGGAAAGGACCTACAAGATCATCTAGTCCAACCATCCTCACACCACATCCCTACCCACCAACCTACTAAATCAAATCCCTTAGCACCTCATCTAAACGCTTCTTGAACAGCACTAGGGACGGTGCCTCAACCACCTCCCTAGGCAGGCCATTCCAGTGCCTGACCACGCTTTCAGAGAAAAAATTTTTCCTCAAATCTAATCTAAATCTTCCCCGGCGCAACTTGTGGCCATTCCCTCTTGTCCTGTCATTAGTTACCTGGGAGAAGAGGCCGACCCCCTCCTCACCACAGCCTCCCTTCAGGAAGTGGTGGAGTGCGATGAGGTCTCCTCTGAGCCTCCTTTTCTCCAGGCTAAACAATCCCAGCTCCCTCAGCCGCTCCTCGTAAGACTTGTGCTCCAGACCCCTCACCAGTTTTGTTGCCCTTCTCTGAACACTCTCCAGGGCCTCAATGACTCTCTTGTAGTGAGGGGCCCAAAACTGAACACAGTACTCGAGGTGCGGCCGCACCAGAGCTGAGTACAGGGGGATGATCACCTCCCTGCTCCTGCTGGCCACACTATTCCTAATACAGGCCAGGATGCCATTGGCCTTCTTGGCCACTTGGGCACACTGCTGGCTCATGTTGAGCCGAGCATCAACCAACACCCCCAGGTCCTTTTCCTCTATGCACTCCTCAAGCCATTCTGCTCCAAGCGTATAGCATTGCATGGGGTTATTCTGGCCAAAGTGCAGGACCAGGCACTTGGCCTTATTGAACCTCATTCCACTGACCTCAGCCCAGCTGTTCAGCCTATCCAGATCCTGCTGAAGGGCCTCCCTACCCTCAGGTAGATCAACACATCCTCCCAACTTGGTGTCATCCGCAACCTTACTGAGAGTACACTCAATCCCCTCATCCAGGTCATCAGTAAAGATATTAAACAAGATGGGCCCCAATATTTTACAGATACTTTACAGAGCAATTAGTTATTTAACTCTTGAGCTCCTACTCATATACAGGTGAGGTATAAGAAAGCAACAGAAGCAATATTTTTTATTTTTGTTAATTCATGCTTATTTTTTTTGCTATATAATAAGAGACATACTTTGTAGCAGTGCCAGAACACAAACCTTTGCTTGCAACTGAACAATGTATAATAACGGAATTCTGATTCACAGCAGAGAAAAATACTGCTGAGGGAAATACTATTTTAATGAAGTACTTCAGTGGGAACAAAAAGTATTTTTAGGGCAGATAAGAAAGCAATAACAGTAGTCAGAGAAGATAGCCTGAGTCTGGCCATTCCCCCATTCCAAGTAAAGACCAAACTTGATTGAACATTAAGGGGAAAGATGTGGTAGTTTGACTGAGAAAGCATGCTTAGTTTTTTAACAATAGACATTAAGCAGCTGTGGGTTTTTGTGCTAAATGTTATTACCAGAGTTAGATTGTTTAACCTTTCTTTGGGGAAAAAAAAAAAAAATTACATAGAAAAAATGGAGAAAATATTTGAGTTCTTAATACCTCAGTGTACATTGGAGAACCATCCTTCTTTCTGTAATAACATATGAAGTGCAGAGCACTAGATTGCATTTTTAATGCTTCAAGAACATTACTTTGCAATGAATGTGCTTCTGAAAAACAGTTTTGCTGTGTATTTTATTGGCTGAGTTAACACAACAAATACTATAAATCCAGTAATTACTAATTGCCTCCTCCATTATAATGTAAGAAATGAATCATAAACCTTTTATTACTTTAACGGTGGACTACAGAAAGGATTAATCTTCCAGTGAAGCATTTTTCATATTTACCTGGTTCCTTCTGTTACTGTGCTCATTTTCTCTTCCCAATCTTCCTATTTAATGCTCTGTAGTGGCCCCTACTGGGAAAGACATGCCTGGAACTTATCAGAAGCCTTGGCATCTGTTTACAGATCTATTTAGCTGTTGGTGGTTTAGCTATTACCTCTTGGTGGGGAGAGGAAACAAAACTACAAGGCAATTCTAAGTAACCTTTTACCATCCATTGCTCTTGCTCTGGCATGCACACTGATGCTACATCTCTAATGCCCCAGTTCAGGGTGCCTGAAATCTGGTGTATAGATGAGTCTGACAAAGGGAAACTGAGGAGCCAAAATAGTTATATGAATGAATATTATTAAGAGAGGAGTGTTGTATTCAAATATTTCTGGTGGCATAATTTAAACATGCAAATGGTTTCATTTTATTTTCATTCAGTGAAGATGATTAATAAATCTGGGGGTTGCTCTTGTATTTCAGTTGCTTACAGGAGAGATGCAAATGTCATTTTTCATGTGGTATTTATCTTACTACTGTTTTTATTATTGTTATTAATGATTTCAGGTTATAATGTCACCAGAATTCTTAACAGAGATCTGACTGTATCTGGTAGGGGGTGTTTAAATGGATGTGAGGTGGTGGTTCCAGTTCCATGAGATAATAAAGATAGTGGGGAGAGAAAAAGGCTCCTATCAAATCAGTGTCTGAAAGCAACAGAGACCTAAGATTTTGTCTAGTTACAAGTTCTCTGTTCTGCACTGTCTCCTTCCAAAGATAAATAATCCAATGAAATTCTGTTCAGCGTCTTTTCAGACAGTGTCTTTTCTGTTCAGTGTCATTGACAGACAATGGAATCGAGTGCACCCTCAGCAAGTTTGAAGAAAACACCAAGCTGAGATATGCTGTTGATACACTGAAGGAAAGGAATGCCATCTATAAGGACCTGGACAGGCTGGAGAAGTGGGTCTGTGAGAACCCAGTGAGGTTCAGCAAGGCAAGTGCAAGTTTTTTATACAGACTAGGGAAGAACTCCTGGAGAGCAGCACTGCAGAGAAGGACGTAGGGGTCCTGATGGACAAGAAGCTGAGCATGAATCCGCAGTGCCTGTCTACAGCCTGCAAAGCCAACTATATCCTGGGCTTCATTAAAATAGGGGTGGCCAGCAGGGGCAGGGAGGTGATTGTCCCCCTCTACTCAGCTCTTATGAGGCCTCATCTGGAGTACCGTGCCCAGGCCTGGAGCTCCCATCACTACAGAGATGCAGATCTCTTGGAATGGGTCCAGAAGAGGGCCACTAAAATGATCAGAGGGCTGGAGTATCTCTCTTGAGGAAAGGTTGAGGGAACTGGTCTTGTTTAAAGATGGAAGGCTTCAGGGAGATCTCACTGTGGCCTTCTAGTACTTGCAGGGAGCATAAAAACAGGAGAGTGAACAACTGTTTACATGGGTTGATGATAGGACAAAGGGGATTGGTTTTAAACTAAAACAAGAGATTTAAGTTAGATATTAGGAGGAAGTTTTTCACTCAGATTTTCTTTTATTGATCTGTACTCATATTTAACCTCTCTTTAGCATTGAAAACCAGAAGCAACTCCACTGAAACTATTAGGTTTCAGGCACTTTACAGCTGGAAACTTACTCAGAGTTCCAAGTACCCTGCTCTGGAACTGGAAAATGCTGTGAACAGGGAGCAGAAGAATCTGAGAAAACAAAACCTAAATGTTTGAATTAACTAAAAAAAAAAAAAAAAAAAAAAAAAAAAAAAAAAAGGATTTACGGATGATTTTTTCTCTATTCAAATACCAAAAATGTGAGAAATCAAATTAGTTATGGCGCTTTATAGCACTTCAGTTTTGTGGAACATCACAAGGACAGTTACCACAGCAATTGCTACAAAGATGTGGAACTCTTACTGTTTGCTATCCAGACAGGTTACTGCAAACATCATTATGCAAGACCCTTTGTTTTTTCCCATCTTCCCGGAAATAAATGGCCAATATACATGACTAGACTATAAAAATTAATGTGGACTTCGCAAGGACTGAGGTCTTGAAACCTGGTGAGGTGCAACAGGTGTATGAAACAAGGTAGGAGGAAAAGATTACAATATAAACAGCAGTCAGCAAAAGGAACAAGAAAAAAAAATTCTTAAGAAAACTCAGCTGGTCACTTCTCCTGCTGCAATTCCCTGGTGTTTAGAGCTGTACACATAAACAGAGCAAATAGTTTCATCTCTGGTGACTTCTTTAGTCTACCAGGATGTCATCATTTTCCTCTTCGAAACACCAGTCCTGCTTTCTTTCTTCTGGATGTCACACTATTTCCAATTACCTAATATAATGGTAGGTAATACAACAACATGAAATAATATGATAAGACCAGAAGTATTGTTTTCATTGCAGAGAAAACCACTGGTGTGATGATGTTTTGATTTAAACTCAGCCCCTGTTCCCTTTTGTATTTCAATGGCTGTGCTTAAGCGGACAACTTAATTTCACTTGATCTATATTTATATCTAAGAAAGTTAAACAACTGAATAAATCAGTACAAATATTCCTCATCACTGTCCAGCCAAAGCACAGTAGATTACAGGTTTCTTAAAACGTGCTGTATTGCTAAACTTTATAGCTTGCATTGGGTGACCATGGAAATGTACAGACTGCAGTGAGACTGCAGTGAGACTGCAGGCCTGGCCTCTCTGAGAGAGACCATGACAACCCAGTGCTGGTCAGAGTTGATTGCAGCCAGCAATGGGTGAACCACCAGACACAGCTGTGCTCACCTGTATGAAATGATTTATAAGAAAACATAGAAAATATTAAAGGGATCAGTTGGGTATGGCCTGATGGAATTGTGGCCTGTTGGAAAGAGCCCATGTCACATCCAGGGACAAGTATGAGAGGGAAGGAGCAGTGGAGAGAAATCATTAATTTCCTTTGGATTTTGAATTTTTTACAGTTTCTTTCAGAATTAAAAAGCTCAGAATATTGTAGACCATTTATTTACTAAGATTCAGAACCATGTTGTCACATGGGGAAATATAGTAATATCCATTCTGAAAGGAGTTAGCGATAAACCCATGGTAATAGAGTGACATAATTGCAGGCAGACCACAACATTCCTAATGCTTCTCTAACAGTACATTTTATGTTCCAGATTAAGTCACCTACGGCACTGTTAATTGACAGATGACTTTTACTGTTTCCCAAGTCCTGTTGAACATATTTTTTTTAATTTTGTTCATTTCACATTGGTCTTTGCAGACCTTGGCTCACAGGAGATGTTGTCTTATATTTTACTTTGACTTTTATACCATCAGTTCTCAGCCAAATCCAGCATTCAGAAATGACAAATCAGACCCTGCATACTCATGAGAGTTACTGTAACTGGAAGGTTAGAGGTGAAGGAAAATGATTTTTTCTTGCTGCAGGACTTCTCATCTCATGAAGAATTGTTTTCACAGGTTTTTGTCTATTACAGCAGTGTCTGTAATCTTTCTTAAAGAAAAAGAAACCTTTCTTCTAAATTGAAATTTTCAAATCTATCTAGGACTAAAATTTTTTTGTAAACGAGTTTCAAAAAAATTATAGTTCCAGTGCCTTTGGTTAGGGAGATTAAGGAGGGCAATAAGAGATATTAAAGGCTAAATTCATTGCTAGCTCAGATCGAGAGAAACCTGTGGATAATCTAGCTGTTCTATCTGCTTTGTAACTGTTATCTACAATTACAGCTCCATAAAGAAGCTTTATATAAGTCATCCATCGTCACTATCAAAATATGCTACAACTGTCCCCAGCAGCTGACTGACCATGTAGACTGCAGTTTTTTTTTACTAAACATCTAGCTGATGTCGAGGGGTTTGAGTGAATGTGGGTAAAAATGCAAATGCATATATATATAAACAAATCCAAATGTGAGCAAGCAACAAGCAATGTAAATTTTATGCATGTCTATCTAAGGTTTTAATGACAGCTCCAGCTCTGTCTCAGGGTTAAGGTTCATGAACAAAACAGTGATAAAGGACTATCAGCTGTCACAGCTGTTTAAAAAAAAAATTAGAAAGAAAAAAAAAAGAAAAAGAAGGAAAGAAAAGAAAAAACTTTTTGTTAATTAAAAGGATTTTGCCTTAGAATCAAAGAGGCTGTGGATGAAGAAATCTACAGAAATTATCTAAGGCCGCCTCAACCTTAGCATTTATTATTCAACACCTCACTCATTGCCCTGATTATAAATATTTAATCACTCAACAACTGTAAGTGCTTGTGTCTTCCTGGAGGACCTGCAAGCATTAGGAAATAAAGGGATGGGGGGGAGTGGGAAAAGGGGGGATTAGAAAGGCAGAGAACCTAAAAGATGTGTTGAGATTATGCAGGGACAAGTGAAAAGGTGTGAAGGACGCCACTGAATTGGGCCTTTGTAATCAGGTTGCACGAACACCTGAACGCTAATTCATTTTGTTTCTATTCACTGGACTTCAAAGCCATATTTTTTTTATTGCATGGCAGTCTCTGACAGAGGGTGCCCTTGGAGAACAGGCAGAAAATGTTCTTAATGAAAGCAGAGCCCCGAGCAGCGAGAGGTGCCATCCGTGTACCCTCCTTTGTCTGTCACAAAAAAAGCAGGCTAGCTTGGCAGGCTTTTGGGCCTATCAATAATACATGAGAAGAATTACATCCACCCTGATGCCAGGAGAACAGAACAGCAGAGAAGAGGGTTGTGTTACACTACCCTGAACACACATTTACTTCCTATATGTCCTCCCTGAACACATACTTTTGAATATAAGTTAGTAATGCATGGCTTACATACTCTCTAAAGGGATGTTGTTACTTTTTGTATCTTTAGAGGATACACAGATTTCTTTTCAGTGCAGGTAGGAACCTTGGAGTATGCAGTTTCAGTCTGAAATCTTGTGAGATTAGCGATAAGAGCTGTTTTCTTTTATTTTTATTTTTATTTTTTATTTATTTTTTCCATTGTGTGGGAGAAAAATGATGATAAAAATATAGTGGGGGGAAACCCTCTTCACTTCTTAAAACTTTACATTGTTTGGAGTGCCCTCAGTTTGCCTTCACTGTGATGATTCTGGTTTAGATGTGAAGGTATATTTCATTATCTTTTCCTTTGGTGTTCATTCATTTGTTTTTTACTCAGTATTGGAAAGGAAAATAAATACCTTAGGAAGAGTAAGTTTTGAATACATTTTCATGCAAGAATTAGGAACTTCCAAAACCTCAGTTTATTAAAAAGCACAGTGTATGGATATATGTTGCAAACTGTGAGTCTTTTCTAACTTTTCTCCTGTAACAAGAGCTGCACCCTTGAGGGCTTATTTCTTTCCAGACAGTATTGTGCAACTTCCATAATTTCTTGTATAAACACATCCTCCTTAAGCACAGCCACTTGTGAATCAGCAAAGTTCGCAGAGGCCTGAATTTTCTTCTTTAGAGTTTCAGGATACAGTATGGACATTCTACAGCTAGGCCCAGCCAACCCTGTTGCACATAGCTGAGAGTTTTGCATATTTTGTTTAGTTCAGATCAGACCAAGTGCTGCTTCTGAAGCGTGCAAAAGGAAAATCTTGGCAAGCACTTCAACCTTTAACACTGAAGTTAGACTTAGATGGGTGTGGTGAATTAAGCTCTCTTTGTGTCCTGAGGAAGACTGATCATGCAGTTAAGCTTAGTCACATATATAAAATGCTCCTTGGAAAAAGTGAACCAACTGGGCAGGCAATGTGTGGATTTATGAATGCAGTTCTTCCTCCTCTGAGCAAGCAAAGGGACTGATCCAAGCATACTGTTCCTGGTAGAAGTGGCTGGTATCCAGACGGTGTCAAATCTGCTCCACGGATCAGCCTGATCTTCCTAGTCAGAAAGTAAAACAGCAACGTTATTCGTGATGGATCCCAGTGACCAAGTAAAAGTCTCAGGGGAAGAAGATAAATTTGAGGTATCCAAATGCAAATGTTGGTGGTCAGCTGGATGCTGGCCAGAATGTCCAGAAGCTGTGAGTGGTTTTATGATTATTAATAATGGCCTCAGGAAAACAGAATAGATGGCATAGAAGAAAAGAAAAAAACCTACAAAACCATTTTCTTTGAAGAAAGAAATTCTTTCAGCAGGATTTACATTTTTGTGACTTCCCTTTGAAGGACCACAGACATCTGCAATGGAAGCTATGAGATACTATTTGGAGTAGATTAATGTCGTCTTATCCAATGTAGATAAGTAGGTGAGTACTAATGTTATGCTGTGCCAGCAAGTTGATATCTCATTATCTTAAAGTGGAAGATTCATAGCCAACCTTGCTTACTACGGTTCCACCTTTCTATCACACACTGTAAGAGGAAGACGATGCGTGCAACCATCTCCTGCCTTTAGGATGGTTGTTTGTAGGACTGCAGTTTAAAAGAGGCAGGATAAAGGGAAAGGTAGTGCCAATAGAGTACTTAATCATGATCAGCGTCTGAGCTGGTGTTTGAGATGGTCATAACTAGAAACAAATCTTTTACTCCAGGTCCTCCACTACTGCACATAATATGGTGCTCTGCTTTCACAAAATCATCCAGGCATGAAAGCCCATTGACTCAAGAGGAACCTGGATATAACACGATTCCCTTCACTTATGGCTCTCCAGGACCACACACCACTACTGAAAGACACAGATAAGGTGTGGGTCCCTCTCTACCACTGTAAGTGATGTTACCTGCTTAGATAGTTTACCTACAACCTGTAAATCTTGTTGCAGTAATGAACCTTGGCACAGTCTGTGTGCTTTCTCCTCTTTCTTCTCCTCCCTCCTCCTCCTCGTCTCTTTCTCCTTCTCTCTGTGCCTGGGATTGGCCACAGCTAGAGCTAAGAGCATGCTTCTGTGGCAGTGCCAAGCAGCCCCAGGCTTCTGCCAAGCAACTGCCTGTTTTGTCTTTGGCTACTGTGTGTAAAATGGCAGATCTAATAAGACAACGTGGAGCAGCTGGTTTTGGCTGTTCCTCTGGCACAAGAAATTATAGCCACAAGTTGGAGTGTGAACGATTTGTACCTCAAAAACCATATTCACCCGAGTGAACTCCTTTGAAAATTCCTTAGTGGGAACGATTTCTTGGCCCCTAGCCCCAGCACATCACTTGTGCCAGACTTCACTGTGTGCTCCTCCCCTGTACGGCAGTTTGCTTCCTGAGGCACAGTAGGTGTAAAGCCCCACTAGTTCTTAAGCAAGTGACCAATTCCGATTGAAAGCCTTTTGAAAAGGCTCTCCAGCCTTGCAGCAAGAGAGACCCAGAGGCACTGACTTTGCCTCTCTGCCATCTGCAGAAGGTGTGGCCCAGAATATCAGCTCAGGGATCACCCATTATTTGTGCTTTGTGAAAATGCTAGTGGTGCCTACTCTGCAAAAAGACGTAAATCATAAGCATACTAATGGCAGATTGTAGTTCTGGCTTCAAATGTAAAGATACAATTAACTCTAAGAGGTCTGTTCTTCCCTTGTTTTATGTAGATGAGTAAAGTTAATAGGATTTACACATATGGACATCAAGAGGAAACTTACTTTATTTGAAATTAATACATTTATTTTTTTGACATGACTATCTTCAAGCTGCAGTAAAGCACACAATGCCCTGAAGTGAACTGCAAAAATGTTGTAATTAGTATCACTGTTAGTGCTTCTTTCACCTGTCTTTGCTTGCTTTGCTCTTTTCTTTTTTTCCCGAAGAATAAAGACTTGTGCAATGCAGTTTTGATACAGATTAAACAAAAACAAAAAATAATTTCCACATATACTGTACTTTTCTTAGTAAGATCGGTGCATAATATGTCATCTTCCTCTTTCCTCCTTGGAGAGATAAAAAGTGACTCATTACCTTGCTTCACTTTAATATTTTAGATATATGAGAAGTGAGAGACAGTAACAAGAGAGTCAGTGAACAGGAATATGAATGGTGGAGGTGAAGGAATAAGGCTTGGAATGATACATAAAGACCAGAAGTAGAAGTGAAGTAATTCTAGAGAATAAGCATACTTGCTTTTAATGGGGGAGGCAGGGACAAGTGCAGTTCTATTTACTTAATTAGCATGTGGAATACTTTGGAATAAGTTATATGCATTTTGATCCCATATGAGTTATTATACTAGCTTGCCAGCATAAAAACATTTGGAAATGCCAAACAGTGTAGTGAATCTTTAAAAGAGCCTTTTTGCAATCAATGGTTGTTTTATGTTGCTATTAGAGAATGCAATGATATACGGCATTGCTGTGTGATATACTGCACCCCAGTTTACTGAATTTATCAGAGAAACAAACAAGATCATAATAACTCACAAACACTGAGGGTAGTAGAAACCTGTGTGGGCTTCCCAATAGTTTAGCTAATCCTTCACAGAATATTGTATGCTGAAACACACTATCATCTTTTCACTCCCTACTTCAAAGTCATTACATAAGGATGCTTTTAACATACATTATTGAAAAATCTCTATTACAGTTCATCATTTTAGTGAATTTGATTAAATCTCCATGACAGAAAATAAGGTATTATAACACAGGCACTTGTATTGCAAAGGTCCTGCTGCAGTTGAGGCTTAGATGCCTTATTATGTTCAAACGAACTGTCCTGAGAAAATAATTTGGTGAGAAATGAACTTAGGAAAACAAAAAGCATTTAGATCTGAACAAATTGCTGAGCAAAACTCCCTTGCCATGAAATCTTAGTCTCATTGTCAAAGATGTTTAGTCTACTCTGAATGTTTGATCTATAAGGGCTCTATTCAGAACAAATTTCATATTTTGGCCACAGAGACTCCATGAGGCTTCTACAACTTGGCACTTAGAGATCCCTCGGCTTGATTTTAGAGCCAAATGTTTCTGGGCACTCCTCCTCCAGAGCTTTGGCTCAAGACTTTGGCAAAAGCTACTGGCTAGAGCTGAAAAAAGTTGTCATGTCTACCTTTATACCCTTATAAAGAGGGGAGCCTTTGATAACATCAAATCTGCTTAGTCCATCGTGCGGGCCTGGGGGTTAAAATAGTGCTATCACAGAGTGCAAAGAGTCCTCCCAGGGAAGCTGACAGCACCAATAGGGTGTACCCAAATGACTTCCTTATCCTTACCTTACTCTGCTGGAAATATTGGAGTGGGCTCTGGCACACAGGTTTGTCACAACTTGGGATGGATCTACTTGTGTCTACAAATTGATTGGCATGATAACAGATGGTCCTTCTCTGTGCATCTATCTTGCTTAAATATGGCACTGTCCTTGATGCTGAATGGCTGCTGGCTTCCACTCCAGAGGTGGATGTTATTCAGTGTCAGATAACAGAATAAAATGCTCTAGGACCCCTTGGGAGGAAAGAAGGACTGTACAAATATCATGTGTTTCTCATACAGTGCTTACACAATTTATGGGTGCTTTTAATGTTGAATTCTTGGTGGACCCTTATCATCCTGGAATGCTGCAGGAGGCATTCTCATCTGGTTCATATGTAGTGGTCTGCAACCAGTACACATCAGTACAGGGAGCAAGGAACAGGAAATGATCCCAGTGAGAAGCAGAAAGGAAATGACTTGCTGCCTCTCTAGTTTCGTCTATGAAGGAAAGATAAGAATAATGCCACACAGTGCCTGTACAAAGCTAAACTTTCCTTAAAGGCTGAAAAAATGATCATTGTCATCACCTGTGTTGGGACCTGTCACAATATACATCTCCTTGTTGGTCTCAGTGTCACAGAAGATTGTATCGCTGCAACAGGAGTACCCAGTAGACACAGACACATAGATCTTTATACTGAAATATGGAAATAAATGTCTGATTCCCTTTCCAGAAATGATGTTGCCAGGCAAAAGGCACCATGTTATCCCTCTGCTTTTTATGTCTCCCAGAAGAACATTGTCTTTTCTATGTATGAGGAGCCATTTTGGCTTTCTGATGCAATGTACCATGCCTTTCAAAAGATCTGCTTCAAATATATGGTTGCAGTATCCCTAGATGTTGCCTTTGCTAATGCACCACAGCTTCTGCAAGTTCTGGACGGCACTCCCTGGGCAGACATTCATGTAGGGCAGCACCTGTTGTGCAGGCAGATTTCCACCTCCTCTGACCCCATGTAGAGGCTGTCTGTTTCTTAATCCAGGTGCATCCCCATGTGCAATGTTCTCGGGTTCCAAGACTTTGTGAGCAGCTTGTCACTTGATACATCTGATTACCATAGTTGTACTAGACTTTACATAACACCTCTACATGCATGTTGACACCTCACATGATAGTCAGAGAATTTCCCAGACACCCTTTGCAATATAATGTTGCACCAAATTCATCAAAGCTGGTACAAGGAGACATAAATCATAGTTCGAGACCATACCCTGGGCATTTGAGTTGCACTGTCTCCCTAGAGGATAACCAAAGTTTCCAGCTGCTATAGACCTTCTCTTTTGTTGTGGATTTTTTTCCCTCATCCAGGTTCTCTATCTTTGCATAAAGCCTTAGAGAAGACAGGGCCTCTGCCAGCATATGTTCTAAATCATTTTAGTTTACCATCTGTGAAGGTTTCTACTTGAGTTTTAGATCAGGTGCATCAGGTGCATGGAGTGTAACTGAACTACAGGACGTGTCAGGTCAGAAAACATTTTCTGCCACTCGAAGGAAGCTGGACATGATCAGATCTTTTACTGTCAAAATCACCGAGGTAGATTTCCTCTGTTATTCCCCTTTGACAACTATTCTACTGACTAACTATACTTAATGTAAACAAAGAATATCACTCTTGCTTTGCTTGCTTCTTTCTTTCAGTCTGATCTTGTTTTTAATTTTATCTTTATCTTATTAGATATATCTTGGTTTCAGTTATCAGCTGTGCAAAGAATCATGGTTTCCATTTTCATATTCTTAACTAGCAAGTATGCTTTAGATTTTTCCCATTATTTTTCCATGTAGTTCCCTTCTAATCATTTATTTATTTGTTGCTCCAGATGGTATGCTTTCTTATTAGTTGTTCAAGATAGAAAACAGTATTCTATTTGTGTGGAAGACCACAGTTATGTAAGAAAGGGCTTTGAACTCATTATATGGTATTTTATAACACAGTTTTTCAGTATCTTTGGCCCCTATTTGTTTTCTGCTATGTTATGAGTAGGGCTTATATTTACTTTTTATTGTCAACCACTTCTAGATTTTCTTTCTGGATCATTTCTCAGAAGAACTTCTATGCCACAGATAATTTCCCTGCTTTATTTCTTGAATCTAACTATAGTGCTGTACAGTGAAGCAATTGGAAATTTCTTTCGTTTAATGTCTATTCACACTGTTATAATTAAATCATCTAATTCTTCATTTCTCTCCCTTATATATCCTGCACATCCACTAACCACTAATTGTCCATTCCTCTCATTCACTTATTCAGTTAATATGTTGCCCTCTCTGTATTTGAGATGTTTAATAAATATATTACTGAAGACAAAAAGCTGATCCCTCTGGTGTTCAGGTAGGAACCACTCCTCAACCATTACACTGTGGTTTATCATTACCCTTTCTTTGCAGTCTCATTTACCCATTTATCCATTAATGTTTGTTTTCAATCCACATAACACTGTTCTCCTTCTAGCTAACTTCAATTAAGTTTTCAAGTAAGGTTTTGTCAGACACTGTATCAAATGCTGTTCTAAAATCCAAATATATTACATCTACTGCTTTCCCTTCATCCATTAATTTTGATGTTTTATCCAGATACGCAACCAAGGTTGTCTGCAAGATTAGGAAGGAATTTTTCAAAGGACTCAGGCCTGTGCTCCATGTTCACCCAATTTGCATATATTAAAGGTATAGCAATATTTTTGTACGCAAAACTAAATTGCAAGGGTAAATCAAAGTAATTGTTTTTCTAGCACCTTATTTTCACCATCAAGCAGTAGTTACTGGGCAAATATCTATGGTTCTACGTGTAAGTCTATTGCACCTGAGGATACTTTCAGATGAAAAGAAAATATGTGTTACCAAGAATCTGAGTATTTTTACTTGTATTAGTAGCTTTTGATTATTGAGAGAATATATAGAGGTGTAACTACAAATAAAATCGAAAAGCAATGTAAAAACGCTGGAAGAAAGTTATTTGCTAGGAGGAAGCCTCTGATTATATGCTCATTATTACAGTAAGATTCTTATATCTAATGACTATGTTTCTGTTGTTCATGGATGATTAGAGATTTTTTTTTTAAATCTCATTTTGGAAGATTTTTTAATTTTATTTTAGTGTCTAATAGCTAAGACTAATTAGATCTTTGGGTGATAAATTGTTGTAAGCAGCAATCTTTTTATATTTGAAAATAGTTGTTATTTTTATTTTCTTCAGTCTACGTGATTTCCCTAACCTTTCATAAAGTATTTTTAGGATGACAATAGCTCAATATGTTGGTTGACTAAAATGATCTATCTTTCAATTTATTTTGGAGTCATGCCACAGTAGAAAAAAGGATACATATAAAATATTTTTTACCATGCCTTCTTTTTTCTAAAGGTGAGGAATCTCTGACTGTTTTGGATAAAGGATTTGGTCACTGCCAGAATGCAGATATTGAGCCAGATTTTTCCAGGTGTTATAACCATGTGTCTCTTTAACTCATTGAGAAATATACTCAGAAATTTGGCCAGCCTGTATTGTGAGCAGTTTATTTGGTGGGGTTCTACTCTCTGGCCATCCATCCATTTACCCATTCATCTGAAACTCTAAAGCTACTGTCTTTTTCAGCACTTAGAAGCAGCTGAGTTTCTTTTATTTCTTGCACTGCATATGATTAGGGCTAAGAAAAACATGTAGTGCTAAAGTGGCAGTACAGACTCAGAGGAAACCTGTCTCCGAAGAGCTGTCACGTACCATTTTGTCCAGGCTGCTCATCTAAACTCATAGAGCTAAATTTATTCTTGTTATAACTCTCTGTCTTCATTACAGTTTTGGCCCCTTATGCCTTCTTTCTACTCCAGGGGGAACATTCTTCTCAGCGCATGAACAATTACTGCAGTATCTCCACTGATCTTTTATTTTTGGGTAGTCTTGTGAACTGGTATCACTGGTAAGAAAATTTCCTGTAGCTAGAAGACTCATCCAGAGTTTACATAACTATTAAAGTTAGAGCACTAACCTCTGTAAATAATCATAATGTTCACTAGTGATACCCATTCTGGAACATTCTCAATTGAGACAGCTTGACAGTATGCTGCTGGGAAGTGATGAGTTTTTGAGGTATCTATGAGTCTGCTACGATTGAAGGGATGCATTATATTAACTGTGGATCTGAACAGGTTGAAACGTTAAATTTTGGAATTTATCAATGCAAAATGGGAATATTTCCCATATTAAAAATATTTAATCTATTTTCCATCTGATTCAACATACCATTTAGAAAAGGTTAAAAACAAAGAAAACAAGTGACCTTCCACTATGTCTCATAGAAATTTTTAACCTCTTAGGTTATATTTGAGGTTCTCAGTGATCCAGTAAATTGCATGTGCTGACAAAGGAATCAGCACTATTAACACATTTGTTCCAGTGATCAAATCAAATATGCTAAGGGTATTCTGTGAAACAAACAAGCAGCAGTCATCTCTTATATAAAGAAATTATCTTTCAGTACAGAGGAGGACATAATTCAAATCTGTATGTGGAGAGGAAATTCTTTGGATAACTGCAACAGTGGTGAGTGTGCCAGTGAGTGGTTAGAAGATAAGATTTTTAATTCTACTCTTTCAGTGCTTATACAGCTTTGAGAATCTCAACCAATTAATATCAGAAATGTGAATACCATTTTTGCTTCAAATGAGAATAAAGAGAAAATGAATAATTTACTGTATTTCTAAATAAATAATAATAATAGAGAATATTTAGAAAGCCTTTACTTTCATAAGGGAAGGCAGGAAGGCTTCAGAATTTTAGACAAGGGAGCTACTGTGAATTCTCATCAAAGTCTAAGGGAGGTACTCAGCATTGCCTTTCATTTATCAAGGACCAGATTTTGCCACTGTCACTCTCACTGAGGACTACCTTATTCCACAAGAGATCTAATTGACTCAGTGTCAGAATTTGCCTCTAATTAAGGATGTTCTTGTGATTAAAGCACAAGGTGCATGTCAAGAGACATGTCTTTTTCTGTGGTTGTTCCTTAGGCTTATGAAAGTCAGACAATACTACCAAACCAAATGTTAAAATCTCATATTAAGACAGGATCCTTCACTTCTCTGCTACTGAGTCTGATAAACAAAAATTCTCATTTTCAGGGGTCTTAACATCTCTCAGTCCGGTTGAATTTCAAGAGAAAATTACTGAACTGCATGTATATAGATCACTATTTGTCACTTCTGAGTAATCTCCAGAACTTAAGCACTAGTAACACAGGCTGTTGGCTGAAGTGATAGAGAATAAAAAGAACTAAGAAAGTAATTGCCTAGATACAAGAAGATGGCATAGTTCCAGAACCCAGATTAATGGAAACCTGTGAAAAAATCAGTTTGTTATTACTTGAGTTTCAGTTTGCTTTTTTTATAAATGGTATTAATAATGAAGCTTACCACAGGTATATTCTGAAATATATTTCCTATTCTACTGAGCTACGTGAATATGTAGTACTATATCCAGTTACCAGCATTTTAGGGCAGTTACCATGTCTGGAATTATGCCACTCAAGTATGACACATTCTAGACATGACTGAGACAGATATTTTAATAGAAAAGATAATAACTCTGTTATTTATTGTTGATACTACTCCTAATATAAACCATACAAAAAGTAATAGAAGCAATACAAAATAATATAAAAATCATTAGTAGTAAATTGTTTATCATTATCAACCATTCCCAAACAGGATTTTTGCTTACATATGGCTGTTCTTTGTATAAAATAGACAATGTTTTCCCCCTGCTCAGTGCAGGCCACCTACTAGTTGCAGCTTCAACCAGCTGCATTTTCAACTGCGTATGAAAATGGTGAAACCTGAAAAGGGGCTGGAAATATTTAAAACAGGATGGAGCCAGAAAATTGATTGGAGATCATAGAGCTAGACAAATCTGATTAAAATGTAAATTGAAAGATAACATACATGGAACAGGAGATGACATGCTTTATATGCTAAGAGGATGTACCTTGTTTTATGTATGTGGATCTTCCTATGGTCTGATTAATGACTTTAACTTTTCAGTCTTGGGATCTGTTTCTGAAATCAACAGAAATATTAAGTGATCACTGATTCTCCCCTTAGCTGATGGCAATGATTATCAAACATTAGCATGCCATCAGTACCTATTTAAACCTCCCCAAGAATGATTTAAGCATGGTAACTAAATAACCTTGACCCCTCCTTCAAGATCCCATTAAGATACAGTAGTATAAGTGTTACAGGTAAACATTCAGCATGCCCTGAAATGAAGAGATTCAATATTCCACACTAAATCACATTCCAGAGGAATGAAATAATTGTGGGGTGGGTGGGAGGAAGGGAAAGGATAAAGAGCCATAAACACAGAGTAGGTTAAATTTTCAAAACACCAGTGTATTCAAACAATAGATTGTAGCGATGGGTATCTTGAGTCTTACAAGCTGGTATAAGTTCCACTGTTGCGTAGATTTAATTCACCTTATTAAACTGTTGTTTATTCAATTGAGTCTGTAGGTGTCTACCCGTGGATCTTACTTGTTTAATTGCTTAGTTTATAGGCAGAGTTGCCATAGTACTTTTAAACAGATTTTTGATATCTGTTTCCTTCCCCATTATTTTTACTGATAACCAGTTACAAGAAATCTTTTAAAAGCAGAAATGTGAATTAACTGCCTAAAACCTAATGGCTCACAAGAGGATTTCTGTTAGCAGCAGACTACTGGAATCTTAAAAATTTCCTCATGAAACAACCTATGTTTTCATGCTATCTCTTGAACAAAATAGTGGCCACTTAAGTGAGATAGCTATTGGCCCAAGTTTACAGTGAAATAGATATATCAGCTACATCTTGCTATATTGTTGGAAACTAAATGTTTGCATAAAATTTTGCTGAACCAGACAGAAAGAGAGAAGGAAAACAGCAGTACTTGTCTTGATTTGTACAATTCTGTTTCTTTTCTTCCACATTTTCTTTCTTTCATCAGAGTTTTACATGCATGCACTTGACTAGGGATTAATAGGTTTGTTAACTGAGCCAGGATGGAGAGCTGGAGAGGGAGAGAGAGGGGAGGAAAAAAAAAAGGGGGGAAAGAAAAACAGCCTGCAGACAACTTGAAGATGTGAATTTTCTTGGCTCAAGCTTTGAAGATAAAGCAGTGCCCTAGGGACTGTGGTAAAAAATAAGCTCTCGATTAGGCATCAGACACAAACTGACCAGCCTCCAATCAGATTTGTTCTACTGTGTTTCATTGGAGCTGCAATGTGCTAATGTCTTTGTCATTTTAAAGTCGCACTGCTTTATTTTATTTTTTTTCAACATAGTAGAACACAAACTAAATCAGCCATTTTAGCTCAAGCAATGATTATTTACATTGATTATTTATTTTACTATTCCATGAATGTTTTTCACTGTCTGTAAGCAAACTTATTAATCATTTGCTGTCATGAAACCTCCGAATTCCTCATTAATCTAGGCCATATCTGAAGCAAATAACACATCTTCAGCAGAGATTCACCTTCCACCATCCTTTCTTTAAGTTGTGATTTTTGTGTGGCACCATATCCTTTACAACAGAGAGCTTGTTCACTGTAGCTGTTTCTGTTCTGAGACAAGAGTCTTGGACTCTAAGCAAAGTCTTAGAGGAATCCAAAAATTTAATTCCTGCCTATCATAGGAAATCAAGGGGCTGAGGGCCTAGAGAGCCTGATCCTTCTCTACTCCTCTGAGCCTCTGATGGTGAAGGAGAATCAGAGGAAAGGAGGATGTACTTAAGCTCCTGTTTTACAGCAGGCAGGAAAACCATGAATGCTTGCTAAGTCTTGATTAGTGGCTGTGGTGAACTAAAATTAAAACTCTTTTTATAAAAAAAAATATTACTGGTTGAATTATTGGATTCTTACCATATTAAATAACTAAGATGCATCAGTGAGTACATGCCCTTAGCCAGCACTCAGATAGGTTGTATTACCTTGTAATTTCCATGGATAAAATATATATATGAATAAAGGTATCAGAACACTGTAGGGGCCCGGTAACTACTCAAATTATGGTGATTTAATACTTAGCCAGGTTTGCCCATGATCTTTCAGATCTTACATCGAATTGAATTTGGTAAGGCTCAGACCCATGTTCTCAGGACTGAAGAAATTAATTAGTACTTCGTATGACTGAATGATTCCAGATGGTCACTGTAACAAGGCTATTGAAACAAACATTCATGAAAATTACACAATGGGATATGACAAGGCTTTTTTTAACCTGTAAGATTAAAGATTAAAGTTTCATTGTTCGGGATATTCAGTCATTTTTTTTTTTTCTATGTACAGTACTTATCTTGTCTGTATCTCTATAGTGTTTGAGCATCTCCCAAAATTTGATGCTCTCTCTTTCAATACCTCCGTGCAATGTCAAATACTTCTACCTCTATTTTACAGGGTAAAAGGAAATGGGGAAAGGTATAAGGTTAGACAGGAAGATCATGGATTACAGAGGAACTTAGCTGTGACCATAGCTAAATACACTACATATTATTTCTTCTCTTTTTGTATTCATGCACAAAATTTGAAAGTTTCTGTCTGAAATCAGTCAGCAGAATGGACAGGAAGGTATTTGTTTAAAATTTTGTTCTGAAATAACACATAAAGGAAAAGAGGAGATTGAGGGTGTGCAACTTGAGCATGGGAATTCACAGCCAAATTGTGACACCAACACATCAAGGCATAATTGTTTTTCAACTTTAAAAATAATAGGCAAACCATTCACTTTAAAATTTGTAATAGATTTAAAAAACTAAAAGAAATAATGTACTGAGGAAAGAGACTTTAAAGACACATGAAAAAGAATTACTTTGCTGTAGAAAACATCATATGTTCAACCAAATGAAGTACAAAAAAAACTTTAAAAATAGTCTTTAAATGTCATGATGTGAGGTTGTGGGTTTTTTTTTTTTTTTTTCATTTTTTATTTTATTTTGTTTTGTTTTTTTTGGCAATACAAACAATGAAAATTCAGTCTTCTTCCTTTTCAACCTGTGGCAGCAATGGCTGGGAATACAACATTCCAGCGTATCAATTTGTAATCCTTTCAGTCACAGTGCCATGTCATTCCAGATATTACAGGAAAACAAAGATTTTCAATGTGCAGTGCACTAACAAAAGCAGAAGTAAATAAAAAAGATAATGAGAAACCGAAGTCATACATATGTCTCACTCAAAAAGCAGTGAAACAGGTCATTCAGCTGTCTTCCTCAAGACTGTGGTTTTCAGTCCCACTCTAACATTTATGCTCTGTATTTATATCTCCCATTGTAGATGCGCTGAATTTCACCTGATCATAGAATCATAGAATGGACTGGGTTTAAAAGTACCTCAAAGATCATCTAGTTTCAACCCCCCTGCCACGTGCAGTGTCACCAACATTAGACTGCCCAGAGCCACATAGAAACTTGCCTTGAATACCTCCAGGAATGGCGGATCCACAACTTCTATGGGCAACCTGTTCCAGTGCATCACCATCCTCCGAGTGAAAAACTTCCTCCTAATATCTAACCTAAATCTCCCATCTTAGTTTAAAACTATTCCTCTTTGATCTATCACTATTAACCCATGTAAACAGTTGTTCACCATTCTGTTTTTATGCTCCCTGAAAGCATTGGAAGGCCTCAATGAGGTCTCCCCAGAGCCTTCTCTTCTCCAAGCTGAATAAGACCAGTTCCCTCAACCTTTCCTCACAGGAGAGGTATTCCAGCCCTCTGATCATTTTAGTAGCCCTCCTCTGGACCTGTATCAAGAGATCTGCATCTTTCTTGTGCTGGGGGCTCCAGGCCTGGATGCAGCACTTCAGATGAGGCCTCACAAGAGCTGTGTAGAGGGGGACAATCATCTCCCTGTCCCTGCTGGCCACTCCTTGTTTAATGCAGCCCAGGATATTGTTGGCCTTCCATGCTGCAAATGCACACTGCTGGTTCATGCCCAGTTTCTTGTCCACCAGGATCCCTATATCCTTCTCTGCAGGGCTGCTTTCCAGAAGTTCTTCTCCAGTCTGTATAAATACCTGGGATGGTCCCAGCCCGAGTGCAACACTTTGCACCTGGCCTTGTTGAACTTCACATGGGCCGACTTCTCCAGCCTGTCCAGGTCCTTCTGGATCGCTTTCCTTCCCTCCAGTGTATCAATTGCACCACTCAGCTTGGTGTTGTCTGCAAACTTGCTGAGGGTTCACTTGATTTCACTGACTGTGTCATTGACAAGGATGTTGAAGAGCACCAGTCCCAACACTGGCCCTCTGGGGACACCACTCATGACATCCACCCAAACATATAACTGTTGATCACAACACTTTGGCTGTGATCAGATATTGTAAGAAAAAGTCCATGTCTTGTATAGCTTTTGAGCTAAATAGTTTCTGCATATATGTTAAAAAGTTTGTAACAATGTGCATAGCCCAATGGCTTGAGCTAAAAGTTGGAATTTTAACACTACTTTTTAAAGTGAACTATAAAACAGTGGTTCTTCCTTATTATAGATCTTGCAGACTGACAGTAGATTTTCCCATTTTTACTAGTCTATTTAATTAATTTTAATATTCCGCGTTTCAAGTTAGAGGACAATTAAGTTTAGTATGCCTAATCCTAGATTCATTATTTACTCAGACATAATTCATATTGGCTTAAATCAGTCTGAGTGTATATTATTATCATTACTCATCCCACAGTCATTTCTATCACTATCTACAAATATCTGTAACAAAAAAACTCTTCACAGTACTTTCTTTAGACAGAATATGTGATTATAAGTATCTTACATTATTCTAGTACTTAACATTTCCAAACCACATGCACACTGAAATGGCTCAAATTCAAACTGCAAGTGAGAAGGTCAAGCAACAGGGGCAGCTATTCTATTGCAGCTTCTTATATTCTCTTGCATTTTGCATTGTTGCATTTCTGAATTTCCATCTTCTTGCACAACTCTGCACACATCCCATTAGCACTTCCATCTCTTTTTCATGTTGAGTGAAACACAGATACTCCTTGATTGTAGTAGATCATTATAATGCATACTTTAAATGGTTGAAGTGTTAAACAGACAGAAAACTTTGTCTTCCAGTTTGTTACCTCTTTGAACTTCCTTTAAAGGACTCCTTGACACCTCAAAATATTTTTCTCATGTTTGTAGACCTGACTTTTTTCATAAATGGAAAGACTCCTGTATAGAAAGAGAGGGTCAGAGGGCACAAAAGACCCCATCTCTTGTACTATGGGCAGCACATTCACAGATTCATAATTTCCAAGCAAGGAAATAAGCAAGCACCCAATGTGAGAAAATTATTCTTTTGAATAAAGACCTTATCCTGAAAGGAGTACTGAGACCTCACCAATCTGTTCTGCGAACTGCTTCAACTGTGGCTTACAAAAGTGATTGCACAACACCTGAGCATATATATATCCCCACAAATTAAAAGCTATCAGCGTATCAGTGTAGAAAGTTTTCACATGTGAAATTCTTCCAAAAAAAGTTTTAAGATAATTCAAAGAAATATTTTACATAACTGGATTATGGCAAAGCATTCAAGGAAGTTGTAGCTATAGATAAGAGTTTTGTGACTCACTGAGATCTTGCTGAACCACAAACATACTAAGGATCAGAAGAAAAAAAAGCAGAACAATTATTTTTTCTTATTTTAAGCATTCTTATTTTGAACATTCGCCAATCAGCAAACAAATAAAGTGCAGATAACTTATTTGAGAGGCAAATATGAACTTACCCTGGGAATGCTCTGGAATATGATGTCATTTTATCAAGGAAAATTATGAATTTATTTCAGTATATCCTGTTTTAGCATTGTGTTTACTCAGGCTCACTGCTGCTCATTTGAGTTCATAAGTAGAATGAATGCAGAACGTGGGATATGAACAAGCCATACAGCAAGACTTTGAAAACAAGTCCTCAAAGGATCTTGTGCAATGCTAGCATAGCACTTTGGCTTTGAAAAGCTTCATACTTCCAATTCTGTCAGTGAATGACTACATTTGGAGCAGTAGAGCCTGTGGGAACTCCAGTGGTTAGAGGAGGAGCCAATTTTTTACAGGCAAGGCTGCTGAGGACGTGTGTGGCAATACCTTTTCCTCACTCCCCATTCTATGCAATAGCTGAGCAAGAGTAATCTCAGCGGGGTAAAATACCACCAGTAAGCAGATCAGCCTTCTTCTCTCATTGTGCAAGGCAGAACCTTATAATTAGCAAACATTTGAGCAACATCCTCACAGAAGTACAGTATCTAGATTCTTCTCTTTCAAAAATATCATTGAAAATTGCAGAAATATGATGAATTGCAGAATTGATGAAATATGATAAGAAATAGTGGGAAAGAACTTGTTTGGAAAGAATGTAGTTACCTAATTACACATTCTCCAGGCTATGCAGAGTCTGTCTGACTGTAAGGACATAAGTACATCAAAGATATCATATTTTCCTCATTGATGAAGGGTTACTATCAATCTGTGCTTCTGTTCAAGTGATTCAGGGACAGGTATAAGCAAGGTTGATAAATAAAAACATAAAAGAAGCAGAATATGTAAGGGAGAGGGAAGGCTGAGGTGGGAGAAATTCGAAAGATTATTGGATGAGCTGGCTTTTATCATTCACTAGTCTGAGTACTGGGCAAACACATTTTCTCCTAGTTAGCTGTATTAGCATCAGAAAAAAAAAAGAAAAAAAAAAGAGAAGAAAAAAAAAAGCAAAGAAAAAAAAAGCCTGAATAAGACTTCAAGAAATAATGTTTTAAATAATTAGTTTGTAATTTTCATTTCAGAGATCAACAATATATAGCCAATGTTAATTTAACATAAACATTAATATCAGCTGTAATCCAGAGAGACATAGAAGAGAGGAATTACTAAACATCTCTTTGATTTGTTTTTCACTGTCCTAAACATTAATGATAAATGATAACTCTGGTCCCAATCAACAGACTCCAAAGAAGACTCATAAGATAAAGAGCTCTTACTGAAGTCAGCAGGGATGCTCATGTTGCTAAAATAAGGCATGTACTTAAATACTTCGGATCATACAAGTTTTTAAAAGCAGAAGACCTAATGCCAACTAAGCCTAGCTTTTCCTCGTTTTCATTTGGCCACGTTTTATGGTTTTGTTTGATTTTACCTCTTTCAGATCTGTAAGATCTGTAATATGATGGGGTGGGAAGAATCACTTGCTTTTGCATGATAAGAAGGAACAAATAACTGACAGAGTATTCATTATCTCCTGAAATAATGTCTAACGTGGAGCCCTTCATCAGTTGCTGTCACTGCTTTACGTACAGTCAGGCCAAGAGGAAATAGGAGTTAGAACAAAATGTTTGTGTCTAGTTTACGGATGAGAAGCTGAGGTGCAGCATGCCTCCACATCACTGTTCAGAGACTCTTAAAGGTAGTTCAGCTTATGTGGAATGAGCTGGTATATTTTACACCGAGCCCTGTACAAAGATACAAGATCCTGTGGCCACAGTAGTTCCAACTGATAAATTTTGATCAGGTGTTTTTCTTAAAGTAACAAGTTATCCTGGTTTCAGTGTCCCACTGATTTAACGGTATTGTTTGGGATGTAGTAGTGTGAAAGTAAGCTGAGGTACTCTCATTCAGCGCTGTGTTGTTTAATCACACGCTCATGTGAAAAGATCGTTAAAAACACCATTTAGATACTATTTTTGGATGAACTCATGACTGTTCTCCCACCACTGCTTAAGAGTGACCAAGGCAGCTATGAACAGATCACAGAGGTAGTATTACTCACACTGCAGAGCCTGTGCAGGAGATTCATAGCTGTACAGGAGGTTTGGGCTGCCTCGTCAATTGCAGTGTGGATGAATCTCACCTCAAGCCTGGATGCTGGAGTTATATTTCTAAAGAATCCATAAATCCAAGGGAAACCATGAGTCCTGGGGCAGCTGAAATCTGATAACTGAAGTGAAATCATCTGATTCCACAATTGGGCTATACAGGCCATTAGCTGGAAAGATTTTTTTGTGCTGGCATACAGAAAGATAGGGCACACAGGAAACTAGAAAACCAAGGATTCTGATTCTGTCCAGCAGTCTGAATAAATTGCTTTATCTTCCTTGCGGCATACTCCTGTCTCTTTTGCATGGCAAGAGGGACTTCAGTGACAGGGTCGAACAGCTGTGACACATCACACAAACATACAATGGGTAGTGGATACAGTTATACATCATGTAGATTTGTCAAACTGAAAGAAACTGGGAATTAAAAAGAATAACATTCCTTCATCCATTTTTTTTTCTTTCCTTTTTTTGAATGACCAAAATGATCATATTAACATTGCTCTTCACAAAACAAATGTGCTTATGATGCTTTAAATCCATCTTGCTTCAGATTGTAAGCTCAGGGAGCCTTAAAAATGATTTCAAGATGTAAATCAGGTTAAGAACTGGTACTCGCAATAGATAAGAATCAGTCTAACACTTTGACAATGAGCATAGCACTGTACATAAAGTGTAATCCAATAGCTCCCTTATTTATTCCTGTTTTGCAGAAAGCAGAAACTATTCTTGCCATGCATTACCCCTATTATGTTACTTCTTGGAAACCTGAGACCTTTTGAATCTATCTTCTGAGCCATTTTAATATGCAGCAGAACAAAAGGATCACAGTGTCACTGATGAATACATTGTAAAGGCAAAGCCATAATTACAAATAACAAATGGAAAATGTATGCATATAGATAGAGAGAAAAAAGTACCATATGCAAGCACAAAAATAATATTTTTTCACCATATTTATGTTATTTAACCCTCTCTCTCTCCCATTCTTCCTTTCCCTGTCTCCTCTCAAAGAAATCTTTCTTTCAATAGTCTCTTCAGACATGGAAAGGGACACGAAGGGGAAGGAGGAATCAGCTTGCATTCATGCAGTGACTAAGGGCCATGGTCTTGGCCTAAACCCCTGACCCTCATGTCTGTAGCATTATACACAGTGTCTGGTGTGATCAGCACAACCTTGTTATTCAGCCTTTGTACTGTGCATATTTAATTTCAAAACACATTCCAATGGCAGCGGGGAAAAATCGCCCTCTTTTAAGTGTATGATTCACCAGCTCTTTAGAGTCAGTTGGTGGCAGATGGGCAAGTGTGAAAACTTCTATTTGTGATCTCACACTATATAATGAGCACAAGCCACCACTGGAATTGCAGTTTCTGTATGGAGAGCCCTGTGCATTCACTTCCCTTTCGAAGCTGGTTCTTTCAACTTGTACTGGCAAGGTAGATGTGCCAGGAGGTCTGGACATGGTCACTGTCCCCAGAGCCTCATGGGCATCTGAGGTTTTCCAAGATTTCTCTTCACCAGCTATTTGCCAACCCAGCACACACTGCTGCAGAGCACTCACTTCACCTCATACCTTGGAGTGCCTGGCTGCAAGCCTCTACCATTCCACCTTGGGTTTATCTTATTCAGAGGATGAGTAGCACCTGATCTTTGTTGCTGTTAGTCATCTGCATTATAAAGCAGCAGTCCAGATTCCTAACTGTTCTTTCAGTTTAGTCTACAAACCCTCTAACTTCTGTACAAATTACTCAGTCTGACCCACAGCTTATGAGAGAGGAGTTTTCACCACAATGAAGCATCTAAGTTTCACTCAGGAGTGAAACTTCTTTGTCTATGTTCTCTGTGACTCAGGTCCTACATTTCAGCTGAAGAGTTAGAATGAAAGATGAAAATGACCAAATTTCTTGAGAAACTACACAGAATGAAATTTATCAGGAGCCATATCTTATAGGATATAATTGTGCTTCTCAGTCCTTGTACACAAAGAATGCAAACACTGAATTTTGAGCAATCCATCCACTAAGTGTGGATTACTTTTCTCCAGTAAAAATAAGAACCTGGTGTAAGTTTGACTAATAATGTGATAGGAACATTTCTGAAACTGAAACCAAATTCTGTTCCTATATTATTATTACTACTGGTAGTTGTTATTATAGTATACTGGTTTGTACAGGCTAATCAGGAGTTAGAACTCTATTCAGCAAGGCACTGTATAAATAAATAACAAAATAGTCAACATCATATCTATCTTCATATTTTTGAAGTCTTCTAGAATCTGAAATATTTAAATGATAAGGAGAGTGAATGACAATACAGGAAGGTGTTATGGCAGTCTCTGCTAAGAATGCCTAATTTCAGAGAAGGAAGTTTTATTTTCATTTTCTGAGTCCTCAGCACCTTCCAGCTCTTGGCAAGGACCAGAGACCTAATCTTGTGAAGTGCTGAATGTCTCCTGTGATATCATCATCCCCTTAGTGACAGACCCCAAAGTAGAAGGACTAAAAATACTCTAAAACATGAAAGAAGAAAATGAGGTGCCTGAAATTTGAAGAGAAAGATTGTTCTTGAAGGTTTTGCAGCCCAGTTTTACAGCTCACTTAGGCAATATTTGGATAAAAAATAATAATAAAACAAACAAAAATAAACAAACAAAAGTAAACCTACCAATGTAAGGATTGCTAGTCTTTATGAATCCCAACCAGGAATTTGGGTACACGTCCAGCATGAACTGGATTTCATTTTCTTTTTGATGTACGGATAACATATTTCTTGATAGGCTTACTGCAGGTCAGCCCAGAACATCAATAAATTTAATATCTAATGCAAATTGTAACACTGAATAACTGTAAAAATTCAAGAAAGAGACTTTTGTACATGGGCAATTTTTAGGAACATCATTTGTACTTAGGGATAAAGATAAAATATTGTCTAATCTGAAAAAGGAACAAGCTGTAAGACATTAATAAAAATACCCTACAACTTCATCTATCATTACATTATCATTACTTTTCTCCTATAGCTTAATGGGAACCCCGTTAGCAAATTTTCTTTTCCTTTTTTACTGTATTTTATGTTCCACAGGCACAAAATATGATTTCTGCTTTGCTTATGCTTACTGTTCTTATTTGCAGTTGCTATTCATATATGTAAAGGTTTTTTTATACATCCACAGCAGGTTATCTCTAGGAGATTTAAGAATAATAATAAGACCAGCAAAGAGAGGATAGAAAAAGAATTTAAGTAAGTGAGACCTGACAATTCTTAGAGACTCATTTGAGTTGAAGGAATTGCTTCACCTTCAATCCTTGCCATTAAGAATGTAGTTTGACCGGATTCATTCTAAAATTAGAAAGATATCATGTTAAGCATTATCATCATTTTCTCCTGGGAAGAGTCCAACGGAGGGCTACAAAGATGATAAAGTGCCTGGAACACCTCTCTTGTAAGGAAAGACTGAGAGACCTGGGTCTGTTCAGCCTTGTAAAAAGAAGACTCAGAGGGGATCTGATCCACATCGATAAATATCTAAGGAGTGGGAGGCAAAAAGATAAAGCTGGACTATTCACTGCAGTGTGTGGTGATGGGACAAGGGGAAATAGCCACAAACTGATGCATAGGAATTTCCGCACAAATGTGCACGGGAACTTCTTCACAGTGAGGGTGACAAAGCACTGGCACAGGTTGCACTGAGAGGTTGTGCAATCTCCTTTTCTGAGACATTCAAGACCCACCTGGATGCCTACCTGTGCAACCTGGTTGGACTAGATGATCTCTAGAGGTCCCTTCCAGCCCCTAAAGTTTTCTGATTCTGTGATTCTGTAACTCTGTCTTAGATAAAGTTGATTCTTCTAAAATTTACCACACCGTGTAGAGGCACTGAGGTATATCTTCAGAGTTGGCAAGTCAAAGTTCAAGACATGGTTAAATTCAACAGTGGGGTTTCATAATAGTTTTTCATCCTTTTCCTTTTTTTCAAATCATCCACAATCAAACTGGGTGTATGTGTTCAGGTCTTAGGGTAGCATGGAACAACAAGGCCAACTACAAACAGTCCTTATCTATTTGAAATCCAAACTGTTTCTGTACTACCAACAGTTTGATCTCACCTCCACTTTTCATTTAGTGGGGAAGTTAAAACAGGCATTTTTATATAATTAAGCTACCTAGATTATGAGTACTATAGCGATTATTAACAAATATTTTTAAAGAGCGAGAACACACTGCTTTCTCTCTCTCTGTGTCTCTAAAATGCTTTGGCCTTGATCCAGTTATTATTATAAGCTGGCTGAGCTGGCGTGAAGCCAAGATGCAGATAATTTAGCGTGAAGCCAAAATGGATGGCTTTTCTCCCATTCCTCTCTCTTAGTTATAGCTTGTGGGTGTGACAATCATTTCTACCGCCCAAATTTTCAAAACCTCTCATGGATCAAGCATGTGTATGTCTTTGTAGGAGTGGAGGAGGGGTGGTGCTAGGGGATATCAACCATCTATTGTGTGTTTAGAAAAGGATATGACACCCTGTTTATCACCCTAAAAGAGTTTGTCAGATCCTTCATTTTACATCATGAGGCAAATGAAAAGCTCTGATGCACATTTCCTGGGTCTTTTTCTCTGCTGATATCTGAGTAGACCCCAGCAAGAAAGAACTATTGGTACAAGGATGCACAAGACTCTGGTCCTTTAGGTGCACTGAGGTTAGTGGAAACTTTTTTTGTGATTACTAAGCAGAAAATGGGCCAGAGCTGCTGCTCAGCCTGTCTGGACTTCTAGACTCTAGAGATTTTATATCTAATTCCAATTGTCCCAGAAAACGGTAAATAGAAAATTGAATTAAGACTGCCTTCTCTGGCCATGCATAGTGAGTCTTGCTGGAGGGAGTGGTGTGTGTGTAAGTGGGGAGGGTGGGCAGGGACAGGGGCAGGGCAGGTTCCTGCACCTGCAGCACACACACTTAGCACACAGTCATCTTCTTGCCACAGTGGCCGCAAGAGCACGCTTCAGGCACAGATTCTGTAGCTGAGGGCAGAGACTTGATGGAAGCATTTCTCCCTTTTTCTCCATCACTTACCTGGTTATTTCAACAGTGCTTGGTCTCCTACCAAGTCCTCAGAAGAACATTATTTTGAGCTTATCAGTGAATTTCAGCTAGACATAAAGTTTTCTAGAGCTTTCAAACTGAAATAGATTAACAGGGATCTGTCAGAACATCACTTTAGAATGCATCTAAGAGGATAATTAACTGGAAGATCTCTAATATAGACAAGTTTTCCATGGTGCATAGTGTTACAATCTTCCTTGCAATTCTATCTGTGATGCAGGATTTAACTACCCACTACTGTGTGGCCCCAAAGAATGAGCTAATATATTGAACAAATGTAGTGGTATTGTGGCAAAACACAATACCACACAATGTCTCTGTAGTCTTTCATTTTAAATGGAAACTTGTTCAGTCTAAGACGTCCTGGAATACTATGAGGTTTAAAATTGTTTACAGTTTGCACCAGATGTAGATGGAAGAGATTGAAGCTGTCCTTTCAATCACTCTGGTCTCCTCAGTGTGCTACTTATGGTGAGCAGTACCCAAGAAACACAAAGAATTAACAAGCTAATGAAGCATGAGTATGCAGGTGACCAGATCTCTCAGAAATTATCACACAGGTGGTGAACAAATACCCCTGTTCCTGTCACAATGTATGTATTATGCGTAGTAGCCAGTTGGCAACTTATATGAGAAGACACAAAGAGAACTTCAAATGGCTCTTGAGTAAATATAGATGTGAAAGACAGTCTACATGAGCCAATATATCTTCTTTATTTCTTTCTTTAAAACCAGTGATGGATATTTGCTAAAGATCTAACATAAAATGACCCATTCATCCAGCTTGTACAAAGGAGATATCATCTGGATGAAAAATTATAGCCAGCTAAGCATGGCTAGAAACTCACATGTCATACTCTTGGGACACGGTTCCAGTTTGTGGATACTTATTTAAAGCAAGTTAATATGTTATTTCTTGCAATTCAAATACAATGAAATGGAAAAGAATGTCTTGGCCAGGTTCTCAGGGAGACTGCCTCCTAAATGGATCAGTCTAGATCTCAGTTGGCAGTATGACAGTTGTGGAAATACCAAAAAGATGAGTAGGATGAGAAACAGAGATATTTTCATCAAGGATGAATGGTCATTTGACTAGGGACTTTGTTACATTACTCTCACTTCTAACTACCACAATAATTCTGAGCAAAGTGGAATTATTCTGACTTCACACTGTAGTAACTAACTACAAATCAAATGGATGGACTCTGGAGGGTATAATAACTTTATTTATCCCGTGCAGAAAATAGATGTGTTTCACTGTAGACAGATTCCAATTACATGATGACCAAGGACAGATGTCTGAGTAAGGACTCCGGGGTTTGGTCTGTAAGAGGTGGACCTTGGTTCATCAGGGTGCTTAGGTACTAGCAGAATGTTGAGTAAAACAGCTCCATGACTTAAAAAAAAACACATTACCAGAGCAAGTGTAGAGTCTTGCACTTAGGGAGGAATAACCACATGCACTGGTACAGGTTGGGCGGTGACCTGCTGGAGAGGAGCTCTGAGGAAAGGGACCTGCGTGTCCTGGTGGATGACAGGCTGGCCATGAGCCAGCAGTGTGCCCTACTGGCCAAGAAGGCCAATGGCATCCTGGGGTGCATTCAAAACAGAATGGCCAGCAGGCCCAGGGAGGTGATCCTCCCCCTCTACTCTGCCCTGGTGAGGCCTCACCTGGAGTACTGTGCCCAGTTCTGGGCCCCCCGGTACAAAAAAGACAGGGATCTCCTGGAAAGAGTCCAGCAGAGGGCCACAAAGATAATAAAGGGAATGTAATACTGCTCTTGTGAGGAAAGGCTGAGAGACCTGGGTCCATTCAGCCTTGTAAAAAGACTCAGAGGGGATCTGATCCACATCGATAAATATCTAAGGAGTGGGAGGCAAAAAGATGAAGCTGGACTCTTCTCTGCAGTGTGCGGTGATGAGACGAAAGAAAATGGCCATAAATTGATGCATAGGAAGTTCCACACAAATGTGTATGGGAACTTCACAGTGAGGGTGACAGACCACTGGCACAGGCTGCCCAGAGAGGTGGTGGAGTCTCCTTTTCTGGAGATATTCAAGACTTCAAGACCCACCTGGACACCTACCTGTGCAAGCTGGTCTAGGGAGCTGCTTTGGCAGGGGGGTTGGACTAGATGATCTCCAGAGGTCCCCTCCAGTCCCTAAAGTTCTGTGATTCTGTGATTCTGTGATTCTGTGAACATCGAACTATAGAAGATGTGGTTTAGTGGTTGAAGGTGACATCTGGGCCTTGGGGCTTTATGCATTCTAATCCCAACTTTAGTGATCTCTGCGGTCTTCTCTATTTTCTATGTGTAGATATTAATCCTTAAGTCATGAAAAGTACTAGTCTTTATTACATAACAACATGGTTCACTTTTACTTTTGTTATTGTTCGGTCTGTACAAGTGTTATATTTACCCCCAGATGCTGTACTTCTATAACTTGCATTGTGTCTCTGGTTTATGTCTGATGTTGCTCTCAATCTTACATCAAACGTATAAAGGGAGATTTCCCACTGTTATCTCTGCACTCTTCAGTGGATGGTAGGGTTCCCCACCTATCCAAACAAATTTTGGAAGGGAGTATGAAAACACCTTTCTTTGAGCAAATACGATCAGCAGATTGCTGACAGATTGACTGGGAACTTTGTGAAAGACAACAATTGATCAGAAAATCTTGCTCACTTCATTAAGTCCTCTCATATGAGAACAAGCACTTCCAACATGAATAAGCATCCTTTCAAGATTAATTCAGATGGTGAAGCAAATGCAGCATTGGAAATGATTCTGTGCAGGCCAAGTGTTTTCAGATGGAGAATTAGATTAAAAGCTTTCACGGATGAAGAATAATGTATTTCTGAAAGAGTCCTATTGATTATTAATTCTCCTATTGATTATTAATCAAAATGTAGGTGTCTATTGTTTAGTGTCCACAACATGCTGTGACTCCCATTCTTCCTTCTGCTATCAGCATTATCTGTAATTAGAGACTTTTACCTGACTAAAGATCAGATTTAGTCTTTGTTTTTTTTTTAACAACTTTTCTCTATTTATGCATAAAGGAATAATTAATGCATAATTAGTTGTAACATTCTCACCAGTGCAGTCCAACAACGTAAGTTCTGGATTGTATGTGAAGATAAACTATAACAGAAAAAGTAATACATTAAAAATAGAAGTTAAATATTTGAAATCTAATGTTATCTGTTGTTATTCTGCATTTGAACATTCTGAAGCTCCATCTTTTGTCACCTTTCAGGTCATGTATCTGCACCTGTGTCTAATTTAAAAATGATATTTGAATATAACCAAGTTAACCACAATGATTAATGAGCAGGAAGTTCTCTTAAGAAGCTAATATACTGTTGGTTCAACCCAGAGCTTGGCATGATGTCTATATTGTTCCACCACTTTTAGTTTCTTTACTTTCCCTTCTTTTACATATTGTGCACTGCAATTGGAAAATGCTATGGAGAGAATTTTAAATTCATTCCTAACGTCTTCAGTTGATAAGGTTTACAATGTTGAAGTGATTTCTCAATAAAGCAAAAATGCAAATACCGAGAAAAGTGCAAACAGAAGTTTATTTTTTGCAATTCAAAACTTCCTTATTCTTATTTACATTCAAGTTGAAAAAGTTTTCTTACCTTGTACAGTCACTGCTTGATTTGGCAGAAGAAGACCCCAGCTTTGGATCATTAAAGGCAGCTCCTAAACATAATTTATGATGCAGTAGTTTAGTAGGTATCCTGCAAATAATGTTTGTGTTCCATTTGCTTTTAAACCAGAGTACAAACCCCCCAGGCATTCCTAGTTTGTGCAACCCCATGTGAGACAGTAGCAGCAGGGGACAAAATGTAACAAGAGGATTGTATCTGACATAGTCCTTTAAAAACAGTTCTCACTTGACCAGAGTACTGGGCATCTGCCTGTGGCATCCTGTATAGAGAAGAAGTCTCGATTCCATTTCCCTTGATGCTTTGTATGTTTTTGTCCTAGTTTATTTTTATCATAAATAGATTTGGTCATATGGAGAATAGTGGAAGATAAGTGCACACAGCACAAAACATCTGTCTCATATCTAGAGAAAGACTTCAGAAACATATGTGTTTATACAAAGTAGATTGCAAAACCCTCCTGATCCTGAGCATGTATGTGGCACCGATTTTTGCTCAGGCGAGCATGAAACTGTAGTATGAGCATTTTTCTTTAATACAGATCAGTGGAAATGGTACCATCAGATGGTCAATGGGAACTTTCCCTGGAGGTATAAATATAATTTTACCTCAGCCCAGGCTCAGTTGAGTCAACTGGAAGATACTGAAGGGGAGTATGCCTATGTGTGACCTGGGAGAGCTCAGCAGAGATTACAGATGTTCTTACTCTATGGAGCACATGAACATGAAAGACAGGAGGGAGCCAGAGGGAGCCCGAGAAATGACACGGTGAATATTGCTGCATTTTTTGTAGTTATTTACAAAATATGTTCATACTGGAAGGTACTAACACAGTCTTAGTTATCAATCATTTATTAGCTTCATGATTTCACTATTTATACTCCATAAAACTTAGCAAATTAGCATTCTCAAAATTAAAATGTTGTTACTTCTGCTGAAATCTATCTTAATACCTTGGGATTACATTTTTGTGTCTGTCAGTCAGCAGTGACTTGTAACTCAGCTCTTCTATCACTAAATGATGCTTAAGTGAATTGCCTTTACTGTAACATAGCAACTTATTTTTTTGTCTTCACTATTTTCAGCCTATCTCCTTATCTATCTCTTATTACAATTAGAATATGAGTGTCTGATACTCTTCTTTGGATTTTAGCCTGACATCAACCCTGTCAGGTAGGACGTATTATTCTCCAATTTTATAGAAATAAGGAAAACTAAGACTTGCACAAGGTCACCAGGAAAGTCTTATGGGTCAGCTGAGCATTGGATGCAGGTTTTTGGGATCTGGATGTGGTGACATTTGTACAGGATTAGACCAGGTAGTGAAGCAATTGCAAATAACCTCAGTTTTTGTATATAATTGACTTCAACTACTTGCAATGGTTGTGCCTCAGTTTTTGATTCTTTTCATATCTAGTTCCAAATATTATTTAAGCATTACATGAATTACATGAGTTAAGCAAAACCTGAATTTTTGTTGGAGGTGATTTTTTTGAAACCATAGTATTTCATTTCCATAACGTATTTCAAAATTTTTATGTGGGTTTAAGGAGAACAACAACAACAACAACAAAATAAAACGACTCTGAATCTAAAGCATTTCTGTGAAACAGAAGGAGATATATAATGAGACTGGAAAGGCATTCCAAGCTTACGTAACAGTGATGGAAAAAAAAAAAAATTCAGTGATATCACACAAAATGATGAAAACCATGTTTTGTATTTAAGGCTGGAGTGATGTTTAAGAATTCAAACGGCTGGTTTTGGCAGACGTCTAATTGTAATACTGTAGCATCGCTGCAGGCAATTTTCTTTGATTTAATTAGATGAACTGTGGTATTTTTTTCTTTTTGCAAAAAGGCTTTATTATGTAGAAATGAAATATGTATAAATTTAATTTTTAATCTTGTCACTACAGAGTATGCAGGAATAAGCTGATTCTTTTAATTTATCCTCTTTGTTTAAGAAAAAAAAATTAAATTAATCTTATCACAAATGTTTATGAGTAATTGATTTGAGTTTTGCACTCGTCAGAAGTGATAGAGTTAAGATTGCTCTATGCTTCTGAATTGAGTGCACTGAAACCATCTTTCTGTGCTAAACAGAAACAATTTGAGGTCTCAATTACATTATTTTTCCTCTAGACTACAATAACATTACCATTAATATCAGAGTTTGGATTATGAAATAGATCAATCCAAAAGATATATTTTGTGTTTTTCCTTGGTGGATTTTTTTTAATACAGTTGTCTGTTAAGTTTAACTCCAAAAAGTAAATGATCACCAAGGATTTAATACATATTTCATGCTTTTATTTTCTTTTATGGGCCAGCTCCAGAGGATATCATTTTGAGTAAATTGAAAGCCAATGTAATTGTAAGTATCCAACACCACTCACAGAATCATGTGCCATCAGTTTTCAGGCAAACCTTTCCCACTAATGCAAATCAGTTGGCCATATCATTTTCCCAAATCTGACTGTAATCTTGCAATGTCAAATATCTAGACCATGACATTTATTAAATTTTCAAAAATTTATTGATGTGAGATATCTTCAAAATTATGTAGAAGCATCCTTGCACTTCCTCGTAGAAGGCAGCCAAAATAATAATAAAAAAAAAGGCCTAACCATGGAATTTAATGAACTATTCCCACAGACTTCTTTGGAATCTAACATTTTGCCCTGTGTAAGATGTCTGATTCATGATATTTTGAAACAAATCAGGATGTTTATCTTACCATTAAATTAGTCACCAATGGTTTAAGTGCTAAGGCTGGGGGTATTACCTTGTTCTAAAGCTATGGCTTTGACACCATGATGCTTAATATTTTTTATTGATCTGACAAAGGCTTTTATACCATGATGCCTAATATTTTCAATAGATCTGATGAAGGTGTATTTCCAGTAGTGGTAGGGAGGATGTGAGAGTCAATTCAATTATTAACTGCTGTCAAATTGCTGGAATAAGGATACGAGAGTCCTTACATCTTTTTCTATTATTTGACTTAGAAAAGTGTCGATGTACAGCTTGTTCAAGTTTCCTTAGGTGAGATCTGTTCTCACATGGCTAAACAAATGAGATGGCTTTTTCCTAGAAATACATCTATTAAAAAGAGTGGATATTAAGATACAAACATCAATTTAAATGGCATACTTTCCAGTGGACTTCAACTGTTTGTGAAACAAGGATCTACTAGACATTTTTTAATATTTAAATTTACGTTATGTTGACAAAGTTTAATCTATTTAAATAGATTAAAATTGTAGCTCTCAAAAATAAATAATATATTATGTGTCAGTATTTTTAGAATAAAAATTTCAGATTTGTTTTAAATGAAAATATTCTTTTCATAGTTTATATCAAAGACATCATAGATATTCAAATTTATAATTCTGGGTAGTTAAATCCAGAACTTTTTTAATTTTCTTCAGGTTTTTGGTTTTTTTTTAATTGTTTATTTCATTTGTTTGAAGTTTTTCCACAAACGAATTAGTAAAAATTTTGATGATTACATGTATGCTTTTTTGAATCATTATTTTTTTCTCTTTGCTATAATCTGATGAAATATTAGATAAGTTCCCAGAAATGAACTGCCAAATTAAGCTTTTTTAATATCCACATAGTACCATCAGAGAGTCTGATTTCCTCATGTATCTGTGTTTCAGTATGGAGCATGTTTGACTGTTTTAGCCCCAAACTCTAATTATGGGACTAGACTCTCCACTACCATAAAGTATTTTCAGAATATATCTTTCTTCTGCTAAAAATAGCAACTATTGGTTCCAGATCGCCCAACAGCATTAAGCTATTTATTTATTTATTAATTTATTGACATGCAGATCCCCGTAAAAATAAAAACAGAAAAAAAAACAACAACAACAAAAGGTGATTTTTTTGAGCCAGTAACATTTTTCTTTACAGAAGAGAATGTCTCATCATCTTTCTAAGACCGCTTCCCAATTCCTTTGCTTTCTCTGCTGCTTGATTTAGCACAAAGAGTGGGGGCTGGAACAAACGCAATATTTAAAAAATTAGTACAGAGGAGAGCAAATAAGGCCGGTAAAGATCTTTTTCCAGCATAGCTTCAGCTCTTCTGAAGGATTATTCTGCTTTTTTTTCTTTTTTTTTTTTTTTATTCCCTTTTTAAATTTCAAAAAGAATCCAGACCACATTAGTGGTGTAGATACTTTCCCCATGCACTGATATGAACTGAGTTCAGAATCTCAACCACTAGTATATGTGCTACAATCTGCCATACTGAGGGGTTGCAAAGAGTAATTATTGTTTGCAAAGCACTATGAGTTCTTCAGAAGAAGGATGCTATAAAAGTGCAAAATACTGTTATTATTATTATGAACTTCTAAATGCCAAAAACTAGGCAGTAATAATAGAAGTGCTGAAACAACTTTAACAATAGTGATGTGAACACATTAAGTTGTAATAAAGCCAGAGTCAACTAAATCAATCAAGTAGGCCTTGCAAACTGCTTGTTAGGACAAAATTGCATCTTTTCTAAAATAAATACAAGAGCAGATTCTCAGCTGGTGTAAATTAGCCCAGCTCCGTTGGAGTCAGAGAGACTTGGATTTAAAATGAAAGTTGCAGTTCATTCTTTTTCTTTCTTTTTCTTGCTGCCATTGTTCATCTATGCATGTGTGTCTGTGTGTGTCAATGTGTGCGTGTTTGGATGTGCATGCTGTAGAAATACCAATGCTAACAAAATTTATATCAGTTTCGTTTGGGACAAAATCCAAAATTATGAAAATTAAGTTTCTAAGTTTCATTTCAAACAGGAAAAACCTTCTGTGTTGCTACAGGTAAAGGACTGAAATTGTCTCTTTTGTATGACTTGTACTCTGTGGAAAATCTCTCTTCATCAGACTCTGTGGGTGTTATATCAGAAGAGAGGATGTTATTGTAACGCAGAAGAGGAACTAAGAGAAAGTATGTTTAGTTGTGTGAAAGTCAGAGTCAAACAATATTACTTCTTACTTTTATCCTCTTTTCATCTTCTCTTGCCCTATAAGACTATCAATACTTACCCATCAGATTTGCATGATGAGTAAGGAATTGATTTTACAGACCTGAATTTTCAAAATATGTTACAGCAGTTTCAGTGAAGTACTTTGCTGTTATTTTAAAGTACTTCTACTCTTTCAAAATGTAGCTCTTGCTTTTTAAAAGTACATCAGACGGTTAACATCATAATCCTACTGCATCAAATCTGTTCATCATCTTGTGATCCTTCAGAAAGATAAGAGATAGATAGTATGTAGAGTATATATGATTAAGTGCATCTGAATGAATATATATAATGAATGATTTTTTTTCTTGGAAACAAAATATTTTTTTATGTAACTGGACAGTAATGTCAGCCAAACTTACATAGAGAAGAAAATCAGGCAAAGTATGGGAATCTGAGACTTGGTATTTGAACTCTGAAGAGTCTCTCATCACTAGATATGGACCAGGGTAAAAGAAAAAGCATGAAGGGGAAGTGAAGTCCAGAACGCCCAAGTATTTTGAACTGTGACTCTGTGACTGATGTGGTACGTACCCCTCAAAATCCAAGCAGATGGTTCAGATCTGTATTTGAATACTGCATCTTGGGACCATGCTTAGTTCTAAGAGACTTATTATAATTTATTATTAATAGGAGTAATGATTGATATTGTTGCATTATTTAACAATTGCACGACTTTCATTATTTAATAATAATTATTATTTGCACATGCAGATTAGGTAGTTAAGATTCTTTGCCATAAGAAATGCAAATATAGATTAATGAGTGATTCATAGCAAGTAACATAATTTGATAACTTTTTTTCCCTGCATTTAAGCATCATTTACTTTAAGTGCTACTCAATATTATCACAGTGTGCTCAGTTGTGCAGTAGTGAAATCACTATTGAAATCACAAGGAATTGTTTCTTTGTCCTCATTACAGGAGCGTAATTTACACACTGATATTTATTTTTTGTCTACCCTGAGAGTTAATACTATAATCCCTTCAGATCAAGAACTGTGTTCTAGTCAGTCTTTATATAATGACCCACAAAATGGTGCCCTGGGCTCTGTTAAATAATCAGATTTTTTACACAAGTCAGTAATAAAAGTAAAACTTCTGCTGAAAATATTTCAGGAAACTAAATATTAATAAATGCACTCTAGAAGCATTTGAGAGACTCTGGAAAATGAATTTCTGTAAGCATGCACAGTAACTACTGAACACAGTAGCTAATCCTTGAGTAAAAGAGAAAAAAAAGAGTGTAAGGATCATAAGAATGGCCAACATTTTTTAATTATTTTTATTATTCACACAAATATTTAGATAATACTATATACAGAAAGCTTTTTAAATTATATGTAAGCTATAATTTCCTTCTTTGAACATATTGTGATCTTTGCATCTCATTGATGACACTGACTTTAAGTTTTGTGCACCAGTCAAATAAATAAAAAAAAAAAAACAAAAAAACAGCTGTGGTATATACAGGTCTATACAATGCATTACTTATTTCTCTTCCATCATCTTTACTTGTAAGTATCTAATATCACTACAGACAACAATGCTAACTGTTAAAACTTGCTTAAGTGCTTGTAGGATTAGAATTTTAGGGAAGTCTAAAAATAAGACAGGTCCATCCAACTTTGATTACCTTTGATAATGCAGGCCTAACTTTGGGGTGCAGAATTAATCTGTGATCTAATTTTTTGTTGTGGGAAAAATCCCTCAACAAACAGCACTGATAGTAATTTGAGAAAGTTCTGCTTATATAGAAGATTTCTATTTGGTCAGACACTGCTCTGTAAGTAATTAGCAGTGCCCATTCTAGTTTTTCTAAGCAAGATTTTAGCCACTATGAATCTTTTAAATCAACACTGTTCTTGGCTTGAGAATTTTGGGTGCACTTTTCCTCAGGGAAGTGAGATATCAAGCAACCAGGATTTTCTCTTTTTTTTCTTCAGCAGTTCTTCTAGCTTGTACTCCGTAATAAGACTGTGCTCCCCATTTAAAGATTCCAGTGCAGTTTTTAAAACTATTTTTTATAGCCTGTGTCACCACTGCTACCATCAAGATTCCTCTTTCAATAAGATGCTGATTGGATGAATATGGCTTCCAGTAACTCAGCCTTTGTTTTGTAAAAACATTATTACAACATTGTATAACACTTTAGAAATGTTTCAAATTTAGGCTGGCGTGGTGACTTAGCAGACTAGGGGGCTAACATATGGAGTCTGCTACACACTAGAGACTGTGGTTTTATTGCTGGCACCAATAGTCAAGTCAGGATTAGCAACCATGGTATTTTCAGCAAGATCTGAGATTACAAGGCCTCAGGTGTGGTTACCTAACCCTTGCCAGAATAAGAGAAATAGTGATGAGTGAAAACAACGATGGATTTGGTATAATGGGAGGGACACTTTCGCTATAATGGCTACATTTTTCTTAGGATTAAATCATTTCCTTTGTTTTCCATTAAAATAATCAAGAAGTGCAAAATTCAAAACATACCCAAATGGTAGCTCTTGCTGGGTACAGAGCCATCCTTCAGGACACTGACCCCGAGTGGGATGCCACTGGCACCTCTACTTGTCTTCTGCTGCAGCTGTGAATGTGCCAGACCCTGAAAAAAAAACAAAATGAGAAGTGAGAAAACAAGCAAACAAACAAGAAGATTCCTTTTCATATGAACTCACAGTGTGGGCAGGATCCCAAGTAAAATGTCTCTCATCTCAGCCGTGTCTGCTGCTGAAAAGTGGAGAAAAAGAGGAAGAACTTTCTTGGGAAAGACAGGCTTGCTGAGAGTAGGAATGATACACTTCACATGTTGATTATGGTGTAATAAGTATTGGGGATATTTCATTAGAAAGTAAAAGAATGCATCTGTAGGAGAAAGTGAGTCCCATTAAAGAGCTGCACAGAGCCTTCTTTCTATTTAACGGTGGAAGTACAAAGTGACAATATCAGACAAAAATAAAATAAGAGGGAGAACGCATTCTCTATCTTAAAAAAAAAAAAAAATGAGAGAGAGAGAGAGAAAAAAAAAGTGGCAGTAAAAGCCAATAAAGTCCTTTATTTGAATGCCATTAGTGGGTTTGGCAGCCATCCGCGCCATCTACTTCAGAGGAGCACTGCACAGATTAAGAGAGGCTGGATGCTAATTTGCACATATGGAAATGCTTTTTCTCGCCGTTCCGATGGCTCTGTTGTGGACAGATGGAATTAGTGAGCACTCCAAAGCCGTGAAGGCAAACACATAAAAAAAATAAAAGCCCCCTCTCCTTCTTCCTTCTTCTTTCTCTCTTTCTTTCTTTCATGAGAAACTTCAGACTTGAAATAAATAACATTAGCAGACCGCTCTCCCTGGCATTAACAAGCCATTTTATCATATTTCAATTGCAAATCATTTTTAACCGGGAGTTATAGTCATCTTAGCTAGAACCAAGTGTGCCAAAAAGGATTGGCAAATTAAGGACAATCTTCAGACAAATTTGGCCTTACGCGCTGTGTATAAATCCCTCTCCACTTTAGATTGTGCTTTGCAACCCTCCCTTTCCTGACAGTGCTCAGTAACTGTGAATCATAGAATCGTATTTTCTCTTTCCAATCCTTACACTTGTTGTACAAGCAACACTTTCACTTATGATCAGAGTGTTTCTTACTGGCACATGGAGCAGAAGTCAGCCTTAGGGGTGGAAGATGATGATAAAACATCTCCTGACCAGGACCAAAATTCTGCTCCTTCTTTTCAAACTGTACAAAACCCATTTCACCTGTCTGCCTTTGGACTACTGGATACTATGTGAAGAATCTGCAGGCAGGAGGTGGATGTAATATCACAGCCTGGACTATTGCCCGGTAAGGGAGGTGTAGGAATTCTTCCTTGGGCTTTCCCTTGGGCAGCACTTCTCCCCACTGACTCTGAAATGGGGCAATGCCTTCAACATGATTAAAATACTGTAAAAAGGATTAATCCAAGGAGACAAGGACCACTTTTATCTTGCTAATTTACAAGGGGAATTTTATATGCACCTTATCTATTGGCAGTCAAACAAAGCAGATGCATCATTCTTTAAGGCAGCCGAAAGTCAATGACCTTTGCTGCCAAATGTCTGTCTAGCTATTTTTTTCAGTTTATTTGAAATCAGCTGGCACCAACACTTAGCACCCCAGCACCCCCCAGATTTTGGATGAAATGAATGCCGGAAACTGAATCAAGATTCAAATATGGTAAATAGTACCTCTCCTTTCAGCACTCTGCCTGTGGCTCACTGCCACTCAGAAGAAGGTCTGTGCACAGTTCAGTCTCTCAGGGACAAATTCTGTTCTCCTTTAAGCTACTTAAATCCACTGAACAAGGCTAGATGCTCTCTTAACAAAAGGCAAAGGAGAGTTTTGGTAACCAGCACCTGACTGTGACCTTTCTGTCACAACAAGGTGAGTGGTTCAAAGGGGAATAGAGGTGTCCTAAAGATGACTTCTGTCTTGCTTTTTTCTTTACCACTGTCTTCATCCAAGTTCTGAGACTGCCTCAGTGATCTTAATGGATTCACAGCTGAAAGCAAGGATGAAATACACCATTTACTCGACTCTCACTGAAGGATCAGCTACGAAAAAGCATTTTGTCGCCAAGTGATTTTTTTTTTTAAGGGCAGTATTCTGAGCATGTTTCTTTGGTGGCATCAATCACAGCTATCAAGCAAATTGGAAACATGTGCACTTCAGGCAGTGGAATCAAATGTTGTTTGTGATCAGTTCCACTTGGTTATTAGCTTTATTCCGAAGAACTTCACGGTTTCTATAGAAGATGATACCAAAGGAGAGATGTAATGAATTGCTATCAAAAACGGTGACAGCACTTCTTCCTTTCTTCCTCTCTTTCTCTTCACCCCCCACCCTTCCCTCCCCAGTTCTTTCCCAAGTGTTCTGATGCCACAGGCTGGAAGGATTTTCTTCCAAAAAGCAGCATGTGGCTCTGGAGTGACAGATTCCTGACTGCTGCTCCAAGGCATTGTTCACAGCAAACAGCGAGGCTCTGACCTCTCTGATCACACAGCTGAGAGAGGAGGGGAGCACACTACTCTTACTCCTCTCCTTGTGTACAGTGTGTCTAATAGGGAGGCACATTATACTGCTCTCTTCCTTTAGAGAACAAGGCCCAGACTTGAACTATCTGCTCAGGCTAAACTCTTACTGAAGTCTATTGAAGTCAGTGTTCTTCAAGGGGCTTCCTCCTCCTGTGCTTCAATGATGTATAAAATGTGCCTTACAATTTGCATCATAAAAATGTTATATTTCTTCCCTCTACCTTGCCATACTCCTCTTTGCCCATTTTGCAGCAACAGAACCCTGGTGCTATTCTATCCTCGATGACGTTTTGGTGTTTTGAGAGGAGTGTCATTGTTCTTCTTTTCTGTGACAGCTATAAGGAGGAGGAACAACTTGTTAATTCTCCTTTCCCTATATAAATCTAGTTGCAAATATACCTTTTAAATAACCCTTTGCTTTATGACAGTTTCAGCAGACAAATTAAGTGAGATCTTATCTCATTCTGGATAAAGCACAATGATAGTGATTGGAATTCAGTTCTGGAATCTAGGAAGTCAGGGGAAAGACTGAACTCTTTGCAATAAAGCTGAGATTTCACTCAAGTTCCTTACCACTTTAACAGTAAACCCCTCTCCTCATTTCCCCACCAAATGTATTGGTGTTTCCCAAATGATTTCAATGACTTTGAAATTTAATCCCGACAGAAGAGATTTTAAATTGCTGCTATTATTCACAGATAGCAGGCCCTTAAAAAATCTGAGCTTCAAGGAATTGCATAAAAAATAAAAAATGCATAATGATCGTATAGACACAGTTGAAGCTTGTGATATAAGATCCAATAAAGTATTTGTAAAAATTAATGCTTTGGGGAAATGCTGGTGAAGATTCTTAAATATGGAAAGTTTCACTCTTGCAGAGACTTTAAAGGAAATTTAGCAGAAGTTTTTTTTTATTTATAAGAAAGTGTATATTTTCTGAAAGTTGAGCACATGACATTCTATACGGGAGGTTTAGGGAAGCTGTAGATTGAAAGAAAAATCCAACCCCAAACATTTGTATTCAGATTTTTCTTTTTATTACAGTTATGTTTCTCTTCAGTTTTATTCACTTATTTATTTATTCGTCTAAGAAAATGCAAAAATGTTGATTTAGAATTCCTCCCAAAAGCAAAACGAGAGTAACAGAGTTGTAACAGGATTCAGCATCACCACTCTGCTGGGAGGACTGCTCCAAAAGTAATGCAGTTATCCTAGTGAAGATGAAGACTCCATACTGGCTTTAGATAAGCAAGCAATTCAAATTTTGTCCTTGTTGGGGTAATACGTAGCAACAGTGTTCTGAGGTGAATAAACAGTACCTCCAGTTGAAGCTAGTACTTGCTGTAATACTCGGGGCAGTGTTTCAGGTGTATTTGTCCTCCAAGCCTTAAGTAGGGAGGCTCTTTCCTTGACTAGGAACCAGGCAGAGTCACAACTCCATCATTCTTCTGTCTACATTTGATTGTGAGGTGCTGTAGCCCTTCCTGAGAAGTGGGGCGAGGAGCTGAATCAGAAAGGATTTTTTTCCTGGAGGGATACTTCAAATCATACTCAGTATCCCACCCTCTACTGACCCAACACCAGCCTGCTGATGCAGTACCAACCTTTCTAAAGAGAAAAGAGTTCAGTAGACACTCTCTGAACTGAATGATTCTTTGGAAGGCCTTGCATACTGACTAAATCTGTACTCTTTTCATGTCTGTAAGTTCCTACTGAATAGCTTCATTTGGATTTCTTTGTTTCTGGACACTTTGGGTGGTTTCACGATTCCAGGCAGTTGTTCTTACAGCCAGAAATGTGGCCCTGTTGCAGGGTGCAGAAAATATGGTGTGTGCTGGCATGAGCTGATTCTTGTGCTCTTATCCAAGAGCTGATCCCAGCCAGCCTTTATTTGTGTATTTGAATTTATCTTCTGTTAATAATTTAAACCCATTACCCAGAACCAAGCAGTGTCACTTTCAAAGATGAGAGGATTGTGAACATTTGGCGTTCTGTCTGTCCACAGAAAGCAAACAATTAAAATGTTTTAAAAGAAGTCTAATTAGAAAGCTACATAAAAGTAATAGAGGAAGCATAAGTTGAAGGATCGTCTATTACAGAAATAGTGAAGGATTCTTGGAACTGCACTGACCATAAGCTCCTGTAAGCTACAATTTCAATACACAGTTTTAAGTAAATTCCCTTTTCAGCTTCACTTGTCCCACATGAAAGAAAAGCTAACTTTAACACAGCAGACGAGAGTCCTTAAAACGAAGCAAGAGGAATTTTTTCTTTAAGTGAAACATCATGGGGCACATCAGAGTATTTAATAGTATTTTCCCTCCAGCTGTTTTTATTTATCTTTAAACTTCCAATAAAAGTTATGTTTTATTTCAAGAAGCAATCCATAATAAACTTTTCAGCTGATGGTAGTGGTTAGTGCCTATGCCACCAACAGAGGTTATTAATTCTTTGGAGAAGAAACAAAAATGACTCTTTTCTATGTGGCACCTATCACAATGAATTTAAACGAGGGCATTTGGTCCCTACTACCAATTAACAGATTAGAGGAAACAATAATCTCATTCCATTGCTGTATGATAATGCTGGGAAATTGAGACGGGGTCAGTTTCTTACTGGAAGGCAAACTCAGAGCTGTTGCTGGTCCAGTGCATCACTATTATTATTCCACAATAATGATATGCCTCCCTGGGCTGGGTAATGTACAAGCATGGAGTGACGGACAGTTCTTGTCCTAAAAACATATTGCTCTAAGTCATTACGGACATACATATCCTTTTAACTGTCAATCAAACCTTTGAATGGAATGAGATGTTTTACATGTGCCAAACTAAGCATATGTTGAAATCCAGACAGGATATAGGCCTGTATAGGCATGGACCAATGATGGTGAATTTAAGTATTATTAGTACACACTAAAGCTACAATTTTTTTCACTTTAAATAGAGATCACAAAAACAGCGAGTCTACACATAAAATCCTCTCTGAAGACATGACTTCATTCAGGCCTGTAGCCACAAAAACAACTCCTCTTCTGACCCCAGCTCTCTTTTTCTCAACTTCAGCATGCTGTTATAGCATCCTGTCTACTCCCAAAGGTCTATCTCATGGCTTCATGGAAACTCCTCTTCCCAGTACTGAACTAGTACAGATGGGCTGAGGCATTAATTCTGCTTTTGTCCAGCTGCTGACAAGAAGGAGGAAACTATTGAGACAAGCTCGATTAGAACCAGTGGTCTCCAAAGCTCACAGCACTGCCAGTTTCCATTGAGACAAAGCAGAATACTTACCCTGGTCAACACTCTCAATACTAACTTTGTTGTGGGTCTTTTTGGCCAGGCTCTGAGCCTATTGTTTGGTGGAGCAAATCTGATTTATGTCCTCAATGCTGAGCCTCTTCTGTATGGAGTTGCATACTAAAACCTCATTTTGATAGTTGACAGAATATGTTTAATTATTGACTGTGATAGATGTCCTTGGAATAGGAAGGGCCTCCAGGAAAACATTTTTTCAGGAAGGTTGCTGAGCTGGAATATTTGACCTCACTGTGGTTGGATTGGGCCCACCATACAAATATTTGTACATTTATTTTTCAATTTACCATTCATTCTGCATTGTAGAAAAAATAGACAGACCAGCTAGTGGATCTCCTTCCAACTGGTCTTTCATTATTCTCTTCTGTTCAGACTCATGTTTCACACTTATTACCAACCTGCATTATGCTCACTGTTTTACAAAAGTACTTTAAAGAAAAATATTAACGTATGTTACTTTTTTACCTATCTTCTTGCCATGCAAGGTGTTTCTGAAGTAGAGCGCACTGATTTAGATTTGCTAAGCTTACATCCATGAATGGATGTGTATGCTATAAAAGGTGAGGTTAATGACAAGCTTCTGGTATTTCAAAAAGATGTGCTGAGGAATTGAGGTTCATTCCAACACTTTGGACCAGTTTGCAGTAGTTTTCTGTGAAGTTCCCTGTTCTACAGAAATGACAACTGCACATTGTCCTTGTGGAGAATCATGTCAGCCAGCGGCATGAAGTTGCCAACGGCAGCCTGGGGACTGGTATTTCACTGATCTTTTAATAATAAGAGCCTGGGCTTTGTGAATAAAGGCCTTCAGACTAGTGCAGAGTTCTATGGAAAGCCAGTGGAGGGAGCAGAGGGATTAGAGGACTTGGGAAGGTCTGCAGGAGTTTGTGTTTCTAAGTAAAATATACAGCAAGAGCCAAAGTTTCCAAACTACTGAAACTTGCTGCCCTTGGATCTCTTAATGCCATTAAAAAAATAGGGTTTTGTTGTTTTTTTTTCTCTCTAAACTTAATAATAAAAAATTATTCTGAGTCAGATAGCTATTTATTGCTAAGAGATGGAAAAAATAGGCAACACACTGGGAAAAAGGCCATGTCACACTCATTTTTAGGGAGGGTTGAAAGGGTGACCCAGGGAACTACCAGCATATCAGTCTCACCTCTGTGCTGGGGAAGATAATGCAGCAGATCCTCCTGGAGGCTATGCACATGGCAGAAAGGGAGATGTTATGGGATAACCAGCATGGCTTCACCAAGGGCAGGTCCTGCCTGATCAAGCTTGACCCAGACAGGCTTAAGCAGTGGGCCCAAGGTTCAACAAATTCAAGGGCAAGGTCTTGCACCTGGGTTGAGGCAGTCTCTGTTATCAGCACAAGCTGGGGGATGTAAGGCTGGAGCACAGCTCCACCAAGAAAGACGTGGGAGAGTACTGGTGAAAGGCAAGCTGAACATGAGCCAGCAATGTTACTTCACTGCCTGGAAAACCAGCCATATCCTGGGCTGCATCAAAAGAAGCATGGACAGCAGGTTGAGGGAAGTGATCCTGCCCTTATATGCTGTGCTTCTGAGACCTCACTTGGAGTATTGTGTCCAGATGTGGAGTCCTCAGTACAGGAGAGATGTGAACTTGTTAAATACCATCCAGAGGAGGGACACAAAAATGACCCAAGGGATGCAACACCTTTCCAACCAGGACAGGCTGTGAGAGTTTGGGCTGACCAGAATGGGAAGAGAAGTCTCTGCTGAGGCCTTTAAACATACAAAGGACAAGGGAAAATGCTTTCAAACTAAAGGAAGGGAGATTTAAATTGGATATAAAGAAGATTTTTAATTTATTTTTTATTTTATAATAAGCATGGTAAAGCTCTGGAACAGTTTACCCAGAGAGGTGGTGGATGCCCCATTCTTGTAGACATTCAAAGTATCACTGAATGGGACTCTGAGCACTCTGATCTAGTTGTAGTTTGTCCCTGATCATTGCAGGGGAGTTGGATTAGATGCCCTTTAAAGGTCTCTTCTAACCCATAACCAACGACTCTATGATAATGATTCTATGAACTAACATTCAGGTCACAGGGTGAAATCTTAACTCTTTTGAATTTGGAAGTCATATTACTACAGACCCCAGTTATGGCCATGGTTGTACAGTGGACCATTTATTCAACTGGGAATTTGCCACAGGAGTAGATACATTCAAGTTATAATGCTGGGATTCTCTGTCATGCATGCAGTCATGCAGTCTTCACATATGTCCACATTTTCCAAAGAAAATGGTAAATTTTATTGGTCTTCTTGTGGCTGTCCACATCACCCTGTCCAAAATTATGCATTATTGGAAGCATTGATCTTTATCTGTCTGAAGTAAAAAGCTTGTTTAACAGAGCAAGCTCATACAGGATAATGAAAATAAGTGTTTTTACTATTGGCTACCTTCAACTCTGAGATTGGGTCATATTCTCATAGACAGCCCACCAAGCACTGCTTTTGCACATGTAAGATTGTTCACTGTTGCTGATACTTAAAGATAACACCGCATGAAAAATTATCATATTTTTGCAGGAAGTACTTCATTGATTCACTGCCAAATCTGAAGTTGCTTGTATTTGTTTATTTTGGCAGCTGTGTCTCTTCAAAAAGTTTTCTTCTGTATTTTAAAATGCTTACGGGTATCCTTTTAATTAAATTGTTGTTTGGTCCACATGATATACCATTCTTCTTAAAAGCAATATGTTGAGAAAAAAGCTCCCTATCTGCACTGTGGATTTAATGGTAAGAAAAAAACATAACAAAGTTCTTTTTTTTTTTTTTTTTATATAGTTTGTCTGTGCTCTGGCTTCCTAAATCAATAATCTTACTTTCTATCTTTACATTGTCTAATTCTAAAAAGACAGGCTAATTTCCCATTAACTTGAATGGAATAAAACTGAGTTATGCTTTTCTCACACTTAATCAATATCCAAGGAAATGTAAACAGCAACAAAACAACAACAAAATCATACTTTGTACCAGGTGTTCAAAATTTCTCTTAAATAGTAGCATGTATTAACAGATAACAAAAATGTCTCTTAAGCTCTGCTGGACAAATTATTAGATTTGTGGATATCTCAGTATCCTGGCCTCTCCTCTTTCTGCTAACATGAGTCTTGCTTTTCTGCAAGTGAGCCTGTACCTTCTCTAATTGCTTCTTGCTTATTTCTTTGATGTGTACTTTAAGAATATCATGATAGAAAAATTGTTGAGTAACGCACAGAGGTCACATTTTTTACTTTGGCAGATCTCAGACTTTTGAATGTGCTTTACAAAGTCAGTGTGAATGTTAGGAACCTCGAAGGAATTTCCAATATTGATTGGTAAATCCAAACCATGGTATTTCTGACAAACTGTAACTTAAAGGTAACTTGAAACAATAACTTACTTTCCTTGTGCTGCTTATCTCCATCACAGTGACTTCTGATTAATCCTGACTATATTTCAGACCAAAGTAATACTCCATCACAAGCTAAAAAGAGTATCTGAAATAAAGAGAGATCAAATAAGAGCTTCTAAGGGGCTTGTGATTTTAACCATGGACCATAATTAAAGCTTCACATCCCTATTATTGCATCAGTCCAAGATATTGTTTCATCCATTGTTTCCATGGGAACATCCTGATGTGTGGCAATACCAGAAAGAGTTCAACTAGTGTAAAAGGTAGCGGTTATTGGCACAACACTACAGCAATTCTGCATGATAATCAGAATATCACTTATCTAACCTTAGCACGCAGGCAGGCACAGGACAAGGGAATAGTTAGAATTTTAATTAAACTTCTTATGTATTCCTGTTTCCCTGTAAAAGTTGTATAGCCAAAATGCTGTTTAGTTGCATAACTCATTTGTTCAAAGAAATGAGTCTCTGGGAGTGCATTTTCCTCTATTAATGCTTGAGTTTAGTATTAACCTGAGTGCTTAAATGAATTTGCTGATCGCAGCTAAGGCTCACATAGACCTTATTCAACATCAGTTACACTCACCATTTGGCACCTGTAGCAGGGTCTGCTTAAAATAAGTCTAACTTTAAAGCTGTACACCGAGAGATTTTCTTTGCTCTTTCCAGACGAGTTTAGTTTCTACCTTGAAGTTAGGTTTAAGGTAAATACACACTGAACAGGAGACAGAATACAAGCTTTGCCTTCCCACTCTCTGGCACGCAAACAGAGAATTTTAGTCTCCTAACTTTCATCTTTATGAACTCTTTACAATAACAGTTTTGTGTTTGTTTAAACAATGTTTTTAGTTTTTTTTTTTTTACCATTTAAGTCAAAGGCTATCTCCTTATATAGGGCAGACGGTTTAAAAAATGACCCTTGTTTAAATGGGATATGACAGTCTCATAGAATAGCTTCTAATCATCTATAGGAAAGTCTGGCAGCACTGCATATGCTGGGTACAATGACAATCAGACTACAGCCAGAGTAAGGCTCTGCTTAGCATAATTAAGTGATCTCAAGTCCTTGATGAGCAAAGAAAAATTCTAACTCAGGAAAAGAAAAAATCATGTGCAATTTTGAATTGTGGTAACTAGAGACAGACTGGAGCTGCCAACTTTGGGTTCAGAGAGCTGATTGGAAGTCTATTTAATGTTTCGGTATATGCCAAACTCAATTAAAAAGGAAAGGAGAAAAAAAATATTATTTTTAAACGAATGGAAGGTATTTTCTATATAATACTGTTACTTCCCAGAATGCTAAATGTCTGCAGCAGCTGGTTGACCCAGGAAAGCAGAGGCCAGAATTTTGAATCCTAGACCTCCTGAAGGTGTTTCTTAAAATAAAGATATAACTGCTTTTCACACTTTCATAAGTATTTTGGATTTCAATTGAATATGTATCTTTGCTGGAGTATCAGGCTTCTATTACTAATTTAGAATCATATTGGTAAGTACTTAAGAAAGAACTTCATCTCTTCACAAATAAGCCAACAAATTCTATGTATCTGATTCAAGGAAGCTGGACTCGGGTTTCTCTGTGGACTCAACAAGTCTAGGATTTCACTCAGCAGCCGATTATCACAGCACTTCTGTTCCTTCCACAAGTTTCTTGAAAAAACAGCATGCAGTCACCATCGTGGCATTGAAAAATGTTTCCTCAGAAGGAAGGAAAAAAACTAGGCTAAAATAAATGCTGACATAGGGGGTGCAGTTCCAATGACATCAATGGAATCTTGTTTATTTACATCAAAAGAGAATTTGGAAAATCTTGCTGGCTTTGTCAGAGGCATGCTAAAAAAGTTTAAAGATTGTTTAAAGACCCCATTTTAGCTTTGTTGATTACTCAATCTCTGCAGTCATTTATAGCTCCAATTCTACAAAGTAAGATAGATTATCCCTTAATTAGGCAATTTTATCCTTGTAACATCTTCAACTGTACTAGATCATCATTAAGGTTTTTTTTTTCTCCCCTTGCAACTTTCTTGAATCAGCTTTCATGTTTCTCTGCTGTTTTCCCTGGTGAGTTGTTGATCCAGGGACCAATGAATGTTAGTAATACATCTATTTATGGCCTAATCATTATGAATATTTTAAAATACACTTCAGAAAATTATTTGCAGGCTATGCACTCAAAAATGTCTAATCCCTAAAAATATTCAGAATATGTGTTTGGGAAGTTGAGGAAAAGTCTCCTTAAGCCCCATATTACTCTTAATGTAAAACTCACTGAGTAAGTAAAACATGGAACAGTATTGCATGTAATTGTCACAGTTTCCATAAAATAGTAGACAAACACATTTTTAGCCATTCTGCCTGCATAAAATGTGATTCAGAAAAAAAGACTTGATGTTTAAGAAGAAATAAAGCTAATGGTCCTGTATGTGTACTATGACATGATTTAAAGCTTACTACAAGTCCCTGTAGGCAATATGGAGATTACCAAAGTCACTGGGTCTAAAAGTAAGTAAAATATTTTGCCATGTTTTTAATGAAAAAAAAATGTTTTTGACTTTTTCTCATCTCACAATGTGATGTACAGTATTCAAATTCTCAATGAAATCAGCCCTTTCCCCTATTACTCCCCTTTATTTAGTATAGTGGCATTCATGAATCATAAGTGAAGTAACAACAAAAATAAGATGCAAATGGGAAATGGATTTAAACTAAAAGAGAAGAGATTTAGGTTAGATGTTAGTAAGAATGTTTCTATTCAGGGGGAGGTGAGGTACTGGCACAGGTTCCCCAGAGAGATTGTGGATGCCCCATCTCCGTAGGCACTCAAGGCCACGCTGGATGGGATCCTGAGCAGCCTGATCTGGTAGCTGGAAACCCTGCTTATTTCAGGGTGTTGGAACTAGATGATCTTTAAAGTCCCCTCCAACTTGAGTCATTCTATATCATAAATTCTCCATTAAGTTAAGAATTCTTGTGAAATTTGAAATCAGTACTAGACACGGCTTCAGTAGGCATACTCCTAAATTGCTTGGGACTTTCAATAGAAAATATCACTTTGAGGTAGTGGGGAAAAGCAACTGACATGTAAAGGATAGGCAACCATGGAGGGCAGTGCAATTTTGGTGACAAAAGTGCGCTTTTTGCCCAAGCAAGAAAACTTGTGCTGGAAAGCATAGAAATTCCCATTTCCCCAGGGAACCAAAACCACTGAAGCCAGCACTCAAATTGTGGCAAAATCTACAGATGGCTCTGCAGGAGGAATTCATACAGCTAGTTTATAGCTTTTTGGTTTTGTATTGGCAACTCAGTTAACTATATAGGTTGTTGATGGTGGAGATACAGAAGCAACGTCCGCTGATAATAACCTCCCACATGGTGGGATAACACTTGAACTCAACTCAGTGAGCGTGTTCCTTACCTTGATAAAGATTTACTGTTACTTTATGCTTTCCCTTCAAGCGGAGGTGGAGAGTACTTTGAAATACGGTTGTCAGCTTTCTTTATTTTAAAACATGCTTTGAATTAGATCTTCTACTTATTTGTGAAAACTCAGAAGACACCAGAAGTAAGCCGAGATAAGGTTATTCATTGCTGTCACTTTGAGCTGCAACTAATAGTATCATGAGTAACCTCAGGTAGATAAAGTCTAGTCTGTCCTGGCCAAAATGCTAATTCTCTGAATCCATGAGACAATAGTAACATTTCAAAGCTTATATATGTATATATATATGTATATATGCTGGTTTAGAAACTTTCTTTATTTTGAAAGTGTGGAAATATTGCATCAAAGCTAATTTTATATTTCTGTATTCTTTTTATACTATATCGACACATGCCAAAAATAGGCATGCATAATCTGCTGACAGATTATAATATGGTATTGGTTAAAAAGTTCTATGACATTATGTTTGTTCATTGTTTTTGTAACAAAACACAAACTTGTAAAATTTGGGATCATGCAGAATGTTTCAATCAGTACTAAGTAGCATCTGTCCTAAAGTCTAAAAATAATTTGTTTCAACATTTTCTGTTTTTACAGGAAACCTAATAATAACCATATAGCTTTGGGGAGAAAAAAAACTCACTTGCCTTAAAACCATACTTCTAACAAAATGTTCTGAATTAAAATGTTTCATCTATAATAATCTATTCAGAATATGTCTGTAACTGACCAAAAAAACACACTCAAACTAGTCCACCAAAAGTAACACTTGTTACTGGACATCCTCAGTCACTCAGACAACTTTCAATTCAGAGATTCTAGGTCGCTGACTGAACACTGATAGATGTAGTCTTTAAACTGACTTTTTCAACCAGAAGTGATTTCAGACCATGGAAACCTTTCCACTAATGGTAACATCTGTTAAATCTAGCCATGACTAAAACTTAACACCTTTGTATAATGGTTTTATTGATGACAGATAATGGACCTGTTACCCCTAGCTGGACTGATAATTCATATGAGAATGCAACTTAGTTTTTGACTCTTACAATGGAGTCCTTACTACCAAACCACGAATCTGGTGATTGAACAAAAGAAGGAATACTGGAGATCCTCTGCCATACCATGTGAATAATCACAGCTCTGTGGAACAGATTTACTGAAATAAAATAGGCAGAGATAACAGGGTGTTAGTTCTATAGTAGACTTAGACACATGCAGATAATTGCTCAGGAAATGACACTTAACTGTAAGAGTGTGCAAATGTGTGTGTGTACGTGCACACATGCTAGTAGGGAAAGAGATACACATGTCCACTGTAAAAAAAATTTGCCGGTTAAAAAAAAAAAAAAATGCTTGGATTGAGTATATGGAACAAAATAAAAATACACCAAAATAATTTCTCAGGAATATAACATAAATTTAACAATTTGTCTCTGAATAATTCAATTTGCAGTTTTAAGCCTTCAGAGTTATGGTCTATTTATAATTGGAGCCACAGTCTGCATGTATTTTAAATGCAAAGAGAGGTTCCAACCAACAGTCAAGTTATTATATTACTCGAGAGTTTAATTAATAACACACTAATTGTAGAAGCCAACATCAAGAGCCACACCATATTGTTTCCATTATATTTTGAAACTGTTTGAAGTGATTTCGTAATTAAAAAAAAATGAACTTCTGCGTAAAGTGTTATCTTTGCATGAAGACATCATTTACTCTATGAGTTCTACTTTGCAGGCTGTAGATTTCACCAGGTTCCATAGCAGAGCCTGATTTTAGATATGAATAGCCTGTGCATTCTCCCACACTTAAAGGGAAATAAAAACAACTCAGTCCAAAGGCTTTTGTTAGAATTAGTCTGAGCTGCCACAGTACATAAATGTTTAGTGGCATAATATAATTAAATTTTAAATGATTGAATGTCAGAAAATTCATGGGAAAATAAGAATAAATACTATCTTCTGAGAAAATACATGCCATAATTTGTATTTTACCTGTGATTTAAAGATGATAGATAAACTTAGTTCTAAAATACTGATTCTAGATATACTTCCTCCATGGATATTCATCAGTCGGATACAGGTGGTGGGATACCTTCCCTAAAGGTTTTCTCTTATAGTTCTGCTCAAGCCAACTGGTTCTCCTAACAGTATCACTTTGCTCCCCTCCTCAATAACCATATTACATAAGAGCAGGGTTTTGCCAAAAGCTGTTGTGCTGACTCTAGAATTTGCAGTCTGATAAGCCCTTTGTAAATTGATAACATATTCCTCAACCCCCATCAGCAATCAAAATAAGCAACCTACTAATGTAGTGAGATCTTGAGGGTGATTAAAATTAATAAATGATACGGAAATTTGACAGTACTGCATTGCAAAATCAATAACAAAAATTATATCTATATTGTACTTTTGTCTGTAATGCAGTAGGAACATGCTTTAAGAATTTGAAACTGCAAATAATATTGAAAAGATAAATACTTTAAACATTTCTCATATCAGATTAGGAAACAAACTCAGTGAAACTATGCATGCAAACCCAATAATAAGATTAGAAAAACTAGTAATACAGTAGATGGAAACCTACAAATTTGATAGGTTACGTCAGAAGTGCAATAATTAGCTGTAAGTCTACTTCGGTGAATGTTTATGTTCTATTCTACCATTTTAACCATCTCATATTGGTAACATTTTCAGTACCATCAGCGAGTTGATGTTCCATACTCTCATGGTGATTTACCTGTGTGAAATCTAAAAAAAATTAAAAACACTTATTTCACTGTTTCCTCAGGCATGTCAGGTTATCATTTACATGAGAAAATAGAGCCAATTGGTAACTAATCGTTAACAAGGGGTTATTATCTGAGGTTTCTTCTTGATGAAGGATCCAGCTGAATTTATGTTTTGTTTACCTAAACATTAACACATGTCATTTAAAAACCAAGTACATTTTGGCTGGCTTCTCCATTTAGCAAATAGTAGTTTACCATAAAATATTTCTTAAGCCACTCAGTTTGAAAGTCCTCACTGTTTTTCAAAAGCCAGATGAAAGAAATGTACTTCTGCAGTGTGTGTACCAGAGGACTTTTTCTCAACAACAGGAGCAAAATGGAAACATGTCTCCTTTAAGATATATTTTCCTTCCCCACGGCAGGTGAAGAACATATTAAATAGAACAAGAAGTTAAGTTCAAAGTATCATAAATTAGCAGTTCAATACAGATACTCATTCCATAGAAGATCTGGTTCATTAATAAACCAGACGTGGAAATGAGCAGAGAATAAAGCCCATGAAGAGGCTACAGAAAAGAGGGACTTGGTATGATGTTTAGAGCAAGAGGGAGATAATGTGTTCCTTTATATTGGCTTCATTCTTTTACCAAGAGGCTACAGAGGTCAAGACTGGAAGCTGAGATTGATTAAGTAGAGAAGTTTCATACTTTATAAGGTGGATATATATTTCCCAGATATTTTAATGAACTTGGAGCCTAATTAGATCTCATTTAATGCATTCTCCTGCATAAACAGGACAACAGGCATCACATTACATTATGGATGAAATCTGAGATACTCTTGACCACAGCACTGTGGCCTTCCATGTTCTACAGACAAAATCTTTCACTGTGGAGACTCCTTCTCTTAGTGTCAAAACACCATACAAAACATAACTGCTTGTTACGTGCAGAGGCAATGGCCCCAACGGAGGTTCAGGATCTGCTAATGAAGCTGACTTCAGGCTGTTTGGGCATCCCTCACCTGAGGCAGGATTATCCTAATTCTAATCCAGGTTTAGTAACAAAGAAAGCCTTCAGGGCACCAGTTGTAGATCTATGACTCAGATCCCTCTGTTGGGACTGTCCTGTTTGCAGCAAAACCCTGCAAGAAGGGAGGGGGTTGCTTCAGAGTGCAACATGAACCTTCTGTGCCAGTCTCTTCCTTCCAGAAACTTGCCTGTAGAAGCAAAGACTGGAATCCTTCAAAAGTCTGGAAAGATACTGCATTCACTAGAATTTATTCTGGAGTGTGTTCTGGGCACAGAATGTAAATAAACAACTGAGAAAAATGTCATGTATAGTTGAGCAGAGAGTATTTATATGTGAAATGGAAACATATAAAAATTGATAAAATACAGAGCTTGATGTGCATCAGAAAAACAATTTAAAAACAGTTTTGAAGGTTTTATTTTTGTATATCTAATATCAGTTTTTAGTTACTATTGTTCAAGTGAATTAAAAATTTCAGGCTAGACAGTGAAAGTAGATTACAAACTTTTCCCCTTTTTTAATCCAGTCTCTCTTTCAGATTAATATAAAGAGGTACAGTACATGACTGAACGTCAGCAGAAAGAATTAGAGGTAGGTAGGAGCGTTAACGCTCACTGAAGGAAGTCAGGGCAGTAAAGTGGACAGTGCTCAGTAATTTCCAATAAGAACTTCATTTCAGAGGTGTGTACCTACAGTGGTTAGTTCTCCAACCTAAGCTCAGTTAAATGAAATTGTTCACGTTTCTTGCAAAGTTTTAGTGCAAGTGTGCCATTCCATGTCCATGTTTTATTTTTGTGTACGGCTGTATATCCCCGTAGAATTTCCAGTATCCTCTCAGATGTGCACAGGCCTAGTTATTCACTTTGAAATCATTTGCACATTAACAGATCTGTTAATTTCTCTGTCCTCTGGTGGTTCTTCTATGGAGTTGTTTGTTTTGATGTTCACAACCCTGAGTTATGTGAACATGATTTAACTATATTCAATCAGTATTCTTTTTTAAATTGTGACTGACCTGCTTTTTGCTTTTAATGATAAATAATGAGATTTGACTTCTATTTACTCCATGGCCTACAGTCTTCTCTCTTGGATTAACTAGAATGATACATTCTTGGAGGTACTGGAGGTTTTAATTTAAAAGACAGTTTTCCAACAAAACTTTTCAGACTTCTGAGAGCTTCCTAAAATGCAGTTTTAGGAAGTGGCAAACATACTATATTAAAACTCCTCAAGTAAATAAATGCATTCCTGAGATCTGGACAGAATATAGCTAACCTGTTCCTAAAAATAAAACTCACTCAGTATTACATACAAAGTAAATTAACTTTATACTTCTTGGTCACAGATTGTATTTTTCATGCAAACTTTTATCACATTGGCAGTATTTAGAGCTCTACTGAGTGATACATTTGCCCAGCAGTTCAGCAGTTAAGGTGAGGACCTGCCACAGAAAGCCATGAAATGTGAGAGCATGACTAGGAAAAGGCACAAGCTTACAGAACAGGTTTGTGTCTTGATTCCCAAAGAGATAGATTTGCAGGGTTTTCTTGCCTCAGCTAAGAGCTGGCAATATCACAGCTTGCACAGTAACTTGGCATAATTTTACGTCTCCATTTGAAAGAAGCCTGGGATTAATGGACAAAAGTAAGCCCCTGTCATGTGATAAGTTGTTGAAATCCTTTAGCGAGCCTTTTCGCCTTCATGTTTGAGCTGAAACTCTTGGCAGACCAGGACACAAACCAATGATATACTCAGATGAGCTGAAGCCTGTTTGTAGCAGCAGGCTTGAGTCTTTCCACTTCCAAAAGAAACCACTTAAAAATGCTAATAATTAAAATTTCTTATTGATGTTTTCATGCAAGGTTTCATTTATGCTTTGGTGAATTATGCTTTCAGATGGTAAGCTTTGGGTGGCTACAATCCTCTGCAATCCCTTTCTCCCTCAATGTGTTTCATCAGTAACGACTACATTTTATGCAACTAGCAAGAACAAAAAGTTGAGAACAATCATATTAGGAAAAATCTGAGTAACACCAGACCAGAATTTTGTTTCCACCAATTTGTTTTAAGAAACAATTAGGCCTGCAGAAGCACTTTTTGGTGTTTAAGAGACATGTAGATGTGGTATTTAGGGACATGGTTTAGTGGCCCACATTGGTGCTAGGTGGACAATTGGACTAGATGATCTTAGAGGTCTTTTCAAAACATGATGATTTTGTGATTCTGTGACTCTATGATTCTGTAACTGCATGGCTGCTTATTTTTTAATGAAGATGTCCATTCCTATTACTCCCCAATCACTTCAGCTGTCTCTTATAACAAAATCCAATATAAATGGACAGAGAATAATAGCACATCTGTAGCATTTTTAAGTCAACTGAAGGGAATATATAGCAGAGATAAAATACTCTATTAAAAACACATATATTCCTTTTAAAATGTTGTAAGTCCACCATTGCTACTGATTTTTATAGATTTTTCTTTTAAGTCATTTCTCTGCAATCACATCATATGTCGGTATAATCTAACCAGCTTCAGCCCTATGTGCATCCTGTGCTGTGACCTCCACAGTGCACCCTGTTTTCCTGGCTGAGGGCTAGGAACCTGAGTCCTGTGCCTGCTTACTGATGCTACTGCTTCACCGGGCAGTATGTGAGTAAGGCTCTGTACAGCACTGGCAAATCCTCATTCTGAGTGGGGTTTATCTTACAGTGGTTTTATCTTTCACTACCTCCACCACCTTTCTGTAGCACTCTGCAGAATTCTGTCCAGATCTCAGGAATGTCTTTATTTACTTGAGGAGTTTTAATATAGCATGCTTGTCATACTCTGTGCGTATTTGTCAATAACTGCTCATAACATAACTTCAAGAGCATGATGTATACTAAATTCTGCTGCCTGCTTTCTTGTCTATTGCCTACCAAAGAAATCAGTCATTTACCTGGAAATTTTCTTCACAATCAGAAGAGCAGACCTCTTTGAAACAGAACGACTTCCAAAGTGTATATGCTGAAGTATGTGCACACATCTCTTTCTCAAGAAATGGCAACTTGAGTTTTGTCAGAACATTTGCAATAAGAAGCAAGCTGTTTCAAGAGTTTTTAGTTTGCTTCCCAAACCAAGTGAGTACTGAAAGTGAGTGGCAGCATGGATTTTCTTCTGTCTTATAAAGCCTGAGGGGCATTTAAGTAGTTCTCTGAGAGGGGACACAAATATGATCTCTGTCTTCTGAAAGCTGTCTACCTTGAAAAGATTTGTAGAAAATCACTCTTTTTGAGAGTTTATTTTTATCAAATTTAGTAGAAATTAATTACATGGATCAAATGAGGAGAAAAGCAGGGAAAGGACTGAAAGATGCAGTGGATAGAACTCCAATAGTAAGTCAACTTCAAAAATTCCTAAACAGCAACACAGCCCAGTGTTATAAAATATAGTTGCTGGTCTTTTTCATTTTATTTTATTTTATTTTATTATTTTTGTCCTTTTTTAAAATATTTTTTTTCTTTTTTTAGATGTGGATCAGAGGAGTACCATAAAAGCTAAAGAGAGCCAATAGTTCTGCTCTGATACAAAATAAGGCTGTTGTATCACAAAGATAGGCAAATCAGGTTGCTACTTTAGCTGTGCCTCAGAAAGTAGGAAACTGAATCAGAAGTCTAACCAGTGTAGCTCATAAGTTCTCTTTCATGTTACGTCTGTAGTACCATATGCGTAGCGTAATGTGTAGACCATTACATAAAAGAGTAAACTGTCTAAATCTTCCTTCATTGGCAAATTTATAGGTTCACATCCTTTTGTAGAGTGTATTATGTATGTGTAATTACTGGAACTACTGAGGGCAATTCTATTTTTGGGAATGTCTGGTAGGTTTCTTCACCACAGTCATTAAACTCCAAATTGTTCATAAACCAATTTCTTTCCAAGGGAAGTATAAATTTTATTATTCACACTGACCACAGATACTTGCTCATTTTTGATAGTGACATTTTATCCAAAGGAGAAATTTTTGGAAATCAAACACAGGCTGATTCAGTATTATACTTTTGAGTCTTTTTACTTTTTTAAAAGTAAAATTTACAGCAGAGTGCCCTGAGTTTCCCCATTGCACCATTTCTTATAAAGGCAAGTTTCCCAGTGGATGCGTTAATCATGTGTTTTACATGCTGTCATATCACATAACATTTTGAATTTGACTTAACCTGGTGTGATATGTCACAATCCTACAGTATGTGTGCCCCAGGGAACTTTAAATCAGTTTGCTGAAAAACACAATTAAAGACCCACATGGAACTGAATTTTCTTAAAAACACAACACACATATGAAAAGACACCTCTTTCTCTGTGAAATAGCATACAATATCTGTGAAAATATTAGTATCATATACAACCTTCGGAAGTTTCAGAGATAATTAGAAATACTGCTTTCTAATTGCTACATCATCTAATAAAATTGTTTGTATGCAGTGCAATTTGATACCTCCAACTATTCTTCTCACCTAAGGAATTACACTGATTTTCTTAGGCAGCTGCAAAACAATATTGGAAATGGCACTGAGAAACCCATTTAGAGTGCTTTACTGTACCCTGATGCTTTGAATTCAGGCTAGTTGAGAGAAATCTATAGGCAAATGCTTAAAGGAAGCAAGTGTAAGTCAGGAAGCTTCTGAGAAGAGCTGAAGTGAAAATTTGTAATAAAAAACTAATTACAGCACTTGTTTTCCAAAATTTGCCTTTTGCACCTATTTGCTCTCTGACCAGAAATTGACCCTCAACTGTTTTGTGCAGTTCGACTCCAAAGGCCTGTGGATTGGTTGAATGACCTTCATGAGTTGATTAAATCTGTGTTCCAAATGAATCTATTTTCTCTCAAAAGTATTTTAAACTTATCTACAGAACTGAATTCTTTATTTCTGCATATACAGTGGGCAATAGTGGGTACGTTGCTAAAGGAATATGACCATGACAAACATTAATTTCTATTTTACAAGTTGTTCACAAATTATATTTCATACTATTTATTCAGTTACCTTTTTGAGTTCTAATGATGATTCTACTTTTTTTCATATTATGTTGACAGTATGAGTGGTCACACATCTAAAGTGGGTTAAGTGCTTTACTCATAGATTCACTGTATAGAAAAATTAATTTTTAAACAAAAGTTATTGCTCCAATCAAGAAGAAACAGACTTGGTGTTCTAATTTATTCTGCTGTAACTCATATTTTACATGAAATTGGATGTAAGATCACGTGCAATAGTAATAATGAAAAAAAGACTAACCAGACAACATACTGTCTAAGCATGTGGCCAGGTTTAACAGTAGTATTTTGACACACATGTAAATACAGGCAGAAGAAAACAAACATGTCTTTTTCACTGTATATGATAGATAGACAAATTCTAAAGGGAAATGGCACATTTTGTTATTCATTAACATCCAATGATCCTTTCAAGCAACACCCTGGAGGCTGAATGCAGTGACAGCATAAAAAGGTATACACCCACCAGTACTTGGCATCAGGCATCAAGCAGTTTGCTGGAAAAGAGTTGGCATATATTCCTTGATAAAATGTCTTATAGGTTTGTTGGATGGCAATACAGTGAAGTGTCTGACCATTAAACAACATACCAAAATGATGACATTTAACCATGTGTGCCTGTTGCCAATCACTCAAGTTCTCCCCAACTTCCATTCTTTTTCTGCTTAGAACAGTTGAAGCACATGTTGACAGCAAGCAGAGACTGAGTAATGTGTAAATATGTTTCATATGTGTTATGAAAGACAAAAATGTAAATTTACAAGGTAAGCATGAAGCAGAGAATTGCATTACACAGTGATAGATTAGATAGGACCTTGCTGAAAAGGATAGTCATAAAATATCCTCCTTATTTTATATATACATATCAGTTAAATCTCCATTGCAGAAACAGCAGCATATAACTGAAAGATAGATATATTTTTTATCCAATGAAAATGTACAAAAGGGTGGAATCACAGAATCACAGAATTGTAGGGATTGGAAGGGACTTCTAGAGATCACTTAGTCCAAACCCCTGCCAAAACGGCTCCCTAGACCAGGTGCACAGGTAGGCATCCAGGCGGGTCTTAAATGTCTCCAGAGAAGGAGGCTCCACAGTGCCTTTGCTTTTACTGTTTTGTAAGAGTTTTTGTACCTTACTGTAAAAGAATAATTGTTAAATCATAGAATCACCAGGGTTGGAAAAGACATGGAAGATCATCCAGTCCAAGAGTCCACTTATCACCAATAGTTCTCACTAAACCATGTCTCTCAACACAATGTCTAAACATTCCTTGAATGCCCCCAGGATCAGCTGCTCCACCACCTCCCTGGGAAGCCTAAATGTTAAGAGAATGTTAAGAGAAACTAGCAGAGAAATTCTGGTTCTATGTGCCTACAAAAATTACTGAAATAAAGCTTTCAGGTCAAATTTTTGCTAAAAAGGTCTCTAGAGATGGAAATATATGAGCTGTTTTCATCTTTAACTCTTTCTCTGTTCACAGGAGTGACTCTTACAGTCTTGTAACCATACAGGTAACAAACCTTCCATAAAGAAGTTGAACATAACCAGGAAAAAAAGGAATATCCAGGTAAAAAAAAAAATCCAGACAAGTATATAGCTATTAATGTAGTACTTAAAAGGTAAATTCAGTTCTCTTATTCTTCCCAAAGTGCAAAACGCTGTGTCCATGTGCTCATAACAGGTCAGATAAAATTATTTTTAAACCAGTGGATAATTAACACCTGAGAATAATCTCTGCAGAATATTATTAATGTGAAAATCTGAGTGAAGTATGATGAAAAGAGACAGAATTTGTCAAAGTATAGTATCTAGAAGAAAAAGTATTAGTATTATGCAACAGCAAAAATGATGGGAAAGATACAAAGTGAGCATTAGAAGGGAAATAGGGAATCTGAAGTTGAAATTCCTGCCAAAGTAAAATGAAGAAGGATCCTATTACTAGCAGAAGAGAGGAAGTCTGATATGTGTTATAGCCATCATTAGTATAGTAACAGGTTTCCAATGCAGTGTTGAGATATATTGATCTATTTCTTATGTGTACATTTAACTTTCTAGAAATCCAGAAAAGACACCAATGCACATTCACCATTACTACTCTTCACTACTATTACTCCCTACTTTGTGAGATTTGGAAGGAGAAGGATTTATACGGAAAATGAAAAAAGTCTCTCTGCAACTGTCACAAAAGTTAAACCTTATTTATTCATTTCTGTAAAATTTATGTCAGTTTTTTTTCTAGCAGATACTATGCATCTGTGCAATTGTGGCCAAAATTCTCAGTGCTACCTATCATCTTTGTTTATTCACTACTGTAAAATGCAATCAACTGAAAAGCAGTTCTGTAATTCACACTGGCTTTGTTCACAGAAGCACCTAATACATTCATGTGCAATCCTGTAAGGAAAAGTTGCCTTTGTGTATCGCATGACACAGTCAGGCACATTGAGCTAAAACCCTCTGCTCCTCACATTGCAGCCTGACTCTGAAATGGCTGTCCTGAAAGTTTCCCTGAATGTCCTATTAGTAGGCAAACTTCTTTACCTTCTTGCCTTTAACAGATATATACATTCCCCTGCAGGAACTGACATTCTGTTCAACAGTTCAGTAGTAATATAAAGTGATCTGCCCTTTTAGAGACATGCTTCCTGAGCAAAATTTGCTTTCCTTTTACACGTTATATACAAAAGGACATTGAAAGGGATTGATGAGCCTGACCATTGTCAGTCAGAAGTGACATCATTTGGGTGTAATACTTAGAAGATTGGTAACATCTGCTTTTTAAAATATGGTTAGTAGCAACCCCTCTGGCCCACTGCAACCATATGGAATGCTTTGTATGCACAGATAGGCACTGTACACCATAAAAGCTATGATTGAGAAGAAGTGTGTTCTACAAATAACATGGAATATAACAAGAATAGAATGTAAAAATGCAGTCTTTCCAATTTGTCAGAAAGAGCAAATGCAAAACCAAACTGCTGAGCAAGTTTATTATTAAATGACACCTTTGCATTATGACTAATATATTAACAAAATTGTTATTATTGAAGTGTTAGTATTGTGTGGGAAAAAATCTTGCAACATCAAGGCTATCAATTTAGGAAAAAGACATTCTGATTTTAAGTGTGGTAGTCTTATAGTTTACTTCTTGGTGATCAGCAAATTTTTGTTAATAAGTGTAAAGATAAAGGCTGAATAAATGCCTCAGAAATCCAGAAATTCAAGCCTATAAACACCCTTATTTCCTGGAGTGAAAGCTTACTGTAATTGCACTGATCCTCATAGAAAACATTACTTTACTCTATTGAGACGTGCAGAACAGAACAAAATCCCTGCACTTCAAACTGATAATGGGAATGACAGTTCCCATATATTTATGCTCAGAAAAGGTATTCATGTTTTGAAAAAGAAAATGTTTAGAAAATTGGTGGGCTGCCCTTTTGCCCAGTGAACAAGAGAGAGATTATAAAGTAAGGGAAAGAGCAAAAAGGAAAACAAAATAATTATTTTTGTAAATGTTTTTTTTTCATGTGACAAATCTGATTTCATTAATTTCAGAAGATATTGAAAAAAGGATATGAACACAGTTTTGTTTTGTTTGTGCTCTTTCCAGAGTTTAAAGGGTAAGGTGTAAGGTTTCCAAATGATCCTCACACACAGTTAGAACTCAGAAGCTTTCATTGCAACATGAGTTTTTACATTAGTTTTCCTTCCCCTTTTCTTACGTGTAATCTAAAGCATGCAGTCTGTAGTCTACAGAGATTGCTGAACAATTTTGACATAGGATAATGAAAAATTACGTTTTTTTTCCCTGCATTCATGTATAAATCAGTCAGATTGTATCTATTACACAGAGTGAAGTGTCTTGGAAATTATCATAAGCTCATGTTGGAGAAAGTTCTATGCATTCAAATGTAACCTCTTCTATACTCCTTATTTAATATTTTATGGTTTGTTTGTTTTTTTTTTCTAGGTTGTAAGTAGAGTGTGCTTTGTTAATACCTATTACACTTTTGATAAATTAACAGCAATTTTATCTGCTAAAAAATGGGCACATTTCCAAAACATCTGGTCAGAACAGGTCAGGACTGGCCTCTCTTTCTTCTCACAGGAACAGTTGGGGATGCTGCAGTTGTAAGCATTAGAGTTCCCAAGGGAGCTTTACTTTACCTAATGTACTGGCCGAAATGGCACGCTTCATTTCTACAACACCTGCTTACAGATTCCTTGCTGCCACTCAAACCCATGCTAGAAGAGCAAGGGAAACTGGGAATGGTGATACAGGCACTCACAGAATAACTTGGGAGAGGATGACATGGTAAACAGGAGCAGGGTGCACTGAAAAGCACAGAGCATACAAGGGAGAAGGAAAGAGAAAACTGTCCTGCATTTAAGAGGTGACTGTTTTTTGACTAATTGTGGTTAATAATTATACATTCTTCCTACAAAGCTAGGTTTGGTTTGAATTTTTTTACTTTCATGGTTACATCAGAGCACCCCATCTTTTATCTGCAATCAACAATTATACATTCTTAGGATTTCTAGCATTATCCCTTGCTATTTTGCCAGAAAGTATCACATTATATCTTATAAACCCCAGGGAGACTTTGGAAAGGTCAGGAAGTCTTAAAGTTTTCAGCATCCAGTAGAGCAACGCATTAACCACCTCTGCAGCCTGCTCATTCTACTTGTTTGAGGTGGTGACATTGTTTGCAGAATCTCAATCACTTGCTACAGTGCCAACACTCAGCTAACTGAAAGAAGTGGTCTGTTGGTTGGAGCAAGTAGTCAAACAGTAGTAATTCTGCCTCTTTATATGAAAAATCACAGATAAAATGTGAAGGAAAGTCAGATCCACACCAACATCTTCTGTGTAACTTTGGTGGGATCTAGAGCTTATGACTGTCACTTCTTGTTGGGCAGGGAAATGAGCACTATGGAACTATTCCTTTATGTTTCTGCTGGACCAAACTCAGAATTCATTATTCTCTCAGATTGTTGTTTTGAATACTGAAGTTACACAGGATCAAGCCACACTGCCCGAATCTGGATTTACATTTTCCCAGAATTTGCATTTCAGATTTCTACCTTCAGAGGGAATCCACACTGACACCAATTACATAAGCTCTTAAGGTACAGGACTTTCCTTAGAATTAACTAGAAGTATTCTACCCTGACATCATTTAAAAGAGGTGTGACCAATACACCCATTTTATTTTTTGCCTTACTGTCCATTATATATGAAATGTATTAATTAACATGAACCAACTCTTATTCAGCAATCCCTTGCATTATTCTGATTGAATGTAAAATTTTCTTTATGATATCAAAGCCAATACTTAGTGAAATGTAGTTTGGAGAAGTTATACATTATTACTGCAGATCCTTTTGACTGTATTCTTAATTGCTTTATAGACCTACTGCCCATACAGAATTAAAGTAATTGTAAAAAGTCCAAAAAAGGGTATAAATTATGTTTTAGAAGGTCTGAATATGAAATAACTATCTATGCAGAAGAGTTTTTGTTTTCTGTTCAATCTCGGTTGCTTAATTTTTTCAGTACCTTCTGGTGGAAACGTGATTTACTGCTTTTGATGTCAGCAGCACCAACCTTACAGTATATCATTGAGGTCTCTAAGTTGTTAGGCCCAAAGTGATTGGGCAGTTTATTTTCCATATACCCCTGATGTGTCAACTGTATGCATCATTCTGATTTACACTCTGAGCAGCCGTGGACAAATAACAGTGTCAAAACTTGCTGTTTGCCAGCTAGCATTATGTATGTTATAGCAAAAATGTCTGTGGGAAAAATCAGCCTGGACCCAATTTGCTTCCAGTTGTACCTTTTTTACACTCTTTACATTAATTGGCTTTTCTGGAGTGTATCTAAGTCATGCTTAGTGATGTACTTCATCTGACTTGGGTTGAACATTCAGGGTTGACAAAGAATTCTACAGTTGAAAAAAAATAATAATTTATGGGACTACAAGACAGAAACCACACCTACTAGCAAATTAGCTTCTTCTCAAGAGATATGCTTATGAATTTGCAGTGGGGCAGTTGCTCTACCACAATTGCTTGATCACACACTACCCACACAAGTGCAGTGCAACGAGATATTTGCTGGGGAATAACTGGACAGATGATGGTGACATTTGTGTTGCAAGTTCTCCCTCTATCTTGCCTCAGAGGCATATATAAAGTACCAATGAAACAACAGAAGAACATATTTCCCCCTGAATTCTGCAGAATTTGTCCAAGATTCCTCGTTATGCATGTCAGTATGTTAGGAAAGGCAACTAGTAGGGTCACCACACTAATGGAAAGCAGAAATATTAGATGGCCTTTGAGCTTTGTGTGAGTTCTACCTTTGTAAACATGACTTTGTCTGACAGGCATTTAGTGATAATTACAGTAAATTATAAAACTATTTATGTGCCAATGTAAGAAAAGTACAAAAAGACATGAAGGGATGGATAAGTTTAAATAAGGTTGCTAGAGCCAAAATGAAGAAATCGATACAGATTTACTACATGTTATTACGTCTATTGGGGCAATATTCTGACAATTATCGGTTATTTCTATTATTTTGTTTGTTTGTTTGTTTTTATTTTTGTTTTCTCTCTAACCACCTATCTTTTAAATAGACTACATTCTAGAATGTGTTTTATTTCCTCTTTCTACTCATACATTTTCTTGCCACTACCTAACTGTTCTATAGCCAGAGGCTCCAAACAATGAAGACATCTTCCTTGTAGTTCTGGCTGGCATCTTCAATGATGAAACTTCTTTCTTTAGACCAAATTAATCCAAGATGTATGAAGAATTTTTAATCAGAAGATACCTCCAAAAAAAGATGAATATTTCACCAAAAGCAAACCTCTCTCCTGATGCTGCTCCCATCATAAGTCAAAATAATTACCACAGAGTTTTCACATCTTCAATCCTATTCAAGACAAGATCTGAAATTTATACCTATTTCACATTTGATTCTACATTCATAAAACCCGGTTTAAATAAACGCCAGTCTGATCATTATGACTACTTCCTGCTCTTCTAACTCTCATTTGCTAATGTTTTATAGTACCTAAGTCAGGCAGTTTGTGAATTAATTATGAGGAGGATATGTTTTATTTTTCTGAAGATATGTGAAACTAACATTTCCCACTTCAAGTCTGCTCATGTGCATATCCTTCATTCCTTTCCAATCATATTGGAGCCTTGCTGTAATTTTCTAAATCCAGTTCTTCTATTCCATCAGCAAATGATTCTCTGGCCATGCACAGAACAAATTCACTGATCTTTGTGATTTTTTTTTAATTAATTAAATTTTAAGTACTTTAGACACTAAATACATAGCAATGGCAGCCATTGCATACTAGAACCGACTTAAAGGATTCATATAAAATGCTGATTTACAAATTAACTGGCCTTGGCAACCAAAGAAGAAGTCAATTTGAAAATGAGTGACAGCGTAACTTTTCACCTCAAAAGGCCAGTGTTTGCTGAAAAAACGCATACTTATGGTGAAGGATTTGTTATACTATTGACCACTGACAAAAGTAAGTAGAACATCATCCTGAGGACAAAAATAAAAATAAATCAAAGCTTACTCATCAGCTGTCTCTAAGAAGAACTTGCTATTGATGTAATTTCTGGCTAAAATTACTACTCATGTGCTTTGTCAAAAGTGCTGTTCTGCTTACAGAGAGCACTATGACTTATCAAACCAGAGATAAAATTGGATAAGAGGTCTTGCTTAAGGCCCTCCTTACATGTAGAGACACCAAACTGTACACACATACCCAAATTCACACCCTTTGAATTCCTTTACAAAAAGCCTATTTGTTAATACTAATGCATCACTATTACAGAGTTTTATATGATATTAGGGTTAGCAATATATATAAACACTTCCCTTGAAGACCATAACATTTCCAAAGTAAAAGTTCATATTGCTTGGGTTATAACCAACTGACATGAGTATGACTTGGATGAGACTGTACTAGTGTCAACAGACAGTGGCAGAAAGCATGCTGTTTGCATCAAGGTATTATCTCATTGTGAGACTGTGATGACGATGCAATTTGTTCTGGGAACTCAACCCAGACAGAGGAAACTGTGGGGACAGGAGGTGAAACTTCTCTTGCTTTCTCTATCCTTGAAGCTTATCGGTCTTCAGATTCACCCTGAAACTGCTGTGTGCAAGCCCTGACTCCTTGCAGGGAAGGAAGGTGGCTGACAGAGTTGTGGAGCTCAGACTGGTATCACTTTTCTTATAGAGCACAGGCCCCATGTCTCTTCTAAGTTTCTTTCTTCTACAGCAAAGAAAACTTTGCATGTGAAAAGCCATCCTTGGCTCTTCCAGATGATTCTCAGCTACTGCATGGGTGGCCTGAGTCAATTAGACTGGGAGTGATGGGGGATGAATGCTATGAATGTTTTCAGGGCTCCCCCCTTCTCCTCTACAAATCTGTGATGGGTCAGGATTCCAGTCTCACCTCAGGACATGTAGTTACTTAATATTCATGAGTTAGACAGGAGCCATTTTGCTTAATGCTCTGAGTTCTTAAAGCCACATTTCTATTTATATGAATGGAATTTTTTGCATAATGAAAATGAGTGAAATGGACTTTTTTTCTTCTGACAGCTCTGTGGTTAGAGCAGTGGCCTTGGATGTAGAAAGCTTAGGATCAGGTTCCTTCTTCAGCTAACACTGAGTAATCACAGATAAAAATCAGTAAAATGTGATTCTGGATGAGAAAGGGCTTCTGTCTAGTTTTTATATCCTTGGCTGAGGTACACAAGCATACTTGTACGTAAATGCATTTTCATCAAAGTCGTCTGAAGATTTTGTGTTTTGTACAGAAAATGACACAGAAGTAAACTGAAGCAAACTAGACATGAGGACACAGTCTTGAAAATTAATGTAGCATGGAATTATTGTCCTCTAGTCAGCTTTAATTGCTAGTGCAACAATTGATGATTAGGATTCAAAAATTCATATCCCACATGAATTCTTCAATTTTTGTTTATAATTTGCCCTCCCAGCAGATTGTCCTTACAGTAAGTTTATTTATCAGAGTATTCATGGAAAGTAGAGCCCAAAGGGGATGTAAATCCAAAGTAAGTGAATTTGTTTAAATATTTAAATCAACATTTGTGTGATGTATTATTCTAGCTCCAGTCAGCATTCAGGACTAGAATGTGATGAAAAATAATTTTCATAGGAAATTTTTAAAAATGGAAATTAATTACACCTCTGATGTCTTGGATATACCATGTAAAATAACGTTTCTTTCTTTTGCTGAATCAAGAAGTTTGTTAATATCTATTATCAAAGAATATTTACACAATTAACAGAAGATTGAGTAAAATGCAAAGCTTAAATAACAGGACAATAATTTGAGCATCAAATACATCTTGAAAAACTTCTCTAGGCAGTTATTTATAATTTTTTTTGTACTGAAGAAAAAAAAAAAAAGAAAAAAAAAAGCTTTTAATCCACTTCAGCTAGTTCTATTTTGGAGTTTTCAGTTTGTTAGAAACATGTTAATTTAACTTGAACATTTTCCAAAGATATTGAAACATGATACTAATCTAATACTGTGAAACTCATTTTATATACTGTGTAAATGCAGCATATTACAGTTCGTTCACCCAGGAAGAAAAGGAAAGGCATCCTTTTAAGCAGACTAGTGCTGAGGAGACATTTTGAATCATAGTGAGAAGTCCGAGAGGTGGGTGGGGAAATTTGGGAGTCTGACTGTAAAAGTCCATGCTCACCCAAAACATATTTCTGTGGTCACTGTGTGCTTTTTGCTATGTATTCATTTTAATCATGCTTGCAATTTCTTGGGCGTACCTGCTGCAAAATGCAACTCGGATCAAAACCATCTATGTCTGCTACAGTAGTTTCAATTCTTTTCTTATCAATTGTGTGTTTTAAATGACTGGCACCACAGAGTACATTCCCAGTAAACTGTTTGACTTTTGTTTAAATTCATGTAGATTGAGAGTTATCCTAAAATCAGCAAGGCACTCTCATTATGTAAAGTTAAGCATATGTTCGAGTGTTTCTATCATCAGGGCTAATCTATAAAATTCGGAGGAAAATAGGACGTTAAAGACGTATGACATTTCTGTAGAAACCTATAAATGGTTTCTGCATATAGACATTTCTGTAGAAACCTATGCACTTAAACTGAACGTGCAGTTTACATATTAACCATGTATGTGCATGAATGCATGTTTATATGTATTAACATATCGAACTCGTGCACTGAGATTTTTAAATTCAAATCACCAGTGCTAAACACATGTCAGTCTTAATTGTATGACTTCTTTTTCTTCTCCAAAGTGTGTTGCAGTAATACCTGTTGCAAGGAGATGTGATTAACATTGTGTTGGCCCTGTAGCATTATACCTTTTATTTATTTATTTCTGAAAGGATCTCTAATCCCTGCTTAATTTTATGAACTGTCAGAATGATTCTAAATATCTCTCCGGTTTGCATTTTCACCTCGGGACAGGAGTCCAGAGGTACGGATTTGTTATATAACAGTGGACTTTAGGCAATTTTCATCTTTTAATGCCTGCAGCTTCCGAGGTTGATTTTTAAATAATCACCAGATTATCTCTAAAGAATCTTTCTGTTATACTTGCAAATGGTTTTGCAAGAAAATGCAAAAGATAGAGAAGAAAAATAATTGATTAGATGCAGGGGATCATTTTGTCACATAATCCCAGATGGAGAAGAAAACGAATGTTGATTTTCTTTTTTTTTTTTTCTTTCTTTCTTTCTTTTTTTTTTTTTTTTTTTTAATGGCAGTTGAAATATACTATGTGAAAGATACAAAGATACTTGCTATTCTGGTAAAGTCAGATGCTGGTCTCTGTCCCCTGGTTAGACCTTAAGATGCAGTAAGAAAATATGCAAAAATAACACTTCATCCAGAATTTTGTTTTAGAATGAGAATAAATTGTTAGAGTGCTGTGTTTACTCATGACTAGGAAATCTATGCGGCTACACTGATATTGATATAGCTAGTATATAAAAATAAAAGGGGAACATATACGTCTATGTAGAAGAGATTCTTATTTTTATGGATATAATTTTTTTTGGAGGGGGGGAGAATCTATACACAAACTGGTTGTTACTTCATGTCAGAAAAAAAAACAATATTTGATCACAGATTTCACATGGTACTTTTGTGTATGGAAGTCAGGTGATAGTACTCATTAACATTTAATAAATATTGCTAAATAATTTAATTTATTATTGGTGTCACAAGGGAGGCCTAATTCAGGTGTAATTTGTGGGCTGCTATAATTTTTTTAAATTAGTCCTCATTTCTTTCTCAAAGCTAGGGTGAGACTCATTTTGATCATATTGTAGGAAATTCATATAAATTACAGTAAAGGAATCACTAAAAATTTATGACAAGATAATTGAACAAATGGAGGAACCTGGACTAACAAAGATTTTAAGGTAGGCTTTTGAATTGGATTGTTCATTCCTTTCTCCAAAAGATTAATCTCACACAGATCTTTGAGTTTCCAGAACTGGTGAGGTATCATCTGTACTGGAAAGGGTGAGAATAAATGGTTAGTCTGCAAGGTTTAAAAAAAGTAGAAGTGGGTCAAGGGCCTACAGGCATATTTGACATTAGAGGGACCAAGAAAGGAGTATGGTTATATCAAGAAGTAAAATAATGTAGTAGTATTTGTATTTGTTATTTATAGTTTAAGTGTCTGATTAGTGTTGGCTGGATATGCCGAAGGTTGAATAGATACACAGTATCTGTGCAGAAATAAGTTGAAAATTGAATTATATGGGGGAATCACAAAGGATCACCAGAATGATCAAAGAGATGTGCTTCGTGTTGTCTCTACATCTAAAGAAGTCACATGTCATTTGGAATAATAGAAAAGATCCAGAGAGAACTTGCACAGAAGTATTTGTAAATTGTAAATTAATGTATTGTTCTGAGATCACCCTAGATAGCCTATCACCTGGAGTATGGGCCAAGCAACCCAGAAGCACAGTGATGTTTTTTGTCTTTTTTTTGTTCCTCATAAATGCAGGCTGTCATGAGCATCATCTTCTTTACTTAAATAGGAGAGAAATAACATCTCCTTTCATATAGAATCATAGAATCATAGAATCATACGGGTTGGAAGGGACCTCTAGAGATCATCAAGTCCAACCCCTCTGCCAAAGCAGGTTCTCTACACCAGGTAAAGGAGCTTTCTCTGAAAGCTCCACGCAAAACAAACTGTAAGAGAACAAGCATTAAGAAACAAGTGGTTAATTAAAACAGGGAGAGTAGCAGAAAGGCAGAACATGAAATCTACCTGAAGAAGTGCAAATGTCTACTCCCATCTTGCTGCAGAGGAAAAAAAAAGTCATAAACTAAGGAAATTTTTGTCCTCATTTGCTGTTTTTGAAGGCTGAAATGTCATTTTCACATTTGAGTAGTTAGTGCTGTTAAAATGAAAGTCAAAAAAAGAAACCAGGATATTGAAACCCTTTTGCTACTTTCTAGTGTCATGTTTTCACAAACACAGGAAAAAGAAGCTATGATTGAAATTGGTAAGCCAGATGATCAAAATACCATCTGTGGCCAGACATATAGAGACATTAGCTGGTCATCAAATATTGATGGTGCACTGAAGGTAAAAGACTAAGGCAGAGCATTTCATTTGTTTGTTTTATTTGGCCAACGTGTTAAGTAGAATAACTTATGAGAAATGTTAGAATTCATCTCTGCTACTCCTTTTGTTAACAGGTTAGCACTCGACCACTTCACATATCCAAGGCTTTATGTATTATTAATCAAAAGAGTTAAAAAGTCAATCCAATCTGGTTATATACAGTAGTTCTCATGGTTTTCAAACCTCTAAATAATTTATGGTGTCATCACTTTCCCAGTGGATGTCAGGCTGGTAGAATGTCTGGAATCAGAATCCCACTGGGAAAAAAGAAACATAGTCAGAAAAAGTAGTAATTTTTTTTTTTTTTAATAATAGCAACTCCAGCCTATTGTATCATCACTATCAGTCTCTAGAGAGATCATTTCTCAGAAAGAGAAATTTTTCTTCTATGAATCCTTTTGGGATCAAAGAATCCTGACAAATCTATGCCTACACAGTACTCTAACTGGCTAAGGGTACATGTACGTGTTGAGCATAGACAAATATGTCTTCATTTGGAAAAAAATTTCTAGATCTTTATTCAGTGAAAACCAATCATAATTGATGATAGTACATTTAATATAAATTGTACCGTATCTGTAATTATCATTATGATGGTGAGATCCATTCAGGACTTCTTAGATCAAACACATTTTTCTGTTTCATTTGAAGTGATAAGCTCCCCCCATTGATCACTGTAATCTTAAATGGCTTTCTTTTTTGGTGCATATGTTCCAAATTCAATCAACCATTTTTGATTATATGAATATTGGAGAATCTACTTTTAGGCTTCTTTAATCTTTCCAGATATTCAAGAATATCATAAAAATGTGATTTAAAAATAATGCATTCAATTTAAAAGTATGTTAAGAAATAATGGCATTATTTTATATGATAGAATACCAGATTCTGGCTCCACAAGTAAGGGCCTTGACTTCTATTATTGAAGAGACTGCCACCATATATTTAACACATAACCTCCTTTCAGAATTAAAAACCTCCTCTCAAACCAGAAAATCATATATTCTTCCTCCATGCAAAATAAGGTCATTGAAAGCCAAGAATATCTGGCATGTACTCTGCTACTTTCCCTATAGATTACCAGCTTTTATACCTCCTCAAATTGTGCCATAGAATCGTATCTTAGATTTGGTATCCCATGCAAAGTTATTCTCTTTCCCTTATACTCCTCAATAACAAATCCAGGAAGAATCAGTTAAAAAAGCTGTCCCATTCTCTTATACCACAATTGATTTAATTTTCAGCTGCCAAGTCTCCATACCCATTTCCTTCTGCTAGGTGCACATCCCTCCCTCCTGCATCAAAATCCTGCTGCCCTATACATCTAAGAAATTTCATTTCCTAGCCCTTCATTGCTATGTATACAATCATTAATGGAAACAGCTGACTGTAAGGATGCATTTCCATGTGTAGCCAGATGTTCAGCAAAGGAATGGGCTACACGAGGTTCAGAGTTCTGTATTTATATAAATTAAGATCTTGGCGTCTAAATATAGGTAAAGAAAGTAAGCTTCTACAGCTATGAAATGTCTGTCATATCATTATGAACTGGGATTAGGAAAATTTGATGGGAGTTCCACTTACAGAGTCAGAGCTCGGGACACTTATTCTTACAAAAACAGTAACAAAAATAGAAGCATAAAACGTAATATTGTAATCAATGAAAAACATGAGGAATTTAGGTTCACGCATACCATAAAATTCCCTCAGTACCTCTAACTCAGTTGTATTGATGACACATATTGACTCACATTCTGCTTTCAGTAACATTTGTGTAAATCCAGGGTACTGCAACTCCAGTCACTTTGGTGCAATTGCTCATGATTTACACTCATGTAACTGACAGCATTTGACCCTTAGACTATACATATATCTTAAATTATGCATTTAGCTCCCTGAGCCACAACTGAACAATAAGACAGTATATATATCATCTGGTATGTACCATGCATCAGCTTAATGTGGACATTTTAGTTTTGCAGTTCTTCCACTCTTGTGCTGCCATTCTCATACTTGAATGGGTATTAAATTATATATATATATACCTATAAAGACACATGCATACACTTTCAAGAAAACTTGGTAATTCCTAGGTCAATTCTGGCTCCAGAAAACTCTGTACTTTTGGCATCTTCCTTAAACATCACATTCAAAAAATGAATGCAGGAGTGCATGAGTATTTAAATTGATTTTAACTAACTTCTCAAGGTGCTCAGGTTCTCCAGATAACAGGTGGATATTTCACAATGAAAATTTACTGATATGAGGGAAAGAATAGAAAAGCCCTCAGCCCTGTGTTGATTTTGTCAGCATTTCTGTATCACAGTTCCCCTGTTCATGCAGTGAGCTCACATCTGAGGAGCTTTCCCTCTCCTAGAGTAAGTATGCCAAACCTTGTAATATCAACGTTATACTGCAGGTGCTCTGCCTAGCTCTAACTTATATTACACCTGTCCTGCAATCACATTCTAAGAAGCTTCCATTGAAGACAAAAGAGGCTTCCAGAAATATTTCAACAGATAAAAGGCCAGACTAGGCAATCTGTTTTAATTTTTAATAAATAAAACTACCCTTAAACAACTCCATTTTGTAGGTTCCCAAGAGAAATGTTGTGTCTTATACTCACTATTTATATAATATACACAGGATGGTCACAGTCAGAATGAAGCCAAAGGCAGAGAAACAGTATCTTTGGAAACACCTGAATGCTCTGAAGCATTTGCCTTCATTTTACTGCATTATAACATTTAACATTTTCCCAGACCCTTCTTTCTAAGGACCCTAAACCTGCAGAGCTTGCATTATTTCTGTGGCTCCTGCAGGCTTCTAAAAGGCAGATATACTCTGAAAAAAAGATTAAAAGTAACAGTCATCTTTAAAAATGATATTGCTAAGAAGTGAAAATAGGAATTCATTTCATTTATAAACAGAATCAAAGGGAAAAGAGAAGAAAGTTTAACAGAAAAGCAATAAAGTTTTGGACAGTTCACAAGGTCTAGCAGCCTGTGGGCCAAACAATAAGCAATTTGTTGAGGAAGAGAGAATAAAGACATTCTTTCAGGCTGGCTGGCTGGCATGGTGAGCTGCCCATTGTGCTGCTGGCTGCAAGACCTGGGATTAGGGAGCAACTCAGGTTCCCAGGCTTGGCACCAATGGAAGCTCAAGTTTATGTATTTAGTCTTTGAACAGAAGAAGAGGTCACAGTTCAGTACCATTTGAGAGCTCATCTACCAAACAGGACTAGTATTGGCTCCAGAGGATGGATGTTCGTCTGCCCATTTGGTCAAAGGTGAACTGCCCTAATAATGCCTCTAGCAAGGTAGAGAAGATAAAAAAGCTTGCAAAGCAAAGCTGAGATGGGGGAGGAAACTCTTTTAAGTGATAGACTCCAGTGAAAAAGCAAGCACAGTCATAATGACAATCTGTCACCTGAAAGTAGCATGGTAGGTTAAAATTGAATAATGCAACATACACCAAAATACATTTTAAAATGTTTTTCTAAAGTTCTTCATGTAAATTTTCATGTTATATTTATTTCTGCATTGGAAAGTATGAAAGAAAAGGAAGAAAGGGTGCTTCTAGACTGTAGTAAATCTCCAGTTTCTTTCACAAACCCCACACATTACACTCTGCACTTAAAAATTAAAACAATAAAAATAAAATAAAATAAAAAGCAGGACCATAGCATAATAGAAACAATATAGTTATCAACCAAGCATATATTTCTGGATTAATCTCACAGCTTTCCAGTGCTGACAGATTCCCCAGGAATTACTAGCTGGGAATAACAAAGCTCCATTAGCACATGTAATGTCCAAAAATTATTACTCTGATGAATATTTGGGGTTTTATCACTGGAACTGTCATCCTCTGTTGATAGATGGTCACTGTAGATATTCCAAAGGGGATTCTTCCAAGCTTACACCTTTTCTTGACCAATTTAAGTTATCAGATCTTTTATGATGTCCTCCATATATTTGAATTATTTGCTTGATGTGCTGAAAGAATTGTACTGTAAAAGAAGAAATTACATATTAATAACATACACATTTGTAGGAGGGCTATGTTCTTTGCTGATACCAATCATGTTTTGATACTTTAATGTAGATCTAGGTGAGTTTCAATAAAGGGATGACCTTATTTCAAACTAATATCAAAAATTAATCAAAAATTAAGTTTTCAGAGTCACGTACTCTAGATCTTTACAGTTTATGTTTTTCTTTCACTTCCTGCAAGCACTTACAGAACAGAGTTTTTGCAGCTTTCATGTCTCCAAAAAGAAAAGTTGAGGCTTACATGTGTGAATGTGAAATTAAAAATAAGAAGAATGAAAGGAACATGCAAGAATCTAAAAAACAACACCACCAACAAAAACAATTAACAACTAAAACCAACATCTATGTCACTCAAACATTAATGATTGCCCACTAGAATAAGAAAAACAAGAGTGAAGTTAAATAAACAAAATGCCTTATCGCACAATTTTCCATAATGAATACAGTGGAGATAAATGAAGTCTGTTTATGTCTGTTTATGAGCATCCTGTGGACAGAAGTATTTAAATTTGTCACCTTCGGATATAAACACAGTCAGGATAGCCAAATCCAGTCTCAAGTGAATTGCTTGCTAGAGGCATTAAGCCCAGCTCCACCTTCTTCAGAAAAACAGAAAATTTCAGACTTTCTAGGCAAGGCTTTTCTAGGCAAGAACCTTTCCAATGCAGACATTAAGAGTAAATAAATTCCAAAGCATGAGGTCTGGTCAGGTCTGGTCTGGAGATTAGCTCCAGTATTTGATCAAGATCTTCTGCTTGATATTGATGTCTTCTTCCCAGACAGAGAGAAGAAACTTTTATTTTTAAATAATGAGACCACAGAGAAGAATTATTATTATAAATTACATTTTTGGTTTGAGGCAACAGCATGAGATAGGATGACACTTCAATGCTGCTGAACTTTTGTTGAAGCAAACCAAGCCCTGGGTCCAGACCAGAAGAGAAAGAGAGCACATCGTGCAAGGTAGAGCACCTCCCTTAGCAGGATATCCTGGATGGCTGCTGGTGGCCTGTGCTCTCTGCAAACCCCTTGGTCTCAAATTCTTGCTGTGAAGTTTTTATTTATTGACTGAGTGATTTTAAGGCAAATGAATGCTAAGACTGCATTGCTGTGCAGGAAATCTGGAGGGATGAAGGATGCTCCCTCAGTTTTGCTAGGACTCCAGACTTCTTACATGAGAAGGCTGCAAACAAGCTCTCCCTGCAAGAAACTGAGGGGCAGATGACATGAGGGGCAGGTGACATGAAGAACCACCACACTGCCAGTGGTTATGAGACCTACCTTCATAGAACTCCCACCTCCGGGGCTGGGGAGCTGACTAGCTAGTGTCCTCTCCTTCCTAGTACTACTTAAATGAAACAGTGTCAGTCCTCAGCTTGAGAGATATTTGGAACAGATGCTACATCCTCCTTTTGGTTTGTTTTGCACCAAGTATGAAGGGGAAAGGGAAATATTACTTCTGTGTCTAAATATCACTGTGGCAGTCATATGAAATAGAAACAAGTAACCATCTACCATGGAGAGTATAGCTCAAGCTAGTGAGGAACCAAAATGTGAGTCTGAAAGTTTGATAAACTATCCAAGACAAGACAATAAATCATCTGTTAAATATTTTTTTCCTGAATTTCAGTATAGTTTAACAGTAGCTTTATGCATAGAGAGGGGTTTTCCATCCTCTTTTTCTCGGTCATTTTGTACCTTTCATCTTTGTCATGATTCTGCTCCCCTCCAGTGTCAGCTCTCATATACCTTCCCGCTTTACATCTTGATGTATGTCCATTGTACAACTTCAGTCACCTGCATGTGCCTGGTACAGGCCCCACACGTCACCCCTCCCTTTTTCTTTTGCTGCCTCTCACTCTTTCACAGACCACAGGGGCCGCAAGCTTGGTCTCCCATCATCACTTTCTCAGTGTGGCATTTCTTTCTGTGCGTTGCTCTCGCATGTTGTTTATCTCTCAGAAGGATTGTAGCTATAGATAGCATCAGTGGAACTGTATCTGTCTAGGAGCAGATGTCTACCTCTGCCGTATCATCTTAATTGCCCTGCTGTGGCTCACCTACCAGAACTCTCTTTTTTTTCTGTCTTACCTTTTTAATTTTTATTTTTCCTTCAGTTTTGCAAATGATTAGTTGAAAAACAGCAGGACTAAGCTTGTAGGCATAGGACTCATCTGGGAATATTTAACCTTGAAAAGTAGAAAAATCTTTTAGTCCCTAATCAACTGGACAGAACTTTCTTAGATCTTTGAGATTCAGTTTCATCTCTTCATTTTATAATGCATTACATCACCACTGAAAGAGAAACTAAAGAGGTGGGAAATTGTTATAAAAATATCAGACCAAAACAAGGTAATACATTTTGGACTAAGACCATAAGCAAGTAATGTAAGTAACCTTCCTATTTATAATAAAAACACACTCTCACCTACTCATGAGTATTGCTAATTTTGAGTTCACATTTTTTCAAGACAAAATTGAATTATATAACCCTTCAGAAGCCTTTTCCATATGAAAAAACTTGAAAGACATTCATTTGTTAGTCTTAAATATAAGTGGATCATATTCGACCTCTCAATCATTTTGGATTTACATTGATCAACCGTAAAATATGGATTTGTATTAGTTTAAGAATAGAATTCAGATTATAAATAAAAATGAAAGCTGGCAAATGATTTATCCATGTTCCATTTTATTTACTTCTGCAGAGGCCTGAAGAAAGCATATCAGAAAGCTAAACTTGAACTACCTCATTGGTCTCCACATGAAGAACATAGGTTTGAAAGATATCCAGAATTCAGTCAGCTCAGAGTTAACCTTACATTGCAATAAAATGTGAAAAAGTTTTCATTTTATTTCTTGTAATTATGTTTTTCAAATGGCTTATGCATATCCTAAATTATATTTATCCAAAAATGTTTGACATAGCATATCTATACACCGATATGCACACATTTACTGCTGGTAATATAAAATTAATCAGACATTATCATGCGTTTATGATAATCTACTACAGGAATTTCCAAACACAGGTAGTTCTATCAATTCCACTTTGAAATACAAATAAAATTACTGAGAATCTTGCCCAGAGGTCCTCTAATGGGGTTGGACTTGATGATCTCTCGAGTTGTCCTCTAACCCCTGCTATTGTGTGATTCTGTAATGCTAGAGATAAATGCAGCTCTTTATCAGCCTTTCTACTTACCTTCAAAGATCTCTAGACACCTAAACTTGATTTCAAGCAAGTGCTCCTGTTTCTGTATCATGGTATCATTTGTCTGACCATCACAGTAGTATCAAGACATACCTACATTTCTTGTAAATTCCTCAAGATCTAAGTTTCTCTCAGTGGAGTTCTTGTTATTCTGGAACGTGTAAAAATAATTTCATTTGACTGCAGTGAGCAATGAAAATTAGAAATAATTATTACTGCAAAATGTTCTTAGTAAAACGAAGTCTCCTGTTGCTTTGAGTGATAATAATCTTCAAGACTTTCCCTAGCCATACCACTGGTCTTCTGCGCTTATTTGGGGGGCAACTGACTAGACCGTCTGTTTCATTTTCTTTGGAAAAGTGCTTTAATAACTTTCTTTTTTTTTTTCTCTCTTTCTGTTTATTTTTCTATTTTATTTTATTTTTATTTGCTAGATTTGGAGTTTCTGAAAGATGGATGCTTGGTTTATATGTAGGTAGCTGTAGGCAGTACGGTATGACTGACTATTAAATGACTGACTATTCTATAATACTAGTAGATGGAATAGTAAATATCTGAATGATGAATTGATGTGAAGAAGAATTTGGAGCTAATATTAAACCTCAAATGAATCCAAACTGTTTGGATGGCAGAAGTCCAGGCATTAAGAGCCATATCTGAATTTCTTTCAAGTATGAAATGTTTGGGTAGTTCAAGCCCAAAGGACTTAATTATCTTCATGACTAAACTTGTAGTATCTCTGCGGAATTGGAAATTCCTCCCTATTTATGCAGGCAAAACAGGGTTACATATAAGAACAACGTGAATCAGGAGAGTGGTACTAGGTTGTCATGTGTTCAGTGTTATAAAGCATGACTTGGGAGCATGTGAGCTGAAGAAGAAGCACCATTCAGAGAAATGAAAGGTCTGTCCAACATTCCTTTCTTGTCATTTCTGCCACAGCAAGCAAAATCAGATCCATTTAGTTATGTTATTCCCAAGTGATACTGACAAGTATTGTGATTTGAATTTGGCAAGAAAGTTCCATCTTCACAGTTTTTCCTGATTTTTCTTTTTCTGATGTAACAATGAATTTTGGCCACATACAGTGTCAACTGAGCCAATATCAGCATACATTATCATTCATTCAATACTGTATCTGGAAGCATTGTTACCATGCGCATATTATAAGCTACTCAACCCTATCCATCTGATACTCATAATTCACTGAGACAAGAAGGAAGAATTTCAGAAAATTTGAACTGTGTATCTAAGAAAAAGTGGAAGAATCTGGATAGTGGAGGAAGCATGTCTTGATGTAAAGTTACTATAAACTGATACAACACTTTTGGCTACCAGCTATCATTTGATATTGAAATGAAGAAATGATCTGAGATCTTGCTCCTGCATGTTGCGCTGATTGGTCACCTAAGAAATCAGGAAATGGTTTCTAGCTTATAGAGGGTAGATCTAGGTTGGATATAATGAAAAAGTCTTTTACAGTGAGAGTGGTGTGCCACTAAAACAGATTGCCCAGAGATGTGGTGGATGCCCCATCCCTGAAGACTTTCAAGGCAAGGCTGGATCAGGCTTTGGATAACCTTATCTAACTGTGGATGTCTGTTGATTGACGGGGGGCTGGACTAGATTACCTTTAGTGGTACCTTCCAATTCTAGGTATTTGGTGACTTTATGATAGTGAATATAGAGATGGAGAATTTTCATTTCCAGAGTTTGCCCTCCAGACCAAATCTGGAAGGTCTCTATAGATAAAGTGTTTCCATTCGAGAGCAGGAGAAAAGTTTTGTATAATAAATACTGTTTTTGATCTATACTAGGGCTATCTCCTATCCTGACATTGGAGACTCATCCCGCTATACCAGAGAGTTATCTCCTTATTATGTCCAGGTCTATGACCCCCAGTACAAGAAAACTGTGGAACTGTTGGAGTGGGTCCAGAATCACAGAATTGTAGGGGCTGGAATGGACCTCTAAAGATCATCTAGGCCAACCCTCCTGCCAAAGCAGCTCCCTAGATCAGATTGCACAGGTAGGCATCCAGGCAGGTCTTGAATGTCTCCAAGGAAGGAGACTTCACCACCACTCTGGGCAGCCTGTTCCAGTGCTCCATCACTCTCACGTGAAGAAGTTCCTATGCACATTTGTGTGGAACAAAAGAGGGCCACAAGGATGATTAGAAGGCTGGGGCACCTATCCTCTAAAGACAAGCTGAGGAAGCTGAAATTTTTCAACCTGGAGAGGAGAAGGCGCCAGGGAGACCTCATTGCAGTCTTTCAGTAATTAAAAGGGGGAGTCTGACTTTTTAAATGGACAGACAAGAGGGATTTTTTTTTTTAATTATAGGAGGGGAGATATAGCTTAGATGTTAGGAGGAAATTCTTTACCCAGAGAACAATGAGGCACTGGCACAGGCAGCTCAGGGAACTCTGGGTCTTCCAATACCTTTCTGAAGGTATTCAGGGCCAGTCTGGACTGGGGCCTTTTGTAGCCTTATCTGGGAGTCAGCACATGGCAGGGTGTTGGAACTGGATGAGCCAGAAGCTTCCAGCCCAAGTCATTCTGCAGTATTATTGAGAGTTTTTCATTTTCTTTTTCCTTCATTTATCCATAGGTTCCCATGTAGCATTTACAATGCATTCACACTTTTACTGCACCATTATTGTTACTTTTGCAGACTTCATTTAGAAGGAAAAGAACCTTGAATTAAGATTGATTAAGGTGTCTCTAATTTGACCTGTTTGCTTGTCCAGTTTTAGAACACACCTAGATTTAAAAGAGTACTTTTGAAAATGACAATGCCATCCCCAATTACCTGTTCATTCTGTGGGAAGGAGCCATTGTGTTAATCTGGCTCTTTTTATCAGCGATGTCTGTCATTACGAATACTTCTCATGATTTTATGGTAAAAACATAAAAATAACATTTTCTTCTACACTAAGTTGATCAAAACCTGTTTTCAGAATGGCTGTATTTTAAATACTTTATAATAAGATACTGATTTTAATAATATAGTCAGTAGAAACAATTTCAGTGTCTGAAAATCAAAGTAGATTACTTAATTTCTACTTTTTTTTTCTTTTGAACTTATCCTACCAAAATTTGTACTTTATTCTGTATTTGTATTTACATCATATATATTTTCAATATTTTAAGCTATTCAGAGAGAAAACTTGTGGAATTCAGTGACACAATAAAACAGTATCAAAAGAAGTGCACAGTTTCATCTGTAAATAAGCATTTTTAGATATTCTTCCCCACTGCTGTGTGAATGTGGAGTTCTAGACTTTGTCCTAGATTCACACTAAAGAAAAAATTAGAATTAATTCTACCACTCTCAGGAAGAAAACTTGCACTTCCCAGGAAAAAAAATAAATAAAATGGGAGGAGGAACATGGGGAAATGTTCCCAGTAAAAAAAGGGAACAGAAATTCTGTAATCCTGTCTCACACATCTTACCACTTTTGGAGATTCACTGCAATTTCCAGCTCTGATTCTCCAGTTCTAGATCTAAATATATATATATATATATATATATTTTTTTTTTTAATGGATGTATACTCTCATTCTGCCTGTCTGTCTTCACATCGTATAGTCACAACAAAGTTATAAATAGTAATAATTTTTACAGACATTTTGTCTACCAGAAAAGATTTTTTTTGCAAAACAAAAACAGTATTATGAGGTAGAACCTTCTATATGATATGTGACATATCTGAGAGATAATGAAGTAAAAATTTATCTACTCACTGAGTAATGAAGTCATTGGTCAACTGTATTATACTGAAATATTTGTGAATAGTTCCAGTAAGAGTGTTTCAATTTTAGGAAAAGAAAAATTACTTGGCCTGTCATTACTGAAGCTATAGCAGTGTCAGCAGGGGAGAAGGTAAAGAATCCTAAAATAAAAGACAGAGAAAAGAAGGAAACCTAATTAATGGAGTTTGTAGATTGGAAAACCTATATGTGGTTCATTTAAACATGAATATCTAATGTAAGGCTAACCAATCCCTTATAGCACTGACTTCTATAAACTGTAAAAAAAGATCATGCTTTAGTCCTGCTATTACTTTACCTTGATGATAGGAGGTTAGAATATGAATGTAGTTTGAAAGATAGTACCATTTCTTTGATACATCAAAAAGCACTCTGCAGTAGACTGCTACTTTAGTAGGACACTTATAGTCAAAGCTAGTATTTGACTATGCTCCTAATGTCATATTACAATGACAGAAGCTCCAGATATATCAATTTAATCTTAGTTCAAAAAAAAAAAAAAAAAAAACCTTTTAGTTCTGCTATAGCGAAGTCAAAATGGACTTTTATAGTTTTTCAGCTTGAAATTGGACAACGAACAACTTTCATAGTTAAAATGAAATGCAGAATATGGTTGAAAGGGTAATCATATTCGGAGTTAAAAAATATAGCACCTTGTACTTATTTGGCACTAGAGTTTCCAAATAGGAAGCTACGCTAACAAGATCGAGATTACACAATTAAAAATTGACTTCTATAACTAGTAAAAGATAGTGGCTCTGTATTTCTTGCTCTCTTCTTTTACACTGTTTAAGGATAACGGTGTCTTTGAAATTACCCCTCATTTATCCTGATGAAAAGGAGAGCCAGGCTCACTTCATTGATATTAGTTACACTGCTCAGTGCCGAAGTGAATGGATTTTTGAGTCATCTTTTGTGGTTTTCAAACTTCATCAGCCTAATCTTTTATTTATTTATTTTTTTAAACTTTCATTTGTCAAATTAAAACACATAAAAAGTTCTTACAAAGGATAGGTGTTACCAGTTACCGGTTTTACCAGGTAGTAAAATGAATCAACACAGTGAGTCATGCAATTTAGTTGAGATACCTGGCAGCTACTTTGTTACACACAGAGAGATACGGAAGTGGTGTGTACACACACTCATCACCAATAAGGTGAGGTTTATTTCACTTTAAAAAATTTCCAAGTCTAGATATAATCTAACTCAGACTTCAATTATGTCACTTAAATGAGTGGACTTAAAGATCAAAATATACTGGCTGTAGATAGTATGGGTAATTCTTTCTCTGCATATGTATTGCCTTTTTCTAGGCAGCATTGTAACTGCATGCAAAGACACAACATATGAGCACTCCTAATTGCAGAAAACAGCATTCTTTTTCTGTCCAACATTGCACTTGGAAGCTTTTTGTTGCTCAATTCTTGCTATATTTGCTATATTTGATTGGGAAGTCTCATCCTTGGAAGAAAAATTCCTTCCAGCTTCCTCTGTATCAAACCTATTGGGATTCCTTAACTGCAGCAACAGTGACAGTTCCCCTTCCCCCCCAGGCCCTAGCTACACTTGAGTCTACATAACTTCTCACTTTTACTTTGCTGCCATGGCTGCAATAATGAAATTCTGTGAAGTACTGTGGAATTAAACTTTCCAACTCTTTGGTTTGCTCAAGAGGGATTTTGTGGTTGGGTACCAAACAGACGTGTCAAATTACCTAACTTTAATTTCAAGTAATTGGTGAACAGAATTACCCTTGGGGTTGAGGGAATTATAAACAATGCAGCTCCTGGTACTTTCTCCCCTCTGGATAGAGCCAAGTGGAAACTGCTGCTGGTGGGTATGTTACAGCTGCTCATGACAGACTGGGAAGGTGGACATTTTCAAACTGTACAGTTGACTTGATCTTCACTACTTGGCAAAGAAAGAAAAATTGTCTGAAGTACTTTCTTGGGGTTTTGGTAAGCACTATCTTTCCTGTGATTTCTGTGATAATCGTTTATATCTTGGTAACCATTTATGATAATTTATTGGGAATAAGTTTTGATAATCCAGAATTAGCCTAATAAAAAAGGACAATCCAGACTTGACTGCAAATGCTGCTGTTTAGGTTATGTTATGCCTGCAAAAGATACTTGAAGCTCATATTGATTAGCAGGAAAAAAAATAAACAAAAGATTAATAATATATCTGATTTTCACTGCATACATTTTGCCAATCCTTTTTATAAGATGGAGGTGATGCAGTGGAATTAGTGGATTTTTCACATCCCAGAAGAATTTCTGAGAACTCACAGCCCTGATGGAGCTCTATTTTTGTTGTGAAATTCAAAGGGCCTGATTCTTATGTCACTTTACATTGTTTACTTCCCTGAGTAGAATTGGTTTAATTTTGTTTTATGTAGAATATGTCAACACACTCTTCTCAGGGTATTCTGTTCTGGACTCTCCAAATCAAGAAGTGAGGATAATTCAAATCAGTTTGAGATAAATACCTAAGCTGAAGCGGTCCCTTTCAGTCTTGATTGGCATTAAGTAGGAACACAGCAGGTCTGTCAAATCCTTTCTTAACATAAACTAGTCAGATTACTTTGGATATCTCCATCCTTATTTTTCATGTGTTGCTGTTTCCCCTGTTGCTTTGATCGTCAGCTGAGGCTGATGGGATTTTGCTGCATTTTAACCAGAGTATGAATCTGCTGGGCCACTTAGCTTATGAAGCACCTCCTCTAGACCACAGAGCTAACCACCAGCTGCAAAGGGCCTCAGTTAGATGTTTATGAAGAAGCACTGAAAAAGGAGGTGAGGAATGATGACCAAGCAACTTTAATAGTCACACTGTGTAGAAAGTTTGTCTACCTGTTTGGTTAAGGCTTTTACACTACACTTAACTGTATGCATATAATGTTGTCAGACTCTCAAACTGAGACCCTTGAAAAGCATGCAGATATACAGACCTGAGGAAATTATTAAGAACATGGTCAGCAACAGTTGGAGTCTTGTAAACATCAGGCATGCACCCCAAAGTAAAACACTCAAGGTGTAAGTGTTCCCATGCTATTGCAGTACTATAGCAGACAGAAGAAAAAGTGCAGTAGTCTTCTGTATGGGAGCTAAGAAAGGCCCTAGGCATCCTGGTATGTTATAGGCAAAGGTATCCGTAGGCCAAACTCTGTAGACCACCAGTTTTGTGAAACAGCAAAATATGCCAGTGATCCAAAAAAAAAAAAAAAAAAAAAAAAAAAAAAAAAAAAAAAACCCACCTAAAAAAATTAGGAAGAATACAGTGTTTAATAGACTCTATTAACTATTACTGTGTGTTTTAGATGGTGAATTGCTATTGTTTGTAAGATGAAACAAACTACTGGGGGAAAAATAGGGTTTTATTTTTATGTTCTATATCTCTTTTCAAAACTATTGTTAACGGATGGAGGCAACCAAGAACCATACTGTGAGGTATTATGTGGCTGTGCTGTAAAATAAAAATTGAATTTGAATTCTTACAATACAAGAGATGAAAGGCATTATTGTGTTGATTTCTACATCGACTCCCATAGTAATGAACAGTGGCAGTCCAGGCCCACTCATGAAACAAAGAATTGAGTTTGCATGATGAAGTGCTTCTTTCAAGAGAAAGAAAAATCAGATATCAGATTTTTTGCTTTCCGATGCCACAGGACGTTTGGTGTCTTACTTGCTCAACAGGTTTTACTTGCAGCTGCTTGTCAGGGCCTGAAGATTGCCTCCATTTTATTTGGTAACTGTAACTTAACATGGGACCAGTCTGTTTTCCTTGCAAATAGTATCTCTCTTCTCCCAGTTAGAGCACTATCCATAACGACATGTCTGTGAGTGAGTGTACTAATGCATTATTTACCTATAGCGTTACATACTCCAAGCACAGAACTGTTTGTACACGAGGACAGCAATGTCTGTGGGGTGGTCTCCAGTGAAAGCCAGAAATACTCCACGGTCAATTTCCATGCGTTTCAGAATACATATGAGAAACAAGGAGTCAAATCTTAGGCTTGCACATATCATTTTATTCCAGTTGAGATCAACGGCAGATAGAGGTTTGGCCTCAGGTGTTTAAAGCCTTTCCTTCCTTTTTAACTACACTTGCCTTATCGGCCCCAAACCGTTTCAAGTTTGTCAGCTTTTAACTGTGGGAAAATGAGTGAGCAACCGTCCAAAGCCCTGCCCGCTTATGGGAAGCTGCTTCTGCTGCTTTCAGTGTCTGTCCATGACACTTGCACTCCAGCCCTGCTTCCTGCCTGCAGTACCCATCTGCAGCACACATCCTCCTACAGAGTTACCCCCTTTGTGCACCAAAACCAATTGATACATGCATGACAACACTTGAGCTGAAGCCTCTCTGCTTTGGCGTTTTTTATCTCCAGTCCTAACACCTCTCTCTGGAGTCTTTAATTATTTTATTTCTTCTCTCGTTAATTACTGACCTATCTATGCACAACTGGAGATGAATCTCATTGTCTGAGATTTTCAAGCTTTTAGAAAAGTTACGAGGCAGGAGGTTCTGTGAGCTTAAGTCTTTCCTTTTTGGTTTGATTTATTTCTCATTTAATATTTAATGTTAAAATTTGCCCCTATAAAATCACAGTTCCAATGACACGTTTTCTACAAGCACTAATTCATTCCCTTATGCAGTGCAGCTTCAGACTAAATGGAGGACAGTTACATTTTTTATTTTTTTGCTGTTTCTTCTGCTTTCTTAATAATACTGCTGAAATGTCATTAGTATGCCTTGCTTCTTCTTTTTGTACATCAGCCTTAAAAAGTAAGATATGTTTCTGTGTTTCCTTTTTTGAGAGAGAGAGATTTTAGGATTTATTCTGACCAAATTTCCAAGTTTTGTTTCTGCTAGTAATGTTTTATTTTATAACAAGAGCTGAAATTCTTGTGGAATCATTTGAATCCAGCAGTTATGAGTTTAAAATAGACAAAAACTCAGAATAAAAGACCCTGACAACAGGACTCTTAGGTTAATAAGTATTAAAAGAGCAACAAAAACAACAACAACAAAACACAAGACAATCTTTTTTCTTATACATATTTAGCATTTCTATTTGCTTATACAAAACTAACCAGTGCCTCTTAGTACTCTTAATTTTTAATGAACTTCAGAAAATCAGATTTAGCTTAATTCAATCACCTAGTTTGCCTGCATATTTTGAATCTTAGAGGAGCGTTAGCAGTGACCATGTATTTTAATTTCCACAGATCTGGTCATTCTGATTTGATATTTGATTTCTATAATTTTGTACAAGTCATTTCTCCTGAGGAATACAGTATTACTCTTTCAGCAAGAAAACAACTTTTTTTCCTCCTCTCCTGTGGCCATTTATCTAGTAAAAAGGCATCATATTCATGATGTCACCACAGACTAGGAAGGCTTTCTGGAATATTTTAATTTACTAAGATGTCTGGATTGTTATTTATAGTTTACTACCACTGGTGGAGGTGCTCATGTCATCAGAAAAAAAACAAGCCCTCTGTCTGAACCCCATCGTGCAGGATATGAGGAGTAATGAAGAGCATACAGTTTGTTCCTAGCTGAGAATGAAACCATAGTATTATTTCATTACACATCACAACGTCTTTTTCTTCTCTTTCAGTGTAGAAGACAGTATTATGACCTTGATGAGTCATTCATAATTAGAATAGAGGTGTGTTTTTTGTTTGTTTTTGTTTTTGTTTTTGTTTTTGTTTGTTTGTTTGTTTACTCTTTTTTTTTAAGGGAACAATTTCCTAATTACCAGAGAACACAAATTCTTCTACAACCTAAGAATACTTAATGTTCCAACTTAGAAAGAAAATTAAAGCAGAGCTCCAAACACATAAAAATCATGTCAAACTAAAAAAAAAAATCACATAACATATAAGACAGTCAGGGCATGAAGAAAAATAACAACAGAGTAATATTGAGACTCACGCGATGCCAAATTATCGGCCACTCTCCTCTACCTGTTTAACCAGAAACTCAGTATCCTATTTCTCCATGGAGGGAAAAAGAAAAAACTTATGTACAACTCAACCACCTGAAATACAATGGTTGAAACAAATATGACTAGGCAGGTACGGAGTGCATTAAGCAAGCTGAGGAGTCAGAAAAAAATTAAGCTAAAAAAACCCAAACATGGCATATCACTGAGGAGAGAAAACTCTCTGTAATATGGCAACTCAGTGCACATGGAAACCTCACCTCCAACGATCTTTATAGTTTATATGGTTATATTATTTACATCTGATCATTCAGTTTAGTAAAACAAAAAAGCACCATCTGCCCAACCGCACTTTCCTTCCAGGAAATTGAAATGAGAACGGATGTTGTCTTTCATGCTTATTTTGATTCTTTTTCATATTTAACTCTTAGTACAATTGGTATATGCTCAAAAAGAAAAGTAAGAAAGTAAGCCAATCCATTCCACGAGCACTTTTCCAAATACAGCAGAGGGGAAAAAAAAAAAAAAAAAAAAAAAAAAAGACAAGCACAGAAAGCATAGGAAAATAAATAAATAAAAAATCCAAACTGAAATAGATTTCAGTGCCCTATTATTGCAATTAGGACCTGAGGACACTCATTGCCTGTTTCTTGGCAGCTACTTTTTTTTCCTAAAAGGCATGTAGTTAATCAGACTGAAAACAGCACAGGAGAGTAGTCCATGTACTGGGGAGTTAACACTCCCTGGAACAAGTTTCATGCTTCGTTTTTTGAGATTTCTGAAATATTACAAGGAATGAAAAGCCTTATCCTGCCTTCTGTCTCCCAAATAAGCAGGGCTGTGTGCTTATGTACTTAAGCATAAATGTCAAATAGGTGTAGAAGAAAGACTCATAGTTACATTTTGATGTATGTGCTTGGCAGTTTGGTTGCACAGACTGAGCTGTTGTGGTAGCTTGAATTTTTATTGCAGTTCTCAGAAAATTCTGCAACATCTGCCTGTCCATTTTTTTTTAATGCTTGTGTTCCTTCTGTAGTTAAAATTAAGGAGCGATGTGCCCATCAGGCATAAATAGTCAGGCTGCAGTCATATTCTCTGGGGAATACTGTTCTTCCCATACTCATTTTATAGAAACTGTCTGTATATATGCAGTTTAATCCTCATGGTTGTCTGATAATCTGTGAATATCTATGAGGTGAGGAGGAAGGGTGATGAATCGCCTCTACACTCTTTACCACACTGAGGTAGCCAGAGACTGCTGTTGGCACCCAGTTTAAATGAGGATAGCCACAGATCTGCTCAAACCTACGCAATAACTACAGCAGCTTACTCACTACGAGCTGCTCCACTGACTCACTTGCTGGCAGTTTGTATCTTTAATTGCACCTCCCCACATGTTGGACGTGACCCCTTCTTCGCTAGATGTTTGTGTTTCCCCATCTTGCCTATGTATTAAGTACACCTCCTAGTGGCTGTGGAACAGGAAGCCGTGAAAAGATTAAAAAAAAACAGCACAGAGTCTACACGGAGGGAATGACAGCTATGAAATGATGGACATCTTCTTCCCCCCTCCCTTTTGGACTGTCCACATTTTCCTTGGCAGAAATGTGATAGATGATTAAAGTTCAAGTGATCATCATTGTGTTTTTAGGGATTTGTTTTCACCCTGGAAATGACCAACTACTAATTTTGGGTTTTCACAAGAATTCTAATTGCAATCCTGAAAGATCAAAACCCAATCAAAACCCATCAAAACCCCAAATTTCTTCTAGTAACAGGAAAAGGGTCCTTTTTTAAGGACAAAGTCCATTGGGTAGTCTGGCCTGCAAAAATTCAGCCTCCTTTGTCACAGCTATCCTGCACAACCTCAGACATTCCTCTGAGGTTTTTTTGTCTAAATGGTGCATGCAATACAAGTTCTGAAGTCAACAAATAAAAAAGGAAAAAATGTACTAGCACAGGCACAAATCCATTCATCACAGCTTTACAGCTGCAACACCCATGCCTTAATACAGCCTCAGTGTCTCTGGTCCCAATCCTGAAAAGTATTTGAAACAAATTACATGCATAAGTACTTTTGAGATTCAGGCTTCTAGGTCTTCATTTCCCATGTCTATAGTGCAGATAATAGATGTTCTTCCTTACTCAGATGGCCTAAGGATATTCATTAATCACATTAAGGTTGTGAGGTGCTCAGATACTATAAATAGTGGAGTTGCATGAGCCCCATCATGGTGGTTTCCTAGGAGATATATGGATCAACACATCCCTACTTTGCCCCTTTGGAGTTGATATGGCCATGCTTTTCACTGATCAGATCCTCCATGTTTTACTGCTGCTCTGGTCAGATCCAAAACCGCAAGTAGAATATGGCTTCAGAGAGAAGTAAAAGCTGTGCCTTCTAATTTGCTTTTCCTCTCTCTTCCCCATCAGTGTAATAAGTCTCTCCTCTCTGTATTAAGAATTAATAGTCTTTAAAATGCCCTTTTGGCAATTTTAACATTTTTATTTTTAATTAGAGAGTACAAAATAAAAAGCCTGCAAAGCTACCTACTTCTATGCTGCTCTTTAGCTCAGTAATAAAAAAAAACCTCTGCTCACTTAAATCAATTTTATGTAAAAACAATGGTAAAGGCTTAGTGCTTTGCATGCAGAGATCCTTCTTGATGGAGAAAGAATGCACCAGAGAATGGAACTGCCTGTCTAATTGGGATGTACCACCGTACTGAGAACTGCTCAGCTCTATGGTATAGACCCTGAGCTGCTAACAGATATCCTTCTTTAGCTACAAGACTGTGCTTTTGGAGTAAAGAAGATCACAACTCCATCTGTACTGTTGCTGTGATGTACTGAGTGGGAGTTGTGTACAGGACAGTGAGAACTGTGAAGTTTGAAAGTGGCCATAGATGTATTATAAAGAACTCTCAAGCTGTGTGTTGTTGGATTTTTTTTTTTTAAGTCTATCTTGAATGAAGCTTTTTAATATTTTTACTTAGTTAACTCTCTAAACAATTGTTTCCCATTTTCATTATCTTATTTATTTTTAAGCAAAAATGACAAGAGTAAAGTACCGTGAATGTGGATTTTTTTTTTGTTGTATTTCTTATTAGAAGGGAAAAACCTGATGAAAGAGACTAACAATATGAGATTTATATGCAAATATCCCAAAGGCTGTTGTTACCTTTGCTCATTCTAACCCTGAATTCTTCCTTTTGAAGACTTAGTAGTGCTGATCCTAGGACTATAAAAGAAAGGATAGATCTGAAAGAAATTTATAGAGGCAGTCTGAATCTCCTTAGCTGAACATTATAGATGTTTCTAATCAAGGCAGCCGAATATTCAAAGCCATTCTGATTTTTGATATGGACTTGTATCTCCTAATGGAATAATGTCAGAAAGCATGGCTGGTCTGGGCCTCACCAGCAGCTGAGCCACCCCAGCCCAATTCTGTCCCCAGCCTCAGAAATAAGGGATGCTGTTTAGGGAAATCACACAAACCTGCCTGCTTTCTGCAATAATTCAGTACCATTTACAGTGATTGGATTAGGGCTATTAGAGGGTACACCTTCATTTAATCCCTTTAGCATCCCTTTATGGACCTGTTGTCCACGATAAAACAGCCAGATGTAAAGCCCCTTACAAAATGAAGTTCTCTAGGGGAAACACTGACAAGCTCCTTTAGTCTGTTAGCACTGTTGGGTGCTGCTTTAATAAAGGAACTCCAGTTGCACTGTGAAGCAAGAGCAATGCGTGACTGCGATATCACTGTCATGTGAATGAGCTGTCCCAGTACTGCAGAGTCTGCTCTTTACTGTACGCAGAGACACATCAATACTGAATATAGTGTGTTAGCAAAACAGAATGGAAATCTTTTAGGTGAAGAATGGCTTCGCTGATTGCTTTGCTCTACCAGAATGGGGTGTGTTTTCAGGCATTCTGATAAATGTGTGCTATTTTTCAGCCATTCAGTGTGAAGTGCTGTAGGTTTCATATAAACTTTTATTGCTCACCACAGGCATGGAAGGATTGATTACATTGTTTGGGGATTTCCTAACTTCTGAGACTGCCTCTTTAGCCAGACTTAATACAGTGCATAAGGGGAACAAAAAGCCGTTGGGCTACAGCATAGCTTGCTTTCTACCTTTACTTTTTTGAGATCAGCCCATCTGGTTTGGAATTGTATAGTCCACAGTCAGCCTTGTGAGCATCTCCAAGGCCTGAGGGCAGCTGCACAGTTAGTGATGGGCATGACAGCATCCTGCTACAACTGTGGGGAATAACGGCACATCCATAAAGGGTTATTTTGTGTTAATACCTACTCTTTTGTGTAATTCTGAACATCACTGAGAAGGAAGAAGCAGCTTAATCTTGGGAACTGGGTGCTGGAGATGTATGCAAGCAACTTTGGTACATCTATGCTGAATTCTCTTTAGTGCCAAGGCAAGCCAAAAGCATATCTGACTGTTTTCTGAGGCAAGCAGCAGAGTATGCCCATCTGAGTAGGGCAAATTCATCTAGAGCAATGTCAGTTACTTCTTAGTGACTTTGTAAAATATCTTAGGGTCTCTGGACCAGTTACCAGAGGTACTACTTTTCTCCATTTCTGACTTAGTGAACTAGTCAGATCTTAGGTTTACCATAACTTAGTTTTTCCAGTTTTCAAGTCACAGTTCTTGGGCTGGGAATTTTGCTTTTCATTGTATCACCAGATAAAGGACCAAATATCAAAAAGATTTTATCATGATCTAAATTTCTTGCAGTTTCCAATAGGACTGTGTATAGGTCTTGCGAAGACATTGCGCTGGATTTCAACTACTTTACAAATTGAATCTGCTGAAATTCTCCTCTGGCTTTATGCATGACTCTTGTTATCATCATTTGCTAGCTACTTGGAACACTGTTCTATTCTTGACTGCTGGACAAAAGTCAGGAATATCTCCCTTAAAACGAATGCTGCTTTTATTGTTAAAAACCTTGCATGAGGAGACTGGCGCCCTAGTCATTATGAACAATACAAGCTTTCAGTAAATAAATAATTCAATTCAATTAAAATAAATGTTTGCCTTGATGTACCATAGTTTCTAATTTCTTTAACATGCTTTCTTGGGAAGTGTTTATGGGAAGTGATCCTCAATGAAAGCTTCAATGAAGGTTTTGTAGGAAAGCAGAAGTTGTGGTGCCATCTTACTTTCCTACCAGGAGTGTGCGGTGTAAATCTTAAAGAGAATCCCGACTCAAAGTAAGCCTGTAAAGTTCGTCTTAAGTGTGGAAAAAAAGGTTCAGTCTGGCTTCCTATAGGAACACATAATCCCTTACTTCCCAGTGCCAGAAAGGCTCTTGAATGGTGGAAGTGGAAAATGAACTAGATAAGGAGCTATGGAATTATATAAATCCTGTGCTACCATGTCTACCAGGGTTCTAAGCCTTCTGCAAAATTTTTATAGGTCTGACACTGTTCATAACAGCCTTGGCTAGCTCTTTGAACTCACAGACTCCCCTCAGTGAAGCTATAGATGGAGATGTAGCCCGGTAGAAATCAACAAGCTGAGCCAACTGTCACTGCAGCTACCTCATCGAATCCCTGAGCCTAGTGCTTCCTACTGACTAGTTTCCTCTGGAGGATCAGAGACAATCTCTCTACACAGATGTGAGGACGAAGTTCAGGTTTGGTCTCTTGGTCTGGGTACAGGATTTTCTTCATACATTCCTGGCATCTTTATCACCTTCAAATCAAATGCTATAACCCTAATTTAATCCAAAAAGTAGGGGGAGAATGTGACTCAACAGACTTGTATTAAAACCCCTGGGGGAGGTTCACCATTCTGTTTTTCTGCCAGAATATATATGTGGGAGGGTAACAATGTGTTGAGAAGTGAGAACACTTAGGGACAGAATCTTCCCAAGAATGAGTGTTCAGATTGCCTACCAAAGCAACTTGAGGGCAGAATCCAGCTCTTAAATATTATCAGACATTTGGGCAAATAAAACCAGTTTAGCTCAAACTGCCTCAGTTTTTCTTGCTCAGAAAGTGGTCAGCATAAGACACCAATTTTTGAAAGTAAAGCCTGGGTAAGTGATCAGATCCTTCACCCTCCTTTTCCTTTGAGAAAAGATTTATGGCTGTGCTTGAAACCAGCAATCAACTCAAACTGAAATTCACATGATACAAAATACAACTGAACTGAAGCCTCAAAACTCAGATCTGGATCCAGATTTCAAAGAGTGAGACTGGGGTAAGAACCCACGAGACTGGGGATGAAGTAACAACCCACCTAATCCAAACCAATGTAAACCTAAATCTATCCCAAATTTGTTTAAGGCTCACATATACCACATCACTCTCAGCTCATAGAGATGACCTTTGGGCATTTTTCGTCATAGATTGATTTAACCTTGACTCATCACTGCTTCTTCTTTGGATGCTATCTCACACAGGTTTGTGATCCTTTCTCTACAGAAATTCTTCACAAAACCCCTAGAGGAAGTACTTTATATCTAAAATATGCACAGTGCTATCACCAGCAAAAGAGGAAAAGAAGAACGAGAGAAAGAAAGCAGAGATACGGGGAAGCCGGCACTGTTTCTTGTCATGTAAACTGATGCCAAGTACTTTTCATTTACATAGATGACTTAATGATGATTTTATGATACTTAAAATTACTACCACCCACAAGAGATGCATTAAAACTTTTATCAATATGTCTCTTTTACAATCACTTTGACTGTAAGAACGCAGAGATCATTGCAAAAAAAAAAAAAAAAAATCAAAATCAAAACAGCTTCGTGCCTGTCACCAGAAATACAACTCTGTGACCTTTCTAGATGTAAAAATAAATAAATAAATAAATAAATAGATCTTCTACTAGTATCAACATGATTTAAATTTACATGAAGAAATAAGCTGTTTCACACAACAGAAACAAGTAATACACTAGGACGAGATCTGTGACCAGTCTGGGACCTCTTAAAGACCCCTCTGGACCTGGCAGGAGCCTGCTTTTCCTATCTCAGGGAGAGCCCCCTATGCTGGTCTAATTACCTTTTTAAATTCATATCTAGAACCACAGGCTGCCTCATGGGATTAAGCACAGTATGCTTTGCAAATTGAAAATAAGATAGCTGTTAGGAACATATACTTGCCTCTATGATTACAGCAACAAACAATGGCAAAACATTAATTTACATCTATTATAATGGTGAAACAAAGCCCTGGATTTTCTTCGTGTTATAGGCAAGAGATAAGTCTGCAAAGGTGATATTCTAAAAGGTGTAGGCTCTAATGAGGGAGATTTTCTGCAGAGCAGGTAACTGGCAGGATGACATCAATTCAAAGTTATGAGGATTCGGTATATCATTAAATTTATTTTCCATAAAATGGATTGGGTTTTTTATTTAATAGTAAAACTATTCATAGGGAGAAAAAGTTTTTATATATATGGGGTGGAAAGCATTTGTGCAGGGTGAAACAGTGCAGAGCAGTTGCAACAGCAATCCAGTCATGCCTGGGTCTAGGATTTTTAAAGGTGTTTTATCTGGTAGAAATGAATACAGCATTTACAAATTGAAAATAACTCTGTAAACTCAGATAAGATTGTCTTGGTAATATTTTACCAAGGAAGCAGCTCACCACTGCTTACTTTCAATTAGCCATCTAAATCATAGCCTATACAAAAAGCAATCCCTGCTGCCTTGTAATAAAAAAAAAAAAAGAAAGAAAGGAAAAAAAAGAAAGTTAGACTAGTTCCTCAGAGTTTTGATTCATGTTGCTGAATATGGAAGATCTGTAATCTTCTCCTTGGAGCCTATAGTCTAATGTAACTGCTTGAAAGTACTTTCCTTCTGCTGCTGGCAAAGATATTTTTTTCTGAAATGAATGGTGATTCATTATAGATAACCCTTCCCGATTAATTTTGTTTTGACTTTAACTTCGGAATAAGAATATAAGCAGTAAAGTACCTTCTCCCCTGATAGTAACTCTGCTGTTACTTTTGGTTGATGTAAAGAGAAATTTATTGTAGTTGATATAGAGAGAAATCTAAATTTAGAAAGAAAACAAAGAAGTTGATTGTCATCAAAAGTTCCAGCTTTGAGATAAAGAACTGTCATTTTATTATTGTTACTTGCCTGTGATTAATAATAAATATACATACTTGGAATCAGTATTCACATTTGCTGGCTTCTGTCTGCACAATCCACAGGACTAATTCTCTTGGAGGACTGAAGAGCCTGAAAAACAGACATAGGTGGTAAATAACTACAAATAGCATTTTTTCTTTTCAGCAAATGAATCTGGTTCATGATTTGTTAGATCAGTTTTCCTACCTTCTCTCTGTTTTTTAACCAAGATTCTCTTTATTTTAGCTCAGTTCTTCAAGATTTTGATAAGGGATTTTTTTTTCTTTCTGTTCATGAGGACTTAACCTAACCTTGCTGGATGTACATCATGACTTGAAACTGTCACCTGTTGCTTTTTGGTTTTGTTTGGTTGTTTTTCTGTTTGTTTATTTGGTTTCATTTTTTACCTTGTTATGTTCAGTGTTTTTTAAGACAGAGAAGATGCCCTGAATATAAGTTTTCAAGTCAAGATCCACCAACACTCCCAACAAAAAAGCAAGAAATACTAGCTAGAAATATTAACATTAAAAATGAATTCTGCAACACTAAACAATACTTACAATACATACAAAGGCTTTTGGAAGGTTGGATGCTATCAAATACACCTGAATGATTTTACTTGCACTCACAAAAGCTTGAACCATGCAAGCACCTCCCTGCAAGCAGTTAGCCCCAGGCAGGAGAGGAGTTTTTCACTCTTTTTCATTCTCTGCTACTTAATAGTAAATTACTACTAGCTAAGCACATGCCTGGTGTTTCAAAGCTGTTGAAGTGTCCCAGTGAAGTCAAGGGGACTAATGTATGCTGGGATTCTCCATGCTGAAAAATCAGGTTGATGTTTCACTGTCTTGTTTAAGAAAGACCTAAGTATTGAAGCATAATTTGATTAACAGTTTGGTCACTTCGGACAAGGACATATCTACCTTTCCACTACCTTTCCATGCTTAAAGGCAACATTTTATTCTATTTTGCTTTGATTTATTTTTGACATATGAGACACCTAATTTACAGTAATGAATGGGATATTTTTTTCTTAAACAAAAGTAAATTTCACATAAATCTTCAGCCATGAACAAAAATTAAAAAGAAGCCTAGGATCACAAAAGCAAACATTTTGCTTAATCTATGGATATCCTATGATTTCAGCCTACCTGCATGATTTTGTTGCATGTCTTCCCTGACAGTCCACCTATAGCTGCAGAGGAACACACTGCTTGGCCTATGTCAGTAAGTTTTCCTCCTGTAAAGAAACTGGAAACCTCTGAAATGTTGTGACTGCTACCTGCAGTGCAGCCTGCAAAGTTTTACACGCTGGCCATATTCAGCCACAGTCCTTAATCAGCCAACATCAGGCATGTAGTACAAACAGGCTTCAAATCATTCCAATGCTTATGAAAAGCTGTTTGTTTGTTGTATTGCTTGTATTGTGCAAAGCAGCACTTTATAAAATAGTGACAGGTTGGGGGAGCACCTTTAACAATGCAATAGCTATTTATTTTACAAAGAGTATTGTAAGTATCTTAAACAACAGTATCCTCTGAGCTGCAGTAAATATTACTCTGTAAATGTCTGGGAAAAAAAGAAGAAAACAGTAACAACTACAAAAAAACAAAACAAAACAGAAAACTTCAATTATGCTTACTCTGGAAAAAAAAAAAAAAGCTGCTTTAAATGTGGGAGGAACTAGAATTAACAAGTTGAGCCTGGCTATTGCATTGGTTACATTTATCCTTTTTCACTGAAGCTGCTTTCTATATGTATATATATTTAAAAGCACCTATTCACGCTGCAGTGAATAGGAGAGTACTCTACATATGCTATAAGCTCAGCCATCCAGCTGTGATCTTCCCTGTACCTGAGCAATGTCTCAACAAAATCCCGTGTGTGCGTCTGTGTATGTAAATGTATATATATGGGCAGATTTGTACCAACTCGGCATTGTTACACTTGACTTACTCTTTTTTTTAATTATGTAAAAAAATCACATTAAGCTGAATCTAATTACTGCAATGTATATTAGAAGCAGGGCACCATCAAAATTTTATTTAAATTAATCAGGTTTTGATTTAAGATATTAAATTCAAATTAATCATGTAAAAATGGAAATGATCCTTGACGTGCTTCCAGCTGTGACTTCAGTCTGTTTTCTCGTGTGAGTCACTTTCGGGATGTCTTGGGGGGAACATTACGAAAATTCACGCCGGTGCTATTTCAATTAGAGTTATTTAGCAGGACAGATGTAAAGAATACGGTATAATTAAGAAGGAGCTGATGACACAGCTACAGATTTTCAGGATCAAAAAAAAACTGTTAGTGAAAATTGACTACTGGTCATGCAGTCCAAGTTCAAATATGCTGGGGTTAAGCACTCATTAATGATGGAATGAGGTCCTTAGATAGACCATTGGACTCTTTCTCTGGAGCAATCTGCAGAATTCTTCCCTGGAAATAACTTTGAAGCTTCATTAGCAAGCAGATGATACCTGATAATATAATTTTAAAATTCTTAAAATAATTTTCCTCCCCCTGGTGTCTAATCTTTTCTGGCTAGCTAACTTCAAAGGCCTTTAGGAAAACCTGTAAGTGCATATAAATGTCCATGTAAGAGAAATGTCCATGTAAGAGCACATACACACAGAGAAATGTATATGTGTACACTCAAAGCATTGTTAAACTCATGATGAATATGAGCTGCCAGGAATACTGTTATTTCTTCTAGAGCTCTTTAGCAGAATGAGAGACTGTACTAGCTGCACACTTCCTGACTGAAATCAACAAAGAGAATGGGGGCTTTCCCATACAGAGGCCTGACTTTGTGTTTATTTATAACTCTTTATATGATCAGTATTTCCATTGTGAAAAGGGAACTGCTCATTGTTTCTTTACTCAAGTATAGAGTGACACAAATCTTTCAGTATTTTTTTTTTAATATGTGCTGCAATACTATGCAGCGTGAACCTCGGAAGTTATTTTTTCAAATTATCTTACCTGATTTTAATTCTCCAGGTAAAAGCTGACATGAAAAAAGATCAGAGAAACTGTAAGCCTTTTCTTCTCATACTCATAGTTGTCTTGAAAACATGTATCTTTAAACATGCTTCTTATGGTTGCTATCCTGAGCTCTCAGTATCCGCGTCCCTCCTACTGAGTAATAGTAAAAGCCAAGTTAAATTTAAAAAATGCACAGTACATACTGTACACTCATAATTATAGATTAAATATTGATCTCCATGGTGTTTTTTTCTATATCGCTGGCAATCTTTCACTTTCCTAAGCAATGTCCTGTTGTCACTTCTCTCTGCAAAGCATTACCAACTGAAAATATTTTCTGCAACCAAAACCATTGTTTTTATCGAAAACTAAAACAAATTAAACAATAGCAGATTACAATAAATAATTTAAATATCTAGTTCTCTATATCTAGCAACATTTTTCAGAAGCCAATCTTAGAATCTGTAGTCACATTTTTTGCTTGATCCGGGAGCATCACGCAGCAGTAGCTAAAGGAAAAGCAGTGCACAAGACCGAGTGTTCCTGGCTATCCATAATAGATGAAAATTAAATAGCATATTACACTTGCCACGGCATACCTATTATGTAGATTTCTAGGCAGGAAATTGTCTGCAAAACAGATATACAGTGGGCATAAACTTTTTGTTATTAGGGTATTTGATCATGGTGTTGTTAGAGTTGTAGGAATAATATGATTCATTGAGGAGTTCTGCTTCCCACTCAAGATATAAACCAACATAACGATTGTTCTTTAATAGTATTTAAAGATATTTTAAAAACAAATTGTGCAGGAGTCTTGCATAATAATGGCTTCTGTTTTCCAGGAAATGCTTTTTTGGGGAGTGTATAGCTGCTTAAATATTAAAAATGGCTCCTCTTAAGAAGCTTGAACGTAGTAAGGAAAGGATGTGATAAAAATACGCTCAATTTTGTCCTTTAAATTCTTTTTTTTTCTTTTGACATAACAGCTGGAAAGAACAATTATTTTTTTTCATGGACTAGGCTGTTGTCTGGATAACTGAGATGCATTTTCCCATGAGAGATACACAGGTTCATTTCCCATCTGGGTTTCTTTCCCCTCCTGTTTCCTTTCTCCCTCTAACTCCCCTCTTGCAGGACTACAACATATTGATAATGAACCATTGGTTTCCATTTCACACCCAAGAGATTGTACCAAACACAAAGCTGCTCTGTGTGAGACATAGATTAGCCCAAAGATGTTTGTTCACATATTTCTCAATCCTTCATCCGTGCCTGTATGGGTGGGTTCCCCTAATGGTGGGGACTCATTTGTAGGTTGAAGACACAAGTAGTTTAGACTGGATTCTCTGATCATTTAAGAACTGAAGATGATCTCAGGATGGAAAGCTCAGATTCCTTTTGAGACCCTATGGGGAGGACAGTTGGACGGGTTTGAGTCTCACTCCTTACCAAGCAAACTTGGCCTTAACACTGGTGGTTGTCCATGGTCTTAATATTCATTTTTGAGAGGGCAAGGATAAGATCTCCTGATTTCTGTTGCTTTCTTTAACTTAATATCACTATCAAAATACATATTTTTAATATATTTTTAGTTAATTCATTTGCTTTAGCCAAAATGCATAAACTATTGTCTGTCGCTCATTGGTTTACAACTTATCCGACAAAATACAAGTTCTAATGTATCCTGGGTCTCCAGAATTGAGTCTGGTCAGTATATAAAAAAATTACACTTGAAAGATCTGACTTTGGCAGCTGGAGCCTTCATTTAAACGATGTGCTGAGGTCTTTCTCTCCAGAGTCCATTGACAGAGGCACTTGTGCTGACTCAGCAAGTAAAGCTTGAACTTGGAGGGAGCTGTTCTGAGAGAAGAAGGAGCTGCAAAGGTGAAACCTTAATATTTACCAGTCTTTTACAAGTCCTTTTAGAGCATGTTAGTGCCTCTCTGTACTAGTAGCACTCTAGCTAAGGCTGTCGTGGCCTCTCATCCCTGGATGACTGAGTTTTTTGCCACTTTTTGTGCAGCACAATCAGATTTGGTCTTCATAATATATGCTTTCATTCCTTCTAAGGCCAGCAAGAAAACACACATAACATCTTACAGAGCAGACATGCTAACTTTGAAAGTGATTTTCCAGGCAACTGAACATGCCCCCTGGGTTCACCTGAGAGCAGAATGTTTACGACTAATGTTGGAAAAATATGCCTATACAAACACCTATTTTAGTGGCCTTGCAAAGTTCCCTCTGTGAACTACTTAAAGAAATTTTCAGAGGAGAGGTCCTCTTTTACCAGCTGTGAACACAGTGTGTAGTGCCAATGGAGGAGTCTGGGTGCGTCAGTGAAAAGAAAGCTAATTACATGGGAAGAAATCTGCACATTCAGCATACATTAGCCAACTCAACAAATCGTTGACACAGCAGAGCACCTGAAACCACCCAAAATACTGAGCCTGACTGTTAATTAAAACCTAGGTCCCTAATTCCAGGCCACTCTGCTCTAAGAAGCAATAAACATTGACAAACAACAGAAGTCAATTCTGCAAGCCTTTCCACTGAGGATAGTTAAACAGGCAGTGAAGCCAATTTTCCAGGTTTCATCAGGAACCATGCCATCTTTGGTGTTGTTATTAACACCTGTGGATTACAAGGAAAAAAAAAACAGAACAACCAAACAAAGGAAAACCAACCAACCAAACAAAAAAAACCTCTTCTATTTTATTTTAGTGTTATGAGCATTTCTACCTATCCTGTTTGGAAAATGAACGCTGTAAGGTTGAGAATTTTTTTTTTAAAGAAACTAACATTTAAGATGGGCTTTAAAAATATAGTAATTTCTACACTGGTCTCACATTCCTTGACTGCTTAGGTCAGATATTAGGAGGAAGTTTTTTCACACAGAGAGTGGCGACACACTGGAACTGGTTGCACAAGGAGGTTGTGTATGCCCCATCTCTGGAGGCATTCAAAACCAGGCTGGATGTGGCTCTGGGCAGCCTGGCCTAGTGGATTGCGACCCTACACATAGCAGGGGGGTTGAAACTAGATGATCATTGTGGTCCTTTTTAACCCAGGCCATACTATGATTCTATGATTCTGAACCTGTGAGTTTTGAAGGCTGGCAATATTGGATCTAATATGTAAATGAAGTTCACATCCTAACATAGTGGAGTGAGTGAGGTACTGAAAAAACTTTAAATTATGTATAGACTTCTCAGGTCTGCATCTATAACTTACAATAAATATAAATTAATAAAAAATATTCTTAAGAAAAAATGTTTAATTTCACTGCACACACAAAGTAAAAATCTTCGGCCTATCAGGATATTCTACCTTTAACCCAGATGAAGGTTAAACAAACAATCAATCAATCAAACAAACAAACAAAAACAACAACAAAAAGCAACCAAACAGATATAAATAAAAAAAACCCAAAGCCAATTACTTAATTCTGGAACCTGCCTCTTGATTGACACACTAAAGTACAATAGAACGGCACAGGATTTCATTTTGGTATCAAGATGCTTTAGGTTAGGATACTCCCATACCCTGCTCGATGTAACATTGGTAGAGAGAGTGATTCAGATGAGTCTTTAATTAGTTTCTTCTGCAGTCTTGATGTTACATCAATTTTTTTTCTCTGACAGCAGGCAGTTATGGGAATGCTTTACTTTCAGTTGTAGGGAAAAGAGGTGAATGAAATTCATAATCTTTCATGCAGCTGCACTGAAGGTTAGGCAATCATTTGGAATTGAACAATGTGTTCAGATTTGAGAAAAATGAGATATCCTCTGGGTTGAAAACAGTAACATGAAAAAGGGCAACTCAGCTAGATGTGTACAAACAGGTCCACAAACACAGATAACTGTATCCGTGAAGAGAATTTAGCTGAATTAGAGCTCCAGTCCAAAGTCAGAATTCTGCATTAATTTACTGACCAGATCAGAAGACGCAAAGAATCTTTTATCTTTAAATGAATAAAGAGCAGATTTGTAAAAGAGAGGAAATTCTTGCCTCTTTTAACTTACAAACCATGCAATATCTGATTTATAAAAATCACCCATACGCAGTTGAAATCCATACTGTCGAAGCCCTGGTACCCTTTATTTTTAAAGACAGTTTCTAAACTAAATAGGACAAAATCTTACCATTTTACTGTGCAGAAAACGCACCTCTAGATGCTTGGTGTTTTATTTTGGTTTTGTTTTTTTCCTCTGGATTTCCCACTCTTCTGGTTCTAATGCTTCTACATAAAAATATTTTCAGGACATTATATTTTCCTTATTCAGCAGCAGCACAATGCAGTGAATAGCTTGACAATTCAGTGGAACTTCACAGTATCCTAACCTGAGACAGCAGACTCCTAATTATAAACTGAGAGTAAGCTGCAGCCTTGTCAGAGTGATTTCATTATCCCGATTGCATCAGTTTTGACCCTTTACAAGACTGTGTGTTATTTGGGACATCAGGAGTCTAACAACTGAAAACAAGCAAAAGACAGCTGCTTTCCGCTTACAGAAGTCTCTGGATATATTTAGCAATTTAGCCTTCAAAGTAAGGAGTTTTGCTTGTACTACTGTAAGACACATCATTTCTCAGTAGGGCCCACATGTTTGCCTTAATCAGATAGGGTTCTTCTTGTTGTTCTTAACCTACTTCCTTTCTGAGAGAGGTAAGGGAACTTTAGCAGCAGCCGTCAGTAGCAAATGAAGTGGGAAGAAGCAAAGAATAAAAAATAGGCTGGGATTTATAAAAAGAATGTAAAAATCTGCGATTATATAATGATGTACAGAAGCAGCCAACTAACACAGAAAGCTATGGCATCACTGTTAATTTAGTGAGCTCCAGGATTCTCACTTTTCTGACATCAAGGCAGATTCCGAAGTAGTTTGAAGTCTATAATCTTTAAGATACAGACTGGGAAATTGTCCTAATACTCAAAGTCAAAACTGAAGAAGGAGAGTTTGTTATCTGAGGGAAAGTCATTGACCCTAAGTTAACTTCTGTTTAGCCTCATCAAAATAGAAAACTAAATAAGAAACCACATAGAAGTACATGTAGATGTGGTGTTTGTGAAGAAGAAAAGAAACCAATAAAAAGTGGATTCAACAAAAGTAACTGTGAATCAATGTTAAATGGTAACCAAATTTGTGGAGTCCAGAAGTTTAACAGTTCTTAGCAGAGGAAGGTGAACATTTAAAAAACTACAGGTTTTACCATTTCCATATAAATGAACAAAAATTGAAAAGCAGATCTATACCTTTAAATGACTTTGCTGCTGCTCTAAAAGGACAGTGTGGCAGCTGTGAACACTTGCTCCCCATCCTGTTTTGTAGAGATATGAAGCCAGGAGGACTGTTGCACTGAGAACCCTCCTGGCCACAGGTGATGAGCTTCACCATCTGCAATACTCAATAGGCCAATCAAGCTGGCCCTGTGTGAGGTAAGATGGATAGCCTCCCCATGTGCCCTCAGCTCCCTCTGAAATTTCAGCAGATCAATGTCACTGTGGCTTTTAATTACCCCTTTGCTTCATCATTATTTCATGGACTTTAATATGCCCTGCAGGACACAGCATCACAGAGTACAGATAAACAACTACCAAGCCCTGGTGCCTCTTGAGGTGCTACAGTCATCCTCTAAAGGGAAATGTCACGCTGCCGAGCTCATCTCCCTGGGTAAGCTGACCTCAGGGTTTCCAGGCTAATTTTAGCCTGAGCTGAAACACAAGGGCAGCCACTCTACCACCGTGTTCTGGCCTCAGAGCTCTACTATTTCACACTAGAATTTGTTGTTACTGCCACGCACAGGTATGGAGATCAGAGTGGCTAGTAGGTATTTTGCACTCAATACGTGTTTTCTGAAGAGAAAACCAATCTATCCTTGCAGACCCTGTGTGGTAACCTGTAGACATCTGAAGAAAGTGGAGGACAGGGCGTTCCCATAGAAGCATCCTGAGAGAGGTTCAAACAGCCTCTTGCTGCTCTGGGCTTAAAAGTACTCAGTGGTGTGCAGAAAGAAGCACATCCTGAAGGCTGTGTGGAGCATGATTTGTTGTAGAGGTTGGTCTAACATACAGTCAGTGGTATATGATGGCTGCAGGCAAGTTCTAACTACAGAATACAGTACTGGCCTACTCAATAACCCCTGGTTAAAAACTGTGTCAGTTAAGATTGGAGCAGTTCTAGCTTTTTGGTTTTAATTTGTGAATGAATGTGGAGACAGTATTTATTTGGCAACTGTGAGCAAAACTGAGGGGTAAAAATGATATAATGAAAATTATTCAATATTAATAAATGAATATCACTAGTGATGAATGTTGAGGAAAAAAAAGCCATAAGCAGCTTCTCTTGGAAGATGCTGTCAGATGTCTGCCATGTTGCTTCTGATGTAGCTAGCTGTCACTTTCTGATGTGCAACACTGAGCTCTGATCAGCAGCACTGTAAATTCTCCATGAGGAGAAAGATCTGCTTTCTTAGATCTTCCCCAGGATAGAAACAATGCAGGGGAAGAGGGGACAGAAAAGACAAGGCATACAGCAGATTTATGCTCTGTAGGAGCAAGCAGGGCTGGGAGAAAATTATCTGCAGTTCTCTGCATCAGCCATTTATGGTACTTCTTCCATGGCAGTAAAGAAGTGAGACAATGACAGAGGAGATGTTTCAACATGTGAGGAACAGTAAGAAGGTAAGCAGTAACATTGTTGTGAGCATTCCCATGTGGGTTTCCCAAATACTGGCTACTCTGTCTGAACTACTGCTCCTGCTGGTTGGAGCTAATGTGAATGGGAACTCCTTTGATAAATCTGTACCTGCCCAGGTGTGATAAAACAGTATTCATGTTAAAAGGCTCAAATGATGGAGCTAGAGGGATGATAATTCTTCACTGTAGTTTTGGTTCAGGTGTTGGATACCCTGTGCAGAAGCTAGCATGCTTTTTAAAAAGGAATGGGTGACATGAGAAAAGGTTAGGCTAAGTGGATACTTTTAACATTGAAGAAATTGAATCCCTGCAGAGTTTTCCCTGGGAGACTGTGGCCTTTGTTTCCCCAAAAATTTACTGGCTGAACAGGCTCCCTTTGTCCTTCTTCCCTCACTAAAAACTGTTATCTGTCTGTGGGTAGCTGGCATAGCTGACAGAGCTCTGTGGAGAGTCATGGCAAAGACAAGTACGAGAGTGGGCTAAGTGAATTCCACATTCCTACTGGGAAGTAAAAAAAAAAATGTTTAGTTTTACTGAGAGAAAGGGACTTCATTAATTATATATACCTGACATGATTCGAACTTAATTTTATTGATGCCAGGAGAACAAAAATAGATGAAGATGGGATGACCTAAATGCACAGAACAAGGAGTGGCTCTATGCTAATTGACATGAGAGTATGGAGGCAAAAATTATCATGTAAGGGCAGCTTAAATCGATTTTTGTGAGAGGAGGTATTAATTAATGAGTTGTGGGCAGTGCAATTAGTTGACTCATTAAAACCCAGTGTATCTGAAGTCAGTTTCCAGAATGAAGATAATACATGCAGTAAACTTGTTCTCTTGAGATTATAATTAAGGCTTTGATAACCACTGCCTGATTGGATGAGATGTAGCCATGTTTAGAGAACCCCAAGAACCAGATCAAACTGTACTACCCAAATTCTCATCCCAGATACAAGTTAACCAGCTCTCCCTGTGGAGACTGGAAGTTATGCATATTTAAACTCAAGCTTATTGCTGCTTAGATTGGATGTGAAGGTTCCTCATCCATGGGAAAATATAGTTATGTTATTCATGGGTAATTAAAATCAAGAAGCGGTCAGTTTAATGAGGACTGAGATATAGAGTTGCATTTACTTTCAGCTCTTCTTATTTGAATTCTTGTTTAAATACTATCAGGGCTATTTGTTTAAGAAAAAGAACTGTGAGGTTCCCAAACTGACCCTCAGTAGTGTTAGGTTTTCTGAAAAGGTGTCCCCTTAAATTTGTCTTCTTCAGCCAGGAAGTTTTCTTACAGTTTACTGGCAAGAGGCCATTTTGCCAGCTTTGATCTGGATCCTGATATGCAATTTGAACACACCCAAAGGCATAAAGCAGTTGCCCACTTCAGACAAGCACTGAAAATGAAGCTACAGCCATTTGACAGTATTTTTAATTCTGAACCATATTCTCAGGGAGGAGTTAGTAGGTAAAAGGTCATCACCAGAAAACTTGTTGCAGGAGCAGAAGTCCAAACTTGGAATTGAAATGCCTCCGAAAAACAAACAGAAATAAATGAACCTGTGTGAGCTATCTGAATTTACAGTCAAGTGTGATGGTGCTACAGTCTTCAGGTTCCCTGAGTTTTCTATGTAGGGAAAGACAGTGACAATAATTTTGAGATAAAAAATATCAGGGAAAAGAATAAAAACATATATTTCCTTTCTCTTTCTCCCCTTTTTTGATTTATATCTGGAAATTATTTGTGTTCAAATAAATACACATCACAGAATTCAAATGCAGGCTAATGCACTGCTTCTCTGCACCACCAAACAGCAACCTGTCTTTGAGGCACATGAAGAAGCATCAGTCATAGGCAGATCTGGCAAAGAGGTCTGCCAGAGAAGGAGCAAACTGCATTGATCTCAGTGCTTTGGGAGCACAGTGGCTTGCATTGCAAAATGGGCTCAAGAAGTACACATATGTTCTGTTTGTTTGTTTTCTTTTTTTTTTCTTTTTTTTTTTTTTTCCAGGTAAAATCAAGTCAATATTTGTGCTCTGAAACCACACCTATGCATTTCACCTGCTTGTGGATATCCAGCCCATGGGACAAGACTGGAGATAGCTTGAAGAAACCTCCCCTGAAAGACATGTACCGTGGAAGTGTCCTACAACACAAGCTCATTCTATACATGTATTTATTCTTATAGGCCAACTACTTGCAGTCTAAGCCAGCGGGACTCATTAAGGAGTGCCATAAAAAAAGCATCTGAAGGAACAACATTTCCACAAGCAGATTATTATTATTTATCATTTGCACCGAAGCACTATGTGACAACCCTAAATTCCCTGTTGTGTGAAGTACTAATACAAAACAAGAAGACAGTCCCTTCCTTGAAGAATTAAAACCTAAAAATAGTTTGAGGTGGAGCTTTTCCTCCTGTTCCAACCCGTTCTGTTCCCGGGTGCTACACTGGTATAAGAAAGCTGTAAATTCAGTCATGTAACTCTGGGAAGGAGGTGGGAGTAGGGAGAGGAGTGCAAGTTTTCACAAAGCTTGCTTTTCCTCATGCCTTCCCTGAGTTGAAATGAATGGAAAGTAGCCAGTAGCCAGCAGAAAGTAAAACATGGGGGAGTACAGTACTGAGCTGATATCCTGGTGATTTATGCCTTCTTGGGACCCTGTGAAGAATAAGTGACATATTATCCGCTGACCTACTGGATAGCTCATTTGCTTTTGTTCAAGCAGCAGTTTTGCAGTAGAATTGCAGGTCCTAATATTTCTCTGTTGAACTGAGTTACCTTGCTGCTAAATAAATATGTCAGTCAGCAACAACACAAGTTAGCATTTCTGGTGGGAGGTATTTGCCTCGTTCCAAAGGGTAGACTGAGAAGATGCAATGTAGGCATGTAGGAGATAGGGACCTACGGCAAAACAGAGCAAGTCAAACTGAAGGCAGGGACAGGCTGTAGAGTTTCCTGGTGGTATGGAGCTCTAGATGCCTTTAATCAAACTGAGTTGTGCCTTTTGACTTTATGTAGGACTTTTCAAAATAAATTTTTCTTTGAAGTTTGGAGGATCTAGGGTTCTTACTCTGAAGTTAGTCCTTCCATTCTTAGGTGCTCTTAGATTTAGAAGCTGTATTTTTTATTTCAGAAAAAAAATCAAAAAGCATCTTTACAAATGTACTTGGCCCAATCCTTAATTTGCCTGCACCTAATGCTTATTTTATAAGATAAACTCTTCTGCACATGTGACGTATCAGACTTTACATACCTTAGCTGAGCTGATAAGACTTGAGTGTCCAGCAGAGGATTATTGAGAAGGATGGCCTGTTGTGCTCTGTAACAACTACTTTCACTGGTTATGTTTAATTGTTAAGCTGTTTCCATTTGTACCATACCGATTATAAAGTTAACGATTGCTGCAGAAATGAGAGGCGTACAAGGAGCTAATGTTATTGCTGACATCTTTAGGAACACAACGTTTCAGAAACCACAATTCTATTGACTTACTTGAAAGTGAATTAATAGCAAATATGCACAGCCAGGCATAGTTAGGTAGCACAGAGAAAAAACATGGGGAGCAAAGCCCTGCACCCTATCTGACCTTGCGAGGGATCCAATAACAGCAAAGGGAAAAGTAGAAGAAAACATTTCTCTCCCCAGTACTGATTGCCTCAGTCTTGCCCTCCTAATAAGCATTTAAATAATGTAAATGTGAAGGGTGGTGCAGCAGTGAGAAGGGGGGGAACACACAAACCTTTCTGACTTTCCTTTTTCCCCCGAACACTGATGCCATTGCATAATTATATGGGTTGGCTTGAAAGAATGAAACCCAGTTCAAAATGTATGAGTTCATTTTTATGTTCTACTGAGAAAATTTATTCAGTGTGACTGCTCAGTAGCGAGAGCAGTAAAACACCTTAATCCCTGGTTGAAGAAAGGTAATACCTTGACAGATGTGTGCCTCCTACTTTCCTTGCGGCCATGTTTCAACAACAAACCTTTATTTCTGCTCCTCGGCTGTGGCAGAAAAAAAAAAAATGAGAGGAGCAATAAAGCAGTCAGACAAATCTCAGGAGCCAGGCGGCAATGCAATAGTAATGACAGATTTTTAATGTGGCAGGAGAGATTGACAGGAAAATGTCTTCAGAGCAAACGCACGCCAGATGGAATGAAAACGGTTTATTGGAGTATGGAGGTGCTGCTGAACTGAATAGAGGGCGGGTTTAAGGTGGGTGTTTTATCTGTTTCAAGTAAACAACAACAACCCCCAAAAATTCCGTTTACCAGGTATTGTCTTAGGCTGGTTCTTGCACCAAGGGGATCTTTTCTGTTTGTTTCTTTCTTTCTCTTTCCACAGTACTGCACCAGAGAAAAACTTTAAAGTCAAAAGTTCAGTCACTACACGCTCTGCACAAAAGGAGAAGGCAATCTGGTTTGGTTTGAGTTTTATTTATCATTTGCCTTCTCTTCTCCACCTCAATTTAGCCCCAAAATCTGAAGGAACTTCTCAGTATGAACAGTAAAGTTGTGTTGATGTGCTTTTCTGATTTATCAATCAGAATTATTTTTTCCAAAAAGAGATTGTGTAAGAAACAAAAACAACAACAACAAAACAGTCCCAGCTGATTGAGTATCTATCAAATCCAGGAGAGCTGAAGAAGCCTGCACCAAAAATCCTATAAAAGCCAATATTTCAATATCAGGAAGAGCAACATCACTGTGTTCTTTACAAAGGAGTAAACTTAAACTTGCATGCTCTAAGTAATGTTAATAGTGTCAGATTCAGCCCTACATCTCACAAGAAAATGCAGCTCTGAAATATTTCATACTCCTGCACAGAGCAAAGACAGGAAAACTGCCACAAATTGAAAGAAACAACACAAAAGAAAGAAAGAAAATAAAACTCCAAACAGTGCATCTTCCTGACACCTTTTCATTATCAGCCTAGTCAATAAAGAATGCCACTAAGGAAAGGATGGCGTCATACTATTGAAACATGCTGATTTGAAGGTGGGGGAGGGGGGCATGAAGGATGCACTTGCATAGTCTCAGTGGATAGAGGTTTTTTATTTCACTACATTTGCCTTTATTAACGCTCTGTAATTGTAACTTATGTTCAGGGCTTGGATAAAGTGTTCTGCGTGTATTGTGTACTTTTATGCTTCTCTTTTTAGAGTTTATTCATGGCATTTTTTTCCTTACACAAACACATCAGAAGGAAATCACTGAGCTACCTCCTCTATTTGTATTATATTTTAAAACAAAACAAAATAACCCTCTTTGTCTTTCACAACCTGCTTCTCTTTTTCTAAGGCATATTTATTTGAGAGTAAAAAGATGTTATGGTTCTTTCCACTGCTTGTATGTACAGTGAATGTGCTGTAATTTGCAGAAAGTGAGGGAAATGCTCTGGAAAGTAAGCAGGGAGTTTTGCCATGTCATTTCATCTGATAACTACAACACCGTGATACTAAAGCTTTAGGCAAAATGCTTAATACTGACAGGAAAAGCAATTGGCAAAGCCTTTTACAGTTTATATTTTATAGATCTACTGGTTGTTTTAAAACTATAAGTTTTAAAATTTGGTTCTATCTGGAATCCTGCTATAAAGTTCTATTTAAGCCTCCTTTTGTGTTAGTCCTGTCAGAGATATAAAGAAAGATTGCTTGTGTAATTCTTGTGATCTTTAGGGTTTTGCATCAGTTTCCTTAGCAAATGGCCAAATATTGGAATACAGGCTGCTCATCACGGTGCAAGATAGAATATTTTCATATTTAAAAAATGCCTTTAACTTGTTAAGTCATCTTTCAGTACAAAGAGCTACATGATGATAAAGCAAAGCATAGCAGTGAAGGGGTTGTTAGTGATGCTATGCATAATTCTGAAATTATCCTATTTCCTCGCACTCAAGTGTGACTCGATTATCAGTCAACTTAAGTTTTTCTGGTTGGGTTGAAGCTGTTTTGTAAATCAGTTCTGCAAGGAGCATCACTTCATTAAGAGCTGTGTTTTAGGAAAAAAAAAAAAAAAGCCATTTTCTAGCTTATTTTAGAATCTGTTTGACTAGTTTTTAAATACCCGAGAAAATTAAACTCAGACTGAATATTAAAGCAATGTTGAAGATAAAACTTGACATAACAGGATGTGATGACTGCCATTCTGTCCTTAAAGCACCTTTTCGCAACACACATAATACAGAATATTAATCAGTGTTCTAAGGCGGTGGCAGTATCCAGAGACGCAATGACAAGTTAGGGACAGAACAGCCGGCTTAACTATGAATGGCATCACTTTATTCTGCACCAGCATCCTCATAACACTTAAAAATAGATTTTACTGTGTCATCATCTCCGTTCTGGTATCACTAGTAAAGTGTGCTAGGTAAGAAAGCTGCAAAAGGGGATTGTACAAGCATAGATACTAAAGTTACTATTGGTAGTGTATTATTAGTGTAGTTTTCATTTCAGAAGGCACTGAATACTGACTTTCAACCTCAAATTGTATTCATTGGTAGCTTGCGTTTTTTTCCTTTTTTTTTTTTTTTTTTTATCCCTAAAATCATACCAAGTATATCAGCATGCTTTCATGCACCCCCGCACTGTGGAATTTTGATAATGTATGTCCTAACCACTTAATTGATTGATTAGCTTACTGCAGCTTTCTGAGGCACCAAATTTATCTTTAATAGCCGGAGTCAGGCACGGCAGGCAATCGAGGGGGGGGTCCCTTGGCGTCGATTTGCTCTTAACTGGAAAGTCATTACCACTTAATACATGTAGATTGTGTTGAAAGAAAATTATGTGTAATGAAATGAGGGAAAAATTAGTGGAGTGTTATGGGCGAAAGCAGATGTTACGGAGGAATTATGCTAGCAGAGATAATCACCTTCGCTAGCATTGTGTGTGCTGGGGTGTTAACTCAGGGAGAGAGTTGGTGAGAGAGCTAAATAAATGCATTGATTTACACAGATTCACTTTCCAAACTACAGCATACAGCCAGCACTACACATCTACACATACCTACATATACCCACACATACAGGCATGCTCAGGGCTGAACTTTTATATTTCTGATGCTCACACGCTTTATTTCGTTCTTTTCCAGCTACTCACACTATATTCAGAAGTCCTGGCTGCAAGCACAGGGAAATAACATCAATTTGCATAATATCATGAAGATGAGAATAATATCCAAGGGCAGAAGTACTCATATAAGTATTAAGACAAGACCTTGTATACTTCAAACTCTGGACAACCTCTCCTGAGAGAAAAATGATGAATACAAGAGAGGTCTTTGAGAGAAGCACCTGACATTTTAGAAGCTATAGAAATGAAAAAATACCAGAGATAGTTGCAAAAAAAATAAAAAAATAAAAATACAGAAACACAGAGAGTTGTGCCTTTTCTTTAATAGCCTGTAAATAAAGGACATGGAAGAAAAAAAGAAAAGATGAAATCTTTCTTTCTAATGCAAGTTAGGAACATGTTTTAAGGTAGTTGTTTTGCAGACAGGCAATAGCAAAAGCACTCAAAATCAGGCCAGGGGAAGAGCGATGCAGCAGATTTTATTTTGAGCACATTTTAGAACTCTGTAAATTAATCTTTCACCTGTGGGCATATCCCTGTCCTTTTCCAGCCGTGACTGATATATATGCTTGATTATTTTTCTTATATCCAGGCATGCAAGGTCACTATTAATTTTTATCTTGGGTTTATCTATTTCATATAATATGTGTTTGGATTTAGAATTATCTCTGCTTTATCACCCATTTCATAATAAAAAATGCAGCCTCGGAAAGATATTAGTTTGCAGATTTTACTATCAAAACCATTGATAATTAGTATTTCCTCGTATACCGTTCTATTCCTTCGCTACTAAATGTGGCTTTTATGACTGCAGCTATTGCCTGTGATAATAATACAAATTTTATTTTTTCTTAATTTTTTTATTTTTTAAAGAGAAAGATTCAAGGTCTTGTACTCCTGGTGTTACCGTTCAGAGATGGGAGGTTAGCAAGAGGACTGTCAATTTCCTTGTCACTATATTAATGAGTCAAAGAAATGCAGCCAGCCTCTCATGAATCAATTGGAAAACCATGATGAATGTTTCAATAATTAAGAGAATAATTAAATTGCTGAATGTAGGATGGCACTAAATGAAATAGCTTTTGTAACAGCAGCATATTGCTGTTTATAAATACAAAGGGCCACATTTAAATAATGCTGTGAGTCCAACTTAGATTTATCTGTCTTATCACTCTTAATTGACTGAGGGCCCAATCCTGCAACAGTCTATGCTATACACAGGATACCTTATACCTCAGCCCTGTGCATAGCAGCAGTGCTCAGGCACAAAAAGCTAAATCCTCACAGAAATCTGCTGCTCAATCAGAGTCTCTCCGTGTACCTATGTGCCTCTCTAACTGCACACTAACGTGGCCACCATTGAGGTATTTTGGTGATAAGCAGCTAAACTTAAGCAGATAACGAAGGCAGTGAATTCGCAGTTAAAGCTGACACTCTGGTGGTAACATGCATGATGCTCGTGGAAATGTTTTTAAAAAGCAATACGTGTTAAAGGTGAACTGTAAAGCTGGAGTGAAAATTATGTTAAGTTCAGAAATATGTCCTGAGTTTCTCATCTATCAGGCAAGTTTTACCATAGCTTTCAAAACATTCTTTCCGCCTATTCAGTATCTCCTTGATAAAGATATTCCCAAACTTAACTTTGTGTGATATCACACAAACTAGAACTAAAAATGCTCTAAAGGAGACATTCTAGAAAGTCATCGTTCAGATCAGTACATCTCAGAACATGGCAAATGCTTATAAAAACTATGTTGGGGGAAGTAAATGTAAAATATACACCATTCATAAACCTAAAGCTCAAAAAATTTACAAATTGTTCAGGGAAAAACAATAGTGGAACAAATGAGTTTGAATGCACTTGTATGTATTGAAAGTGTGTCTCTGTTCACTGCTGAAAAACAGGCAAGCTTAGGAGAAGTCACTCAAATAAAGCAGGGTCATTTCAGGTGCAAAATTCAACCAAGTACACAGAGGCCCCTCTCCGACTGATTGTGTACAGACAGCACTAATATTCCCTTAACTCCTGTAATATGAGAGTCGAATTTGTTTTTCTCACCTGCTAAGATCCCAAAGGGCTTTTCACTGGCCCTTTGTGTCACGTCTCTTCCAGTTTTACTGATTTTTTTTTCTTTTTTTTCCTCTTTTCTCATTCTGTTCTTCCTCTCCTATGTTTCCACCTGTTCCCAAACACAGTCCCATCACTTACCCATGTTCCACCACTCCATAGCCTTCCCCACAAGGGAGGTATGCTTTGTTTGCTTGGAGGGAGAATGAAGTGAAAAGGAATTTTATCTGTTCATCTCTGTGTGATTTTGTAGCCCAGTCATCATGTCAGCCTCAATTGCACCATCTTCTTCAACTTCTATACTGCTGAGTTCATTTTTTTCTGTCCCTCCCACTAGCGTATTCCTTTGCTCTCAGAAGATCCTTCCTGATCCTTTCACATTTGCCTTTTATCCCTTCCAATCTCTATTCCAGTGTATGGAGGAACCACAGACACTCCCCTGAACTCCATATCCCCAGTGTTTATTTTCCATTTTCCTCTTCCACCTTTGAATGCCTCTTTCCTACTCATCACATAAATACATGTTCTGAGATATTTGAAAACCTAGCATTATGTACTTGGCACACTAGTGATCTGAGGTAGAACAGAGATAAAATATAGCCATAATATGCTTTAAAATAGGTGAATTAGTTGGGAAGGAGACTTCTAATGCTACATAGGTAGTCAGTAAAAAGTAGCAATTACCATGCGATGGAATCTGATATACCACAGTTATTTCCCATTCTAGGCATAGGGCAATACCATGGTAACCTAGGCTCCATAGTGTGGCAAATGTTGTTAATTGTATAGCTTTCTAATGGAGATAATTATATTTCTCTTGCCTGAAATCAACATTTACTGGCAGTGACCAATGCCCAGAAGAATATTCTCAGAAAGATGTTTCAAAGATCTACACAATGTACATTTACTACTTCTGCAAAGATAATTTAATTCCATCAATGTAACTGGAGAAAACTTCCTGATAAATAACAGAAAGAAACCAAAATATTAAAAGTGCAAGTAAATATAAATTCACTCTCACCAATATGTTATGGATGCCACATACTGACTGGCCAAACCTGGGGAAAAAAATAAACCATACAACTTTTATCTGATAATTGATTAGATAACTGAATTTTCAACACAACTTTCTTTAGCATTAAATATAGATATAAATATATCTTGAAATTTCTGTTGGCAAAATCTCCTTTCAGGGATGGGAATTACATTGCCAAGATTAACATTTAGGTCAGAAATTTTCTACTGCATGGCTCTATTTGAGGTGAATATTCACTTCTGAGAATAAGATTGTGAAAAATACATTGTTTGCCAATATTTAGAAGTAAATATACTTCTCAATTGTTTCCTTAACACCTCTGCAGTCTAAAGCTGAGTCTTGAAAACTGGTCAATTCCTAAGATTCCAAGGGGAAAAAAAGAAGCTCACTAGAGGGTTTTTTTATGGTTCTCAAAGATCCTATGTGTCAATAACCCTATCATGTAAGTGGGGTTTTGCTCCTGCTCACTCAAGTTGGCTGGATCTTCTGATACAGGACTAAGAACAGAGAATGCTCCCAATGTAGTCCAAGAGAAGAACAAGGCATGGAAAAATTCATTTTCACACAGCAAGTCAGCAAAAGAGAGGAAGGAAAGGGGAACTGAGAATTCTAGGTGCAGCGGATTTGGTAGAGTTTCCATTTAACAATAAACAAGAACACCCACTTTGAACATGGAGATAATGTGCTTGCAGAAATTAGTATACACATGTGCCCTAGCTCTGACGATTACATGCAGAATGGGAAAAAATACAGTGGCCAGAAACATGTTATAATAAAACTAGCCAGAACATTCAGAAACATGGCAACTGTAAGATTTTGTGTATGGATTAGTATCATTTAGAGGATGGGAACAGAAAGGAATGGAAGATTCATATCTATCCACGCATAGGAGATGGACAGTAGGGAATTAGAAATGTGAAGAAAGCTGTGCACAAGTACTGTCAAAAAGGAGTTTAGCAAGGAAGGAAAAGGATGTTCATGTTGGAAAGAACAAGAAGAAATATAACCTCTTCATCTCTGTTGGACCTGAAACTCAAATATCTAGTTCTTAGTTTAGATTTACTGTGATATTTAGCAAAATAGCAGTAACATTTGTTCAATTTTCTTCCATTCCATGCCCCACAACAGGTTCCACAGATGATAACAGCCCTCGACTGCTTCTGTGTGAAAGTCAGAACAGTTACAGATGATGGCATTTTTGCTATTTCAATTCTTATATTTCCAAAACACATCCATATGTTGTAAATATATCAATGAAATTTAAACTATACAGTGATTTCTTCTCCCTCATTTGGTTGCTCTGTAAACCCAAGATGGACTTTGCAGACTGATCCAGACAGAAAGCAAGGTCACTCAACTTGTGACCTGAGCGGGAGAATCATTACACAGTTCTACAGTGAGAAAAACTCACATTTCACACGAACAGACAAAATTTGACAATTTTCAAGACTTTGCTTCAGTTTCACAGTTTAAGATATAATACCACCTCACTTAGTGAAGATCAGTTTAATCATATCTGCAAATGTTAAGTTAGAATGTCACCACAGAAAAGCCTGCTATAAGTTCAGTAATAATGACAGGGCATACAGATTGCATGCAGACTGCAGCAAATAACTGACGTTATGAGCAGTTATGAAGGACCTGGTCTTGTGTTCTTATTTTGTCACGAAGAATTCAAGTTGACTTCAGATAAATATCAGCTTCAGTTAAAATAAGTCTTTAAAGCAAAAGATCCAAGATGTGGTTTGAGACTTGGTCAGCATGAGAACTGGTACAAGTGGTTCCAAACTCCAAAGTTCTCAAAGGATTGGACAGTCTGCAGGGGTCTTTTGTCCAAGGAATTGGAGGGTGGCAGGCTCTTCAATCAAGTAATCAGATTTAGAGCAAAGATCATATTTTCCATCAATTGCTGAAGAGACTGAGATAGTTTAAAACAGATGCCTATTCAAGGCATATCAGCATGGAGACATAATGCAGATCTCCTCTAGAAAACCATGGAGAATAATGGCAAGGGGCACAATTTATGTCTCAATGACTCTCTGCAACTACAGTGAAGAAGTTCTTGAGGGCAGAGGCTTATAGCTAGGAAAGAGAAATTCATACTGAAATATTTTTCATACCTGTTAGCTCTTACACTCCATTATGTATTTTCTATTACAATTTGGAGTGGTGGATAACAGCATAGAAAACTGCTGCATTTTAACAGCAAATGTTTGCTCTCAAAGAAATGTGCCTCTGTTTATAGAAAGCCTGGGTAGAGTTTCAAAACTACTTTAGTCCCTACAGCACCATATTATCTTTTATATTTCTTAATTGAATCCTTATCCTGGAGGTAGTCAGGTGCTGAACTAGACCTCTCAGGTACAATTACAAAGGATTGGAGCTAGATACTTGGTACTCAAAAACATTTACTTTAATACTGGATTTTGGGGAGGGAGGGGATGGCTTTTATTTCATTACCACTGCTACTTCATAGGAAGAAAGAAAAAGAGTGGAATGAAAGGACAGGAGTGGGACTACAAAATCATTCCTAAAATCTACTATAGCTGGGTAAATTCTGTTAAAAAAATATTGTATGGACACTGAAATTAGGAAATGGATTTGTACTGACCACACTGTCCTCTAGTTTTGTTTGCTTTCTAGGGACATTTGTATGTTTCAATTAACATCTTGGCTATTCACAGAGAACTTCAGAACAGTGTGCATTAGTACTGGTGGAAAGTAGATCTTAGATTCACACAGAAGTTTTTGCACGCTTGATGCATTGGAAAAATAAATCAACACCATGTGACTCATCAAAGCAGTCATAAGTAACAAAGCTCAAGAACTCACTGGTGAATGTTCACACAGAACTGTTCCTGAGCAATTCAGGCAATTAAAAGTACTTAGAGAGGAAAAAAGATCTCGTTGAATTCTTTTGCATAATAAACTCAAGGAAACCTCAGTCTGCCCATGGAGATCCCATAAGCAGAAAAAAGGCTAAACTTACTGACTAAACTATTCATTGTGAATTATTCCCTCTGCTCTAATGTCTGCACGGCATGAAAGCATGGTGCCAGTCCTGCTACACACTGTAATTTTACTCTTCGAGGAATAAAGTGGGAATATACTGCTGGGCATGTTAAAGCATTCTGAAGAGGACATTATATATATTTTTAACATGTGACCTGACTTTCCTTTTTGTGTTGAAAATGGAGACCTTCAGAGAGAAAATATAAGCCTCCAGCCAGTGAAATAAGATAATTTTACTCTCTTTCATCAAAGCAATATTTGGTGCAAAAACTATGTACGACTTAAATGTAGACTTTAAGAAGTCAAAGATCAGCACAGAAAAATTCAGACAGTTTGCTTTTACTTCTGTGGGCTGGCCACAAGTTACAGTTACTGATTCCTTTAGCAAATTCCTGTCTAATTGTTATTTTTCCTTGATTAAACTGTCCTTTCTAAGGACATCTGTTCTTTCTCTTGCCAAGGTGTAAGATACAATCATGTTTAATAATTTGTAAAATACTTTTGGCAACACAGTAATATTCCAGCGAGGAATCCTGCAAAGGGAGATGTCCTTCTCCTACAACAGATACATTGCTCCCTAATGTCAAGTGAGAGACACTGCTGTATATAGGGTTGAGATATGATGTGTGGCTGAGCACTTGGGAAAGTGTTCGTGATTCTTTAGGGATCAAAGACGTTCAGTCCTTGAGTTTAAATGTGGACTACTCCACTCTGAATTCAGGGTGACCAAAAAACCAACTCAAAGATGTTCCATATGGAGATGGTCACTATGATTCCTCTCCCTGGTAGGAAAACTTGTCCTTCCCAGGTCTCAACATCAGGAAGTATATAAAAGTGCTTTCCCTAAGAGAGGGAGTATATTTTTGTCTGAGGGGACAGCAAAGTAGAGGTGCAAAAAATTCACAGGAGGGAAGTCCCCATAGCCTGGAGAGCTTAAATCCAAAGGTATACTTCATAAAGACTGAAAAAGTAATGACCTGATTTGTAGAAATTAATAAGTGAAAGGAGCAGGTATGGTGCTAATACTCTCCAGCATTGTGCAACCAAGAAAAAAATCTCTACAATAGTGAAAAAAGTAGGTCTCAAAAAGGATTATAAAGAGGTTACATTTTTGTTGTACTGAGTTTGTGACCAGACATCTGGCCAGAGATGAGATGGAAACTACGAGATGCAAAGACTGGACAGAAGGTAGCAATCAAAGATAAAGAGATAAATGCTAGGAAGCCATCAGCTTTGCGACAGTTGCTGGGAGTGAATTAAATCATGGAGGAGTAAGACCCAGCATGAGATGGGGGAGCACTGACAGAAAACAGGAAGGGGGGGAGAGCACTGAGGAAATTATTGGAACCTTTTTTCGAGGATAAAACAAAAAGAAAAAAAAAGTAAAAAAAAGCAAGTATCAAGTTGTGGAAACGCATGGTGGGGAAAGGGAGAGTTGTGGGAGACGGGATGATTCGCTCCCATCTCCTACAGGCTCGGCATTCCCATGAATGCTCACAGCTTTGCCTAAATTCACACGCAAAGCATCAGGAATGGATTAAGCTTAACTGCAAGGGAACCACAATGTGGGGAGGTAACAATTAAAGGCAGTTGCTGGGCCACTGAAGTGTATGGGAGATTGATTATAAATAGACAGAGATAGGTTTGCTGAAGGGAGTAAGGCAAAAGCGATCCTGAGGGAAAGGGCAGCAGCCGTAGGCAAGCCCAGGACTGAGTGTGCAAAGCAGGGAAGGTGCTATCCCTCCGGCCCCTCTTAGATCACATACCAGCCAGTCTGTCTGTGATTCTTTGAAATGGAAAGGGGGAGTGAAAAAGGCATGAAATACGGATCTCTCAAGACAGAATAAGCTGTGGCTGCATGCATTGTTTTTGATACTGAGAATGACGTACTGGCTCATGCTCCATAGCAGCTTTACCAGTATAACCATCAGGGCTTTAGCCATTACAGGGTAAAGCTAGCATCACCCTGGGTAGCATCAGAAGAGACTGCTACCAGGAGGACCACCACTATTATTACTAGCTGCAATAAAAAAAGCACTTCTTAAAATGTTTTTTCTACCTAATTGTCAAAACTGAATAATATTATCAGCTTTTTTATCCTTTGAGTATTTTTCTAATAAGAAAGCGCAGAGATGCACTGCAAATAAAAGCAGAAGATTTGAGGATGCAAAGCAATCATGCAAAATGACTTTCATATCAGTTTGATAAGCAGCTGAAATTTAATAACTACATCTCTCCTATGGTGCTGGATGAAAGTTTAATACTTTATGCTTTTGCTTCTTTCTTCTGCACGATGCTTATTCGGAATCATAACTTTTCCTTTTATAGTCGCAGAAATGCTAGGTGCGGTGGATTAATCGGAGCCCTAGGAGGCTCCAGCCCAGTCCAGACTAAAGTGACTTATAATCAAACCCTAGGAGAAAACTGTCAGGGGTCATAAGGGAAATGAGTAGAGATCCAAATGTGAAAGTAATATTTGCTGAGGATAATTCACGCGAATCTCGCTGTCCCAATGGGCAAGATGGAAGGTCAGTTTCTCAGAACCCAGTTCTAAGAGATGCTGGATATGGGAGAGTAGGACAGAAAAAGAAAAGGAGGGTAAAAATGTCTCTCAGAATTTTGTCTGCAGATTTTAGCTGGAAACTGTATGTAACACTCCAGAAGCTTTCAGAGGGTGACACGAAGAAAAGCAAAATAAAATTCAGCCTCCAACAAATAATTCCGGCATCGGCAAAATACATAAAGAAACGAATACATAAAACATACCACCACCACACCAGCCACTGCCTGCCCTTTAAGGCAACGCGGGCAGAGCAGTGGGTTATCCACCCAGCTTTCTCAGCTCGTCGGCAATTTCTTGGGCTTAGAGACCAGCATGGGGCCAAAACCACCGCGCCAGGGGCTCGTGATGAGCTTTGAGATGGGCGTGAGGGCAGGCGGGCAGCGGGCTGAGGGCTCGCAAGGGGGCAGGCCTGGGGCAGAGCTGCGGGGGCAGGCAGCCCGGGGCGGGCGGGCCGGGGGCGCGGCGCCGCCTGCTCTGCTCCAGCAGTGCCCCCTTCTGCCGGCTGCCGAAGAAGCAGTCGCAAAAAGCTCGGCTTCCAGGCAGCTGCGCATCTTTTTTTTTCCGCCGGCTAGCAAGGGCGGCTTTGGAAACCAGGGGAAATGCGTGGAGAGCGTCGTTGGGGATTAGAGAAAAAAAAAATTTAATAGATAAATAAATAAACAAACGGAATTGAAATAAAATAAATAAATAAATGAATAAAACGAGCGTTTCGAAATCAAAAAGTTGACAGCCGTTCAGAGGCAGATGCTAGGAAGGCTCCGGATTCATTGGCGGATGGCTGCGTGGCTTCAGTTTTCGGCGCGTGTGCTACAAAAACAGATAAAAAAAAAAAAAAAGGAATACAAATGAAAGAACATCTGATCTAGTCATCAGATCTAACTACAGCACTTTAATAGGAATTGCGACTCCAGATGTTGTCTTAAGAAAATGAATCAATTAGGCAAATGAGGAATCCCTCCATAAATCATAGCAGGGGGAGATAAAGTCCAGTAACTGCAGACTATTGTTTAAATGTCCTGATGGCATTTGCTCTCCTTGTATACCTGTAAGCCTTACTGCAAGGCTCCTCATCATTTAAGTTGTTGTTTATCTTCCTGAATACCGGTTTGATTCAAAAAAGTGTTCTAAATGTTCAAAACCTTTTACCCTGAAAATAATAATACATCAGCCTTTAGGAGTTGAACCCAGCAGAAACTGGTGTCACTATTCATAAAATAATTGAGTTTACACAAAAAGTGATTTCTGTAATAGCCCCCTTTTTACAAGTATGTACATTTTATTTAAAATTACTGACTCAAAAAGCAAGGTAGGAAAAAAAATCACCTCCAACAACTTCCTGTAATTGCGAATTATTGTGAGGGAAACAGAAGGAAAAGATTTTGAAATTATGAGCCATTATGCTTGAGAGAGAGAGAGGGTAAGTGAGAGAGAGGGAGGGAGGGAGGGAGAGAGAGAGAGGCAGTGGGAAAAAAAGACATCTCGGCTTCATGAAACACAGCTGACAAGCTCGACTAAATTACCCCCGGACCATTACAAAAATCACTTAATTGCCAACCATTTTGTTAGGTCAATTGACTCTAATTGAAAAAATAACAAAAAGCTTATTATGCTGCAAATGCGGCCGTGGAAAATGAGTCTTCTGTTAGGAGGAAACAATAATTCTAAATTTCAGCTGCTGCTAACACTACAAAGTTCAGTGTTTTCTTCTGATAGAATCTACTGTGCAGGAGAAAGTGAATGTGATTCAATTGATTGATATTTCTTTTAATGCTGCCCCCCTCTTCCTTCTCTGTGCTCCCATCCCCGACAACTGCCCCACTCCGTTTTATTTCACTTCCTTGTTGCCTTGTGGCTCTCCTTTCTGTGGCAGGGCCGATGTCAGCTCTTGTTCCTGAGGAGCTGTGTGGTTCAGTGGTGTGCGAGACTGCTCTGACTCCTGTTTTCATCTCCTCTGCAGTAACCTCCGGACCCAACATTTTTCTGAACCAAACCCAGGTGGGGGTTAAGGAGGGGCGCCTTGTTAAAGCCTCCTGGCTCCCTTCACTCTCCCCTTTCCCTCACATGCAGCTATTTCCTTTAAAGCTTGATAACAGATCACTGTTTACTTGTTTTTGCCAACTAAATTTCTTAGAAACAGCCCCCTAAATGTACGTTAAAAAGCACAAACCCTGATTGGCACACAGGATTGTAATTAAAAACTCTGTCTGTGCAGAGGAAGCTTTATTTATAACGACACAATTTTTAGGACTGTATGCATGAGTTTGTTCATTTCAAAGGAAGATAAACCGGCTGGAGCTCTCTTATTGTCCCAATTACAGATTTGAATAGTGGAGGTTCATAATGGGATTGATTCTGCTTTGTGAAAAGTAATTATTTGTCCATAAAACCAGGAGGCTGCAGAAATGAACTCGGATGGCAACAGCCTTTTGTTCAGCTCCTTTGCAATGGAGAGGTAGGGAAATTGAAGTAAGTTCTCAGTAGCCACAGTGCATGATTAAATATTTCCATAACTGTATCTATACATTTACCTCTTGCATTGTGCTCTGCAAATTCCTTTTCTGGTGTTATCCTTTTAGGGAAACTGCTTGACTGAGTTACACTTTTATAAGGCCCCAAACTCTTGAGTTGACTACATTGAAATCATGAACAAAATACAATGATATACAGCAGGATACTTCTTCACAGTATTTTAGAAAGAAAGAAAGAAAAAAAAAGAAAAAAAATACCCACACCAACTTTGTGAGTATGAGTGTGTGCATGTATGTTTTTACTGTGCCTTTTGTACCCAAAGTAGATCTTCCAGTGCTTTACAAAGCAGTGAGTTAAATATTGGTGGTGTGGTGCCTGTGTAGGCAAACGGCACAGCCGTTATGTGCTCAGCATACGTTTTTATTGTTTCTTTATATAGAACCCAATATCACTTACACAGAGGGGGATATAACAAATATATCAGACCATGAAGCACACATATGTGCAGTTTCTTTCTGAGCATCCGCAGCTGTATATAATCAATGGAACATTCCTTTGGAGTGCACCACAGGTCAGCAGGAACCTTGGCATACAGCTGAATTTATGAGTGATCACATTGTTTTAAATATGCATCACTTAGATTTCTACAGGTGTTTAAAGATTTGCCCCAACATTCCTTTTATTTTGTCTTTTTTTTTTCCTTTTCTAGAAAAAAACGTGCATACAGAAAAGAGAGATTGTATAATTAAGGCTTCCATTTGGATGCTAAAATTGATATAATTCACCATAGCTGACAACAGAGGATATTATATCATCCCGAAGGAAAAAAAAAAAAAAACACTCAAAATGATATAAAAAAAAAAAAAGAGAGAGAGAGAAATTCTCTATGTGAAATATTGCTTATAGTCAGGGACCAGAAAAACCCAAAATCTTCCAACCCTTGTTGAATGTGGGGAGATTCTGTAAAGCACACATGTATATAAGATTATATAAACTTAAAAAAAAAAATTGTGTTTATCACAATGAAATATATGTCTGCAATTTTGTCTGGAAATTTATATATATATGGTAAAATAAAAATAAACACCACTTTACAGAAACCTTATTTGCAAAGTGTGACAAAATAAAACAAGCATTATTAATTATTTTCTTCCTTTATAGTAGAAAATATATAAAATTAAATATACAAAATCTTATGAAAAGTCTATGTGCATGTATTGAGGAAAGACAATGAGGCTTCACAAACCGAATAGAACCAATTCCTTTCAAATAAGTGGGAAAGCCCTACAGAGAGAAATAAAAGTGAGGAATGGTGAATTCTGTAACACTTGCCAGACCAATGAGCTTCATCAATTAATCACAGCAAAATAATCACCACCTACATTAAAGAATAATACATGAAAAGGACAGGGCATAGCTTTAACTTATTCAGAAAGGGCTGACTCCCTAATCCCTCTGAGTCTTGACATGTTAACTGGGTAGCGACTAATTAGATGTCAAAAATTCATAAGCACTCTTTAATATTGCATATATCTGCGGCAGACATTTCAATATGAGAGTTGTATACACAGAAGTCACTATAGCATTAAAACACAGCAGGGTGGGAGAAATAAAAGGAAAACAATAAAAACAATGGCCCTTAAAAACCCAAGAGAATGCCTCCTTTGGAAGTGTGTACTTTCTTATTCAGAAAAGGTATCACCTTAATAAGAATTATAGGCAAAGAGGTTTCACTGTTCCATGCTGTGTGGACGAAAAGAGGGAGAAAAGACTGACTTATCAAAGGCACTGGCAGGTAAATAGTAATTTACTATGCATGCACAATGAACATTACACAGTGCCTTGACACAGGGCGATAATGAAAGACATGCTATTGTGGCATCCATCGAGGGAATTTTTTTCTTCATTCTTCTTTCCCCTGTCTCTCTTGAGCAAAGAAGCAGTGATGTTTCCTGGCAGCTGCCTCCTGTTTCAAGCCATTTCACATAATATAGGAAGAACCTGAAGTTTAGTGTATAAAGTAAGTGAGTTAGTTTGTTGGCTTGGTGATATACACATTGCTTGAGCGGGAACTTATATTTCAAATGCAGTAGTCTGTATTTTTATGGAACAAGCCTTTTCCTGTCTGAAGAATTATATGAACCTGATATATAATGCAAGGCAGTGAGATTAAAAACAATGCATCACATAATACACTGTTTTATAACTTGCATCCTTTAATTGTAGCTCTCAGGAATAAAAAGAGAGAAATGTCTCTTGTTTATAATGCAGAATTACCATTCTCTCTTTTGACTGTGCGGGGCTAGCAGTCTGTGGAGACTCCTCTATTTTCCCTTTGCCAGCAAAGTTAAATCTTACTTTCAGAGTGCTTCTAACTAGCTTAGCAAGCTCTCACTTTTAACCTGTGTGCAGTATAGGAGGCAGTGACTGTAATCCTATAGCTGCTGCAGTTTAAATGTGACACAGAAAACTGGAATGTTTTAATTATTTTAAAAGTGTTAAGCCTTGCAACATGGTGATATAAGGTAAGCAGCCACCTGCAGAGAAAAATTATTGGATTTGTACATCTCAATAGAATAGCATCCAAAAAGACAATGTGGCTCTCCTTGTACGTTGCAGTGTGTAATAATGATGTCTGCGTGTATCAGCTGATTGGTGAATTCATAAGCTGACATCTCACTGTGATGGCAACTTCTACATGGATGTAGAATTTGTAGAATTAGACACAAGTTAAAATGATTGCTGATCACGTTAGTCTGAATGGTCAACTGTTATCTGGTTATCTGGCCTTCCCTCTGAAAGTTGCTACATTTATTTTGTTTCCAAAAGGCCTCTTGTGATCAACACTGAAACTGTAATTAACTGCATACATTTGTCATTACTGCACTATTTACACCTCTTTCTTGTAATTGTAAATGTGTTACCTAGCACTTACATTTTTTCCCTCATTTTTCATATCTCTGAGGATATTTTGTGGGCATACACTTCATGTTTTTAGACTAGAATCACCAGCAATCAAAATATTAAAAAGTAACAACTGATCAGCGATTCCAATCAGAAGGCAATTATTTGTAGTGCTAGTAGTAGTTTTTACCTCTTTATCATTGCTCCTGACATGTTTATGCCTGTTGTACAGCAGTGTTAATATTAATGTGATACAGCTCCATGGTGGAGCTTACTGTGCCAGGTAGACAGACCCAGAGCATTTTGTGCATTTTCTTCCTGCCTTTCTAGAGCATGGGGCTCAACTGGGTCAGCAGATAAAATCTGTTTGATTAGATTAAATTTTCAAGAGGACTCCGAAAATGCAGAAATAATGTCTTTGTAGGTCTCTTTGGCATAGTTTGTGTGCTCAGAAGCAGAATGCAAGTGCATATTCCATTCATTTTGAATGTGTAAAATGTTTGTGTAAAAATCCAATGAACTCGCACATAGTATAGATGTTTTGTTCTGATTTTTCTTACAGATTTGGGCTTCCTGATTTTGTGATTTGATCAGAACTAACAACCTACCTACACATAAACATTTTGTAAATTACTCTTAATATCTAGTACTTACGTAAAGAAATTATGACTTCTCAGTAGGGGATGGGAAGGAAAAGTGGAAGAAGAGGAGTTCCTTCTAAAGACATGCCTATTTTCAAAAGTGCTACCGGATACCTGCCTTTTATTTTTATTGGCAAAAATCAGCAGGGTAAGACTTCTACCCAGAAATTACACAAGTGATCATTCTCAGACACTCAGTGTAGTTAAGTCAATGGGTTAACTAACGCCTAATTTAAAAGCTGAGAACAAATTGATGTATGTGTCCTTCATCCACCTCCTGAGATTAAGCTCTCTACAAGGGCCACTGATACAAACTGAATCCTCATGGAAAAAAAAAAAAAAAAAAAAAGATTTATTCCAAGAGAATGTTCTGATTTTTTGAGAAATCTGATTTTCCCATGTGACCACATTACCAGATGAATCTAAATCCAAAACAAATGTAAAAAGCAGACATGGTCCTACCCAGATCTTTCACACAAAGCTCTTCAAACTCATTATAATTGCTAAGGCTACTGCATAAGGGCTGGACATAGTGTGACCTTAAAACAGGCTTTCAGAACTGTGAGAGGAATAAAACAGAATCTGTGTTATTGATCAGTAGCTGAGCATCCCTTTAGTCATGCCACACTGCTGTGCACAGGCAACTTGTGAGCTGACAAATATAGAATTCTGTCTACAAAATGTTCTAAACCTGAAAAATGAAGTCATGCCAAGTAAAGGTCATGTTCAGCAAATGAATGTAGTGGTTTGCTTTTGTTTTTGTATTGTTGGTATTTTTAAGGGATAAAAAAGATATTGCTCAAATAAAAAAGAAAAAAAGAAATGGCTACAGTAGTGGCACTGCTCAGGATGGGTCAGGTCAGTGAGTTTCATAAAGAGTTAATAAGGGAGGTGGATACAGACAGTGGAAAAGGAAGATATATCAGAAAAGTGCAAGCTCAGTCAATACCAATGAGAGTGTATGTTCACATTATAGATATTTTCATGATTTCACACCTCTTACTAACATCCAGAAGGATGGAAGGAGCAAAACAGAAACTAAAATAGAAGCAATCCCCTTGCATGATGTATTCCTTGAACCACTGATAGCACCTGCTGGGAATGACCACTGGAAAGGAAGAATCTGTGAATTCCCAGAGAAAAAGTGACACTGATCTGGGCCATTTTCTTCCTTCTGTCATTTTGTACAAAAGCACACCTGGGCCAAGATAGAGCTGACTGGTGCCACAACACTTCAGAAGCTCAAATTGTTGAGAAAGCTGAGAGGAACAAATGGAAATCGGCAGAACGCATCACCAAAAGGACAAATAACAGATGGACAAACAGAATTCCAAAGCAAATGCCAAATACTGGAAGGAACAACAGAGTTGGGTAACATACTGGAAGAGAGGCAAAATAGTTAGATTCAGAGGACCAGCACAAATGCCAAAAGGCCTCCCAGAGAAGAGAGAAGGTGAAGCTGTTTAAATAAAAGAGAATCTGATTTATAGTTAAAGAATATTTGTAGCAGAAAATCTTTCTATTTACTATTGCTTTCTTATCTTAAATATTTCCATTACATGGAGTGTTTTCACTGATTCAGAGCACAGCACTCAGTACACTGGAGCCAAATGAGGACATGATGACTGCAAGAAAAGATTTAATAAGGATGGCCAAAAAAATTTTAATCTTGTAGCTCATCTAAAACATGATGACCACAGTAATGTGTTCACTGCAGCGATAAGTTGTAATCCAGCAGATACCATCTCTGGAGCAACCCACAGAATAAACAGGTAGGTGGTAAATCAAGCGAAGAGTCTGCCATGCTAGCACCCCAGTGCTGTTCATATATATTTGTTAGAATTGTTGATTGTAAGCTAATCTCATGCAGAATATGCATTCAAGATCCCAATTAACTGCGCTTTGACTTACTCATACAGTCATATGTGTTCATAGATCTGGATCAGCTTCAGAAGTGGGCCAAGGTGAACCTAAAGAGGTTCAACAAAGCCAAGTGCAAAGGTTTGCACTTGGGTTGGGGCAATCACAGATATGTATACAGACTAGAAGATTTCATTGAGAGCAGCCCAGTGGAGAAGGACTTGGGAGTTCTGGTGGCTCAAAAGACCAGCGGTATCCTGGGCTAAAACAAAAGGTGGGTGGCAGCAGTGCAAGAAGGGAGATTATTCCCTTTGCCCTTGTGAGAGCTTATCTGGAGTACTGTGTCCAGTGCTGGGGTCTCCAGTACAGGAAGGATGTGGAGTTGTTGGTGCAGGTCGGAGAAGGGACACAAAAATAATCAGACGGCTGGAGAACTGCAAAGGAAGTCTGAAGCAAAGGAGCTTGTTCAGCCTGGGGAAAAGAATGCCCCAGGGAGACCTCATTGCATCCTTCTAGTATTTAAAAGGAGCATATAATCAAAGGGGAAACTGACCTTTTACACAATCAGATAGTGATAGGACAAGAACAAGCGGGAATTATTTTATACTGAAAGAAGGGAGATTTAGGTTAGGGGAATTTTTCAGTCAGGGGGTGGTAAGGAACAGGAACAGGTTGCCCAGAGGAGTTGTGGATGCCCCATGCCTGGAGGCATTCAAGGCCAGGTTAGATAGGCTCTGGGAAACCTAATTGAATGTCTGATTTAGTGGATGGCAACCCTGCCCACAGCAGGGGACTGTACTAAATGATTTTTAAGATCCCTTTCAACCTCAGCCTTTCTATGATTCTGTATGATTCTATGATAAGAGTTAATCACAAGACCAGTGATTCCTCTTGTAATAAATTGTTGGTTAAACTTACTGACAAAAACCTAACAATTAGCTGTGCAGAAGCATAGTCATATATGCCGTAGTTTCATTCAAACATTACTGACAAAGTAAGGGGAGCCAGACAGCTCAGTCGTTTTTCTAACCGCTGTTGCAGTCAATTCTATTTACTTAGGCAATTGAAAATGCAACAAATACATATTGTTATTGCTCTTTAGCCAAAGGTTATGGTGCTAACCTTTTGGCTACAATTGAGTAGAGTTGTCAATCAAAAAAATAAAAATGAAATTTTCAAGATCTTCTATTTTTTCTCTTCTAGCTGTCAATGGCATCTGAGTGTCATTAAGGAAGAAAAGTACCAAGAAGAACCAAGTTACGTATAATACCCTGGAGATGATTTTATTTTCATACAAAAATGTGGTAGATTTCTTGCTGGCCCTGTCAGTAACTACAAGCAGCTAATTTGCTACCACAGTAACTCATCATCAGTTCATTTTATGTGTAACTGACAAAAGACAACCATGAAAAATAGTATTTGATTTCACTACCTAGTTCAAAGAGGGGCAACATTTCTATGTTTTTTTTTGTTTGTTTGTTTATTTTTGACTACTTAATGTAAATCCCTTTAATGGCAGAACCTGTCTTCTGAATAGTTCTAGTTTCACTGGTTCACTTTAAACTGGGTCTGTGAATCACTAAGCTAGCTTCTTGAAAGGGTCTGACCCGTCTTGGCTGCATAAAGTCCAAATGCAACATCAGACAAGGGGTTCTGCAGCCACAGGTCTTATTTTCATTGGGTTCTGCTGTTTGGGGTCAGAAGATGCATTTTCTGACTAATTCAGTGCAGATCCAGGACTCAGCTGTGCTCCTGGGGGGTCACTGTTCATGGTCAGGTTGCCATGGGGAAAGGATAAGGGAAAAGTGGACTTCTGTGCTTCCTTCCATTTCATTGCACAGCTTGCTGCTTAGCATGGGGCAGTTTGACAGGAAGTGGCTGTGAGGAAGCCCACACTTGTTCCAGCTCATCTATCACAATAAGAGTTATTCTGGAGTGAAAGAATACAACCTAAGGGATGCAGAAATTTCAAAAGATCAAAATCAGAGCATGTGCATACTGACAGAAGGAAGCTCCCATGTAAAGCATTGTAAAACTTGAGAAATGTGGCACTGGGCCGTTCAGTAATATTGTTCTGTTCTGTTTAGGATGTAATGTTTTTGGATGTTTCTTTCACCCTCCCAGCCTCCTGCCCCAGCATTCAGTATATCAGAGCTAAACAGTCACCATAGGAGAAATTAGTATGCAAATATCAGGAATAGCAAGGATGGTTTTAGTGCAGATGCCTCTCTGATTAGCCACTTGTGTAAAGCATTACAGCTCAGGGAAAGAGCCAGAGCCCCCAGCCGGACCACGATGCTGCTGCTCTTCTGATTCTGGAAATGGAAAGCTCTGTGGAGGGTGCACATTATCAAGAAATAATCTGCATAGAGAAATATTGACATATTCTAATAGAGAGGAATCATTTTTGACAAGTTCCACCACCTTGTGAAAGCTGGATCCTTCATTTGTCAGCAAGCTACATGAATTGTAACTCCACAGTAAGCTACTAAAGATCTACTAGTCCAGAAGCACATGTTCTTCACTGACTCCCACTCCCTTGGCATCATATTCTGCACTTTGAGAGGTGAAGACTGAAAACAGGGAATGGCACGATGTTTTATTTCTAAAGGAGGACCTGCTCTGAATCGTGCTATACATAGATTAGGCTGGAATTTTTTCCAAAGGTGGGATAGTATTAGACATCAGTAATTACTATATAAACCAGATTCCACAGTACTTCAGTGCTTTCATGGGATTATTCAGCTAAAAATTGACCTCTTTGGCAGGAAGCTGTGTTTGATAATAAACTGCTGAAAAAGAAAGATTATTTTGATTTTAGGACCCTGCTTGTCTTTCCCTTACCTTATATGAATATTTTATTTTGGTGTATTTTAGATGAATCTGGAAACCATGTATGAGACAAGTGCAGGATCTAGTTTTCCGTCTTGGAAAGTTTAAAATGGGGGCTTCTCAGCTAACTGAAAGGCAAAAAATTTGTCCTACATTTCTACAGTATTATTGTTGGTGTCAGCATAATAGTTAACTGCATTTTTTTGCTACAAATGCATCACACTCGATTTCACACACAACTGTATTTCCTCACTCTCAAAATAGAAAATAAATTCAATCAGTTAGAGATTTGAATTGGGAAGTGAACAAACTGCATCCCTTCTGATTCCCATGTTCAGCCTACAGCCCCCTGAGCACACACCCACCCACAAACAGATCCAGCACTGAGGATCTAAGTTCATCCTTTGTTCATGTTGCAGTTCCTAAGCCAAACTGCCCTGAAGTCAGCACAGAGGAAATCAGGGTGATGATACTCCATCTTTGGTGAAATTATGAGTCCTGGTTTTAGCTTTAGAAAGCAACACACAAAACTTGGCATCCATTTGTGGTACACTGAGTGCCCACATCTGAAGAGGAGATCCCAGCCCACACAGCAGACTTCAAAATTCAACTTTCTTCTTCTAATCTATGCACAGTTTTGGCACTGTTGTAAGATAGAGGAGACGAGATTTTTTAGAGATCTTCCAGTGCACAGTATATGTAGAATTATGTAAATTTGTTTTGATAGTGTTTTAGTGATTTTAACCCAGAGGAGGAAAATTTCTGCATGAAGTTTCTCAAATGATCCTTGTTTCATTTTTGTGAGATCAGAGTCACTGGCCTAGCTGAGAACATGTCCTGGATGGAGAACTGTGTCAGCCAGTGACCTGTAAGAAGTTCCAAGGCCACTGGAGTTTTTTAGCTTGCTTTCTTGTGTCTTAGGAAGCCTAGGGAATCATGCTATTTGTGTCTCTTGTTCTCCCTATAAGCAGTATTTTAGCTTACTTTATTTAAAGTAAATTAAGCTGCTGAAGTATTCACATGTGAGTGTTTCAGTTGAAAAGGATGTTCTGTGAGTTCATCAGTGCTGTTCTGCTGCTGTCCGGGGAGCTCACACATACTAGCTGGCCAAAAGGCACGTCTGTAGTTTGTGACCAGTCAGGCAAGTGTTTGTCAGGTAATGACAGAATCCGGGAAGGCAACGGTGGTAATGTGTTTAGGAGAAAAGATTAGAGCGTGAGGTGAAGAACTGGAAATATACTAGGGCTGCTCCAAAAATAATGCCTCCTATTTTATGATGTTGGCCCACAGCATCAGAGGTGGATGTTGGCAGTATGGCAATAGAGGCTAAATATTGCCACCAATATCCCACTCAGTTTTGTTGCCCTGCAGAAAAGGGTCAGTCTCACAGTGCGACAATGGCACTGGACATGGAATTACACTGAATTCCTCCTTGTGGAAAAAATGACACCCAATGATAATCATCAACTCTTGCTGAACATTTATGGAAGCCAAACAGTAGATGTGAGCACAGTGACGTTGCCGGTGGTGTGTTTACAGCAGTGGCAACAGTGACAGAGGGTAGCAGGTTGTTAGGAGCAGAGCATGCAGGCTCTTGTCCATTGTTAGAGAAAACGCATAGCTAATGGTGGAGGCTAACACTAGAAAATAGTGTTTTGTAGCTGAGAATATCCTCAAACAAATAGTATTCATGTGCTCTTTGTATCTGTAGTAGTTTCCACGGAAATAAATAGGAGGCATTACTTTTGGAGTGACCATTAACATAATACAGACACTAGGAGGGAAAGAGAGAATGGTTATTGCAGTAAGAACACAGAAATATAAGGATATGTTTGTAGAAAATCCGACTCTGGAAGTCCATCGGTCATGAAAAAAAATATTTCAGATTGGCAACTACTGCTTGAATCTACTGACTGTCTCACTCAAGACCTACTGTTTTTCTGCTGGCACCCTTATGCTTTGTAATTCTAATACAGGAGTTAAGTGTTGACTTCAAATCCTGCATAGATCTGCTGACGTCTTTTCCCTTTACAGAACCTGCAGTCAGAGAAAAGAGCCCTACTGCACAGAAGATTTGAATAGATGGATAAGTACCAGTGAAAGTATTTGCATAAGGAAAAGAATTATATTTTATAACTCAACATGAGAAGCATAGATTACTTTGCACATACTTATTAAGATTAGTCTATAAGAATTCATTACTGGCATCTTACTGGAGAAATTAGTTATTTCTTTCTCAGTCAAAGATAACAAGTAAAACTTTGTTTGTACAGCAGACAATTAAGATGGAGGTTATTTCCTAACACTAATGAAAGTTCTCCCTTAGAACCATTGCAAATTTCTATGGACCTCTAACCTGTCATTTTCTTCTGTTTGGTTCATTGTATTTTGTAACAAAGAAAACTGTACCCGGCTGTGAATAGAAAGAGAAAAACCTTTTTTCAGACAAAAGAAGCAAAAGATCTTTTGTTACAAAAAGTAGCACAACTTCAGAAAAGATATTTCCTAATAGAGATCACTTGGATATTTGATTGTTTTCAGCATCCAGAGGGTTAAGCCCAGCTGAGAATGCCAGACATACCTGTATTCATTCCATTTTGAATAAAGTGACAAATTCCTATTCTTGGTCACTGGAGCACAAAATTAGCCCTGTGCTTCAGTGAAAGGTCAATGTGGGAAGAAATAAACAGGAGGTGAGAGGTCATGACCTGTATACAGAACAGCAAAAATGGCTGAATAAAAAAAAGTTAATTCTACTGTATGTTGTACTTTCCATATAGTCAGGTCCCATTGGAAGTGTAAAGCAGTCCTAGAATGTTGTTCTGGAAAACAGAAAAATGAAATGGGCTTGTTTTTATTTATACTAATGTCCTTGTACAGACCCATTGTTTTTGTCTATTTTAAACAGCTCCTACATATAAATATTTATTCATGTGATCCGGGATCCAATGGATCTAGGAGGAGTTTAACTGATGAGCCCCAGAGGACTCTTTTGCTGTCCGTATCTTTTAGCAGCATACTCAGGCCCCGAAAACTGATAAGGAACAGAACCCGTTGCTGACGGGAACAAGAATCTGAGTCAGATGAAAGGCACTGAATTTAGGCAGCAAACATAGCATTTAGCCCTACTTAGTCTCCAGCACGCTGGGCTGAACACTATTTTGTCTGATGTTGGATACTGAGACTTTCGAATCCTGGTGGAGGAAAGATATTGCCATCTTGTATGCCCTATATAGATGTAGTGGACATGTAAGCAGCACTGGCAAAAAACAGAACACAAACAATAGTCTTTTATTCAGCCAAAACTGTGTTCAGTGGAGCACATCATGTGCTGTGAGCAGTGGATGTGGAGAAGAAAATAAAACATTCTCAGAGCCTGGCTCATATTGAGGAGAGTACTGGTACCATCATCCTGTGGATGACACTCAAACCGTTTCTGGAATATGCTGCACACATTGGTCTGGAGAGGATACCCATGTCCTGCTGATTTGGAATTTTAATGAAGAGTTATTCTTTGTGTCAGTATTAAAACAGGAGGTTTGACTCTGGTGCTGGGTCTTGTGAAAATCTTTGTTATGTGAACATTAACTCAACCAGGTCACATTGAGTCTGTTTTAGACAGACTCAATTCATAGACAGGTGTCGTTACCATCATATCCTAGCATGGTAGCTCAAACTGATTAAAAATAAAGCGTTACAGAAAAGAAGCCTACTCTGTATGTGCATATGGTTGACAGAAGGCCCAGCTAGGAAAGAACAGCTCAGCCAGAAATAGTTGTCTCTTTAAAAACCAATACAAAATCAAGGTGTTGGACCAAAGAACATCTCCTTGGACAACACAGCGTTGATTTGTAGGACATTTGGTTTTGTAGAAAGAAAACACTGAAGAAGGTACAACAATCATTGTTCAGAATGCAATCCTGGGCAAAAACATTTCTTTTTAATTTCTTACGTTCTTGAAACTTGTCAGGAAGTGCTTGTATGAAATATATCTCCAGCATAAAATCATCATTCACTGAAACAAAAAATCTCAGCAGTTAAGAATACTGTTGGCTAATTTCTTGTTTCTCCTGAAATTAAGAGCAAGTGGAAAGAAAATGATTGAGAAAACCTGTTGAAACATTTTGAAATTCAGAATTCTTTTTCATATGAAGTTTCTTTACATTTTACAAAAGCTAAGTATTCTTATATGAAGGAAAAAAGATGAGCTTGAAGGAAAAAAATACTGAAGGGCATATCATCTTACTCAGTACCCTTCCAAAAGTTTGGATTTTAATGTACAAAAAAAAAAAAAAAATCATAATCTCAGGAAATGTCTCTAGAAGGAGAAATTGCATTTTGCCAAGTTCCAGTTGTTAAATGTCCTAAGTGCACCTGAATATGAACTCACAAAACACGAGATGCAGTGAATATTTAGGGATCGCAGTGTGTTTTTACAAGTTACTATATCGGCTTACTCAAGGAGATTACAAATGAACTATCAAAAACTTGTAAGCAAGAATTTTTTTCCTCTGTTGCTTTAGATTTATTATTTTCACTTTTTCTGGTGTCTTACCAGGTCTTTGCAAATTTCATGCTTCTGTTTCATTTTGGCTTTTTTTCCTTGTTATTATTCTGAAATGGATATTTGTTTTGTTAACTTCATTTTTCTTTCTAATCCTTGCTTGTATTTTGGCTTAATATATCTCAGTAGCGACAGAGTTTTACAGTGCTATGCCAGTTGGCACTTTGCATTTCAGCAGGTTGAAGAGCAGTATGAGGTCCTGTGAGGAAAATACTCACCCAGATTAACTACTTACAGTCCTTTAGCAACTGTTTGTACCTATTAGCTTCAATACATCAGAAAACAGAAAAGTCCTGATAAATCACTGATGGTTCTTCCATGGTTTCCAAACAATATAAGCCAAAATAATTTATGTTGCTGTTCAGAGAACACAGTAAATATTGCATTCAGGCCTATGTTGAAACCTAGCAAAAATAGATGGTTGAATTTTGTATTACTACTAAATATTAATTCTGTTTGCATGCTATGGTAAGGTATATTCTTCTTTTTAAATAAAACTGTAACATTTTTTTGTTTGTTTGTTTTGAAGTTAGTAGAAGTGAAACCAATAATTCTACTTCTCGTTTCTGCATGGTAAGTATTGATCAATGTAAATAGTGTATAGATTCTCTTATATGATAAGAAGCCATATGCTCCAATAGAATTCTTCAGTGAGATTTAGATGTATGACTTTATTGTGAGGAGAACAAAGATACAGGTTTGAATAAATTCTGTATACTGATGTTGTCTGACTGTTTCTGTGCAGACTGTTTTGCTGTGGCTGCAGAATGGATGACTCCATGTCTATGTGACTGTGACTCTCAGTGGACAGTGAATACACTGATATTCATTTATACAAGGCTGAGATACTGAAGGCAGAGTAGAGAGGTGAGCTGCCAGAATAAGTGCTGAAGTTTAGACTGGCATGTCTGGTTCAGAAATCCTGATGTCCATTTATGCATGCTAGTGGAAAGTGTTTTTCTTTAGCTCTCCAGCGTGCTAAGGCTGTGGCTTAAACAAGCAATGTTTTTCCCTTTTCCTGTCACTAACTCAGCAAACCCTATCCAAAGCAGACCTTGCTATGGTTGTCCATGATTTGACTCTTGGCAACTGCAGTGTTCTCTCTATCGCTGCAGATTTGGATTATATGGAATTATATGGAAATGGAGAATACAGGCAGCAGCTGATTGTTCAGATGGAGTGTTATGCCTTTGGAATTAACACACTGAGAAATATTTTTGTCTTCTTTTTAATAGAATAGTTATTTTACTATAACAAAAATTTGTTTTAATGACAGATTTAAGTTTTACCGAAGTTTCTAGATATAAGTAAATAACATTCACTACATTGTTTGAATTCATGTGGATTTATGTTATCCTTCCACACTCATGGCTAGAGCCTAATGATGTTTAAATGTTGGTAGTTTTATTATATTGATATAACAGCAATTTATTACAAATCTTCCTAGATTTAGAGAAAGAGAAGGCTACAGAGTACTGTAAAGTAGGGAAAATAATAAATGAAATGTGGAATTTATCTTTCAAGTATATTTTTACTAGTACTTTTATATATTATTTACAATAATCATAAAATATACACTATCAAACTGGAAGTGTTGATATATGAGTAGTTGCTTTTAACAAAGGTAAAGGTTTTAATTATCAATTAGCATAAATTGTTGCTAATAAGACTGGGGGAGGGGCAGAAAAAAACTGATCAGAAAAAGCTGACACTTACGATGTTCTGTAAATTACCAGTATTTATTTTTCTTACATCTGCCTAAGATTATATGAAAAAAGGTGTCAGGAACATAATTACTAAATACATCTAAGATACAAACCCTTTTGTTGTTCTTTTAATCATTTGAGGGAAGAATATTAATTCCTTGGAAGATTTTTGCCCTTTTCTACAGATAACAAGTAAAATTAACTAACAGCTCAATTATTTCCTTAATGAGGTAGCTTCCCTCCCCATTGGCATGAATTCAGTTTAACTTTTTTCTTCAAATGTCTTCTATTCTAATATCAATCAAATATCTTTTCAGTGCATAATCAGGAAATCCTAATAGAAGGAAAAACAAGTTGGGAGCTGATGTCAACTGTAGTGGCTTACTTAAAACCACTGCTTGTCATTCATGCAGCCTTACTAGTGATTACAGGTTGACTAAGTAAATGGAAAAGTAGTTTCAAACCAAAGTAGTAATAGAGGAAGCAAAGTTGCAGACTTTTATGAATATTTAGTAATTTATTCTCTCTATATAAATTATACTAAATACAGTAAATCGGAATGCATTGAGTTGTATTGTTGTGTGTGTCCCCTACCAGCTGTGATTCTTTAATGAACTCTGCTTCATAGTTTTAAGAAAATCTACATGCTAAATTTTCCAAAATAATGCCTTAAGTTATCTTCTTCATTCAAATTAAGCACTTTAATGAGTGTCTGCTTTTCCAGAAGTGTCCTTTCCACTGACTTGGAAGGGAAAGAACCATGTTATATGATTTAAGTTGCAATCAGACACTATCAGGCAGCAGTAATTGGCCAATAGTTGTTGTTAACTTATGTTAACAGTCACATTAATTTTTCATCCATGGCATAAATTGCCCAATATTGAGAAAGGAAAGAAATATAACAAAGCCAACAAGCAAATGACACTTCCTTGTTCACATCCAATATTTTTTCAAGTCAATTTTTCCAAGAACAATACTAATTCATGTTAGACATTTTGGCCTGAAACTGTCTAAATGTATCCTGTATCTAAGAAGGAGTTACTGTGCTTGTCTCTGTTGAAAAAGACCTTTCTGTATCTTTTTTTCAAACAAATACTCTTTATCTTTACTGTCTCTTGGAAAAGAAGTTTTAGAAAATCTTTTCCTTGTGATTTTGTCATATTTTTGTTCATCAGATGAGAACAGCAAGAAATGGAAGTGAAACAGGTATTTCAACTATCTTCTGGAGATCAGATCAAGCACACACCTCGTAAAAAACGTCTTCATTTTATAAGCAAAGAAGTCTGCAAGAAAGAAAGTTACCTTTGACAGAGATTTTATGGTAGGTAAAATTAAAGAGAGTAATATCTCTTATTTAATTATTCTTTCAAAATCAGTCTGTGCACATACAAAGATGTCCTAGTGCAATGGAAATAATATTATGGATTATTTATGGAGTACACACTGACCCAGTCATCGTTGGTAGAGCCCTCAAACACAACACCAGTTATAGGATAATAATGTCAGCTATTTTATAGCTGAAACAAGACCGGCTTCTTGTGTATGTAGATTCAGTGGCACAGTTTATGCAATTCAGTGTTAATATCATGCATTCAAAACAATATGGTAAAAATAGATAGAAATACCTTTTTTTTTTTTTCTTTCATGACTCAGTAACCACAAATAAGTCATCATTACTAGAAAAATGGATCAACTACCCTCTGGCCACAGAATATGAGAGATGTATCAGTAGGTAAAATCCACTCTACCTAATGTAAAGGCAATTATCTATCACCCATAATGAAAACATATCTAATTTGTAAAGAAAGTGTTCTGTTGAGAGACCTGTCTTCTGACAATCTGATAGCCTAACTTTAAAAACTCTCCAAAGAAAACCTTAGGCTCACAGCACAGTCTTTCGCATTGTTTCTTTGAGTATATGCAAGGTTATTGAAAACATACACACATCATTTTATTATACATTCATTTCAGGGAAGATAATATCTGGAAAAAACTTCCAGCTCAACTCCACCGTGTATTTTAATAGGATTTACTACTATGAATTTTAAAATTAAGAAAGCTTGAGGAAATTCATGACCATTAGGCATGATGGAAGAGGAAGAGTATCCTCCCCCCCCAAAAAAAAAGATTTTGAAACAATTAGAAATAAACACTTCCCTAAAATTTAAGTCAGATAGGCACTTCTTTCATCAACAGAACATCTGGAAACTCCTTAATTCTCAGCATAGCTTTCAGAGGTCTTTAGCTCAACGCACTAAGGACAAGGATGCATTGAAGATGTGCAAATTCTTTAATAAATATGACAAAGCTTTCTATCTGTTTGCTGACTTTAAAATTTGGGGTGTTATTCCTGCATATTCAAGTTTAATTTTCACTGTTTATTAGTGACTTGTGGTTAATGCTTTCATTAACTTGTAGCACTTTTTAGGAAGAAGTTGTTTTTCTTTTCACTCTTGCAGAGTCTATGGATCAATGTAAAAATAGTGATGATAATGATAAATAGCAATAATTGATCATGGTCTTTTTTAATGCACCCTAGGGTGAATTAAAGGGTGTTATGTGAAAGTTTACTCCAGAATACAGTTTGGTCCAATCCATACAGAATATTTTTATAGTTTTAAACGTCGACTCAAAAAGAGTTTGAAAAAATGCTGTTTCTCTTTCTATGCCTGACCAAAAAAATCAGGAATTTAAGGAGAGGTGAAGATAGGTGGGGACAGAATGTTAACAACATGGAAAGGGTACTCTGGAGAATAGTCATTCCTCTTTTGATTGAAGATGAGATGCCAGAGGTGGTTTGTTATGGTGCTCTCTAATAGCTGTAACAAAAGAGAGAGATAAATATATCTATATACATTAGTGGGAACATCAACCAGAACACATCAATGAAAGAGAGGTGAAAGACCTAAGAGAAATAATAGGTAGTCTTGTTTTTCCCTTGAAGAGGCAAGATTTTGATAGGTTAGTAAGACATAGTCTTGGTAAAGTTGTATGCAAAACCTGTGTGCCCTCAAGTGCTTGATTAATATGTTCATAGGGACAAGAAAAACACATAGGGCTAGAAGGAGGACAAAAATTAGGCATCTATGACCCTACAGTGTGTCTCTATACAGAACAATTTTGAAATCATGAGATCGTATGTATGCATCATGTAAAGACAGTTTATCTTGTCCTGATAAAAGCCTTTTTTTTTTTTTTTTTTTTTTTTTTTTGCACAATCGTGGAAATATGCAGTTATAATAAGCAATATCAATCATCTGTGATGGAAAACAAACTGAAGGCATCAGATTCAGAAACATCTAAACTGGATGACAACCAAGTGAATTGGGTTTCCTTCCCTTTTCTCCTCCTTGCCTTCCTTGTCCCTTTCCATGCAAAATTAATTGAGGTATTATTTGTTGAGATTTTCCTAATGTTTATATTTTCTCAGTGAATCAAGACATCAGTGGCTGAGGAATCAAATTCCATTCAGACAAAATTAAATATGATTCTGAATTAATCAGCTTTATCAACTTATTAGAAGCTTTATCAGCTTATTAGAAGCTGATAAGAGATAAAAATGGTCCATAAAGCATCATGACTGGGGCATGGCTGTGCCAGGGTTCTAATATTTGTTTCTGGTGCTTCAGTATTCTGCATGTGAGTAAGTTGGAGATGGCATTCATTGCTTTCTTGTATCTTTTGCTGGAACCATCAATGTATATGTTACTTTTGCAGCATGAGTGATATCATCACTATTCAATAAAGACAGAGACTTGTGGGTACCAAAATATTTTTGCTAACGTTTCTACTGCCATCAACAGGAGTTTCAATAGTTAGTGTTTAAAACAGGTCAGTAAATGCTAGATTGTGTTATGAAAGTTCATATCCAGTAAATAAACAGAGGTACTCCAAGGAATGATGAAATGATATAGAAAAATGTGTAGACTGTTTTCCTGTGGAATGGCCTCAGTTTATTACACATACTTGTTGACACAGATTTTCAAAGGTGGGTGCTTTCTAGGAGTCTCTAGAAAGAAAAAAAAAAAAAACAAAAAACCAAACAGAATTTAATAGTCCACAGTTCATCATATGTAAGTCATTTCTGAATATCATAGAAAAAAAGATAGTGATAAAAATTTGAAAGGAACTCAGCTGAATGTCAGACTCAGCATGTAGTTGATAAGGCTCAGTTATTCAGTACGGACACAGCATGGCAAAGCTAGAAAAACATTGCTCATTTCAACTACTATTGCCAAGGTTGGGTACTTGACAACTCAATCAACAAAGGATGAAAATGGAAGAAGAAATCTCAATCACTACCTTCTGTTGAGAAAGATATTCAGAATTATACCTTTGTTCCTCCATTTCAATAGAAGGCTATAGGATTAGGATTAAAGAAATCTTAAAACCACAATGTAGCTCTCTAGTAAGATACAGGTCACTATTACAGTGATGTCAGCAACAACACCAATGACTATGCTCTCTTCCTTGGAGGAATTTTGACACTTCAGACACCTCTCCTTCCTGTGTTATTCATAATCTTTCTATGATTTTTCTCCTCCTGCATATTTCTCAACCTACCTTAGCCTACCTGCATGTTTTCCACATGGTAAGCAACCCTTCTCTTCAGCAACGATTTTCTCACTCAGCACTTCCTCCGCAAATTCTTTCAGTGTCATGTTCCCACCCACCTCAATGACTGAAGATAATTATCAACCTGCTATTCAGATCAGTGCAAGTAGTTACATACCCTTTTTGCCTCATTTTCTCCAATTTTAGCTTTACTTGGTTAGGGCAGGAGAATAAAGACATGCAAGTTCAAATGTGCCCTTTGCTCTTCCAGCAAGCTGAGATACTTCAGTAGCAAATATGTGTGCACAACTTCTGTCTATTGAATTATCCTTCTGAAAGCAAATTACATTCATGTACAATGAACTATCTTTATTTCTACTTAAATATCTATGAGCCATTACTGGGCTTATCCTTGCTCAGTTTCTCAGATGGTGCAGACCTTAATCAAATCCCAGACCCAAATGGGGTCCTCCAGACTGCCTGCTCTCAGTTCAGAAACAGTGAGAGTTATTGCCAGAGGAGGAAAAATTGTAGGCCAGCATGGAGGAGATATTTTAAAATATCTGCCATATTAGAAAGCCCAGCCCATTCTAGTTTGAAGTTGCTAATTCCTGTTGATGGAGCCACATAGGTCTCCACCATACAGTTTTCCCATGATACTTCCTAGGCTACGTAACAGCACAGTATACACTCACCACATTTATACACCTGGCCTTAACATTCTCACTAGGCTTCAGGCTGTCCTATATGATAAGGGATATGATTTAGTAGCTTAGTAGGTAGGGATGGTGGTAGGAGGCTGGTTGGACTAGATGATCTTGTAGGTCCTTTCCAACCTAGTGTTTCTATGAATCTACGAATCTATAAATCGTTGCTGGGCATGAATTTGATTTTGCTTTTGCAGTATACACCATACTGTCCTCTTGTTCCTACTTAGTTTAAATTCTATGTGCACCACTTACACAGAGATGCTTGAAATTTATATTTAGTACAGTACAAGCTGCTAATTTTCATGTTTCTTTTCATCTCAGGACCATAGTCTAACCAACCACAATGCATCAATGATCATATTGGAAAGTTATCAATTCTGACATTCCAAGTTTTATATGGGAATAAGAACAACTAACAGAGATGCTATTAATCACATATCATCATTTTTATTTGTACTATTATGCAGCGGTTGCTACTCCTTTGCAATCATATAAGAAAGGGCCACATGTTTCATATGATTACTACAATGCCCTAGGGGGAAAAAATGGCAGAGTTAAGGGTGCTTTAATGTTTTCTGTACATTACTTTAGCATATTCAGACCCCAAGCATTATTTTCTAATTAAATGCAATGCTGCAGAACACGAGAGTATTTGTGCTTTCCTTCTATCAGTTAATGCACAAACAGAACCTTCAAGTCCTGTTTTCAAACAGGTATGCATTGGTGTGAAATAAGAGCTAATCGTCCTACTTTGATAGCTGATCTCCCCTCCGATGCTATCAAAAGCTGATGAGTATTTTTCAGTCATCCACAGAGATGACGTGCTCTGGAACCTGGTGTATTAAATAAATCTAATCATGACATTTTAATAAAATATGTTAAAGGAATATATTGAAGGCCAAAGTCTGGAAGCAACACAGAACATGTTCCAACATTAAAGCTCCAACACCTGGATGTTAACCTCTTCAATGCCCTATGGACATATGGCTTCAGTTCAGAAAAGCAGCACCTGTAGTTCTCTGTGAATGTCTGCCATGCATCCTCATATTGCTGGGAAGTTAAATATGACACATTTAGCAAGTAGGAAAGCACAGTAACTCTGAATGTGCAGAGTTTATTAGTACTACAAGTTCAGTGAGCCAGTAGAGAGTAAAAAAATTGCTCACTCTCAGCTTGCTTGATTAGAGAGCTGGGGTTGGATTCAGCTTGCTCATGTCCTTTGTTATTCACTGTTCTCAAATACTCATGTGAGCAAAGCTATGTTCCTACAAACATCCACAAACAGCAGATTTGGGTACTTGCCATATGAATATATTCTGAAAACAAAGCCTGTTTTCTGATAAAATGACATTCATTTTGGAAGAAAGCAATAGCTTGCAAAGAACAGACCATCAATATGGAAACAGATATAATACCACATGACTGGTCACAGCACTCAGCTAGCAAGTCCTAACTACTGAATGATCAACTAAACGCTTCTGCTTTGAATTGTCCAAGACATAATTGAGCTATCTGCAGATGAGGAACATTCAGAAAGCTATATTCTTTCTTGCGCTGTTCTCAAGGAAGGGAATTCTGCAAAATGCTCTTGAGCCAGACAGGGGTTCAGCCAGTGGAATCCTGGATTGCTTTACAGAAAAAGAAAACGGTCTCCACGAGTCTAAATTACTTTGACAGTGCTTATTTTAATTGTATAGATGCCATGCCACAAACACATATGAATACCGGGGTTTAAAAATATGGGGGTACAAGATTGTGTGTTTGTTTATATAGCAACAGATTTTTTCCTATCTTACTCAGTTCTAGAGAGAACTGAAATTTATTAAATGAATATGCGTTTAAAAATCCCACACAAAATGTTAAGAAATATTTTATTGTGCTTTTTCTCTGCCAATATCACAAAGTAATTACACAAATGCTTAGTGAATTTCTCTGCCCTGCTGCTTTTCAGAAAGCAGTGTTACAATTTACCAACAACAATTAACATCCTTAAATTTGTTTAAGTCTGTTTGAGAGTAAAAAAATGACAAGAGGCTATTTTTTTCAGTCTTTTACAGACCACTGTTTTCTTCTCTATTTCAAATAGACATTGCTGTAGCTTTAAGTACAATCTAGATATTAATATTCTAAAAAAAATGCGAAGCCTTGTTTGCAATCAATGCATATTCCCCTTTTGTGTAAGAATAACAGATGTTGATAGAAATAGCCATTGGGTTTGCAAAGAACCCATTTCACGTGTCAGAATAGTTGTGCCTCTTCTAGATGAAATGTCAAAAGCAGGCAGATATCTCAGTGTGAAATGACCTTAAGAAAAACCCGACCTCGCCAAAGATGACCTTTTTCCAGCAAGAAACATTAAAATTACAACCATATTGATGCTTCAGCTTCAAAAACAATATGTATTTCTTTTTTTTTTCTTTTTTTTTTCTTTTCCTGTCTTGGCATCCTACGTATCTTAAATAAAGATGTACAGTAGCTCCACTTTTTGCTATTTCTGTTGAGACGACTTATGGTCATTGATTTATTTTGTAAGTGTATATATACACACACGGGCCTAAATAACAATATTTTAAGAAATAGAGATATACATACAGATACATATATGCATAGAACTATATACATTCATAGAAGATCAAACAAAACAGTCCTGATTTCTAAAGGGGCCTGACATTTTTTATGTTCATATTACATTAGAAAAATGTATTACTTCCTGTAATTGAATTTAATCTTTTCACAGTACCTTCTTTTTTTTTTTTTTTTTGAATTTTTAACAAATCCCCATGGCTTTTCTTTCTTATAGGGAAACATGTGTCTTATCAACATGTTATTGAAACTGAAGTGTCCAAGGTTCTTCAAAAGAAGCACTGGAGAAGTATTCACACTTAAAAATGTTTGTCTGTGTATGTGCAATTGGTGATTGGTGGCATATAGTTTCTCCTTTAAACTAGGAAAACAAAATGCAAAACCTCACAAAATCCTTTGTTAAGAACAGAAGATGTAAAATTCCTCTTTGTTGTGAGTGATTTGGAATCTCAGTCTCAGCTTCTGTTCTAAAGTTCACAGTGATTTGAAATTAAACGCTAAAGTTCCTATACACTGGAGATCTTCCGAAAGACACCAGATGTTCTGAAAGTTCTCAACTGTGTACAGGATGATTAATGAAGTACACAGGGGTTTTGGAGGTCAACAGTTTTGAAAGTTTACCCTGCCTGCCCACATAAACCAATCGTTTTTGCAAACCACCTTTGCTGATCTGTGCCTCTGACTCCCTCATTCCCTAAACCCAACCTAAGTTCTGTCCCTCCAGATGCAGCTCCCACCTCACTGAAAGATGGTCACTCAGCTGACTCAAGTGGCAGGAGCACCCAACCTATCCTTTCAAGAGCTGCAATGGGAAAGGACAAACAGTCTCAGATGTTCTGAGAGATGGTTATAGAAAAATCTTCCTCCTCTTCCTGTAATCTCCTGTCAGAGATGTGTAAGAATAGAAATTGTTTCAACATCTCTCTAGTTAGGTAGTGATTCCTGCATTTATTTCTCATTTTTCTGCCAACTCCAGCCCATTTCAAGCCAATACCTTGCACTCTGAAACACTTGAATAGTTCTTCTGAAATCATTAACCCAAATAATTTGCATGTCTTCAAATTAAGCTTGCTTTTCTCAAATTAATTTCTGAGCAGGTACAGCAAGCCATATACTTTTGCTGGCTTTACCTTGGGGTCTTACTGAACTCTCATCATATCACACATTGGCTATGATACTACATTTAGAAATAGTGAGTAACCACGAAGCTTTAATTTCTCAATTTAATCCATGTCAGCTTTGATTGCTGTCATTTCTCTTAGACCTTCAAGCTGCCACAGTATAGTTTCTTGTCTTCTGTGGGACAAAACTTTCTTAGAAAATATGTATCTGAAGATTATTCCACTTCATTCAAAAATGCCTTCGTGGTACTCATCTGTTTGATTCTTGCAGAGAGGCATTCAGATAACATACTGTTTTACATTGGGTCTGGTCTTAATAAATAATCAAATCAGCATATCAGAGTAGTTTGTTGCAAAATGTTTGTTACTATGGTAATTTGGGCCTCTCAGTGAATAATTCAAGCCAGATTATTTCAGAGCAGGAAGTCCTGTCTTTTGGGCAGGGCAGTACAGGTGAGACCTAAGTAGCCAGGGGCTGTTGGCCTGGAGAGAAAGATGAAGATAGGCAACAGCTAGGGCAAGAAGCCTGTGGTTACACTATCATCAGAATCATTTTGTTTTCTTTGTTGCCTAGCTTCATCTCCCTTATTGGCTCTTTTGTATACAAAGAGTGACAGTTCAAAGGGATGTCGAGAAGACAGTGAGGCATTTCTGCTGCAAACATAGTGTGCCAAAATCACATGGTACAAGTACATATGGCTCAGTCTACACTCACCAGCTCCTCACTACCTCTAGCTGACCACTCACTTCTCTGCCAGTCTTGTCATTACTGACTTGTATGTCAACAACGTAAGTGATGGCCTGATCTGTTTAGGCTGTTCAGGAAGCCTTTCTGCTTATAAAGGATGTCTTTTCAGCCCCAGTAAAGCCCTGTACTTCTCTGCTTAGACATAGTTTTTTTCTCGCCACTTTACTTTGTTTTTGTTCTCAATGATACACAAACCATCTGTGCCTCTAACACAATGTTCTTGAATAGCCTCCAGGCTGTTTCTGTGGTTTTAAAGTTTTTTTACTTTGCCCTTCAGCCTGCTGTTAACCATTTTCCTCATAGTTTTAAAATCTGCCCTTTTAAAGTTTGTCACTTTGTTATTCCTGAGGGGAATTGCCTTCCATAATGATACAAAGCCTAATTGCCCAATGATTCTTTTTACCCAATGGAGTTCAGTTTTGTAGAACTAGAAAGCCCTTGAACTTCAGGTACTCAAATTAAGCCCATATTGGGGGCTCAGTCTAGTTTGATGAAGAGTGCATCGGAATTTCCACAGATTTTGTGACCACTCAGCTGTTCACCGAAAATGCCAACTGGCTATCAGTAACAAGAGTTTGCCTTTTGTATCAACCCTTGTATTACAGTACTGTGAGTAGTCTAAAGGAAAACGAACAATCTAATGATTACAGCACAGCCCAGAACATGGAAGCTGAAGTTGCTTCACTCTATAGGAATGCTGACAAAGCACTCTGTTCTTGTCCCTGGAGAAAATAGACATGTAAGCATGGACCCAGATTTAAGTTATGGATCAGTATCAATCAAACCACTGTATTCAATCCATTTCTCATTTTCACATGCTTTTGGAGTTTACCACAGATATTGGCTGAGTTTCTTTCTGAAAGTTCTTTGCATGAACATTTCATCCTATCCAAATGGATGTGTTCTGAAGACACTGAATAACTGGATATGAAATACTGGGGGAGAAGAAAGAAAGAGAAGGAAAGATAAAAAACTTACAAGAAAATAAAAGATGAAAATAATAAATAAATAAATAAACCAGAGAAGATAATGTCAGATCCAAAAGAGAAGGTGCTTTTAATAATCTTTTAGCCTTGTTGTGATTGCAGCCTCAAAAGAGATCTGTAGATCCTTTTGACTTGATATGCAGAGAAAAATCTCAGCTGTTTACATGTGTAAGGATGTACAGAATTTACTGAGGGATGGAGAGCCAGAGCATAAGAGAACTGTTAACCAGAATGGGAAAATGGTATAGAAGAGAGAAGTAAGGATGAAGGGCTACAAAGAATACATTTGCCATAGCCAATTTATTGTTACCATCTTTTCCATACACATACATAAATGTGCTGCAGTCTGAGCACAGCCTCTGTGTACGTATTCAAGTTCCATTCTATCTAGCTTATTAACAGTGATCTAGGATGATAGAATATAGGAAAACTGTGGTTAAATTACTGTTTTCAAGTGATTTCCAGCAATTTCCCTGTTAGATTTTATGCCAATCATTCAGAGTAGATCGAAGACTAGATATAGGATCTAGGTATCTAACACAAGAAGAAGGGAACAGTGTATTTGAGATCTAGAGAAGTAATTGCTTAAACATATATAGGAGAAAATGAGAGCAAAATAGGAAGGAAATGGCAGGTATGACGTCAAGGGAAGGTGAAAAAAAGGATTTTCAGTTTTTTAAAGAAAATCACTGACATGACTGAACAGTGAGTTACAGCTGCTTTTCAATGCATTATTCTGAAGAAAGCACAGTGTCTTAATCTTGGACAGAAATTCCTTAAAAGGGCAGTGCAGATGCACTACCCAAAGAAACCATGTGTATTTTCTGTCTTCCTCTGTTCCCAGGCAAGACCTAAGTTTGCATAAAGAAAACAAGTTAAAAATATGAAAATCTTTGTAATTCACATGACTCAATATCTGAGGCCACTGGAACAATTAGTTGTTGTTGTCATAAAAGCCACTGATACTGGAAAAAGAAGCAACAACAACATTGTCACATGCAGGAAACAGAACAGAGAAAATAACCAGAAAAAGCAAGAGAAGAAGACTCAAAACATAGAAATACATCCTTAAAGCACCACTACATTATTTTTATTATATTGTACCTTTATCTTGCAATTTTGTATATTAATGCTTCCTTAGGTTGGGAGTTTTAACCTGTTCTGCTCCACTGAACAATTCTACCCACCCTGAACTCTTGAGACTGTCTCTGATTTCTTTAATGTCTAGCAACTCTCCATTTCCATGAGACACAGAGAAGCATCTCCAGCGTGCAGCAAAGGATGATTTCATTCAATTGATTTATATTTTCCCACTTTGACTCTGCCGTCAGTTATACAGACCTCTTTGGCCAAGCTCTCTCATTTTCAGTTTTAAGGTGCTGATGTTAATGCAAAGGCATTTTTATATTTTTATTTTATAGCTAATAGTGAAGACATTATGAGCTCCTTTTAGGTGAAACTTTGAGGACCTCTGTTCTCCATTCTGAGGCTCAGGTGCTACTGATGTGACCTTGGACAAATTATTTCACCTCTCTAGATTCTGAGTAGGATTTTTTATTACTAGGATAACACAAAAGGGATTCCAGTGAAATCTGTGGAATCTCAGCATCAGGAAGGAAACTTCAATGGAAAATACTTGTTCCCCTGTATTCTGTTTTTCATCCCTGCGTCATTATTGTTTACTTCAATATTTAATTTGTTTATAAAACATTGAAATTCTCCTGTGAAAGGTACTCTACTGGCATAAATTATTCTTTAGCTTATAGCTTCTGGAAAATCGCTTTTTGGCCCTTCATGATTTCCTAACAGTAATGCCCAGGAAAGCCAGCACAATTCAAAACAGTGTCCTCTGTCACACTCCAATATAAAGGAGGGAGATGAGGTTCTTAAATTATGTGTATACCCGGTGTGAGATTAAGAAGCAATGGTTCAAATGTTGGTCCAACCAGTTTATTGCCAATACTGACCAGAGAGATGGGGAGGAGGAGAGCGGACACTGTTACCAATAAGGGTGATGGGGAAAGGAAGGCGAGCGATAGGAAAGATAGGAAAGCGGCACCGGGTCAGCACCGTAGAAGCAGCAAATAGTGATCAGCTCGTGAGGGTTCAGATGGTAGAACACCTCGAAGGAGCGGTGAGGTCCAGGAGAAAGCAGCATGTCTCAGGCAGCAGGCCCAGGAGTTTGTCAGCAGCAGGGAATCAGCTCATGAGGTTTCTGATGGAAGAACACCCCATGCTCATGGTGGTCTCTTCCTCTTTTATCCTCCATTCTGGGATGCCAGGCAAGCATCTCCTGAGATGGTTATCTCCCCACGGAGATGAGTACCACACAAAAGAGTATTCAGCGGCCATTGAGATGCAGCTTATCCCTCTTTCGTTGCCCCAGGACATGCCCATCTGCTTGTCCCTTAGACAAAGGATTTCACAACCTTTGCCCAGGACTTGCTTGGACATGTTCGGACATGTTCATTAGCAAACTTTGAGGCAATGGTATAAAATAATAATCTCTTACATCCTCATATCTTCTTACTGCCAGTAGCGCTCAGACAGAGTGCAGAATGACAGCAAGGTGATCAATACTGAACTCTTTGGTACTCTGTGTATCATGACATGATGGAGCAACAGTATCTTCATAATTCCATGAACATAGTGGACTAAATGCTGTAGCTAGTTGGACTTTGATAACAAGAATAAAAGCAGTGGTTTCTTTGTCTCGCCCAAAGAAGATTTAGATTTAATTAGATTGGTTCAGAGTTCAGTGACATTCATATTTACCAAGCAGGCAGGTAGGATTAAATGTGATCATTAGAGGAAGAAAGACTACATTAAACTTTAGGTGATGATATGGTAACAAGCTGGTCTGGTGGACATGGTCAGCCCTAAAGTTGAATGAGGTAGGAACTTGAATTTCTGTTTGCTTTTCAGGAAAAGCAGACAGTCTTTCAATTATACAGAACTAAAAGTAAAAAAAAAATAAAAATAAAAAATAAGGTAAAACAGGATAGGGAACTCGGAAGATTTAATTTAGTACCTCAAATGAAGCAACTGAAAGACCCTTTGGTTCTGAAATCATAAAGTGAATACTTGGGAGCTGAGTTTTATTTAATTTTTTTTTCTACAGATACCTAAATTATATCCAAAGAAAGCCAAGCTACATTAAAAAAAAAAAAAAAAAAAAAAAAAGCCTGAACAGCAGCCTTTCAAATTTATTCACACTAATGAGCTAGTCTAAATTTTGAGAATACTAATTCACAGAAGTCGGTTGTGTGGTGGGAGAAACACAACAAGGTTGTCACAGCCTGTGAACAAAGTGAATTGGTTATATGACTGACAGTAAAGATTTCTTTTAACATCAGTAAAAGGAGGCTGAAGTGACAGGCAAGAGGACAGATGCAGAATTCTGCAGCACTCTGAGAGTTTGTGTACTACCACTAAGGGACAAGTTGACTTGATACCAACTTAATAGGCTCAGCAGGGGCTAATGGCAAAGGGATGGAGACTGTAAGTGGGTGTAATAGGGCACCTATACTATATCAGCATAAGCATGAAAACTATCTAGCTGGTTTTTGCTGAGGAAATTAATCACATTACCTTTAAAGTCAAGCTTGTCTTTTAATCTAGGACCTGCTCAGTATACAATATTTCACTGGAAACATGCACATAATTTTAGTCACTTTTGCTCATCTTAGAAATGAATTTACTATCATCACCAGGCAGCTTAAATTCAACATCATTTCTGAGAAAATGAAATACTGGAGCAAAACTATAAATGGGAATCTTAAAACCAAAGCGGCATAAGCAGACATGCAGCATTAAACATGCTGCATAATCTGCTAGAAAAGATGCTTGGATAAGAAAAGGTGAAGCTTTCTCTCTTTTCTTGTGCATGGCAGGTCCAGTCTGTAATGAGCCTCTAAGACTGTGAGGGCTACTACATTCAGCACCAGATGAATTAAGACAAGAGATGTCTTGCCATCAGAAATAATTCTACAGTGGGAAAAAATCCTGCTGTGCTGAGAGTTGACCTCTTGGACAAACACGCTGTAATAAAAAGTGCTATTTGCTGCGAGCGTATTGGGAGTTTTAAATCATCAAACTAAAGTACCCCAGGCTCTGACAGTAAAATTTTCATTCAAAGAAGGGCTCAGCTTCACAACACAATAAATTATATATGACTAGGACATATAAAACATTTAAAGATATACAGAAATTCACTGTATTTGTGTTCAGTAGACGAGTTCAGCTCTTGAAGTACTTTTTTATGTCAATCTTGCCTATTCAGATGAAGAAGGGGGGGGGAAGGAATCTTTTTCTCAGAACAAGTAGAAGCAAAACAAACTGGCCATTTTCCACCAAATGACTGAATTTAATTGCTATATGTGGCTTTATTATGTATAATGTACAACGGTATGTGGAGACTGTGGATGGTATGCACCTACATGAGATTTCATTGCTTGTTGTAATAAAAGTGAAAGATGTCTCGAAGTTTTTGGAAAATCCTGAAATAATGATAATTAAAAAAAAGTGAGTAACTAAGTGGCAGTGGTACCCACAGTTTGGAGTGTTTGGAGATAGGACACACAGAAGAAAATGATTCCAACATAGATTTCACATGAATTCATTGGTCTTAAATTCATGTCATATGCTGATTGTTTGGCATAACAGGTAAAGAGAAGCAGATTGTTGGACTCACTAAGTAGTCACATCAGCACCATAGACAAAAAGAAAAGCAGACTCGATGCTGTTTCTGCCACACAAGAGAAAAATCAGGTTATGTGATGCAGCTTTGGAAGAGAATTTCTTCTAATTCTCCTGATAGCTACAGGTACCAGGTATCCTTCATCCTGGCATGGGCAAAATAGGTCAATAGTGCCTGTGCTGCTGAGAAGCACTGAGCTTACAAGGCAGTTAGCAGAAAATGGTGAGAAAATAAAAAGATTAAAATAAGGGAAGGGTCAGAAAAAAAGAAAGAAAGTAGATGTAGGAGTGGAAAAAAAAAGCTGTTTGTTTGGGGCCAGTTTTCCACACAAGGGAAAAATTTTCCTGGATAAAACCCAACAAGATTTGGACAATAAACTCTTTTAGAGCATAGATGAGCTCATGGCATGATTATAAATTAAGGGCGAGGTTCCTCTCCACTACATGTTCATGCATGGCATGTCTACATAAGGAAAGGCAGAGGAAACTTCTAGCCATCTTACATCACATGAGCCAGAGGCAATTAGGGCCATAGTCTGCTGCTGTGTACGGGACACATTTGCTGTCATGTTCCCACCTGGAACTTCTCTGTAACAAAAGCATTAAGACACTCTGTCCCTCTCTGCTGGGAGAAGGGGAATGGAGTAAAATGGCTTTAGTCTCACTCTGCAGATGTAGGGTTAATGTCCAGGATCCCGACTGTTAGCAACATATGGAATATACATGTCAGGGATCAAAAAAATAAAGTAAAAAACAGACGTATTCAGAATGTAAACTCTTTCATAACAAGCCACGACTTCTCCCCTGTAACTGTACTGTGTCCTACACAATCATATCCAATTTTAGATCATATAGAAGTCAGTCTAATAGACACTAACACATAATCTGTGTCTAGCCTTTCTGAGCCCATCAACTACCTCCCAGGATTAATTTACATTAGGCTGAAAGGTAATTTATAGCTTGGATTTCTGAAGGGGCCTGCAAATGTATGGGTGTGTCTTCACCAAATGGACGACTCTAGCGGAAACATTATCACTGTGCTGGTCGGTTTTTCCACACAGACAAGCCCTTAGGTGCTCACAAATTGCTGACAGTTCTCTGGTCCTTCTGAAAATGCTGGTTTTATGTTTTACTCACAGATGGATTTAAATCTAATTGTCTCCCAACATTTTACCCCAAGAGAGGATTTATCCCCCATTTTGCACCCAGATTTTTAAGAAGAAAGCCAACCTTGCTGCCCCCCAGTGCAGCCAAATACTTTTGGCTGATTCATCCATCCTTCCCTTTCTCTCTCAGTGTAGTACACTAATCACCCCAGTTTTTTTCTGAGAACAGGAAGATTAAGTCAAAAAAGACAGAGTAAAACTATATTCAACTACTTCAGGAATAGTAACACCCCCCTCTTTCACCTTTTTTTTTTTTTTTTTTACGAGAAAGAAGTTTAACTGCAGTGTCTAAGTATGCAGACAGATTCATTCATGTGCGTATAACCTCTTGCCAAACCAGCATTCCAGGGCAGGTATTCAGTTAATCACAGTTTGCACAGGGACTGCAGCCAAACCCTCAGGTAGCTTTGTTATGTTTCAGTCTTTTATTTGCTATAATTCAGTATCCTCCACCTGTGGTCTCCGGAACCTACCATAATCAAACCGGGAGGCATGATAAGTAAACCAGCTATTTACCCTCTGGTTTTGTGTGTTGTTTTTTCTCCCATTCTCCCACATGAAATCTAATATTGTGCCCAATCTATGTAAAACATAGGACATCATAAATGGCGTGAAATATACAAAAACTGCCAAGAAACAGAGTTCAAAACCAGTCTATATGTCGACACAAATAACTTTTTCCTACTTAACACTTTTTGAAAAAAAAAATATATATAAATGAAAAAGTAAAATAAAAATTATGTTATCAGCTGGTATTTCTGCACCTCAGAAACATTAGTTACATTAAAATAACTTGTGAAAAAAGGTTGATGGCTAGCAATGTTTAAGTCCTCAACCTGTTTTCAGGACAAATACAAATAAGAACATATTCTGAAAGCAGAGTAGAAGATAAGAGAGAACACAAGATCTTTATAATCACACAGCTCACACCATAATTATACACATTAAACATAAATGAAAGACATAAAGTTTTCTAGAAAGATTACTTTACACATACATACATACACACAGAGAGACAAAGAGAAGAGTACTTGAAATCCACTCTACTCACATTAAAGCCAGATGTTTGGACATGCTGCAAGTGAAGTGTAGAACAGCTGTAGAAAGGAAATCCAATCTGAACCTCCCGCCAATCTGAATGTGGGGCCTTTGCTGTGTTCCATCACAGCCCCCTTTCAAACCAAGGGGCAGAGGTGGGTGTCCTCAAAGCCTCAAAGACTGGCATCTGTGCTCCTCTCTTGCACGGGAGCAAGAACTTCTCACTGCAACTGCAGAGGTTACAGTTATCAGGTTATCAACCAATCTCACTTGGGATATGTTACTCTGAACCGACTCCTTTCTCCAAATTCATTTCCCACACACATATTCTGAATCAAACTTCAACTAGAAGAATGAAAAGTTGCTGCATCGTAATCTATCAGAAAGCAGATTGTTTATAAAATATAATGATGTATTTATCCTTTTTTTTTTTTGGTTTGCAGCTGAATTTTGAAGCAACATTAAAAACATGTCTTGCATCTCTTTTGAAAGGTTCACCATCTTTAGCATAACACATTCCAGACTGACAGAAAAGGATAAGGATATTTGTATACATAGATATAGGTGATATTGATATACAGCTGTAGACACACACACATATTGCATTGTTTACATAATTTATTTCTCAGCTGAATCTCTTAAGGGTCCTGATACAATGCAATAACTCACTCAGAATTCTGCACACAATTTCTAACAAGTATTTAAACATGCTTTAATTTTATTCCTGGAAATCTGAAAAGCATTTAGAAAGCTGTTACTCTCTCTTAAAAGAAAAGCCCACAATATGAATATGAGTACTGGATGAAGTATTAAGACTAATGTAACTTGTTAATATCATAGCAGTTCACACTGCTGGCTCCTTTTAATAACATAGCAATACGTTGAAATTCATGCTCCCTGTCAGAAATTGTGTCCATAGTCTCATATAATCATATTTTGAAGCTGCTTTCAGACTGCATTGACTCCATTCAAATTTCAGAAGAAAAAAAAAAAATTACAATGTTTTACACTTACATAGTATCTTACATTTGAGGATTTTAAAGCACCTTAATTTCACATAGTATTAACATAATACAATACTCTTTTCATATTCTCTTTTATTAGTATTTGACTTCTTTCTTGCCTTTTGTCTTCTCTCCTCTCTTATCCATTGCCTATATACAATTATTCCTGCTTCTTTTATCTGTACCTGTATAGATTAATTCCCTTTGATATGTCCATGCTGCATGCACTTGTGTATCTAGAATGAGTTTCTGCCTTCAGGTTTCTAATCACCTGAAAAAAAAATACAAACTCTAGAATTAAATCAAAAGCACACAAAGCCCAGCAATACTGCTCTATATCTCAAATGTGATCATTTGTAGTTTAAAAAATCAAGCCTCATTACAGAACAACGGATAATATTGTTGGCAATTATGGTTTAGAAGAAAGATTTTGAATTTCCTGACACAGAAAGCTACCTTTTGTTCTTGTTACAGAGCCCAAGCTACAATCATTGAAGCTAGGGGTGAGGAAGTTCTTGAAACTGAGCAGAGAGGAGAACCAATCGACACTACTCCTGCTCCTACCTAAGCAGATTCTGATCACTCAAAATGCTTTCAGCTTCAGTTGGGAATTTGTCTTTCAGAAGACCCTCTATGTCAGCAGGTACCTACCTGGGGCCATAGGAATTAGAAACAACACCACAGGCATACTTGAGTTGCCTGAAAATCGTATGAACCTCAAAAGGCAAATTGGTCATCTTCAGGAGCTAATTTTATGGGAAAAGTTATTTAACATGTAGGTGTTACAGAAGAAAACATTCCCCAGAAATAAAAAAAAATCCTCCTCTTTTATATACTCAGAGATTGGCTTAGTTTCCACATTTATTCTAAATAATATTTTTAGTATAAAATTACATTGGAACAGTCTTGCTAGCTATATATATTCTCTTTAAAAACAATTCAAACTCTTGGCTAATCACATCTCTTGTGGTATTGGCTTTTGCTGCCTAATCAAAAGTGACAAATTTTCATTTCTCTGTTGTTTCTCTTCAATAACTTTGAATGCCTTTTTCTCATTCTCGTGTAAGAAATTAGAGCAAAACAACGATAGTAAGTAGAACCATGTTATTTGCTTTTTGGTGGTATGGAGTGTCAAAAACTATGTTACACTAACAGTCACAGGTGCTGTGAATTCCTAACTAACATTTACCTCTTAATTAAAGAATAACTGAATCAAAAGAAGTCATACAGCCTATAAAGTAACCATCAAATATGATGTTACTGTGACTATTGAATTTAGAGCCCCTTTTTAACATTAAGCGGGAGGAAGGGATAAAAAGAAAGCAAGAAGGCTTCAGACCAGTATATATATATATGTTAAAATGAAGTCTTAGTTTTTGTTGTGGGATAGATCCAAAACCAAAAAAAAAAAAGAAAAAAAAGCCTTATTTTTCTCATCCTGGTTTTCATATTGAAAAAAAATGTTCCAAGAACAACTATTCTCATGAGGTTTTGGCCCAAGATGGCAGGATTCTTAGGAAAAAAAAACCAAAAAAAACATATGATCTCACGAGACCTCCAACATCCAAAGCACAAAAAAAAAAAAATCTCACAAATCAGTCTGTGCCACATGCCAGTATTTAGGGCCAAAAATCTGCTGAGAACAATCTACAGAATCTACAGAAATACTGGTCTATTGAATTGAAAAGAAATTCCAGAGCTACTTCAGTCTCAGGCTTAAAGTCAAAACCCACATCTTACCACAAGAGGCTGATGGTCTGCTCACACCAACGGTTATATCTGTCATGGATGATGCAACAGCTGAATAAAAACATTCAAATAAAGAAGATGGTAGAAGGACCATCTTATTACAAAGTGCCTAGTATTTTTTCATATCCCACTAGATCTCATCAACAAATTACTAATGATATGAGCTACCTGGATGTTTATTGTAACAAGATGTAAGGGGAGGGAACGAAGCAGAGAAAAAACAGTTTGATTGTACAGATATTATGTGGTAGAGCTGATTTTAAAGAGCAATTTTGGTCCTCAGAATACAGCCACCTTCAGTTCTGTGGTCAGCAAAGCATGCTGAAGCTAACAAATGCTACCATAATTTGCACACTCAATATTACACAAACAGTTACATATGAATTTAGTTTTACATGACTGCATTTATAAGCAAGGTATTTGACAAGTAGTTACAATTGTAGGTACAATTGTAGTTACGTGGAGTCTTAAAATTATAAAACTGTATCAAAGGATTTCTGCACTATGTTTTCTGGGCCAGAACTTCAATAGGTATAAACTAGCGTAGATCCATTTATTTCAGTGTCAGTTCTGGACCAGCAATGAGCTTGACCTTACACATTTACTGTACTCAATTGTATTCCCAGATTATCTGAAAGTAACAGCTGATGACTGAGAGATATTTGTTTCAGAACAGGATTTTCTGAAACATTTTGAAATTTTGCTAAAGTGAGAAGATAACACATAGAATACTTTTTGCCAGTTTTTAAAGTTATGAGTATAGAGAGGATCTTGGAAGAAAATAGTATATCAAACTCATGAGTGCAAGACAGATATTTATGACATTATTCACTTCAGCCTTGTAGAATGAAAGTGGGAGTAATAAAATGTGTGCAGAGGAGTATGCAAACTGTTGCATCCTCTGAATTCATTGAAGATGACGTGAAAAAGTTGTTTGGATGCTTTATTATGTGTGGATATCCTATAAAAAAAATGCTAGTCTGGGAGTAAAAGCGGACAGAGATAAAGATGAGCATGATAGGGCTGACACTGCAATTAAACTTGAAAGCCTCTTTTTATGTTACACATTAAAAATCATGTTGGAACCAATAAACAGAATGAATAAACAGTATCATTGTATGTGTATTATGTATCTATAAAAGTAGAATACAAGACTCTAGTGTAGTATTTCAGTAACATTTAGTTATTACAAGAGATATGACTGTTTATCAAGAGAGCCTTGGATAACCTTTAGGCTAACACAAGCCCTTAAATAAGTCAGTTGAGTCTCTAACATCATCAATTCAGCCTTATTAGGAGCACTTCATTCTCCTAAATACATTACAAAAGAAAAAGAGATTAGGATGAAAAAGAGTCAATAAAGAACAAATAGACCTCTCCAGTAACTGAGGGAAAAGACTCATTTGAAATCCTGGGTGGTTCCGTCTAGTGTTGTCTGCTCCCCTTTTTCTCCTGTGACATGCACAGAGCTCATTCACTGCCTCTGAGGAGGACATGCATATCCCTGGTATCAAATAGAACATCAGAAGTGTTTCTCTAGAACTCAAAAAAGCAGTTCAAGAAAGACCTGGGCTCTGATTCACATAGCTGAACTAAAGAGAGAAGTACCCAGGTAGGCATAGCTAAAAGGAACCATCCAAAATTAAATGCAAAATTACACCTTTTATTTTGTAACTTCAGACTGGGAGAAGGCAGTATGTCAGACAACTAGCTGGTAAAGACCATGTCTTAACTAATAACTCAATGCACAAACAAGATACTTTCTTCCATCTTGTTCATCTGGTAGGCCAAATTTCCACAGCTGTATCTCTAACTACAGCCTCTTCTTGCTCAAGTGGTGTAACACCATTAAGATTGACTTACTGATATGGCACAGAGCAGTTTTTCAGTCTATATGTGTTGAGACAACAGAAGGAGCAATTTGGATTTAATTCAGATGTCTTATGTGGAAAAGCGTTCTCATTCTCCTTCTACTCTCTATCACTGCCTTAAAATGGGTTTCAGAAGGGAGGTAAAATGTGATATATAATCAGGTATGATGGTTCTGTGTCATCGTGGCATTTTTAACACACTAGAGTAAAGAAGAAATGTGTGCAACAGTGGATAGGTGTGGGATACATTAAACTGGAGGTACAGAAAGGAAATATAAATGAGCTGATTTTAACATGCTGTTAATGGATTTGTGCAATCAATTTTAACTGTTAGTACTCACTTAGGACTGTTACAAATTATTATTCTTCCTGGACAAAAATATTAGCAAACTGGCTTCTTTTTAATTGTTTATATTTTTCTATGGAATTCTTCTGTCCATATCAAAACTACCCTTTTCTTTTAGCAAAATATAGGAAATTCAAAACAACAACAAAAATAAGAGAGCTTCAAAAAAGAAGAATTGAGTAATTGATAGAAAAGTTACTATCTGAGATAAAAATTACATATTCCTTTAGAATCTCATGACAGGCTGCAACCTTCAGCCACTATACAACCATTACTGTTAATGCTGTTATTATTATTATTATTAGTTCTATTTGTTTCAAACAAACAAGCACTTCCAAAGACTGTTTTATAGAACAGTATTTTGTTACATGAAAATCACTGAAGTCTCTACAAAATAATTCCTATAATGAAAAGATATAAGAAAAAGAGAACACTGGGAAGGCTCACACTGAATTTTAAAGCCCATCTGACTTTTGCATGACAAGTAAGCACATTGTATTATATGCAGCATTTTTCCCTACACAATGGTTTAAAAATATTGTGTTTTCGTTTTTTTCCTCCATTAAAATTTTCATACAATGTCATGCACGTTAATTGAAGCAGATGTGAGTGAAAAGCAACCCTTGGATTTTATTATGTGAATTTAATTCAGGAAAAAGAGAAGGGGGGGGAAGGAGAAAAAGATGGCTCAACATATAGTCGTGGATTTATTTTCTTCATTTATATTAGGTTACCTAGAATGAAAAGCTGCCCAATGGATGTTAGATATAATAGCTAAAGAGTTTAATATGATTTCTGCTGCAAGAAAAACTGGACCAGATAAAAAAATCCATATCTTAATGATAGGTAAATAATCCTTTAGTATCTCAGATGTACATGCTACAGGCAGGAACTCTCTATTCATGAAAACTCTTTTATTCTTGTATGCCATTACTGCAGAGATATTGCTATATTGGTAGATATATTCCTACACTGATAAATAGACTGCATAAACAATATGCCCCCCCATAAGCAAGATAATGCTAGTACATTCTAGCAATAATAGCTCCCCTGCAGGAGGCTAGATTTTTCCCTTTTTCAAAATGCTAACAAGAACTGCTCTAAGGTTATCCATGTAATGAAAAACAGGGCTAAAATAAGTGTGGTGCATAAAACTCTCTTTCACTCACCTCTTCCGTCTCAGATGATAATGTCACAGATTTATTTATACCCCTGTTCTCAGATGGCATGTGTGTGTGCATGTGTCCATGTGTATGTGTATAAGACATTTTCTTATTATATAAAGAAATTCATGCAGTTCTCCAATGTCAACAAAGTTTTAGCTGCCTGTGAGATCCCTACATATATTGGATAGGTACTTCATTTCAAAGACTCTGATGAAGTCCATAATCCAGGGGAATGTAGCACAAGTCCCTGCATGATGTACTGTAGGGTAAGCTGCTAAGAATCACTTGCAGCTCTGCATGGAGCCACATAGTTCTCTTTGATAAGTTGCCCAACCTGAGAAAGCTGAAAATATGTCCATTATTGTGAAGACTGTTGAAAGAATAGTGGATTATTAGTCTAGCTAGTGACAAGATCTTGGAGACTGATTTAGTTAAAACACATTGGTGATCATGCTTTTAAAAACAAACTCTTAATTTTTAAGTGATTAAAAGACTTTCTTAAATTTTTGGATGGCAGATTTGTATCATTAGAATTTACTTTTTTTTTTTTTTTCAGAGTAGTTGTCCAATACACAGGACTTACACACACAGGCTGCATGCTGGTACAAGGGGTTCCATGGGCACAGGTACTTTGTTCATGTGCACACAAGCTGTGACCTGCAGTGAGCCCAGTGATATCCTCACTCCTGGCCTAGAGGAACTTCCACTTTTTGTGCTGATGGAGAGACAGTGAAAGCCACAACCATTGCTTTGTTTCACCTTTCTTAGGGCAGAAAGCAAGGTCGGGCAGGCAACTCTCACATCAAGTTATATGCCTGTATTGGGAATGACCTTGAGACCCTGGGGCAGAATGAAGTCTACAGTCTAATGTACTTGTCTTTGAATATCCATATCGTTGCCTGAAATATGTGATTCTTGCAGTATTGTGGAGCCCAAGCACACACTGCCTACAAATTTCAGCTGTCCTTACTGTAAACAATATCAGTACTAGGCATGTGTGTTCACACCATGCAGCTGGCTGGATTTTACCACAGGTTTTTATGTGTTTGTTCAGTACAGAGCATAGACACATCTAATCACTTTCTGAGAGAAATGTAATCTCACAGTGTGGGAAAATTATTTTTTTTCCTTTTGTGGAGGTACTCACACTTTTTATCATGAATCAAATGGAAAGAGCAAGAAGAAGAGCTAGGGCAGAAACAGACTGATCTGGGTCTTGCTTTAAAAATGCTTTGCTTTAGGAGTGCCTATACTGCTACCCATCTGCCTCTCTAACAGACACCACAGTAACAAACATAATAATGCATTAGCTTAGAGGTTTTTAAAGGAAATGAATCTTGTTTTCCTTAAGCATGATCCATTCTGTGCTTATAAAGGAACAGAGGTTGAGAGAAAGAATGTAGGCAAATAAGTATTTTCAAGTATCATTTACAATACAATGTAACTTTATTTTTTATAATGGCTATCACATAAATGCTGTACCTTTGTAATGTGTTGCATCACGTAGTTAGAGAAAATTAAAAAAAATATATTAATATCGGGGTGGAGAGGAAATCAAGAAAGTCAAAGATTTTTTATTTTTTATTTTTAGCTGACATATGGGAAAATATCGATAGAGTCAGGTAGGGAGAGAAATGGGAGAGACTGTTACAGATGGCTGCAGGTAGGAGAAGGTTCTTTCACACCTGCCCTGTGGGAAGTACACCAGTATCAGATAGCACTACCAGAAAAGAGACCTACTGGAAGAAGGGACAAGTGGAAAAACAGGGACAGGAATTCATTCAGCCCTGATTAAATTCCACCCATTGGAAACAAATTTTAACCTCTGGGGTTAGAAACCAGAGCATTTGGATGAACATGGAATATAATGCAAAACTTGCTTTCACATAAACTTTCAATAAGCTTTCAAAAGGAACCCAAAACTCAGGCTCAGTTTGCCATAAAATTCATAAATTTTCTCTCTGAGAGAAATCTAAGTTCCCTCCTGTGCATCTCATTATCCTGGAAAACAAGTTACAGAGTCTGATATCACTACTTGAATGGTTCTCCAACGATAAAACTTCAGAGGAACAATTGCTCTGTTCTGCTAATCATCAGGTTTTGACAACATTTTCCCCTTTCATTACATTAGCTCTACATAGAAAGAAGTTATTCAACTTCACATTTGTTTTTAAGAATACAAAATTTACTTCTGACTTTCAGTAAAAATTAAACTGTTTTGAAATTCTCCATGAAATGAAATAATTAAAAAGAAATAATCAAAAAGAAATAATCACAGGGTATTCAAAATACTGGATTTCCATAGCATTCAGTTTTAATGCTGATACATTTAATTTCTGAATTTAAATTAAAAAAAAAATCGTAAAAATTAAAGTGATAAGTCTAAGAGCTTAATTCCCAAAAAGGTAGGAATGTAATGTTTTGATACAATCAGAATAGTTTCCTTTCTCTGGGATTTTGTTACAGAGAGGAAAGTGGAAGTGGAACATGAGGTAGAATATGATTCCATACAAAGATCATGCATCTTTATATGTCAGGTTCCTTGACTACTCAGATCCTGTCCAGTGGCCAGGAAGAGTTAATGATTCTCATAAGTCTTTGTGGATCTGACTGCTTTGCCTTCACCTAGAGAGAAATGCCATTAGCAGGAAAACTGTATTGTCCCATGAATACTCAAAAGCTGTACAGCTCTACACAGAGGCTAATGGAAAATTGCTACCACAAAGCCAGGTTCTCTGTCTTCATGTGTCATCCAGAGCAATTGTTCTTGGCTGTCTCCTCCATTCAATCATTCTTCTCCACTTTCTCCAGGCTTTATTTCACTTAAAATGTTCCAAATTAGAGGAGTTAGATTTGTGTTTTTCAGGTCTTTAATGACAGCATATGGGTTTTAGTATATATATAATACTGCAAGCTGGAAGAAGAGAATGAGAAAGCATGAGATGGTGATGACAGTGATAAGGACACCTTTGTTAAGAGGCACAGTACGTAAAAGGATTAGATCATTAAATACTCGTTCAATTATATAACAATATTATTAATAAACATTTTGGAGGGAAATATCACTCAGGATTCATGATTTTTAATGAATTAATTATCTTACAGGACATTTTCCTTTGCTGTATTTATGCAGTACTACACCATCCAATTTTACAGGAATGGAAACAAAGCAAAATCTTCTGTAGGCAAAGGAGCAAGCTGCCAGTGGAGCTCAGAGTAGAACCTAAAAATCCCTTATCTATGCACCAGAAAAAAAGAAATTGATGTAACTGTCATGTTGTGAAACCTAAACACATTATGAACAAAATCCAAGTACACATGTGCCATGTGCAGGGCATCTACTATTTAAATGGGAGAAATTGTGCAAGAAAAACTGATCCCAGAAGATCTCAAAATATTTCAAGCCTTTGATAACCTAAGCAACAGTAGATTGTGGTACTGTAGAATTTGCAACTGAGCTCACCTGAAAGCTACAAGAGAAACTAGAACTCTCACATTGGTTTTGGGTACTACTTTTCAGTGCATCATTACTGAAAGGAGAAGTTATATAGGAACTGAAATCCAGTCATTCACTGACTGTGGCATGCACCATTTATGAATCTCAAATGCAAAACAGTGTATTCTTGGAAAATGGAAAAGGATGATTCATCAGAATTAAATCATGCAGAGAAAGAATGGTTTAATTTAAATCATTACACTCATATCACAACTGACAAGAGCTCAACACTCTTGCATTTCTGTGAATTGCTATGTGTTCTATGTATTCCTGATATATTCGTGTTAGCATTTGAACATTCCTGGGCTCTTGTACCTGCTGCCCTCAATTACTTCAACAAGGAATAGCTCTTTCTTGGCTCCGTTACCACTTCTACCTGCCAGGAAGGAGGGAAAAATGTCACTGTACAGGTAAATGAGAGTCCTGAGTCATTTTCACTTATTGAAGGCTGGAAAACATCAGAAATCTTTGCCTCTTGAAATCACAAGTGAATATGGCTGTTCAAATTGAATCAGATTTTGAGAGATTCAAATTCCATAGCTGAAAAACCTATTCATTTTGAGATGTAGACAGGTGCAGTGATCACATGGCTGGAGTCAGTAATTCCTGGGTTATTGTCTTCTTTCCATCTCCAGCTCACTCGTTGGTCTTGGAGAAAGCCTTCAGTCAGCTTTGGGAAAGTTTCTGTCTCCGTTTTTTCATCTGTGAAACAGGCTAGCCTGATAAACACTTACTTCTCCAGGGTAGCTCACAGGGGCTTGTGGGACTCTCTGGTTCATGTTTGTAAATGTAAATAAGGTCAGTGAATGTCAGAAGTTCTAACATCATAATGTTATAATTTTACATACTGTTCAGGAACTTTACTACAGATTCCAGGGCAGACGCCAGCCTGGGAAATAAAAGTGATGGAGGAAAAACTGGAGAGAGCAGACAAGGATGTTAGAACAGGGAAAAGGAAATGAGGGGGAGACAACAACACTGGGAGTTTCTGCTGTCATCAGTCTTACCCAAAATAGCCTTCTGTACTGCCATCTCAGACTGAAATAGGTTGCAACTTCACATACTCTCACAGAATTGGGGCTTACAGAAAACAGGAAATATCACACAATATTTCTGGGAAGAAATCTAGCTGTTGGAAACACAAGTCCCTTCCTGGTGTAGAGGACACAGCAGAGACTGGGAGAACCATAGGGTCCTGTGTGGGAGTTCACAAAGAAAAATCCCCTTTACGGTCTGTTTCATCTGAGTCATTTCTCTTTTGAATCATGAGATAGATTACATTTGCTATTGGCACTTTACTAACCGGTGATAAAAATGTAGCTTGAAATCCGTCTAATACTTCCTCTGGCTGGATTTACTGAATGTGCTGGGGTAGATTAAATCCTTACCTACCCAAATGTATTCTCTCTTGAGGAATTCCAACATCAACCCTTGTTAAACTGAAAGAATGCTGCCAAATTGTGGCTATCTGCTCGGAATACAATGTAATTTCCCATTTCTCTTCCCACCCTGGAAATATGCTTCAATAAAATGCTCAAACTAAAGGCTGACTTACCTAAAAGGTAACAGAGACAGAATTTTCATGCTAGACTGTTCCCATACATTTGTTATGTGAGAGCTGTTGTTTCTCATTTGTGGAAAATAAACAACCATTTAGAAAACAGTCTTTTAAACAGTAGATGGGAGTTTTTGATGGTTTAAGTGGGAATTAAGAACCAGGAAATTAATATCTTACCATTATAAATGAATAGGAAATCTACATAGAATTGTAGAATCACTAAGGTTGGAAAAGACCTCCAAGATCATCCACTACAACCATCCACCTACCAGCAATATTTCTCCACTAAACCATACAACTTAATGCTACATCTCCATGTTCCTTGAATCCCTCCAGGGATGGTGACTCAACCACCTCCTTGGTCAGCCTGTTACAGCACCTGGCCACTGTTTCAGAGAAGAAATTTTTCCTAATATCCAACCTGAAAGTTGGATGCTTATGCTTTAACAAGTAAATAATTAGAAACATTTTAACAAGTACCTTCTACTTTGCTAAAATAAAATTTGATTCATACATAATAGAAGTGAAACAAAACCAAATCAATAAAAAAAAAGAATCAGATATGGCAGAGAGCAGAGCAAGTACTCAGGGATGTGTCAAGTTAGCTGTGTGATGTTATAGCATCAGGATCCAAGTACTGGTCTCTATGGTCATCCCAGAATCCTCAAATGCAGAGACTATGTACAGCCATCCCTTGGGAGCTGTTATCCATCTTTTGACAGATAATGTATGTAAAACAGATCATCTTTTGATAAGAAGCTGCCACTGAACTGAATTTATATGTAGGTTCAATTAAAGATATAAGCAGAATACACTGAGATTTGTCAGCTCAGCTCCTCAAAATTTTCTCTGAGCTCAACAGCACAATAATCAGTCAGAGAATCTGGTTCTGTTATTTATCTGACTACCTCACATAAACCATGTCTTGTTCAGCATTCCAAAGAATACCAGTGAAGCTACTCTACTTTTCTGCAAGAGATTTGCTAAGCTGTTTCTTCAGTGTGAAAATTCTCGCCTATCTGCAGAAGCTTCAAGGGAAAAATCAGCTTTTTTCCTCTTGATAGTTTGGACAGCATTAGGTAACTTCATTTTTACACAGGAAACATTATGTAATACTGAAAACGTTCATGTATGTGACCTGAAAGAGAATGCTTCTTGACTCATGACACTATTCAGCCTTCTAACTTGGTAGGCATTTGTGTAATTTTGGATAGTGGAAGAAAAAAACTTTCCTTTAATGTTTTTCTGTCTTATATGTTTTTTATCTTCTGATGGCCATTTTCACTTATTCTATTTTGATTTTAATTTTCAGGCTTACTGAACTTGTGATACTTGTTTCCAAATGCCATTTTGAGGCCAGTACTAGCTGCTTTCCTTTCAGTAGTGTTAGTTTTTAGTTCTTTATTTTCTTGATCATCTCTAAGCAGAAGTCCAATATCTCACTCTGTTTTCTTTAATTTAGCTTGAGATTTGTTTTGTGATCTGGGTACAAGACTAAGACATACAGACACATACATGCATTTAACATCAGATGTAACCCCCCATGGTTTACCTGATAGATGGATAAATGAATCTTTATTTGTTTGAAATGTTTTATGAATGGAAATCAATGTCAGAAACTTAAATTTAGTGCCTCATGGACATTTTGAAACACCTGTTCTTTTACTTTTTGGAAGTTTATATAGTGCAAAGAACTATTTAAGATTATGACAGTCTTATGAACCCCTGTCCTACAAGTGCAATAGTATAACTGCCCTCTGGCAACTACAGCACTGCATACTTGGAAAAATAACACAAAGAAAATATTTAACGTATTTTTAGCCACCTTTCAATGCTACACCATAATTAAAGTAATTTATAGCATGTATTAAATATTATTACATTGGTTTGCTGTTCTGATTTTAATGACTTTTGAAAAGAACCACAAATAACAGAAAAATAACTCTATGTTAATTAATAGCATCAATTTAAAGGAAGTTAATGTCACTATTTACATTACTAATGCAAGCAGGATTTGACTCTTAGGAAGTCATTCCATATGGCAAATGCATGCGTGTATCTGAAGTACCAGCATCAGCTGCCAGGTGGGCAGCTAAAGGTGAAAAAAGTAAGATTATTGTTGTGCCAGTGAAATTTTTCCACCTAGAAGCACAGTATATATACACACACATATACACACATATATACAGGGTGGGTTTTGCTGGCAAAAAAACAGAAGATTCAACTACAGCTGGAGAATATATCAGCCCTCTTGACACTATGGAGGGAGGAGTTGCACCAAAGAATCTTGGATATGCAAAATAAATAAATAAATAAATAAATAAATAAATAAAGGCAGTACAAAAAGACTGGGAAAGAGAGATAAGCCTCCAGACAGCAACCAAGTCTTGCTGGACAAGGAAGAGTTGAATCATTTAGATGATGGCCAAGAAGAGTTGAATCATTTAGACAATGGCCAAGGCTGCAGTTTACAGCAGAAGCTAAAGTCCAGGCTGAACTGACATTGCTCATGTCTCTGGTTCCTACCATTGTAACCACAACCATAATGATGACAATCATGATTCTTTATTTTTGAACAAAAAGTACTATATCCTGCAGTTCAATGTGTTCACCAGCTTTTACCTATATACTCAATTCAATTTGACTCATTCAGCCTGTGATTATCAGTGAGGGCTGCTTCAAAACACAGCTTGAAAACAAGGGCAATTATCACCTCACCTGCTTCTTTTTGTTATTAGAAACATCAGCTCCATTCATTCATTACTCAGCTCAACTGCAATTTGTATCAGGGGATAGAAGAAGATGAGGACAAATTTTTTTATATTAAGAAGTTATTCTAGAGCACTGTTTCTAAAGCATTGGAAGAATAAATTTTATTTTCAATGTTCGTATTTAAGTGTTTAAACACAAAGCTTGCCCCTTGCTTTAAAGCATTACAACTTTTGCAATGGCTCCTCAATGGTATAGTAGATCCACAGAGTCACAGTCCTAGTGTAATCTTTAAAAAGCAGCTATGTTTCGTAAAAAGATTTTCCTTTTTCCTTTTAGTATACCTTCTGCTTTCTGGAAATGCTGAATCCCAAATGCATACTCTCAGCTGGTGAGCAGTCTTCTTTGAAGGAAAGATGATACTTTTAGAATATTATCTAGTAATGGATTTTGAAGTCTTTCAGTAAGACTAATTAAATATTTCCCTAAACACCGTGCTTGAGGTACTATTATTTGTCCTATCTTTTAGTAAAGTGGGTCTGCCCTGTAGAACTTGAGATATTAAGACAGTGAATGCACTGAGCAAATGTTAGATTTCTTGCTTCTCCACACTTTGGATTTAATTATTTCTAACCATTCTTTTGTCACTGTCCATACAACCTTCCACTGGCCTACAGGGTGCTGAGGGGCATTTTGCCTTTAATATACTGGAAATTCTGAAAATGATCACAGTAATTTGAACATAACTTATGAGTAGCTGCAAAAACATATAAAAACAGCTTTACCAAAAAAAAGTTCAAGGTCTCCTTCAGTATGGAATGATAGAATTTGTAAGAAACTGCCTGCTCCCGTGTTTTTCCTTAGTGTATTTCCTTAATGCCTTAGGCTAGAAATCATGGGGGTTATGTCTGGAGTTGATGGCCATCTTTGACTGTAGATGACCAGCATAAGCAGTAGCAGTTCTATCCTTCCAGATGAGTGTGTGTCTATTTTGTTGCACATATGTGGGTGCCCCAGCGAGCTTTTGGCAGTTCTTGGGTTTCACAGAAGGAAAGAGTTATTTCGCCTCATTCCAGCCAGTGAGAATTCACTGAAAATCAGGGACTAGACAAAACAGAACTGTGGAGAACCCCTCTGCTAGATTAGAATGTTCATTTACTAAGTTGTTCAAGAACGCTGTTTTTGTCCAGAAGTGAGTGCACAATAAGGCCAAGAAATTTACAGGAAAGTCATTTTTATTGATGTTCCTCAGATCTTCAGAAGTATAGATATCCTTTCTGTGATGTGGTACATACATTCTAAGAGTATACTTGTGAAATTCTGTTGACGGTAGATGTTAAATAGATATATTTTTGAGAGGAAAATTCCACATTAGATTAAAATAGAAACAGCTTTAGAAGAGTGTTCATCTTAAGTATGAAGGCCGAGGCTTAGCTTTATTTCTGAAGTCATGAGCACTTTTCAGGTTTTTCCTTCTTGCCACTTCTTTTCAGCTCCTCTGTGACCTTCTTATTTCCCAAAAGAACCATTATTTTGCCAGGTCAGTCAAAATATATTTAATTTCTGCACGTTTTCCTTCATTCTTCCTTCCAACCACCAGTGTTTGTACAGATATGCTGTACAGGAGAGACTGTAAAATTTATTAGTAACTTTTCATTTCTACAAAGCAGAGAATGTTTGACAGACTTTCACAGAATATCTTTACAGGTGAAATTATTTGTATCTCTTGACCTGTGTTTATATTTCAGAGATGCTAGGAAAAAACTAGGAAGGATGCTTCCTAGTTTTAAATCTATTTTTATGCCAACAGAATGTACAGACATCTAAAACACAAGATGATTCCAGTTCAGTCTTGGAAAGATCAAAACATCCAAGATCCTAGGCTTATCTGTTCTAACCAGAACATGCACCTAAATGACAATACTATAGCTCAGGCTCCTGAAATGAAGACTCTTCAATAAAATGACGTAGATCATTCATTTATCTTCTTTTTTTCATCTTTGTTTTACTTGTTTAGATAGTACATCTCTCATAATAAACCACATTCCCAAATCACCATCTGGAAGAAACTGCATGCTCTACCTGTCTTTCCCCCTGCAGGCTGAGAATAAGGATGTGTCCACCAATAGCAGTGAAGAATACATGATATATACAAGAGTTAAAATGGTTCACTCTAAGCCCCTCCAGTGTGCTACCAGCCTGCAAAGAATAAAAAGAGAGAGCAAGAGACTGTTAAATTTTTCCAGTAATCTGATGAGTAGAGAGAGAGACAGACAGAGAGAATTCACTTCTTTAATTTTCTAGCCAGCAGCTACAAGAGTGCTTCTATTAGGAGATATGAAAAGAGACAAAGAGATATAATAACTATAGATTGGCTTTGTTGTCCAGAAGTTCTAACTATGCTGGGGGGATGATGAAGTACAGAGGCATGCTCCCAAGCAATATTTTTACTTTAATATCATCATTTTGGTGCATCTCTAGCTGCACATTCACTTAACACTGAATGAAAATAAAGGTTTTAACATATCACCGCCTGGCCAAATAGCTGAAATCAAAGCTGGAAAAATACATTGACCTTGCAGTATTCTCCTCTGCATTCACTTTGTGAGACTCAGATTCAAATTTTGTCTGCCCAGTATTTCAGATAGAAACCTTCCTAGAAACTTTCCTTCAACAGATACATTTGCTTCGTCTTATCCTTACTCTGTCTTCTTTTCCTTATTAGAAAAGAGGGATATATGCCACCTTCCTTTATATTCTGTCTAGTCCACTGTCATTAGATTATTCTCAAAATTATTTGTAAAATCTCTTACCCACACTTTTTGTCTTCAACTAATTCATTCTAAGCATACAATACAGATCACCTGTCTCTTCCATTCATTCTTAAACAGAATGAGTACTGTTTCCCAAAGCACAAGCATTTGAGAGTTATGCATTTTCACATTTCTCATCCAAGACCATTTTGTTCCCCATTACTGCCTCCCTCTTCTCCCAAGCACTTGCCTGAATAAAAATAAAAATGCCTCAAGCAAATCCTTTCATAACCTTATATATTGGGATGGTTAGACCAGAGCTCCTGACATGAGACAACACATTTCTAGGAATGGGTGTGTGCCTTAAAGCAAGAAACTGGGCAGGACTGGGTATCCTGCAAACATTCCTGTCTTCATGAGCTAAATAACCTCCACTTAAAACACAGAGTAATTTGACTTTACTTCCATGAGGATCTGACCTTAGGAGATGGAAACTCTTACAAATTTGTTTCAACCAATAACCATTGTTTCAAAACTATTTATCCTTCCTATAGATAGAAACTCAACAAATAAAGTGATTTAATATAAGTAAAAATCACAGTCATAGTAATACAAGGGAATGGGCATTATTTCATCCCTTTTCTGAAGTCTTCATGCAATTTTTTTCCCATTCTGCAGTTTACTGAGCTCTAGTGTTAAATTACTGACAATCATAGTACTATATCAAGAATGTGGCTTTGCTAGTATCAATTAGATAAGTTACATTAAGTAAATGGACATCTAAGATTTCATTGCTACACTGTACAACTCAGAGATCTTCACTGACAGCCACTACAGAACATAAATCCTGCTAGTTACAGGCTCCAAATGCTGTGGTTTTGCAGATTTAGGTCCAAAGAGAGATTCCAGACAAGACAATCCAATTTTTAAGCATTGCTGAGATCCTTAACCTCCCACTCACCTGCTGCCAAATCCTGAATCTTTAATTACATATGTGTTTAACTTTTCCACCAGGAGCAATTGGAAACTCCATCCAGAATGCAAACTAACCAAACGGTTTGGGCATTGCTCTTAAATCAGAATTAAAAAAAAAAAGTTTCAGTCCTTGCTCCAGATCAAGGAAGATAAAGATTTGAAAACTGTTTGCTGAATCTCAGAAGAATGGTCCAAATGCAAGTGCTTAGTTTGCAGGGTGCGTTTGTTTCTATGCAGGAAATTCCTCATAGAGGGAACCTAATCCTCCATTAGTGTTAGGTGTCTTGCCCCACTGAGGCTAGGAACCTTGAAAACCCATAGTCCCACAAAGCAGAATTTAGTCTGGCACTTCTCCTTGCTCAATGTGCAATCTATGCAATGTAAAGCTTGCTGGTTACAGAGGGTCCACTTTCTAGGTTCCTCACTCCTTGTGTTTTATGTGCTGCCTGTGACACTTCACACTGGGGCTGCAAATTTTGCTAAACTGCTAGGCTCCTAAAAATTATATGTTGCATGACCCAGATCCTTTTATGGATCCAGCCCCCAGTTCACTACATATTCCCACATTAAGCCTAAGCTCATCCTTAAGTACTTGCTGCTAGCTGCCTATGACATATAGCTGAGGTCATTCTAATTCCCTCTAGTATAAGGTAGAGGATACACGTGCAAGAGGTAGTTCATTATGGTATTATAATCATGCCCTGCTTATACCCTAAAGTCACCCAGTTCCATTAAAGGCCAGGAGAATGATTGTGAACTGAATCCTGAAGTGAGTAAGTAGCTCTGTTTGGAGAGAAGGTCGATGAGGTCATGGTGGTATTCATGGTGATGGGAGCCCTCATGAATTCACCTATTATTTTCAATTTCATTCCTTTCTCAGAATCTTTCTGTGCTTTAAATAATTACAGCCAGTGATGCTACTTGTTTAGAGTTTTCTCTCATTAACAGCACACATTCTTAATTTTTCATAAATTCAAATATTTTATAATATATACAGGCTAGGAAGCTGGGTAGAGATTAGCAAAACAGAAAAGATCTGAAAAAATGTCACAAGTTCTTTTATACAATGAGTACAGCAATAACTGCAAGGACTGTCCAGTATAAACATTAGTTTGTTTTTTTTTTAAGCTCAGGAAGAGATGTATATATGAGTTCCAAAGGATATTGCCTAGGGGTTATGAAATCAGAGAAGACAGTCACACAGATAAGGAAATATTAGAAGTATTTTGACACTTACCTGTTTATTGTGTGGGTGATTTGCACAAAAGTTTTGAAGGATATGCATGATAGAGGCAATCCTAGTCACTGTATGCACCAGTGAGTGCTCACAGTTATTCCTTAGCTGGGTGTTAAACAGTGATAGTTCACGTTAAGAGGTGGAAAGAACTAATAAAGAAATAACACAGTCAATCTAAATAACCCTTACTCATCTGCTTAGGTTCAGCTTGGGCTCCATGACCAGGATATAAACTTGTACAGACCTAAATTCTTTTTTGAACAGTTTGCCAAGATTTAAGGAAGAGAAGTGAACAAAACTTAAAATCAGATATTCTTCCTTTTGTGTGAAAAAGAAAGATTTTCCTAAGAGGAGACACATTTGGAAAGACTGTCCTCCTTTTTAACCTCATTCATCCTGTCTTCATCAGACATATAGTACACGAGAAGAGGAACAAAGCAGGAAGAGTCTTTGAAATTACTTTTGACCATTAAGCAATGCAAGAATCAAAATGAGAATGTAAAAATCAAATACGTCACTTCCCCTCTGGATAGGTTACATATTTTGCAGTTTCAGATCCCTTTCAAATACCTTCATATCTGTGATTCATCATTTCCCCAAGGAAAGCTAGAAAACTAGATCCTAAGTATAGAGTCCAGAGGAACACTGTGTTGTTCAGCTTAACTGTCAAATTTATGCATAGGAAGAAAATGCTAACCATTTTCAAAATACTGACATGCAGATTCTACTGGATGGTACATAGCAACATTGACAGATGCAAGACATAAGATGAAAAAAGTCTTATTCAGGGACACTAGAGAAGAAGACCTGACAATCTCAAAGACTGACATGGTCACTGTTAATTCAATTCAGTGACCACCAGTCAAGAAGTTTTTTTGTAGGCTTTTTGGCACTGTAGTTAGGACTCATAGTTAGTGTATTAATTTTTTTATGACATTTAGTTTTTACAGATGCAAGTGGTCAAGATCTCAATTCACATCTGGTGGAACCTTGTACAAAACAAGTTCCTAACACCATGTCTGTGGACTTATTCAGTACCATCTATTAAACAGAAGCATTGACAGACTGCCATTTAAGTATTGGACTAATTCAACACCACTTAGGTCATGAGTACTGATAAGATCAAAGTACAAACTGAAATTGTCAATTTCTTACTATTACTGTTATTATTATTATCACCTTTATTTCTCAATCATAAACAGAGTTCCACTGTGTGCTGGGCACTGTAAAAACTTTACATAAAATAATGTCCAGAAGTCAAGAGCATTATGAATAAAGTTAGGAATTAGGCACTGAAAATGTTCTAACTAATGCCAACAAAAATGATGTGGTACCATAATTGTTATCTGCATCCTTGTTTCTCACTAAAATGTCATCATTTGCCAGCAATAATCTCACTGTATTATTCAACATGATCCTACACTGTTCTTACAATATGAAATAAGTTGGTTTGATGTAATTTGAGGAAGAATATTCTTTCATAACAGCCAACTAGTACTCTTTCTCCTTCTTAGCTGAGACACCCAAAGTCACTTGGATGAATGGACTAAACACTAGAAATAACAAGGACTTTCACTGGAGCAAGGCCAAAGGCTTCAAGAAATTTTCCAGATTTTCATGATCTAACCCAATATGCTGTTTGTCATTTTAAATAATAATTAAAAAATAATTACAAAAAGCTCCAGTCTGACTTTGTAAGTAGCTCTGGATCATGCAATGATGCACATAAAAATGTCCAACATGACACCAGCCTATTAATGCAAAAGCACAAAAAGAACGAGTCAGAAACAAATGGCCTGATTGTTTTTCGTTTGTTTGTTTTTGTTTTTTTCATTTTGGTTTAAATCCTTGATTTGAGACACACTTGCACAGTATATTATTTTGAAGTCTGTTTTACCAAAAATAGGGACAGGAAAACTTGCATCTTTAATTACTATCCTATTGTTGGTAAATTTTATAAATTATGATATTGTTACCTGAGGGCTTGCTGACAGACTGCATCAGTTCTCCTCAGTCTGGCTCTAATCCCAGCCTCTATTTTTTCTTTTGAATCCTGGAATGCAGGGGAAAAAAAAAAAGCGTTTCCCTTCAATAAACCAACTTTTCTGAACACAGATTACTGTGCTGCTATGTCACTGAAATAAAGGATTTAATATTAATCTCTTTAGCATTTAAGTAACAATGCATACAATATTTCCTAGTTTCTTCCCCAGATAATGGAGCTTATTTCATATGTCAATTCTTATAAAATGAGGGTAGAGTTCAGTCAGAGATTGAAGCAATTGATTTGTCTGGATTTTGAGCCCATCATCACTTAGCTCTTTAAACCCTAGTCAGTAATTAGTCAAGATTTGCTTTGTCCAGCACTCAACTAGATGGACAGTGAAGGACTAGGTGATCATTGCTGAAGAAATGCATTGTAAAACTTACTTGTCAAAAGTCATTTCCAATGCTAGTGCTTTGAAAGAAGCAGAAACACGTAAGCATGAATGAAAGAAACTACTAACAAGGAAAAAAAGTGTTTCATTAGTAGGTGGAAAAGAAATACAAGGAAGTCATTGTTGAGGGAATTGTCTGCCAGTTTTTTGGTGGGTTTTTTTTTTGCACCATCTGCATGGCAAAGGAATATGTTCCTTTCCCAAGAAGTCACCTGCCAAAGAGATGAAGGAGTAAGCAGAACATGCAACACTGGTTCTACAGTCAGGGAAGCAGCATGAGACTTTCCATAGGATGGCAGGAAATTCTTCACTTCAGCTAGGGCAGTGATCTTATCTATACATACCCTAAGCTGTATTGGTTTCAGTAAGTGCCTGAATTATGAAATAAAGGTAAAATACATGTGCAAGTTTTTCACATATTTCGCTTAGCAAGCAATTCATTTCAGTTCAATTTGGTATTGCAAAAATCCAATACAAAGCACCAATTTTCTCAGAAATGTCTTCATTCAGATGAACCAAAGCCAATGACACATAGTCATTGACAATGACAGGTCTGCGAGCTTAAATGTTCTAATTCCTGGATCCAGGCCAAAGTCCATATTGATTAATTCCATTCCTTTTGGGTGAAATGTGTGCCTGGCTATCAAGTAGAGACCATACCCTTCATCCTTTAAGCCTGGGAACTTCCATTCCAGATAAAACTACAGAAAAACTTTCAGACAACTTATTTGTTAGGCCAAAGAACAGTGCTGTCAGGCTGAATTTGGCAAATAGATTGGGCATTAAAAAATAGGAAAAATACTTCTTCCAAATACCTGCTACAATCCTGTAATATACTTAGAACAGAAAGTATCAGAGTTGAGCTTGTTTTTCACTGGGAACAATTCTAAAGCACAATCAAAAGCTATGCAGTAGTGCAGGTTTTATGCTCTGATCTTCGCTTTCCTGTGCTCAAAATTTTTACCAGGAAGAAATGAACACTTTTGGAAGTTATCAACCAAGTTGATTAGAAAGAAACAAAATCTGAACATCACATATACAGCATCATTTGAAAAATCAATGCAGAGGGAATTATCTGACTTTACAATTAAAAGACCAAACAGACAACTTCAGAGAAAGATAGTACCCCAGGGAAAATTGAACATGACTGACTCCAGCTATTGCTATAGAAGACATCATACTCAGAAGATACGAAACATTGACTTTTTTTTAATGGTCTTTGCTGCTACAAGCACAGAGATGGGAATTTGGAATTCCCAGGGCCCCTGTGGAATGCAAATGTATCCATATTCCTGTAAGGTTCTCTGTAAAAATGTACTAACCTCCCACTAAGAAAATTAGCTCTTTAATCACTTGAATCCAAATAAAGCATTGTTATATCCTAAAGGCACTGAAGTTCTGCACTTTTAAAAGAGCGTCTGAACATTTCCCAAACACACTTATAGTGAGGGGAAGTTCTTTATTTAATTTTGTGTAATTAAAGAACAAGTCAGGTAGAAACCAAATCAGTATTTGTGATGTTGTTTGCCAAATGCAGAAGGTCTGCTTTCCATTTCTCTTATATTAATTGTAAAATGCAACATCAAAAAGCAAAAGGGAAAGAGAACAAAAGGCTGAAACCCCCCCAGTATTATTGCTGATGAAAAAAAACAGTCTAAGTTGAGGCAACAAAAGATGCCTCATACTCACTCCATCTGCAGCAATATATGGTACTTCAGATTACAACTTTACTTTTTCAGGTTTGCAAAAAATGTTTGGATTTTACGCAGAATAACCTGAATCAAATGGCTCCCTCATTCAGATATAGAACGTGATGACTAAAGCAATAAATTAGACCTTCAAAAGTGAGATGTAAAGGGAATAGCTTTGGTAGTCCTTAGGTGATCTTCTACAACACCTACAAGCTCCACAAGAACCTACTATCAAATCATCTACCAAATCTCTCTCTTAAAAAAAAAAAAACAAAAAACACCAAATACCAGAAAGAGCATTAATTGTCCTAATAAATAGATCTATAGCTAACAATGCATTAATTGAACTTGTGAGGGTCCCATCAAAAAGACATTTTTCTACTTACTTTACTTTTTCCCATCCTCAATTTGACTTATTTCTCCTGGACTTTGTGCTCAGAAAGTCTCCCCTTACTCCTGAAATAGAAACTTTCATCATAAGCCTTCCCCCAGAGTTGGTGGACATGAAGGATTCCTGGAACTCTGTTAACTTTGACTGTCTGACTGAATCTCTGTGTGCATACTGTACTGAGAACCCTCCAATTTGCCTCAGTTATGAACAGTTTGGCAAGCTTGGTATGATTATAGTTGGGATAAATATTTCAATAAGACATAATTAATCTGCCAGGTGATTAATTCATTGTGCACATTAGACTATCCAAATTATCCTCTTTAAGTCTGTATTCCAATAACTTGAAGCTTAATTTTTAAGTATATGACTAGTATCCTTGAAATCTTGGGGCTCTTCATATACTTAATGTTAAGCAGATGCAAAGTGCTGTAATGAATATGAACATTGGCTCTTTTATCTTCTTTTTAACTATTTATCATCATTATTTAAAACTTTGCAGACTATTTTCATTTTGTTTTCTCTGCTACACCGTCTTTAGCACTCTTGCTCTTCATCGCTTCTAGACAGTCAGTATTTGTGGTGCACTAGTGCTAGGATCCCTAATCAGAGATCAGGGTCTAAATCTAAATACAACAAACGAATATAGCCAAATCATGAGCACAAACTAAAAAATATATATACAAAAGCTATTTTAAGAGAAATATCATGTTTCAGACAGAGAAGTCAGTGGTACATGGCAGGGTGATTTCAATATAGACTGCAAAGGTATGTTCTTTTTACCCTGTGCTGGGATTATGCTGCATCTAGAAACATAATTGACAAAAAAGTCAGACAGCATATTTAGTGATAATGACACCAGATGGGCTAAAAAGACCTGTTCACTTCTTAGTTTGGCTTAGATTTTGTATCACAGAATTGCAGGGGTTGGAAGGGACCTCTAGAAATCATCAAGTCCAGTCCCCCTGCCAAAGCAGCTCCCTAGACCAGTTGCACAGGTAGGCATCCAGGCAGGTCTTGAACATCTCCAGAGAAGGAGACTCCACAACATCTCTGGGCAGCCTGTGCCGGTTCTCTATCACCTTATCTTTGTGTGGTGCTAAAAGTTGTTACAGACTTCGAATTACTTGAAAGTATAATAGCATTAGCAGGCAAAGATTTTGAGTGGGGCTCTTACAGACTACTACAGTATAAATAATTAGTAGAGATAATTATAACCAAGAAGTATGTTCACTTCTTATTGGAGTCTCCTAGACCCCAGTGGATGTATGCAACCCTGGCCCATGGGATTTTATCTGATTTCGGGAAAGCTTACGGAGCACATAAAGGTCAAAAGAAGCTGGTGCCACTGGGTAGAAGTTAATGAAGTGTCATATCCCATTTCCATTTAACAGAAATACCAGCTTGTATCTCATGGACATACAACTAGAAAATAATGTCAACTGAAGCCACCAGAAAGTGTCACTAGTTTAACTGGGATCTGGATACCTTGATGGGGCAGCTAGAAGTCACTGCATGCATTACTCTAAAATGTAAAATAGGGACAAACAGTTTTGTATTCAAAGTATAGGAATGAAGACGTATATCACTTTCACATATACACATACTTGGAAGTACCTGACACAAATGTAGAGATGTCTTTTTCTTCTTTAACTTGCAAGATTGGAGCCTAATTTCTTAATCTGGGTTTAGTTAAACTTCCTCTACTGCTTCTGGCACTTGTCATCAAAAATAAAAGAGTCAAACAGAGGGGGTAGAAGTGCTAATTAGCCCCTGTCACAATTCATGCTGCTGTTGTAAGAATTCACAGTATGCAAAACAAGTTCAAGCTACCCTAAGTGTCAGGCCCTGCTACTGCTGATAGAAACTGACAATTATTGGGTTAAAAGGCTAGAGAAATACTCCATCTTCTCTGCATTATAGATAGCATCTTTTTGCTTGGTCTAGATTAAATTGCCCATTACAATATGAAAAATAAAAAGGTGAAGGGCTTTCGTAATAAGCAATGATAGTACTAACAATAACAATGTACCTTTTGTTCTATAGCACTGCTGTTGTATTCAGATTTAATAAATAAGTGGCTGAATCAAATGAAACTGTTCTGTAACTTACCATCAGAGTCACAGAAGCAAATATAACACAGTTAATTCCAAGATAATTTAGTGAGCACTCTAAGCATATTATCATTAAATCTCATAGGTTGCAGCATACTTGGATCTGGAGTAATTTAGAAATCCTGAGAAGAAATGCTACAAGATGGACAAATCTTTATCCAGAGATCAAACAACAGTGAAAATTTGGATTACTGTGATTCCCTTTTGATGATCTTTGTATCCTTGTAACTACAGATAATTTTCCAAATAGCAGCTTGGTACAAATACCATGGAAGAAACAATCTTTATTAAACACTCATACATTCCTCTGTAAAAAATTATCCTTTTCTCTTAAATTACTAAATTTAGAGTAGCGATTGTGCGAACCCTTACTGAACATTTAGTGCTTACAATGCTTTTGCAAATGAAGAACAGAGGTCTGATCACTTGTTCACATCACTACTTAGAAGGTTGAGATTGAACATGCATAACTACTGGTAAATGAATGTTTTTATCCAAGAACAGAATGTTACATTTTCCTTGCTATTCACAGAATGCCCTTTATTTCCATAGTAAAAAGAGAAAGTGATTTTGCAGAGGAGCCTTAGAAGGAACTTTAGTTCTCACATTTGTCAACTGCAGGTATAGTTATCCCCACACAGGATTTTCTAGGATATATGTCCTGTAATTGTATAATCACTGAGACTGTACATAATGTCATTCTCCATTTCAGAAAGGGAGAAGCTGGATTGCTGAATACAGAGCAATCTCATGGTCTGGAAAACAATTCAATCTGTTATTGTAATAAATAGTGTTGTATTTATATATATGTTAACTCAAAATAATACATCTACTGAATATAAACTTCATATCTTGCTTTAAAGAGGATTGACAAGGCCTTTGGGCAGAAAGAAACCACAGGAGGTTTAACAAGAGCAAGTGTAGAGTCTTGACCTAGGGAGGAATAACCACATGCACCAGTACAGGTTGATCTGCTGGGGAGAAGCTCTGAGGAGAGAGACCTGCGTGTCCTGGTGGATGACAGGCTGGCCATGAGTCAGCAGTGTGCCCTAGTGGCCAAGAAGGCCAATGGGATCCTGGGGTGCATTAAGAAAGCACGGCCCCTCTACTCTGCCCTAGTCAGTCCTCACCTGAAATACTGTGTCCGGTCCTGGACTCCCCAGTACAAAAAAGAAAGGGATTTCCTCAAAAGAGTTCATCAGAGGGATACAGAGATGATAAAGGACATAGAACACCTCCCTTATGAGGAGAATCTGAGAGACCTGGGTCTGTTCAGCCTGGAAAAAAAGAAGACTCAGAGGGTATCTGATCCACATCTATAAATATCTAAGAAGCAGAAGGCAAAGGTATGAGGTTGAACTCTTCTCAGCAGTGTGTGGTGATAGGACAAAGGGAAATGGCCACAAACAAAAGTATAGGAAGTTCTACACAAATGTGCATGGGAACTTCTTCACAGTAAGGGTGACAGAACACTGGCACAGGCTTCCCAGAGAGGTGGTGGAGTCTCCTTCTCTGGAGACATTCAAAACCCACCTGGACACCTACCTGTGCAACCTGGTCTAGGGAGCTGCTTTGGCAGAGGGGTTGGACTTGATGATTTCTAGAGGTCCCTTCCAACCCCTACAATTCTGTAATTCTGTGAAAGCAATGGATGGTTAAATCTTGTCATAGGCTTCTGTGTTCCTGAATTCAAGAACCTTTAGCACTTGCCTGACAAAACTAATTCTTTTGATTGATTTTACTGAGTCTTCTCCCACTAGGACAGACTTAGAAGGGGAGATGTATAACAGCGACTTCATTCTCTCTCTTTAAGTTTTCCATTGTACTATACTAAAAGAGGAGAGCAGATTTCTTTGCACTTAATACTTTTTGAGAGATACAGACCATAGCAATTACTTTTCTTGGGTTAATTACAGCACTATAGATCCTACCAAAACCTACTTGCACTAATATTGCTCTTTGATTCCCCTGGTGCATTACTACCACCCAGGGCAAATAGAACTTCCAAGATGCGTTAGTCACTCTGAAAGTAACATCTTCAATTTTACAGAATCACAGAATCATAGGAGTTGGAAGGAACCTCTTAAGATTACCTAGTCCAACCAGTTGGACATGCTCCAACAGGTCCATGTCTTTCCTGTATGAAAACTCCACACCTGGATGCTGTACTCCAGGTGAGATCTCACCAGTGTACAGGGGACACCACTGCACCATCCACCACCTCACCGTACTCACATCCGCTGTTTGGTCTCCATAAGCATTCACCAAGTGTCAGTAAATGTCAGTGGGAGCAATTTTTTCTGCATGAGGGAAATCAATTCCATATCTTTGCTTCATACACTCTTCCATGTCAGACACCCTTCTGCTGCTATCTGTCACACAGCAACAAAACATAACAGAGTATGGGCGGGAAGTTTCAACCTCTACTGTCATGACGTAAGCATCCACCTCTGAAATCATGGGCCAAAATAATAAAATAGGAAGCATTACTTTTGGAGCGTGCACTCATACAAACTAAACATATTTCAGTCATTATTGAACAAAGAGCCAAAGTGTTCATAAAAAAATCAAGATGGTTGAATTTTCTTGATAAGTGGTTAAAACATCCTCAGCATTTCCAGAGATATTTTGCCGCTTGAGGGTTTTCAGGATGGTGCTCTGATGATAGGAGAACCACTTCTATCAAATATTAAACTACTGTAAACTTACTATAATTGAATAATTTGCCTCTTAGCCTTGGTTCACTAAAAGTGTAGCAAAGTTCTCATCTCTAAGCAATCGTTCCACAGTCTGTTTCAATATACGTCATGTCAGACAAGGCTCATATATAGTACCATTTGAGATTTAGTAATTCCAAAGCCAAGGGACCTTGTAAAAGATCTGGATGATTGACCATAAAGTATGTATGTATTTTGTCAAATTAAATTGTGATTAGACTTTCAAGCTCCATATTTAAACATAAAATAGTTGGATAAATCTTTGCTACTTTAGAGAAGTACTATCTATGAATTTAAATGAAAGGAGCAAATTCTTCAGATGTTCAGTACAAGGAACTAGGGGAACGTGGGTGAATTTCACATGCTTGAAGAAGATGGTATTGGCAGAGTAACTCTTTGAGATCTTTCTCTCCATGAGCATGATCTTGATGTTGAGTAGCTGTTTAGTACTTTAGTGTTTTAATACTCCTCTCTCTCTTTACATTGAGTCCCTGCTCATATTAGAATCATAGAACAGAATCACAGAATAATTTTTGGTCAGAAGGGACCTTGAGAGTTCACCCAGCCTTACCCCTGCTCAAAGAAAGGCTAACTACTAGCCTATGAGGCCGCTCTTGTGTAAGGTCACAAGTATTCCAAGCTTAATTGTATATACCTGGGGTACTCTTCCATTCAGTGTTATCTATATCCTCTGAGAATTTTGAAACCTGTTACTCCCATTTCCAGAACTAAATTCAAAACAGAAGTGTCTTTTGAATTATTTTGTATTACCTAAACATTAGGAAAGGCAAGGCAAGCAGAAAGGAAAAAGAGAAAGCAGCAAGAAAGGAAAGAAGGACGGATGGACTTAACGTACACATTATATAATTCTGAAGTTTCTGGCTTCGTTTTTTTTGTTGTTGTTTTTGTTTGCATTTTTCTCAAATATGTGTTTTGCCAAATGACCATTACCCTCAGTTAGAAACCAGTACAAAAATCAACAATCAAAGTCTTCATGTCATCCTCAAAAATGCTCACAGATTTGAGTCTCACGCAAATTGAAGTTATAATATTCAATTCAATTCTGAAGTGGTAGAAAAGGACCATTGACAAAGAGAACTATTCAGCAGTCTTAAATTCTTGCACAGAAAAGGGTTAATTGCCTATTATATAAAGTTTTTGAGAGGATTCCATTCTTCTGTGTCAAATCCTATTTTCATTGTACTCAACCTTATTTTAATGACATAGAACTGGACAAATGGGGAAAAACACCCATGGCACAATTTCTGCCAATGAATATTTCAGCAGGTGCCTCTTGGCTAAAAGTCTAGATAAAAGCCTTGCTCCAGGCAAATTAAGAGTGGGAAAAAAAGACTTCTAAGTACTGAGATCTTACGAGAAAAGAAATGGGCAGAGAACCCTAGACATGAACCTTTCACTTGAAAATCTAGAGATCACAGGAAAAGGCAATTACACTGGCTCCTCCCTTGTGTTGTAGTCTGTGTTTTGCTGCTGTATACAGCAGAAGTTTCCACCTAGGAGAAATGCTTAGCAGCTGTTAAGAACATAATTTCCTCTTTTATAAAAACTCAAGCAAGTCATAGGACTCACTGTAAATATAGGGTTTGGCTTCTATTTTTAAACTAGTCTGAGTTGGTTTATTCAGGAGACAATAGGAAGGATTGTGTTGTTGTAACACACTGACATGATAAAATAAATCCTGATCAGAACTGTGCTTAAAGCCTGTAAATGCACAGACCAGGGCAGTCTTTCTTCTCTAGGCTCACTTTCGAACTCTGGCTTTGAGGAGTTTCTGAGCACTGCAGAAAAGCACAAAGGTGGGATCAGAATGGGGATAGCAAAAATGAGAGCTGGCACAGAGAAAGGAGAGCAAAAAAGGATATGAGTTATATATAAGATAGCAGTGGGGATCTCAGGAAAGACAAAAAGGAAAGGCACAGAAAAGTGGCAGTGACATAGGAACTGTAGACTAAAACACAGTGAAGTTGGGGAAGTTTAGGTGTGCAGTTACAACTTTTGAATAAAACTAAAAAGTTCCTCAGTTCTCATCTTTGGGAATCCCCTAGGCTTGAAAATGCTCTGTAACTATCTTCCTGCACCTTCCCTTGCAGTACAGACTAAATTTTTGAAAGCCATGGTAAAATACTTGTCCCCCAGGAGGGTGGGCATATACTACACCCCAACTGTGCTTCAGCTCTACCAGCACAGCAACACCTGCATTCCTCTTGCCATTTTACGTACAGCCATTAATTCTTCCTACTGATTTCAAACATGCCTCCATTAATGAAAGTATAAATTCAAACAAAACAGTGAACAAGATGAGCTGAAATTTTGAGTTTCTTGGCATACCACAAACATGGAAAAGGAGAAGTCTACTGACATTTCCAGGGAACACAAGGAATAACTTTTTCTAAAAACTCCTTTTCTTGCCTTTTTATTGTTTAATCACAATATATCTACCTTTTAGGGTTCCTCTTTCCATTGATCATTTTCCTCCCTATGAATATTCCCCCAGACATATTCCATCTCACTTTTCTTTTTTTTTGAAGTTTTCTTTCCAGCTGTTTCCTTTTTTTTTGTCCATACTTTTAGTATCCTTCCGATTTCTGGTTTTTTTTTTGTGTGTTTTTTTTTTTTAACCTAATATTTTATTTCAATAGAAAATATCCCTTGAGGAATTATAGTTTTTTTCTAAAAACTGTCACAAACACACACACACACACACACACACACAGAACAATATTCATATCAGTTGCTTGTTTTCTTGAAACACGCTAGCAAACTTAAGAGTTACCTCAAATGACAAATCTTCCCATGAAAATTGACGTTCTGTCAAACATAATTGTTTCAAGAAAAAGATACTTGAGTGTGACATCTTTGACCACTCTACAAAATCCTCTTTCCACATCTCCCTACCTTGAGGTTCTTTCTCTTGATTTGAATGTCTACAACACCCTTGATATTCTCTGCATTTTGTCATCTTCTTCTGTAACTCTGTTGTTCTTATATCTGCTACTTTATTTTCTGTACCATCCTCTCTACTCTGATCTGCCAGTCTGGAATGAAGTTGAGTAGAAGTGGCTGTCTGAAATAGAGAAGGGTCATGCATTCTTGTTTGATGCCAGGGAGTATATGCCTATTTTTCTCTATTCCATATTAACTCTGTGTTATCAAAGTCTTAAGCTATAAATAATGTCCACTGAAACCTGTCATCAGGGTTTCAAGTCCTAAAGAATAAAACTAGATTACAGAGGTTGAATTACAGGAAGTAGAATCACCTTTGGAGGAAATTTAATTTTTACCAGTTTAATTTTTACTAAATGAAATCAATCTATTTAGGTGGAATTTGAACACTACATAGCTGTAAGAGCCAAAGCAGATCTCAATATTTTAATATTGTTTTTAATGAAACGTTAGAAACATAGAAACACTAGGTTGGAAAGGACCTACAAGATCATTTAGCCCAGCCATCTTCCTATCACCATCCCTACCCACTAAACTACTAAATCATATTCCTCAGCACCTCATCTAGACAATTCTAGAACAGCTCTAGGGACAGTGACTACAGTGACTCTACCATTTCCCTAGGCAGGCCATTCCAGCATTTGATTACTCTTTCAGAGAAAAATTTTTTCCTCATATCCAATCTAAATCTTCCCTGGCACAACTTGTGGCTCTTGTCCTGTCATTAGTTATCTGGGAGAAGAGAACAACCCCTCCTTCACCACAGCCTCACTTGAGGAAGTTGAAGACTGTGTTGAGGCCTCCCCTGAGCCTCCTTTTCTCCAGGCTAAACAATCCCAGCTCCTTCAGCCACTTCTCATAAGACTTGTGTTCCAGACCCCTCGCCAGTTTTGTTTCCCTACTCTGAAGGGAACTACTGAGGCACGTTCCAGGGCCTCAGTGTATGTCTTGTAGTAGTGAGGGGCCCAAAACTGAACGCAGCACCTGAGGTGCGGCTGCACCAGAGCCAAGTACAGGGAGATGATCACCTCCCTGCTCCTGCTGGCCACACTATTTCTAATGCAGGCCAGGATGCCATTGGCCTTCTTGGCAGCCTGGGCACACTGTCAGCTCATGTTCAACTGAGCACCAACCAACACCCCCAGGTCCTTTTCCTCTGTACAGTCCTCAAGCCATTCTGCCCCAGGCCTGTAGCATTGCATGGGGTTATTTTGGCCAAAGTGCAGGGCCTGGCACTTGGCCTTATTGAACCTCATTCCACTGACCTCAGCCCAGTTATCCAGCCTATCCAGATCCCTCAGGCAGATCCTGAGATCAACACATTCTCCCAACTTGGTGTCATCTGCAAACTTACTGAGGGTACACTCAATCCCCTCATCTGGGTCATCAATAAAGATATTAAACAAGATGGGCCCCAATACCAACCCCGGGGGAACACCACTTGTAACGGAACACCAGCTGGACTTAACTCCATTAACCACTACCCACTGGGCATGGCTCTCAAGCCAGTTCCTTACCCGAAGGAGGGTATACCTGTCCAGGCCACGGTTAATGTATTTGTAAAAGGATTTTCTGTTCTCTTTTACTGCAGTAGCCAGTCTGAGTTTGAGCTGGGCTTTTGGATTTCTAACTTCAATTAGCCTGTCCCTTCTTCCAGAGGATGTAGACTCTCTTTTTTTCCCAGAGTCTCAACAAAACCTTCACATCTCCTTCTAGTCTTTGTCTGTTAGAAAAGAGCAGGTCTAGCAGGGTACCTCCCCTGGTAGGTTCTTGTACCAGCTTTGGTCAGGAAGCTATCATACACACACTCTAGAAATCTCATGGACTGCTTCCCCTGCGCAGTATTATATTTCCAGCATACATCAGTGAAGTTGAAGGCCCCCATGAGAACGAGTGCTGACAATCGTGCAACTTCTACCAGTCGCTCGTAGAATGCCTCATCTACCTCTTCGTCCTGATCTGACAGTCTATAACAGACCTCCACTGAGATGTCACCACTACAGAACATCCTTCTGATCCTCATCCATAGACACTTGGCCTTATCATTTCAAACTGCTGAGTGCTGACCAAGACCCCCCTGTGCTTCGTGGTCTGTCACTGAGGTTCTGTTTGGGACAGATCCAAAGCAGCAATCCTCGGTGAACAAAGAGTCGGAGCAGTGATTACTAGGAGTAGGAGCTAGGCTCTTAAAAGACAACAGAGTAGTTGCCTTTAAATTTTAATTTGTTCAAAATGGTATTACTGCTATTGTTAACATTTCACAAAAGAATCACTGAAGCTTAATTTCATCAAACCATGCTAAAGAGTGTCCACATTGGATTCCTCATCAGTGTTCTTCTATTAAGCATTCATGACAGTGAAACAAAGTCTCCAGCAGTATGGAAAACAACTGATGTTTGTTAGGAGTGTTATCAAGGTTCTGTAAAAGCTTCCAATAATGAATGTCCCCCAGATGCAAAGCATGTAGAAAATGTGACATGGAACAAAATAAACATTGCTGAACTGTAGCTGTTTTCAAGACTCTGGATTTTATAGCTGTTATTTTTTTTCAGAATTTCTTTTGCTTTTAATCATATATAACTGCTTATTCACGGGCCTGACCTTCAGCACAAGTAGTCTTGTTAACTTCAGTACAACTACTAATGCAAGAATGAAGTTAAACAATTCTGTGATGAGCAGGTTTCATTTGAAATCTACCTATTTCACTGATAGTAGTACAGTCTGTTGTCTATAATGAGAACTCCAGTCATTCCTTACAACCTTCTGTCTGCTTAGCCATTCTCGTGCCACCACCAATGGTGGATATTTTCCGTTTACTCTCTTATTCTTCTTATGACCAAACTGAAATACACAAGTGGTTGCAAGAAAATCAAGCCAATCTGATGTATTATAATATTCAGAAAGCATTCTCATTAGAGTAGTTTTGGTGTCATGTCCCCAGTCTGGGCATACTCTTTGACCCATCAGAAAACCACCAGCCACTGGCAGTGAAACACTTTTCTAAAAGACATTGCCTCCATTTATATCCCCAAAATCATAATGCTTCACTGTATTTCATGATTGTTGCTGATATTTTCACAACTATTTCTGCCTCAGATCTGCATCATCATCGTACAATTTATGGTACTAAACAGAAGCAAGCCAGAAAGCATATGTCAAATTAACTGAGAGGAGTCAGCACAGAGACATCTCGATGTAAGCTCAGGAGGGTAAATCAGTTCTGGACTTCTTGGAATACTTCTGCAGTGAAAAATAAGATCTTAGTGAATATGCAAAAACAACAAATTGCTTATGATGGAATTGCATGGACATGGGTCAATCCAAAATTAATGCTTCTTATTTATTTCCACCGAAAATTAAAACAGCTACAAAGATTACAATAACACTGTTTGATCGAGCAAGTTCTCAGCTACAAAACACTGTTTTTCAATATAGTCACCATCATTAGCTGTGCATTTTTGTCAGCAATGAACAAGAGTCTGCATGCTCATAAAAATCTGCATGGAGATCTGGAATGGTGCTTAGCTTTCGCGTCACTGTCACTACCATTGAAATGCACCATCCATCACCTCCCTATGCTCACACCCACTCTTTGGTTTCCAAAAACGTTTAGCAAGTGTCAATGAATGGACAAATTAAATGACATATCTTTGTTTCATACTCATTTCCATATCAGATGCCATTTTATCAGACTGTCCCTCTGCTGCCACCTGTCACATGGCAACAAAATGTAATGGGATAGTGGTGAGAAGGTTGACTCTCTACTGTAGTACCACCAACATACACCTCTGATGTGGTAGGCCAACATCATAAAATAGGAGGCATTACTTTTGGAGCAGTTTTTACAGTACTTATGTACAAGGTACAAAGCTGGATCTTTATTTAATAAATAAATAACTCTATTTTAATCAGAAACTGAGCTGCATTGTCATTCAGTGTGCTAAACTGTCTTGACAATTCAGGGATTAAAAGCTCTAGTTTTTGCTGTTAGGCCACCCTACAGATGCTGTTGGGACTACAGCAAAGAGAATAGTCACTTTCTTTTTTGTTCTCTTCTGTCTGCCTGGAATGGGGCATGTAATTGGAGAGCAAACCTTCTGCAAGGAGGGTGTGAACAAGCCTAATTGTCAGCACCAGGCTGATTACCTACAGTGTGAGGTGGTATTAACCAGAAGTGGAGGGAGGAAAGAAGTAGGAGGAAATGCTGAAGGCTTCAGTGGAGCTGGTAAGTCTCTTTCTCAGTTATTTTTTTATTCTTAATATTTCCTCTATGAAGATTGAAAGCTGAGAAGCACTGGGAAGTGGAGAGCCTTAGCTGAGAAACCAAGCTTTGCTCTAAGATGTTTAGCACTCAGAAGAAAGCCTGATCTTTATTTTGTCAGGCAGCTGGCAAGTACTTGACCTGAAACCCCACAGTCCCACTCACTTTCCTAATTGTGAGTCAGCAACAGAGACTATAACTGACAACTAATAGTAGTGGTATCAGAGAAACCTACTGAGGAGAAATTTCATTAATGCTTTTTCATTATATCTTCCCCTAGCATACTGATTGCACAAATCAGCTCTTGCTTGGTGCTGACTGATGAAATGCATGATGTAACTGCTTTCCATCTTACTTCCTGTATCTCAGCTTTAGGAACAGAACACTTGGCTAGTATAGATGGAAAATCCTCTCCTTAAACAAAACTACATGGGGCTTCACATCTTATTTATCATACCTGTTAAATGACAAAACAGATATGATTCTAGCACAGTGTATAAACAGTGTGCAACTAATCATGGCTATGAGGATAGAACAGCTTCAGAATTCCTGTTTGGTGGAGAAAATCACAGACAAGTGGAGCCCATTTTGCCACAGCTTGTTCCATGCTGTGAGTTAGGTGGAGATACTTCCTGGGTTCTTTTTAGAATTACTTAAGTTGGAAAAGGCCACCAAGATCATTAAGTCAAACCGTCAACCTGACCTACCAAGTCCTATTGCTAAACCATGCCCCTCACTGCTTGGAATAAAAAACATGGAATGCTTCAAGAATTTGCTTGTAATCCTTGCTTAAGAGCAGTGCTAATTTCTGTATCCTTCCACTTCAGATATATGTCCTGTAGAAACAGTGCTTCTTGCTTTGGTCTGCTTGGGGTGAACAAGAGATGATATTAGTTATGATGCTACCTTCATTCAGACATTTTAATGATATGTTTATATTTCCTTATCCTAAAACACCAAGCTGCTCATTTTGCTTGCCCTATTTCCTGTCCTCTTTTAGTCCAAATCAGGTTGCTTGAATGTTTGCAAATGAGTATATCAGAAGCAAATTTTTTCTAGTGTATTGCCAGAGTGGGATGGAAAGTACTTCAGTAACAGCATAGTGGCTAAGTCTTCAGCTACAGCAAATGAGAATGAGTCCAAACACAGCAGCCACATAACCAAAGGAAATAAGCTGCTTAACTTTATAAGGCCTTAGGTAAACATTGATCTCTAGCAAGATATCTCCACTGACAACCCTTAAATGTGGTCTGGGAAGGGATGGATCCTGGCTCCAACCCTTCCAGCCACTCAGGTATATTGCATGTACATGAGCTGCCCTGAGTTGGACCTGCCTTTCCACCAGGTGCTTAATCGCTGTTTCAGGCCGTGACTTAGCACTTCTGATACACCCATGTATAGTGAACTAATGTAAAGAAGGAAACAGCCTGGAATAATGCATAGTAAGGTACCGTCAGGAGGATACCTCATGCCTTTCACTACACTGTGAAAAGTTGTATTGCTCACTCCTAGGCCAGTCACACAGAGAAAGGAGGAAAAGGCTGTACTTATAATAGGAAGTGTTGCCCAAACAACTTTTCATTATCTCTCTGGTGGGGAAAAAAGACAGCAGGCTGATTTTGACCCGGGGTTGCTACCTTGACCTTTTTGGCTTAATTTTATTCTTCTGTGGTACTAATCCTAGCTCTGTGTTTTCAGACAGTAATTCTGTCGTTCTTGGTTCTTACTTTACTAAGATCAACATCATTGAAGGTTGTCTTTTTTTTTAATCTTGTCATATTCCTCTCCAGTAACACTCCTCCATACCTATTACAGCTAAAACTGCACAAGAATATTTCTGCTCTCTTGGACAATGATTATCAGAATTCAACATAGTGTGTCAAGCTGTATGTTTCTCAATGGTAATGAGATCTCATGAAAAACTTAATACTTTCATAGCTGTGTTGTTTGTATTTATCTTGGTATATACCAGAACTGTACAAATAGACCTCTCAGAGATATTCAGACTAGCATGGGTTTGTTCACTTTTATTATATTAATTGCCAGTAGTCATTGTCTGGGAAAGGAGAGCAATTTTGATCAACAGATCAGTGTTTAGTGTTACCAGTGGAGAATCAGTAATATACACAGAATATGAACTTATTTTTAATTAGAATAGTTGGACAACAAGAAAGCAAGCAAAACTGTTGAAAAATGCCAGTTATTGGAGCTGGACAAATTTCTACTATTAGATAATGTAATTATTCCCCAAACTGTACTTAATTATCAGGTACAGAGATAAATCGAAACTTTTATTTCTTTTTTAAATATTGAAAATTAATTGAAAAAGGCTTTATAAGACAGATAATTAAACAAATATGCTATGAAACAAGGCCATGTGCAGTTTCATTTTATGTGTAAATTACATGTAAGCCCAAAGGGAATGCAGTCTTATTATACAGTTTATTCCTCTATTAGCATTTCAATAGAAAGAATTTTCCTTGTGGTTCTGAGGAAAACAAGGAACGCATGAGATATATACTGGAGCTATGTACAAAAGTGGGGCCTGGAACATCTCCACTGTTCCTCCTCTCACCTCTATAAAGAAATGAAAGAGGGCCAGGTTGTGATCTTTACAGATGAGAGGAAATAGTGGAAGTGTGAAGTGCAACAGATTTCATTCTGTACTAGACTGGACTGTAAGTTGAATCAGGTCCTCAATACTGTAATGTTAGTTCCCTGCTGGAATCTGTTCATGGGGGGACCTCAGCACAGAGCAAAAGCCAGCAGAAACAGTTATCTCCAACCTTTCTACTTTCCCAGAACCAACTTCCTTTAGGCAAATAAATGACAAATAAGTCTGAGAGCTGTAGCAACTAATCTGAAGAATTTAAACACACTACTAAGTATCTGTAGTTTCAGAAAATCTGAGAAAATCTGCCACTGATCTTTTCAGCTCAGTTTTTTCTCACTAGGAGGTTCCTGACATGTCCCTCAGTCAAACGGAGTATTGAGCCATGTAATCATTATTCCCACCTCCTTTATTTTTCTGCATTTGAGATTTAAAAATATTAAGATTGTTGTCTACAAATAAAGGCTCTATTGTATTCATTTTTTCATTTACCTCCACATTGTCAGAGGGATATACTGTGTATCATCATGGAGACCTTAATTAGATCCTTGCTTTTTTAGTCAAACAATAAAAAATTGTATAAGTAAAGTCAAAGCAAAGCATCTACAGCTCTTGCAAAGTATGACCTAGATAACACTGTTGTGAAATTAGAGACTGGACACTGTGATTGCCATAGCATATTTGGACATCTGATCAACACCACCGTATCAGAAGATGTTCTTTAAAATTTGGCATAATGGAATGCAAATTGAATATATATTGAAAATATTAAGAACAGCATATTGAAGTATTTGACAGGGTAGAAGCTAATATGAAATTATCACATACATTCTAATACGAACATCCATGAGCTAAAAGCTCTTCAGATTCTTATCAGTAGTCTGGAAATAAACAGAAATAACTACTCATGAAATAAATAGTGACAATGTTTGCTGTAATGATCAGGAAAGGACAAAACAAGGTGGGCACATTTGAGCAAAATAGACTTTAACATAGCAAAGATTGCTGTAATCTGGTGCAAGGAACACAGTGCACTGAAAAAGGGACCAAGTATTCTGAATTTAGCTTAGCAGGAAGAGATTTAGAAATCAGAGTGGGGAATGGCATGAATGTTGCCATGTTGAAGAGAGCTAAGTCAGTCCTTAGAAGTCAAGTAACAAATGAGGTAATGGGCACTGGGCAAGGGATGTCTGAATAATATACTGAGGGAAAAGGATAATGACGTACTGTATTGTGTTTTGTCCATGTTGGGGAAAAGATGTCCAAAAAATGAGGAAATATTATAAATATACAAATAAATCTGAAATTGGAAGAATTGAGTTGAGAATTTTTTTAATCAAAAGTTGATAGGGAAATACCCTGAATTCCTGGAAGATGATTCTAGCTGCGAATGAATGCTCTAATCTAGCACAGTAGGTCATAACAGAAACCAATGACAGCCAGGTGAAGCCACATAAATTTAAACAAAGAACATGGCAAAGTATTGAGCATTCAGCACTGTTAGGCATTACAACAAAGTAGCAAAAAGTATGAATGCTTTATCTACTAACTTTTCTTGATCAAGGCAGGATTACTCTCTGCATTCCTTAAAAGAGGTTATTAGGATTATTATGATGATAATTAGGAAAAAAATTAAGAGAAAAATGTCTTGAAATATACAGTACATTAGACTAGATGAGCTTGACCGCTTCAGATTCTAATGTGCTGAAACACATACATTTGTTTTTTTTATACAAAGCATGAAGTTTTCTGTTTCTTCATTGGAGAAAACACATTTTTCAAATAGCTGTAAAGGATACTGCTAGTTTACAGAAACAAAAGACAGATCTAAAGATAACATTTACCAACCTTCCAGATGTACTGTGTTTTACAAAGAAAGCTAAACAATCACTAGGTAATTGGTGAGTGCTGTTTACTGCAATAATCATCACTGTCACCTTCCTTCTCCTCCTCTCATGTTGCATCTACCTGTTGTCTTTCACCCTATATTTGGATTGAGTGAGACAGGACTTGCTTATTTATTTTTAACTAAAATGCAGGCTTGATCTCTGCCTGGGATTTCTTGCTATTACTAAGGTATACATAAACAATAATAAGTGCATAATAGCAGAGGAGAAAATAAGGCGTGAGGTCTCTTTTATTCACTGCCTTAGCTGTTACTTCTTTTCCAATGCTTGATGCCACAGTCAGTGTGTGCAAGATCTAAAAGTGCTGTTAAGTTTGAGCCACACAAAGCTATTCAAAGCATAATTCCTTTCATGTTCCAAGATCATCTTAATATGATTTACAATTTGCTTGGCTCTTTCTAGGAATACCTGTGGTCTCCAAACTTTTTCATTTGTAGCATTTATGTAATAACAAACTGTGATAAACTGAGGTAATATATCATAATGTCCTGCTAAAAGGGAAAAGTGGCAGTAATGACACTTATTATAACAATAACGATGCCAAACCTCTTCCCCCCTCCCCAAAGCTTACAACAAAAGGCTGTGTGAGAAAGCAGAAATTTCGTGACAACTTACAGCTTTAAAAGTCTGTGCAATTCAGGATATTTTTCTATATAAAAATGCAGCATCTTTTTTTCAGTGTTGAAGGAGACTTTCCCCTACTACTTTGCAGCTAATGTATTTGTGAAGGCGGTTTTACTGGGTGTACATCAGCTTGCATATTTCATTTTCCATTTTCTAGGGACTTAATTTAACCCTTTTTTACAAAGACTTTTTGATTTCTAAAGTATGGGATAAAGACTTAGTTTTATCTATGAACTGACTGTAACAAACATCCTTGCTTGCCAACTGGTGTGATTTAAAAGTTTGTGGGTTTTTTTCTGCCTCTAAATGAAGTCATACACCTTAGTAAAATGGTCAAGCATTCTGCAGTTCCACTTGCTTTGTGGGTGTTTTTTTTTTTTTTTCATGAAACATTTCATTGATTCACTTTCCTCATTTGTCACCTCTTTGGAGAAGAGTAAGCTGTTAAACATCTCAGATGTCCTATTCTCCCACAAATGCCTTTCTGTGGGCTTTTGAAAGAAGGCAGTGATAGAAGACATGCTTCTTTGTTCGTCTTGCTGAAAGGTCCTAAGTTATTTCTTCCATTCTTTCTCTTTCAGAGGAGTCTTGGAGATGCTTGGAGTTTTAGTTAGAAGACATAGGTATGAATTGTTTCAAATATTTCTGCTTAGAACTCAGAATATGTGCTGTAGATTTCTCTCGCTTGAATCACAGATGTTTTCTGCCACTGCTGCTGTCAATGCCTTTTTCATTTCTTTAAATAATCACTGTATATTGAAAGCAGTCAGAATTTGATATTAAAAATATTATTCTGAATACATAAATTAGTGTATTAATGAAAGGAAAAGACAGCATCTGCACAAAAAGATATATCTTTCTTGTTGAAGAGTAGAGTGACGTGACTATCTTGCAACTGAGACCTTTCTTGAAACATGTGCTCAAAGATTTATATTCCAACTGGTTAAAAGAAGTTGTTTAGTGGAATTTTAACTCTTGTATTCTGATTTTGACCACTGTTGTTTCCAGTGCATTTTAAAGAGTTTACTTTGTTATAGTGTGAGTCTAGTATTTGTACTTTCACAAAATCACAAGAACAGCTATGGTAGGAGGCAAATTGTTCAGTTAAATATAATTAAGTACATTAGGGATTTCCATTAGTTTACTTTATTGTTTAAGATTGAAAGCTGTTTTTCTCAAGTTGCATACACAGCACACAACATGACCTAATAGTTATGGTATGCCTACTATATCTGTGCCTTTTATTTTGTATTTTCTAGACTACAAGTTTCATGACTTTATCCATTTTTGTTCATTTTTCATAGTTACTCAAGACAGATATGAACACTTCATCAGTCTTGTCAACTGGACAGTTAATGTTCCAGCTGTCCTCTTCTTTAAGGAAGTTTAATGTCCTATATGTAAATAAATAAATAAATAAATACCCATATATAGTAACAATATTGTGTTGTTGAGAGACAAAAGAAAAAAATTCAGAAGTCAACAGCATTTATTTTTAGGGTTTTGCAGCATTTGGAGTAACATGCAACAAAATATGCAAAAAGAATCAGTGGAAAGTTACAGGATTGTTTTCATGATCAAGCTGTTAAGGAGTGAAAACATGACTCTGAGGTCAGTTCTTGCTAACACGCAAAATTAAGCATTTTATTATAAAATAAAAATTCAGAGCAAAGCATAGTTTAAAAACAAACGTGATATATGATGGCATTAAATCTGAAAAGAGGAATAGAGTATATCCCAAATATATATGTATGCATTTATACACATAGTGAGTTTATGTCTACAGCCTTTCCAGTGAAGAATCTGCCAGTCCATGCCATGTTATTAATTATAAATAGATCTTAACCAAAGGATGTACGTTGTGTCTGGTTTTAAAAGCATATGAGGTTCAGATATTTATGGCCAGAAGTTTCCACAGAATGCCTGAGCAAGAGAAAGCACTTTCAAACAGGAACTTGACACTTGCGATATGCATGTATGTCTCAGTTACACAGTAGTCAGAGGGGGTAGGCAAGCAGAGAGAGAATATTTTATAAGTCGATATCAGTAAACTTCAAAAACAGGCCCAATGATGGAAGGGAAAACTGTTCATAAGGTACAGTGAGCAAGAGCACACCTTTAAAAGCTTGGCAAGCAAAAGCCAGAATGTGATAGATGCTGTAATTCAGAACCAGAGGCCAATGCAGTAGAGATAGAGCTGGAGTGATGTACTGCCTGTCTGTGTTGCCAAGGTCTCTGTGTATAAGATGAAGTTTGAAGATCACGTTTCTAGGAAATAGTTCAGCAATCAGTTCTGGATCCTAGGCCAGATTAAACTGCCAAACAAGCAAGAGATCTCTGGGTCTATTTTAATTTCAGTTTATTTGGTACAGGACCTTAATGCAATTCAATTTATATTTTATATTTTATGTTTTTGCAGGACTAAGCAGCTCTCCTTTACTCCTTGATACACTTTCTGTGAAAGACTGTATTTATGAATGTCCCCCAGTGCAAGTTACATGTTGATTTAAAGGCACAAGATCAAGAAGAACACAGTCCAGAAGTAAGGCTAGTTAAGTGCAGTGTAGAGAGTGAATCAGGTAAATGTCCCATTACATGACATTACTGATAGCAGGAAGTCACCAAAGAGCAATGTCTGCTAAAGCTTCTAAATAGAAGTATGTTTCAGTACGCTTTAGCTGGAAATTCACCTACAGATGTTTAACAAAACAACAAAATATACCAGACATCTTCAGAGGTCCAATAGGAATATCCATATTAATCATCCAAAAAAGAATGGACACAAATCATTCCAGTGGGGGGAAGTTTTAAGTTATTTGCTTGTGTTAGTGTAGGATCACTGTTGCTTTAGGTCTGGAGTGCTCTGTGAGTCACTGAGTATAGACAGAAGATCATTATCTATAATAACAAGATCCTTATATGATTTAAGCTGGATGATTGAATATCATGAATTCAATTTTCATAAAATAACTTCGTATGCATTTTCTGAGATTTTGTTCATTTGTGAGTTGTGTGTGTGTGTGTGTGTGTGTGTGTGTCTTAATCCAGTTTCTCATTTATACTCAGAGCAAAAGTCATTTCATGTTTGATGACATCATGATATAAGTGGAACAAATCAACAAGAGATTCATGCACTCCTAAGCCTGGTAGGATGAATCATGCTCTGGAGGCCTCTGTGTCTCTTTGCTGACTACAGAGGCAGTTGTGATAATTGGCTTAGACTAGATACCTAATTTTTAAATGATTAATGTTAGATGAGATGAATCTTACCTTAAGAGGCTGTTTTTAAGGGCAGTCAGTGTGTACACAAATGTAATTAGTAATGCCATTATGAAAGTCCTCCATTTAATCAGAGAGATTCAAATGTGATGCTTTCCAGTGATAATCAGCATTCAAAATCAAATACCTCTTTAGCATGTCAGATACTTATTGCATGTAAGTACACATCAGAATCTTTTCTTTTGGTATCTTATTTGCAGATGAAAAGATTCTTGTGTCTGATGTTCCACTTCATCCTGTGTTGCCTTAACTGTAACCATCAGTAGGTCTCCCATGCTGCAGTGTGATATCCAGGACTGTTTTATAGATCCAAAACACAGCTTTGAAGAAAGTAAATTACTGTATTCAGCAGCTGTGTTAGAAAAGGTGCTCCAGTGTTACGAGTGAAGCGGCTCATTCATCCTCTGTTCAAGGTAATGCACTGAAGTGGTTGCTGTAAGAATGGTGTATCCTGAGGGTATTTTGAGGAAAATAGATAACCGAGTCACTTTCACAAAAACAACCTAAAATTCAAAATAGTGCCAAATATTACCGTGCATTAGACATGAAAGGAGCCAAAAGGATTCAAATTTGCCCATATTCCACAATGTAAACTGTATATTGGCTGATCAGAATATCTCTACTGAGCTCTCCATCCATTTATTTTACCGAGGGCAAATCAAGCACACACAAGAAATAAGAAGGAATTCATTTTTCTTTTGATTCAGTTTACTCAATTCATTCTATTACTGAATAGTGCCAAAGGTAATTTTGAAGCGATCAGGTAAAAATTTATGTGAGCTAAAACAAAGAGGTGGCTTAATTGAATAAGCACACTTAACTCATTAACCCTGTGCCACTGGGACTAATCAGTATGAACCCAGGGCTGCTAATAATCCAAAAGGTAGTAATGTTCTCCTCCTTGCTCTTGCATAGAAAAGAGGTAAAAACAGGCAAAAAGAAAATGCAGCTGATCTGTAGATTTTCTTGGAATAAAAGGGAAGACAAGAACACAAGAGGAAGTTATTAGCGCTTGATTTTCCAATAAAAAATCCTGCGTTAGTATGAAGCTGTTTCTTTTTCCCGCTCTGAACAGAACTTATTAGTTAGGAAGTGAAGCAGACAGCAGCTGCTTTCATTGTCATGAGTTATGGGAATGTGAGAAAGGTTGGGTAGTCTCAAACAAGAATGAAGAAATACAGTAGATCAAAGACCAGTGACCTCATCTGACCTGACTTAATATAAAGTGGCATTGGAAAAGGGTGGTGTAAAAGGAGACTGTTTCCATGATTGCTCAGGATGCAGGGAGGTGGAGACTGAAGGGAGTGATGGAATATTTGGAATTCTTTACAGGGTGTTTAAAGAGCTGTGAATACTTTAAAGCTTTAAGTCCCAGTGAAGCCAAATAGGTTCTTCTTCCTTCAGAGCCAAAGACGGCCTTGTGAAGATCGTACCCACTGTAAAAGATGGTGACAGCATCTTATGACACATTTCATAAGCTCTCCAAAGCTGAGAGAGAAGCTTCATATCAGTGCTATGATATCTGTAGTTTACAATATAATGAGGGATAAAATGGGGTCTGGACTAGATGATCTCTAGATCATCTACAATTCTGTGATTCTGTGAAAATATGTATAAATATTTTGAATATCTACTACAGACAGAGAAGTATTAGGTATATCTGAAGATGTTTAATGCTTAATGCTACACCATTATCTTACCACCATCCTAGGGCCTAAATGAGGCCAGTGCTCACATTTACAGTGTCTACCATAAGCAAACTGTAGACAAGATATTAGTGCTGTTTCTGGAAAAAGAAGATATTAAACCACATCTCTGTGGTCAGGTTAAAGGTTCAACATCAAATTTGTCACTTATAATTTAGAGCCCTCAGCAACCTGTGGGCTCAGGAATTCCTTCTGTCTGCTGTACACAGGAGTACATCATATGAATACTAGATGAAAAAAAATCCTATGTGCTGTCATTTAATCCACTGAAATTATATATTCTGGAATGATTAATTGCCCATATTTCATATTTTCAAATAGAAAAATTGTGGATTCCCACAATGTATGTTTAGAAAAATTAGAATTTTAGAGTTATTCTACATTAAGATTAATTGAATAGTCTACATATGGAAAATAAAGCACTTTATCTGGAAAAATGAATTAGATCATTTATTTTTAATAACGATTTTCGTCTTTCATCTGAAGTTAGGATTGCAAAATCACTCTGAAATCTAGAGCTGCAGCACTAGTGACACACAGGAGATTTCCCTGTTCAAGATCACAGGTGAAGCAGAGTCAGCTGTATCTATGTATCCCTAGCTGATCCTCTGATTTAGTCTGAAAGGCTGGCAATAAAGTCACTTTCTAAAACCATCTGTATGTGACCTTTTAAGCATGCTATCAGATGAAAGTTGGTTGGGTTTGGATTTTTTCTCTTGACATTCATCCCACATCTCTGCTGTTGCAAAAGGATCTGCTTGCTTCTTTCCCGTGTCTAGTTTTGTGAGCTGCAGCTAATGCAGTTTAAGAGAGGCTCAAAGTATCATGAAGGATGCTGCTATCATTGCTGCTGAAGTGCAGAAACAGAACAGTCTGGCAACTGGCATTTCCAGAAGTTGGGGTAAGGGAGCTGTCTTAGATGGGACTTGTCCTGTAATTCACAGTATCTTGTGACTGTTTTAAGCTAAGAACTAAACCCAAACTGTGTTCAAAGATAATAATAATAAAAAAATAAATAAAAAATAGAACAAACGTATTGTTTGTCCCTCTTAGCTAAACAAACATGTTTCCTTCACTTCTTAGGCTGCTTGTGTAAGTCCAAAGGCAAAGAAGCACCACCAACCTTTAGTATAATCAGAGAATTATCTTCTGTGCCCTGCACCGGGCACACCACAAAAAAATGATCAATTTGCAATGGCACTGCATTATTACTTTTTGGTTTATCTAACAACTCTAAGTACAATAAGAATATTCTGGTTTTGAATATTTTTGTCTGATTATTCAAACCTTTGAACTGGCAGAACACAAACTTGATTAAAGATAGTTTTTCACACAGTGAGCATGCTCTGTGACTGAATTGCCCCTCTGATAATGGACAAGCAAAGGAAAGAATAAGACTGGTAGTTCAGGAAACAAAAATCACTAAGTGAGTGGCCTATAATTTCACATTTTTATGGTACTAAGACTGGTCACTAATTGCAGTGTCCTCAAAATGGAGGGCTGTTCTTTTCTCAGTAACTTTATTAATGAAAACTTAATATTACATTTGAGATAAAACACCGTGACTGGGAGACAGATTACATAAGGTACCCATGATGATTTCAAAATGCCTTCAAGAAGCTGCATTCTTTAAAATGGTTAAATTTCTGTATGTTTAATCTGACCATATGCAGAAGTGTTTGCCTTGGACACTGCTGTACTCATTCTTGTGAATGACTGACAAGGTAGAAATAAACCCAAATTTAGGGAGTAAAATAACCACTTGACTTTAAATTTCATATGAAATACATACTGTGCCTTTAATGCTCATTAGTGACTGAAAATATGGAATGTGATAATTCCCTATTCATTAGTAGATGCACATTACGGGAAAGTTGAGAGCCAGATTTTCAGACGCTGTATCTAAATGAATTAATGCATGTCTGCAAACTGAGTCCAGATAGATAGAGTTGCATTTTAAAATTTTAAAGGAAAACATGCTATTATTTATTTAGTATTTAATATTGAAAAGTGCCAAGTACATCCTTCAGTAAGACTATTTTTTACTTGAAGACTGGCATGTTTAAAGAGAGTCAGCTGTGGCCAGTGTCAGTAAGTGTGCTAATAGGATGCTTGACAGCTCCTGTGGAACATTTTCAGGGCAGCTGCGTTATTGGTTCATGAAGCATTCCCTCAAATATTATGAGTGACAACAAACCTGGAAATGGTGCAAGAAAGGTGCTTCCAATCTATGAAGACAGTTCACGTTTGAGTTCTCCAACACCAGACCATTATGCAATCAACCAGCACTCCATCTGTACTGTTATCGCATGTCACAGAATGGCATTGTCTTCCTGGGAAGCAAGATGCATCACTTCTTAGGACCAAAATAAACTGCCTTGAAACTGTAAGATGTTTATTTTCCTTAAATGTCATGTTAAGCCAGCACCTAGTGGGTTAATAATTTTCCTTCATTTATATGCCTTTGGGCTAAACTGGACTTACTGAGCAGAATACCCAGAGGTCAAATCTGAGCTAGTTTCTCAATTTTCTTCAATTAATTCTAATATTAAAGTGGTAACAGAATGCACTGAGCTTTCAAGGGAACTGCAGGCATACTGCTGTGTAGTTGTTCTTAGTGCTGGCTGAATCTCTGGCATTTAATCTTTTCTAAGGAAACCCAGGTGGGTGCTTTATGATTTTCCAGTACTTATGTTGCATCTCCCACCCTTCTGCTTTCCTTGCAGAAAAACTTCTTAATGCCATATAACCCACCTGGTTTGTAAACCTGTGGTGGGAATACTGTTTTCCTCAAATGGTTTGCCAGAATCGCAGCATTAAAGCAAGCCCCAAATTTATGTGGTGCACTGGTTTGGCAGCCTAAGGCAGCTTATGAGGTTTTGTGCCACCTATCAGTCCACATTACACGAGTGCCTGTAGGCACTTAAAGGAGACAACTTTGTTAGGGTCTGAATCTATTTACCTCAGATCCCCTTTGGAGTCCGTGAGAGAGGCAACATAGGAGGTGATCAGATCTTGGGGTGTTATACTATGGAAGACACTGCAGAGCCTCAGTGAGTCAGCTGCATGCCAAACAGTGGGAATCTAAGCTTACAAACAAGGCAGGGAGTAGTTTATATCTCGAAACTGGACGTGAGCTGGTTAGTCCCAGGAACCAACAGTAATGCCACAGTACAGCAGCTCATATGTGCATTCACATTTTTTTTAACCTGTTTGAACCTTCTGCCCTCTCAGCATTCCAGATCAAGGCTCTCCACAGTGGAAAAAATAAATAAATAAAATAAAGCCACAGAACTCTTTCTGGTTGCTTTTGATCACCACAATAACAGTGGGACAGATGGAGACTATGTAGCACCATTACTTGTCCATACTGCAAACATGTTTGCCCTTGAATAAGCACTAATGTATGAAGGTCACCCACAGAATCAAAAAAAAAAAAAAAAAAAACAGGCTGGTTGAGGTGGAGACCACCTATTTCAGTCTTCATGCTCTGAGCAGGGTCAACTAGAATAGGCCAGTCAGAACTTCCTTCAGTTGGGTTTTGGGAATCACCAGCGATAGAGACATCACTGCTTCTCTGAGTAATTTTATTTTAGCATTTTATAATTCTTATGGTAGAGAAGCCTCTTAATTTTTGCCTGGGATTTCTCACCATATTATCTCAATTCACTTTCCCAGATGATGCTTCTAGAGGCAATAACGTAAGTTCCTGGATTTATCCATGAGTCAATTTGCACACATTTCTGTAAGCAAAATACTTTTGACTGAGTTTTGCTACTTGTTCAGTGTCCTGTTGTCTGATGGTTCACTATTCCATTCAATCTACTCACGTGGAGAACCAGGGTTTGTGCATTGTATGCAGAGATAAAGAGTAACAGCTGAGTACTGTAGATTCAGTCAACTCAGTCCCAGCTTTTATGTTGCTGGTGTATTACTGTGTAGTGTAGTACCAGTGAACGATGCATTCACATTGTGTATTGGATTCTTCCCTTGAAGAATCCGATCTTCTGGCAAGACCACCTCTTACTCTCTAGATACAAATACAAGATGAGGGAGTGACAAGCTTTGATAGTGTAGTTTCCTTTCTACTATACAGAGGTAAAAGTTAAGGTCCTCAGTCCTTTCTTCCTAGTCTACATTCTCCTGATTTTTCAATTCCAACAACAAAGAGAATCATTATAGGCTCACAGTGTCTAAGATCCGCTAAATTAAGTGCAGACTGTCACATAAAAGGAAAAAAAATTGAGTCCCTGAGTTGTTTTTATCAGAGGGCAGCATGGCTGTGTGCTTTGTGTTGGAAGCCAAGAAGGTGGTTACAGTGTGGAACCAAACCAAAGGGTGTGGTGCTCAGCTCTGGCAAGGTTAAACAAGGCAAAAATACATCTCAGCCTAAAGGATAGGTGTGTGCCGAAGGTTTCTGAGAAGCTGTTTGGCATAACTCAAAGGGAGATTTTGAACCATTTCAGGTTGGCAGAGTTTTAATTCAGGAAAGGAATGGAGACAACTGGCAAATGAATTTGTGGGCGAATAGATGATATACTGGTGGTAAAAGGGCAATGGTAGACAGATTGGAAGAAGATTGATTGACTAGGGCTTCTTAGAAAAAAATGATAAGAGTCGTGGCAGATTAACTACTGATTTCTCACATCCTTTTTCATTCTAAGGCAACCATTTGTTCCCCTACCATTTTCATATCCATTTCCTACCTTTCTTTGAGGTCAGGGGGTGGAGGGAATGGCAAAGCCAGTAACTTATATGTTCCGTTTGAAAAATAAGCACATCTGTGATTTAATAATCTACTTTAACATCATATACGTTCCATAGATAAGGAGGAACAGAACAGCCCATAGAATCAAGTGTGATTTACAGCCAACTTAGGGTCACATCTCCCAAGGGTTCTATTACACTCAGAGAACAATTAAGATTCTTTAAAGATTGCCTGGCTCTTTATTCTTCCAGTAAATTGCTGAAAGGCTCATATGAGGCTGAAGGTGCTTGAATAGACTTTTTCAAATTCTTGAGCCTCTTTCATTTATCCTTACTAGGGGGTTGGGGTCTGGGAAAAGCCATGGGCCCAAACTAAGATGACAGGAGAAAAGTATAGAAGCAGATTATGTATAGTACCAGGTGTGGAGAATTGAAACAGTGTGTATTACACAGATAATATGCGGTCTGTGAGGTGACTTCTAAAATTTTAATCTTTGAAGTTGCTTTACAACTTTTCTTTGGATTATTTGTATTGAAAGGAATGAAATTAATATTGTATAGCAAATATCCACACTTACCTCTTTCTTCCCTCCCCTGTTTATTTATTTATTTATTTTTCTGATAAATTCACATACTGCATTATTTTAAAAGAACTTTAACTTACTGTTACCCTTCAGAAGACTTACTGAGGAGAGCTTAAACCGCATGGGCACCTGGATATGTGTACTGTGTTATTTGTTGGCTTTCTTTATCATGAGTTGGTATGCATTCTTATCTCTTATTTCCCATTCATGGTTTTAGTATGAGAAATAGAAAAGCAAGATGAAAGAACAACACAGAAATTTTATAAAACAATTTGCCATTGACTTTACAAATGAATTTATCTTGGCTGAGTTTTCTTTTGTGATATTCTGCTAGAGAAATGATCAATTTTTTTTCATTTAAGATTGTGTCTTTCATGCTAATTCTTCCAACGATTTTAAATATCAATGTGTATGCCTGTATGTATATTTTCCTTATAAGAAGAGGAGATATTTTTCAATTATTCTTCTGACTGTAGAGATTCTACAAGATGATTTTGATTTAGTCTTTTATTTCTGTGGTCTACTGTCCAAAGCCTAACCAAACATTATTTTTAGATATTGAGATAAATTTTAAATACATCACATTGCTGTTAAAGATCAAAAGAGGCTGTCAGAGGACTGTCTTTCAGTAGAAAAGAACTCCAACAGCCTCGAACTTACACAGTCACCTTTATGATGACATATTCCGAGAGTCTGGATTCAAGTAGGGCAAGAAATACTTTTCCTAATGTGTGACATGTTTTGAGATCAAAATTAAGTTAAATAAGGAATAAAAATAGAAATATAGAAAGTTCTCAAATAAGCTCTCTGAAAAAAAAAATTATGAGTGGAACAAAACATTTCCTTCAACAATCTGAGAATAATTTTGATTTTTTCTTTTTAAAATTATTTTTTATGTTAAAATGATTATGATCAAACCCAAAAAATTATAACCAAATTGCCTACTTAATTTTTCATTTAGAAAACATAGAACAATGAAATATTGTTGACAACATTTGCACTTTTTTTTTCACAGTTTTCAGCTTGGAACAATTAAAAAATAGTTACTGACAAATTCCTTCAGTTTCCACACAATTTTTTAGCAGAAATGGCATAGAAGGGTTCTCTAAGGTACTGTTAGATTGCACCTTGGCTAAAAATTACCTTCTGAAAGTAAAAAATTACCATGAGAAAAAATCTGGCATATAGCTTTTCTTGATCTTGGCTTACTTCTAAAAATCTGGACCACGACCAAGTTTTCACCATTTTACCATTGTGCTATGCAACTCCAAACAGGTTCTTATGTTGTCCACATCACTTAGTATCTGAATGTCCCAGACCAGTGCATTAAGCAACATGACTGACATTGTTACATATGGTTTATCCTTCCATCCTCTCCCCTGGGGAGAAATAAGGTGTGATGGTTTGTTCTGTTGTGTCATTTTCACACATCCATCATCACGTAATACTCCTCCTTTTATTAGCTAATGGGGCAGCAGCTTTTGTCCTGGGAGAAACATACTTCCCATGAAACTGATACACCTCCTAAAAAAATCCCTTAAGCAGGTCACCATCATTATCCCTGACTTTCAAGCCACAGTTGTCTCAGCAGCACCTTTCTCTCAGCAAGACTCTACTGAAGTCATGCCAGAAGTTGGCACATTCAGGTGGCATTGGTTTGCAGCAATGAAAACCACCAAGTTGACCTAATCTATGCTTATGAGAATTCACCATGGAGATGGTGAGATGGAGATGCTGCATGTTCACTAGTGGCTCTGCACCTTCATCGCTAATAAGCAGGCTAAAAAACAAAAAGAGTAGCCCTTCTACAACAGCTGCAGTGGTGGCATCGGCACTGTTGCGTTTAGCCCTTATAATGTTTAAAGTGACATCGCTGCTATTCATGAAGGTACAGGTATACATACTTTTTCTAACACAAACTGACACCGAAACAGCGTGTGAAGTAATTACTGACCCTTGTGGAAGAAAAGGGAAGAGGCCATGCGGGGATCTTTGTGTTTCTATTTGACATGTTATCTACTCCCAGTAACTTCATTTTTCTGGAAAAGAATCTAATGAAATGCCTGGCCAAGTTTTCTGCAATAACAGTGTGGCTAGCTTTCTTTGCTTGTTTGTTTCCTTTAAATTATATGCATGCAAACTGTATGAAAAAGATGTAAATAGTTTCTTCTCATTAGGATACTTACCTAAATAGAACAATGCCCATAAATGCATTATGTGCAATAAATCCCTTTAACATCAGTGTTTCTGCTCACGGATTAGAGGTAATGAAAATATTTACAGCAGTTATGACAGCAATAGTTTTACTTTCTCCACCATTATTCAGTTCAGGTGGATCAACCCAACACAGAATTAAAGATATGGCCTTGCCTGCATTTGCACAGAAGGAACAAGACTGGAAGCAGAGAGGTGATATCCTGAGGATGCCAAGGAAGCTGATGGAAAGCTGAGACTAGAGTCCAGTTGTTCTCCTGGACAGGTTACAGTCCTGAGTATTGAAGCAAAACAAAGGGGGTCAGATTTGGACATCAGACAGATGTAGAAAATGGGAATGGGAGGGTAAAAAATAGAACACAGCATGCATAGTATTTCAAATTCAAATATGAGTACATAATGGTGTTTGCGATTTCTTAAGAGGATGATATAAGTAACTAGGACAGCTCTGTGTTAGGCAAAATGCCCATGCTGAAACTTTCAAGCTACACAAACCTGGTCTCATTTTATGCTTTGTTATCATCTCAGTCTCAGTCTGGATTTTGTGAGAGTTCTTAGTGTTCCTTAGATGCAGCCAGGGCAAAATTTCTAAGAAAACTGAGCACATAGTTCTTAGTTTCAGTAGAAAAGCAAATTGTTCACTTTGTTTTGAGAAGTTGCCTATAAATGACAAATTTTATGTGTTTACAGATTACAATTTTGAGTAGAAATGAAGCAAAAGAGAGGTCATTAATACAGGAAATGTCCAGAGGTTATTTTGGGTAAATAGATGAGGCAGTAACAGATCAAACTTTTCACTGCAAAAACAGGATACCTTGATACTGAAGGGAATGCAGCACTACCAGAGATGTTTTGACCAAGTACTGATCTGTCACGTGAGGAATGAAGAATGCTAGAGTCAGACTTGGCAAATCAGCCTCCTTGTGCATGTTGTTGCTTGCACCTGGGACCTTGCCAGGGAAGGAAGGAATAAAAACATCTTCCCTTGTTATGGGCATTTCATAAATGAGGGAACCTTGCTCTGGGTGTGATGGGGAGAAGACTTGCAGTTGCCCTTTTTGAAACAGCATTTGGAGCAGGCAAGATTCCTATTGGTTTCAGTATGTGGTTCTTGGCTGAAGGGAAATCTTAGGAAGTTGAGCTGGCAAATTTAGTGCCTCCAGAACGGAAGTTGGACAGGATGCTATTTCTACTTGTTGGTGTAAGACAGGATAAATTTGAAATTCATAGTTGCTGCAATTATTAGTTTGCTTCTACCCTCATATTTTGGCAATATATTACACACTTCATTCACTGGTGTCTGTATGGGAGTATAGATTTGTGTTCAGCACTCATCATTTTATAGGACATATGGGCCTGACATCTGAGGTATTTATAAGTAACTCTTCTAATGGAGGAAAGGCAGAAGCAGGCTGAACTATGCTTGTCCTGCCAGACTTCCTTCACGCTTTGACAGATTTCATCCACAGATGTACTTGCGGTGAAGGGCAGTGCACACATCTCTGAACCCCCAGTGCCTCTCCTTGATGACCCTTCTCTCTCCCACTCTTCTGAACTCAGTTTAAAAGAAGAGCATTACGAAAGGGAAGGAACCTAAATAAAAGTTTGCAGTGCAATGTTGTGCCCAAAAGGTGTACAGCAGTGTTGTGCTCTATAAACAAGAGCCTGTTGAGAGTGAAATCTCAGCCCCTTTGAAGTCAGAAATAACATTCCCAGTGACTGCAGTGGAAATTGGGATTTCCACTCTCAGTTTCCAGTGCTGTTATATGATTTTCAGGATAGAATAGAGGTTGCATTTAAAATCAGGAATTCCAAATTTTACTCAAATAAAGGACCAGCAAATAAACCTTTTGCAGAAATGAAGAAGCCAACCAAACCAAGCACCACCACAAACTGCATTTTCAAGATCATTGCCCTATAGCAAGAAACTCCCAGCGCTTTTTCTTTCTTTTCCCCCACTCCCTCCCACATGATTTTTATAAGTTAAGGATGAGTGGATTATTGGGAAAAGATTGGGATGAGGGGTATGATGCTTAAGCAAGCTTCCTTTGTCTGTTTTAAGAAATGTATTGCTTCAAGTTGAGTCCCACAAGGCTGAAGTTAGTGGAATTTCATTATTGTGACTTCTGCAGGAGCAAGTTTCCCTTTTGATTTGGTTAAACCTGGACTGTGAAAAAATAGCCTTTCTAACCTCTGAATACCACATGCTAATAGCATGTAATACATGTTTTTAGAATCCTTAGTGTAGAAATAGTAGCAGTCTATACTGGAAAATTTTACAGCTGCAAACATAACCACTTTATTTATAACCATAGTAAATTTGCTTGCTCAAATGGGTCTGTTTAGAACTATTTTGCTGACAAAAATGAGGACAATATGAATAAATGCTTGCAATTAAAAAACATGATTTTAAAAAAAGTAATAGGACAGAATAGAGCTAATACTTTAATTATTTTATTTTGACAGTCAAGTGTATAGGAATTTTTGTCCGTAAGACACTAGGTGTCTGTAAAGTCTGACAGTAAAACAGATATCATTTCTCATATACTTTAATTGGATTCAGTGCTGTTGATTTAAGGTAGTGTATTTTTCTGTCTCATTAAAAGATGAAAGAGACTATGAAAGCTGTGTCTTCACTTTAAAATAAATACTTCCTGGACATGCCTTTTTAGGTGGAATAGCACAGGGAAATAAACATGACTGAACTGAGTTTTTCAGAGTCAAAAAATATTTCCTGCTATTTAGCATTGCATTGCAATAGATAAGTCATTTAATAAAGAAAAGTTTGGGGATGTGTTACATTTGCAATTTTGCTGTTTGCCAGATCAGAAACCTGACTTCTTTCTTGTAGGTGGAACAAACAGTGTCTGGCAATAGTGTTCAGGTAGCATCTCGGTGCTACTCCTGCTTCAAAAAGGTAATTGCATTCACTGCTTCCTTCTGGCAAAAGCCATCTTGGTGTAACAACTGTCTTCCTAGCCTGGGTCTAGAGAAGATGGACTGTAATGAACAGGTGATCTTCCAAGCCTCTTTCCCCTTCAGCTGTTATTGGGAGTAACTAAGTCTTTGGAGGACTAATTGTCAACAGAAAACTCCTAAGCCAGATTTAAGGAAGCACGAAAGCATAGGGCCCTTTTTACTTTATTTTCTCTGGCCTTAATTTGCAGCACCAGAAAGGGGGAAATGGAAACTGCTTTGCACTTGGGTACTGGCAGGTTGCATTTCACATGCACTTTGCAATGTTTTATGGTCAAATATGCATTCACTCTGCCCATTCTCCAAATCTCATGGGTATAACCCTTTAGTATTCACCCAAGCATTTCACCCAACTCACTGGAGTTGATGAAAATATTCTCACCACCACGCATGAACTCCAGTTTAGATCGTTCTATAACCACTGAGGCATGATTCATTCTGGAAAGGTCAAAATCACACCCATCTACCCCATCTTTCTTAACAGCTTGCCACATGGATCAGATGCATTGAAGACGGTACACAGAAACCTCTTTTAGCACCAATGACAGCAAAGTCTGTAAATTCGGGAAAGTTTCCAGCAGTGACATAGAGATGAGGTAGATGATCTAAGCAGGATTTTCCATCCTTGATTTCCACTTGTCCATTTTTCTGTTGAATTCTGTGAATCAAACTGTTAATAGCTGGAGGCCTGGTATGTTGGCACATGTGAAAGAAGCTGGTGTGGGTAAGCCTGCATGGGCAGACCGCAGATTTGACATCCGGGTTCTGATCAAATCTGAACAAGATTTCTAATGAATCAGCACAGGTATTTACCTCCGTTGGGCAGTTACACTAAAGTTGCTTCAGGCTGGTTAGTATCAAGATGGGTAACTTCCAGAGGAAAATAAGGAAGAATGAGAGAGAACAAGAGAGGCACCACTCCTTTTGAATATCTGATAAATTAAAACCTAAACTTTATTAAAGAATACACCTCTGTTAAAATGCCTTATTCCAGATAAGATATATGTAAGTGAGGTACAAGATCACTTGCGTTATTTACTTATGTTGAAACTTGCATTCCTAATCCTGATACAACTTACAGCGGAAGATATTAACAAAACCAAAATTTTATTATCTAAGAAAACTGTTTTATACCACAGCTAACAATGAGAATTAGCAGTACTACTAGCAAATGTTACTACTGTGTCTATACTTATGAAACATTCAGTGGTAAACTTCTGGCATGTGGCTATTTTGATGAAATAATTATGTTAACTTTCTGGCCAGATTCTTGGTCATAGTTCTATAAAAAGGTTTATCACTTGCAAAGTCTGCCTCTAAGAAGGATGCCTTACTACTAGCAGTAGCAACACTCACAAGAGGATTAAGAATCTATATTTTTGTTCCTAGTTTTTTAATTGTATTCATTTCTTTGTATGCTGGTAGCCCAAAACAGAACAGCGCAGTTTTGTGTTTTTTACAAACATTAAAAAAAGTCCTCCACAGAACGATCTATCATCTTTATGTTTTACTTTATAGACTACAAACCTATGGTATGAATGTCTGTAGTGGCCCAGTTCACCCCTAACTAAATTAATCAAAGAAATCTGTCTTGTCAACTGAAGCTCTGAATTTCTGGAGAGCCTTTGGGATGCCCTGTGGAACACTAGGGTAGAATACTCCAGTGGACTTAAGGAGTAAAGGAAAGGTGAGGTCAAGAAAGGTCAAAGCTGAACATTTCCCCTATATTCTGAAGAGGAAACTATTTGAACTAGAATTGGTTCTGCATTGCCCAAGAGTCAACCTACTACTGAACCCTGCTCCTTCTCCCATCTGTAAGAGATATTACCTATATGTTCAGCTGTTTGGTGCAAAGCAGATTCCATATGGTGAGAGATGTAAGGCTCCTGGGAATGTGATTGTTCATAGGAGTTTTGTTGGTAAGGGTCATGGATCCTATGTGTGGAAATCCATACTGAGGACCTGGCATGGGCTCACAACCATACAAAAGGACCGTGCTTCTCAGTTTGCAGTGGAGAACAGAGGAGAAAAACAGGAGAAATAAGATATGGCCAAGTTTAACTTGTACAGAAGAAAACACACACACAAAAAAAAATTACTGTGATGACACAAAAAAATTTCTGAATATCCAGACTGGAGAGACTGTGGTTTGCACATTCAGAGTTAACTGGCAGTGTGTGGCTAACACAGTTTGGAATAAATGGGCAATGTAAAATATACATGATCTGTTGGTTTCTCTGCACAGCAGTTTCTTTGATGTTTGCTATAGTGTCTATTTATAAAATTTGTGCTTGCAGGCGGGACAACATGTGATTCCTTTTCCCCCCTACAGCATTTCAAGGATTTTGTTTCCTTATTAGATTTTCTTTAAAATTAGGAGAAATACAAGAAGAAAACCCTAGCCCTTAAGGGCCAGTTGCAAAGATCTTTTGTGCATGTTTTCATGCTTCAGGTTGATGATACAGCTACAGTTTCTATTCTGAATAAAATATTAAGACTTTACAACAAAGGAGACAAGAGACAATACTCTTGAGTGTCACTGTCCCTGGACAGTAGAACAGAACTTTAAACCATGTCCACCAGACATGATGACGTCAGTTGTCAGCATGGAATGTATTTGATATATGTCTCTATTGCTATAAATGTCAACAGTGTCAGATGAAAAAAGTGATAGGTGAGAGAGGATTTTTTCTGTGTAATTGTTAATAAAAAAATAAATTAAGCAAACAAGCAAGCCTCAGCATTATTTTGAAGGACGGAGCAAAACAGGAAGGAAGAAAGGGTAGGAAGAATCAAAGAGGGAAAATTTCTTGCGGAAATTAATAAAAATATAGATAAAAGGATTTTGAATATATCAACGTGTGCTTAGGAAACAGTAACTACAGAGTAAGGGAAAAATGAAAAGAGAAAACAAACAAATAAACAGTTTTAACAACAACATCATAGCAAGATATACACTTAAGAATACTTCAAGCTTGAATGTATAGCTCTTCTGGGAAATTCCATACTGGAGTTACTGCCAATAATGCCCTCTTCTGGCGATGCTATTGCAACTAAATCAGCATGTCAGTCATCTCAGGACCCTGCATTTTCTGTGTTCAGGGTGAATTTAACTGTAGTCAGGGCGAGACTTTTATCTGAGTTAAATGTCACAACCCGCTTCCTCCCCCCCCCCCTCAATTCCAAAGTCTAGCTGTAGGTAAATTATTTTAATAAGGTAAGAGATACCACAGTACAGTTTTCTTTTCTTTCTTTTTTTTTTTTTTCCTTACCCCAAATAATGCTCTCTATGTCATCTGTATATTTATGATAGCTCAAAGACATGGGTGTGTGGATCTAATTAAAAATGTGAAAGGGTTTAGCAGCCTGCTGCTTCCCTGTGAGTCTCTTGTTGCCAACTCTTGGCAGCTCTGCTGTCACTGAGCCAAATGTTTAGTCTTCAGCTGAACTACTGCCAGTGAGCTGCACTGCATTCTGGGACTGTAGAGCCTCGAGGTACTGTGTTAAACTATCTCACATAAGGATGTGCAGCGAGCTGGACTTCATATTCAATCACCCAAAAGAAAAGTGAAGGAGAAAGCCTAGTTTTGCCCGGTGAGCCTCAATGTCATGTAAGACACAATGACCAATTCCTTCAGGATTTTGCATCACAGAAAACAAATAGTTTCTTGAGGTGGATCAACCCATGCATTTGTTTAACGTGTGTATGCAGCAATGGCAATAGTTATATTTAGCAAATTTATTTTAAATTAGTCTGCCCTGGATACTGAATTAGAAAAAGAAATAACAAAAGTGTGGCTTTCTGTAGCCTGGCCTCCAAGTCAATGCCTGGTGTTATATAAACTTTGTGGAAATCACCTCCAGGTATCCTTAGCAAACACAGGGCGGTTTGGTGCAAATTCAAAAAAAAAAAAGAAGTTTGGCATACGTTCCTTCCAGTCAGCAGCAGGAAAGCTGTGTTGATAGAAACGTGCTTAGCACAGTTGCATTGCCTAATAAATTCAGGTATAATGTGGAAATAGATAGGGTTATAGGCTAAGCTGGCCTGTAGGCTTTGATCAGTGCTCCAACTCACTTAGGGCTTAGAGTGGACTGGAAGAATTGCCAGGTCTCATGAGTCAGTGATGGATTTCCAGCAGATCAGAATTAAATTCTCCTTTTAGCTGTTCTCCTCTGCACTCTTTTCTACAAGGGAAATTACTTTTGCTAACAGTAGAGCTCTGTGTGTCGTTGGTATTTTCTTTTTCTTTCCTATTTCTCCACTGTCGCATATTTTGTTTCCATAGTCTTCTTACCTTCACAACGTTTTATTTTCCTCTCCTTCTCATCTTCCAATTTTCTTCTTCTCCTAAGGCTTTTTTCCCTCATCTGCCTGGATTTCACTTCAACTTCTTTCCCTTAACTTTTACTACCCCCCTCTGCCACTTCCCTTTGCTGTCGTAATGTTCTACCTGGGAGAATGAATGAGCCACCTCTGATGATAGCTCAGGGACTTCACAGACTGATTCTCCTGCATTTTATTTCTGGAAATGCTTTCTTTGTACATTTCTGAAGCCAGCATGATGGTGAAATAATAACTAGGTGCTCCTGATTGCACCATTGCTCCAACTCTTAATGCTGGGTATTTAAGAATAAAACTACAGTTAAAAATCTTGGCTTCATATCAAATACTTGTCTGCATTCATTCATAATCCTAACTCTAGATTAGACAGCACTAAAGGGGCAGAGAGTGAGGGGAAAAAATAAACATTTACACTAACGATCACACATTGTTTGTAAAAAGACATTTAAAGGAATAGAAGTGGGCGCAAGTGTGCAACACACCTGAACTCCACCTCTTTGATCTTTCCTCTGGGGTCCTTTTTGTAGCACCGGGCCTGCTCTGGGAGGGAGGCAGGCCTCAGAAGCTGCTTGGCATACAGCCCAGGCTTTGTGGGCCGCTGGAGAGATGGATAGCTAGGTGCAGAAGTGCCCTGAGGCAGGTGTTAAAATGTTGTTCCTAGTTCCTTGGTGGTAATCATTGCAAAACAATCCTGTCTGCTCTATTCGTATCAACAAGCTGCTTTCCCTGGCTTGTTGCTAAGAGACAGTACTGTTGCTTACAAGTTGCTCAGTGCCTTAGACTTTCATAATTTATAATTTATTATCTTAGCATAAAAAATTGTGCTTTTTTTTTTTTTTTACATTTTATTTTGCTACCTACCCAGTAATTGTCACATAAAACAAAGGTCATACATCTACCAGTGTAGTAGTTGCTCTTATAATATACTTTGCCTTTGTAGAGTTTTGATTCTGTGAAAAGAAAATGCCATTATATACTGAAGCTTAATATCATTTTTGTCCATTAACTTCTTGTATTATATAACTGGTTAGGTCAATGGATTCCCTCAAGATTTCTTCACTATTGAAAACATGTTTCTGTCCAACCAAGAAGGAAATGAATTGAAATGATTTCAATTATCACACGAAAGATGCCGTCTCTTCTTGCTCTACACTTCAGCGCCTAATAGTTCAACTCATCAATCCTACTTTCACAAAGTTCAGCAGTAGAGATGTTTAACCAGTGCCAGAAATTACTCTTGTGCATTAATCTAGCTTTGTGAATATACAAAACTTACCTTGCTAAAGTGTTTCGTACTTAACACCAGTTAAATCAGCTCAGTCAGGAGTAATGCCAAAGTAGAAATGAGAATCATTTGCAGACTTGTTAAGCTGCAAAATAACTCTGTCACAGTTCACCAGTTAAAAAAAAAAAAAAAGAACATAACTTGAAGAAATTAATATTACACTCCCTGGTGGAAATTAATTATACTGACCTGGGTTTGTGATGTTAAACTAAAGCTCATTTAAGAGTTGTACCAATATGCAACAATCAACTGTGTTGCTACTGTATATACTTCAAAAAACTGAATGGATCCCTCATTTAAACAAGCTGGTTAGGCCATTTACCAAGAACTACAGAATACTATGGAGAGCTGTAGAAATGGTTATGGAAGTGGCATTGGTGCAGACAGTATTTGCTATGCAGTTCATGAAAGAGCATCTACCCAGTAAAATCTAGATTTTTTTTATTTTTTTTTCTGGCATACCTGCTAATTTTTCCATATGACAACCAGTGAAGTTTTCCTTTCCAGCACAATACAGGAGTTAAGGCATATGCCACCACATCTTGTTCATCTTGTTGTTCTAGCAAAATAATGAGAGCATGTCCCATGGTGACACCTACATTTTGTGTTCAAATTGCATTTTTGAATGCTTCAGCAACATAATTCCCTAGTAGCTATATAATAAACTGGACAGCCAAGTATATTTTAGTCATTCTAAACACATTCAGAAGTTGGTCCTCTTATCAGTTAGTCTAATCATGAAATACTTGTGGTCTTCAGTTCCTGAGATCATTCTCAAAAATTACTAGCCCAGAAACTTCTCCAATGAACTATGGTTGTTCTCAATGCAGTAATGGATGGTACCACCTTCCATTTAGAAAGGAAATCCAGAAACAGCTTAAATCGATGAGATGTCATCTCACATGTTTTTGAAACCCTGCTCACCAATTCTGATGTAAACATCTACCTCCCTCTCCATAGTTAACTAAGCAAAATAGGATCCAAAACAATTCAAAGATGCTTTACTGAGTGGCTGTTTTGTTATTCGTGAAATATGAGTGAAATTGAGTGAATTTGATGAATCTGAATGAAAATAACATCCTACTCTTATTTTCTATGTTTACAAATGACTTTGGCAAAAGTACATCATTTTCTACAGAACTGATACACTTTATAAACATGCAGGTACAAAGCCAGGATACATAACTCTTTTATATGAGTTAATACATACTTATTGCTGCTGCAACCATTCACTCAGACAGTGCAGAGAAACTTTCATTTTATAAACTGTTGTGGGGACTAGAGGTACAAACATATTTATGTTTGGTTGCTATTCTTTAGTTTCTTGGGTGAGCAACAGGCACTAAGGGTTTGGGAATCATTTTAAACGCACAAAAGAAATACACTGCAAAAATATTAGTTACATGGAAAATCTACCATTTTTTGTCCTTAGTTTAAGTCTGGTGGGAGGAAAAATAAGTGATATGATCTTATGATTAATTTAGCTGAAACCCACATGTGAAAACATCCAAACAGTCTCAGGGGATTGTCATCAGTTGTTCACTCAGGTGTATCAAGTCTATAGTCTAATCTAGAGCTACATCTCTGGGGCTCTGCCAGAAATCTGATAAATTATTCTACCATACAAAATCAATCCGTATTCAGCAGGACAGATCTTGGGGTTCAAAAAGCAAAGGCTGATGGACCATTATCGAGGTATAGTACATTCATTAATAGGTTTGTTTGTATTTCATCAGGACAGCAGTAATAACTGATTAAACAAACCATTTGAAATGTGGTTAAATAATCAGCAGAAAGTGAAAATATCCTGAATTTTCATCACACCGGTTTGAATATTCCTCAGCTACTGATGCTTTTTAAAGACTAATTTTTCTTTCCACCTGAGCTATATCTCGACTTGTTTGGCCTAGAATCTCATCATAAATTAGGGAGGGCAAAATGATCTGAACGACTATTGCTCAGACATGCTTCTCTGTCCAGAAAGACCTCCTGGGAGCTCATAACTTTTGTGTGAAAAAAAATGAAATGATTCTCTCTTGCTTTTAGATATTCTGCTTTCACAGACAACTAGTATTATTTATCAAAAGTCAGTAAAAAACTTTTCTGAAAATTAAAATATTTTATAAGTTACAGCATTTGATTGAAGCCCTATTTTAACAGATTAACGAAACAAAATTGAGAAGCTCGTCAGAAATCAGGTTTTTAAACACCTGACTCATTTTTCCTAGGGATTACGTAAGAGAGTTCTCCTGAGAGGAGACATAATCCTGTGCTTCTCCACAGGAGCTCAACATCTTGAATGTTCATACCCCTCTTCACATAAATGCAGGAAGAATACGGGGGAGAGCTTTTCACAATTCCTCCATCAGGCAAAATGCCCACTGAATTCAATAGGATTTTTTCACGAGTAAGTCAAGAAGGATTTGGCTCTGGAAGGACATAACAAGACTGAATAGACTTGGTTCCCAGTAATGGAGTCCCATTGTGCTGTGGTATGGTAAAACATGCAGTGCTGGAGCGCATTCTGTCAGTACCTCTGATTTCCAGAGGATATTGTAATATCTCAGTATTGTAAACTAGAAGAAAGGGATCTAGTAGAATTAGGACTGGAGATTATCGTATGGTTTTTCAGTAGTACAGAAAAAGCAAAGAAATGTAACCATTATGAATACGGGATATTAATAGCTCTGTGAATTGTCTTTAATTCCAAACAAGTTGAGACAGATGACATGTTTCTCAGCAGTGCCTAGTGACTCCATTCTAACTTAGGGGTACATTATCAAAGATCTGAATAAAAAGGCCCAGTTTGCAAGTTGTTGATTGTCTCCTGTGAAGAATTAAATAATTTACCTCTCCCTTATGTCATTGACTCTACAATGATGGAGTGTTGTGCTGGCTTTGAGGAGTGAGACATTTGAAACAGGCCTTATGAATCACCCTGAGAACTTGGCTTAGGCAACAAGGTAAAACCTGGTGTGTTCTTTTCTCAGCGATGTGCATTCCCATCCATAGTGCCTGGACACCTCTTTCACATGGTGCAACCACTTGGTCATAGAGTGACCGAAGATCAAGTAACCCATAAGTCCTATATGCAGCTAGCAAGTTCCAAACCATTCCCGTAAGGATACCAGAGTTGATGTAGCTGATGTAAACCACAGGATATTTTATCAAGCTCTGCCCATTTGTAGATCAAGCTGCCTTGGGCCCAGAAGAGGAAGTAATTCAGCCAGTGCTTTATTCTGCATATGACATATCTTGTTGCTTGGTCAAGGGATTTTTCTGTGTTATAGTATTAGGAATTGGATGCAAACACAGATTGTAACTTGAGTTTTTGCTCAGAATATGGTGTAGATAAATTCAATTTGTACATACAGAAAATCTTATTTACTCAGATTAACTCTGGACCAAATCTTTCACAAATCCTGAGCACTATGGTGTAGCAAGTATATTCTAGACAAATACCTGCTAAAGAACAAATGTATCTAGCTTTGCTAGGTCGTGCTGGTATAAATGGGAACTGTGGAAGATGTAGGTTTTGCCCATGACCCATCTCAGCTGCAGCTATCCTTATCTATGGTTCTGATCATCCCAACAGGCGCAAAGGTTGCTCCAGCCTTCAGAAAGCTGTAACTTACCAGTTAAAAACATGTTTGACTGTTATAGGGAGAATACAGGGGAAATCCAAATGTGATTTTTTTTGTCACCCTAGCACAGACAAAAATCAGTGTTTGTCTTATTTGAGGTATTTGTCCTCACTGGGAAATGGTGAAGCTCTTGCTATTCTCTGTTCTAGAGGAATTATATGTGTAAGTCCTTTGACATAAACAGACCTTTCATCAGATCTTTCATACACAGATCTTTTTTTTGTGTTTTTTTTTTCTTAAAAACACTCTGAATATTAATTTATACAGAGTTTACGTGCTGTATGTGAGATGCGTGCATCTCTGTACACACACAGAAAATAATGCTAATGTACGAAATATACAGTGAACACAGCAAGGGCTAGTGTGAATTAGTGATGCTATTAAAAAAAAATACACCACACCAATCTCTGAATTCTGTATTTACAGAGCCTTTGAAACTGTCACTGTTCCTGGAATGCACAACATGAACTTTTATTTAACATGAACCTATCTTTGGTGTGCATTATTAATTGGTACTTACGGTGAAGTTCATTTAGACTTACCTGAATGCAGGTAGTATTATAAAGCCACAAATATATTTATCTAGGTTTTATAGTTCTTTAACATTACTCACTAGTGAAGCAGAAAATAATAGATATTTGATATGAATAAGATCCGCATTTGTATGTAAACAGAGGAGGAAATGCATCTGCCTTCAGAAGATCTCTCTTTTTACTGTTTCAGCCTGCAAGAAATGCACATTAATAGCAGTTTCTTCCCTGAGGAAGGTTTTGAACTGGAGTACTTGAGAAGAAACTTACAACAGAGCAGCCTAAAGTGCCACCCAGTCCCTTTTAATTAGTACATCTAAGTCCCCTACATACTAGATATGATTGAGAATTTCTGCCATTTCATTTTAATATCAGTGTTATACGCTAACGTTTGTCAGACTAAGCTAAAAAGCCACTTCTTTTTATGTTGTTTCCCACATGCAGAGCAGACCTCTTACATTTTTGTTGGCTGCTAACGTACTAAGCGTTTTTTGGCAGCGTGCGGTTCTGGATTGAAGCCATGCATGCAAGTCTTCCACAGTAAGTATGGCCCAAAGGATTAGAGATCAATGGATTTAGTTATCTGGTGAAGTTTCCCTGCCTCTCTGGTGCTATTAAAAGGTTTTGCAATTGTAACGAGCACCAGAAATTTTCATTTTAAACTTGCCTGACAGAGGCTTCCACTTAGGCTGGATAGTACAAGAAAGTTACTGGACTTCCAATGGGAGCTTTACTTTCATGGCAATAAAATGCAAGTCCAAGAAAAAGTCAAAGTAGATATTTCATACATTTGAAGGCAAAAATTCTGCATATAGGGAGAAAAAAAGGAAAACAGAAAGAAAGAAAAAAACAGTCCAGCATTTCAGTCTGTTATCCAAAGACACAGCCTTAGAGAAAATTGCCCTCTAATTAGTGCATCATCAAACTCTGAGAAACAGGGTAAAGCCTGTTTGAAAAAAGTCTCATCCGCTGCAGCCCAAGCCTGAGGGAAAGGAATCCTCGGTCCTAAGAGCTCAGAGGCCTCCAAACCACAGACCTGGCTGGTGTCTTGCCTGCTACAGGGTGTTGGCTGAGCAGTATGGACACTGCCCATTGCTCCCTGCTCCACCAATGGCTCCGGTGCTTTTGTGTGCTGTTCAAAGCTACTTTCTTGGGCCCCAAAATATCTGCTTCCTCCCCCTTCCCTACACAAGGCAATTCTAACAGCTGCCACTGAGATTTTCTCTGCAGTGCATGTGTGGAGATTCCTCCTGTGTTTGGCGTCCCCCGTACAGCAGAAACGTAACATAAAGCCCTTCAGTATCTGGACCATGCTGTGTGTGAATATTTTGGCTTTCAGGTTTGAGGGACTAAGCAGTATTTTATTTTCTTTTTTTAACCATGGACCTTCCTGGGGAGAGGAAAAGCCTGAATCCTGCTAATTTAGCATTGAATTTTGTAAGGTGAACAGAATAAGCAGGCATTTTCCCTCATAGTGGACTCTTGCTAGTGGGAAAAAAAAAAAAGAAAAAAAAAAGAAAACTTAAATTTCTGTTTATCCTATGAGTAAAGTGGGAAGGCAGAAGGGAATGTCTCTACACCTTCCCACTGTCTTTATCCAAGCCTAGATATTACTTCAGACACCATTCCTGTAGCTACCAAGCTTCACAGAGTTAATATTTCCTAGATGGGAAACTATAAGAGGAAAGTTATGGGAGAGTAAATTCTACCTTTCCACTCTATATTAGTAAGCTACACAGTGAGTCCTCTAATTTTACCAATATGCCACTCTCCAAAATAATAATAAAAAAAAAACCCACACCTACTATACTGTCAGTATTCATATTTATTTTCAGGTTTTTCTGAGGCCTTAAATGTTGGTGTATCCATGCAAGATGCTAAAATAATTACTTTCCTGTGTCTAGAGTGCACTAAAACAGTTTTTCTCATGACAGTCTCTGCTTGTGCAGACAGTTTGAGGACAGGGAAGCAAATGAGGATCTTAACTTACTCAAAATTGGAGCTGCTCTGTGTCTGAGGTTTATCTCAGTGCAGTACACATCCAGGAGCCATTCAAATACCTCAGATATGAGCACTATCTTTGTGGGGAAGCACACGTGCCCTAAAGTTTCTGTTCCCAGGTGTGTCCCTTCCCTGTTTATGTTTCCAGTCCCAAGACAGCATGTAGCCAATTGCACTGCACACATTGTCAGCATCTGCAGGTGTATCCAGATAGAGCTCATCTGATTTTTTTTCTCAACTACTTAATCTGTATTTTAAAAACAAATTATCCTTTATTTTAATAATCTTCCCCTCACCCTTCTGTTATGTTGCTGCTTTCTCTTTCCCTAACTAAGCTCACAAACACCTGTATTTACTTTTCTCCTTTTTTTTGTTCACTTCCTCCGCAGTGACCTCAGAGCAGATTCCTTGCAACAGACCTGAGCAATGTGTAGCACTGTTAGGGGACCACAGACAGCAAAAGAAGAATGCAAGGCATAGTCAGCCTCCCTGCCACTTGCTCCAGCACGAGTGCTGCTAGAGGAAAATGAGCAGAATTAGGCCACAAAGTGTGGCCAGAAGTGAGATGATTATGTGATTTGTACAGTTATAAAAAATTCCTTCTGTTTCCTCATTAGGTTGGCAAAACGTATCACAAAGAGTACATGGAGTGTGATCTAGCAGCAAAAGGTTTAATGAAGAGAATTTGTCTCGTCCCTCACTAAATGGCATCAACAACTTTCATATTTCTTTTGTTTTTCACTTACCAGTGGGGAAATTGTGTTTAATTTGAAGTATTTCTCAACAGCTTACCAAGAAAACAAACCTACAGGCCAATGTCCAAACTTGTTTTCTGCATGTAGGTGACTCACACTGATCTTATTCTCAGTCCGTGTTTCTATGTTAATGCAATCATACCTATGTCCTTCCCCTCATTTCCCAGCATGTCTTCTTTCACTACTCTTCTTGTAGCACTCCCCAAAGGTTTGCCTGTATCAGTCCACAGTGACTGATTTACACACTAGAAAGTCTCCGAAAGCATAAAGATGCATCATGCATAGCACTGCCTCAGTTTAGAGCAGGGACATGCACAAATTAATTCCCATGATATTTATGGGAACTTAAGCATAGAGGGGCAGAGAATTAAAAACAGGGATGTTCCCTAGCAGGCAAGGAGGCTGCTGGCTAATATACTCCCTTGGTTGAAATCTCACCAGGAAAGTGTTTGGAACCTAACCCTAGACTTCACATGCCAAGTCCTTCAGTCTGGTACTGTGCTATATGTACCAGTCCAATCTGTGGCAGTGCGTGACTCAACCAGACCTCACACAGCTGAACTGAGCTTGGAAGCCTCTGCCTATGAATTCCTGGTTTAGACTTCACTTTCCCTGCCTGTTTTCTATTAGCTCTGTGGGTTTTCAAGCTTTTATGGCAATCTGACTGAAAATTACTGCTGCCCAAGACTGTCTAACTGCCAACAAGGTTGCAAACACAGAAGATCTTTTTCAGTAATTCTTTGGGGCATGAAAGGTTGGTTATTTTCAAACTTTTCATTAAGTGTACATTTCTGAAAGCTGAAACATTAATTTCCATAACTTCTCTCTCTCTCTCTCTCTTTTTTTTTTTTTCTCTCATTCTCCTTTTTAAGCTGACATCAAGAATTCAGGCAGAGAGAGAGAGAGGGAGGGAGTGCAAATATATTTTTCATGTAACTATACTGAAGGCAGGGAATTTACACTAAGGAAAATCTGGGGCCACTCTGTTTATTTTCTTATTCTGGGTTTGCTTATTTTCATGCCACTTAAAATTACATTTAATTACAACAGTTCTCTGTTTCATTTTCAGTCGCACTCCTTTCCCAGCATTTTCTCCAGTACACTTGAAGAGGAGAAAGGCTGAATCAGTTTGGAAAAATGTTTCTGAATGTGTGGACACTTCTCACCTCTCAAGTGTGGGAGGAATATTTTACTGCCCACCTACCCATCACTCAAATATCCCAATCAGGTTGTTTAAACAAATTGACCTTAGAAATAATTATCTGAAGAGAAGGATGATCAAAAGGCACCTCAACTACCATGTATGCTTTTTTTACCTATGTACCATAAGCCCAGGCTGGTTGCACAAAACAAGCTGAAAAATGCCTAATCCCTCCAGGACACCCACTACTCAGAGCTCTATTGATTTGAAGTTCCATTACTGGCCAATAAAACTACTCATACAAAACTCTCACTCATACAAAACTCTCACTCTGCTTCGGTTGCATTTTAAAACAAAAGCTTACACCACGTGAGTCGTTTGTGAGCTGACAGCCAAGGCTCTGACACGTGGCCAGCTCTGAGGAAAGGAGAAAACGTAGACTGAGGATTTTGCTGAAAAGCTGCTGTCTGCTGGGGTTTTTGTGGCATTCTCCAGCACAACCCCTTGGACCATGCTCAGGCTTACTTTCATTTGAAAATTCAGCAAACCACTCACATGGTGGAGCTTACTTCTCTGGGAAGTTAACGACAAGTAAATTTCAAAGTCAGACATACGTATTCCCATGCCTGAGTAGTCACAGAGGAAATGGCTCATTCACCAAGGGAGCAAAACAGTGCCACATGACCTAGGGAAGCAATATTAACTCTGCTACACATTCTGAACACTGTATATGGAATATCTGGAGACAGCTGTTCATAATTAACCCAGATAGGTTTTAAAATATTTACATTCTTCCTTGTGGCCCTGATTCAGCAAGGTAGACAGGCATATGTGTAACTAAGCAAACAAATAGCAGGACATGGTAGGAAAGCACAGTGTGAGGAATAACTGAGATATTTTACTTCTCCTATTAATCCCCTTTCAATAGACAGATGGGAAGCAATTCCGTTTTAGAAAAAATGAATAAGTTGAGGACAGTGGCCTTCTATGCTGGAAACAGTGTTGTGACCTGTTCATGGATTAGTGCTAGTCCATAGAAATATGGGATGTCACACAAGAGTAAAAAGCATGTGGGATAATTTTGAAACAAGTCCCAATTTAATATATTTTTAATGTCAAAACTCTTTGTTGCATGTGAGTTTTGCTTGTGGATTTTTCATGAGCAGAAAGAGAAGATACATTCATTGGATGATTTATGCATTTCAAGTTATTTGTTCAGCTCACTGCAGAAGGAATTGATACGCTGCAGAAATCCATATTACATCTATTTCACCTTCCTGTAGCTTTGAGGATACATGGCAAAACAGCTTTGCTTAATGCCATATTCATGTGTCCTATGGGAGAAAAGCTATTTTTTTGTTCTATTCCTGCATCTATATATTCATTAAACATACACACATACACACACACAGAAGCACTGAAATATGAAGAGATCTCAAAAGCAAAGCAAGCTGAGTAGGAACATGTTTCTGAATTTGTTTGCAAACCTGCAACAGTGAACAAGTCTCAAGAAATGATACAGTTAGGCTAGACTGCAAAGTTTTGGAGAAGTTCTTTGAGCGCATGTAAACATGATGTGTGTAGGCAAATGTTTAACTTGCTTTTTTTACTTCTACAAATTATATTATGAAATCAGAAGTCTGCAACTTCTTAGGAATGTCAAATCAATGCATTCCTTCAAAACAGATAATTGCAGGGTACTGCTCTGCTTCTCAGTTTCTATAATTTTGATTGTTCCATTTTCAGACTGATAATGATCAGACGCTTCAGTTGTTTTAGCTGTTCATTTACATGATACAGGTAGTTTTGGAAACATCACCTGCAGCCCCAGATATAGTGCGTTAGATGCTGCAGACTGAACAGAGAAGAAGCAAACACATTGACTCTATGCAACTAGAGGACAGAGACAAGTCTGGTGCTTTCATTTGCTGCCCTTTGATCACAGGGATCTATATTTTAATCTATCCTAGGCAGAATAATGGAAAATGTATTTGATCTGATACCTGTATCAGATATACACCTCTCTCTAAGATTCAGGATTGAAGCATCTAGATTTAAAATGTCTTTCTAGTGCCAAAAGAGATTGAATTTGACAGATTAGGATTTATTAGTACTGCTAACATGAAGCAGGGGTCATCTGACATGGTCACTCTTGTATTGCTCCTATGAGAGAACGTACTATAGTGGCTTGGAAGAAGCAATATGGAAGATATAGTGTGTCCTGTTACCACACATGTAATTAGGATCTTAATGAGAAGCTTTCTGTTAACATCATATTAGGGCTAGTGACCTAGAGTGATACAAAGTCAATGTACCCATTACATTGCATGCCATACTGTACAAAGTCCCACTGAGAGCCACAGAATATTGAAGGGCCATCCATATGATGCCCTCAGGGTCTATTCTCCCTTCAATGCATATGTATAACTCTCATTAATGTTAATAGCAGTTGCATTTGAATAGTTAGGGGAGAACAGACCCTCTGTTTAATGTGAAAGTGTACTTGGAGGTGATTCCATTGGAGCTTTGGGATCCAACACAATGTCAGTGAAGTCACTAACAGTGATATTTGAACACCAAGTGAGTTCAGCAGGTGGTTGTGAACTGTTCACACAGTGTGTCCAAAATATACTGTACTCCTCACTTCCCAAAAAAGGTCTAGTATATTCTAAAATGGAGTCCACCTAAGCCAAACCTACTATATTCTTTATTTGTCCCTTCCTAATATTAAATGGTCTCAGAAAATTATCTCTGTTTCACAGATGAGAAACTAAAGAAAGGTTAATCTCATCTAGCTTCCACATTTTAAAGACCAGATTAATCTATTTTTCTAGACTCTTCTTATAATTCACAGGAACCATCAGGTACCTAAAGAAGGTAATAGCTACTGGTTGTTTTGAAACAAAATTTCTCATCCTTTAGGAGTGCAAATTTCCTTCCTCTGTCTGCACAGGAAGTGGAGGCTTAGCTGATTTATGTTGCATGAGATGACTGCAACCACCTCATGATCATACAGTATGCTGATGTACAAGATCTTGGACCTTGGTTTTTGACTGTCAAATCAACTGCTCCAGCCACCCTTCTTTCTTGACTATAACTCAATCCCTGGAAAAAATTCTTATAGTTGAAAATGTAATCTTACAATAACCTCTGTGATATTGAGCAAGTTTTTACTGTAGTAGCAACATATTCTCTGTACCACTGTAGGCATAGCTGCAGAGGCAATGCTTGGCACAGATAGGTTTATGAACATTTTCCATATGTACACTGTAAAATAAAGTTTTAAGTTTTTGGACTAAACTTTATAACACTGAAAGTTCTAAGCACTGGCCTAATCCTCCCACTGAAACCCCTGGTAAACACCTCTACGACCGACAGGGATCCAAGGATATAGCGAAGCGGAGCAGGGAACTGGAGAAGACCAAGCAGGGGCAGTGGCCTCACCAATATGAAACACAGCCCCATCACATCCAAGCACGAAAAATGGAACAGATTCAGATTCAACAGAAGTCCAACAATCACTCTCAAGTTTGTACTGGTGCAAAGCCAGAAAGTCAGATCAGCACAGAACGGATAGGGGCCAATGTTGAGAACAAGAGGTCAGATCCCAAGCAAAATAGGGACAGACAATGAGACAGAAAAAGGACAGGCATATGTTCCCCATGTACACTGATCCTGAGCTCAGGCAACCAAATTCCCAGCCTAGAGCAGGACAGTGAGCTCAAGGCTCTGACAGCCATTGCTTCTGAGTGAAAAGTCACTACTTAAATTTCCAGAATGTTCATACTGTTACATTTGATTTTGCGCTTGCAATAAGGCTTATCAAAGTCACTAAGCATTGTGAAAGGAGATATGGATCACATACCCTACTGTTGCTAGAAGAAGAATCCATGAAAGTATAAATGGGCATACAGCAGTGAAAGCATGTCATGTTTGCAAGTCAGTTGTTGCAGTCCTGCAATTCTGAGGCTTTCTGTTGCAGTTCTCTTCTGCTAATATCCAAGCTGGCAATGAATCACCAAATATTTTGTCATTAGACCACCTAGGAGCCACGACTAGGACAAAACCAAGGCAGATTTGAATTAGGGAACGATGTCAAAATGAGATGGTGCTCTGTTGTCAAACCTTCTCCTTACCTCACCAGCATATCTGACTACTATCACTTCATTTCAGTATCTTCCCATCCTTCAGGCAATGACTTATCTGTTATTATTCTATGACCATTTAATCTTTTATCAGACTACACTCTGACTCACCCTACTCTGTTCTGCACCTAAAAGCATATTCCCAGGAAGCAGGGACAAGTCATCAGCCTCAGCACACTCAAGTTCGAAGAAACACTAAAGATTCTCTTACTGCTCTATGTAGCCTTTTTGCATGACAACAGCTATCAAGTGTGTTGCCATTCCTAGGCTGAACCCCTAATCACTAAAATAGCCATTACGTTACACTAGCCACTACACTAACACGGCTGTAAAGTCTACAGAAATTGTTACTCCTTTGTCACTCTATAACTTTATGTTTTCTTATGCAAATACACATATTTTTGAAAATGCAGACTGTTTATTTGACAGACAGTAATGACTGCGATAGAAGATTAAAACTCTAGAAACAGTAATTTCCACTAGTGTTAGAAATCTGTTGCACAGAGAGGTTCAGTGTATCATGTAACCACAGTCCTAATGTATATACTAAAAAATAAGTGCAAGACTGAAATCTTTTTTTAACAAAAATAGGTCGAGAAGGAAAAGGAAAGGACTGACTGTGGATGTATGTGAGCATAGGTATCTGCATACAGCCGTACCTAAAATGGGCACTGAGTAAACACCTTCTTCTCTCTCTATGTATGACTATACCTTTGGATATATACAGCGAGTGTGTGAATACACTACATTTAGTTGAAAAATAAAGACTTCTATTCATATCTGCCTTGATAAATGCACAAATGTACAGACAGTTTCTTGGCCACAACTACTGCATGCTTGACAGATATGGTCACCTCATACCAGACCTCACCTAGACCTGGGGCAAAGACAAATCCAGTTTGATTGATTGGGATATTGTGTATTCATTCATTAGTCCAGGCTTTGGCAGACAAGACCTGGCAGGTATCTTCTTGTAAGCAGACGGCTTTCCTGGTGTGGTCTTGGCTTTTCTGGCAGCTTTGCTGTGAAATTTTATAAACTTCTGTGGCAGGGATTAAGGCTATCAGGACTCCAAGATTTCTCATATATTAGACAGCACATTCAAACTGAACCCATTGTACTCCCCATCTCTTAGAAAATGAAGTTAGTGTTGCTGTTGTTGGGCTTTCTTATGCAGATTGTATGTGGAGTCTATTTTTCAAAGTTGTTTGGTGGTGGTGTTTTTTGTCTGTTTGTTTTGTCTTTTATTTTTTGTTTTGTTTTGTTTTGTTTTAATAAGAAAACACCTGGCAAGTTTTATATAAGATTCTCTTTCAGTTGATTTCATCATTGTCCCACTGTCCCACAGGCTGAGTTTTACTATTCCCTCCAGAGGGAGAATTAAAATGAAAAAGGTAACCATAACAGATAATCAGAGACACAAACCAAAATTTTCAGTGGTAATGCATGGTTTTTAAGTCAATTATGAGTCAGCATAACGGGTTTGCAGTCTTAGAGACAGCTCACTCTTAAAGTTGGTATTAAGATGTGTAAGTTCTTTGGATATTGAAAGAGACAACAAAGGAAAACACTTCTTGTCTTGGCCATTTAATATTTTTTTCATTCATGATTTTTCTAGATCATAAATCCATCACTATGTAAAGTTGCCAAGAAAATTGTAAAGCGGACCACACTACACAACATATGATTTGTTCAAAGTGAGTTATGTTCATCAATTAAAAAGAGCCAGAAGACTGAATTAAAATAAGTTGTGTCCATTCTCATTTTCAGAAAAAAAAAGATATATTTAATAGTATTTAGCTGGTAAAAAATACATTCACATTCACTAAAAGTCTCTTTAAATACTTCCAGAGCAGAGTAAAAAATCCTTATTATAGATAAAAAAACAAGACCATATTACTGAGGTATTTTTATAGGTAGAGATTCCTGATTTATGAAATTCAAAAGTGATAATAATAATTAATAATAATAATAATAAAGGAATAAAGTTATTACAAGATATTCACTGGTATTTTTAAAGGAAAGAAGGTAAACATTGCTGATCCACTTCTTTTTTTTGTTTTTCGTTCAACATGTATTCTTTGTTTTTAATTAAATTAAGCTGACAGTATTATAATCTCTTCACTTGCACCCACTGAATGCTAGATCAGAACTAGGAACGGTTACAGGCTCTGAACCTGGAAAAGCTTAGATTAATTCTTGACTTTATGATTTGTTCTATTGCCTTCAGTGAACTGATCTTAATACAGCTTCTGACTGTGCAGGAAGCTTTGCAAGCAGGTTTGTAAGTAATTACAAGCACAAAAAATGAATAAATTTATTGAGGTCACTATGACATATCAAAAGAGGGAGATCAAAATTCTTTTGAGAGGACTTAGAGATGTATTATTATTAAATAATTAAAAATTACTAAATGATTCATGCTTTGTTTTTCTTTATTCATTCATGTTTAACAGGTAGGATTTTCTGTTACTTGATTAAAAATAGCTACATTTCCTGTGAGAGCACAGCCAAAAATATTGTATAATAATAGAAGATTGGATAAAATAGGCCCTTTGCAACTACTCACTGTACAGTCCTGATTTTTACCACTAGGATCTTCATTTTTTTTCTTCAGGTAGTTTGGATAAGTAATCTTTCCACTCTACTAGCAATAGCTATTCTATAACTACCTCCATTTGAGTTTAGTAACTTTTGGTGTATGATTGATCACCTACTATTCGTTTTTCTTTTTCATCAATGACTAAATCTTTTATAGTTGGAAGATGAAGCCTTCCCATTAACTGTAATTGGTGCTGGATCACACTTCTGGAAGAAACTAATTGAGTATAATATAATTCATACCCAAATGTATTCACTAAGAACTATGCCAGCTCCTGCAAATAGCACTCATTCCTGATACTAGGTGTTTTTAAAAAGCTCCTAAAATACAATATCATCCCACAAATACAGTATTATACTAACCCATGCAGGAAATCTTCCAAGAACAATCTCCAGTTTCAAATATATATATACATTTTTTTTATTGAAGACTGTAATTATTTATTTAAATGTATATAGATATATATAGCCAAACAAATAGGGAAAGTGACTCCCTTAGAGAGCAGCACATGAAAAAAAAAATATTTTTCACTTATTATAACAACCTTTAAGAGAACCTACTTACACTTTCTAGTGGTGTTGGAGTAACAGTATGTGCAATTAATTACTTATACATAAAAGATATATTTAAAAAAAAATGGATAGAGTAGTTGTCTATGCAGGTAAACAGAAAAACGGCAAGTCCATAAACAAAAAGTGCAGATAGGACTAGAGAAAAGCAAAAATATACCCTCTTTTCAGATACTTGTTTGATACTAAAATGCTGCACTCTCATATTTATCAAGGTGACTTTTAATAAAAAGCCCAAAGAAGAATTGTCTTGCAAACTAGATTAAAATGATCCAGTTTGCTTGTCTAATGATGGAGTGTTTGGCTTTTTAATTTTCCTTTTTTTTTAAGATGACTAGCACAAAAGCCATGTTTTTAGTGCTGCACTAGCATATATGTAGCAAGCATGGAAAATGCGATGTAAATAATCATATAACAATAATATGTTCATACAGTAAATTTGGTCTCCCTGCTATATGTTTGCATTTAACTTAGTTCATTCTGGACATAGTTTTTTTAATCAGCAGCAGTCCTAGGGAATGGACACTTGATGGGCGGAGCAACCCTTAGAACTGACTTCCCTTTGGAGTACTGAAATGAAAGGTCTTTGGTTAGTGAATGTCATTGCATTGCCACTTCATTACATATTATGTGATTTACCTAAGCAGGACTGGTCAGTAAGACAGTCCCAATAGAGAAAAATAATATCCTGACATGAGCAAAATGCTACAATATGTACCCAATCTAAATAAACAAGTTGAAGAGAAATAAGAGATTTACTCTCCTTAGTCCTACTAACCACAGACCATAAAATGTAAGTGATTATGACCTTTTCATTGCATTTCCGAAGAGCAGAGGCTTGTGTTCAAGACAGTTGGATGACAGCACAATGAAGTTCTTTCACTTTGGTAACTCAAAAGGCAGCCAGGCAGACCAGCTAGATGGGACACAAAAGAAATCTATTTTTCTCCTGTCTGCCACTGCTTTCTCATTCTGGAAATAAGAGTGGGCCTTGATCAGCAAAGTTGACACCAGCACAACCCTGCTTCCAGCAGTAGCATGGCATCTGTACCCTTGCAGAGTCTCGGTGTATTGTACCTGTCCCAGATACAGTAGCTGCAGAAGTGTCTGCTAATCTGTCTCACCTTCTTCATTCCCACTCTGCCCAGTTCCCAGTTATGTGGGCTATGACTCAGTGCCATAATTCATACCAGATAATTAATTCTTCAAACACCTCTCTCTTAAAAGCATTATTAGCCCTATGTTGTAGACAGTGAAAATTAAATAGATTAAGTGGTTTGCCCATAGCCACAGACAAAATCTGTACTGATTGGGATCAGACCCCATCAAACACTTGGATTTGGCTTCAAACTTGAAAGATACAGTTCACTCAAATAGATCTGTAATGATGAATAACATTTTAACTACATTCTGATATCCCCTTTTTGATGGTTCTCATTCAGCTAACATTTCTTTTAGTGTTGTTTGGAAGAAGAAAACTAAACATTTTTTCTAAGAACGTGGTATTAGTGAGCCATGTGAAAATGATCACAAAGCATCATTACTCAGGAAAGATAGTAGCTCCCAAAGTCAAAGGCTACTTCAGACTGAATACTAAGGCACAAAGTTTTCATGACTTACCTAAGGGTGTCTGTGGCACTGGTGGAAAATGAACCCAGAATTTCTGAATCCTAGCCAAGTTCTACAACCGCAAGATTACTCTAGGACTAGCCATAACCTTCAACTGCCCCCGGCCAAGAATTCAGCCAGGTGCTTCTGAACCACTGAGAAGTAGTTTGTTGCACTTGATGAAGTACAGATAAATCTCTGAGTGAGTCAGTAGGAACCATGTAGTTTTTCTCCAGTGAGACATAACCTGGCATATAACATGTTGCACTGCCTTCTCTACCAGGACAGTTTTCTTCCTTTGCCAGTGGTCTGAGTTTTTGAAGCTCCATCCAATCTTGAAAGCATACTTGGAAACTGGTTCCCCATTGATACAAGATAGAGATGAACCTTCCTTAGAGAATGAGTATTTCTGTGTTGTTTCTTTTTGATAGTCATTTTTCCAGAATTGAGAATACATAAAGATATTTTTAGGAAACCACAGTGTATGCCAAATACTTGCTTGAGTGCTTTATGACCTTATGGTGAGGCCTTTTTAGGGGGCAAAACATTTGCATAGAATAATGACAGGATTCTGTTAGAGAAATATAAAAAAAAAAAAAAAAAAAGCATGGTTAATTATTGTTTCACTAGAGAGCAAAGCAACACATCCCTAATAAGAACAATATTCCTGGGGGGTGGGGAGGGGGAAAATGCACACACTCATGCGCAAAGAAGCTTAATAATTTTCCAGCAATGCATTCTGTACAGTTATTGTCCCTGTAGAAAACTTACTAATCTGTAATTTTATTCCTGAACTAAACTAAAGTGATTCAACCCCAGTAGAACCAAATGCTTTAGCAAATTCCTGGTCCTGAACTAATAAATAGTCCCATCAATTAAATATAATGCTAATTTGAGTCAAACAAGGAGGACTAAAGACAGGGAAACCAAACTGAAAAAGAAGACATGAAAAAGGCAAGGGACTAGAAGGAAATCCTGATCTTGAAGTACAGCTTTAAAGTTAGCTAAGAATCTTCATTAAGAGTCTTTTTCCTTTCTTTCTGGAAGAAAAAAAGTTGCCTTTGGGCATGAAAAGATTGAAATTAAATCAAATTCTTTCATGGTCAAATTGCAGTAAGAATACCCCAAGCTTTTTTCATCTTTAGAATCATTTCCTTTGGAGAAAGAATTGGAGAAATCAGAGCATTTACTAAACATTTGCTGATACAATCTTAGGAGTCAAATTATTTTCCCTTCAATTGTATATGCTTCTGTGCATACAGGATCTGTATATGTCTTTGAATACATAAGGCATTGCCAGGCTTAACAAAAAGAGATAGTAGGTATCCGTTCTGTAAGTTAAGTGTTACAGGATAATGCCAAACAAAATTCAGGCATTCCTTATGAATTATGCAATAAGACCTATTTGCTGTAAATTTCTTCCCATGCGGAGTACGGTGGGAGAAGTAACATCTAATATGTTGTTTCCAGTAATCTTAAAAATTAATACACGAAACTTCATGGAAAAGCTATGGGAAGGAAAGGAGAAAGAGAAGAGGGAAAGGAAAAATAAATAAAATTATTCTGTTCCCCCATCCAAAAGCATTGTTTCAGTTAAAAACTTGCTCAACTTTCACTGCATTTGTGTTTCTATGAAATTCAATAAACTCTGATGAATAAAAGAGCTTGTTTCCACAACTTTAATTTCTGATGCACTGTAGAAAGAAACATATTGAAATTCAGGTTTGCCTGGCACACCAGCCTGTTATTAGTCTCATATTGCAAGGCCAGTGTCCCTTTAATTAATAAAAGATTGTGTTATCTAAGTTATGAACAAAAATTTTAGCTTTTATGTTTAACTCCCATGTGACACCTGACCACTGCTAAGGGAAATACTTAACATGTAATCAATTCACATAATAGTCACAGATTCAAGAGAGAAAACAAGTATTTGAGGATCATGAAATGTTCTTCACAAAATATATTGGCAATATTTTTAATAACACTAAGTTTTTGTGAATAATCAATCAACATTAAAGACAACAGGACAGATTCAGTGCATACTTACTTATTCTATAAAACAGTATACTTGAGTGGCCAGAAGTAATTGAATTTTCACCAGTGCTTTGCATAAGAAACACTGATGTAGTGTATTCAAGGTTACTTAACTACAGCGCTCTGGTATTTCCTCTGTTTAGTGTAGGTTCTATGTACATCCATATGGGGCTCATCAAAATCTACTGTGGAGCGACTGATCCACATTTTGGCTGAGTACAAGAGCAACTGAACTTTTCCCGTGATGCTGTAAAATGAAATGAGTAATTTTATAGTCAAAAGTAATTTACAGTCTGTAGATTTAAGCCTTGTTTATATACATAGTGGCTGCAGTTTAATTAAACTGGTGCCAACCTCCATTTGGACATCCTTCTGTTTTAGTTGGTTTAGTTTAAGCCTATTTTAAGTGACTTACAAATAATTCAAAATATGAGTGTCCACACAGAGCTTTCTATACTATCTTAACAAAACAAATTTTAAGTCAGATTTTTAATTGATACCAGTACAGTTCTACAGATTGCCAAGTTTCACATACAGAAGAGACTATATGAGATGCTCCAAAGGATGAGGGCCCACCTGATATCTATTAGCGCTAACTGCAACACAATAATTTAGAAGCAAGTGCTAAAAGGAGTACAGATGGAAGACATTAAGTGAAACAAACAGTAATTACAAAGACTAATAATGGGAAGAGAAAAAGCCAACTGAGGTTGAACCAGACTTCTGGCCTTGTGTATGTCTTCTGTATGCTGGTCACTTTAAACCAAACCCCAAGTAACTACAGATAGACATGTAGGGGCATCTCACCACTTTCTATGTTGATAGAACGAAATTTGGAAGGAGTATTCTACAGTAGAAACATCAGGCGATAGGATGAGACTTTTCTAGACTACCTGCTTTGTTATCCCTGCTTAGCACAGAAACAGCACCTGCTGGTAGAAGAGAAAGCCTTTACAGAGAAGAAACTTCTGTTCCTTGCTAACTTGCAGTTCCCTTGGGGCAGAGTGGAAGACAGATATTTATAGCAGGCAATAAAGAGTATGCATAAAGTCTGTCTGGGGCAGGCCAAATATATTTTATCAAATCAAATTACCTTGGATTTCCCTGAGAAATCTTTACTCTGGCTTTGCTTACTATATCGGCACAAATTCTTCATCCTGATGGCAATAATGTTATTCTACATATGGCTGCACGAGAAGCTACTGAAGGCTTCCTACGGGCTATTACTTCTTGTGAGTTCATTCCCTTTCTTCATCCCATCATTGCTATCTGTAGGAGCAGGATGCCAGCAGATGATGTCAGAATTTTCCATATATATATGTACTGGTTTACGTGCTATTCCTACCTAATTCATATACCTGCCAGACAGCAAATGCTCTAATTTCAGCTGACATTAGGGGAAGATGTAGTAGCTGATAACATAGGAGAAAGGGGCTACTGAAGTATGGACTTAGATGGATTCCAATGGGTTCTTTCAAAGAATGATCATACTGGAGTATGATCTTTTTGTCCTGATAATTTATGATAAAGGATAAATCCTCTCTATTAATTCTGTCCTGTGGGCATATACATTTTATTTTAAGTGATAGCAATTAAGAAGTTGAAGAGTTGTAATACTGGTACTTAAGATCATCATTTATGCACTACAAGGTCCCCTGCATATCTTGCTTCATAAAGGTACAAAAAGTGAATGCATTAGAGACTGTATCAGGAAAGCACAAACACATATGCCTTCAATCATCCACACTGATAGAATATATTAAATATCTGCGTAAATTAAATTATATACTTAACAATAATTCTTAGATGTTTTCCTATGAAACACTTAATTAGAAGAAGCCTCGAACACAATGCCAATATCATACATACACATTACTAAAAACACCAAGAAAACCTCACAAGATACAGCTGTATGTTAACAGAAAGGACACACTGACAAGTTTCGAAAGTTGTTGACCCGACAAACATTTTTGTAGAGGAGATACCTAAAGAAAGTTGTTAATTAGCTTTACAAATTGAGAATCTTGTTGAGATATGTATGAAATCAGACCCTGATACTGTCTTCCTTGCCCTAATGTAATTTACGTATTTGATGACCTGGGTCACTAGGGAGTAGATGCTTAAAACATATCCTTCTGGTGTCAGAAGCCAAGAAAAAGAAATTAATTCAGGCTTTGCAAGTGTTTGATTTTCTTTCCCAGGCAACAAAGAAAGAGGATCAAATCCTATCATTATATTGACCTTAACAATAAATATGCCAGTGTATTCATACATTGTTTGCGTGAAATGAATAACAGAGTATCCTGCTTTAAATAGATAAACAGGTAACGGTTAGGACTCTCTCCCATGGAAAGTCATATGTTATACAAGCGTAATCATAAGATATGTTGCAGGCTATAATTTAATCAAGACTAACATTAGGACATATGCACTCCTTTGGCAAGACTGCTTCTTTCTGTCTGCAGGCAATTGCCTTTCTATACTTGAAAGAAAAGGAGCAAAAAGGATATTGAACTGAGGAAAGTTTGTTGCTTATATTATTCTTTCAGGCACATTTGGTACATGCAACCCACTGTGCTGCAAATCTAAAAGTTATTGTATGTTAAGGCAGGACTGAACCAGAGCCCAGTTACTATATGCCAGCATAATGAAGTCTGGAAAATTTTTCGTTCTAGATGTTTATGCATGGGTTCAAGTTTATTTCTCCAAACTACTTAGGTAATCTAAAGGAAAGATAGTCATGAGTGTCCAGACTTGAGAGGTCATTTTATTGCACTGGAAAAGGAGATGATCCATTTTGTGTCTGGCTCAAACTCTGCTGTATGTGTGTCCTGTGTTCAAGTTAGTGATGCACATCATCTCGATCACGCAGATGCCTAGTTAGATAGAAACCAGAATTCCTTACGATTAAACTGTTATTTTTCTTCAGCCACAACAGCAGTGAAATTTCTCATTCCCTCCAAATCTGGCACCAGAAAAGTGTAAGCCTAGAGGCAATACTTAAAGAATGCAAGGTGAGATTTTTGCATTTTTTTTCACAGGAATATTGAATGGTGGGTGGAAATGATTTTACCTCAGAGGGTTTGCATTCATGGTTCTCAGCATGTCCTAAAACAACCAGCAACATCCAGGAAGAATAGGTGGGTATGCTGTCAATCAAGCTGACTCACCCTGGGCTGTTGTTTTCCATGCTTTCCTCTCTCAATTTGCAATGCAAGATTTGAAGGCAGAGGTGGGGTTACAGCATTTGTCTGCTTTGTGTTTGTTCATTGCTCATGGACCAGGACAGTGGGGTAAAGCATTATGTCTCCCAAGTGCTGGTTCAGTGTTAGCTCTGTTGACATTAAGATTGGCAACTGTGATGCTATATGCAGGTGGCTAAAATACAGGAAGAAGGAAAATGGTGTGGAGCTGAGTCATTTTCACTCCTCTTGATTTGAATGAGAATACTGCAACTAACCAATGAAATTAAAGTGTTTTTTTTTTTCAAATGGCACAATAATTAAATTGAGAAACACTGTCACTTCAAGGAAAGCTGGCTAAAAGTAAAATGGCAGTTAAGAACAGATTAGATGAATTTATGGACGGTAGGACTGTTGGTGTCTGTTAAGCTCAGTGGGGTTGGTGCAAAACCAGGCTCATGAAATTCCTGAGATTATGTCTTTGAGAAGCTTGGCAGGAATACCTGGGGAAAGATCCCATTGTATCAACTCTGTTCTTATTTTCTTCTGTTTGTATCCTACCAGTGCCGTAGACAGAAGAGCAGTCGTAATGGACTAGTATTCAGACTGCAACCTGAATCAATATGGACATAGTGCTCCAGGTGTGGCCTTGCACTCGCTGAGTGGAAGGGAAGGATGCCCTCCCTTGACCTGTTGGCTTGCTGAACATTTATGTAGAACAAACAATGGATGTGAGCACAGAGGTGGTGCATTTCAGCAGTAGCAACAGAGACAGTGGGTCACCTCTACTGGTGCAGATTTTTACAAATGCAGCATACAGGCTTTTGTTCACTGCTGTCAAAAATGCATAGCTAATGATGGTGACTATGTCAAGTGATAGTGTTTCGTGAATGAGAATTTCCTCTATCAAGCAATATTATTGTGCTATTCGTATCTGTTGTAGTTTCCACATGCCTATAGGAAAGTATGCATTGTTTTCACATTTGGTAGGCTTATTGTTTCCATGTGTGATCAGGAGTAGCCATAATGTAAGCATGTATATAAAGCGTTGTGCAGACCTAAGTCATCAGCTCAGCTACAGAAGGCGTACAGAATGGTCAAATATAAAAATGCCTCCAATACTGCCCAAAGCATCATTTTAGGGATACAGTGAGCTGCTCCATCTTTTCGTACATTTAATTCTTGGCCTTTCTCAAAAGTCAACTGTGGTGGATATTTGAAGTTAGCCTGTAATATAATTGCTGGCTAATAGATGCAACTTGGAAGTATGGGAAGTTTGCGGTCTCATAACTCTCCCTTTCGTCCCCATTCTAGCCCTGCCATTTCACTGGGTTGTTTCTTCAAAGGAAGTAATTATAAAAGCTGATAGCAGTTTTCTCTAAATTGTTGGCAGGGAACCAGCATTATGCTACAGAGGTGCGGTGCACTGCATCAAGTGGTTGCACTGAGTGACGCTCAGTAATGATGTGATGTGGCTATGTGATTAAATACTGGCTTCCTGCCGAATCATTCTCCCTGGGAAACAATTGTCACTGCACTTAGCATCTCTCCCCATTTGAGAGCAACATGCGTTGCTTTCACCAGAAGAGAAAGGCTTTTATTGCTGAGGGCAAAAACCTGATGTCTTCAACTGGTGCCTTCTTCAGATAAACTCTTCCTGAAGTTGAGGGCATGAAGATCCAGTCTCAGAAAGGCTTATTTTCACCAAGATATGAGTAAAAATTGTGAAGAAAAGCCTCTCCTAGTCTATCCACTCATTTTCCTCTCCCACCCAACTTATCCTTTGCAAACTCTTGAGTCCGCAACCTACTTCACATAATTTCTGAGGGACAGAAAAAGCCTCTTTTTAAGACTTGCCTCAATATTTGCTATGTTTCAAAGGAATCATCCATATTAGCTCCAAATGACTGCACAAAGTATGGAGAAAAGGTCACTCGCTGATAAAGGATAAAATTCCTTCTTGATAGAGATGACAGCATGCTAAAATAAAACTAGAGGTCATCTGCTTATCTTACACTGCCTTGTAAAGACTACCAGAAACCACCAGAAGGAGAGATCTCCTTTGTGTTCATAAGAAGACCGCATACACACATCAGATAAATTCAAAGCTCTGACAATATCCTATTTGATCTCCACTGACCTATTAACCTTAAGGGCCAAAACAGCTACTCTAGGTTCCTAGAACATGGTGGTTGCACATCTCTTGCATTTATAGATAGAGTTCTGAATCGGGGACAGAAAAGAGGGGTCATCTCTCTCATACAGCTAGCACCATCTAGTGACAGTTACTGAAGGGACCTCCAGCAGACTGAATGTGATCAACGAAGACTCTCCACAAGCATGCAGCTCAGCTATTACTACGATATTGGCAGCAAGGCCAAAATGACAGTGTATACTGCTCACATGTTGAGCATTGTAACCAGTCCTGGAGGCACTTGTAGGCATGCGTGAATGAGCAGTATGAAGAGAATACTAGAAACCATTATATGAAAAGCTCCAAGACACAGATGCTATCAGATATTTATGGACAAGTCCATAAACATGCACAAAATAGTACTCCATCAGTGGGATACCCATGTCCTTTTAGGATACTGTACTCTCAGAGAAAAGTTAAAGAAATAACACAGTTTACTTATATGAACATACATATTTTCCAGTCCTCACTGAAGAGTAGCCCATTTATCAAGGGCTAACAATGTAATGTGATGGCACACAACAATCTACCCTGGATCATATTACTAACTGTGGCCTTTAAAGATTATGGGTACAGTTAATGTTGGGTAAATGCTTTTCTTGTCAAGTTCTTTGTTTTCTACCTGTAGTATTCTCCTAAGTACTCTTTAACAAACTTGACAGGATATTAATAAAAAGGAGATTTTTCAAGCACTGAAATTAGCAATGCTTTTCCAAGGCTTCCAGCACAAACATAACTTCTCTAAGGTAAACAGATACAGCTTTTCTGAAAATGTTTGAAAAAGTGTCCCCACAACATCTTAGGATTATTTTCTTTCCATCCTACTCCTTTGGGAATTGAAAGAAACAGCATCCACACTCATTAAAAATGTCAGGATCCTGAAGTTCCCTTCACAATCATGACTAAATAAAAGGCTTATTTTTTATTACTGAAAGCTTCATATTTACAGTATCTTAAAGAACTCTTAATAAACAGCAAATATTTATACTGCATAAATTAATTTCACTTCTTCTTACTCTGCTACCTTTCAGGTACATTCATTGCTTGAGACAAAATAAACCTGGTTTTTAAACTGACTTGTTAGAAAACCTTTAGCTAAAGTTAAATGGCATAAAGTATCCCAGATGATAATCTGACTTCAGGTTCCTTTATATGGGAATAAAATATTCACTATGAAGTGTTCATCAACTTCTTCATCAGATATATATTTTCTCATGTACATCTGAAATAAATGATTATGTGATTTATTTCCAACTTCCCTTTTGAGATCTTACTGTAGTTTTTATATTGAGAAAATGTACTGAATATGTATAATCTGAATAGAAGGCTGTCATAACACTGCTTAGGGCAGATATGCTTTGAAATGCCCCAGAAACATTAAGATTGGCTTTACATCCCACTATCAGCCTGCTTGTAGATTATGGCACATGAGGGATCTCATCCAATTCTTCCCAACACACCCCATTTGAAACAGGTATTCACCCATTTCTAGTGCAAACTTCCCTATACTTCCTCTAAATTTTGAACACTGTGTTTTCTGTTGAATGAGCAGTCAATCCAAAATAGAAACCTCAAGACTGAAGATCAGAATAACTATTTACAGTAATGTTACATATTCTGAATTAATCTAATTTTTCTGTCTTAAAGAGATACTTAGAGGCACAGAAGATCTTAATTTGCCTTTGTAACTCCAAATTAAGGATCTTTCTAAATTGAGAATAATGACTTTGCTTGATATTAGACCTTTGCAAGTATATGCAGAGATGACTCAAGGCTAAAAATGAGGTGAGCCTCTGGCTCTCCAGGTATAATATCTGCTCATGTCATGTTTGTTCCCTGTCATGCATCTGCATCACTCCATGCATTGTGCATGAGCAGGACTGTTGTTCTCTTTGAGGCAGAAAAATTACCCCTGGCTCCAAGCATTTAAACCAGGTGTTAAAAAAAAAACAAAAAAGGGGGAGAGAAAGAAAATATTATTCTTCTTGACATTGGACCAGAATAAATTCCTTTGCTATTGATTTATTTATCCAGGAGCTTGATCTTCCGTATTAATTTCTCATACAAAACTGAGAACCAGTATGCCTCTTTCGCAATAAAAAAAAGAAAGAAATTAAAGTATTAATCAAAATCAGATAAATGAGGCAAAAAGCTCAACCCTGCCCTTGTGCCTAACTAATTATTTTGAACAGCTCTGGTCTGTTCACCTCTGTGCTGAGTTGGTAATGTAACCCTCTTTGGTCGATTCAAGATCTCTAGCAACACCTATGGGAGAGTCTTTAATTAATCCTCTGTTACTGTTGTAATTGTATTATCCTGAGGGAAAGCCTGACTAGCCAGGAATATTATTTTAAACATATACTGTAAACAACATATGTCCTCAGGAGAGTTCAGTTAATACAACCATTTTGACCCTTTCACTGCTGGGTGCATAACAGTTTATTTTCATAACCACTAAAAAGTGCTTTTTCCTTTTCATGTGGGGTTATTTAGACTTTATGCTTAAAAAGTGCATAGTACAATTACATATCTACCCACCAAATAAAATAATTGCTTACAGGCTGCTTATAGTATTTCCAGCTAAATGAAGAAGGCACTGATGTTTTGCTCTGTTTCAGCCTGCTGTCTTATTATGAAACACAGTCCTTTGTGAGAACAGATTTCTCTAACTGTGGCATAACCTTTGCCTCTGCTGTACCTTCCATATATTCTGCTAAGCAGTACAATACAGCCCAGCAGGATCTCCTTGTTCTCCTCATTTCTCTTACGCATTTGATGTAAAGGCAGAATTACATGTCTTTTGGAGTGAGAGAGTGGGAACCTGGAGTGCAGCTCCTGGTCTTGCAGCTCTGTCATAAGTTTTCTTGATTGAAAAAAGTTAAAATTTCACATCTGGCTCTAATTATTTTGTTTTCTAAACATATGAGGACTTTCTATGTTACAAACTTGGAGCAACATTTTGAAGAAATTCTTCAGTGGTCTTCTCCGTGTCTCTTCTCACAGACTGTTCTCAAAAAAGAGGCACGGAACTTCCATTTACTCACATCAGAAAGGAGCAGAATGTTGCCCAGCATGCTGGGAGTCTGTGTTCAAATTCACGAAGTGTCAGAGAACGTCCTGTGGAGTGTATAAGTGCAATGTATTTTTAGCAAGGATATAAAGAAATAAATAAATAAAATGAGCCTTTGGGTCTGTTTTCTGCTAGAAGACCTTGACCATTTTTGTAAACCCTCTTTTTCACTTGTCTGATCTACAGACACCAGCTATGACAGGTGTAGTATAAAGAGATCAAGTTATTTGATTAAATGCATAGGATTATGGAAGGTCAGACTCTGGCACAAATTTTAAAACCTTCACTTGTTTTAGGCGGTATTCAAAGATGTCTCAAAAACATGAGTGGATTTACCTACGTTTTTGATTTCAAGCAATGATATGACAGCCACAGCAGGTCATTGGTTGGTGCACATTTTACCTCCTAAATGTATATTTTTTTCTTACTTGTGAGTCAGTGACTCCATAAACAACAGCTACCTTGTACAGTCATTGTAACAGCTCTGTTAATATTATTTTTTTCTGCACTCTGAAATCGCAGTCTGTCCCAAGATCTAAAGAGCTTCTTAACATGCATGTTCTGATGTACATTCAAGCAAGCCTCTCTTTTCTTCCTTTTTTTTTTTTCTTTTTTTTTTTTCTGAAATGTTTAGATAACTAACTTTACCTGATACTTCAGAATAAATGTTGTTTGCAGGACAAATGGAATTTAATAAATCTTCTTGTAAGGCCAGTTTGGGAAATTAAACATTGATTGAATGGCATCCTGAAAAGCATGAGGAAAACAGACATCTTGAAACAAATAAAACACAAGTGGCACAAACTCATTACCTAGAATGAGTGGATTAAAGTCTCTCAGACTCAGTAAGCCTAAACTGAGCCCTTTCTCATGACTCCCCCTGAACAAGTGTTATCAAACCAAGAAAAACAATTGACAAAAAGTAAATAAATTCGATGGCGTGTATAATGCTGGAAAGACATAGCAGGAGAAAGAAAAAATAAGAAAAAAAGCTTTTGTAGTGAAATCATGTTTTCCACGGTGTAAGAAAAGGATCATGGCCACAGTTAAATCATACAGGCTTAGACCATAATGTATGAAAAACCTTTTTACAAACAGAAATATTTCCTCTGGATTTAGTAGAAGGTTCAACTGTAATTAATTTATAAAAGGAAAAAGCAAGCAGTACATTTCTTAAACTAACAATCCTGAGAATATAGTATGTGTATCTCCGGAAAATTTATTAAGCATTAGGGGAGGGAAAAGAGAAAGAGAGAGAGAGAGAGAGACCAAATTGAATCTCTCTGTTCTTGCCAGTTTTTGCTGCTGTGGTGAATTATCACAAACTTCATAAATGTAAGTAAAATGGGACCCTTGAAGTCTCAGTCACTTTATTTCAACAGAATGTAACCATATTCCAATTTGCACTTGAATTAATGGGGGACTACATAGCTTTAAAAGTCTTAAAGTGCATGTCACACCTATTATAACACATTTTATTAATCAGTGACTTACATTAAGAAAGACCATCCAGACCAGCTTTCTGCAACTCTTTCAGGAGAATAAAAAAAGAAAGAAAAAACCCTTATTTGTTCTTTGCATACAGTAGCGCAATAATATCACAGTCTGGTTCTGTTAAGAATTGGGAATGTGGTATGTTGAACATTCAGCTTCACTTAACTTCTCTAGCAGTTAAAGCTAGGTAAGTAATTATTTTTAAGAACACTAAATGTTAGTGCACTGATATGAAGGACTTCTTCTCTTCCACTCTTTTTCTAGACAACATGCTGAATGTCCAAGCTCCATCAAAAACGTATCTTATCTTCCTCTGGTGTTGTCAAATCTGGGTTTTGACAACACTAATGTAGTGCTGCTAGTCAATATTCATAGGTGTAACACAAACTGTGCAAATAAGCTCCTGATACATAACAGGAACACTGGTCATCCAAAATGTGTAACGATGAGGACAAGATGTTTTCACATGTAACTAAAAGCAATACATATCATCACTATGAGTGCCCTAATGTTGGTTTATTTTCATGAAATAGAGAATCGTAAGAATTTCTGCTCTTTATTTCCATTTGATTTCTTGGGAGAGCAGGATGATGCAATCTGTATGCCCGTAATAGCAAAAGTATAAATAACTGCTATGAACATATACTATACATATTCATTATGACAAATATAGAATGGAGAAACTATAAATAGAAATAACTGCTTTGCTGGAGTGCAATGGGAATATTGGATATACATAAGGAAAAAAGCAATATAAAGGGATTTAAATTGGCAACCAGGCTACATCTGGGAATATTATATACATGAGCTTTGTCTGATAATATTTATGTACATGAGGCACAGCAGCCCACAAAACTCTTCAGAAACTTTGAAAAGCTATTCAACACCACTTCCAAATGAAAAATAAATATATGTCCCATTACCTGGATTCTTTTCATGTGTTCCTCATTTTCTGAAGCATACCAGTATCATTCTTTGCAAAATGAGTCAATGTTTTCTGTTTAAATGTTTGCATACAGCTATCAGTTTAAATTATACCCTCTACAGTATATGAGTGGCATGGACTGATAGGTGACAGCTATAGGAATTAGAGCTGGAAAAGACTCAGCAGCACAAAATGTCCCAGTGCTATAAATTGGAGTGTTCTGTCCCCTTCAAGTTTAACTTAAAGCAAGCAGCCAGATTTCTGACTCCTCTGCTGGGAGTCTTTTCTAAACATAATTGAGCAGACCTTTCTACCAAAACAGTTTCCTGATACAAATTTCTTGTTAGTAACTCTAAACATTCCTACTCTCAGTTCCATCTCTCCTCTCCCCACCTATGAGTAGTATCAGTAAAAAAACATATTCAAAGGACCTGACCTTCCAAAACTGTAATATATAGCACTTTCCTCAATCTAGTGTGCCAAAGAAACAGACAGGCAATAAAGCCAGCAATAGATGTTCCTAATTTTGTTTATTATTCATTTGTTCATTCTATGAGGCCTCACATAATGTCTGTGGCTGACCTTGAATTAAATTATATCCCCACGCTGCTTACATTTCCCTGATGCACTAAACAAACAGCAGAATGCAGAGTGTGGCATTTCAGCATCTTCTTTACCTCTGTGTGCATCATAAACTGAACCATTTCTTCTTCTAGCTTCTTGTAGAGCATTGACAAGCTGTTGAAATCTCTTACATCAGACAAATAGACTTTATTATACAAGAGAGCGCTTCATAAGTGCAAGCCATTTGGGATGACAAAAACCCACTGAATTCTCCACTTTCCACCAAAGCTGCCAGCAATTTCCTGGTTTTGGCAGACTTACTAAGAAAATTTTGTTAGTGAAGGCAGAAACTCTAAGCCTAAGTCCAGTTGCTGCCAGTCTACCACACAGAAAACAGATCTCAACTTTCACATCTGATCATTGTTTGAAGGGACGTTTAAAAGCTTATATGTGGGGGAGTTTCTTTCTATAGTTGGAACATTTAATCCCACTGTTATCCTACCCATTCTGAAACAGAAATAGGTCCATGGCAAAGTCACTTCAAATTAAACTGATGTGTTATTTAATTTCTTAGGTGAAAAACAAAGGTCTGATCTTAAAAGATGTCAGTCATCCTCAAAACAGAGGACTCTGAACACACTGCTGAAAATTCTTAGCATCTTCCAGGTTAGAGCCCTTAATACTCTGAAACATGTTTTCACTTACCACATGTAGGAATCTGTAGGCCTTAACCATCCTCGGATTTTCCAGGAAGATATTCAGCAAAAATAATATATTACCCTGTTCAAGTGGAATTGCAATGCTGATGTCAGTGAGAGAGGCTAGAGATTGAGATGATGGAAAATCTAATACAGAACAGATCTCCAAACAATGCTTCCCATCCAGGGCATTCACCTTTAATGTCCCAACAGTGTCTTTTGAGTTGTTAGATACTTATGTGCTCACAGATATCAATGAATTATTTTATGAAATGATGCATGCAAGAAGACATAAAAGGAACAGTAATTTCAATGAAGAAATATAAGAAACATTAAGAAAGAAGAGATCATATGTTTATTATCTACAAAATCATTCAAGAAGCGTATAGTTTTGTTCTGTTTTGTTTTCTCCTGTGGGATGTTCTGGAATATCCTTTGCCTCTTACTGAGCTGCAAGGAAGTGAAGCTCCTCAATGAGGACTATCGATATGTAGAGGCCAGAGAACATAGTAGCTAGTCTATACCATCAGTTTTATAGCTTCTTTAAACTGTGTATGACAGGCTTTCTTCATTGATGTCTGTATGCCATCCTTTCTAGGAGCATAACACAAGGCATGTATCTGTACCAAAAACACTGTCATACCTGACATTCCACTACTGATATCACTGTGGAGTTACAAGCTCCAGAGTGAAGGAGATTTGCCACTAACTGGGTTGAAGACAATTGCTACACTGAGCCTAAAAGGACTGATAGCTGGAAAAGCAAGAGGGTAGAAAAAGCTCCAGAATTAAAAATAAATCCTGAGTCTTCTCTGGCAAAAGGAAACTTGAGTGTATCAGTCTAAAGAGACTACAATGTCTGCAGAAGGAGAATGGCCTGAAATAAAAATGAAAGATAAATACAGTAACATGAAAAACCTGATGCAAGGGGTTTGAGTTAGTGCCTTAACATAACTGCCAAGGTTAATTTTTCCTTCCCAAATTCAAAAATCTGATGTTGCCTAGTTATACAGAGGGGTTTGTAGCTCTTTGAAGGTGTAAGCAACAAACAGTGGGTGTTTGACTACAGAAAGGCAAGTGCATTAATTGAGAATCCCCCTGAATCTCTTTACTTTCAAATCAAGTTCAAATCATTTAAGTCACACTGAATAGGGTCCTCAGGAACTCTTGTCAACTATTTGGGGGATGGATCACAAAAGTTTAGTTCACATGTTCTCAGGATTTGAAGATGGATTTTTTTTACAATCTTCTTAATACACTGGAATTTGTGTTGGATTCCCTACATCCAAAACTGTCAAACAAAACTAACCTTCTTTCTTTTTACCTATCTACAACACACACACACAAATAAAAATGGAAAATAAAGACCAGGATACACATAAAATCTCAGGGTTTAGACTTTGTAAAATACTTCTATCTAAATGCAGATTTCTGGGAAAAGTCCTATAAAATTTTCACCCATCATGCAAATTGGTGTTTTATGAAGGTTTTTCAGCCAGGGTTCTTGTGTGAGACATGTATTACATTTTGATATAAATAAGGAGAACTAAGAAATGCCCTATTCTCCAGTTATCTGGGGCTCTGGTTCACTGCAGCCAATGTTATTCTTTTACATAATAGCTATGCCCTGTATGTTGGCTTATACATAAACAAAGTCCTGTTATTAACATGGTGATAAATTTGTTCCCATAGTTACCACCATAGCTAAAAGTGAAGTCATCATTCATAAAAAAACTTCATAAAGAATGTCAATGGTTTATGGGTCAGTTTGGCCCAGTTCCATGACTGATGGAGCAGGGGAACCTATGGACCCTTGCCCTGGGAAAGGGGGATGGGGAAAGGGAAAGGGCAAGGAGATGGGCCAAAAAGCAAAACAGCGGCAATGATCTGAGGAGAAAAGCTAATTTACTAGATAAGGCATCAGAATACAATATAACATAATATAATACAAAATAATTGGATTTGAGGTTAATAAAGCAAATACAATGAGAGAGAGAGTGTCCAAAACCAAAGGCCTTACTCTAAAGCTGAAGGTGAGATGGCTAGGAAGCTCCTACTGCAGATGAGCCACCAAAATAAGGGGGAGGTTCGGGACTTCTATGCAGTTTTATCTTTACCTCTGAGTGGAAAACGGGGGCACAAAATCCTCTGGGGTATGTAGTCCTTCTCTTCTGAGAACCAGGTACCTGAAAATTCTGCAGTCCATGGAACTGGAGCATTAACTGTTTAACTCCCAGTGCCTTACATCATGTTATCATGTGGAATACTGATAACAAAAATCATAAAACTATGACAAAGAAATCGCCAGAAAAATATTTATTTTCTTAACTGCATTGGCTTCAGAGGACTGAATTTGACCCTGTTCATTTTAGCATTTAGTAGTAATGATGTGGGACTGAACTTCAACATACAAAATTGGGTAAGTAATATCTGAATACATGACAATTTTAAAAGCCACAGGTCTTCGTGATGTGGCCATTAACTAGCAATACACACAACCCCTTCCCTGCTGCTAACTCTTACAGAGAACTGCAATGACCACAAGCATGACATGTGCCCTTACATTCTTTGCCTTTTCATTCTTCACATCTCAGTCAAGGTAAATGTTTAGTGGTCATGTACTTCCTTAGACACAGGAGTCTTTTAGGTTCTATTTGCTTGATTTATTTGTTGAGTATGTTTATTTTTTAAAACAATGTAAACATCTGCAATAATTGTGAACATGTTGACCTGGTGGGTCATGCCAATGAGCTGCTGCATTTATTCATATAAAAAGACCCCTTGTCTACAAGATAGAACAGCAGTATCTTGTCTGAAGTCACAATCTTGCCTCATGCTATAACTGTAAAAAAAATAAAAAATAGGGGAGGCATGGAATATGCAAAATTGGTTAGAATGAAGGATGGGAGCAAATCAAAGCCTGAACTATATAGATTCTTCACTGAACAATGGATCCTGAGTGATATGGTGATGTTCTTTTACAGATGTGGTCTGTTTGGAAGGTAATTTAACTGAACTGGAACTGAAAATGGACTGATAAATTTTCATGGAGTTGTTTTTAAAATTACCATGCCATCTTCTTGAAATTTGATGTAAAGAACATTTTAAACAGTTTGCAACTAAGTTTATCTCACTCTCTTTGAAAGTATCTGATGTACACAGCCCTAGGAGGAGCAACATCTAGGAGGGTGGGTTGAGATAGAGTATTCTGCCAAGTTAGGCAAATTATCTCCAAACAGCAGATAAAAGATTATGATTTTTAATAAGCTTTGGATAGTATACTGAATCTGTTAAAGGTTGAATCCCTAATAGTGTCTGTAACCATTAGATTTTTCTCTAATCATATTATCAGCTCCTGTTCAAGTGCCCCCAAAAGTGTGAACACCTTCACAAGTAATAACTGTGAGATACACAGAAGAACTGGGTTGGCAAGTGTTGACTCTGAAAAACAGTGAATGCTGAGACAAAAGGAAAATAACAGAATATACATTAAGGCACCTTTATTTTAAATGTTTGAAACTTTTAAGGAGCAGTTCAGCAAAGAACTTAAATATGAATTGATCATGGCATAAACATATGTGGTTTTGTTCAGCATAGGTTTACAGTAGAGTGCAATGTTCTCCTTCAAAGACTTCCAATAACAACAACAGTTCTAGTCAGTTTAACTTTTTCTCCTCTGCTTTTTTAATTAAGGGCACTGGGACTCTGCAACCAGTACAGCTTGTGGTATAGCAGTGATATAATAAGAAATCCATGCCCAATTGGACACGAAAACTTGACAATTTTGCTTTTCAGTGTGAAAGTGTTCACACAGCTCTACCATCTAACACCACTGACACTCCCTTAGTCTATCTCACACTGCAGCTGTTTGCATGCTGTTTCTTCCCAGCTTCACTGCTGCTCTCTACTTTCTTCCTAGCTAGCTGGTGTTGGACTCAACTGCCACTTGTACACTTTTCCCTTCTCTCCACTGGCACAACCTTGCGATTTGCTTCCAGTTTCAAATTTAGTATGTAAGTTTGAAAAATGACTATCAGTCACCGAATGAAAATTATAATGAGCTTAATTTCTGTCACTTTCAGCAACTGCTTCCAGTATCAGTGGTTGCAAGGTGCTGTGGTGGAGGTCTCCATTTGTCTCTCAGTGTTAATAAAATGATCTGACCTGGTACCTTACAAGCTCCAAGGGACTGACTAGTCTACCTTCTGGCCTTACAGATAGAGGAATATCTCAGAGGGACAAAACGTCCATTCCTGAAAACTGAACATTTTCACTTCTTGACACTATGGGGATTTTTTAGGCTAGATACATGATTGGAACAGGTATGTAATTATGTGGGAGGGAGAGTCTGTGGTCATCACTGTGAGGTGTGCAGCAGAGCATTCGCTACCTGCGCTGTTTATACTCATTCTTCTACTGGAAATTAAGGACCAGGAAAGAACATTTTGTTTCTTTTTCAGATCTTCCACAGTGTGTATAAACAGTTATTTTTTAAATGACACCCACCAACTGTCCTCTTTTAATATTTCTACCTCCACTCCATTTCTGCACAGCACACACACATACACACACATACGCACACTCTGCAGCCCTTGGAATCCACAGTGAGATTTGATTTCACTTACAAAGGATACTCTGCCATGACTGTCACCAAAGTTATATAATTGGAAGGAAACAATAAAATGACAGATTGCTTGTTCTAAATAATTGGATAGACAGGGGAGCAAACAGTGGGTTATGAAAAATATTCCTCAAAGGATGTCAAACTTCAATAACTCACATAACAAAAAGACACTGATATCTGTCCTCCTGTCACAATGGAATATTTTTAAGATCAAATTATAATTTTCTACATCAATTTTTAAATCTTTTTTAAGAAATATGGAGAGAAAATATGAGGATCCTTGCTGAACTTCTATTAAAAATTGATATGAAAATGCATCTCTGTGTGTTGTGGGATAGAAAGTTTCTAACCTTTAAACAATGTGAAAATATTAAACTCAATACTACTAATTAGTTTTCAGTCAACAGAGCACACAAAGACCTTGACTGAAATCACAGTTCTTGTGTGAGAGGTACTATGCACATATTTTGCCAAAGATAGTCCTTTTCTACAAGAGATTTTATCTTATAGCTGTTATTGAGGTCAAAGAAAAATAACTGTTTTATTCCTCTCAAGTGTGTTTGTAAAAAAGCTTGGAATAAAACCCAATTTTCAAGTTGGCCTATCATCTAAACCACACTTACTAGTTACTGCTGTTTGTTTATTTTTGTACGTCCTAAAAACTAGGACTTGTATAGTATCCACTATAACAAAAACTAGCATAAATCAGAGGAGTAAGGTACTTCCATCACCCTGCTTTGCAGATCACACTTTAGAAATGGGCACAACAGACTCTGTGTCTTCAGTGACATTGTTCCAGGCACTACAGAGAAATTTGGGAGCAATTTCTATAATCAGATGCCGATTTTCACAGTTACTTGTGGCAGTACAAAAAACTGACAGTTGTTGGCAGTCCTTCCTGATCTAGAGACATCCATCTCCATAAGCTGGAAGATTTTTGCCTTTGTGATTGCTCCACCATAGATTCACCATTGTCTTCACTTACGTGTTACATGCTACTCGCTGAAATGCACACACAGTGTTATAAAATGTGAATTAAGACTTTATTTGTGATTCATCTGTCATTTTGCCTGGATCACAAATCCACTGGAATAGATGTAGAGACTTTCACTGATAACTGTATCCTACTCCACTCTCTGTATAGTATTAAGCTTTTCACCAAAGCAAGCTTACCTGTTCACCAGGGAAAGCAACGTGATATTTTGGCTCATTGGCTCACAAATTGATCCTAGTGTTGATCCTCCACTATTGCTCTTCAGATTGAAAAAAACATGTGCATCACGCTTTGAGACTCTTTACTTTTTCATTAATATTTACTGTAACTGTACAGAGTCTC